>OY728137.1:7500000-10000000 GCA_963277665.1 Viscum album
AAAATCGTCAACATATAATTATAATAAAAACATATCTACGGATGATTTTTTATTAAATAATGTTGTGTCAACAATATAGAACCATATAATAAAATAAAAGATATTAATTTCTCATACCATGCCCTTGGAGCATCTTTATGTCTATATAGTTCTTCGAAAAGTTTAAAAACTGAATTTTGAAAGTGAGGGTCTTTAAAACCAAGAGGTTTTTCTACATAAAATTCCTCCATTAATAATATATTCATAAAAGTAGATTTAACATCCATATAATAAGTTTTCAAATTAAAGTATTATGAATGTTCTAGAAGTATTCTAATATCTTCTAACCTTACTACTAGGGTAAAGGATTCTTCATAATCTATTCATTCTTCTTGATTATATTCTTTTCAACTAATGTAGCCTTATTTCTAGATATTACACTGTGATTATCATAATTGTTTCTAAAAAACAATTTTCTTCTATTACATTATAGTAATAGGGTCTTTCAAATAATTTCAATAATTTGTTTCTTTTGAACTGATTTATCACTTCATACATATCAAAGATCAATTGTTCATCTGATAAATCTTCTTTATCAGATTTTGGTTCAGTTTGGGACAGAAAGGAAGTGAATTCTTCTAGGATTCATGTATTTCTTATAGTTCTTACACATTCATAAAAACATTATATAATTATTTCTTGATGATGTTCTTTATGATTTATAGGAATTATAGGAAACACAATTTTTTGGCTCACTAATATTAACCCCTAATATATATGTTTTAAAATAATCAAGATCCAAACCATCATCCTTGTTGTCATTAAAAAGATATTTATGTATCATATACATGAGTGAATAACTTTTTTCATCAGTTTGAATTATTTTATGATCAAAGGGATCAGTTTCATCAAACTTTACATGAGTTTATTTTTAAAAAATCATTGATCCTTTAGGGAAAACTCTGTAGGCATTGAAAATTGTAATGTAACATAGGATGATAACTTCACTAGAATTTGGATCGAGATTTCCATGATTATCCTTGGTTCTCAAGATATAAAATTTTCATCTAAATATTTTTAAGTATCTGACCTTTGGTTTTATATTATTCTATAACTCTTAGGGTGTTTTCATTAGGACAAGATTTATTAGTACTCTATTAATGAAATTTAATTCAATGTTAATAACCCCAACCCATAAATGAGTGTAAATCTTATATTCACATAACTTATTCCTAGAATTTATTTACAAAATAACATTACTCTTTTTAAAAACACCATTTTTTGAGGATTCATGGCGGAAGATAATGTTTGTTTAATTACTTAGTTGGATTAATTACAATTTAATTCATTATTCTCAAATTCAACTCCATGATAACTTCTTAAATTAATGATTTTAGAATCCTTTTAATTTTTGATAAGATTATAGAAATTAATAAAAACAAATCACAGTTCACTCCTACGTCATAAACATTAAACCCATGTAAATCTCAAAAAATCATTAACTAACACATAAAAAACAATTTATAGAAGGAAATGTGGTTCTTATAGGTCCCAATAGATCCATGTGGTTAAGATCAAGAGATATAGATATAAAAACATATTTAATATAATAAAAAGATGAACTGTGTTTCTGGACCATTTGACATGCATCCCATAACTTATTTTTATTCAATTTATGGTCTGGCATGCCAGAAATCAAATTATTTTTTTAAAAACTATTAGAGAACAAACATTATAATTTCCATGAATTCTATTACAAATCCATGATTCATCAAATTCAACATTCAATAAATTTAATTTTTTTCTACAAAATTAATTTAGATCTAGTGTGTAAACATTTTCTGTTCAAGGTGATATAATATTTATAACTTTATCTTTAAAATGTAAACATGAATTATTAAAAAAATCGAAATAATAATCATCGTCACAAAGTTGAGAGATACATATCATGTTGTAATTATAACCATAAATGTAAAGAACATTGTTGATCATGATAGACTAATGATTTAAAATAGATATAATAACAATTATTCATCCCTTTTCACTATCACCAAATGTGATATAGCCTCTATCAATTTTTGATATTGAGTGAAAATATTAAAAATCACTACTGATGTGTCTCTAATAACCACATTACATAAACCATTTTTCATTTAAGTTCTAAGGGTTTCTTCCATAAAATGAAAAATAAAATCGCAATTTTTTTTGGTACCTAAAATATTTTGGGTCAACATTTTTTAGATAAAATGGACTATGGTATCAATTTTATTCTTCATATAAACTTTATCAACATTTTTTTAAAATTTATTTTGTATGAAAATAATTTTTGATTTCAAAATATGGAAAAAAGTTTAGAGTTTAGATGTTAGCATAATTTTCTACTTCACTACAGTGAAAACATGTAATTTTGGAAATATTTATTTTTTTGGAACTAGGGAAAACATATATTTTGTAAAATTTAGGATTTCACCCTAACTTTCTATTGTAAAAATTTATTTCTTATGTTTCTTTTGACCCATAATTTTATTCTTGTAATCTTATCCTTAAATAATACATGTGCAACATCTTTAAATTTTTTTAAATTATATTTATGACTTATTTATTGTTTTATCTTCTTCAATATTCTATAAAATAGATTTTTCTTATTGATTATTTTATTCTGAAATATGTTTATATAGTTCCAACTATTAATTTAAAATATTATTATAAACACTTATGAGGGACTTATTCATTTTTTAATGGATTTCATACATGGTTTCCAACATGGTACAGTTTTCATTTAATTCATTATATGAGAATTTTTTATTTTCTGATACATGATCAAGCTCAAAAGAATAACAAGATTGTACCTCATACTAACGTGACATGAAGCATATGTTAGAATTCTTAAAAATATATTTCTATTATGATTCTAATGATGTTCATTCTCTAAAATATTTATAATCACTCTTAGTGGACTTAGTATATTTCATAGATTTCATATATCCATATTTTCAAAGTATTTATTTCTTTAATCATATAATCTTTGATTTTCAGATATCCAGTCTTGATATTTTCTAACTTTTTACACTCATATCATCTAAAATATTTAGAATATTTAGAATTCCTATTGTACATGTTGAAGAGATTTATGAAACCTCTTCTCTTATTTTATAATTTTTTTAATTTTCAATCAATTTAAGGTAGCTCATAATTTGATCCGAAATTTCTAGAGAAATCTTTTGCTTCAAATTCTTCATAGATTTGTGCACGTTTATTTTTTTAGTTTCATCTATGAAGTAGAAACATTAAAGGAAACATTTTTATTCTGTTTCATGTTATTATATCTATCTCTATCTTCCATTTTAGCTTCATACACCATGAGATTCCCAATGAGATATTTTATTTTGAAATTTCTAATTTTTTTGAATGTTTTACAGTAGCTGATATTCTACTCCACCTCGGTGGTAATCTGCTGAGAACATTCAATACATGTTTGGGCTCAGTGGTAAGTGCTCCTAGAACATAAATGTTATTCAAAATATCATTGATAATTCCATTTAATTAAATAATGACTTCTAATTTAGCTATTGTGAATGTGTTAAATAGAGTATTAACTATATCATAAATTAGATACTTTACATTGTCAGTACCATCATGTGGAACAACTATAGTGGTCCACATTTCATGTGCGGTTTGACATTTTAATGCTCTATTGAACTAATATGGTCCTAATACATAGATTATAGAATTCATATCTTTGGGGTTTAGTTCATTATTTTCTTCAGTTGTAGAATCCCATGTTTAAGGTTCTATATTAAGAATTTTATAAGTCTTTAAAAATTCAACATAAACATTCAAGCTAATAATCTTCTGATAAATGATCATGTGAGCTTTACAGTACCAATAATTTCAACATTAATGTATGGGGCTCTAAACATTGACATGCCTTCTTACTTACCTTCCACTAAATTCCATTGAAATAATATCATTGGAATTCAACCTTTGAAGGTTTTGAACAAAACAGTCACAAGATATTATCATAATTATTATCAAATATAATGTATAGATGAATACTCAAGAGGGGGGGGGGGTGGATTGAGTTCCTAAAACTTTTCTTCACATTAAATATCAATATTTTTATATGATCATTAAAATACCTTATCCTTAAAAAAGGAAGTAGAAATTAAATCATAAAAGAAATAGAATGAACACCAGATATTTATAATGGTTTGGGGAACATATATACTCCAGTAAGCTCCACCTACACTCTACTCCATGTGTTTTCTGATTTTCACTATATAAGACCTTTTATCAGTGGATCCTAGTTGAGTACAAGAAGATTCCACTTAATATAATTTTCTAATATATTTCAACTAAACTCTCTATTTAAAAAAAATATTAGCAGTCTTAACCCACAATCTTACACAGAGAGGAAGGAAAAAAGAATAAAAATTCTTTTAAAGATATGATTGTAACACACAGTTGCAAGCATAAAATGAAAGTAGCTGATGTTTAATTCTGAAAATATTATTGACATCAAGGTACATCTTGTGGTGATCCTCTATGTGTAACACCCCATGCTTCCATGGTACGTTTCCTTTAGAATAATGCAATGACTTGCATTGTACGCAACTTCGAGATTTTAACACACCACAACCAATCAAAATAGCTTTTATGAATAGTAACACCTACTTTTTGAAATTTTATAAATTTTATCTTTAAAAATGGACTTTATTTTTGGATTTGTAATATAAAAATTAGATTAGGGTGAAATTTTGGTACTTTTCAGATAACTTTCATATTTTGATGAATAGTGAAAATTACTAAATTTTAATTACAAAAAACTTTTTTAATCGAAATATTTATTAGTGATAAATTATTAATTTGAGTGATTTTAAAGTATATTTAGAATATATTTTTACCATTTAATACAATTTTGGTCATTGGATGTAATTTCACATTTAAACCAGACATAAACAAGTGTAAATCTTTTGATAGTTATTATTTTTTAAAAACAAACTATTTGTTTCGACAACGGGAATTGTTTTTTATATTAATTAATGAAAATTATAATTTTTTAATTTGGTAAAATAGACATAATTTTTTAATTCATAATATCAAATATTTCTTAGGCGCAATTTTTGGTATTTTTCTGAAAACATTAAATTTTTGATGAATAGTGAAAAATACTGAGTTATAGTTTAAAACGAAATTTTTATTTAATTAAATTATTTATTTTATTTAAATTTAATTAAGGCCAAAATAGATACATAATACCTATATAAGTTATATTTAATTCATTGAAGTTAGTTTAGAATAATTTTAGATACATAAAAGTTTTATTGAACATTTCACCGTCTATTACCCACCCCCTAGGAGAATTTAGAAATTTACATAAAACTTAATTTTACCACTTCTGCGAGTGGAATTTCAAAATTATGAGAGATAGAGTTAATATCAAGGAGTAAAATTTGGTTCAATAAGATAAAAATAATTTTTGGTGAATAGTATGTTTTTACTTTTATTTACCACGGTTAAAAGTAAATAGGGTAATTAAGGGTAACAATGATATTAATATTATCCTAACACATGTTCTAATTCTATTGGTAAAGTGTATATCGACCAACAACAAATTTTGGAATAAAATATTATCATCTAGGTCCACTTGGATTATATTAGGACATTTATTATTATTTAATTCAAAGAAGAGTTAAAAGAGTTAAAATCAATGTTTAATTTCTAAAACATTTTAATATAGGGTTATACATAAGATAAATTCGATTGTAAGTATTCATTAATAAGATAAAACTAATTCATACATAATAGTATTTTATTTATAATTTTTAGACATTAAATAATTTAATTTATTTATGACACAATGATGATGCAGTAATTACCTTATTAGTGAAATATTATAATAATTGATATTATAAATACCCATATAAAACTAATTTGAGACTTTTATTGAATTCCAAGAATTTTATAGGTTAATATTACATGTTAGGATTGATTTAAATAACTTGTATAGAATTAATCATGCTGTTATGATTTTCACAAAAATCAAATACCAAATAGTGTCAAAATTGACATAAAAGTGTTTTTAAAAAAAATATTATATTATTAATTGATATTAAATTCCTAAAAATCTAAGTTTCTTCCAAAGGACTTGTATCATGATAGGTGTATCATTAATGGACCACTTGGGGGTCTCTTAGAATTATATACTATGTTTATTAACTATATAATATAAAAATACAAAGTGACATGGTAAGTGTCAAACTAATTAACTAAGGGTTAAAACTAAAATATACGGTTAATATAATGACCCAAACCTGTCTAAATTCTATTGGTTGACTGGTTTTAGACCCATCCCCACCTTAAAATATAAATAATACACTTTTGAGCCATTAAAAAACGAATATGTATTTATTATAAAATAATATTTCTAGCTTTTCCAAAGGTGCCCCTCACCCATCTTATAAAAGGGAACTCCCCCTTCCAACAAATTCACACATTAAAACCCTTTTTGTTCGGCCAAACCCTGCCCAAATACTCTCTAAATTTGCCTCAATTTAACTTAGAGGCCATAGTTTGGTCAGAAATCCAATCTATGGATCCCTTTTGATCAAATCAAAAGGGGGAACCCGAAGAAGAGGTAATGTTTTCACCACCCTTTTTCAAGTTTCTTTCTTCTTCAACATCTTCTTTCTTTGTTATTTCTTTCATAAAATAATGAATCCAGTATTTTATATATATTGTGATGTTATAATAAATATGGAACAAACAAATTTATTATTCTATCCATCCCTTGACTGGCATTTCACCATACGCGCGTACGTACATCCTACCGTCTCCATGTTGTGGTGTAATTGTTATTCAATATATTGTTATTTAGATGGGTATAATAGAGATGTATAATTAATGTAAATAATAAATATAACATGATAATGATTCTATCAATATTATATACCATCCAATTATATATTATTTTAATATCAAAAGAATTATATTGTCGCTCATGCGTACGTACGGACTACCGTCTCCACGAACGCGAAGAGATTCATTCCCCATCATATCCATTTGAGTATAATTCTCATTTAATGATTAAAAATAATGTTTAAGGAATTGATATCATTCTGTATATGAATACGATACAACCAATCCATAACAGACATGACTTACGTAACAAATAATATAATGGAAAACGAGTGAGTTAACACCGGAAATGAAGATAATACTAAGATATTATTAACAAATCAATTCTAAAAGATAATATATGATATCATATTAATGTAAATTATTCTTGTATAATTCAATAAAAATTACTTCACTATTATAAAAGAGGTTAAACTACCGTCGACCAAGGAAAAAGTACAAAGTAAGGGGTTTCTTATCTCACTTTTAATTTCGTGAGAATTCCATTGTTCACCACTTATTTATTTCATGTGGTGTATGTGTACTACCCATGATTGTATTCATTGTGTAATATACATTAATTTATGGGTATTTACATCATCGTTTTATGATCCTTCTTTCATGGGTGTATGTTTCATAAGTTACCTAATCGATATAGGAATTTAAAATTTCAATGTGCTCTCATTCGGCTTTAGGCATAATTCATTGATTATTTTACTCCAAGATTATGTGTGCAATTACTATTAATTTAATTATGTCATAATTTACACTCCCCTTTCTATGGATTTAATTTTTATACACATAATAACTCCATTGATAAATTCTCATGTCATCGATTTGAACTTGATAAGAGTAATTTTAACTCAATCTCCATTTGTTGAGTTAAATATCTAATTCATTGGTGGTGTTTTTACAAGAATATGTGTGAATGTCATATGATTTATTTACACAAAATATACAATCATATTTAGTGTATTTATATTTTTCACACATAATTATGTCGTTGATTTATCCTTAACCTAAGGATATGGTCTTTATAAGAGAATTCATCTCAATTTACATTCCATTGAGACTTATTTGTTGTTATACACCAAATCACTTTTATATGGTGTATATAATGTAGTTTGACATAGTATATCATGAATCCCTTTATTCTCATGATATTACAACATTTTGATTACCTCAATTATTTTTATTCAAGCGTCTATATTTTGGTTAGGAACTCTTACTAAAATATCATTTTAAATGTTTTAAATATTTATTATTCTAACTCTTTCTCATTAATGTCCATGTTTTAAAAATGTTTTTAAGGATTTATACATATAGACATTAATGTTTTAAAATTAAAATTCCTTTTAAAAGTTTCAAAGTGGTATGGGACACTTTGATTCAAAAATATATATTTTAAATGGCTTCTTGACAAATAGTGTGAATTTTATATGTTTTGAAGAAAAAGGGGGATATTTATCTCAATAGTATAATGACTATTTTAATCTACGTCAATATCCTTCATTATTCTCAATTGAGGTTAATATGATACAATACAATCTTCCATATTGTATCTAATGAGTTATGTTTGACTGTGGATGTGCTAATTTTATACCATTCGTGGTTTGTGGTTAAAAGTATTGACATTCTGTATGCTAGTTTTAATACAAATGTTTATGTTATGTTTCAATGTTTTCATATGAGGAATGAATTAGACTTAGTAAGTGACGGGTGGAGCCCGCTATAGCTCCCCGATGCATCAGTAGGTCTCAAGAGACAATCTATTGTCTTGGTACTAGGCCTTGAAAAAATCTTATTTGTACTCTTGGCACGAGGCCTTGGCTACGTGTTTATGATAGTCTGGCTTTATGAATTCCGTCATTATGAAAGTGGTTATTGATATTTTCATGTGATTATTAGACTAGTAGAATATTCATGTGAATAAGTAAATGGAATTATTTCATTTTATCCTTGCCATATTATGCTTAAGTTCAAGTTTAAAAGGCTTTTCTTTTAGTTATGCATTGCCTTAAATTTTTATGAAGGTTTCCACTATATTGTTATCCTTGCTGAGCATCTGAGATCGCGTCTTTCAATGTTTTATTTTTCCTAGGAAGTGAAGAATAATTGTATGAATGACCTGTAGGGATAGTATGAGGGGATACGAAGAAAATATGTTGTTGTAGTTTTCACTTATTGATGTAATGTAAACTTTATGAATATATCTTGTGTTTCCAAGGCTACAAAACTAATCGGTCTTTCAAGACTTGATCTTTTGTGATCATGCCAATGTTATGTAATAATGCACCGACTCTGGGAAACTCGGGACAGTGCATTACTGTTAGTATCAGAGGAATTTTAGTACAAACCTTGGGAGCTAGATTTAGATAAACTCTGATTAGAGCACATATCCCTAAGATAGACTTTGAGGATTAGTATAGAAGAACTTCCTAGAATTTTGTTTTTGTAGAAATTTTGTGAGTTTTCTGATCAATACTTCCCTATCTGGATACGAGCAAGTAGAGGCGGCTCTGGCACAGATGTACCTAGGGGTAAAACCCAAAAACACCACTTTGAGATAGACTCGAACGAGAACTGGTGCACGACAACGGGCCTTGCAGCACTCTTGGTTACTACACTCCAGGGGTACATGCTTAGGATAATTTATAATTTATTTACAAACCTATTTGATGTATTATATATAAGATGAGAGTAAATGAACTTGGTTAATCCTAATGTGTTTCGAATTGAGAATATGGTGACATGTTAATCTCTAAATTATTTTATGACTACTGTTACTCACACAATGATTTTTGGTTTTAGTCAATGGCTGGATTCCAAGAAAGTCATAGTGACTTTGAGAATTATGTACAAGGTGGGAACATTGGTGGTAATGAGAAAAAAATGGAATGTTGATAGGTGTAAAAGATATCATCTTCATGCCAAATGAATTTTCCAAAAATATGATCAATAATATATATATTAACCAATTCCCAGATTCAATAATGAAGAGAAAGGAGATGAATGATAAGAAATCCAGCAGTGGAGAACATGGAGAAAGGAATCCTCAATTTCCATCATGCAGGAAATGTGGAAGGAGACACCTAGGAAAGTGTCTCAATGGGACAAATAAATTCTTTACGTGTAGGAAGGAAGGACATAAAGTGAAGAATTACCAAAGAAAAATGATGAGTACTATGGAAGAAGATAAAAATGGTCCCAAGAATCCATTTATAGTCATTTTCCGTAAATATAGGGGACCTGTCCATAACAGAGTGAATGCCCTATTCTATAGGATATTTTCTTGGTCAAAGAAGAAGCTATGTGGAAATAAATGGTTGTAGAAATGTTTAAAAAGTATTAGTGCTCCTTGTTGATGGATTTACTTTGGATTAATTTTATCTTGTATTTTATACCTTGTAGTTTTCCATGTGAGAATGATATTTGAGAAAGAATTATCTTTTCTCTTGTGGATATAGTTATAAATAACCATTTGATTTTATATAATCATGGGTTTTGAGGAAATTACATGTTATTATAATTGGGGATGAAAATTCAAGGTATGAGATAACATTTGTGGTTAAATTATGTTATGGTTATTTTGAGGAATTTATCTCATTTTGATAATGTTATAAAATATAGTTTTTGAAAAAGGACAACACGCAGACCACGTGACAACCCATCGCGTTGGACAATGTTGTGGGAATCGAACCCACAACTAAAGTGCGATTAGGATTTATCGCCTACCACTAGACTACATGATGTTCCTGGTTAGTGTGACTATTATTTTAGTTAAATGATTTTATTTATCAATAATAAGTTGATTTGGGATCTTATGTCTTATCAAATGAATACCCTTATTATAGGAAAATGATTTTGTGATTAAGTGATAAATTTTATTTTGGAAGATGTTCGCTTTTTTGGGAACACTATATGCCCAAGGAAAATAGAATACTATGGGATTTCATTTGAGGAGTAATGGTAGATTTTTATCTATATTTTTATTATTGATTTATAGTGATTTGGGTTAGTTATGGAAATGATTAACCTATAATTAAGAATATGTGATTAGGTTAATTACTTTTAAGTATGTGTCTTAAAGGGAAGTTAATGTCATTTGGAGATACAATTTAAGGTGGAATACTACATTATTATAAGTTTTGGGTTTCAATATTAGTTTAGATTATATAGAAGGATTTTAAGGACACTTTATTATTTAATGGTATATATATAACTTTGGGGTATTGTTGGTTTAATATTAGAAATTAAGATTATTGTTTTTTTCTCTAATGGAATATCCATTTGGGGGATCATCAGAATTTATACTAACCATTTTGGTTATGATTAATCTCTAAAGACAAGGTAAATATATAGTTTATCCTACGTGGATCATGTTATTCTATACAAGTTTATTATAGCTCTTCCAGTGTGACCCAGTCTTCTTGAATACTCATTGTTAAAAAATGAGTTAGTGGTAGAAATTTATTAAATAATAAAAAATTACTTAAAAAGTAAGTATATCTCTTTAGGTTCTTAGTCGATATCATAAATGAATTCCTCGCCCTTATGTAATGTAACTTAAAACAAAAAAATGTTTTCCGTTTAATTTTCCTACTGGGAGACTAATGACCATTTGTACCAACACAAGTTTGTGGTTTTCTTATTGTTAACTTTATCTAGATCATGTTTTCTATCAATCTCCATCAGAACATGACACTTAGATTATCATCCATATCCATGTTTTTCTACATGGAATTCTAGTATGGTTTATCTTGGGTGACCATTACACCTCTCTTTCTATCTTTTAAAGTGATAGTTTTATTGACTCTTTTTTACGATGTGTGACATTCCATTATATTCTCAAGCCCAATTTTTAAAAAATTGCGAGGATAAAATTTATTGAAGTATGGGAGAATGTAACACTCCAAGCTTCCACGGTACGTTTCCCTTTGAATAATTCAACGACTTGCATTGTACGCAACTTCAAGATTTTAACACACCACAACCAATCAAACTAAACGTTATGAATATTAATTCCTACTTTTTGAAATTTTATCACTTAAAATGGACATCATTTTTGGATTCATAATATCAAAATTATCTTATGGTGAAAATTTGGTACTTTTTAGATAACTTTGATATTTTGATAAATAGTGAAAATTACTAATGTTTAATTAAAAAAAACATTTTAAATAGAAATAATTAATAGTGATAAATTATTAATTTGAGTGGTTTTAAAGTATATTTATAATATATTTTTACCATTTAATACAATTTTCGTCATTGGACATAATTTCACAATTAAACCAGACATAAAAAAGTGTCAATCTTTTGATAGTTATTATTCCTAAAAAACACGCTATTTGTTTTGACAACGGGAATTACTTTTTAAATTAATTATTGCAACTTATATGTTTTAAATTTGGTAAAATAGATATCATTTTTTAATTCATAATATCAAATATAGCTTAGGCCTAATGTTTTGTATTTTTTTGAAAACATTCAATTTTTGAAGAATAGTGAAAAATATTGAGTTATAGTTTAAAACCAAATTTTTATTTAAATAATTATTTATTTTATTTAAATTTAATTAAGTTCAAAATAGATATATAATACCTATATAAGTTAAATGTAATTCATTGAAGTTAGTTTAGAATAATTTTAGATATATAAAAGTTTTATTGAACTTTTCACCGTCTTTTACCCACCCACTAAGAGAATTTGGAAATTTACAGAAAACATAATTTTACCGCTTCTGTGAGTGGAATTTAGAAAATCCGAGAGACATGGTTAATATCAAGGAGTAAAATTTGGTTCAATACGATAAAAATAATATTTGGTGAATAGTAACTTTTTACTTTTATTTACCACGGTTAAATGTAAATAGGGTAGTTAAGGGTAAAAAGGATATTAATATTACCCTAACACACGTACTAATTCTATTGGAAAAGTGTATCTCGACCAAAAACAACCTTAGGAATAAAATATTATCATTTAGTTCGATTTGGATTAGATTAGGACATTTATTAAAATTTAATTCAAAGAAGAGTTAAAAGAGTTAAAATCAATGTTTAATTACAAAAACATTTTTAATATAGGGTTATACATAAGATAAATTAGATTGTAAATATTAATTAGAAAGATAAACTGATTTCTTAAATAGTGGTATTTTATTTATAATTTTTAGACATTAAATATGTTAATTTATTTATGACACAATGATGATGCAGTAATTACCATATGAGTGAAATATTAAAATAATTGATATTATAAATACCCAACTAAATATAATTTGATATTTTAATGAATTCCATGAATTTTATAGGTTAATATGACATGTTAGGATTTATTTAATTAAAATTTTTAGAATTAATCATGCTGTTATGATTTTTTAAAATATCAAATACCAAATAGTGCCAAAATTGACATAAAAGTGTTTTTTAAAGAAATATTATATTATTAATTGATATTAAATTCCTAAAATTCTAAGGTTAGGGAAAAGGACTTGTATCAGGATTTGTGTATCATTAATGGACCACTTGGGGGTCTCTTGGAGGTATATAATATTATTATTAACTATATAATATAAAAATACAAAGTGACATGATAAGTGTCAAACTAATTAACTAAAAGTTAAAACTAAACGATAAGTTTAATATAATTACTCAAATCTGTCTAAATTCTATTGGTTGAGTGGTTTTTTACCAATACCCACCTTAAAATTTAAATAATACACTTTGGAGACATTAGAAACCGAATATAAATTTATTATAAAATAATATTTCTAGCTTTTCTAAAGGTTCCCTTCTCCCCTCTTATAAAAGGTCAATCCCCCTTCTCACAAATTCACACATTCAAAGCCTTTTGGATCAGAAAAAACCTACCCAAATACTCTCTCAACATCCCTAAATACAACCTAGAGGCCTTAGTTTGGTTATAAAGCCATCCTAGGGAGCCCTTTTGATCAAATCAAAAGGAAGGAACCGAAGAAGAGGTAATGCTTTCACCACCATTTTTCAAGTTCCTTTCTTCTTCAACTTGTTCTTTCTTTGTTATTTCTTTTCTAAAATAATAACTCCAGTATTTTCTATATATTGTGAAGTTATTATAAATATGGAACAAAAAAATTTATTATTCTATCTATCCCTTGAATGACATGTCACCATACGTGTGTACGTACGACCTACCGTCTCCACGTTGTTGTGTAATTGTTACTCAATATATTATTATGTAGATGGGTATAATTGAGATGTATAATTTATTTAAATAATAAATATAACATGATAATTATTCTCTATATATTATATACCATACAATTATATATTATATTAATATAAAAAGAATTATATTGTTGCTCGTGCGTACGTACGGACTACCGTCTCCACGAACGCGATGCGATTCATTCTCCATCATATCCATTTGAGTATAATTATCATTTAATGATTAAAAATAATTTTTAAAGAATTGATATCATTATGTATATGAATAAGATACACCCTATCCGTAACAAACACGGCTTACGTAACAAAGAATATAATGGAAAATGAGTGAGTTAACACCCGAAATGACTATAATACTAAGATATTATTAACAAATCAATCCTAAAAGATCATATATGATATAATTTTAAAGTAAATTATTCTTTTATAATTAAATAACAATTATTTCACCATTATAAAGGATTTTAACCTAATATCGACCAAGGAAAAATTACCAAGTAAGGGGTTTCTTATCTCACTCCTAATTTCATGATAATTCCATTGTTCACCACTTATTTATTGCATGTGGTGTATGTGTACATCCCATGATTTTATTTATTGTGTAATATACATTAATTTATGGGTATATACATTATCATTGTATGACCCATCTTTCATGGGTGTATGTTTTGTAAGTTACCTAATCGATAAGGGAATTTGAAATTTCAATTTGCACTCATTCAGCTTTAGGCATACTTCATTGATTATTTTACTCCAAGATTATGTGTGGAATCACTATTCATTTAATTATGTCATAATTTCTACTCCCCTTTATGTGTATATACATTTTATACACATAATCACTCTATTGATAAATTCTCAAGTCATCGATTTGAACTGGATAAGAGTAATTTTAACTCAGTATCCATTTGTTGAGTTAAATATCCAATTCATTGGTTGTGTTTTTACTAGAATATGTGTGAATTTCATCTGATTGATTTACACTAAATATCCAGTCATATTTTGTGTATTTATATTTTTCACACATAATTATGTCGTTGATTTATCCTTAACCTAAGGATATGGTGTTTATAAGAGAATTCATCTAAATTTGCATTCTATTGAGACTTATTTGTTGTTATACACCAAATCACTTTTATATGGTTTATATAATGTACTTTGACATGGTATATCATGAATCCCTTTATTCTCATGATATTATAATGTTTTGATAACCTCAATTACATTTATTCAAGTGTCCTTATTTTGGTTAGGAACTCTAACTAAAATATCATCTTAAATGTTTTAAATATTTATTATTCTAAATCTTTCTCATTAATGTAGATGTTTTAAAAATGTTTTTAAGGTTGTATATATATGTACATTAATGTTTTAAAATTAAAATTATTTTTAAAAGTTTAAAATTGGTATGTGACACTTTGATTAAAAAAAATCTATTTTAAATGACTTCTTGACAAATAGTGTGAATTTAAAATGTTTTCAAGAAAAAGGGGATATTTCTCTTAATAGTTTAATGATTATTTTAATCTATGTCAATATCCTTCATTATTATCAATTGGGGTCAATCTGATATTATAAAATATTCCATATTGTATCGAATGAGTTATGTTTTACTGTGGATGTGCTATTTTTATACCATTCATGGTTTGTGGATAAAATTATTGAAATTCCATATGCTAGTTTTAATATGAATCTTGATGTTATGTTTCAAACTTTTCATATGAGGAATGAATTGTACTTAGTAAGTGACAGGTCGATCCCGCTATATCTCCTCGATGCATTGGTAGGTCTCATGATACAAACTAGTGTCTTGGCCCGAGGCCTTGACAAAATATTATTTGTAGCCTTGGCACAAGGCCTTGGCTACATGGTTATGATAGTCTAGCATTATGTGTTCTGTCATTATGAAAGTGGTTATTGATATTTTAATGTGACTATTCGACTAGTAGAATATCCATTTGAATAAGTAAATGGCATTATTTCATTTTACCCTCACCATATTATGCTTAAGTTCAAGTTTAAAAGGCTTTTTATTAGTTATACATTGCGTAATTTTTTTGAAAGTTTCCACTATATTGTTATCTTTGTTGAGCATCTGAGCTCACCCCTTTCAATGTTTTATTTTTCCCAGGATGTGAAGTAGTATTTTATGAATGACTTGCAGGAACAGTATGAGGGGATACGAAGACAATATGTTGTTGTAATTTTTCACTTATTGATGTATTGTAAACTTTATTAATATATCTAGTGTTTCTAAGGCTACTAAACTAATTGGTCTTTCGAGACTTGATCTTTTGTGATCATGCCATTGTTATGTAATAATTCACCGAATCTGGGTAACTGGGGATGGGGTGTTACACTATTCAACTTATTGAGATGGTATGAATAACATTAATATCTAATTTTATATATTTACAAGTATCCATAATTTTCTTATGATTTAGCGTGTCTCTATGTGTGTCTATAATGTTCCATCTTTTTATTGTCACATATTAGATTACTATTTATATTAAATTTTTTTCTCAAGTTAACAATTATATAATCCTAATGGTCAAGAGAGTCATGAAATGAACTTGATAATATAGGCTATTAAGGATATACATATAATCCTTCCAAATACAAAAATTACTTTTGTAACAGTGATGTAAGACAACTTCTCATTCTCCGAATCATTCCATTCATTGAAAAGTGACATACTGTATAGATTGATTTTTTTAAATAGAGAATCCATTTTTGATATTATTTAAAAGCCAAAAATAACTTATAGAGAGATTAGAAATGTTATTAAGGAATATGGATAATATTTGATAATATATTTATCCAAAAGTAGTATTCATTGCAGGATAACTTTTTTGAGATTATTGCTATGATAAAATAGGTATATGAGAAGAGGATAAGTTAATTATTCTTCAAATGATAAAAATTATATTTTGATTCCACACATAGCTTCTAAAACTTCTTATGGATTTCATATGATAATATTTTACAAATATCCTTTTCAAAAGATAATTTCTTCTCATATTATTATTTTAGGTAAAGTATATGGCTTGAGATACTCAAAAATTTTCTTTATAAGACAAATATATTACGTTATAAGATAAACATACAACACTTCCTAATTTAGTTCTAACTAAAAATATTCCTTCATTCTCATAACATAAAAAACACTGTCAAAAATTGAATACATTTATCTTCATATGATAATAACTTGGAGAAGTAGTGTTAGATAATTTTTAAAAAAAATACAATATAAAACTATTATTTATTAGAATAAATATAGGGATTTTTGGAATCAATAAAACACCTAAAAAATGATTTTTTGGAACAACATAATCTATCTAATAGAAGAGTTAAAATTCTAAGCTGAATGTTTTCATCTAATATATTCTTATACCATAGTAAAATATTCTTTACTAATGATGTCATAATAAGAAAATAATCCTCCATTCAATAAGATATTATTATGCTAATTTAATACACTATATCATTCTCATCTTCCATCAAATGGGAAATGAAAATGTCCTTCGTGTGTACGAAAAACCATCTCCTCGTGAACAGATGCAATTCAGTTTCCATCACCTCCTCTCACATAAGAATATATTCATAAATTAAATGTAAATATTTTATATTTATGAAACAATTAACCCTTTGAAATTATAATTTCTTATCTAGCTTCTCACCCTCCAATCCTTTAAAAAACTATAATATCGCTTGTGTGTTTGTGTGGACTACCCCCTACCAAAAGCGATGTGATTAATTTTATGGAAATGAGGATAGATTTTATGAATATATATGATATATATTATATTATAATTATTATATAAATTTGAATTATTATTTAACATTCTTTTGTTCTCTCCATTAAAAAATTAAAATAGTGTTCACACGTATGTACAACCTAATGTCTCCTTGAATGCTGTAATTAATTATTCTGTCTATAAATTTTATGGATTAATATAAATACATATTTAATAAATATATATGATATTTATTTCATTATTAACATTATTGAGATGATGTAACTATGATAAAATTTCCAGGACTGAGACTACTAAACCAACACTACTTAAAATATAAATTTGTTATTACCCGAAAAAATTATTTTAATAATTAAATATTAATAAATGGGTAATAACATATTATAATTAAATAATACATAGTAGGATAAAAATTATTATCATTTTTAATAAAATTATTATACGTCTATATTTATTTTATAGGTGTTTTGGGCACATATGAAGGAAGTCAAACTTGAGGTAAGAGTTTATTTTATAATCTCATAATTATTCAGGATTGTTTATATTTATATATCCAGAATAGGAATTAATTTATATTTATATATTTAAGAAAATATTTATTCTTTTCCTGTATTTATTTTTATAAATTAAATGTTTTCATTTGAATTTCCCCTCTCTAAGTACCCAGGAAACAAAAACAATATTTTTTAGGACAAGTGACCCAACTTTTCTAGTCCTTCGAGAAATTTTATCTTCCTTTTAAACAAATTCCTTAAAATGTTTAAAATAATATTTTTAAAATTATAAAATGATTTATTAAACACAATTTTTCTGATGATTAATTTTTTACAAAATGTTTCTAAAAGAATCTTCTTGTCGTTTTTTGAATGAGATACTTTTTGATCTTTTTACAAGAGCATGAAATAAATGTTTTTTAACTTATATGGAATGAATGAAATTACATTACATAAAAACCACATATTTTATTTAACATTACATTAATAATTTACATAATTATTTTCAATGAAAAATTTCTTAATATTTGGGAAATATTGTAGACATAAAATAATTAATTTCAAAGTGAAAAGGGTATTTTTCTTACATAATTTTCCAATGATATTTATAAATTATTTTGATATATAACAAAATTATTTAATGAATATTTTAATGAGGATATAATATAATTATTCCATACAACTTATTTCTTTGGATATTTTATGATCAGTTTGATAGGGGATTTATTGATATTTTATATGCTAGTTCTTTCAAAATGGGTAGTTATTGATTTTAATTCTTGTTGAATAAGTAGTACTAAATATTCATATAATAAATTCATTATAATTATTAAGTGAACTTTTTTCCAAATATATTAATATACCCTTGACTAATTATTAGGTCCAATGAGAAAGAAAATATTGGGTATTTGGACGAGGCTTTACCTCTTTATGTAATACATCTTGGAGTGATGCCTCAACAATAAGATTCAGACATAAGACATTATGATTTCCATTATTATGAAATTAGTTATTAATGGTCATGTGTTGTATGATTTGTTATGAAATTAAAGGATAAGTTTCTTGGTCATGTGATTATTTATATGGCATTATTTGGTCATCATTTATTCTTTATATATAATTATTTCTATATTATTTTATATTTCATGCATACCCTTACTAAGCATCTGAGCACACCCATTTATTATTTTTCCATTCCACATGATGTGTGGAAGATTATTTTTATTTTTATATAGGGATATCCTAATGTGAATAATTGTTTTCTCAAATAATATATTATTTTGTATTGTATGTTTTCAAATGCGATGTGAAATTTCTGTATTTATTAATTTTTCCAAGATTACTAAACTATTAGATATTTTGGGAAGTGATTCCTTTTTTTTAGTGAAAATAAAATAATGTAACTAGTACATCTAAGACATTAGGGTTATGGTATTAAATAAAATTTATGACATTAATGTAAATACAACCTTTATTGATCATGATTTCTACTTATTCTTTGGAAAGTTTCTTAAATCCCTACCTTTCATTAATTTAGATTTAGGGAATTTATCAAGAAGTAGAACATTATCTTCCTTTAGATTTTTTTAGGCTTAAAAATATATTTTAGTATGTATCCACACCTTTTATCTAATATTTGTGTTATTGGATATGATATTAGTGATAGGGGATGGAGTGAGGAATAACTAATATTTTTTCTAAACACTCTTTCCTAAATTGGGTTTTTCTCACAACTAAATTTAATTAAAATTTAAATTTTTAACTAAATGTTGAGGATTAGGATTTAGTACGTTCATTTGAATTTTTATTTTAGTATTTAATATGTAACATTCTATTATATATTTTCATATTTGATATTTCTTATATAGATCCTTGGTATTATGGAATATTGATTATGTAGGTATCCAAGTCTTCTACAATGGAGGATGTATGATGGTATACATACACTAGTTATATAAATATATATATATATAACTAAATAAATATATATATATACATATATATATTTAAATAAGGTCCTATAAAGAGATAATATATTTGTATATTTATATGTATATTGATATATGAATGTATGCATTCCATACATTAGGGGAGGTTCCACATAAGATATGAAAGAAATATATATATTTATATATATGTCAGGTCTCATTTATGTTGTTAACTCTGATGGGTTTCCAAATGTTTATAAATTAAAACTACCTGATCATTCAGTACCTTATAAGAGAAAAATAGTGGTGTCTAATTTAAGTAATATGAGGAGGTCGCATGGGTCTCATGATTTCTTTCTATCTTTATTTTTAACTAAATTATCTAACTAAGACATAGATCAATAAATACAAAGTCTTAACTTAATATTGTGAAATTATTTAACAAATATAGGTGCTAATGATAAAATTAAAAGGACGATCACAAATAATATTTCCTATATCATGCATATATTAGAAAAGTAAACTAGTTTCAATGTCATTTAATTGTTACTAATTCCATACAGTCAAGTTCCATGGTTTTACCAAGGCCAATAAAAGTATCTGGGTTATATAAGTCTACTAACCTAGATACATTAAGTTTAATTATTAAATAATAATAAGGTTATGAAATAATAATAATAGTTTGATTCACTTGATTTATTTGGGATTTCTTCATCCACACCTATCTTGATCAATGACATGAAAAAGAATACTATTTAATTAATTTCCAAAAAATTACAAATAATAAATGACCTTCTATGAATGATATCCATAAATATATTTACACACTCATGCTTATAATATCAATTCTACATCCCATAAGTAAACAATACATGCATGATTGAAGAACAATCCATCACATGTGAACAACCCATCCTAAAGATAAATTTTGAGTGATAAAGAAAAAATAAGAATATAAATTATACAATAAAATATAGTAACTTACGTAGATTAACAATCATTATTAATAACGAAAAGTACTTGAATCAAAATGAAAAAAATAAGGCAAAAAAGTTGTGGATCTAAATAGAAAAGGAAAAATAAAATATATCCCCTACCTAAAATTTGAAAAATATTACTATTTATAGGACTTAAAAGATTAATATGGCGGTGGAAGGTGTCACTTTGTTTATTTTCATAGCTCATGGAAAAAACATCTATATACTCTCCGTATCCAGGAATTTTCGAATGAATATTACTCCATTATGGAATGATTAATTGATCTTCTCAGTTGAACATCAAATCTTTTTAAGAATGATTACATGATATCTTAGTAAATGAGTTGAGATATCTTATTATATTATTAACTATAGACATGTAACTCACTGAATTGATTGATCCCATAATTTCATGTTTTTAGTAATAATTGAATAAATGACATAGCTATGACCTTTTTGGTTTAGAGTTTTAGAGAATTAGGAAAAATATCATACAAAAAAACTTATAATATATATCCAAAAGAATTTTGTTCAATATTCCAATAAATTATAATGATATACCTACTATGTTAATGAATAGAATCACATAATCAAAATATGACTTCAAAATCATTTATACATATCCTTAAGTCCTATATATGAGGAAACATAAAAAATGAGTGATCTCAACATCTCAAATTGGGGTAAAATATAGTAAAATATATAATATAATAGAAAAGACATTGATTAATATAGAATGTATTAAAAATAATCCAAAAATCCATATAAGTAATTACCTGAGAAAGAAATATATCCATGTATAATATAATAATATTAATTATCACATAGAAAATGGTAAATGATTTCAATGTAATGGAATTAATAATTACAATCATATAAGTCAATACATCAAGGCATCAACCAAGACATTATGAATAAATGGGTAGGCATATGCCAAATACCCCAAACTATTTTGAATCACAAGACCTACCAATGCATCGAGGGGAAATATTCTTTTGGGCCCCACCCATCATTAAATAAGTCCAATACATTCATCATATAAAATAAATGACTAAATTAAAAAAATGAATTAGTAATCAATTATTATACACTTGGAATTAAAAATTATATAGATTATCATAATTTATATTGTAAATAAAATGATCAAATTTCTTAGAAAACACTCTTTAATCTAATTTATATAATATATGGTATTCATAATATATAGTGTAAAATATATAAAATTAATTTGATATTTGAATATATATATATATATATATATAATTTAAATGATATAGATTATATAAATGAGATTACTGAACATTGACATGAAGGATAAAAAAATTAATAGGGAGATATGGAGTGATAGAGAACAAAACCACAAGAAACTAGATTAGCGGGGGAAAACCCATTAAGATCAATATAGGATATAAAATATAAATCCTTAAAGGATAAAATAAGTTAAAAAATAATACTAAATGATGTTATGATAATAAGGTAAACAATAATTACAATTATTTTGAGTTATATAATAGAAAATATGAAATATAAGAGCCATTCTAGAAAATAATGATCCCATGGAAAATAAACACTTACAATGATCGTAACAGGTGATGTAATAATATATAAAGTAAGAGATTATGTATAAGAAATGTAAATCCATATTAAATAAGTATAAATAAAAAATAAAACAATAATAGTATGTAGATATCATAATATTATAACTTCATAGTCAATAATGAAATGATATAACTCAATAATAGGAAATTGAATTAAGAATCCCCTTTCCCCTAGTCTTGGAAAACATTGCATATCATGTAACATCCTTGACCATTAAATAAAGTTAATTATTTAATTTAATAATTATAATTTTCAGTATAATTTCATTATTAATATTCTATATAAATCACTCATTAGCAGGTTTCATTTATTGACTATGTTGGTATAATTCACATTAACCATTTTTAGGTCATATGGTTCATAATTTGAAAAACACCATTGTAACATCCTAGGTAAATAAAGAATATAACATTTTATATTTATTAATATTTATGAATAAAATATTAATTTATCCTTAAAGGGGGGTCTATGTTTGTTCGCGTACCTGATACGCAACAGTAGGTTTCTTTGAAATCTTACGTTGTACACAATGTTGAGTTATAATGAAAAATAATAATATAATATTATTATTTTAAATGGTAGTTAACACATAACTGTTTTATTGGAAGACATGTACCAAACTAAATAAAATATTATTTAACATTTTTATTAAATGTTTTTACATTTATCCAATAATATTTAGAGGATTAAAATGAAAATGAATCCAATTTTAAGCATAAATACTCTAATATTAATTAAAAGGTCGATTTACCGCCTTTTGTTGGAGAACCATATTTAAATCTAGTTTTTCCACTTTTATATGTTCTATTTGAAAAAATAAAATTATTATTTAGAATCGGGATATCAAAATTTACTTGGGATGAAATTTTTTTATTTTTCTAAAAATGTTCATTTTTAATTAATAGTGAAAAATACTATATTTTTATTCAAAACTACATTTTAACCTAATTTATTTATATGTTTAGATTATCTTATTAATTGGTTTTAATGTTTAATTATATTATGTTTTTACCATTTAATACAATTTTGGTAATTAGAAGTAATTTTAATTTGAAGTTGGACATAAACCAGTGTCACTCTTATGATAGTTATTATTTCTTGATAAGAAGCTTTTTGTTTTGACAACATGAATTAATTTTAAATTAATTTCTTCCACTTATGAGTTTTGAATTTTGAAAAATGGATTCCATATTTTGGAATAAGGGGGTCCAAGTTTTGTTTGTATTTAACTTTTATTTTTAGACATTATGAATATTTACTTCAGTAAATATTTTATTTACCAAGGTTAAAGGGTAAATCAGGTAAATAAGGGTAAAAAATATTATAAAAATGATATTAAATTAACCTAACACGTGTCCTGATTCTATAGGTTGATATACTTCCGACCATGGTCATACTTAGGTCGATTTGGGGACCCCAAGGAGCCACTTGGAAGGGATAATGACATTTTTTTTAAATTAACTTAAAGTAAAGACAAAAATAACACAAACACATATTTTTTTGTAAATGAATTTTTACATGGGGTTATATAAGTTATCTCTTAGACTATAAATATTTATTATCAAGATAATACAATTTCATACAACATTTTATTTGATTTATAATTTTTAGGCATCAAATTAATAAAATTACTTATGACACAATAATGATGCATCGTTTATCTCATTAATGAATGATTTAAATAAAAAAGATTATAAATATTAAAGAAATATATAAAACCTGTAAAATTTTTATTAGATGATTTTATTTAAAACAAAAATCATCTTATCCTCTACTTTAATGTGTTTTGGACTTTTATAAACTGAAAATCAGTATATAATAAAATAATATTTTCAAACTTTCTTAAAGAGCCCCTCCTCCCCCTTATAAAACTCTATCACCTCTAACCCATTAGTCACACCTATAAAGCCCATTAGATCATCCAAACTATGCCAAAAAAACACTCAAGATGTCTCTCTTACACCACGAAGCCCTACCTTAGGCAGAAGGCACTTCAAGAAATCATTTTGGTTCAATCAAAAGGGAGTTACTCGATTTTAATGTAACATCTTATCTTAAGTTATTTTATTTTATTTTACTTATAAAACCCCTAAAATCATTTTATTCATTTTTTATAACAAAACCATCATCATAAATAAACTATAATTTTTTTGTGAGATTTATTCAAACTAAAATTACACACACCTCCGTCTAATTGGTAAAGAACGTACTATTTTTGTGGATGATGAACTACTGCCTCAGGAAATGAGGATTGTTCAAATATCTATAACCGCCTCTCATGGTGGCCATTATGATGGAACTGTATTTATATATGATATATATTATGTTTATGTTTTCTTAATTCTTCTGTATTTTAAATTTAAATAATTTTTTATGGTTTCTATAATTGGTAATATGATAATTTCATTTGAGGAAGTACAGACTACCTCCCCCTCAAAGGGATATGACCAATTCATGCCATACGTGGGACATATAAAGTTTGGAGTTAATGAAATTATATATGATATTATACTGGAACTATAATAAACCTATGTATCATTATTTTTTAATTCCATAAAAATACATAATAGAAATGAAATTAGTGTTCATTCGTATGTACGACTTACCATCTCCATGAATGATGCATTTCATTTATTATATCCAAATGTTATATAAAATTATAAATACAAATATATACTGGATATATATGATATATATTATATATAAATCTTGAAGATCATTCAGGAGAAATTTTTTATTTTGACCACAAAGACAATTTATAATTATAACAAGTTCATTTTTGAATCAAGTTCCAAACAACGAAAAAATGTCCAATATGAACTCAAATAATTAACTAATTGTTATAGCAACGTAATAAGTGATATAAAAGGAATAATATATTTAAAAAATTTTCTTAACCAAGTATAAATTAACTTATGTTTATTATAGAGGAAATTGTAGAACGAACGGGTCAAGTCGGACACGAGGTAAGGGATATTTTTATGCTAATTTCCATTCTTTGGGTTATTCCTCTACTTCTTGATTATGCCATGATATGATTATTCCATATCTTGTATTTATACATTAATTATGTGTAAATATAGTGAATACAAATAATATATCTATATTATTTACAAATTCATCTTGGTGAGGGGTTTCTTATCTCACTTTTAATTTCGTGAGATTTCCATTATTTGCCACTTATTTATTGCATGTGGTGTATTGTGTACTTACTTTTGATATATATTATCATAATTATTTTTTATATTCATGTAATTCTATGATTCATTTGGTTGTTTTTAACTTTTGTTCATAAGACTCAATTGATTACAACGTAGTAAGGGGCTTTCATCAAAATTTATATTCCTGTGAGACTGATTCTATATTTTCTACTATTTCCTTTAGTGTGGGGTATGTAGTTACCATGATTGTATTTTTTGATTAATAGAATTTAATTTATGGGCATTTAAATCTTGATTTTATTCCACTTCTTTCATGTGGTTTATGTTTCATAAGATACCAAATCGATAAGAAAACCTTAACCGTACTCTTTTAGTCAATGACTTATTTTATGTTATGTGTTCTAATTTTCATTATATTATGTTGGGATATGTTCTTATCTATCCTTATTTCTGTACATTTAATTTCCAAGTGATGAGATACCCTTTTATCTCCTATCAATCCATTTTCAATAATTTTAAGTGATGCTGTTAGGCTGTCAAATTTTTGTAAGGGAACTCTTTAACCCAATTTACATTCTTTGGGCTAAACATCTACTTCTTGATTATGTTGTTCTACAAATATGTGTTAATGTCGTTTGATGTTTTACAAATAATATCCACTTATATTGGTTTCATTTATACTGGTTAAACATAATTATGTCATTGATTTATCCTTAATCCAATGGTACGATCTTTGTAAGGTATTTTTTCTCCATTTACATTCCATTTAGACTAATTTGTTTTTATAAAAAAATTAACATTTTTATGGTGTATATAATGACCTTTGACATATTATATCATGAATCTATATATTCTCATGATATTATATGTTTTGATTCATTTTATTCTTTAATTATGTTTAGTCAAGTGTTTCTCAAGTGTTACGAGACTCTTTAACTAAGACATCATTTTAAAAGCATTAAAGATTTATTCTTATAAATATTTATCATTAATGTATACGTTTTAAAAATATTTTTATTTATTTATTTAGATGTACATTAATATTTAAAAATGTAATTCCTTTAAAAGATTCAATGTGGCATTGGACACTTTGATTCAAAAATCTCTTTATTAAATTTTATTAATGGTTCTGAAAATGTTTTGATAAAGTATTGATTATGTCAATATCATGAAATGATATATTGTGATTTAAACATGGAAATGTTATCTTTCCATTATGCTTGTTTTATGTGTTATGAATATGTTATGGTTCTTGGGAATTTTTAACATATATGGGTGATTCTGTGATAAACCTAGGGCGAGTGAGCCCATGATAGCTCTCCAAAGCATTAGGAAATGTGATGAGGTCAAACGTTAATGTTTCTCCTAAGAGATTTAGGTGATATATTGTGAAGGATATTGTAAATTTAACTCCCTATGTAGTAGTTAAAGCAACAACATAAGTATATTATGGATTCCATAAGTTTCTTTTATGATTTATCATTTCCATGTTTTATTCATAAACTTTATGAATTTTTGTGGTATGTTAGAGATTGAAATGTATGATTTAATTGATTTTTATGTATTTATGGATTAATGTTTTGTTTATTTGTTTTCTAAACCTAAACTGATATTTTTATGCTCATCCCATGTTTTGAAATGTTTTTTACAAGACTTAAAGATGTATAGGGTCAAAGATGGGATCAAGGAAAAGTCATGTTATCTAAAACATAGAACTATAAATTTTTTAAGAGTTTTTTTATGAAAAAATGGAAACTGAGTAGAAGTGTCTACATTGTAATTAATTGAGATGTAATGTACTTTTTATGCCCTAATTCTCTAAAACATTAATCCAGAAAATATCGTCAATGTGAATTCATGATTTAACTCATGATTAAGTAATGTTTAAGGCTGGGGATTTATAGTTGGTATCAGAGGACAGTTTAGACAACTTTAAAGATTATGGGGTTTTTTTAGAAACATGGTTTTTCTCTATTTATATTCTTTAAGTTAAATAAATATTATTCATATCAAGTAAAGTTTGTTAGAAATAGAAGGAGGAGGATCTCAAATGACATTACAATCTCTTCTCGATGACTTTCTTGAAATAATTATTGCAATGTCATGCCCAGCAAACTGTAAAACATTTTCTAACATGAAAATCACTTGAAAGGAATTTTTTGAGATATCAAACACCTCCGCCTTACCTTGATACCATTGTGGATAATGGGTTGTATTTAATAAAATATTATTTTTTCAATATTCTAATATTTCCCAAAAGGTAAATATTATCAAGTCATATTCAAATATTTTAACATATCACAAGATTTTGAAGCATATTATGATTTTGGAAAATTTGTTGTAGAAGGAGACCCTTGCACAACCTATTTATATTTTATTTTAAATAATAGTCTTTCAACACATACTTATAGTATTTTAAAATGATAATTTATTGAATGTTTCAACTCATACCCGGTCCAACTATTTTATAAAAATAATGTTTTATGAGATTTTTTGAAATTATATGTCATACATGATTTTTTTTCCAAACCTATTTTTCTATGATCACCCATATGAACCAAGTTGTACGAGGTGTATTTGGATAAATGAAACATATGATTTTGTAGAATCTCATAGTCATTTTTGCAATGCATGGATCATATATATACGTGAGCAAGATGGCGATGAAACCAGGTGGTAACACTGATCAAGGTATGAGGTTCTTTCTTTGGGAATAGAGTTATTTTATGGAGGTAAAAAAATTATAAATATATATATATAAGACTTCATTAATTGAGATATTGAGGTCATTATGAGTTGGGATAAAAATGTGATGCATAAGACAAACATTGAGGTTAAATCATGTTATGGTTATTTTTGATGAGTTTATCACATTTTTTGGAATGTTATAAAATTGTATAGTTTTAGAAAAAAGACAACACGTAGACTGTGAGACAGCCCATCGCATTGGGAAAAGTTGTGGGAATCAAACCCAAAAGAAAATTGCGATTAGGATTAATCACCTACCACTGGACTACGTGAAGTCCCTAGTTAGTATGACATATTATTTTTGGTTAAATGATTTTATGGATCAAGAATTAGTTGATTTTTGAAACTTATGTTTTATAAAATGGATATACATAATATAGTAAAATTATTAGGCGATTAAGTGATAAAGGTTATTTTGAAAGACATTTACTATATTTGAGAAACTATATGCCTAAGTAAAATTTAATACCTTGGGATTTAAATTGAGGATTAATAGTAAATTTTTTTTGGAATAATATTTGTTTTTATTATGGACATATGGGGATTTGGGTTATTTTTTGAAATGATTAACCTATACTAGAGAATATGTGATTTGGTTAATTTGACATCGGTATGATACTTTAAGAGTAGTCGATGTTATTTGGAGATAAATTTTAATATTTACTATGGAATACTATGTGATTAAATCCTTCTGAGTTTTGGGTTATAATATTAGATTGGGTTACATTGAAGAATTTTAAGGACATTTGTTTATTGAATGGTCTTTGCTGAACTTTGGGTATTGTTTGTCGAATTTTGGGGATTAAGAGTAGTGTTTATTTTTATAAAATATTTTCATTTTTGGTATTATTTGTTATTATACTAATCAATTTGGTTTTGGTTAATTTCTAAAGAAAAGGGAAATATATGGTTCATATTTTTTGGATTATGTGATTCTCTATAAGTTGATTCTAGCACATTAGGTGTTACCATGTCATCTAGAATACTCATCGTTTGGTGAAAAGATGAGTTTTGGGTAAAAACTTATTAATGTATGGAACTATACTTGAAAAGTAAGTTTATTTCTTTATGTACTTTGTCAATCTCATAAATATATTCTATAACTTTATTAAATTAATATTTGAACAAAAATGTTACCCATTTAAGTTTCTTACTAGGAAACCAAAGTCTGTTTAATCTATCACAAGTTTGTGGTTTTTTGGTGGTTAACGTCCATTTTATTATGTTTTCTATCACTATCTATCAGAACATGACACTTAGTTTCTCCTCTATATCCATGTTTTCATATAATCCTATTATGAGTTATCTCAAGTGGCCTTTTTAATTCTATTTCTATCTTTTATAGTGATTGTTTTATTGACACTTTTACGATGTGGGACATTCAATGATGTTTCTGAGACCTATTTTAAAATTGCGAGGACACAATTTTCAAAAGGGGGGAAGGATGTAACATCCAAAATAAATAAAGAATATAAAAGATTCAAATTTATTACTATTTTTGAATTAAATATTAATTTTACCATAATGGGGATTCTATGTTCGATGGCATACCTAATATGCAACAACGAGTTTCTTTGAAATCTTATGTTTCACACAGTGTTGAGTTGTACTAAAAAATTATAATATGATATTATTATTTTAAATGTTTGTTAATGAATATCTGTGGTATTGGAAGAAATTAATAGAACAAAATAAAATATTATTACACATGATTATTACATGTTTTTACATTTATCCAATAAGAGTTAAAGGTATAACATGTTAATGAATCCAATTTTAAGCACAAATACTCTAATATTCTTTAAAAGGTCGATTTACTACCTTTTTATGGAGAACCCTTTCTAAATCTAGTGTTTTTTTCTTTTATATGTTCTATTTGAAAAAATAAAATTTTTCTTTAGAATCAGGATATCAAAATTTACTTTGGATGAAACTTTGGTATTTTTCTGATAATGTTCATTTTTTATTGAATAGTGAAATATACTATATTTTAATTCCAAACAACCATTTAATATAATTTATTTAGAGGCTTATATGATCTTATTAATTGGTTTTAAATTGTATTTATATTATATTTTTACAATTTCATCCAATTTTTGTTATTGGATGTAATTTCACTTTGAAAGTGGATATAAACAAGTGTCAATATTTTGATAGTTATTATTTCTTAAAAACACAATTTTTGTTTTGACCTCTGGAATTAATTTAAAATTAATTTATGACACTTAAGTGTTTTGAATTTGGAAAAAAAGATTCCATAATTGGAATTAGTGTGTCCATATTGTGTAATTAGTGAACTTTTATTTCTGGACAATATGAATATTTACTTTAGTAAATAGTTTATTTACCATAGCTAAAGGGTAAATCGAGTAAATAAGGGTAAAAAAATATTATAATAATATTAAATTACTCTAAAACATTTCCTAATCCTATTGGTTGATTAATTTTCGACCATGGGCATTCTTGGGTCGATTTTAACAACTCATGGTGCCACGTGGGAGTGATAATGACACATTATTTTAATTAACATAAAGTAAAGAAAAAAAATGACAAAAACATATATCTTTTAGTAAATCTATTTTTACATGGGGTTATATAAGTTTTCTCTTAAAAAAAAAATATTCATTAGAAATATAAAGATATTTCTTACATCTATGTGTTTTATTTATAATTTTTAGTCATTAATTAAATAAAACTATTTATGAGACAATAATGATGTAGTGTTTACCTCATTAATGAAATATTTAAATAAATAAGATTATAACAATTAAAAAAATATCCAAAACTTGTAAAATTATTATTTGATGATTTTATTTTGAACAAGAGTCATCTTTTCTTAGACTTTAAAGAGTTTTTGACCCTTAAAAATGGAAAATAATTATATTATAAAATAATTTTTTTCAACTTTCCTAAAGAGCCCCTCCTCACCCTTATCAAAATGCATCACCTCTAACCCATTACTCACACCTCACAAGCCCCAATTCTCATCCAAAATATACCCAAATAATCTATCATGATCTCCATCTTTCACCTAGAATCCTTACCTTAAGAATAAGGCTCTTAATGAATGGATTTTTGTTCAAACCAAAGGGAGTTACTCGATTTAAAGGTAATGTCTTCTCTTAAGTTATTTTATATTATTTTACCTCTCTAACCACCAAACATCTTTTTATTCCATTATTTTTTTAAAAAATATATCCTCAATATAATAGGTTGTTTTTATGTGAAGTATTTAAATTACACTTACATGCACCTCCGTCTAATGGGTAATAAACATATTGTTTCGGTGGACGGTGAACTACTGCCTCACGAAACGATGATCGTTCAAATATCTCCAACCGCCTCTCTGGTGGAAATTATGATGGAACAGTATTTATGTAAGATATATATTATGTTTATGTTTTCTTTATGATTTTGTATTTTTAATTTATATCATTCCTTTATGTTTTTTATAATTAGTAATATGATGATTTCATTTGAGGAAGTGTAGACTACCGCCCCCTCAAAGTGATATGGCTCATTCATGCCATACATGGGATGTAGAAAGGATGGATCTAACAAAATTATATATGATATTATACAGGAATTTTAATATAACTATGTCTTCGTATGTTTTCATTCCATTAATATATGAAATAGAAGTGAAACTAGTATTCATGCGTACATACAGCTTACTGTCTCCATGAACGGTGCATTTCATTTTTTATCTCCAAATATTATGTTCTATTATAATTATATATATATATATACTGGATATATATGACATATATGATATCTATATCATTAATATCTTTCTGGATATAATGTCAATTTGACCACATGGGCAACTTATAATTATAAGAATTCCATTTTTGATTCATGTGCCGAACATCGAAAAAATGTCGATATGAAAACCAATAATTAAATAATTGTTATAGCAAGGTAATAAGTGATATAAAAGGAATAATATAATTTTTAATGTTTTTTAACTATGTATAAATTAACTTATGTTTATTATTCAAGAAATTAAAGAATTAACGGGTCATGTCGGACACGAGGTAAGGGAACTTCTTAACCCAATTTCCATCCATTGGGTTAATCTTCTAATTATTAATTGTTCTATTCAATGATTATTAAATAAATTGTGTTTATACATTACTTATTTTTAATTATAGTAAATACACATAATTGATCAACTTTATTTAAAAATTGATATTGGTAAGGGATTTCTTATCTCACTTTTAATTCCGTGAGATTTCCATTATTCGCCACCTATTCATTGCATGTGGGGTATTTTGTAATGATATTTGATATATATTTCAACTATTTTATTTATATTCATGTTATTATGTGATTAATTTTGTGGATATTAACTTTTTTCCATAAGACTTTATTGATTACAACATGGTAAGGGGGTTCTATCTCACTTTTTATTCTCGTGATATTCATGTTATATTTTCCACTATTTCCTTTTGTTTGGTGTATGTACTACCCATGATTGTATTATTTGTTTAATATACTTTAATTTATTAGAATTTTAATATTCATTATATGCTCCCTGTTTCATTTGGTGTATGTTTTGTAATATACCAAATCACTAAGGGAGCCTTTTACCATACTCTTCTAGTCAAAGACTTATTTTACATTATGTATTTAAATTTTAATTATCTTATGTTGGGATATGTTCTTATATATCCGTATTGCTGTATATTTTATGTCCAAGTGATGAGTTACCCTTTTCTCTCACATCAGTTCATTTTATGAATTTTTAAGTGATGTCGTTAGGCTGTCGAATTTTTGTAAGGGAACACTATAGCCCAATTTACATTCTTTATGTCAAACTTCCACTTCTTTATTATGTTGTGCTATAGGTATATGTGAATAACCTATGATTAATTTAAACTTAATATTTACTTATATTGGGTGTATTTATATTTTTCACATATAATTTTGTAATTTATTTGTCCTTAATCTAATGGTACGATCTTTGTAAGGGATTTTGTCTCAATTTACATTCCATTGACACTTAATTGTTGTTACACACCAATTGATTTTTTATATGGTGTATATACAGGTCTTTGACATATTATATCATTAATCTAATTATCCTCATGATATTCTATGTTTTGTTTTATTTTATTCTTAAATTATTCTTAGTCAAGGGTTTTTCAAGTGTTAATAGACTCTTTAACTAAAACATCATTTTAAAATATTTAAAGATTTATTCTTATAAATATTTCTCATTAATTTCAAGGTTTTAAAAATGGTTTTATGAATTTATATATATAGACATTAATGTTTTAAAATGTTAATTCCTTTAAAATCATCAAAGTGGTATGGGACACTTTGATTCAAAAATCTCTTTATTGAATGTTTTAAATGGTAATGATAATGGTTAGACAAATCATTCATTATGTCAATATCTTGAAATGATATATTGTGATTTCAATGTGGAAATTATGTCTTTAATTTATGCTTGTTTTATGTGTGATGAATATTTTATGGTTCCTGGGCATTGTTTACCTATATGGGTGGTTCCGTGATAAACCATGGGTGGGTGATCCCGAGATAGATCTCTAATGAAATAAGTAACGTGATGGAGGAAAACATTAATGTTTCTCCTAATAGATTTTAGGAATATACTGTGATGGGTATTCCAAATGTTACTCCCTACATATCTGTGAAAGCTACAATGTAAGTATGTTATGGATGCCACAAGTTTCCTTTATGATTTATGATTTCCCCATCTTATTCATAAACCTTATGATTTTTTTGGTATGTTAAATATTGAAATGTATGATTTCATTGATTTGTATGTATTGATGGACTAATGTTTTCATTCGTTGTCTTATAACCCTTAATAATCTTTTTATGCTAATCCCATGTTTTAAAATGTTTTTTCACATGACTTAAAGATGAATATGGTCAAGAATGAGATCAAGGAAAAGTCATCTATTCTAAAACATGGAACTAGACATGTTTCTTTTTTTATGAGTTTTTATGAAAATATAGAAATTGAGAAGAATTGTCTACATTGTAAATTTTTGAAATGTAATGTAATTTTTTTGGCCTAATTCTCTAAAACTCTAAACCTTAATATATCTTCAATGTGAATTATTGATTTAACTCAATATTATGTAATGTTTAAGGGTGGGTCCTTATATAAATAGATATAATTATAATAGTTAAAGGTCACTATCCAATCATTGTACATAATATAGAATTATAAAGGTATTTTTTCCATATTATTACAAAATAAATGGAGTTAAATAGGTTACTAAATGGTAACCATTCATAGAATCATCGTCTAAAAGTCTATTTTTTACGGATACAAATAACATTGATCATTTACATTTAATTTTATTGTTATGATAGATATTTTACCATTCCCAAATCAGAATAACGAAATAGTTTAAATAGAAATTTTATAATCATTCATGAAATAATTTTTGAACAATATATAATAATGTTATAATCTAGTTAAAAATTCATTTCTAACTTAGTTAGTGTAGAACCACTATGGTGGGTGATATTTTTGGAAAGGGTATAAAATAAGAGAACCCAAATAAATATATTAGTTTTATAAAAAATTATATTTTAATTAATCAATTACTATAGTTTAAATTATAAATATTACTCACATCATTTGAATGAATAATAAGGCACTAAAAACAAAAAATAAACTGTTTATGAAAACTGTATTTTGACATACCAAAAACATTTAAAAAAGTCATAGGTTAGATGTAAAGGTTGATATTTCCTCATTGATGACTTAAAATAATTACAACAAAAATAAAAAGGTATAATTTCATCAAAATAATTGTATGTTTAAAATATTTTTATGATAAATTATCAGAATAAGAAAAGAGAAAGAGGTTTAGAACCCTTACCTTTCTCATCAAGTCAAATATTTTGGATGTAGACTAAATTCTTCAGAAAAGGGAATTATTGGTATAAAAGAGAATTAAGAACCTCAAAAATTTAATTATATTTTTATCTTAGTATAATATATAGATAAAACCAAATATTATATGTGTTTTGGGATGTCCAGAACGACCCCCCATTATAATAAAAAGTTGACACCATTTTCACAAATATTTAGTTTTTAAGGTCCAAGAACATAAATTTAAAATGAAAAGTGGGATATAAATAAATAATATATTATATTATTGTCCATTAATCATTACAAACATAACATTATGTGGATTTATGATTTTTAATAACTTATATCACTTTTAACATTAAATATGCTTTAAAACCATTTTCAGGTTTATTCTGGTAATTTAACATTAAAAATATCTAGATATTTATAAATTTAAATATTATAAATTTAAATAAATATATAAATATAATTTTCTATACCAAAAAAACTAATAAATAATCTAAATAATCTAAATAATATAACATTAAATATTTAAAATAACCATCTTTGACTTTTCTCATATTTGCCTAAGCATTGGGTTAACATAACTTAAGCATTTTGGATAATTATCCTATTATTTAAATTTCAAAAATAAAACAGTAACATAGATATAATTTAATATTGATAATTATTTTAATATAGTTCCACTCATAATATATTTATATCATCATTTATACCATGAATGAATTTTTAAGATATAAATTTTGAATTTTCTTCCATTGCGCAAGAGGTGGGAAAACATTAGGATAATTAAATTTAAATTTAAATTTAATACTCATAAGTATAAATCAATATCATTGGTTATGAATCATATGTAGGAAATTAATTTTTTAAAATTATTATTCTTTCCATGTCTTATCACGTAGACATCAATGATTATTTTTCTTATGTTGTGCCAGAAATATAACGACACCAACAACTGTATTAATATTTAACTTCAAAAAACAATTATTATATTTTAATTCTATTATAACATTATGATATTTTATGATAATATGATTTAATTCACATTATACATCTTTAATTTACTTTTAATTCTTAATTTTTTCAAAATTATTTCATAAAAATAAATAGTATTTATAAAATATATATTCTATAACTATTGATTAAAATTTCATCTGGTATAGAAAAATACTTAAAATTGAACCAAATATATATTTTTAATGATACCAATAAAAAATTAAATTTTTTCACATTAAAATTCTAAAAATTATGAATTTAACTATTAAATAAAATCATAATGTATATTTAAAATAAATTTAATTATAATAAAAACTATTTCAGTATTGAATGAAAAATTATATTATTACTTCATACCTTGATAGTATTTTTTAAATAATATTAAATATCAAGAAGAAGTCATATAATTAGAAATAATATATATATTTAACATATCCAAAAATTATTTATTTATTTAAATAGATTAAATTAAGAAATTATGTCAAGGAAATTTATTTAACATCTAAATGAATCTTCCCTTATGAGATGAGGTATTATTTTAAATATATAATGAGTATATAACATCTATTGGGGCGGTGATACTTGATTTGATTGTTGACAACAAATGGCGTGTAATCAAAATGATGTTTATGTAGTTGGTGGAAGACATTCATGCTGATACGACTGTTCCATCATGGGGAATGACACTCTTGAAGGGGTCCTCAACAGATGTCACTAATATGACACAGGAGAAGTAGTGTGGTAGTGGATATTGGATTCTATGGGGTGGCAAGACTGGGAAGGGGAATCATTAGGTTTTTGGTGAAAATATTTAGGTGTGTTGTGATCAGATGCATGATTAGGTCCAGGTAAGGTGGGTTGATAGATCAGGATGGGACTTCAGGTCATGATGGACCTACGATTTTGTATCGTCCAACCAAATGTAATGTGTTCTATTATACCCCCTAAAAAGTGTTTTAATTGTTTTAATAAAAAAGTGGGTGTTTCTTACCACCTATTAATATATATATATATATATATATATTCTCCCAATCTAGAAATAAATTACATCCTTACACTTTTATTTTGTTCTCAACAAAATTAAAATATCATAGTATTAGAACAATATAAAATACATATTTTATTAATAAATTTTATTTATATTTTAAGACTATAAGTCTAGTCATTTATAAACTAAATGTTTCTTAACACTTTTATATAAATTTATAAAATTCACACTTCTGAATGATTTTCTAAAGTAATACATTGATAAACAGGTGATAGTTTCCACAAAACCCCAAATATAATTGTCTTCTTTTGTTCTTAACATTGATTAATTATTTTACTATCTAAATAGAGAATTTTATATATTTTAATTTAATTATTTTTTATTCTATAGGCATAATTTCTACATTTGATTACATGTATATTTTTTTCTTATATTTATTAACTTCATATTCTAAGTGGTGAATTCCAAAGATGATGTTTTCATTCTTGAAGTAGAAAAATCAACTATTAATGGATCATGCGACCCACTATAAGATAATGTTTTCCACTATATGAATGATTTAATGAAAAATTACCACTTAAGTTTATAGTGATTTTCTAAAAACCAAAATTGTGAGTTTTAGTTAATAAAATAGAAAAATAAAATATATAATACTTTAACATTTAAAGAATTTATTTTTAATAATATTTTGAGTTCAACCAATATTTTTCTATTCTTCTTCCATTTCAAATCATATAAATTCTAAACACTCTCTAAAATTATAATTGTCATTTTTAAAACCCAAAAATCATGAAAATATACTTCACATGTTATCTCAAAAAATAAACATAACCATTATCCAAAAATTCATTAACCCTTAAGCACCTCAACAAATTTCCCTTATTATTTTACACCCAAAATATATTAATATTTTACCAAAATAAATTTGGTCCCCATGACATAAAACAATTAAATTATATATGAATCAAAAAATTTACTCAATCTATATCCCTCAAATAATAAAATAAAATTATAGAACATGATTCTAAATAAATTCCTTAATCTTGTTTGTTAATAAACAAACCTATAATATTTTCTAAAAATCAAATTATCATTTTTCAGAAATAACCATTATTACCTCAATATCAAATCTGATACCAAACCAAACGTTTACCTAAGACTTATTCATGTAATCTACCTAAAACCCAATAAACATGCCCCAAAATGTCCTTACACACCTTAAAATTCAATCACCTAAGTCAACAAGAATATATATATATATATATATATATGAATTTAAATATAATTTCACCCCAGTGTTTATAATCACATGATGTTGTTAATAACTCTTTAACTTATCCTCAACTAATAATATCCAAAAGTCTAAAGGTATATAAATCCTAATTTGGTAGCAACTATAAGACACCATAATAATAATTTCATAAATAAATGATATATAGATAATATTTTATAAATTTAAAAACTAATGACCCTTTCAATTTATTGTTTTATATAACTGAGATAAATATCATACAAAAAAATCCATAGTTTCTATCAAATATAAACTTTTTATCTCTAAATAAAACAATTTAAATAATAAACATACTACATTAAAGGCTAACCCCATATAAATAAAACATTATTTCATAATTATTCTTACTCATCCATAAGCAATGTAGATGGGAAAAAATAGAAAATCAATGTGCGCATATTCTCGATAAGGGGTAGTATACAATGAAGTATGTCATCAAATAAACATACAATGGGAGGGAATTAATAATATCATAATATAATTATAATTATCAAATAATATATCAATAAATTATAAATAAATGTAATTTTATAATCCAAACATCCAAATTACATTGTCTAGTGATACGTACCATGCATTGAGGAGCTATATAATTCTAGGATCCACTGTTCAAAAAATAAGTCCAACACAGTAATTACATTCAAGGAAGGAATAAATAATAAATAATATAATAAATATTATTTATTTATCAATAATTATACATATAGAAATAAAAAATAATTTTTTTTCATTATTTACCCTATTTATAAATGGAATAACTATATTGGTAAACAACATTCAATCTGAATTTTGTTATATAGAGTATTGAAACCACCTGGAGGAAGTGATATATAGTTATGTCAATATTAAAAAAGTTAATAAGGTTAATTATTTAGAATAAATATATGGGATTATATAACATCGAAATTGAGGATAAGAATAATGTTAAGAGAGAGATTTAGTGTGATACAGAACAGAAGAATAAGAAAAATAATGAGTGATGGAAAACCCTTATGATCAATATAGTATACAAAAAAATACATAAAGGTAAAAATGAGACAATAAATTCATCACAAATGAAGGTAAAATAAAAATTTAAATTTTAATGAAGTTTATTTTGATTTATATAATAAAAAATATGAAGTCAAGGTAAAATACTTGAAAATAATAGTGCATTAGAACGAAAACCATCACAAAGACCATAACATATAAAGTGATGACATATTAAGGAAGAGATTATGTGAGAGAAATTTAAATACACATAAAAAGGTGGAAACAAAACATAACAAAATTAAATATTATATCACAAAAAATAATAGAATAATAAAGTAAATGAAAATATGATATAAATTAATAAAAATAAATTGAGTTAAGAATATCATTTCCAAGAGTTTCATCACACTTATTATATCCCATAACATAGTAGATAATAAAATTACGATAATTATATACAATAATAAGCCCATTTTTATATAAATTTCATTACTAATAATCGATTTGAATAATTTATTATCATGTTCAATTCATTTAATAACTCGGTGTCGTTCACATCAACCGTTTTGTGGTCATTCAATTTATAATCTCCAAAACTACTAAATATAATCAAAATAGTAAAATGAAATTAAAAAATAGTTATAAACACAAAAAATTAGTCATTTTAATTATTTGATATCCTTCTAATATAAATCTAGTTCAAATATTCATGAAATAATTATCATTCATAGAATCTTCCTCGATAAGCTTGTTTTTTATAGTTAAAAATGGCTATAATAGTTTAATTTTATTTTCATTTTTCTGATGGATATTTTACCATTATAGTATAATATTCATGGTAATAATTTAATTTAAATTTTATATTCAATCAATAAATAAATTTTGAATAATTTCTATGAAATATGAAACTTGAATTAAATATCATCATGTATACAGGTATGGTAAAACCACCATGGTGTGCGATATTTAATAAAATAGTTTAAAATAATGGAAAAATAATTAAAAATTCACCTTTTATGAATAGAATATCTTATTATTATGATACTAGTTTAGGTTTACTTTTAAATATTACTTATTTCTTCAAAAGTAATTAGAGGATAATTTAAAGGAAAAGAAACCATTTGTGAAACTGTTTTTTGACCTCGAAATAGCTTATAAAAAAGAGTTTAGTGAGATTTAATGGGGTCATTAAAATAATTTATGGATATAAAGGATGAAAATAAAATGTTAATGTAATCAAGGATGTAAAATAATTTTTTTAAAATCGTTTTCAGACAAATAATAAAAATTAATAAAAAGGAAAGAGGCATAGAGTCCGTATATTTCTCTTTTAGTCACGTCCATTAGATTTCTCCTAAAACCTTTAGAATATGGACATTTAAATTGAAAAAAGCCACCAAAATTGGGAATTGGATATACTAGGAGATAATATTGAAAAAATTTGAAGGTAAAACAATATTTATACATGTTCTGCAAAGGTTCGAACTTTCCTCCTTTAACGGGAAACTTATTATGTTGTTTTAGAGAATATTTGTTTTTTTAAAGGGGAAATAATATATTTTATATATGAAAATTTGATTATAAATAGATAATATATGATATTATAAATCATTAGTCATCCCATATTGAATCATTACATGGTTTTATTGTTTTTTATTGATTTATAAATCAATTTAAAAATTAAACACAATTTAAAGTAATTTTCAAGTTTATTCATTTAATTTTAGATTAAAAATATATTGATTCTAATGGAATTAAATATTAAGTATTTAAATAAATTTATGAATAACCTGTTAATATACTAAAACCATTAAATACTCTAATAAATTTTAATATTATCACTAAAAATATTTAAATTTATCTTATTTGTATCTTTTGATTCTTGCATAAGCACCGAGCCAAATCTGTGAATGCATTTGGATAACTATCATATTATTTAAATTTAAAAATGAATTAAAATTTTTTATTAAAAATTTTATTCATATATTATCATGAATATTAAAATTTTATTCACATTTATATGATGAAACCATTTTAATACAAATTTGATAACTTTTCTTGCCTTGTGCAGGCATTGAGTAAACAATTGGATAATTAATTTGTTATATAATTTTATAATTCATAAATATACCTAAAAATAGATTAGTAATTATATATATCTAATTATTTCTAGAAAATAATTATTCATTCTGAATCTTATCACTAGTTCATCAATCCTTAATTTTCCTTTGTTATGTAGACACTACATCAATATTGGTAAATGTATTCATATTTATCATGACTTAAAAATAAATTTAAATTAAATTTTAATAATTTGATGAATTTTTTAATATATTAATTTTTTAAAACACATTAGATAGGTTTAATGAAATTTTTATGTCATATTTATATCATGAAGATTCCTTATAAATTATAGAATTCAAAAAAAAATATTTTTATCTATTCCTCAAAAAACTATCTTGTATAAAAAATTCCAAAAAAAACTATAAGTTAATTTTAACATGATAATACCGTAAATAAATTACATTTTTTTAAATTAAAATTTTAAATAATATAAGTTTCATATTTAAATTAAATCATATAATACATGAGAAAACAATATATTTATGATGAAAATATTTATTTTTCAAATTAAAAATCATTTTCTTGTTTCATAATGAGATAAAAATATTTATAATATTATAATTAATATTAAAATGAATTCTTATTCTCACTATGGATATCTATTTATAATATAAAATATAAATAATTTTTTTTAAATAGACCAAAATAAAAATTTATTTTAAAGAAATATATTTAACCTTTATATAAAAAATCTCTCATAATACAATGAAAAAAATATTATTTTTAGAAGTAACATGAGTTTCCAAATAATTATATTACTAACTTTAACACATGATATAATCATATATAAATTATAAAATTTAAAATAGAAAATCATATTCATGAATATTAATAAACCATAAAATTGATATATTACTTGAAATACCTTGTTTGTACTAGGACACATCGCAGCATGAAAGGACATGATCACAACTATGAATTTTAAACTCTTCATTGTATTTTATAACTACTCATTATTGTTGCATGATCTTGATCAACCTCGAAAAAACAACCTTCTAGTAGTTCCCATGTATCGTTTAGTTGAACTCATATCCATTGTGACTCAATAATTCACAGTTTGATGTGTTACATATTATCTAGTGGCTATGAAAAAAACCTAAATGTTCATATGGATTACCCATAATAATCTTACACATCTCAAAAATAAATCTTATGTATGGTTTAATTGTGGGAACTCTCTGATTTATTTAATATAAGGTGGGAAAGTGATTTCAATCTCTATGGAATAAATTAATCTTACAAATCACAAATTTTTTTTAAATGACTCATACACTTTCAATTCATCTAGCATGTCGCAATGTTACTTCCTTGGTCATGGAAGGAATAACATTTCAACAGGAATTACTCTTATCAATCATGGTATTTCATCATGGAAAATTTCCATTTTCCTCTTTCAAGAAATATATTATTATTAAATGTGGTGTCCTTCTAAGGAAATTTTGAAATATTCAAATTTTAATCCATGTCGTGATACAAGTGTTTTAATAAAAATAAATTATAATAAAATTCATGTTCACCAACTCAAATATCTCTTATGACACATAGATATATATCATAGAATATACCCAAATGCCTCCCCACCTTTCAATATTTATCTAACTGAATCATGGAATAAACACAAATATCATGGGATGAAAGAATAAAACTTCCCATAATTCTTCCAAAGGATCCAACAACTCTTTTTTTCAGAAATAATTTTTTGAATAATAAATGTGATGCAATATTAGTAAATATAAATTATAAAAATTATTAAAAATTAAACTAGAAACATATATATTATTATCATGTATCAAATTAAAAAACCAATGAGTAATCAACTTCCCTAAAAAAGCACTTCAATAAGAAATATGAATAAAAATTTATATCAAATAGATAAATCAATATTCAATCATGTCAATATAAAAAATGAGTAACTAAAAATCAGTAAATTTCAATAACTAATTCCTCCTAAGTATTCAATCATTATTTATTATTAAACTTTAACCCTAATTCATCTTTCCTTCAAATTATTATTTCTTAATATTTCTTTAACCATTTAATTACAAGTTGTGATAAACCTTTACAAAAAAATTTCACTCAATAGTCAAAAAAATGTAAACTAGTGTTCTTCTCAATCCCAAGAACATACTTTATATCTCTAGTACTACTAAATTTCCCAATCTACAATTTAGAGAAATAAAACCACACCAATCAAGAGAAATTTCAAATATGAAATAATTATTCTGATACTGAAGGAGGGTGGTCCATGATATAATCATAAAATATTGGGTTGAAAAAGATAGGCCTATCCCCTTCATAACTTTTTATTATATTCTATTCCATCTTAACAAATACAAACCTTCTCCCCTATATTAAATAATAATCCACCCACATGAACCACCACTTCATTTATTATTATAATCTTGACAATGAATTAACTAATTGAAAAAATATTTCTTCTACATTTACCACTTATCTCAATCATCATTTTCTGTTTTATTATTACAATATAAATAAAATAGTGAAAACATCACACCCATCAAACTACCCTTATTTGATAATCCAATGAAACTAATTTCAATATTTCTTGAAAGATAATATTTTGAGCGGGGGTCATAATAATTATGCCTAGTTTACAACTCATAAATCTATTTTTTCGTCCAAAAATGATACGTGAATCAAACAATTATAGTGAAATTTTACTTTGAATTGAATATCTACATTCCAATTGAAACAATACATCTTCTTATACATGGAATTCTCACCCAACCCCAAAATTTATCACCAATATCAATCATAAATATAAATATAAAAAATAACATGCAATAAAACATAAAAATGCATTGGGTAGGATATGTAATTCATCTAATAATGTGTCTTACAATCAAGCTAATTCATTGATACTATTCTGGTAAAATAGGTGAAAAAATATTGTAGGTCTAAAGGCCATGCAGTTAAAAAATGGCATCAATTATATCTAAATGGTTCAACTGTTTTATTATTTTATGAGATAAGATTATAATTTATAGTAGTGATGCATGTCACATGTTCTCTTATGAATGAGGGCAGACAAAAGAGTATGAAATAATGGATCAGCAAACAACTTAGGAATAAAATTTTAGCATTTAAGACAATCACTCAAGACATGAATTATATGTAATCAATTAATCAATAATATAATAAAAAAAATTAAAATTTGAGGAAAAATTCCATTCAATAATAATACTTAATTTCAGCATAAAATTAAATACAACATATATTTTTAATGAATTATAATTAAGGTAAACAATATAGAAGTTTTCTTAGATAAATAATTTCAGGAAAAGTATTCAATGTTTCCAAGAATCCCCAACATACATAATATAAAATTATTTCCCTAATATTTAATATTAATATGATATGGTAGCAATAGAGAGTTTAGTGAAATTAGAAAAAAATGTGTAATATAATGGACAGAATTTAAAAATGATTGTGATAAAAAATAGTTATCTTTTTTAAAGTTCAATATTGGTGAACATAGAAGATAGATGAAAATTGGAAGTGTGGAATGGTTTATGATATTACAAACCTAAACCTGATAGTAGTTAGTCTAGAGAATATATTTAAATAACGACATTAAGAAGTGTTAGGAAAATTAATTTCCCTATAATATTTCATAATATTTCAGAAAATATATACAGTAGGGTTAGAATAATGAAAAATATGAATAATGAAGAAAACAATTTCAACAAAAACAAATAAATTCACTAAAAAAATAAAAAGGAGAGGGGGAATCCTAAGAATCTAATCCTAAATGAATTCCATCCTAATTAGGCTTCTCACACTGGATGGGATGTTGAATCCTTTTGACTACATCAACAATCACAATATTACATAGACCTATAATTCATTTATCCTTATTGATTTAGTTCTTTCTTCTCACATTAGTATTATACTCTAAGACTACTTCTATTATCTATATAAAGGTCATGAAAAACATTATAACCTATGAATATGATAGTTCTATGAATTAGATAATTGTAATTAAATGAGTGGATAGATCAATAAATGGACCATCCACTATATCATATATGGTAATTCCCTTTACATTCACATGGGACTCCAAATCAAACATCTACTAAGAAAATAGATCACTGGGGAAGTATGGTACAAATCTTATCTTCCTTTCTAGATACCATACTAGAGATAGCTATGGGGAATGAGTAAAATATTTCACTGATGGTTTAGTAAAAGGAATTACAATCAGTTAAAATGTAGTTAGATTCAGTTCCATGATAAACTAGATAGAATTTACAAAATAATTATTCCAATCCTCCTATGAAGTGGTGTGTTTAGATGGATGTCCAGGTTCTACAACTTCCCTTCTCCCCAATTGTTTAGGGGTGGTCTTAGACATAGAGGTTTCTCTAAATTTTCCTTTTAGTATAACATCTACATATAAAATATAGGAATACAAATCAGAGAACTTGTACTTTTATTTCTCTTTTAAGAGTCCCATATTGAAGATTAAATCTAAGTTTACTAGTTATAGGATATCTAGAAAATATAGAGGTGATGATGTATCAAACACCATTATGTTTTGGGATAAGTGAGTGATAAAATTTCCACCATATGTTTTCTATTGGCCTAATTCATAATTCATTCAAATTGTAGAGAAATTAATGCATTATCCTTCTAAACACCAATACCATTATGTTTAAATGACCACTCTATGTATACACCCTTCATAATGTGGTAATTTGGGATGTCCCTCATATAGTTTTAGGTAGTATCCCTCTAAAAGAGTTAGGATGTGAGAAATTATTTCCACTCAATATCCAACTGATTTCCCATTTGATGTTTCATCTCGCATGCATGATCCACAAAATGATGAACACTCCATCAAAAGAAATTATTTTGATGTTCTGCTACATTTACCTCACCATAGCATGATAACAATCATCACACCATGAATTGAATGTTCTGAATACCTATCACAACACATATAATATTTTTATGTTGTGATATTATTTATCCACATAGAATTTTTCAACATCCTTGTGTTTGTTCCTCAGATGATCTAATAGGGTGTTGGGGGAAAAACATGGACATCATACCCTATTAGTAGTTCTGAACAAATCTAATCGAGTTATAAAATATTAGAAGATAACAAACCTAAGTTTTTTTAAGGGCCTGACCTTAATTATTACATAATCATAAGTTTATGTCAATAATTTAAGTTTATATCACATTTAATGTTTTTTAAGGTTTCTAGTTTTTGATAATTTGGATACAACTGATACATAAATAAGAATAAAATAAAAATTGGACTCTTCTGATCACTATCCGTATTCCCCATAATATATTTATTTAAATAATTCATGAATTATTTTCATGGAAAATATCCATGACTTTTCAACTGACTTAATTCTTTCCCATAACCATCCTTTTATCCAATTAAAACATTTTAAAAACATGTAATGATCACAAAACCATTTTAATTAGAATGTATATACGGCTAACTTTTAACACTATCATTACCCAATCTATTGATGATATATAATGGGGTATCCCTTCAAATAAGTAATATTAGGATTACCCATGAGCAATAATGTGTATTAAAACATTGTATAAGATACATCAGGATCGCCCATTTATCATGAGGTAAAATGGTGATAAACCCTTTATATAATCTATATCAGGATTAATTGTGAGCTATAATGGGGCTTTACCCTTCGTATAAGCCTTATCACGGTTACCCAAGAGCTATAATGGGGATCAACCCTTTATATCATCTACATAAGGATATCCCATCTCATATAATGCTCATGTACCATTTAATGAAAACAATTTTATCATAAAACACATTTTAAAACTATTTTAAACTAATATAAGATACATATATGGGTAAAAATACCATTTTATTTAAAAACCATGTTTCAATACAAAAACAAAATTTTCTTTGAAAAAACAAATTCAATACCAAAATAAAAATATATATAAAGAAGGATTATCATCTAAAGAAACTTGTAAACTTCTAAAGGAAACCGAAAAAATTAAAAAATAATAATAAAAAATCCCATAGTCTTAGAAATTTCATTGTCACCATGTATGTTAATATTGGAACATTCCTTTTGTTTCTTTTCAAAACTTTCTTTATCAAACACCTAAAAAATTCCTTTTAAAATCCTTTTAAGGAAAATCAAAATAGATATAAAATGTACTTTATAATCAATTATTGTATAGATAAATAAATATGTAAAATAATATCAATAATATTTACATGGAGAAAAACATTTTGAAATTAAATCTTTATACTTTCAAAGCATCCCATACCACCTTGAATATTTATATCATATTCCCTATGAAAGAATAAATTGAAGAAAAAAATTAAATAACATGAGACTAAATAAATTCATGATATTAATTTCAAAAGGACCTATAGATACACCTCATAAAAAAGGTGGGTGCATAACATCAAAATATGCCTTAATGAAAGAAGATTGAGACAAAATCCATTACCGTGAGTATGACATGTTATGTGTGCCTTTATCATCATCTTCTTTTGGTAACTTCTTTTGATTTTTACCAAAACTATTCTATAGATTGATTTATACATTAATTTATTATTATTTGATGAAAGGGGAGATATTGCGAGTTTATTTGGGTAGGGGTTCGATGAGACAAAAGGTATTGAGGGGGGTTGAAGAGATGAGGAGATTCAATATCCTATTATAAGTGGGTAAGTGGACACACTTGGTATTCTTGAAAATTATTTGGTGTTTCCCATGTTTTAATTATCCCAAAATGGTAAAACAATGACCTATAATTGAACTTTATAGGTTTAATAATAGAACTATGTCTTTAAAATATTTTTAAAGAAATTTTATGTCAATTTTTACACAATATATTATATGTGTAATCTTTATATATGCTTGCTTTTATCTTAATAATTATAATTAATTTTAATTACCTTCACTAATATTTTTGGTAAAAATCTCTGTTGACATTATTAGACATTATAAATTTCTATTATTCCAAATATGGAGTCTATTATTCTAAATTAAAATCCCATAAGTAGAGTAAATTAATCTAAAATTATTCCCACAAATAGGATACAAGAGAAGGTTTTGTATGTAAAAATATTTGAATGTTTTCAAAATTTTCATATCCATTTCAATGTGAAATTGTTTTCAATTACTTACATTGGTTTTAATTATTTATAATGTCACTAATTATAGTTTAAAAAATTATTTTTAACTATATAAATACATTAGTTGAAAAAGTGGGTTTAAATTAAAATTTGGTGATTTTCACTATTAATTAAGAACTAAAACTTCTCTGAAAAATACAAAAAATTCCCAGAAAGTAAATTTATAAATTTTTATTTCAAAAATGAAGTTTATTTTTTCCAATAAAAATTATAAATTTTTCACAAATTTGATTTAAAATATGGATTCCATTAAATAATGGTGAAATTACCTTTTAGAAATATACACCATTTTAAACCTGAAATTAGATTTATTCTAATGTTAAATTGGTCAAAAATATGGGAGAAAAATAAAAAAATTTATTGTATATATAAAATATAAATTTAATTATGATCATTCACTAATAATGGATAACAAAATTTATTAAAATAAAATTCAATTTTGGTCATAAAAATAGTTTTTTCATAAAAATATATTCATTATATTCAACTATTATTTCTTATCATTTTTAATTAATTGGTGACCAATGAATTCACTTTATAAAAATGTGTAAAATGTAATTTAATAATTTTGTTAATTTTGATCATTACCACCATTTCAATTACTAGGTGATAACTATAATAATAATAATAATAATAGAATATTATTCTTTGGTAGGAGTCGAATATGCGTGTAACATAATTCATCAAATGAGGTTGATGTTGCATGTAATGACAAATAAAATTAGTTTTATATGTGATGAAAGATAAAAAAATTATTATGTGTGTCAAAATATATTTAATAATTTAAATTAATTTGAAAGAATATATTTTATAAAATAAATGGGTGTTACAGTTTTTACCTAGTCATTGATTCATTTAATATTTAGTGCTAGACATACCACTTGTATCCTCAATCAAACAATAGAGTGGCAGATTACACAACACTTATAACATTTTTTCCATGTATATATTCCATCATTATCCACTCAGTTTTAATATGGGATCATTCCCAATTTAGATATAAATAGCCCTATAAGGAAATAAATTTACCACCCTGAATAGTCCAGGACAACGTGACATTAACTTCCCTAAAATAATTGCATACAATAGTTAAATAAAAATACATTCTTCTTCAATGTAAAAGTTTAAAAGGTGTTATTTTAGTCTTTCATTTTATTTTTCATTCATTTTTTATCCTCGAAATCTTATATACATCCCTTATGAGTTCTTCTATCACATATACCTAAAATAATATCTTCTTCCATTCCTTTTATGAATACACATTCATCGTTATAGTATCTAAAAAAATTGGAGCTCATGAACCACTATTAAATGAATTAGTTCCCCATAAATGATCCTGAATGGGTTAAGCACTATATGTGTTATAAAATATATTATACATTCTCTATAATGTATTTTATATCTTACTTATCTAATTTTTCCTTAATTATTTATCATCATTTTCTATAATTTGGTTGAATTATCAATTTTAAAATTCCATTGTACCACTTGTTAGTAGATGATAAATGGTGTTGGTGTTGTATAAAATACATATTATTATTTAAATATACTCATAAATTTGTTTTGGAAATATTTCCCCCAATCATCAATGAGTAATAAAGGAATTAAAAATTAAAAAAGTTGTTCTAATTTATTAAATTTATAAACACGATGGATGTATTATTTGGGGTTGCATAAACTTCTAACCATTTCAAAAAATATTCCACACATACTAGAATATAGTTTTTCCAAAGGAATATGAGAATGGTTTGATGATATCCAGTACCCACACATAGAAAAAAATTTCTTCATGAATTACGTGTTTTGATATTTTATAATTTCTTCCAGTATTCCCTATCTATTACATTGATCCTAACTTTTCACATACTCTCGGACATCTTTGTGAATAGTGGGAAAAAGAATCCACTTTGTATGATTTTGTACACTATACTATTAATCCCATGGTATCCTCTACTGGGTATGGAATTAAATTATTCTAATACAATTTCAATTTATGGGGAACACACCAACAAATTATTCCCTCTCTACATTGACTGAACAAAAATATATCTTCCATAAAATAATATGTTGCGTGAACCACAAATTTCTTACTCCGGTGATATGAAAAAATGAGGATCAAGGATACCCTTTTGAAAACAATTTTATATATTAGGAAAACAAAAGTATAGTTTCAGACCATAAAATAACATTTTTTCCTTTAGGAACTCATAATTTATTTCCTTATCTTTCTCCAATTCCTCATGTTTTAATTAAATCCTCAAAAGTGAATTACTTCTATATTATTTGAATAATTTTGTATCGAAATATTATTTTAAACACTTGTAATTATAGGATCTGTTGAATCAACGTTGTATTTACATCATTTTTTTCATCATGTACATAAAGGAAGCACGATCAATGGAATAAATTACATTGGGAAGGATAAGATATGATTTGAACTTATGAAAAAATTAACCACTATAATAAGTTCATTATATGTAGTGGTGTAGTTGATCTGGGTGTCATTAACTAAGTGGATTATATAGTATATGGGTCATAATATATAATCAACCCACTATTCTATTAAAACTTATATAATATAGTCACTGAATCACATATTATCTTGAATTCATTTTCATAGTTTAAAGAGATTATAACCAATGATATTGTTATCTTCATTTTTTAAATGAAAAATGTTTCCTTATAAGTGTTTTTAAATAAAAACAGAGAATATTTTTCCTATATATGAGTGATTGGACATGATATCTTAGAAATATATTGGAAAACCCATTAATAAAATACAATGTGACCGCACAAGCTTCTATTCCCCTTAACTATGGTTTGGTCAAGTATATCTTATATTATCTTTATATTCATAGGGTAAAATTCAATTCCCTACAATGATATTTTATTATTGAGTATAATAATTTATTATACCTTGAAGTGATATTTCTCCAAATTTATCACAATGAAATGTTTTTCACATATCTTGATAACAACGTCTAAGTTATTCAATCACACAATTAATGATCTCCTATGTGCTAAAAATTCATCCATGAATATTTCCAAAAATTAGATTTTACATATCATGGAATATATATTTGAAGTCCCTTTTGAATCTCATCAATGAATTACACATTTCAAATGACCTGCACTGATATGTGAATGTTCACTACAGGTTGTTCAATGTGGTCGTTCATTGATGATCTAGGTCCAATTGTATTTTATTATAACTAGAGTATATATTTGAGAAACAATAGAACTCATGTCATCCAATACTTATAAAATTTATTCTATAAATAGAATATGAATTTTATCCTATGTCATATCTAAATTTATTTTTTTTATTTTTCACACAAACTATCCATATCGTAACTATCCATTTTGTAATGATTTCATTCTCTTCATTTTTCATCATGGTCAGACCTCCCTTTTGGAAACAACTTACTGCCAAATATCCCATTCACTATATAAAATAAGAAAAATAATACATACATTCAATATTTTAATAAAATATTTCATGGAAACCACCTAAATTAGTGTTGTAATCAATCTATGGTGTTAATGGTTTGACTTAACCCCCCTTACCACAACAATTATTATATGAAAACAGGGGGAATAATGCACTTGATGTCAGTAAATCCCCCTAAAATGGGTTTTCTTCTTCCCTTAAAAAACATTTAACAACTATTCTTATATAATTTTGTTATTTATAAAATTATTATCATTACTAAGGTATATTTATCCCCAAAAAAGTATTTTAAAATGATTGGAAATTATATTATCTCAAGAATCACCTATATGATGATTTAACAATTGAACTAGGGAGGAGAATCCATTGACATAAGTTCTATTAAATACAAGACCTAAATTCAAGTTTTTTCTTTACAACTAATCTTATTTTCATTTTATTACACTATCCCATTAAGGAGAATCTTTATGTCTCTACATTTTCTTCTTGTAAGCTCAAAATTATCTATTTTCTTAAGTAAAAAAATAGCATTGAAAGCATCAAAATTAGATCTTTTTTTAAAAATATTTATTAAATAAAAAAAAATCATTATACCAACCTTGCTAATAAATATTCGTTTTTTACATTGATAAACAATTTCTTGTTGATGAGTAATGATCATAAAAAAATGATAGGAGAAAACCTCTCTTCTTCTGTCATGAGGATCAAAAAATCATATAGGAAAATAAATCCCCCCATGTTAACATTCAAACCCTTAAGGATAACTCTTGGGTAATTTAGGGATTGATATACTAGGTTAAGAACTAATCTTTCGTTATTTGTTTCATCTAATCCTAACATCCAATAAACACTTAATCTCGCGATATTTACTCTTACACCCCAACCCAAATTCCAATGTGCATTTGCTATGGTGCATGGCCTAATATTATAAGGCATGTAAAAACACTATGGATCTCTCATATTCCCTAGGATATTATTTTGACTGACTTCCAAACATTCCTCACTAAGACAAATGAGCCGTTCATCTTCTAATTTCATTTTTTAATAATATATTTTTTATTAATTTTTTATAGGAATTTGTTGACATTACCTCTATACTGAGAATATTAATATAAATCTGCATAAAAATTTCTTCAAATTTCATATACTATTCATCTAATTTCCCATGTTAAATCATATCTTGTAATTGAATAGGGTTCAATAGGGTTTCAACTAATTCTATTATTATTTTCTTACTTCCTTGTAAATCAATTGTGTAAATATTCCTTATTTATTTTCCACCTTCTTATTTTTTTATGGCTTCCATCCCTCTATCTCACACCCTTTTCATAAAATCACCACTTTTCATCCTCCATTGATTATGTTTTCATTTTACCATATATTGTTCTTGATAAGCATTATGATATCATTTGATAAATCTCTTCCATTCAATTATTAATTTTATAGATGGTAAAATATTTATTCCTCATTTTAGTTTCCTAGGTATTCATCAAATAATCCTTTTTTGAATGAATTCATTGAATATATCCTCGAGAGAGGACTTTTGGGATTGGGTCATCTATTTTAGATTATGTTTGAATTATTTCAGTTGCCTTATTTTTTTTATGTTTAGGGGATTATAATGGTTTAAAATGTATTTATGATTGTTGATGGTGTGGGTATCGAAGTGTTTCATGGTCTTGAATGCAGTTCCTACCTCTTTATTATTGGCTCCAAAATCTTTTTTCCTCAGGTTAGAGTTAATTTGGTCTATTCAAATTATAATTTTTTTTATCTTGGACCCCAATTATAATCGATGTAATTAAAATAAAGGGGATGATTATCTTCAAATCAATTTTAACATTCCTAATAAGTATAAGGACCACCAAAAATATCATGAAACTGAAATTATAGTGTTATTTCATGTGATTATGGCTACTACACTAGCACAGGTTCCACTAGCCCGAATAGCCCAAAGGCCTTCATTTTTTTTAACTTTTGATAACCCCCATTCAAGAGATTAGGGGGAATACTTAAAAGGCCCATAGGCTCAGAGATTACATGGATCGTAGGCTTAGGAGATTACAAGACTTGATGGTCTTATGGAATTCAACCAAACTATCTACAAGGAACTGCCCCTCACTAGCATCTGCATCATAATAGTAGCTCTTCACCTTCGCATGGTCATCTGGCTAGGATTTCCATGAAAGCACAAGATGGTCCTGATGGAATATTCATACCCTCTCAATCTGAAAAATCTATTTGGCTATACTCTGGTGAGTGCACATGCTCTAAATCATGATCTGAGGCTACTATTTTTTTGTAGTGTGTCTGGTGAAACTGCATGTGGCCCGAAGGCCTTGAGGTGGCCCGAAGGCCTTAATGGTGGCCCAAAATCCCTACTGAAGCGAAGAGTTGGGTGGCCCGAAAGCATTATGGACTCCAAGCCCAAAATGGTGGCCCAAGGTGAATAGTTCTAGCTTCTATACTACCAAACAATACCTGCTACAGTAACTGCTAAAGTACATGCAGCAGTGCCGCTATAGTGCATAGTACTACTATAGTACCTATATAGTGTGCAGTTCTGCTACAGTACCTGCACAATGTACAGTGCTGCTACAGTACCTACTGCAGTGCCGCTAAAGTACCTAGAAATATGCATCTACATGGTTTTGAACCTGGGTCTTATGGATGCACTTAAGGATACCTCACCCACTGGGCTGACGCTCATGTGCACATAGGTTCCACTAAGAATTTCAATGTATCTAACTTCTTTGTAAGTGATTAATTTTGAGAGACAATAAAGGTATCTCTTGAACCTGAAGAATCACGCATCTTGGAAGTACTCAATAACCCTTATAGAGAATATCTTTATGAAATGTTTCATCAAAGAAGTATCATCCAACCTAGGGAGTCTTCATCGTGATTCCACCATCCACTAATGCTTCAACCATTGCCTGATATAGGAGATGGAACCCATAATAGGTTATATTTATTTGAAGAAAATATTCAGACCTTGATATGGTAAATTCTTATATAAATCCATGAATCCATAACAGACATAAAAATATGAATCTCTATTTAATTGATCGATGTTATAAATATCAGTTCTTTACTTCCATGTATGACAAGGTTGAATTTACTTATCCCGAAAGGGTTTAGTTATCTGAAACATGGTGGTAATATATTTTATTAGAGGACTCTTTATATAATCCATAAGTCTGTCTTAGAGTGAACATTGTAAGACATGAAATTTAACTTCATTGGAAGATACATCATTATGCTTTAAGAAATCACATAACTTTAGATTGTTATATATATTTTTATGGTGGACCCTACTCTAAAGTACACTAAATTTCCCCATAATCTGTATCATTTTGTTGAGGATATGATTAATTTAAAAAATTTAAACATGTATAAATGGGAAACTAATGAATGTTTAATACCCAACATGTAGTTGATAAACCATAGTTGATGATGGTTTTTTCTAAAATAACTGGTTGCACATTGTTTCATAGTTCTACATAGGTAAACAGAGCATTAAATTCATTGGGTGTAGTGGGGTTATGGTGTTATTACATGGTGACACATTTTTATATATAGATTGTCCTATTTATCTCCAATTTGTAAACATGTGTCTCTCTAGAGTCTAAATTCCACAACCGAGTAGTTGGTGTCCCCCTCAAGCACTAGTTGTCCCCCTACCAAAATCAATACTCTATACACAAGTAAAAAAAATAAAAAATAAAAAAATAGAAACAAGTGAATAAAGTAACAATTTAATCATCAAAAATTTAAAAAGTATAATGTTAATTATATATCCCTAGAAATGGGTCCAAAAAATAGTAGGGTTTTCTTACAACGTTAATTTTAATAGCTTGTTGATATTTTAGAAATAAAAATGTCTAGGTCCTTCAATAACAACTATAACAGAATAACAAAGTCTAAGATCAGTCCCAGGAGGAGGCCCTATGAGCCTAGAAATTTTTTTAATCTATGTTTTTATTTTACTTAAATTACTAATGTTTTGGATTAAGGAACATTAATACATAACTTAATAAGGGTAAATAATTAACTAAGATGGGTTTTGAACATGAAACTCAAAGGATTTTCCCAATGAATATTACCAATTTCACTCATTGATTATCAAATTTAACTCATTATAAGGGAATCATATGGTTAAAAATTCTTTAGGTTAATGTTCCAGAGTTTTAACTAGGTCAATAGAATTATCACGGTGAGATATTTAATTTTACCTAGATTTATTGAGATTGAACCTTAAAGAAAATGATAGATACAAACTACTAGTAATATATAGATTTACTTAATGGATTTTTAGTTCCTTCCTCCACATTTATATTAAACATATATATGTAGAAGAATAATAATTATTTAATTTATAAAATACTCATAGTCAAAATTATCTTTTATAAATGTGAATAGGAATGACGTTTATACACTCATCCTTTTACTCTCAATCCCTCACCCATTAAGTAATGTAGCCATAAATGTTGGAATAAAACTCCATCACCAAAGAATAAACCATCCTAAGAAGAATGTTTTAGATAAGAAGAAAAAATAATTATATAAATAAAATAATTTAAAAAATTATTTTACATAAATTAACAATCTAAAAGGAGAAAGAATGGTACCAGAATCAAAAGGAAAATAAATGGAGACATAGGTGTGGAAAAAATAGAAAAAAAAGAAACTATCTCACATACAAAAAATATTATAATGGATTTACATTTATATATTGTACATGATTAATAGTTTAAATGAAGCAATCATGATGTGTATTGTCTATAATAATAAAAAATAATTCAATATGATCACTCTTTTTAGACATATCACAAAATGAGTTCCTCCATCATAATGTAAGGAATTGATATTATCATTAAAACATAAAATAATCCTATGAATGTTAATGTGACATCTGGGTAAATCATCTGAGATATCATCATATATCATATAATCATTATAAATCATGATATGGAAGGAATTAAACATAGAAAAAAAATTCATAAACCCTTCACTACCGCAACTAGATCAAACACATTATAAGATTTTCATAGACCATGACAAAAAAAATCATTCAAGATTCTCCCATGTTCCCTCTTCTTGGAATCCCATAATAGGGTAACTCTATGATTTATAGCATGAGACAATAATTTTTCTCCAATGGCTATGTAAGAGTGCTTACATGTTCATAGGGAGGCCCTGAAAGGCAATTATTATTTTTAATAATAAATAGTAGACACATGTTCCTATGGGGGATAAAGAAGAATATATAATTATAGGTATATGGAATGACATTAGACTCTTTCAAAAGAATGTATATTATTAATCACCCAAGATTTTAGGATGAATCATAATATATCATTTATTTTGGCATGTTTGAACATCACGTCATTGGTTGTGGAATAAATATATCTAATGAATGATTTACTATTAGGCACTTAGAGAACAATTATTCAAGATATATCCATTTTACAACTTCTTATAAAACTCTACTCTTATAAAATTTTCCCCATTGATAGAATTTTCTAATCATAATGTTTAAAGACATTCCATTTTTCATTTTCTAAAATATGAATAAATTATTACTCAAATCGTGATCACCCATTCAAATCTCAATTAGAGATCATAAATCTTGATCACATCATGTCCATCTAGAATCCCTCAACTTCTAGTCCATATTCAATCCAATCATGCCACACACCCACATTACTATATATTGGTTTACCAATAATTTAGAGACAACATTTTTACTAAATATTTTAAAAACACCTTTACTGATGCTTTGGTTATGTTTTGATAATGATTTGAGTTCTAAATGAATTATAAATTATGATTAAAGGTTTTATGAAGAGTTTAAAATTTTTTAATGTTATTTGATATATGTTAGGAAAAAACAAGGTGTTTAATATTGATTAAAAATGATTTGAGATTTCAAGATACAAATTCTAGAGGTTGTTCAGTTTCATATTTCATGAAAAATGAAAGAGGACTCTGATGTATTCATAAGATTCATTTACATATATGTAAGAGTCGTTCAATGTTATAGATTGAGAATTTGGTATATTATTGATCTTCACAAAGATAGGTCAAGCTAAAACACCTAGATATAATGGTACAATTAAGTGTCACTCTTATCCTACACAAGGAAAATTGATTTTTTAGTATATATGAAAGAGTTACCCCATAATTAATTATGATAAGTAATAGTTTTTCAATTTATAAAAAAGTTATATTTTTAGAAATATATTTTTAGAAGGAGGTTTAATCAAGATTGTGATTTCAATATTGTTTAGGGAAATAAAAATTATTATTATCATTTTCTTCATGATTCAATATAGAGAATTCAATAATGATGATTAAATAAGGGGAATGAATTGCACAGTATAGAAGAGTTTTATAACATAATGGTTGTGGATGTATATTTTTCATACTAATTTGGAGATAAAAGATCATGATTTTTTATGGATAAATAATCAAGATAAAAATACATGATAATTATAAAAAATAGGATTTAGATAAATACCGATTATTAAAGAGTATAATTATTAATGCATTGTAGAAGAGTTATAAGTGAAATAAATGAAAATATGAAGGGATGAAAGAGATTATATATTCATTAAATATGGAAATATTTAATAAGTACATAATAATAAGGGGAAATGATTGAGGAGAAATTAATGATGAACATAAAGAGTTTTATTTTTAAATATGGCTAAAGATTTTGTATAATATTTCGTGAATATAAAAATATGAAGGTAATCATAAGAATGCATGAGAGTGTATGCGATAGAACAGAAGCACCAGACATTAATGATATTATATGTGTTAAAGGAAATGATAAATTTGATACTATATGGGATAAGAATATATTGTGCAATGAATATGAAAAATATTGTTATAATACCAGCCTATGAAACCTAATATCATAACCATTGAATAATAGTGATACTACCATTGTGAATGATGTATAAAAGTAGAATCTATAGATATTATTGTATATTGAGTAAGAAATGTTTAGTGATATACATTAAACACAAAAATTTAGTAACCACATTTTAGGATGGTGTTATGATGTCTAATTGGTCATTACTAGGATAATAGGAGCATGTATATTCCCTGTCCTATCATTATTCTTGATAATTAAAATGAATTAGTGTGTATATGGGATAAAAAACTCAAAAAATTGGGGGCTTAATCATCCATCTTGTAGGAAAACATTCGTTAACAAACTAATGTGTTCCTTTTTTTTTATTTCATACTTACACTACTTTCTAGAATACCAAATATGATAAAACAGATCGATATATATTAAATGAATTAGTGTAGATATAAATAGTATAAATGGTTTTATCGATTAAAAAATTCACTCATATTGATATATCCTCCCTCTTAGCATGGTTGAACCACTCCAGGTAGAATAACATTAATCATCTTAGATTCTAAAAAAGGATAACCATTAGTGTACCATGTTTTTAGTGCTCCTTTATTAGCATGTTAATCATACTTGATTATTTTACATTATTTATCAATTTTTTGGTAAACTATTTTTTATGTTTTTTCTAGAATATATTTCATTTTTATTATATAAACATGATCTTATGAAAGAAAAGTAATATTTGGGTGGTGACGTCTTACTGGGTACATTATAGTCACCACAAATACTTAATTCTTTAGAATACATATTTTTTTCTATGATCCATTTACATGAGTGAAACCAATGCATGAGGGTTCATGGATACATGGGAAAGGTTACTTGGTGTTTTAGAGAGGGTGGTTGTTATCTTATATAGAGATATACTTTGGATGTTTTTTTATTTCTTTTTTGTCATTTCTTTGGAAGTCTATTGATTATGTATTGTGTGGGTTTTACATTCTTTTAGATTATATATATATGTTTGGGTTGTCTTGTTGTAATTATAAGATAATAGATTTATTCTGGTTGGAATATTGTTTCAATGAAGTCTATATTAATGTAAAATGTTGTTTTTTATAAATGTATGATAGTGACCCTTTAGAATAAAATATCTTTTCATTTAGATTATAAGATTTTATTTTTTAAATTTCTAAGTTATGTATGGGTAAATATTGTTTTCAACCAAGAACTATAAATGATTTAGGTAAATTATAAATGGGTAAATTTCATCTAATTATATAATATCCTATGCCTTATTATTTTCACCCTCCCCTAGGGGTGGGAAATCCTGTTTAAGGTCGTATGGAAGTATTTAACGATTTAACACGTGGTTCTGATTATGTTATTAAAAACAGTGTCAATGAATTTTCAAGTGATGAAGGATTGAGAATTTCAAGTGATAGCATTAATGGGTCTCTAAAAATATGTCATAAATATTCATGACTAGAATAATTATTATATAAGATCGAGTTACTATGGGTAACCTGAGTTTAACATTGGTTTTCTTGAAATTAAATAAATCCCTTTTGAATTTCCCACATCAAGAGTATACCCTTGTTGATAAGAACCTATATTAAAATGATCTATATTGTGTACTTGTGTGTGTTTTTATAGTATATTTAATAAATAATTTTTCGGATTATATTAATTTAAAATTAAAAACAAATAAATAGTGCATTTATACTTATTTATGAGTGATAACTAGAATAATATGAATATTTATATGATTTACATCATCACTATTAATGATTTAAATTATCATTATTACTGATTGAATTTTTTTATATCTAAGAATTCCTTTTAATGATTGATATTTTATAAAAAAATGATATATTGAATAAATGTATAAGGGTATGGGTTTTACCATGACCATTACTATGAAATCCTAAATTTGATAAAAAAATTTAACTTTTCGAGATTGGATGTGAAATAAATATCTACTTGAAAATATAATATTCTACATCGATGACCCCTTAAATCCATTTAATAAAGATATAATAAACATAACCCACCTTATAAGCCTTATATTGATCTATAATTCCTAGTTGGGGTCATTAAGCTCTTACATGCTATGGGGTTGGGAATTCCTTAATTAGAACCCACAAATAATTATATATTATGAGATATTAAAGTTCATCATCCTTAAAACTTGTTTTTGGTGATTATATATTGCAAAAATAGGTATGGTTTGGACATATATATAATAATTTCATGAGTGTTATGACCCATGGTAAATAATTATTGATATTGATGAACTTTATACTCAATTTCAAATCACATCAATGGTGGGAAAAGATTATTAGGTCAAAAAATAGATAATTTTTTATATAAAAGAGTTTCAAGAGATTTTATTTTAGAAAATATATGATGATACATTTTTTTAGATAATGTATTTGGTTTTTATGAATATAAGGATAGGGGTACTGAATTTTATGGATCACACTTCTAAATTTACTAATTTTCTTCATTTCACATCCAATATTTATGAGATCGAGGTATCAAATATAATATTCTTTGATATAGGGTTGAATGATCTATTGTATACTCAAACAATTATTTTTAATTTCTCATCCATATTAGATGTTGCGAAGGCATTATTGTTTTTTGGGGATAACTTCTCTGGGAATTTAGGAAGTTGTTCATGTGCCTTTTGGGTTAGGGAACTGGTGGAGGATAATATAGTGGATATAAGTAGTTTAGGGAAGAGATGAGTTGAGGTGGATATGTATCAGTTTGTAAATGTTTATCTTATTATATTCATACTAGTTATAGGAGATCATAGATCACTTAGATTAACTTTAGACGTTTACAACTTACTATGCCCAATTCTCCCTCTTAGCTTATGAGATTACATTTTATTGGTTGGTAGAAACACGTTTAGATAATTTTTGTGGATAATTACATAAAGAGTGTTGGAAAATAACCATGATATACCCATATATAATACAGTTTTCATAATTGATATGTTAATTGTGGAATTTGACCTCCTATATACATATATTTTTGGAGAAATAAGATGAACATTAAATTTGAAACATCAGTGACAGTTTCATTTTTACATGGATCTCATCTACAATGTCATCATGATGGAATCAATATAGTATTTATGGAATATAAATCAATGGTTTATATTAAGGATGGTAATCATAACAACCCATTATTTTACAATATATTTCTTTTAGAATAAATTTAATTTCATTGATATATTATGATGCACGAAACACCGTGTTTAAAGAAACATAGTTTCGCCATGCTTTTCAAATGAAAATTTAACATAAGTTTTAACACTTTTATATAATTTAATTTAAAAATAATATTCATTTCTCAAATCATTGTATCAAAATTATGATAGGAGTATTTTATTATTTTTAGAAAAGATTAATTTTTTGATGTATAGTGAAAATACTAATATTTTTTTGAAAACATTTATTTTGTTTAAATATTAAGTAATGATAAATTATTTTTTGACTTGTTTCTAAATTAAAACAATATAAATTTTATATAAATTAATAAGATTTAGTTAATTAGAATCATTTTTATATTTTATTTTAATATAAAAACATTGTAATCTTTTGATATTTTTTCTCTTAAAAATCTCACATTATGATCGAGTCTATGAGGTTATTTTTAAATTAATATTTCCAATTAAATGAATTTAATATGGGAAAAAATATTCTATATTATTAATCATCAAAATAAATAATTTTTATATTTATAAACATAATTTTTTTTACCAAAATTAATTATGAAAATAGTAAAAATTAATTACCAGGGTTAAGGTAAAATGGATTAATTGTGTGTTAAACTAAAAAGATAATGGTTAAAATGACAAAAAAACATATCTAAAATGTATTTTATGGTAATATTTAGACATTATACCTTTTATTAGTTTTAACCGACCATTATCTGAGGCTTGTGATATGAAAACAGTTTGTGTGGAATTCATTCCTTTGAAAACATACATGTGTTCCGCTCACATCACTTATAAAAGGGCACGACTTATCTACTATTCATAAAACCGTCAAACCATTTAGTTTCATAAAAATACCTACCCAAATCACATCCCAAATTCCATAATCTTATTCTATAAAAGATATTTTTTCTATAAATACTACCTGAGAATGATTTTGTTGAAATCTATGGAAGATACCTCAAGAAGAAGTAACATTCTCTAATAAGCGTTTTTGTTTTATTTCATTCTTGTAACTCCATAAATAAATATTAAAATTGTTTATATAAAAAAATAAATACATTAAATGCAATTATATTTTTATATAATAATTTAATGAACATAAAATATCCATACATCCATCAAATGGGTTATCAAATCATCATTTGTGTGTACGATGGATTAACGCCTCAGAAATCGATGTCTTTCATTTTTCAATTACCACCTATCATAGTCAAGTATCATGATAGATCAGAAGTATATAAATGATATTATTTAAAATAATATACTTATGAAGTAATTATACAATATATAACATTTTTTACATCCCATTATTTATGAAAGATGATAACGTTGCTCCTGTCTACGACGGACTACAACCTCACGTAGCAATGTGATTCATCATTCGCTAAGGCATTACATGAAAGGTTATAAGGATATATTTAATGATTATCTGAGATATAAATTAAATAATTATTATATTCATGGAATATTTATAATTTTGGAAATATAATATATATATTTTCTTTTTATACCCTTTCACTCAATGAAAGATGATAACATCGTTCGTTTACATGTAGACTGTTGCCTTCAAGAATCAATTGGTCTCAATTTTAATCACCACACCACTTGGATGGTATATATAAGTATATTTAAAAAATATTATATTTATTATATTATTATAATTATGAAATGATGAAATATTACTTACCACCTTTCCGTAAGGATCTTGTGAAAACGGAAAAATTACTCATGAATTTGTATGCCCTACCATCAATGTGATCGTAATATACTTCATTTATCAAAACCATATTCAATGATTGTATTTAAAAGTATAATTTATATAAACATATGATATTTATTTAATGATAATTATTTATGATATGATTAAACTGTATAATATGGACAATAACCAAAACATTCTTGACAAATAATGATTGATAAAACAGGGAAATTAATAAACAAAACATTTAAAATACTAAACTATTAGTAATGAGGGTGTGAAAAAATGTAATAAAAGAATTATATTTGACATTGTAAATATTAATACAGTTATGGTATAAGTTAATAATATGTTTTACATGGACATATATAATGTTATCATACATTCACCTAAAAGGACGTGTCTGGTAATTATTTTCTTAAGTCAATTTTCATTCACTAGGTTAAAATTCTACTTAATTAATTATATAATGGTAAGATTATGTGTGCAATGAAATTTTATTATCTTATGTTTTATTTCCACCAGTTTTATTTGGATTTAAATTTGATAAATAAAATTTATTCATTAATTAATTTTCACTTTAACATTGTTATCATTATAAGGGTTATTTCACAATATCATTTTAATTGAGATTGATTATTCTTGAATTTCAGTTGAATGATACTATTTGACTATTTTATAAAAAATATTTTTATTTTATGTTACTATATTTATTTATGATCTTTTAATGTAATATAATTATTTTTCCAATCTTAGGTACTTATAATGTTTTTAATTTTTTTATGAAAACTTGACATTATTTCTTCATCAGTCAAAAATTGGTTTTTATTCCCAATCCATGTTTTCAAAAAAAGAAAATATAAAATGTTTTTATCCTTTTAATAATGATTTATTAGAAATTTTTTTTAAAAATTTAACATTTTTTTAAAAAAGATGAATGTAATATTCATGTCATCTACAAAACAAGGTATGAATGTCTTTTACTGAAAATGTGAAAGAAATATTTTTTAAAATACTTATCTTGTATATAATTTCATTCCATCAGGAAAAAAATATTTAAATATTATTTTATATGTTTTAAATATTTTTTCAAAGAAAATTAACTTCAAAATGATTGTTTGAACTTTTAGTTTTCAATAGTTTTTTTTCAAAATGAGAATGATATTTTCCTAAAAAGTGTTTTTTTGGAGATGTTTTTATGGATTATTATTTATCAACAACAAAAACTTAATTCCCACTTCAATTGGTATATGTTAGATTTATAATATCCTTATTGTCTCTATGGATGGTTTAGGATCATTTTGTCCGACGAAAGTATTGATACTCACTTTCTTGATTCATTTTTGTAGACATTATATTTCCCTAGAATTATTAACTAAAATTAGATAATTGGAAATTAAATTTACCCTAAATATTAATATTATATTTCATTTATAGGTTTATTTATTAAAATTTTAATAGATTATACATACATTTTCTACATTGAATGTTATTTTTTATTTGGTGAAATATTAATAAATCTATAATCTTTACTCAATACAGGTATTTAATGATAATGTATATTTTTCTTAATTAAATAGTTTATTTGATATATGATGAATGATTTTGACATATAGACATGGGTGGGCCCAATTATAGATAGTATCATAATTCATAGACATGACTGATGAAACAAACTAATTGTCCAAATCAGATTGGGTTTTACCCAATAGTTCTTAACATTCTTGAGCATATATCCTGACATTAGAGGTTTTCATGTTTCGTAGACATGAGGTCCAACAATTAAAAATTTTATTTATTGTTAATTCACTTTTTAAGTAGTATACATGATATTTTAAATATTAAATTTTCTATGGATGCATTTCATTCTTAATTATTTATTTTATATTATGTGTGTTTAGTAATTTACCTTGTTATATTGATTATGCCTTATCTTATCATGATAGTCAAGTTATTTAAATTAATTTTGTTTTTATTTATATACCTTTCCATGATGATTATTATTATTGATTAATGATATATTCAATTGTAATTAAACTATAATGATCATTTAATCCAATCCATATTTTTTCCTTTCCCCATGATATGAATAAAAAATAATTATTTTTTTAAGGATGCCGTTTATTTGATTTTGTTATTTATTAGGTATTATTTTTTATTTAAAATTGTAAAATGAGTATCATATGTGAATCTGGTTCACCAAAATTTATAAACTATCCAGTATTTTAGTATATGATTCCTTGTATCTATACTAACACAATAAAAAACACACTAGCTCTATGTTTCTAGAGTCGAGGTTGTTGTTGTACTTACACTTTTAGAGGTATAATTATACTATCATCCAAATTTTATTTTACTTTATTGAATATATAATCCTATAATTTCATTATATAAACGAAAAGTACATATTATCTAATATTGTGGGTAAACATATCACACAAGATTATGAATATTGACACTATTTATAGAAAATGGTTAGAACTGAGTAAACTATGTCTTAGTTTTCATATAATAAGGGGATTATTTATATTTATTTGGGAATTTTCCACCCATGATAGAATTATATTTTATTTTATCTTTATAATTTAATATAAATAAAGTTTAAAAAAAATCCAATTTCTAGAAAAAGATATTTTCATTTTCCTTTCACGTTAGTGGTCAATATACACATATTAAGAATAATAGTTGCATAAAAGTCATGTTAGACTATATCAAGGTAATATTTGAATGATCAATAATTAAATAGATAGTTTTATACTCAAGATATTATAAGATGAAATACCAAATGAATTACATATTTTTGTAATTTTATTTCCTTAAATATTTCATAAATATTATTTATTATTTATATTTAAATAAGTGTTGTATTATTGATTGAGTTAGTTCACAGAATAAGAAATTTTTTCATTACAAATTATTATATTTACCTATTAAATAAAAAATTGAAAATGAAAATTAGGATTTATAGTATAAGGGTTTTACCGAACCTATCACTTGTACTTAGTTTGTTCTTATTCTTTTCACACAGAGATATACATTGAATATATAATTATATCTAGAAAATTATATGTTAAATCATGTAAACAATAAAAAAAATTATCAATGGACATGGATCATTATTATATTTGATTAATGGAATGGAGATTGATAGTTTTTTTAATATTTAATTGAGATTGGGTTACTATCAAATCTGAGTTAGGCTAGTGGATATTCTTAATACTAATTTATGATACCAGTGTAGTCACTTTGAGTATTTATCCATGCTATTTGGACCAACTAATTAACTCAATTTCTTCATGGACACATAGGATGTGAATTTTATTCCATTCCTTTAATCTATTAAGGTTTTATTTATGAATGAAATATTTAAGTTCTTTAGGGATGAATATGATCAATATAATCATCATAAAATTTATTTTGGTTATTGAAATAAGTTTAAATTTTTATCATGATTTCTAAATCCACATTTTATATTGGTAATGTAATATTGGAAGAGATAATTTTTTAGATTATAAAAAATATTTTTTTTAAAGTCTTACGATGTTTCCATGAATGTCTCTAGATTCAAAATTCTTTATGAATTTCTAAATAAAATTATTTCATTATTTAATAATTTTCTTAGTCATTTAATATAAGGCCCCAACCTTAAACCTTACTTAATATTGAATTAAATGAATAATTCACAGTGAGGATCTTTTCAGGTTTAGAGTTTTAGAGAATTAGATCATAAAACATATATTACATTCCCCACTTAATCAAAGTTGTTACATAAAAGATATTATTCATTTTTACCATCAACGGAAATATATTTAAAATAAAACATGGATTCTTTCTTGACACTTCCTTAACACTGTCATCATATCATGTACCTTTCCCTTGACCTGTGAAAAACATTTAAAAAACATGGGATGAGCATAAAAAGCTCAGTAAGCGTTATAAAAATAAGGAAAGGAAACATGAGTTCATATATACATAAGAATTAAATCATAATTTACCCATAAAACATAGGCACTTTAACATACCTCATCATATCATGAATAAATCATAGAAATCATAAGACATAAAGGTAACTTGAGGCATTCATAACATTCTTATGTAGGGAGTAACCCTCTTGGTTATGTTTGGAATACCCATCATAGTATATTCCCTAAATCTCTCCAGATAAACCTTAACGTTTCACTCCTTTGTGTTACCTAATGCATTGGAGAGCTATATCGGGCTCACCTGCCCTTAGTTTATCACGGAACCACCCATCTTCATAATAGTGCCCAAGAACCACAACATAATCGCATCACATAAAACATGCATAAAGGAAACATAACATTTCCACCTTTCAATCACAAGATATCAATACAATAAATTGATATAAAAACATTATGAAAACCATTTTCAATACCAAAATAAACGAAAAGTAAAACAGGGTATTTATTTTTCTTTAAAAAAAGTATGGCTTGTAGAGGAAGCCGAAACTCAAATAATGGTCACGGCGGCAGAGAATTCATTGTCGCCGCATACGTACGAAAAAAAAATTCCCTTTTGTCTTTTAGTAAACGCTTCGTATAAAAAATATTCCTTTTGAATAAACGTAAAAGTCAAAGGGGTTTATACACGGTATAAAGGAAGGTTGTGTATAAAACAAAATATGCCTTAATGAAAGGAGATTGAGATGGAGTCCCATACCTCATATCTGACTTGACTTGATCGTTCTTTAATATCCTGAATAATAAACTTGAGTTAATTTATACTTGCTTAAGAACCTTTTTCAAGTTCATTATTCCTTTTATATCACTTATTACCATGTCATGAACACTATGTAATTATTTTAGTTAATAACGGTCGTTTTAACGATCATTGGTACTTGAGTCAAAATATGCTCTTTATAATTACAAGTTGTTCATGTATCCATTATATCCAGAGTTATAATCATGATGTATATATCATATATATCATATATATCTAGTATATACATGTATTTATAATATTACACAACGTTTAGAGGTAATAAATGAAATGCACCGTTCATGGAGACGGTAAGTCGTACGTACGCATGAACGCTACTTTCATTTCTATTTCGTATTTTATGGAATTAAAACATAATTATACATAATAGTATTTTATTTCCAGTATGGAATCATATATAATGTCATTAAATATATCCTTAATACGTACCACATAGTGTATTAACGAATCAAATCACTTTGAGGGGGCGGTAGTCCGCACTTCCTAAAATGAAGATATCGCGTTTACTCATAATGGTAACCATAAAGATATTAAATAAATGAAAAATACAGAAGCTTAATTAAAAAATAAACATATTATATATAATATATAAATATAGTGACATCTTAATGTCCACCTTTGAAGGTGATATATGAGTGTTGAACAATCATCATTTCGTGAGGCAGAAATTCTCCATCCACGGATATAGTATGTTCTTTAACCATTAGACGTAGGTGTGTGTAAGTGTAGCTAAAATAATTCTTATAAAAATATCCTAGTATATAAAAGATACTGTTTTTGTTACAAAAGAAATGAATAAAAAGAGTTTAGGGGGTTGGAGAAGCAAAATAAAACATAAGAACACAAGAGAAGACACTACCTTTAAATCGGGTAACTCTTTTTGATTTGAGCTCAAATGATTCCTTGGGAAAACTTCTGCCCAAAGTAAGGATTCTAGGAGTTAGAGAGGGATGTGGAGAGACAAAATGGGTAGGGGTTGGCAGAGCCAAAGGCTTTGGAAGTGTGGGTAAGGAGGTAGAGGTGGGGGCCTTTTATAAGAGGAGAGGAGGGGTACTCTTGGAAAGTAAAGAAATGTTACTTTATTTTAAAATAATTTTCGGGTTTAAAAGGCTCCAAATTGATATAATTATAGTATAAGGTGATACAGGTTTGAAATACACACATCCAATAGGTTTTTGAAATGGTTTGGTCATATATTTTACATTATCTTTTCATTTTATTTAAATCGTTAAATAATGAGGTAATCGTTGCATCATCATGGTGTCATAAATAATATAATTTATATAATGTCTAAAAATTATTAAAAAAATACTATGATGTAGGATATCGTTTTATCTTTCTAATGAATTATTATAGTCAAAAATCGGACATTTATAACCCCATGTAAAAATTGTTTTAGTAAAACAACACATGTTTGTGACATTTTAATTTTAACATTAAATAAAAAGATATTAATGTCATTTTCCTACCAAAGTTGCTCAATAGGGTCCCCAAGTTGACCCATGGATTGTATTGGTCATCCATGACACATTAAATAAGGTTATTACATGTGTCAATCTCATCTCATATTATTAATACATTATTCTTACCTTAAATTACACTAATTACCTCTAATCGCGATTAAAAACTTAAAAGTTACTATTCACCAAAAAATTATTTTAATCCCATTGAAACACATTTTACTTCTTAATAACAACCATGTATGTAAGATTTTTTAAATTCAAACCACAGAGGTGGTAAAATTTCATTTAAATGAAAAATCCGTTTTTATAAGTACCACTTAGTGGTTTCACTATTCATAAAAAATTGAAGTTTTCCAGAAAAAAACCAAAACATCACCCTAAGCTATATTTGATATTCTGAATTCAAAAATGATGTATATTTTAAAAAATTCAAAACATATAAGGTGAATTAATTAATTTAATAATTAATTCCCACTGTCAGAGCAAATAGCGTGTTTTTATGAAACAATAAGTATCAAAAGATTGACACTAGTTTAAGTCCAATTTCAAAGTGAAATTAATTCCAATGACCACTATTGGATTAAATGGTGAAAATATATTCTAATTGAACTTTAAAACCAATTCGAAATATAATCTAATCATATAAATCAATTAGATAAAAATCGGTTTTGAATTAAAATACAACATTTTTCACTATTCATTAAAAAATTAACTTTATCGGAAAAATACCAAAAATTCACACAAAGTAAATTTTGATGTCACAATCATAAAGAATAATTTTATTTTGAAAAATAGAGCTTATAAATTTGTCAAATGATAGATTTAAAATATGGTTTTCCATCAAAAGGTAGTAAAATAATCTTATAAAAATATTAGTGTATTCCATGCTTAAGATTGGATTTATTCTCATTTTAAGCCTTTAAAACACTATCTTATTAATTAATAGACGTAGATAAAAATATCTATTATTCATTAATTAATTGGGATGTTACATCCTTCCCCCTTTAGAAAATTGCGTCCTCGCAATTCATTTACTTATCGAATAAGTGGGGGTATTTATCCCTCATTGCATTTTCAGATTCCCATGATGCCTTTTCAATCATGTGGTTTTTCCACAAAACCTTTACCTGGTGAATTACCTTATTTCGCAACATTTCCTCTCTTCGGTCAAAAATCTGGACTGGTTGTTCTTCATAAGAGAGATTCTCTTCCAACTGAACTACCTATGGGCTCAAAACATGAGATGAATCTGGCATATAATTTTTCAACATCGAAACATGAAAAACATTGTGTACCTGAGATAAACTCGGAGGTAAAGCCACTCAGTAAGAAACTGATCCAACTCTCTCCAGAATTTCATATGGTACAATGAACCTTTTACTCAGCTTTCCATTTTTATCAAATTGCATCACACTTTTCCATGGTGATACTTTGAGAAAAACATGATCACCTACCTCAAAAGATAGATCCCTCCTCATGTTGTCCGCATAACTCTTCTGCCTAATCTAAGCTGTTCTCATGTGTTTCTGAATCAATTGAACTTTTTCTGCCATATCTTCTTCCAATTCTTGTCTCGTCAGCTTCCTTTCACCCATTTCATCCTAAAAAGCTGAAGTTCGACATCGCTTCCCATATAATTCTTGAAATGGTGCCATCTGTATACTGGAATGAAAATTGTTATTATAAAAAAATTCAACCAAAGAAAGATGTTGGTCCCAACTTCCCTGATAATCCATCAAACAAGCACGTAGCATATCCTCCAAAGTCTGGATCGTTCATTCTGACTGCCCATCTGATTGAGGATGAAAAGCTATACTAAAATTTAATTCAGTACCCAACGACTTCTAATGGCCTTTCGAAAATGTAGAAGTGAACCTGGTATCACGGTCAGATACAATGGAGAGAGGAACTCCATGTAACCTGACTATCTCTTTAAGATACAAAAGGGAAAGTTGATCTAGGGAAAAAGTATCTCTTATAGCAAGTAAATGAGAAAATTTGGTCAAGCGATCAACAATAACTCAGATTGCATCATTACCTCGAGATGTCTTCGGTAATCCCACAACAAAGTCCATGGATATTTTCTCCCATTTCCACTCTGGCACTGGTAAAGGCTAAAGCATCCCTTTCAGTAACTGCCGCTCTGCTTTATCCTGTTGACATGTCAAACACTTCACAGTAAAATCAACAATATCTCTTTTCATTCCGTCCCACCAGTAATAATCTCGAAGATCTCTATACATCTTAGTACTGCCAGGATGGACTGAAAACAGAGAACTATGAGCTTCACATAACAACTCTCTCTTCAACTGTGAATCACAAGACACACACAATATCTTCCCAAATCTCAAAACACAATCATTATCAATGTTGAATTCAGGAAACTTACCCTTCTGAACCAGCTCTACCTTTTTTTGCAACTCACTATTTTTCTTCTACGCTAGCTTGACTCTGTCTAATAGAGATGATCTCACTGATACCTGAAACAAAACAGAAGAACTTCCTGCACCAACAACTTCTATGACAAAGTTCATAAAATAAAAAATGGATCTCGTTCCAAATGTATCATGGTTAATGAAGCATTACTTTTCCGACTCAAAGCATAATCCGCTTTATTTTCTTTTCCCGGATGGTAATGAATTGTAAAATCATTATCCTTTATTAATTCCAGCCATCTCCTCTGTCTCATGTTCAACTCTTTCTAAGTGAAGATATACTTTAAACTTTTGTGATCAGTATATATTTCATACTTTACTCCATACAAATGATGCCTCCAAATTTTTAAAGCGAAAACAACATCAGCTAATTCAAAATCACGTGTAGGGTAATTTACCTCACGAGTTTTCAACTATCGTGAAGGATAAGCAATTACCCGATCATTCTATATTAGGACGCAACCAAGGCCTTTCAATAAAGAATCACTATATATAACAAACTCACCATTCCTGGAAGGCAGTTCCAAAACTAGAGCATTCACCAATCTTCTTTTCAGTTCCTGAAAACAATCATCACATTCTTTTGTCCAGATAAACTTAACACCCTTCCGAGTTAGCTTCGTCATTGGACTAGATAACCATGAAAAATTTCTAACAATCCTTGTGTAATAGCCTGACAAACCAAGGAATCTACGAATCTCAGTTACATTTGTGGGTCTTGGCCATTCTTCAACAACCTTTGTTTTTGCAGGATCAATAGTTATCCCATCATTAGAAACAATATGAACAAGAAAAGAAATTTGTTGCAACCAAAACTCACACTTGCGGAATTTCCCATACAATTTCTTTTCTTTCAAGGTTTGAAAAATAACCCTTAAATGTCTTTCATTCTCTTCTTTAATTTTATAAAACACCAAAATATCATCAATGAAAACAACCACAAACTTATCCAAGAACTCATGAAAAATTTAATTCATTAAGTCCATGAATACAGAAGGTGCATTGGTTATCCCAAAAGGCATTACTACAAATTTATAATGGCCATATATTGTATGAAATGCAGTCTTCAAAACATCTGCTTCCTTTACCTTCAGCTGATGGTACCCCGATCTCAGGTCAATCTTTGAAAAATAATGAGCTCCCTGGAGCTGATCAAACAAATCATCGATATGAGGCAAAGGATATTCGTTCTTAATAGTGATGTTATTCAAGGATCTATAATCAATGCAAAGTCCCATAGAACCATCTTTATTTTTGACAAATAAAACAGGAGCACCCCATGGTGATGTGCTAGGTCGAATGAAACCATTCTCTAATAAATCATTCAATTGCTCCTTCAACTCTTAAAGTTCAATTTGATCATTCGATAAGGGGGTTTCGAAATTGGCTTAGCATCATGAAATAAGTCAATAGTAAACTCAACTTCCCGATCTGGTATTATTCGAGGAAACTCATTAGGAAAAACATCAGGATACTCATTTACCACTGGAACATCATTAATCTGAATAGTTCCCTTGTTTTCAACTTAATGTGAAAGGTAACATTCATTTCCATCTTTTACAAGTTTCTCAACCTCTTGATATGTTATCAACATTAAGGGTTCATTCTGGTACACAAATAGAAAGTCTTTCTGAAAAGTAACTTCTTTAGCTCTACAATCAATCTTAGAATGGTAAATAGAGAGCCAATCCATACCCAGGATAACATCAAACTCCACTAGAGGTAAAACAATAAGGTTCTCAAGTATGTTCTTTCCACGGATAAGGATTGGAAGATTCTTATAAATTCTTTTTGCCTCAACATTTCCCCCAGGTGTTTTTACCAAAAGTTCAGGAGTAATTTCTTGAGTTGGTATTCCCATTTTACTAGAAAAGGTTTCAGAGATGAAAGAATGTGTAGACCCTGAATCAAACAACACATTGGCATAACCTGAAAAAACAAACAAAGTACCTGATACAACTTCATTTGATGGCCCGACATCTGCTAAAGTATTTGCAAAGGATTTCACCACCCCTTTCTGCTTGTAGTCTAACTGCTTCCCATCACTCAAACTCTTTGTCGGACACTCGTTTGTATAGTGACCCATCTCATTGCACTTAAAATATTTCACTAACTATAAATCAAATTGTGTCTTACCATCACCCTGATCTTTTTCAGTGCAATCACAAGCCTTATGTCCCATCTTACCACATTGGTAGCACTTTACATAATTCAAAAGTCATTCCCCAGCATGCAGTTTCCCACATTTATCAAAAACTAGAAACTTAGTTTTCTTACCATCAGACCTTTTTGAAGAAATCTTCCCTTTCTCCTGCCACCTCGGTCTCTTCTTCTGCTGGTTGTTATAGAACACTTTATCATCGGCAAACTCCATTTCCACCTTCTCAGCACATCGAACAAGGTTTTCATAAATTTTTAACTCACGAGAATCTAAAGCCCTTCGATATTTTGGCTTTAATCCTGAGTAAAAAATATTGATTTTACTATCAAGGTATCAGATAAAATTTGGAACATACCATTCCAATCGAGTGAACCTTTATTCATATGCATCCACTGAGTCTTCATATTGCCTCAATTCCAATAATTTCTTTTCCATCCTAAGTCGAACAGCCTTAGGAAAATACTTCTCAAGAAACACACCTTTAAATTCATCCCAATCGACAGTATCAATCTCATTAGCATCCCTGAAATTTCTAACCATCGACCACCACTGATCTGCATCACCCTTCAAACGGTAAATAGCAAGACTAACCTTTTTATTTTCTGAACACCCCATGACATCGAAAATATTTTCTAGTGCTTTAATCCAACCTTCAACTAGCACAAGGTCAGATGATCCTCTGAATGATAGGGGATGTTGCCTCATGAAATTTTCCACCACTGACATGTTCCTTTGCGGTTGATTTGGCTGATCTCTTGCATGGATACCACCACTATTTATCGCTTCACTCAACTGCACCATTACTGCAACAAACTGTTCAGTTCCAATTACGACCATCTGAGGATGCTGATTCGGAAGGTTATTTACTTCTGTATTCCTTCCTAGCACTGCTTCCCTATTTCCTCTGCGGAAAACCATTCTGAACAAACATGTCTTAGATGAAGCAACACGGTAATCTTCAAATGCTATATCATTTAAATTTGACCATAAAAAAATATTTTTGGATAATCATTTAATAAAATTATAACTCCTAAATTTATCTAAACCGACCTATGATACCAACTATAAGGACCTGACCTTAAACCTTACTTAATATTGAATTAAATGAATAATTCACATTGAGGATCTTTTCAGGTTTAGAGTTTTAGAGAATTAGATCATAAAGCATTTATTACATTCCACACTTAAGAAAAGTGGTTACATAAAATATAGTATTCATTTTTCCCATCAATGGAAACATATTTAAAATAAAAAATGGATTCTTTCTTGATACTTCCTTGATACTATCATCATATAATGTACCTTTCCCTTGACCTGTGAAAAACATTTCAAAAACATGGGATGAGCATAAAAAGCTCAGTAAGGGTTATAAAAATATGGAAAGGAAACATGAGTTCATATATACATAAGAATTAAATCATACTTTACTCATAAAACATAGGCACTTTAACATACCACATCAAATCATGAATAAATCCTAGAAATCATAAGATATAAAGGTAACTTGATGCATTCATAACATTCTTACGTAGGGAGTAACCCTCTTGGTTACGTTTGGAATACCCATCACAGTATATTCCCTAAATCACTTTGGAGAAACCTTAACGTTTCACTCCTTCTCGTTAACCAATGCATTGGAGAGCTATATCGGGTTCACCCGCCCTTAGTTTATCACGGAACCACCCATCTTCATAATAATTCCCAAGAACCACAACATAATCGCATCACATAAAACATGCATAATGGAAACATAACATTTCCACCTTTAAATCACAATATAACAATACAACACATTGATATATAAACATTATGAAAACCATTTTGAATACCAAAATAAAATAAAATTAAAACAAGTTATTTATTTTTCTTTAAAAAAAGTATGGCTTGTAGAGGAAGCCGAAACTCAAATAATGGTCATAGCGGCAGAGAAGTCGTTGTCGCCGCATACGTACGACAAAAAAAACATTCCCTTTTGTAGTTTAGTAAATGATTCCTATAAAAAAGATTACTTTTGAATAAACGTAAAAGTCAAATGGGTTTATACAATATATAAAAGAAGGTTGTGTATAAAACAAAATATGCCTCAATGAAAGGAGATTGAGACGAAGTCCCATACCTCGTATCCGACTTGACTTGATCGTTCTTTAATCTCATGAATAATAAACTTGAGTTAATTTCTACTTGCTTAAGAACCTTTTTCAAGTTCATTATTCCTTTTATATCACTTATTACCATGTCATGAACACTATGTAATTATTTTAGTTAATAACGGTCTTTTTAACGATCATTGGCACTTGAGTCAAAATATGCTCTTTATAATTACAAGTTGTTCATGTATCCATTATATCCAGAGTTATACTCATGATGTATATATCATATATATCATATATATCCAGTATATACATGTATTTATAATATTACACAACGTTTAGAGGTAAGAAATGAAATGCACCGTTCATGGAGACGGTAAGTCGTACGTACGCATGAACACTACTTTCTTTTCTATTTCGTATTTTATGGAATTAAAACATAATGATACATAATAGTATTTTAAATCCAGTATGGTATCATATATAATATTATTAAATATATCCTTTATACGTACCACATATGGTATTAACGAATCAAATCATTTTGAGGGGCGGTAGTCCGCACGTCCTAAAATGAAGATATCACGTTTACTCATAATGGTAACCATGAAGATATTCCATAAATGAAAAATAAAGAATCTTATGTAAAACATAAACATATTATATATAATATATAAATATAGTGGCATCTTAATGTCCACCTTTGAAGGTGATATATGTGTGTTGAACAATCATCGCTTCATCCACGGAAACAGTATGTTCTTTAACCATTAGATGTAGGTGTGTGTGAGTGTAGCTAGAATATCTCTTATAAAAACATCATAGTATATGGAAGATATTGGTGTTGTTACAAAATATCTTAATAAAAAGAGTTTAGGGGGTTTGAGAAGCAAAAGAAAACATAAGAACACAAGAGAAGACACTACCTTTAAATCAGGTAACTCTTTTTGATTTGAGCTCAAAGGCTTCCTTGGGAAGACTTCTGACCGAAGTGAGGCTTCTAGGAGTTAAATAGGGACGTGGAGAGAAAACATGGGTAGGGGTTGGCCGAGCCAAAGGCTTTGGAAGTGTGGGTAAGGAGGTAGAGGTGGGGGCCTTTTATAAGAGGAGAGGAGGGGCACTCTTGGAAAGTAAAGAAATGTTACTTTATTTTAAAATGAGTTTCGGGTTTAAAAAGTCCCACATTAATATAATTAGAGGACAAGGTGATAAGGGTTCGAAATACACCCATCCATTAGGTTTTGGACATGTGTAGGTCATAGATTTTACATTATCTTTTCATTTTATTTAAATCGTTAAATAATGAGGTAATCGATACATCATCATGGTGTCATAAATAATTTAATGTAGTTAATGTCTAAAAATTATAAAACAAATACTATGATGTATGAAATATATTTAGTTTTCTAATGAATATTTATAGTCAAAAATATGACTTGTATAACCCCACTTAAAAATTGTTTTAGTAAAACAACACATGTTTGTGACATTTTAATTTTAACATTAAATAAAAAGATATTATTGTCATTTTCCTACCAAAGTGGCTCCATTGGGTCCCCAAGTTGACCCATGGATTGTCTTGGTCGGCCATGAGACATCCAATAAGGTTAGGACATTTTCCAAGCTCATCTAATATTATTAAAACACTATTCTTACCGTATATTACATTAATTACCTCTAATCGCGATTAAAAACATAAAAGTTACTATTTACCAAAAAATTATTTTAATCCCATTGAACCACATTTTACTTCTTAATGACAACCATGTATGTCGTAGTTTTAAAATTCAAACCACAGAGGTGGTAAAATTTCATTTAAATGAAAAATCAGTTTTTATAAGTACCACTTAGTGGTTTCAATATTCCTCAAAAATTGATGTTTTCCAGAAAAAAACAAAACCTCATCCTAAGATATATTTGATATACCGAATTCAAAATAAATGTCTATTTTACAGAATTAAAAACATATAAGTTGCGTTAATTAATTTAATAATCAATTCCCGCTGTCAGAGCAAATAACATGTTTTTATGAAACAATAAGTATCAAAATATTGACAATAGTTATAGTCCAATTTCAAAGTAAAATTAATTCCAACGACCACTATTGGATTAAATGGTAAAAATATATTCTAATTGAACTTTAAAACCAATTCATAATATAATCTAATCATATAAATAAATTATAATAAAAATAGGTTTTTAATTAAAATACAACAATTTTCACTATTCATTAAAAAAATGAATTTTATCAGAAAAATACCAAAAATTCACACAAAGTAAATTTTGAGGTCCCAATCATATATAATAAGTTTATTTGGACAAATAGAGCTTATAAAATTGTCAAAAGATAGATTTAAAAAATGGTTCACCATCAAAAGGCAGTAACACCATCTTTTAAAAATATTAGTGTATTCCATGCTTAAGATTGGATTTATTCTCATTTTAAGCTTCTAAAAAACTATCTAATTCATTAATAGACATAGATAAAAATATCTATTATTCATTACTTACTTGGTATGTTACATTTAATCATAGTATTGATTTATTGAAGAAAGTAGTAAATTTATTTTAGTAAAATAAATACGAGGAAGGTCTTAAATAATAAAAAATGGTCTTCATATAACTTATATATTGATAATTATATAACAATGTATGGTATTTAGTGTTTATTATGATTTATCATTTATAATAATTGGTTGTTTTTTTCTAAAATATTATCATGGGGTATCCAATTGTTCCAAACAAATTATCATTACTAAAGGATTATCTAACCCATGATCCAAAGTTAGATTTTGTGGTATATGATCTAAAATTTTAGTGGTTTTATATATTGAGTATACACTAGTCATAATAACCTCAAATATATCATTCCATATAATTATTTGAATATAATTTATATTTTGTGTATCGAAGACCTATAATCATTTATTTTTTTTGATTATTTATGAACTTAATCAGAGAAATTTTGAAGTTTATAACCTCACTAGAAAGTGATAATCTTAGAAGGTAATAAAGGTGATTGAATAATGGATATTGATATATGTTATAGATATGATTCAAATATATATATATCTATGTATCTAAATAGGGAATGTTTGTATAATATTGATCTTACTTCATTGGAAGTGGGGTAGGTTAAATAATCATAAATATATGATTCAAATTATAACATCATTCGATATAGACTTAATAGTTGGAATATTTGTAAGGATGGTGAAATGAATCATATGTTTCATAATTTGGACTTTATTTAAATATAGTTTTGATGGTCGTTCCTATTAAATAGGTAAAAATCAAAAATCAACCCTAGTGGGGAACATAAATAAAATTATATTGGTTATTTTGAAATCCAATTGTGGTGGTTACCCTTAGGATTAATTTTGATATTGTTTTGAGATAGTTATATTTTAAGGTATATTTTATATTTATTAATTGAAAAACATTTATCCTCTGATTTAATATACTAATAATCCCATATAATAAAACTATAATAGTGTTATTGTGTCAAAAATGAGGTCTTTTTACTAGTTGAGGTATAATGTATATACATGTGTGTTGAGTTATAGGCCCAAAATTTTTGAGTCATTATTTAAAATGATAATTAATTTCGTTCTTTAATTTTAATGATTAAATGTTATTTTTATTAAAAATATAGATTTAATGTGGCTATGAAGTGATGGCATGGAATATTAGATTTTGGGTGCACGGATGTTTTAAGAGATTTTACCAAGGCTTAGCAGATTTTTTGAAATGAAAATTCATTTGGTATTAATGTGTGATTATGAGTGAATTAATATTGGAGATTAAAGGGTTTGTGTAATTTTATGGGATTATTATTATTTCCCATTTGAAGTAATTTATTCTCTAAAACATCTAAAATTTTTCTCAGTAGAGGGACTTGTAGACAAAAACACAAACACACACTCTCTCTTTTTTTCACATGGTGGGAGAAAATTCAAAATAAGGGATTCCACAAGTCATTGAAAATTTGGGAACATTATTAGCATAGAAACAATGAGATGAAATTGTAGAAATAGTAACTGGATATTGAAGAGACGATGTTCACTCCATGAGGTATGGCCATTTTCTATTATCTATTCCTCAGGTTATGTGTGATTTTATCCTCTTTCCCTCTTATTCAAACAAAAAAACATCTATGATAGGTTCTTTTTAATTTCTTTGGAGGTAATGGGAAAAAAATTCAAATAACTGTATAAATAATTTTTCATCTAAAATACTATTTTTTTCAAATTGAAGGATATATTCATTTTGGGAATTAAATCATAGCATTTAAGAAAATATATTAAAATAGAAAAATGGATTTAATAGATTTACCTGAATAATGTTTATGGGATGAGTAATGAAATTATTTCTCTTTTGAAATTTATTTTTCATTAAAATTAGTTTTCCATTAATTAACATGAGTGGGTTTTTGAAGAGAATAAACTGATTTCATAAAAGAAAATATCTACTCATAATATATATTCTTTTATTAGGATTGTTTTATATGAAAACTAAAATATAATGTTTTTATTTATAAATGGACTATATCAAAGGTCATAGATTTTATAATCCCAAATATTGATGGAAAATAAAAATTTGATTAGATTAATAAATTGTATTATCTTTTTATCATACAAAGTATTTATTTTTTTACCTAAATTAATTTTCTAAAAATTAAGAAATTAAGTATATAATTTTTATTTAATTAAAAAAAGTGATTAATGATGGTAAAAATACTTCATTATTATTTATTATTATTTATAATAATTTTTCATGGTTCATTTATCTAATGTTTTTTGTTTTTATTGGTTGATAATTATGTGTCTTTGATAAATTAATTTGTGATAAGTGAGAAATTTATTATGAACAAACTCCCAATAACTATTCTCTGTCTTATAAAATTTTATATTCTTCCATTTAATGTATTACTTATTCTTAGTTGGATATAGTTATTAATACATGTTGTGTGGTTCGATATTTAGCTAACCACCATTCTGGACATTAATTTGTCCTCATAAGTGCACAAAGATTCACATTCAGCTTTAGGGTTATAAATTGATTAATATATGAAATTATAGCTTTTTACAAGGAATCTTGTTTTATGGTTTTGACTAAAAATGGAGTTGTGGTTGGTGATTGAAGAAATAATGGTCTTCAAAATCTGAAATCAATGTTTCTATGATTCATTGATTTTTTGGACAACATGGAAAATAGTCTCTTGTTACATAAGGTGTATGTCATAAGATATGATTTATAGTTTTATAAATTCTATATGACATGTATCCCAGATATTATCACTATATATATTAACTACTTTAATGATAAGGGTTTCATAAAAATATTAATATATCAAAACAGGTGACCTCGAATCACACACCATGTATCTTGTGAATGTGTTCTTAAATGTATACTCTGTCTATGTGGAAATTCAATGCAACATATCCCTAGGATATGCACCATTCCACACAATCCATGTATTTGAAGAAATAAATATTAGATACTATATGTTGGAAACACTAAGAATCCATACACAATCCACATGTCGTGCATCCCGTTATGATGTTGTGTATAATTTTTAGGACTTACATGACATATACCTTATTGGACACATTGTTCGAACTATATTTACATGTATTCAGTAGTATCAATACATGAAAAACATTACATGAGTGAATTATATTACGTGACACCTATAAACATGTTGTGTACTGGTATATTTCTTGTATTCTTCATATCCATACCTTGGTTGTCAGTTTTGGATATATTTGTAGTCGATTGTGATTAATATTCTATGTAGAATGTGATTTCATGTATATATCAGTCATCTAGAGTTTTTATTTAGGAATATTATTAGTAATTTTTTACTATATATATCAAGATGATGAAAAGTGTGGGTGGAAAATTATAGGAAAAATATTTGGTAGTAACTCCATTGGCAGCATACTATGTTCTGGGAATAAGACGACAATGTGTTTAGTGAATCATGTAACTATCACATTGTAAATTTTTATGGACCCACAACATTTGGTGTTTTAACCCTCTTGGTTCATTCACACTACACTCATCAATGCATGATTCCTCCATTGGGGTCAGTAACTATCTTGGTTTACATAGTCTCATCAATGTGGATTGGCCCCACATTAATGAATATATTATGGGATTATATGAAAGTGAAATATGTTAGATTGTTTAGGTTCTATGAATTTGATAAAATTTACTAGGTTCCCCTCCCTGATGATTCTTTGGTAAATATGAGATATGTATGAAACTCCTTATATCTTCTATTTATGTTATGGAATGACTTATAATGTATATTTTATCTTTGTGCTTGGTTGGATATTTATTTTTCTTAGAGTATGTCTAGTTTAATGTTAGATACAAATGCACTAGAAGGTTGAGCTATCATTTATATAGTTTCACACCATTCATGATAGTATTTATTTTAAATAATATTTGGCACCTTTTAGTTTTTTACTAATTCCATTGATTTTAGTTTTTGATAACATGTTTTTTAACTTTTTTTAGGTTTTCTGTTAATATTTTTTGATATATTTATTCTCACCCCTAAATAGGACAATTTAATACATATATTGTGTCTATGCATACTTTATATAGTTTATAAATGACCTTGGTGGATGTTGGGATAATGGTTTTCATGGGGTTATTGCATAGTAGTATATGGTTGTGTCTGGTGGGAGACAATTACACATATAAGTCATTATAAGTGATTATATTTTGAGGGTGTTTCATAAAATTCTCGTAGTTAGTGGGAACTGATGGATTTTGAAATCTACATTTATATTTCCCTATTTGGGATTAGACTTGTACTGGATAGTTGTTGTCTTATGTATGAATTATTGTATTGTTACTTTATTTATATATATTTTTTATTATTATTTGTTATTATGTGATTTTTAGAAGAATTTATATTATATGTTTTTATAATATTATTCCCCTATATGTAATGCCTTCTTGGTGATAGTTGTTTAATGTCCCCAAACCAGGATCCACTAAATAGATTCCCGGATTTATGTCTTCACCTGACCATAAAATTTCACCCCTGTAAGCTAGAGGTTTAGGACTAGTGGAGAGAGTCTAATAAGCCACGTGGGGAGACTATACCCACTTTACTAGAGTAAGCAGGAATAGATCATAATATTAAATGTAGAAACAATATTTAATAAATATTAAACCTATATAGACAAACATATAAAAAAAGGTTTCAAACCACAAATCAATATTGAAAATATCAAGTCATTATAACAGTGTCAAAATGCAAGAAAAAAAACAAATACAACTAGTTTCATCCCCAAAACAGTTTTTACTACAAGTCCAGATCTCCAATCATGCATGTCCCAAGTCTAACTCAATTCCCTACCATAAGACATTTTCCCTTGTCCCGAACTGCAACCATGAGATCTGCTCAGGTACCCAACCGAATATTGAGCAGGGTCTGAGTATAACTCAGTAGTCCACCACCAAAAGTGTCTAAAAATATTTAGTCTTAACAGATAGTGCATATAAGTAATAATAAATACAATGTAAACAATGGACAACTCCAATATCATTAATAAATAATATTCATCTAAACTATTTCCATAATTATTTCCACTTCCGTCTTTTATGTAATCTTCTTCACTCAATCCATTTTCATCATGTGTTCCATGTGTTAGGCATATACTTCATTTACATAGTGGTTGAAGGGAATCAATGACTATGCATAAAGGAATAATTAAATTTCCCATCTCATTGGGGACAACCATCTCATAAAGAATTTCATTGCACATACCTAGGTGAGTTAGTCTCGGTAGTCACCCATTCACACATAGCATAGAGTATTAGTCTATCTAGTTTCATTTAATGCAATTTTTAGGGTAATAGAGCATCGATTCGACCCCCTAAACTAGGCATTCCTAGGCTGGGAAAGATCCTCAGTCCAACCGACTCATGGGAGGGGCCTTAGTTATTTCTCCCACAACATAAAGCCATATTTTTATGCTTATATATATATATATATCCATTGACCACACATACCATGTAAAAAAATTATTACAATGAAAATCCATACTATTCATCTTGGGAAATCATTAATATTTCATAACTGAGTAACAAATTTTCCATTTACAACCCATAGCTGTTCAACACCATTTCTGAATCTACTACCTTTACAAATTACCAAAATACCACAATTGCAACCCATTATCCAATATTTATCCATTACTATACATTATACTATTAGGCCCATTCATCATTTCATAGGCCTTTTACCACTCAGGAATTTCAAGTAAAATTATTGTATCATATTGTACAACCACTTTATAAAATTCAACACATTTGGTATACCCCATAATTTCCATTTATTAACCTATTAAACATATTCATCAATAACCTTATGCAAACCCATTTATATTTTATTCAGTTCATAAAAAATCTCTAATTTAACATGTTCACCATTTCATATATACTTATCTTTTGGGAATTTCAACATGATTTATATGCCATTTGACAAAATGTCAACTAACCCAATTAACCCTTTTTCAGCCATGCCAAAAAACCCCTTATTCCATTATCAATCCTAGGAAAAACTATCAATATTAGATTTTCAAAACTACTAAACATATTCAACTTGTTCAATATGGGCTCTATGTTATCACAAATAAATTCTACACTTAATTTTACCAATTTATTGGATCAGGAATGCCAGCGCACCCCTTGGATGGCCCTAAATTTTTCAAATCATCCTCCATACATTTCATAGAGATCATAAGGGGTTTATATCATTATTTAGACACTGATTTTACAAAATCTCAATGAATACACCAAGAACACAATGATAGATAACCAAGAATGCAACCAAACAAGAATAAATAAACTCAACGACTTGGGGATATTACTTATAGACCACTTACCACGAATCCAATGAGGAACACACTATTTATCATAGATGTAGATTCAAATTCGAACACTATTTCAATCACCAACATAGATTTCCCCAGAAAAAGAGAGTATTGGGGATTAGGAAGAAGATGGGAGAGAATACAATCAATAATTTGTAAAAGAGAAGAAAGAGATGTAATAGAGTATCCCAGATCATCGATCTACAACCAAAGGTTCTCCAAATAGCTTAGAAAAGAATTATATCAACCCCTTTGAAGCCTGTGTCGAAACTGGGTTCCTCTAAAACTAGATGAGGAAGAAATTGGGGGAAAATTATATGGGATATAAAATCTGTGTAAAGTAAAAACATTAAATTTTTCACCCATTACTGGGCTGTATGGTTTACCCTCCTAGTTTTCCCAACTTTGCGCCAGACACTACCTATATAATGTGAGGTCTCCAGATTACCTAGGAAGATTCACACAATTTGGATATCTATGCATCAATCATGTGAAATTCCAATGTTTGAAGTGGCATGATTTTTCTAGGAATCCCATAGAGTTTTCTAAACTATGCACAAACCATGTGCCTTGGATTGATTAACCCGGATTTACTTCATTTCTAATCCAGAACCCCAGATACACAACCAAGGGCCCTCATACACATGGATAAAAGTTAATTAACTAAATATAAGGGATCCATGTAATTTATTTAAAAAAATACATAACTCCACCGAACCTAGATCCAATAACCTCCCAACCTTATAACAACTGGTCCTTGAGACATATTCCCAAGTACCTCTAAGCTTCCAAAATAAGAGATTAGGCTAGTAGGCCTGCCTATCCAATCCCTTTTTCAATGTTTATAATTGAATGTTTCAATGCTACCACAAACATCCAAACAAAGTAATTACCTCACCCTACAAATCTTTCTCATCCCATGCCACAACATGAACTTTATACTCCTTAAAGAATGTACTGAATTTACACATACAACACCCACTGGAACACCATAGGAAATCCTAGGAATCAATGCATAATTAATAGCACTAGAAACTTCACATAGCACATAAAACCATCATGAAAGAACCAATTGGCACCCCATAAATATGATCCTCTTTGAAACTCATGATCCAAATCACTTGTCACTATTTTACTCCATTTTTAGAACTATAATGGTGACCAAAACCTGATGTCACCAAAACAATAATCACAGTGCATCCAACCAAATTTCTAAACTTACGAAGAACCTCCAATAGTGTACCAGAGATAATATTCCATAACTATAAATCAAAAAACATAAAAAACAAACAATCACTCAACCCATTAAACTCGTGTTAAAGCTCACCATCAGGTCCAAATCACCCGAATGGTGATCAATCGGGTCCCTAGAACCCATATAATTTATCATGCCATCAACCAACCACTTTCTTGTTATGGTTATCTCCACAATATTCTAGTGTTTTCACCCTCACTATCCAAATAAGACCCCAGAATCCTTACAAATATTTCACAACATACCTAATGTGATCCAAACTCACTATTCCCAAACATACACATGAGATTAACCATTTATTACCCTCCAAAATTTTCATTTGAACCACATGGATGGAAATTCCTACACCATTCTAAGACACTAACCAGAATATAAACCAATTTTTGTTGGAGTTATAGAACCCCAACTCCCTAGCCACAAACTATTTTCATGTCTTCCCACACCTTCAACATATTTTATAAAATAATATCAAATTCATTTAGAACCACCCTGATCTCGAAAAAAACACTCGGCTCATCCAATCACCTCATTTAAGACCTAGAGTGACTCTCTGAAAAACCCAACATGTATCTCACAGGTTTCTCATTGCTCCCCCGATGCCACCAAATTGACTCAACATTCTCCTCTCCACATCCAAGACTGAATCATCACTCCGCAAATTAGGGGGGTCATTACCATCACTCACCATGAAGAATTCCCAACACCAAATCATACACTTGATCAAATCTAAATCCAAAAACAAAGAAATGTGTTTCTATTTATTCTAGAATAGTAAAATGAATTTCACCTAGTGCCCACTCCCGACTTCTGTGAATGACACCCATAACTTTCATCGAGACATAGTCCATCCCAAAGACCTCTCCTGTGAACTGTCGATGGTGTTGATCCAACCATTCAGCTCTATATATTCCACCTCCATGAGCGTAGACTCCATGATGTCCCTCATCAAACCAGAACACCCTTATGTCACTTGGCACAAAGCTAATGATCCTCAACATACCTATGATGATGAGAAGATGTTAAAATTGATATCTAATAACTGAGGTGCGCTATGATTTTTTTATGAATAACACAACAATATTATCCTACTCTGTTGTAACTTCCTATAATGGGACACCATAAACTACCAATTATTTCATGTTTTTCTACCACACACATCCCATTAGTACTTAACCACCACTGCCCAGGCGTGATTTTCAACCATGTCTGACCACTACTCTATGAACATCATCCAAGTAGCTGTGTAACAACTATTCACTTGGCACTACTACCACTACAACACTAGAGTTCTTCTGGTATGAACTTGGAAGGTGTCAACGAAACAAAATGGTCCACCGCACCTATCAAAAACAAATGTATCTTGCATGACCATGCTTCCCACCTTGAATTCATAGAAAATGAGAGACTATTATCCCAATTGAAATCTTTCCTTACTAGTGCATTCCCATATATAAACCAAATTAGATCCCTCAAGACTTCTCACTTCCATGTGACCACCCACATAAACTAACTTTGGTCCGCAAAATCCAAACATCACCAGAGCCTAGTCTGAACCCACTTACTCACCTAACCATGTCTCTTGGTTCGTCATACCCAATAGACCCATGGTGTCATAAATGTATCACCCAAACATCAAAACATTCATACAAAAAATTAAATCCACATTAATACCCCTAACATTGGCATCACCTCTAAAATAGATGCATTTAAACATGCCTCAATTACACTTGATTTGTCTAAAACAATTAATGCATAACTAGAACATGATTTTGCTTCACTAATCGCCAACCTTCCCACTTATCCCTCTAGAAACCACCCACACTATGAAACATTGCATGTGTACCTCTTTAAAATTACAAAACATCTACATGTATGAAAGACATCCAAATGCACTAGGAACCCCATCCAACCTCTTCCATAGGACTCCTTTAAGTTTGGATGATACCAACTATGTAAACTAGAGTCATGTAATGAAAAATACCTTAGTATTATTCCCCCAAACGATACACACCATGTCTCGAACAAATCAATGTTCATAATGACACACTCAACCCCATTTCATTACACACTATTCTTAGCACGCCATGAGACCATTTGCTATAGGTTCTGCAGTAAATGTAATCGTACTCACACATCAAAACATTGATCCAAAAACCCTATCATGGATTGGAAGAAAAACACTTAAGGTCCCTACTCACAGGGTTACTAAAATAATGGTACCATTCTTAAGATCCAACATATACCTCGTTTGATCATGGCTGGTAAGGGTTCCCACCCATTAATTATAGAATAACTGCTCATGACCCCAAGGACATAACCCTACCAAGGGTTCCCTAAGAACATATCCTACTCCATACCATAACAAAAAAGTATTTACAACCCCAATGCAAGGTCTCAAACTAGGACACTCCCACTACCCCATACATGGGTCAAGTTGACAACACATTAAATACCCTATACTGGGTTATCCCAAAAGATCCATCTATAAACATCAATTTATAATTAAATTCACCACTTTTGAACTCAACAATTCTCTTTTAAACATTCCATTCACTTGACAATTGATTGTTCAGAAACTCTGCATAAAAAAGATACACAAAAATTCTTCACAAGATTCTTTAAATAATGGGTGATAGTATTAAACCAATGATGGAAATGATCTCACAATATCAGCCTTAAAAAACCCACTTCACATTCAATAATCCTCGATCATCATAACCCTTAGAATAACACCTTATGTTGTCCCTACCATAGGCCATGGTTAAAATGGGGTAAACTAAATTACTTAATCACAAGTATTTCATTAAGCACCCATTTTAAACATTTTATCTTTCAAAAAAAATCCCTTAGACACATTCCAAATTTCACAAATTGTTACAATAATCATTTTAATTTGTTTAAATCATTCAGTAATAAAAAAATGATTAAGTACATTTTTGTTACTACAAAAATATTTTTTTTTCTAGAAACCATCCAATCTTTTTAATTGATCACAACAAAATATTTTAACCTAGTCATAATATCTATTTATACACACAATTCACTAACTATTTTTTTACATTATTTTCACACACCTAATTACATTACCATTATTATACACTATTTTCAACAAATTTTAGGATATTAAAATGAACTACGCCTTTCATGCCTCACACACACATCCTATGTGTTCTAATCATGAGGCATGAAACCTATATCCTTAGGTTCTAAAATTGATGCAAGAATACACAACCTAATACCATTACAGACATGAGAAAAGTACCATAAATTAGTCACATCACGAAACATGTGCATCACCCTATTGTGAAATATAAGTTACCTATAACAACACGCATCAAGACGAACAGTTATAACCCTTTATGACATGGTTTTTAGATTATAAGTGGGTTAGATACTCCTATGAAAAACCTCATTACCATGTCCCAACACATTCTAATACCCTATCTGACATCCCTAATAACAAGACCCTATAATATAAATAAACTAAAACCACTTTGTAAAATCCCCAACCTAGGATCCACTTAACCGGTGCCCCAAGACGCATCTTCAAATGACCTCAATAATTCCTTCTCATATTCAAGAGTATTTCGACTAGAAGTGAGGGTATAATAAGCCATGATGGGAAACTATACCTTATTTACCAGATTAATACACAATATAATAGTTGTAAAAAATATTTAATAACCAATGAACATGCACAACCCAATATCTCCCAAAACTAGGTGCAATCCAAAAATCAACATTAACAATGTCAAGTCATGATAATAATGTCAAAGTGAAGGAAATAAAAAATAAAGACAACCAGTCGAATCCCCACAACGGTCTTGAATCAATGTCCAGATCATCAAACATGAATTCCGAAGCCTAACTCAACTCCCTTGCATATGGACTTTTCCCTTGTCCCAATCGGCAACCATGAGATCTTCTTAGGTAACCAACAGTGGTCTGAGTAGGGTGTGAGTACAACTCTGTAGACCACAACCAACAATGTTTACAAATATCTAGTGTAAAAATGATTACATGAAAGTAATAAATATTTGAAAATTAAACGAAGGATAACATGGGTACAGTTAATTAAAAATCATTACCGTTATAGTTTCCATCATTGTTACCACTTATATATTTTATTCCATCTACTTCAGTTAATCCATTTTCATCACATATTCTATGGATTAGGCATATAAATCATTTACACATGGGTATAAGGCAATAAATAACCATGAATAAGTTAATAAATCAATTCCCCCACTCATTAGGGATAACCATCTAATAGAAAAATGCACCACACAGAAATAGGTGCATCAGTCTAGGTAATCATCCAATCACACATGCCTCAGAGAACCAGTCTGGGTTGTTTCATCCAATGAAACCATTTGGGGTGTATAGAATTGATCTGACCCCCTATCCTTTGTAGTCCTGGGGTGGGTTAGAGCCTCAACCAAACCAAAACATGGGGGAATCCTTAGTTTTTTATTCCACACCACCAATCCATGTGCAGATGATTATATATATATATATATATATCAATTTAGTACACATACTGTGTCCTAAAAAAATTATTACTATAACACTCTATAGGAATAAACATGGTAAATAATTACTATTCCATAACCCATTAATGCATTTTCCATTTATATCACATAACTGTTCAGCCCTATTTTACAAATCATTACATAACCCATTATGTATATTAAAAAATTCCCATACATTATCCAATATTCATTCATTACCATACATTATTCCATATATCCCATTCATTATTTCACAATCATTTTCCCACTTATGTATTTCAATTACAATTCTTGTATCACACAATACAACCACTTTATTACATTCAACTCATTAGGTATACCCTGTAATTCCAATGTATTAACACATTCAACATATTCATCACTTACCTTATGAAAAACCGCATACATTTTCTTCGATTAACAAGACATTTTGAATTTAACATGTTCATAATTTCATATATACTAATCTTTTTTTAAAATTCAACAAAATTGATAGTTCATTTGAAACAAGATCAATTAACCAAGTTATCCCTTCTTGAAGCCACACCAAAAAAACACTAATGCATTTATCAAGCCTAGGTAAAACTATCAATATTCCATATTTACCTCTACCAAACATAATCAAAATGTTCAATATGGGATCTACGTTACCCCATGTCAACAATACACTTAATTTTAAAAATTTATAGGCTTTAAAATACTCGTGCAGCCAATAGGTGGCCCTAAATTTGTCAAATCATCCTTCATGCTTCCCAAATGGATCATGAGGGGTTAAATTCATTATTAAGAAACCGATTTTATGAAATATCATCAACGGATCCAAGAATACAATAATAGACAACCATGAACACAACCAAACATGCACAGATTAACATAACAACGAGGGGATATTACTTATAAACCACCTACCTCGAGTCTAAAAATTAATGTATTCTTGATCATAGACTTAGATTTGTATTCAATGACCCTTTGAACCCCCTTCCCAAATTACCCCAGAAAAGGGAGTTTTAGGGCCTTTAAAATAGATGGGAGGGACTACAAACCCTAATCTAGATGAGAGAATCAAGGGATACAATAAACTAATAGAGAGGATTAATACACAATCTATGGTGATCCAAATTAATTAAAAAAAGAAGATCAAACCCTAGGATGCTTGGGTGGAAATGGGGTACCCCATGGACTATAGGAGGATGAAATTGGGGAGAAATCATATGATATCTTAAAATCCCATAATAGAAAAACTATAATTTTCCAACCATTACTAGGCCGCATGGTTTACCCATATAGTTTTCAAAACCATGTGAAAACCATTCCTAATCCAATGTACAATGAATTATATGTCACATAGTTACCTAAGAATCTTCACATAGTTTGATTAAATTTTTTCAAGCATGTGAAATAATATTGCCCCAGGTTTCATGGTTTTCCTAGGAATCCTGTGCGATTTTCTTAACTGTGCGCAAAGAATGAGTATTGCACAAATTGGCCCAGTTTTCCTTATTTTCATCTCAAGAACCCTTATAACACCTCCAATGCCCCTCATACACTCGAAGAACAATTAATTAATGAAAAGTAAGGGATTATGACAAAAATTTTAAACAAGGGCATACCTCTATGGAGTCGAGATCTTAATGCTTTCATCCCTTGCCTTATTAGAGGTGGGATTGGGTTGAAAAAACATTGTTTATAACTGAACTAGGTACGGTCCTAGTTGGTGGAGTCATATTAGAATTGTTTCATAGAAATTAGTGTATTTTGGACAAATTTTTTTGTCGGTATTTTTATGGGGATTGGTTTGGGAATTAGGGAAGTGATGCTAAGGGGGTGCTGATTTTTGTTATGATAATAAGGAGACCCACATTGGTGTGGTGACAAAAATATCCTTTTCTAATACTCCAATAACATATTAGTCTAATTTAAACTCTATAGAATAATTTAAATGGTTAATATAAAATGAACATGTATCATATAGATTCCAGTTCTGATCTTTCCTCCCATTCTTAAATAATCCCACCGATATTTTCTCTAGTAACAATCACATCATTCAAGTGGATAGAATATTATACCTATAAAAACCAATTCTTATTCAAAGTCATGTTCATGATGTTATCAAAAAATTTCATTATCACCATGAAATAGATTTGTTGAGCGATGAAAAATTGATTTATCAATGAATTATTAGGTATTCCATTCTAATGAGAAGAAGGAAGATCCTTCCCTATATATTCTTAATGAATATTCATTTATATCATAGATGTATATAACATCATGATATCTGATAATAATTTTTTTTTATAAAAAATAATATGTTTAATAACATGATTCGCACACAACACTAACCAAAAAATAACCACACCACAATTTATTATGATAAATATGAACATTGGATACAAGTTCTTGAATTGATGGGTATATATAATGGTAACCAAATTATAAAATATATTTATACAATATAAAAAATTTCAATTTTATTACTAATTAGTTATAAAATTCATTTTCTATAACTAAACAACTAATACGACCACTTTATGCATAAAAATATGTATTGCTAAAATTGGATTTTTAGGCATCATTATTTTAAGAAAATAACTATATTATAATTAATATATTATTGATATTAATAATAAATTAACACAATATTAATTAATAATTGATAGAAAATAAGGGAAAACATAGTAAAATATTTAAATTCATTTTCCTATAAAAATATTTTTTAACTATATTTTATATTTCCAATTAAAAGTTAAATTCATAAAATTTAGAATAAGAATTTGATAAAATAAAATTAATTCTATTAATAATAATAATAATAATTATTATCTTATGATTATTTTTTGGTATTTTTCATAAAATATTGATTATTTAATAAGGAGTGAAAAATATCATTATAAAATTATACGACATTTTTTACTTTATTAAGACATAAGATATACATAAAATTTTGTGAAACAATTATATTTAATAAAAAATATATTCAAGAATGAAAGTAATATATTTAAAATATAATGTTTAATTTATAGAACATATGAATAAAATTTTGTATCTCGAGTAATTTTTTATTCTTATAAATAATATTCATTGTCATTTATTTTAATTAAATACTCACACACTAACATCTTTCTTATTTTACTCTAAAATACACCTAATGATTTATTTGTACTGATATTACAATTGTTTTTTATAACCCATGAAATAATTATTTGATAAAATAAATTTCATATTTGGAAAAAATATCTAAATTATATAATAAGGGTAATTTATTTTGTATTTATAAAATTAAAAACTAAGGGTATAAAAAATATGGCATGGTAAAAGATTTTTTTTAGAAAATGATAAATACTATTGAAAAATACCAAAAGTTTTCCACCTTTGTCTCTAAAATGATTAGATTATTGGTTTTCTAGACCAAGACACTTCCCAGAACCATTATTTCCAGTTTTGGAGCCACTTATATTTAATAGTGACTTGTCCTTTTATTTTATTGCAAAATGCCACTCTCCTCACTTATAAAAAGGGAACTCAAACAAAACATTTAAATTCACTATAAATTTTAAATTCATCTAACAAATTAGCCTTTTTTACTTTTCATATAATATTTATACACATTTAGAATACTCTATTCACAAAATTTTATTCAAATTCCTCAATTGTGGATGGATCTTTTAAAAGAAAACACAAACTCTCAACATGTGTATTATCTATTCTCCAACTCTTTTTCTATCTATTTCACATCCACCCTTTATTAGAAAAATTCAAAACATATTAAAATTATTAAATTATTATAATTATTACACTAAAATTTTTTATATTTATTTTACAATCTTTATCTACTATCATTCCCTCTCATTATAGGAATGAAAACATCATCCATTTGTACGTGAAAACTGCCAAATCCATGAAAGATGTGTTCCATTTTTCAAAAATACCACAAATTAATGGTTAATATAGTCTATTTAATGAATAAATATGATATTTTAAAATTATTTTGATTTTAAAGTTTTAATTCAATTTTTACAATTCATCAATTCTATAGAAAACGAAAATGTAGTCCTTGCTTATATGTGGACAACAACCTCCAAAAGAGATGTGTTCCATTTTTCATCACTTCCTAAAATGGATGGTTACAAAAAAAATTTTATTGATATATTTGATAAAAATGATTCATATATATCATTAATATGGTTCTTAAGGCATGGAATACAAATATATTATCATTATGAAGTAATCCATTGTTATTGATAGATTTTGAAAAATAATATCATCAGGGACATTATTCTATCAAACCATGCCCATAATTCCCATATAATGATCTTAGAGATGTATAAATCATTGAAAAAAAATAATTTAATATATTCGTTAATATTTTTCTTAAAACGTTCTCTCAAATAATGGGGTTTGACATCGTTAAAATAAAACGTTTTGAAAAAAAATTGTATTACAACATCTGATAAATAAAATAAATGAAGGATAACTAATGAATTAATAATAAATGATTATAAAAAAGAGTAAAAATGATTATAAATATGAATAATTTTGTCAAATGAGTTATGAATACAGTTATTGTCATTATATATGATGTTAATGTACTTTCATTTATGTTAGGAGTTAAGGTAATGAGTTTCATCTCAAATTTCCTTCATTAAGATATGTTTTATATTACAGAACAATTTTTATATTCATGGTGAATATGTTATCTCATTGAAATTGAATATCATGATTGGAAATTTAATAATTTTATTTAATTTTTCATTTTAATTTTTTTCATTGAAATTATTTGGAATGAAATGTTATAAAATCGATAAGGGGTTTTCTCTTCTTAGTTTTATTTTTAATGAAATATGACATAATGAAAATTGTTTTTTATTTTGTGCTTTATATATTACCTTATAGATGTATTTATAATACTCTATTTATTTTAAATTAAATTAAATATCAATCCCATGTTCTATCTTTCATGGGGATTTTATTCAGTAGATATTAATGTTTCATGGGGTTTTAAAATCTCATTTTCCTTTTATTGAGTTGTAATCAATATTCTTAAAACCAAATATTATAATATTTATTGATTATAAAATATAATAGTGTTATGTTTTATTTCATTATTCCTTTCATGGAAATTTACATTTTCAAACCAAATTACTCTTCTTTGGGGAATTTATTTTATTCATAAAAATGTGAAGCTGTTAAGAATAGTTCTCATCCTCTTGAACGACTCTATATCTTCTATGTACGTATTTATTCATTCCACAAATATTGTCTATTTTTATTTTTAAACCCAAATATGTATTATGTATTATCTATTTTCTTATTTATATTTTTCTATTATTAAAATGAATATTTATTCTTCATTTTATGATGTTGTTTTCAATAAACACATTTTAATATTCTAAAAAATCCTTTTCCATTCACTATCATATATTTATCTTCAAATACATATCTCCAATGAAAAACCTTAATTTAACTTTCAAGGATATATTATTTGGATTTATTTTAATTTTTTAAACGTTTTTACTAATACATTATTGAAAATGATTTTTGAGAATGATTCATATTTTCATCTCTTTATGAAAGTTTTAAGAAATAATTTCTAAAAATACGTTTCTTTATTTAATTTCCTTTTTCTTATTTATCTAAAAAATATCTAATTACAATATATTAATGTTTAATTAATCTAATTATAAATTTTCTTTTGAAATACTCCCCAGAGGTGACTATATTATTGGTACCAATCGATATAATTGTTGATGTAATTTTAGTTGTTACAAGTTTTATATGATATGAAACACATTTTATTTGCATGATTTTTCATGATATGATGAATGATTTATTCCTTATAGAATATTTATGTGTGGATGATAATGGTTGGAGTCCTATATTACCCTCTTATTTATTGGTTATGGTTCTATATCTCTTGAGATGAAAATGGGTTACGAGTCAATACACTAGAGTTACTAATGGGCCTTGGGTTATGAAACTCATGTCATAAGCAGGCCACGAGATATGATTCTTGAGTCACTAATGCATTGGAAAAACCTATTCCTGAGTCATAAAATAATGGGTCATAATATTTTGATTTCAGAACCACCATGTAATTTCTTTTCAAGATTATTCTTGGTTCATAATTCTTTGTTATACTATTTTTTCAATGAAATGTTGTATTTTTATTTCATATTCATACGATTATGCTCCATGTATCACATTTGTTATCACACACTCATATTCCAAGGTATATATTGTTTGATAATACATATCTTTATATTGTGACTTATAGACAACTCGTATTGATTGATGTTCTTTATAATAATTTATTTCTCTCTTGAACATGTATTTTTATATTCTTATGATGTAACCCTTGATAAAATTTTGTTATTTTTTCCCTTACAGATCATTTGAGTTCAACCATTTATTATGTTTTTGTTCCCCAGTTTATAAATATGTATACATCATATGAGATATCTATAAGGGGATTTATTATGGTGGGATTACTAAGGAATGTTCACTATAATAGTTTTTACAAAAATATTTTTGTACGACTAAAATTAATATATACTATACATTTATTTCATCCAATTTTGTGATTGTTTTGAAATATAATGTTTAAATTATATAAATATATGTATTTTTGTATATATTCAAATTATTTAGTACTAAAGACACATGTAAGTTAGTTTTTTATCACCAGATATGGAAGTGAGGGTCTGGGGTGCCTCACTTGGTATCAAAGAAAATATTAGTTGCTTGGGAGATTATTTTGGTCTATTTTTATATTAGGCTAAGATAAAATTTGTGAAAACCCTAAAGACAACTTTATATAGAAGATTAAATCAAAAAAATTCTAAAAAAGTGATTGTGTACTGTTTTAGAAATAACAATCATGTTCGGATATTATTGGTGGATGTTGGCTCTAACATAGATGTACATAGTGGTAGAAAACCTAAAAGAGCTATTTTTATTATTAAATCAGTCAGCATATATTGAAAAATAAATAGGCATATTATACCCCAGTTTTGAGAATATTTTGGAATTTAATTGATGATTATCCAACCCTTAATAAACTATTATGATGTATTTAAATGGAGTTCAATGATGTAATATATAACAAGTTGTGTTAGAAAACCTAACAGGAAAATTAATATGGTAATCATAGGGTAAATTTAATTAGTGATAGGTTGATTCAAGTAGATCATAGTTGAATTAAAAGTATCATAGTGTTAAATGAAGGAATCATTATAAAAGACACCTTAATATTGTGTTTTCATATTTATTTGAATATTTACTTTTATTTTATTAAATATTATCTTAACAATTTTTGTTTTAGTATTGTGTTGAAAATATGTTGATGAATATAAAGATATGAAATTTTTTCCCTTGAATAACATATAACAAACTTATAAATAATATTTGGTATAAAATTTTGTAATAAATTAAAATCACAATACAATCTTATTATGTGGTAAATTATGAGTCTTTTAGTATATATGATTTTGAGGTTGTTATCTCATAAAAATATATCTTGTGTTTATTAAAAATCCCTTATATTATCTCAATGTTGAATGATAATTAACAATTATGAGGAAATAATTTATTTATGGGTGGGTGGGAAATAACACCATGTGATTTTTGTATGAATTTTTCTTTTCAAAATATAATATGTTTAATAACTTACAAGACATGAAAGAGTGAATTAAAAAAATCATTACACATATTATTATGTTAAATATTACCATTTCATTGTACTCATAAAATTTTATTGTAAAAAAGTTAAACTCATTATGAAATATATTTATAGAAAAGAACAATAATCACATGAAATATTAATGCACTGATAAAATTCAATTGGTATATCAATATTACTAATAATATAATTTTATGCTTACAAATGTGTTTTTTTTAGATTTGGTTTTAATATATTATTATGTTTTGAAAATAACTATATTATGTTTAATATTTTATTTATATGAATAATATATGAAATGTATTATAATTAATAGTTGATAGGAAATTAGTGTAAAAAAAGTTTACATTTTAAATTCATTTTTCTATAAATGAAATTTTCATTGAATTTTATATTACAATTAAAAATATAAATTCATAAATTTTAACATCTTTATTTTAGAAAATGAATCTTATTTTGGGATTTATAATAAAAAAATTATATTATATTGTTTTATTTTTAGAAAAATATGTTCTTTTATGTGAATATTTAATAGCATCATTTTTAAACATTTTAGAAATGTTATGACACAATTAGGTTATAACAACAACATAAAACTTTAAGAATATAGTGCACATAATAGGCATGAATTGTATTTTTTTATCAATAAAGGGTCAGTATGTATTATATATGATTATAATAGAATTGGAGTTATTATTGATGAATCATTAAGAATGACCATTCTCTATATCAATATGTTATTATTTTTAACTGATATTTAATGCCCAAAAATTGTGTCTGTAATAATATGGATGAAACATTTCTTATAACATGTTGAAGAATATTTGAGATAAAAAAAATTACCATGAATTTTTTTATTTTTCATAATGTATTGAGTATATAGAAATTTTATGTGATATTAACTCAAATAAATATAATAATAGTATGTTTTATTTTTTAGTTTCACTTATGTAAAAAGTATATAAAACCACACAAGTCACAAAATCTAGCTCGATTGACCTTATTGTGGGAGAAAAGATCTAGCCTTAGTGGCATACATGGAGGCATGGGTGAGACCTTACATGGGTCGGTGGGTGAGTAATTTGTGAGCATGAATGAAGGTTTAAAAGAGCCCTAATGAAAGGGAATGGTGTGATGGTGTGTTAGTCATGTCAGTGGTGTGGTTTTGAGAGAAGACCCCATGCTACTAGCATCATTCCACTAAAGGATGAGAGATTATTATCATTGATTTCTCTAACAAATGAATATCCATTGGGGGACTCATTTGGACATATCACTATCCATTAATCTTAAAAAGTTATGTATATAAAAATGTTCATTCTGTTATGTTCATCTAATCCATTAAATCAATATTCAGCCTCATGATTCTCTAAGGGTTATTGCACGTGAGAGTTCAATGCATTCTTTAACTTTCATTATCGAGAAAAACTTAAATGGATGAAATTTTGAGATGATAACACACTAGATCATCATTCATGAGTATAATACGTTAATCAATATATATATATATATATAATTATATAGATTTTAATAAGGAATAAAAAAATATGTCGAGTGATATTCATACAAGGGATGACACTTTTCATATTCTCACATGCATGTGAGTTAAAATTCATAAGGGAATAAACTAGTCACACATAAAATAATATACCTTGTTTTTTGACATCATAATATTTAATAAAAATATATATATATTTGGTTTCATAAAATGATCTTGGGAAATCATTTTTTTGGTATTTTACATCCTGACATGACTATACTTATTTATTAGTGTTCCCGTGGTGTCATAAATATTGAAGCTAAAAGAAGTTGAAGGTGCCTATAAAAATAGACGAATAAAGGATTAGAGAGTTGTTTCAAAACATGATTTTTGGGAGATCCCATTTTTAGAGTGAAATGGAGTATCATTGTGCTTCCACTATATTACAGAATGATGATTTCATAGAGCTTTCTCCTTGTGTGAAGAATAATAACTTTCATGACTTACATGACTTGCATGTGGTGAAAGAGATCTAGTGAACACTTTATTGTGAATCTTTCACAAAATAGTATATCAAAGAGGATAGTAATTAATAATCCTTCACCTGTGTTGTGTGAATTACTAGAGATCCATGATGAAGAAGTTCCAATAATCCCTCTTAGTTTACATGAAGTCACTAATATACCACATACTTTCTATGTTGTTTATGAAGATGAATACAATAATCTTAAAGAGTATTGTATGAGGCATGAAGAAAATATTATTCTTACTTATATTCATAAAGATAATATATTAATGTTTTGATAATTGAGATAACCATATTATTAAAGATGAAATTGTGAATGTACATAAAATTACAATAAATAAAATAATTGTTCTAGGGCTTAAAACATCATACACCATGCATTAAATTTCCATTCATGAAGTTTATTTGATCTAATCAGGTTCAAAATTGATGGAAAAAGTTTTTGGGTTGTGAAAGATCATTACTACATTAAATAATATTAATGAACTTGTGTTCATGACATTTAAACATTCTAGTGAGTTTGAGACTTCATCAAAAAATGTATGAATTCATGTTTGGTCATTTGAAATGATTTAGTAAACCGATAATATATTAAAATCGCAAGTTGTTTGAGCAAGACCAAAAACCCGAATTCATTAATAAAAAGGAGTTTAAAGATGCGTACATAGGGAATTCAGATTCACCAGGATCATGGGGTAAGATTAACATCTATTGGTTTCTAACAAACCAATATCTGGAATAGATCAACATATAATGGATCAATATTTGAAGAAGAGTATATTTTGTGATGCAACATAAGGACCCTCTTGTGTAGAATCAAGGGTATAAGATCATTTTGGAATTCTTTAACACCCTCGTGATTTTGGATAAAGTGTGACCCTATATTCTTGTTTTTAATTGATTGATATAGTGGATAATTTATGTCAAGGGGATTAACTTACATGATAAGAATTATGATAACATTGAGACTGGATCTTATAAATAACTATGTTCAGAGCATTAATTTATTGCATCATTAAATGTGAGGAAGATTAAACCTAAAAGAGTGGATCGAGGATTTAATTGTCCATAGTGGTTGAATTGAAAATTAAAATTTTGTTAAATGAAAAGGGTACATTAATTCATACCCTTCCCATTTTAGTGATCTCACTCAAATCTATGATTCACAATTGGAATTAAATTATATATCACCTCTAGATGATCTATTAGTCTATTCAAAATGGAGAACATCAATTCTGTAATCATTAATGGGGTTCCTATATATTATTAAAATAATTACCATGGATGGATGAAAAAAAATTAACCAACGTACTATCATTTGGTGTAGAAAGAAGAGATAAAATAATCATGGGATTTCCACACTTTGATGAGAATTATGATATCTATTTTAAATATAATAGTAATATATAAATGGATATAGAGGCTAATAATTATCACTTTGTTTCACTATCTCAGATGGTATACATTAAATAATTCAGATTCTCTACTTCTAATGATATTTGAGATAAACTAAAGCCCAATTATAATGGAAATATAATTATTATAGAGTCCAAAATACAAGTATGGATAAATATATCTAGATATATAGAAATGGATGATGACGATAATATTGATTACAATACTATAAGAATAAATTAGATGGTCAGTTTCATCAGAGTTTTTCGTTAGAGGCTTAACTACTCAAACACTGTAAAGAAGATGATGAGAAACTTTCTAGATAGGTTTGATAAACAATTTTCTATGTTAGATGTCTAAGAATATCGGTCAATGGATGAACTTCACAATATTCTCATATCAAATGAAAATAGAAAAGCACAGGTTTAAAAAGAAAACGAAAAATATGATATGAATTTTGATGCATTAATAAAGGGTAAAGGTTATGATATAGAATATCTAGATTCAAACGATTATAAATATGATGAAGCTGAGAAGGAATTAATTTATATAATTCCATTATTAACAAAGATGTATAATTAAGGAAAAATACAATAAGAAAATAATCCAATGTAGTGATTCAAATTTAATGGAGTTTGAAATTTCTCTTATTATTGTCTTAAAAAGAATGACAATTTCATTTAGACTATTGAGAAGGAAGACAACTTAAAGATAAAATATATGAATCATAGAAAATATGACATTACCAATAAAAAATATGTTTTATGGGAAATAATAATGAATTTTTTGATTAGGGAAGTTTATGAACATTCGTCCTCAAGATATGTGGTATAAGGTGAAAAATTTCCGAAAAAATGTTCATTTTGATGGGAAAATTCAAAAAATATAAAGAAACATTTGAAGGTATAAATAGTGAAGAGATAATTTAATTTGAATTCCTATTAGAAGAAAATCATAAAGATATAATAGAAAAGAACATATAAATGAAAAAGGAAAAAATATAATTGATAAATGAGAATAAATATAATGTCGAAAATGCACAAACACATCTTACTGAAATAAGAAAAATATAAGAAGGAGTTAGTTAAGCTATAAATGAAAATAAAACAATTTGATGAAAAATAAATTAGAAGGGAATATCATAACAATAATGAAATTTAATTCTTTAATAATGCATGAAAAATATGTAAAATATAGTTGAACATGTTATAATGGAAAATAATCATAAAGAAATACTTTTTTATAAAGATTAAGGATAATTTAAGACATGATCTATGTGCTTTTTAGATCAAAGTGAGTTGAAAATGATGAATGAAGACTTTTCCAAAGTGGTTGGGCTTAAGGATGAATCTTATCACGTTGTTGTGAATAAAGGTCTACAACAAGGTTGAATCTATACTTAATGAATCAAGACATTGATTTTTTATTTCATATATTGTAGAATTGAAATAAAAACCTAAATCTTTTTATACTAAAATAAAAAATGAGAAAAATTATTCAACAGTGGAAATGTGGACAAATTCTACTAGACAGTTTCCTCCCATGTAGAAACACCCACATTTTTCAAAAATATTATAATAATCATCATCAAAACAAAACTACTATCACTATATAACATAATGGTCCATAGTCTATTATTGGTATTGTGGGCTGTATATACATAATGCTTATACATTCTTGTATAACATGTTCATACTATAAAAGAGGCAATAATAAAGGGTGAGATATTATAAAGAGATGAGATCAGATTATCTAAAATAGAACCTTATGACCAAGACACCATCTATACTATTAACATAGAATAAATTCAAGTTCATGAATGATATCTATAAGAGATGTGGAAACGAAGGTCACAAATATGAGAAATGAAAATTTAGATTACTGAGTTGGATTCCACATTGTATAAATGGGAATGAATTTAAAAATTGAATAATGTTATAGTCACCAATTAATTTTATTAGAAGGTTAATAAAATTTAGAATATTAATAATTAATGTTTAGTTACCTAGAATGACCAAAATTCAAAGGATTAAAAAGAGGGAGATTTCAAAAGATTTATGAGAAAAAATTAAAGGAAGTGGTGAGTGTTAAAGACGTTAATGCCGATGAGAAGTCATAAATAAATGAAGAATGGAAAATTCCAAAGCGGGAAAGGTGTGAACAGACTAGGTATGGTTTAAAACATGTCATTAAAATATTACAATCCCAATAAGAGTACATAAATAAAATGTTTCAATAAAAATTAAATGATTTTGGTATTTAGTAGGAAAAGACATCCACATCATAAGTGCCAATTGATGATGAATAATAAAGAAGACATTATTAGAGAACTACGAAATAAGGATCATCAAATTTTATCCATAGAAGAATATGATGAAAGAATGGTTTAGAGAAAACTATCATCTCAAAATGTATTATATAATATTTTTGGTCAATATTTATTCCCTTGTTCTTTTTATGTGAACTAACATGTATGGTATTTAAGGAGAATAGTTTCTCATCATGGTCAACACCTATTACCATGATGATGAATGAAGGGTATCCCTTCAGAGGGAGAAACACTTACCTTGAGGTCTAATCATCTCCCTTGGACATGTTTGTTGATTATTTCATAATATTTATCAAGGATTAATGATGGATTAGGAGAAACATGAGATATAAAGGGAGTAATATTTTTTTTTCAATTAAACAATTTTTTTCTGATTAATGGTGGTTATATCTTGATAAAATTGCATTGAAAACTGTTGAAATGAAGAAATTGATTTATAATGATAATGGTACCATAAATAAATATTTTTTAGTGATCCATTTGATTCTTTGGTATAATCACTCTTATTTTATAAACTGGGTAATCCCCCTAGACATAGAGTTGACTTATTAAAAGCTAGTTACTTTGAGAAAGATTGTGGTTGCATTCATTTATTTGAAAGGCCAACCCTTAAATATGTCTATGTATTTATTTCCAATAAGAGTGATAAGAAAAGATAGATAATTCACATATTTACATGGTTAATTGATAAGATTATTGACAAAAATTACAAAGGGGGGATTATAAAACCAAATAGACTTGAATAGTATTTTTTCAATAAATAGAATATAATTATAGGATATTTTAATAATATAAGGAGGTGTATTGGTAAATAATCAGGTATAATGAGTATTATCTATATGAAAATGTATGGATTATTGAATTAGTATTTAATTCCAAAGTCACGTGTCGATTATGTTAAGTGTGAAACATTTTTTACAACATGTCTAAAAAGATATGGGATGAAGAAGAATTCAAAATACAATGATTTTTTTTTAATTTTAATAATGTATTGATTATATGACCATTTTATGTGAGATTAAATCATATACTTTGATGTATTATAATAATTATTTTTATTTGGGAATTATAAAAAAAATATGTCCAACCACATAAGAAATATAGTCCAGCTCGATCGACATTATTATTGGAGTATGAAAAACCAAAAGGGTGATCCATTATGAGTGAATTTCATAGTGGAATGGGTGAGTGCCTGTATCAGAAGGTGCATGTGTTCATGGGTGAGAACCTGTGGAGGTGTGACAGATACATTATTCAAGGGCATGATGCAATGTTGTATCAGTAGTTTGTGTGGTGTGGTTTTAGAAGAGAACCCCAGGCTACTCTCATCAAGACATTGAATTAATGGAGATTATTATTAATGAGTTACAGACCATTTTAATATATTCTTGGTGACTCATATACACAATACACTATTCATCTTGTTTGAAAAAAAATTAGATATAAGTAGGGTCATTAAATGATGTTGATCTATAATATTCTATGAAGAACATGATTCCACCACCAACCTTCTATTTCTATAAGGGTTTATATATGTTAGAGTTATTTTCACTCCATGACTTTCAACATTTCCCAAGCTCAAATTTCCAAAATTTTGAGAATATCTTACTTTTGATCATCCTTTACGAGGTTATAAGTGCATGATTTTGTTTAGAAAAATGAAATAACATATGCTAAAGAATAACTGAATCTATAGAGTGATATTCATGAATGTGATGATACATGTGATATTATTTTATACATGAGATTCTGAATTCATGAAAAAAGAATATAGTCCCACATAATGAGAGATGTTCTATTTTTCAGCATTGGAATATTTGAGAAACACTTAGATATTCTTTGTTAAGACAATATAAATAACACAAATTATTCTTTGTATTTTAGATCAGGCCTTAAATTAAATTATTTATTTTATTTTTTGATGTAGCATAATGATTAGATCTAAAGTAATGAAACCTTCTAAAATAAGGAGATTCACCATGGCCAAGAGAGTTACTTCCCCACATCATTTTTTGATGCTCTCATTTTAATAGTAAAATGTATTATATCCATGCTTCCACTATGCAATGGGAAGAATATTACACAGATATAACTTCACAACAAAGAAGAAGTCATAATTCTTCTGTTAGGGGAAGGAAATATCTTTGTCTCATTATTGTGACACATGCATTAAATAGTTTCATGATGACAATAAAATTATTTAGGACTTACCTTGTGTTTCAAACATTCAAATATATTTTTGAAGAAATGTTTAGATGATGCCATAATGGTTGTGGAAAACCCACTAATATTCCATGTGTCGATTGTGCTGTGCACAAAGACAAAGACAATGAGATTGATGAGTAAAATCCAGCATAGAGAAAAGATTATACATACTTATGAGCATAGAGATTGTATTTAAAATATTTAATAATTGAAAGACATGAATTTTTATGACAAAATGGAGAAAGTAAATAAAACAATAACAATGAAAATATATGTGATATAGTTTCACATGTCATATTCCTTGCATTAAATTTTCACGCATAGAGTACATTTGATTTAATCAGGTTGAAAATTTAAGGAAATTTGTTTTGGGCTATACGAGATCATTATAGAATAAAACAATATTAAATAAATTTTATGCATAATTTTCACATATTATAGTGTGGTTTGGACTTCATCTAATTATGTAATAATTAAATATTTAGCATTTGACAAGATTGAGGAAGCTAAAAATATTTTATGATCAGTAACTATTTGTGAAGGGACATCAATACAGATTCATTGTGTAAAAATTATGTTAATTAGGTGTTCATAATAAAGGTAGATCCTTTATGATTCTGGTTAAATATCAACATATATTGGTGTAGAAAAAACTATGTGGAGGATTGGATAATTGTATAGTGTTCAAGAATTAAAGAAGAGTTGACTATGTGATGGAGTATAAAGACCCTCTTGTGTTGTCTCAAGATTAGACGGAAAAATGTTGAATATGGTAACATTGTTCAAAAAATATAAATATCCTTACATGTTGACACATGATATAGGAAACATTTTTACTTTTTAATGGTTTCTATAATTGATTAATATAGTAGAGAATCTATATTTGGGGATTAACCAGCATGGCACAGATTAAGATAACATTGAGATCAAACCCTGTAATTAATTTTTTGCAATGTATTCAATGACTACATAATTTAATATGAGGCTATGAAATATTAGAAGATTTGTTTGAGGATTTAAACATTCATAGGGGTTGAATAGGAAACTACGAATTTTTAAAACTAAAAGGGATCACAAATTCATCCCTCCCACTATTAGTGATCTCACACTAATTTAAGCCATATAGAAACCATTTTACAAATAAAATATATATTTACTATGAAATATTATACATTAAAAATATTAATTTTAAATTTTAAATAATATTTTTATCACTTTTGATCATATGTGATATTTTTTTCTGAAAAAAACTATATTTTATCATTTATTTTTAACAAATTTTCACACATTGGATTTTCATTATTTAATTAATTAGAATCCACCAAACTCTTATATTCTAATAATAAATAAATTATTTTTTTAAAAAATAACAACATTGAAAATTTTATTATAAACCTTATTTTTATGATTAATAATACACCAAAAATGAATTTTTTACAAATTAATAGTGTAGTATTAAAAATAACATTTAAAACACCTGGAAAGTGTATTTGATATAATTCCTTTTATATTTCTAATCATAATACTGAAATTACATAATAAAGGTAATATTTTTTTAGTTATAATATTATGTTACTAATGGTGAATAAATTTTTGTTGCGAAAAAAGTTAAATACTATGAAAAATTTAAAAAATTCATCAAACATGTCCCGAAAAGAAGTAGATGAGAGTTTTTTAGACAAAAAATAATCCTCTGTAAAATATTTTACATTTTTGGAACCACTTTACATGAATAGTGAATTTTATTTTTATTTTATTATAATAATTTTACTCTCATCACTTATAAATATAGGCTTCCACCACCCCTTTTACATATACATTGAAATTAAAATTGTGTTTGAATATTTACCCATTTTACTTATCCTAGAATCCTATTCTCTAAATCCATTCCAATAGTTTTCATATAGTTAGCATGATGATGCTTAGATAATTGAATAAAAGTATTTCAATATATATTATTTCAAGTTAATGATGAAATTAGTATCAAATAATTAGTTTCTCCATCACCATTATGAAACATGTGTGAAATTATCGGAATTACACCATCCAATAATGAAAATATACAATAACTAAATAACGAATTTATAATAAATGGTTATAAAAAAAATATTAATAAGGGTTATATATATTAATATGGTTATTAAATTAGTTTTTAATATAGTTATATTAATTATATAGGATGTTATCGTGATTTTATGGAAGTCAATGGTTAAGATAAGGGTTTTTTCAAAGACTTCCTTCTCTGAGATTTTTTTTGTATTGTGCACTTATTTTTGGTTATATGTTATATTAGAAGATTATTTTATGTAGTATATAATTATTCTTTATGTATTAATTTTAATTAATGTTTTATTTCTAGTTTTATCTTTCAATTGATTTTTAATAAAATTTTATAAAATATGTAATGTTTTCCCTCGTCTCACATTTACTTCTTTATGTCATATGCATTCACCAATTATTCTATATTATGTGATGTATATACTAACATATTGATTTTATATCATAGTATCATTTAAATAATGTTTTTCAAAAATCAATCACATGTTTATCCTATCTTGGGCTTTTGATTCAATAGATATTAATTTTTAATGGATTTTAAAAACTCATTTACATTTTATTGAGTTATAATAGTTTTATTGAACTAAATTATTTTATGTTTTATTTATTATATCATATGATTGTATTATATTTAATTTCATCCTATTTTTATAGGTAATTTAAAATTTTACAACAAATTATTCAACTTTTAAGAATTAATTTCTTCACGGAAATGTCATGGTATAAAGAATAATTGACAACCTATTAAAAACTATTTATATTCGATGCCCATAATAGTTATTACCACAAATATTTAACTTTATTATATTGAATGGAAAATACTTATTATCTATTATATCCTCACTATTTATGTTTATAATTTTTAAAAATAATTTTTTATTGTCCTTTTAATGATGTGGGATTCAATAAAGTTTTTTTAAAATATTAAAAAAGGATTGCATTTTCACTATCATATATTTTTCCTCCCAAACCACATTTCAAATATTAATTTTTATATCATTTTCAAGGAGCTTTTATTATTTTTATTTAAAAATGGATATTAATATGTTTTTATATATTAAAATCATATAAATGTTGTTTTTTAAAATGATTCATAATTTTATCTCTTTACAACAATATTGAGAAATGTCTTCTAAAAACACTTTTAATTATTTAATTTATATATTATTTTTATCTCTAAAACCATTATAAACTTTGGAGTAATGTTTCATGATATACTGACAAATTTAATTTTGAAATAATTATTTTTGGTGATTGAATTATGGGTATTAATTAGTATAATTACTGAATTCATTTTTATGTGATACTATTGGGATATGATACAAAATATGTTTTTTATTTCTATGGGGTTTCATTAATGGAAGAATAATTGATACCTTATGGTGAAAATATGTTAGTATTATTATGGTTGGGGTTATATATTTCCTTATAATGCACAAGTTAAGGGTATATATTTTTTAAAACAAAAATAATGCATGATTTATACACTCATGTCACTAAATATCTATGAATTATGATAATTGAGTTACAAATAGACTATGATGTAAAATTCTAAAGTTACTAATGGGCCACATGAAGTAATTCACAGGCCACCGTGTATTGGTTTTCATGGTTTTGAGGATTTAACTACAATTTAATGTTATATTATTATTACATTTTCGAAATAATTTGTTATAATACTATTTTTAATGACATGACATATTTCTATATCATATTCTAATAATCATGCTCTATAGATCATATTAATTATGTCACACTCTTTTTTTATGGTAAATTTTTTTATTCGATTTTATATGTCTTTTTATCATGAGTTATAAAAAATTATTATCAGTATATTTTTTTTAAAAAGATAAATATTTAAGGCTTATTTTTTTCATAGACTTATAATCTAACCCTTGATGACAAAATAATAAGTTTTTTTATTATGGAGAGTTTGATATCACCTATTTATTATGTATACATTTAACATGTTATAATGACAAGTATATCCTATGAGACATATAGAAGGGTATTTAGTATGGTGAGATTATGGAAAAATATTCACAATAATATTTTTTTATATTTTTAATCTTCAAATATCTATTACCTTATATTCTTGTAATTATGTGATTATTGTGAATTGTAAGGTTTAACTTATAAAAATATATGTACATCAAGATGTTTCATCTCAGTTGGTATCAAATAAAAATTTTTATGTGTTTTTAACACCAGATACAAATTTCAATGTTTAGAGCACATAGGTTAGAATCGATGGATGTTTTAGTTATTTTTGAGTATTAGATTAGTTATTTTTGTGGTTTAGGATGATAGAACATTAATAAAAACACTATGGATAATTATATGTATTGGATAACATCCTTAAATTTTGATAAAGTTGATATTTTTTGGTCATCGAGATATGAAATGTCTATTTTGATAATACAAGTGGATTCATGCTCTTGAACATGTGCACCAAGAGATATCAACCATGAAAGAGGATAAATCTGGAATTAACTCAATCATCACTTAGTGTCAAAAAAATTAGCAAAACTACACATTGGGTTTGAAACTCCCAACAATATTATTTCACAATTCACATACCCTTTATGAATAATTAGGATGTATTTAAATGGATGTTGATAATGGAATTAATAAAAATTAGGGTTATAAACCTAATAGGAAACTGACCATGGAAAAAAAAGGCAAAATTAAGGACTACTAGGTTGATCGAATTATATAATAGTTTAACCAAAAGTATCATAGGATGAAATGATGTTGTAATTAGAGAAGATATATTAGGATTGTGTTTTCATATTCATGTGGTAATTTACTATTATTTTAGTAGATATCATCATAATAATTTCTGATTTATTATTTAGTTGGAAATTTTGAGTCAAAATTATTCTTTTGACTTTTCTATTATGTTTTTTTTGTTTTTTGGAAATCACAAACTCTCTTTCTATAAAATCAAAGTGTCACCGTTTTGTTTTAAATTTTATCATTATAATTTTTCATAATAATATGATTATAATCATACTTGTGAATATTTTAGAAATGAGTCATTCCGTGATTATCTTGATAAGGATGGATACAATATTTATCGTACTCACAGATAACGATTTTTGTCATACACAAAAATATGATCATGATATTACACACTATATAGTTTTGTTACTAATATTATATTCGTAACCAAAAAATCAAATTTACTATTATAATAATCATTATCATATCCATTAAAACTCATGTTATCATAATGAGAAAACTCTATCAAAATGAAATGAAAAACCATTAAATCAAAATGATGTTGTGTATTCTGTTTTTATATACTTTATAAAAAAAAGATTTCACTATTTCAGTTATAAAATTACTGTTGAACTACCTGGTCTCAAATTTCATCTGTATTTTCAAATGAAAATCCTACCATTTTAATACAAGATAAACATTAGGATGTTGGCCTATAAATACAAAGTCATTTGAATGAACTCAGAACATTTTGACGAATTAAAGATGTTATGTGAGAGCGCTTTAAAATTAATCCTATGTGAAAAATACCCAATAGAAATCATGTGGTGAACATATCATTCAACATACTTATTATATACATGATTTTTTCTTTTCTTAGTGTGACACCCATCATTCTTGATTATGATTGAGGGATTCTATGGATTATAAGACATTTGGGCTGATCATTTGTGGATTGAGGGCCTCTGAGGCTAGGATAAAATTGGTGCCAATCACTTTCTTGATAAAAGGATTGTGGGGATAGCAAGAAAAAATTTGATCATTATATCAAGGCATTACCATGGTTTAGGTATGATAAACTTGTTTGAAAGTATTAATTGAGGGGCCTTTATGCATATTTATTGGATACCCATCTCTTTAGGTTAAAATAATTATATTATTTATATGTTTAAATTTATGTCACTTTGTAATAGAAATTAAATATTTTTATATATTCATATTTAGATTCAATATTTAGTGATTACAATATTTGAAATTATTATTTTAGTGACTACAATAAGTTCAATCACCCATTACAATTATATAAAATTTATTGATACAATCATTAATTGTTTCAATATTTTAACCTAACCGTTATGATTATGATCTATATCACGCTTACACTAATTAAATTATTTCATTATTTTTAATACGATTAATTTCAAATACAACCCATGGAATTATTATCAAAAACCTACTAATTATGATACTCTATTCATCGGTCTGAGGGCCTTGTATGATTACAATTCTATCTCATTAAGATATTTTTAAATTGAATTTGTTTCAATCTTATTAAACTACATTTTCTTTAAGTATAAAAATGAATGTTTTTAAACATACAATTCAGCACTTATTTTCTTGTTCCATCAATATATACATTTAAATCCAATAGGAAATAAGATCATGAAAATGATTATGTGAAACATTGGTCCATAGAAAATCCAATAACTAACTAAGGGATCATATTTGTTACAAATTTTCTAGATAAAATTAAATTTCAATCTATTTATATTATATGGTAAATGATGAGTCTCTTAGTATATAAGATTATGTTGTTGATATCTCAATAAGAAATAAATCGTGACTTTATTAAAGACCCCTTGGATTCTTAAACTAATGATAAAAATTAAGAATTGTGTGGGTGAAATATATTTATTGGTGGGGGGATTTAAACCCATATATTGTTGTAGAAATATTTTTTAAAAACATGTTATGTTTTATATCTTATTTCACACTCAACAAAAAACCAAAATGAATCCTGATGAATTTTAGGAAGATATATATAAAAGTTTGATAATATTCATTGAACTATTTGTTATAAATAATAGTAAATGAAATATCAAATGTATTTATAAATAATAAAAATTGTCACATGTAATACTCGCATTACTGAAATTTTATTAGTACAGTTATATAACTAAACTGATCATTTTATGCATAAAGTGATTTTTTTATAAAATTTTATTTTTATGTGCCTTTATTTTGAAATACTAATTATATTACGTTTAATATATTATTTATATTAAAATATATTGAAAAATATTATAATTAATTATTGAAAGTAAATAAGAGTATGAATAACTAATATTTTGAAATTTATTTTCTAATAAAATGTTTTTCATTAAATTTCATATTTAAATTTATAAAATAAATTCATAAATTTTTTAATATGAATTTTATAAAATGAACTTCATTTTTAGATTCAAAGGAAAAATATTTTATTAGTATTTTTTTATGATTTTATAAAAAAAGTATTTTAGAATTTTTTAAAAAAATAATGTTTGTATAAATACAGGTACATTTTGACATCAATAAGATATAATAAAACTATAAAATTTTTTGAAAAAACATTCCAAAAAATATATTTAATAATTATAATTATACATTTAATATACTTCATTTAATTTTGAAAACTGATTTTTATCGTTTTCAAAATCAAGTAAAATTTTATTCCAATAAGAACTATTATTGGTATTTTCTTATAATTACATATTCGCGTGGTGGGTTTTTTATTTTTATTTATTTTAATCCACCTAACTCTTATTTTTAGATTAATAAATTCATTAATTTAATGAAAATCAATAATATTCATAACTATATACTAAATATAATTATTATTCTTAAAGATACACTTAAAAAATGGTTCTTATGTGTAATCTAAAATGACATTAAATTTTTTTTTTCCATTATTTAATGTTTTATTTGTTAATAATATCTTCATATTTGGAATAAAAGTACTAAAATTATACAATAACTTATATTTCATTTTTAGGAATATAGATAAGTTACAAAGGTTGAAAAAGTGTTATCGTGGAAAAATTAAATTTTTGTTAAAAGATACAATCTGAAGAAAAGCATAAAATTATTAAAAAATTTCTCTAAAATGAGTGTATGAGAGGTTTTCAAGAAAAAAATCTTTCCCTCTTTATTATTTCCCACTTTTGGCTCCAGAGGACATGAATAATGACTTCTCCTTTTATTTTATTAAAAAAATGTCACTCACCTCACTTATAAAAGGAGAAAACCACCACCACTTATATATACAATATAAAATTAAAATTCTTCTTAAATCTCAGAAAATTTTTCTTCTCCAAAAGTCCTATTCAATGTTAACAAGACTCTCGTCAATATAATTTAGCCTATGTCCTCCATTTCCAGTGGATCTTTTAAGAGAAAACTCAAACTCTCAATATGAGTATTATCTATTATATATGTTTTTTTCTATATATTTCTCATCCACCCACCACAAACCAATTAAAAACATATTAAAATTATTAAATTTATATCATTAAAATATTTTGTATTATTATATTGGTGGTACAAGCATTTTCTCGAATCCTCTATTATCCTTATAAGAATATAGATGTCACCCATTTGTACGTATGGACTACTTTCTCTATGAGAAACATGTATCATTTTTATAATTGAATCAGATTTCATGTTAAAATAGGATATTTAATGAAAAAATATTATATTTACAAAATTATTAATATTAAAAATAGATAAATAAATTTAAACCTCACCTCTATTCTATGGGAAACAAAAAAATCATCTATGTGCATGCATATACTCCGGCCTCCGTGAGCTATGTTTACCGTTTTTCAATACCACATTAAATATATGATTTTAAATAATATTGGATGAATATATAGGATATCAAGGATTAATATATATAATTAATATGGTTATAAAATTATGATATAAAAATCTCTGATTATTATGAAGTAAATTTTTTTTAATAAATTACCTGAAACAAGCTCATTATAGATGTCATTTTCTAAAACCATGACCATATTTTTGAAAAAAATGAAATTAAGTATGTATAAATAGTCTAAACATAATTATTTAAATATATATTCAATTATTTTAACAATTAAAATAATATCAAATAATTGGGATCATTATCTCCATTAAGAAACGTGTGTGAAATAATATGAATTACAACATTTGATCATGAAAATAAGAAAAAAATAACTAATGAATTTGTAATAAATGATTATAAATTTTTTTAAAAAGGGTTATAAATATAAATATGGTTTCATAATTATCTATTAAGATAGTTATTTTCATTATACAAGAGGTTAATTTTATTCATTGAATGATCAAAGTTAAGGTAGGAGTTTCAACTAAAATTTCCTTATTTGAGACTTATTTTGTATTGTGCACCTAATTTTGTTAACATGGTGTATATGATAACTATTTGAATAAATATATCATTAATATCTTTCTATTCATGTTATTTAATGTTTCCTTTAATCTTTTATATTTTATAATGTTTTCAATCAAATATTTTAAATTTCAAAAAGAATTTTCTCATCTCAGTTTTCTTTCTTTGTGACATATGTCATATTCACCACGTTTTTGCATTATGTGGTTTTTATATTTCCATATGGATGTTTTATCATATTATCATGTAATTAATAGAATCTAAAAATCTAACTCAAATTATATCATTCACAATCATTAAATTTAAGAGATATAAATGTTGTTAGGGATTTTATAATCTCATTTCTTTTCATTGAGTTGTAATCCTTATTCTTGATCTAATTTTTCAATGATTGATTGATTATATCATATGATACAATTGTTTTGTATTAAATCCTTATTTTATTTTGAATTTACATTTTCACATAAACATATTCTTCTTTGACAGATTTCTTTCTTTATACAGACGTTACATTGTTAAAAATAATTCTCAAACCCTTTAAAAAATATTTCTATTCCACGTACAAATTATTTCTTTCCAAAAATGCTTTACATTATTATTTTTAAACCCAAATATGTATTATCACATATGATATTCTTTTCTCTATTTATCTCTTTTATAAATATATCTTCTTTATACTTTTTATGATTTTGGTTTTAATGAATGTATTTTTAAATACAATATAAGGATTTTACATTCACTATCATATTTTTTTTATCTCTCACTACACGTTTAAAATAGAAAAAAAATATGTTATTTTGAAGGATATATTATTTGGATTTAATTTAAATTGAGTTTTGAAAATATTTTTCTTCTTACCTTCATGGAAATATTTTTTGAAAATGAGTTATAATTTTATCTCATTATGACTGTGGAAAAAAATGTTTTATAAGAACACTTTTATTGTTTTTTATATTTTCATCATTATATATAAAATATCCATCTCATTTGGAGTACTATTTCATATTCATCCTTCTAAATTCCCATGAAAAATATTCATTTTGTGTGATTTCATTGTGAGTATCAAGTGATCTATTTCTTGAAGTCATCTTAATGATATCATTTGGATATGATATGAAACCCATTTTCATTTTATCAGTTTTCATGATATGATTAATGATTGATACCTTATGGAGTACATATCTATATTTTGGGTTACATGAATAGTGATACACATAGAGAGAAGTGGGTGGTGGTGAATTAGTGCGTATGCCAATTTCATAATAATTTTTCTCTCAAGAATTTCTTTACAACAATATCCGGGTACTAATTGATGAAGAAATATAAAGAAATAGAATGTTTATTAAAAAAACATAACTCATTATAGGTAACTATATCATTAGTGACATGTTATTATTTTCCCTTATACACAGTCCCCTTCTTCTTACCAGAAGGAAATCAAGAAATGGTATGGCCTCAAGCTCATAAAATATTCTATAACCAACCAATTATAATATCACTTCAATAATGAATAGACGAATCAATATAAAGAGTGATAATTTATGAGCATGTGAGCCCCCACAAAGACTCGAGATGTTAATCTACCACCTTTTTAAAAAAATCTCAAGACAATATTCTTGGAGGTTATTTTTTACCTTCAATATAATAGTGTTTTGGTTTGGTTTCATACAATTATCTCACCCCTTATCTTACATCATTTCTTGATATTTATTTTCCTAGATTCATGTATGAATATGTTTTTCACCATCAGTTATAGATAAATTTAATGATTTTAAGTGTCTCAAATTAACCCACACCAATTCATAATCTTCGAGTCCGTGATTATTTCAAATCATCTTAAATTCTTATATGAATACTCAATTTTTTCATTGATGTGATATTTTAATTATTACAACCAATTTATAATTTCAAATTCGCAAAAAAATTCAGGAATTTTCATTTGATTAATATTTACCAATAGATATAGTAATGTGGTTTATCATGTTTTCTTTGGGTACACACCTCAACATTATCCTCTAATTAACACGTTTAGTCAAAAGGTTTAATTTCTACCATTTCAATACTTGGTTTCAAAAATCACAACCCACATTCTTAGTAACTATGTCTTATTAACATTAAACATTTACCAAGTATTTTTAATGTTAGTGTGTTGAACCCGATTTATTCCAATAGATAAAAAGATATTTGTTAATCTAATGATTGTAAAGATTGTATGTATTCTAGTCAATCAGATCGATAAATTCCAATACATCAGAATGAAATTTTTTAGTCTATCTCTATTATAATGGTTGGTCTATTGGTGTAAAAATATTTAGTTTATCAGAATGATAAGGTGTTATCTATTAGAATTACTATGTTTAGTCTACCGATCTGACTATCTTTAATCAATAGGTGTGAAATACATTATTATATCAATGTTATAGAACTTAGTTTATCAGACGTACTAAATTTATTATATTGTAGTGACTAACTTTAGTTTTTCAGCGTGTCAAAATTATGTCCATAGATGTGATAGAATTTATTTAATTATTTTAAAGGAAATTATTTCAATAGATTGACTATGTCTAGTCAATCAGAATAAACACTTTCTTCCATATGTCTGTTTTTTTCCGTTGGAATAACAAAGAATATATTTAATGTTATGAAATTATTTATATCAAAATAATATATTTTTATAATTATAATAGTTCTATCTAAATGAAAATGGATGAATATGTACTTTATAAGCATCCCTTCAGGATATCATTTGAGTTCATGGTAATGAACGTTGAGAATCACAAAATATGACAAATATAGGTTTACCATTAAATAATGGTGCAATAAGGGAGTTAGGGGCTAATGATTTTTCAAATCAACCCATATGTGAATTTACTAGAATGAATCGTCACAATATTTTTTATTTTTAAAATTTTTACAGTATTTTTTACTAATGAATCTGTGTAATGATTTTAAATTTCATATAACATTTTGGAAATCGTAATAATTATGACCTATTAGGGTTTATATCAAGGGCTTTCAGGGATATGAAGTCTTTTTATTCCAATCAATATGATTAATGGAATCCAAATATTGGAAGACAAAGATAATTTTGATCTATTAGATCGAGGGATTTTTTATTCTAGAAATATGTTCCTTACAGTTAGGTTGAAAAAAATGGATTCCTAAACTAATGTTTAGTGACTTCCATAAGTTTTAATTATAAATTTTAGAAAATATTTCGTAAGCTTTTAGTCAGTTATTGTACTATTTTTAAATCATTTATTTAATTGTTTCATCATGTTTAGTATTTTCCACTATGCATTTATAGAGGTGGTTATTTTACTAAACATTTATATACAAAGATTTACCAGATGATCTCTAAGATTGGTTAGTAAAATTTGATCATTAGACAAAATATGAGTTTGATAAATCAATATTAACAGGTTTGGTTTTTACTTAGTTAATGTTTTTAGACAACAATACACCCCTATTAAATCCCTTATATATTATATGATACTAAAATTTTATTAGTGTTGTTTATACTACATAACGTTCATTATTTTACTTTTGTTATTTTAATGGTGATTCTAAAGTTTTATATATTTTTTTGAAACTATTTTCAATAATTTTTTATAATCCATTTTAATCTAATTTATATTGGGTAGAAATAGTTTATTTATAAGATATAATGACTTAATATAAGAACCCTTGATAATTTAAATCATATAAGACTGCCAATTTTTGATGGTTCTGATTAATGAATATTGGATAGATTGAATGAAGACTATTATAATTAACAATGGGGTTGACAACATTATAATGATGACTGAAAATTATAAAATTACTAAGTAATAATTTTCTTCTTTTACCAATCTAGAGAAGATATAATATTAGTTGAATTATCAAGAGAGGAATAATTGTATTTATTCCATGAAAAGAAACATATATAGTCATTTATCTTATTATGATAAAAGTATATAGAATAATTTGAAAGTTACAAATTTTGGAACATATAATGTGATTGAAACTAGAAGATCCATGATATTTATAGACTATCTAGATTTTTAATTTATACATGATGAATATTTTGAAATAATAAAGTAAAGATTTATGAAATTCATGATTAGTTTAAAATATCTTACGGATAATGATGTTATATATGTAATATTATTTTAGAAGTTAATATAAATCATTCTTAGAGAATGGGAGTCTAATAGGACATATTTAAATGATAATAAGCGAATCAAAATATTAACATTGGATAATATTATTGGTAATATCACGTAGTACAAATGTAGACTAAAGATAGATAATATGAAAATGAAAATAATGAATATTGTAGTTTATTTGTCTTCAAAATTAAATATTTATAAGAAGGTAATTTCTTTTGAAAATCTTTTCCAAAAAGTTAAATACAAATAATACAAGAGTTAAAATAGAAATTAGTACATCGGAATAATTTTAGAATGAACATACTCAGTTAGCATAAAAGTTTAATAATATTGTTAGTAAAAACTAATTTTATTATATGTATAAAACTTAATAAGGATAGAAGTGATATGAAATATTATTCACAACTTATTTCCCATGAGATAAGAAATGATGGTTATATAAGACTGAACTATCCGAAGCTAAATGAGCCAGAAAATTAGAATATAATTTCAAAATGAAATTCTATGAAATCCTATAGGTGTAATAATTATAATAGTATTAAACCATAAAACACATTTAATGAATGTGGAAATGATTGTTCAATATAAAATTCTTCAAAAGATGAAAGTTCATATTATAAAAATATTAGAGTTTTTTATGATATTCTATTGAATGTTAATTTCTTAAAGTATAAGGCATCAAATGAAACTACAAATAATATTACATTAAATAAGAATTATAATAATAGTGATAATGAAAGTATTTCTATATATTTAGATTAGGAATCTACTTAATCAATAGAATAAATTAAAACATTATTATGTTTTTAAGAAGACACTAGTTTCGAAAAAAAATTTAGAAATTTAAAATAGTAAAATTTATAAAAAACATGATGTTGATGAGAAAAAAAATTCTATATGAAATTCAATAATTTATAAACATACTAATGATATCTTCAACCATTCAAATTATTTAAAAATGTCTATTCTTGAAAAAAAAATTCCAAAATAATTACCAAAACATAATTTGAATACAACTTCTATTAAGGATGTGAATTTAGATATGAAACTAAACTATTTAATTTATACTGTAAAAAACAATCAATAATGTTTATCTCTAGTTAATAACATTTTGATAATATGTATAAATATATATAACCCCATAGTGATCTTTCCATAATGGATTTTACTAATGAAAGACATATTTTTAAAAAATACCTATTTTATTGCAAAAAACACCCCATTTTTTCGAAATATCAAAGTATAGGACATTGAAAAAAATAACTATTCTTTTAAAAAATAAAATAGTTATTTTTTAATAGAGATTAATTTTCTAAATAACTGACATCTACTGAAAATAATAATGTTTGACAAATATGGATTTAAAAAAATTTATTTTCTAATAATGCAAGACCGACGAAGGTTTGAGTTCTGAGATACAAATATTTTTTTATTTCTACAAAATAAAAACTGTACTAAAAACAATATATCGTATATGTATTGTGGATTTTTCTATAATATTACTTGGAAAAAAAATTTCTTCACGATTATTATCAAAATTAATATTGGATAAGTTAACTTTGATAACAACGCTCAAGGAGAAATTATCAGTATAAGAAACGTTGTTCTTCTTGGTAATGATTTAATTTTTAATTTTTAATTTGTTATTTTTCTTAAGGAAAACAATATTATCATAACTAAATTATGTGATGAGTGATATATTGTGAACTTAAATAATTAAATAGATAATATTTATTGTTCAAAATAAAGATTTATTATTTCTTCAAATCGAAATAAGAATTTGTATTCACATAACATAAAAGGCCTTATGAGATAAGATCTAACTTGACATGGTAAAATATGAGACTAATATTTTTTATAGAATAGAATATTAGGCCACTATAATGTTATACCATTAGTAAAACTGTAAATGAAATTAAAAGTTACAGATCTACCTGAACTTATGTTCCATTATTCTAAATTTCATGATCCTTATCAATTCTGAAAGTAACATAAGTAAATTTTAAATACAATATTAAAGAATAAACTTCTGATACATTATATTTTGTATTAATGGATTAATTTTTTCTTAAATAAACTAGAAATATAGATGTAAAGTACAATTTATATACTTTAGTTGATGATTAAAGTAGTTTTACATTGTTATATTTTCAAGTAAAAAATTTAGAAGCCTTTTTCACACTAATTTTTTTAGTTATTGTTTAAAATGATAAAAGATATCCTTGGAAACTATAAATTTTGATTATGCTGTATTATTTGTAAATTATGATTTTGAATATTTTATTTGGTAAAAATGTTATAATTGAAAATAAAACACATCACCTTGATCTGGATAGAAATATGGTGTAGTTGAAAGAAGAAATTGAATTCATCAATAGATTACAAGATCCATTATGAGTGAATAATGAGTTTCCAAAAACTCATGTGTTGAAGAAGTTAATACTTTATTCTTAACAATAAATATTGTTTTGATATGACCATTTATTAATAAAACATCAAATGAGATGTGGATCATAAGAATGAAAAATTATTTTTACATTAATGTTTTTGGATGAAAAGTATACAATAAAATTAATATATATATTTTATATAAATTTGATCTAAAATTGGATGAAGGTCTAATTATAGGGTATTATAAAAATACTACGGATTATATCGTATTTAATAAAAACATAAGAATTGTAGAGGAAATAGTGTATGTTAAATTTGATGAAACTGACCCTTTTATTTTGAAACAACATCAATTAAAATCAATGGATCATATTTCAAATACTGAATTTCAAAAAATATAGGAAAGTTCTTCTGGTGAGAGATCAATGAAATAATAATTTTCCAAATTTCTATATCAAAATGAATTTCAACTTGCCTACGAACATAATTCTACAATCCCAATGAATTTGTTGATTCTAAAGAATCATCAGAGTGATTATATCATTACTGATATAGATCAACCTATTAGAACTAGAATATCCTTAAGAACGGAAAATGAAAATTATGAATTATTATCATAGTCCAAACCTAATACTCCCGGTGAGGAATTATGTTATTATTATTTGATAAAATCTATGAACGATTAACTAAATTAATATAAAAGGAATCTAGTTTTTACTTTTTTTAAACGACCATATGATACTTCTATCATTAGAGTAAAATGGGGTTTTTAGAATAACTATAATGAAAATGTAATTATCAAAATAAATAAATATAGACTTCATGAAAAATATTATAATCTATAATAAGTAATATACTATGAAGAATATTATTCTCCAGTATCTAGACATGAACTTATTCGTATTCATTTAGCATATGCATCATTTCTTAATTTTAAACATTTTCAAATGGATGGGGATTATTATTACTTTAAAGGATATATAGAGGAAAATGTTTATGTAGAAAAGCCACTATTTAAAAAAAAAATCTAGAACATGTCTTTAGAATTACTATAGAACATTATTGACCTCAACAAGCCCATAGATCCATGTATTATTGATTTACTTGATAATTTTTATGAAAAACTTATGTTGAGGGAGATGAAGATCAAATACTTTTTTATTAAAAAAGATACTAAAAATACTATAAATATTAAAAATTATATTGATGAGCATATATTTAGTTTAGATAAAAAATCTCTTATAGATTTTTTTGAATATCTTGTGAAATATATGTTTGAAATGATCAGGATGCGTGAACATATATATTTTCTTGGATTTTAAATTTCATAAAAAATATATGAACTTTTATATATCAACATAAGTATATAAAATATGATGTTATGAAATTTGGATATGAAAATAAAAAAATATTAGTAATCTTATCAGAACCTCATATACTTTATATATTTAATAATATAGGAAACCATGTGTTCAAAATATCTTTAGAGAAATGATTAGAAGATTACTTTATATAATTGAAATTCAAAAAAATTTAATGTTTTATATATGATTATATACATGATATCATGAAAATAAAAAAGTGAATCATTATATAGATGTAAAATAAATTTTTAATATTCATAAGGGGACTATCGATCTAGTCTTATTTTACTCTTCTGGAAATTATTTTGAACTAAAATGTTTTTTAGATACTGAATTTAGTGGTTGTAAAATGGATAAGAATAGTGCATGAAGAAAATTTAGTTATTAATATAATATTTAGATTCATGGACTTGTAAAAAATAATACTCAATATTCTTCGCTGAAGATCGATATGTGGCAGTAGGAAGATGGTGTGCTCAAGTGTGGTGGATGTAACACACACAAACTGACAATTTCTTTAGTTTTTGTAAAACAAAATAATTTTGTGATAACAAAATTTCCATTAATTAAATTAAAAACCCATCAACTCACTCATAATAAAAGAACATAGATATAAGAAATCATTTCCCTAGAGACCAAACAACAATAATATATATTTTTTTACAATTTATAAGAATGGAAGAAAAAATGGTAGAGATATTTACTAATCGTTTCAATTATGATAGATTTGAATATATAAATTGTAACCAAAGAATGAGTGATATTATGTGATAATTTGTATATACTTCTTGTTTGTTAATCTACATATATTAATGATCTCCTTTTTAAAGAGGGAGCATATTGGTCGTCTTTGTTTAACTTTAGTTTAAAAAAAACTAGTTTTCCTAAAAATTTTCATAATTCTAAAAACTTTCGTTTTTCTAAAAAAATTAATTTTCTTATAATTATTAATATTTTTTAAATATTAATATTTTTGTAAAAATTATTGACTCTGATAAAGTTTTATGTTTCTCAAAAAATAGTTATCATAATAATTTTATTTTTCCTAAAAAGAATCTTATTTATAAAAAGTATATATTTTCAATTTTTTTTTGTTTTTCAAAAAAAAGTATCATATTTATACAAACATTATATTTTTCAAAATCATTCATATATAAAAATAAATTAGTTTTTCTAAAAATATTAGATTTCTTAAAAAAATTATTACTTAAAATAATCAATTTATAAATATTATTTATTTCAAAAAATATCAGTGTTTCTAAAATTTTTATTTTTCTTAAAATGTTTCATATGTCTAAAAAATATAATTTTTCGTAATATTTTTAGTTTCCTAAATAGTTTCATATTTTTAAATAGTTTTGATTTTAAAAAAGCTTTTTTTCATTCTAAAATGTTTAGTTTCTTTAGAAGACTTTAGGATTTCAAGATGATTTATTTTTCATAAAACCAAGAAGAATAGTTACCAAATAGACATTTATACATAAATTTATTATTTACTCCAAGAGGGTATGTTCATATCTTTGGTGTTTAATATCTTATATTTATTTTTTTTGTTTATAACTTCTTATTTTTATGAATTTTTTATAAAAAATCCAGATAATATTATACTATGATAAAATTCATTTAAAAAAAATCATTGTTCATAAAATTATTTAGGATAAATTTTGATCATTAGATCATCTTTTGGGATCTAATATAAACATTTAGATTGCTGGATATCGAATTTATACCCCCAATCTTATAAATAAAACAGTGGGTCACCATATCCCATACAATTATTTCATACTATTATTAACCATTAAATCTTGAACATTAGTTCCCAATAATTTAATGGATTTATTCTGATTAGTTTTTTTCCTTTATCTAATAATATTTTCTTAGTTTTAAAAATTTATTCAAAATGTGACCAACTAGAGAGATTACTAGCATGGAAGTTGTAAAGGAGGGAATAATTGACAAAAAATAGGTATGATAAGACTAATTATTGTTTGAAATAAATTATCAGATTCTATTTTTGAGAGAGAGTTTATGTTGAGAAAAAATATTTAGATCTGTACTATCCTTCTGTTGTAAGGGAATTTTAATCATTTTTTGTTTTAAGTGTGAAGATAATTTGGAGGTAACAAATTTTATTCTTTTTTATGAGGGTTACAAGATAAATATTCAATATGTTTCAGAATTGGTAGAAGTTCTAATGGATGTTGAATCCTCGTTAGTTACACACATGCTCCAAAACAATCATGGATAATTTGAGATGTATATTGTTGAAATTTTATTATTTCCTACATTTCAAATGGAAAGAAAATTAACTCATTTTAAACTCGATGATAGATTATTTCTCTATGTATGCAATGTAAACTCATTCTGAGGAATGGTGATATAGACAATTTGAATGTGCAGGATATATGTAATTGATTAATTTACTAATGAATAAGAATAAAATCAACTTAGTGAATTATGTTTTCATATCAATCGAGGCTATTCAAAAGTGTTTGATGAAAATTATTATTTCTCTATTTCCATATTTTATCAACAAGATGTTTATAAATTTTATGATAGTAATAAAAATAAAAAAATAAGGTTGTTTTTATAAGAAATAAATTCTATTTCGTCATTTGTGAAATTGTTATGACATTTTAGTCAGTTTTTATACCGGGCCTGAAGAGGTTTTTTTGAAAAATAATAAAATCTGTTGTTCAATATCGAATTAATCCAGTTAATGAAAAAAATTTAGGAAAATAGAAACATTGGAACCTCACCCCCAAGGAAAAAAAATAAAGAAAAAACTATGTCTGATGAGTCTTATCAAGAGTTGATTAAGAGAAAAGATGATTAGAAGGTCAAAGATCCTTAAATTATAGTTGATAAGGCTGAGGTATTTCCTTTGAAAGAAATAATAAATGAATTCATAAAAGAAAAATAAAAGAGGAGGAATCTGAATAATTTGTTAGATTATGAAAAGATAGTGGAGAGTCTGATTAATGATATCAAAAAAATCCCATTGCGATTTCCCTAATACTTGATATTAAGGTCAAAGAGTACATTTAATTTCTCATCTGTATATTGTTCAACCAATTCCTCCTTTGTCCTTTTTTTGTTCAGTTAGTTCCATGCGAACTTGAAATAATTTTCACCTTTAGTATTCCGATTGACATTGAGAAAGGAATGATAAAAAGTTATTTAAATTGAAAATCTTGTTTTAAAAAATCTTCATGATGTAGTTTAGAAAATTTTGGATATTACTGACAAAAATGATTTTATAATTTAAAAAATTTCCAAAAAAGTATAAAAATAATTTGAAGATAAATCATAAGATATTTAGAGGAAGGATAAGAAGAAGAACAAATTTCTTTGAAGTCATCATCTTTCAGTACTCAATCCAAGAAAGATGCTAAATTTGGTGTTTTTGAATGATACTAAAGTTCTGAAAAAGAAATAAAGGATCATTATTAAAAAAATGTTTTGAATAAATTTTGATTCTATAATAATGTTTATTTAATAGAAATGTTTGATGCAGGTAAAGTTAAATAGAAACAACATGAAGTTTTGGGTTCATCAAGAAGACATGTTTCTGTTATCTCCTTGGATTTAACTTATTCTCAAGATACTCAATCATATCGAAGAGTTGAATCCAAATTTACAAAGTTTAATGAATATTTTAAGAATCTTGTGTATGAAATTTCTTTTCTACCATGTTAGAATCTGATTTCAATTAAATATAGATAAGGTTGAATGTGTTATAAGAATCAAATTCATTTAATCAATTAGTATATATTTTTTCATAATGAATTTAATTTCAAATATTTCAATTTTAATTCTCATTCAAAAGGAATAAGAGTAAATAAAATCATTAGATGGTGAAAAAATACTGAAATAGATTGAAAATTTCATTATGATCATATTGATATTATTAATAATAAATCTATAGAAATTCCATATTCCATTCAAATGTTTTATTTTTATTCTTTTGAAAAGTTTTCACTAGTGGACCAGTTTAAAATTTTATTAGAGTTTAGGGACCAGGATATATTATTATTGTAATAGAATAACATGTTTATTGAAAGAGAAGTTGAGATATTAAAATCTAATAAAACTAAGATCTATTATCTTAAAGAATAATTTGATAGGTAAAACAAAGAGGTTCAAATATTCCCAGTTTTTTAAGAGAGGTTTTTCTAGATATATGTAATGAGATCTGACTTTGAAAATAATCAAGAAGAGTTTTTGGGGAAAAAGTGGTTGACATGATGTTTAAAAAGAAATACTAATTTTATTTTCTCTGAATTATTTATGTAAAAAATAAACATATTTTGAATGAATGCTCGAATTAGTTATACACCACTTATTCTATTTGAATATTTTTAAAAATTTATTTATTTTAATTTGCTTTTATATATTAGTTGTTTATTTTTTATTTTAACTAAAATTTATTTGAAGATTATTTATCCAAAATTTTAGTTATTTTATATAATCTTTTTTGAAAGTAAAAATGGGGTAGAATTTTTTGGAGGAGAATTTATTAAAAGACATTATTTGAAGAATTTTAATTAAGCAGTTTCTATAATAATATATTTATGATGGATTTAACTATGTGAATATGTTTACTAATCACTATATGTCACCCATTTTTTATATTTATTTTCCATAGAATTACATGAAATTATTTATCATTCCTATGAAAGAACATTCTAGAAGAAATAAAGATGAAATCAATGAGAATACTATTTCGTATTTTATATTTCAAAATTTATGAGAAATTAAGGTATTTATCTAGTTTAAACAGATTATTATAATATTTGTCCCTTCTTGGTGTGATTCAATGTATATTGTGAAAATTTACTAAAGTAACCATGAATTTTCAGCTAATTGTGTTAGTCTTTTTATTGTTGGTATTAGAAGAATTTTAGTATATTCCTTGGGAACCAGATTTATAAAACAATAGATTTGGAAATATAACCCAATGATTGAATTTGAGGATAATTAAATGTATAGGATACCAAATTATAGACTCTATAATGACCATGGATTACCTAGGATAAAACTAAAGACTTATATATTGAGAAGAATGTGTCATGGTTTAGACTTTTTTATTTGATATCTCACTTTGATTATTATAATTTCATGTTTACATTTTTCTTTTTGGCCAATGGTGGGGGTAGAATGAATTTGGTAAGAATGTAATGTGACAGAAAATGTCTTTATGATATACCTAATGGGATGAGGACAACATTAATGGATTTTTTGATTATTTATAAAACAACTTTCACCTTAATTAACTCTGAAAATCACTAAAGAATATAATTATAGAGTTCACTAAGAGATCATGTGGTACAGAATATTTGGGAAAGAAGATTTAGTTTCTTATATGTTGATAACATGAGAAGAAACACCCAATGTAATGTCTCAATGTAATATGAATATGTTTTGAAAAAATTAAATATCATTTTTAACAAAATGCTTGGGAATAATGGTCTCCCTAGGGTATCATTTACTGTTGAATTTTTAAAGATTGTAACACATGAACAATATGAAAATTGATGTCTTATGGGGGAAAATTGTGAAAATAAATTTAAAGTTTTTAAGAGAAAGGAATATACTATTAATGATGAAGAGAATACAAGTGATATATTAATGGAATGAGGTATTAAGGATTTAGATGATGATTCCTAGTAAATGGTTTAAGAATGAAGTGGAATGATTAATGTTCTTTTGGTTGGATTTCAAAATTTTGTTTTAAGATTATTCTATTAATGAAGTTATGGTTATAAGAATTATGAAATGTATAATTATTGTACTCGAGTACAATTTCATTAATGATTTGACCAAATATGTTGGATGATACTGGTGACTAGAAAAAAGTTATTCAGTGCCATGTTGATCTATTTGGAAAACACATTATTGATAGAATATAGACATTAATATGTTCTTGATGTTGAGATAATAATGATAAAGGTTGGTTTATGGGATAGTATTTGATACATTGAATATGGAGAGGTATTTCATGAAAATGTAATTGATGATGGTGTTTAATTTATTTCGTAGGATTTTTGAAATGCAATTAATTATCTAGGATTTTGATTTTTGAAGAAAGAGAATGTTAATTATTGAAATCATGCATGTTTTCATATATTTTTTATGGAGATTAAATATATTACTATGTTTTAGGATAATATGTGATAAAATATTCATATTTTTGTAATGTGTCATTATTAATTAATTTATGGGGTATGGGGATAAACTTTTCAGCAATGTTTGGATTTTAAATACAGTTAGTAATATTTTTGAAGTATCATAATTGTAACTACATGTGGAATGGATAAAGCTGAGTTTTGAATATTATTATTTGTTGTTAAAGTATGATTTATAATATTGGGTAACTTGTTCAAATAATTTTGGTTCTATTAGATATTTGAAGTCTTAATAAAGGAATTATGGATATTAAGATTATTTAAAAGTTCTTTAAGAATTAAAAAAATTCACCATGAATACCCATTTCATGGAGTAATAGATAATGTGGAAATAGATATAAGCGCAACAAAACGATGAGATTATGCTTATGTCGAGGAAAGAAATAATGTATGTTTATTTTCTCAAGTGATTTATCTAGATAGTAAAATAATTTCTTGACATAAGTAAAATGATCTTCAATTAATAAAATTATCTGGTTAATTTTATTATTGAGAAATCAATGTTCATTTAAACCATCACAGATATATGGTTTTGTGATAGAAAACTTTATCATTCAAATGATCTATATCACTCTTTAATAATCCATTAGAGTTAATTTTTTCTTCCATATCCATGTTTTCAATTCCAACTATTTTCCCCTACTTGAAATCTATGTTCTGTGGTGACCGTCATATTTTTCAATCCATATTATTAAGAGGTTGTTTATTAACATATTTTATGATGTGGGTTTCCCATAAAGGAATTTTAAAATATCAACCCTTGACATTAGAATATAAATTTTAAATTTCAAGGAAAATATTTATTAAAGTTCTATATAATGTAACATATCTATATTTTAGAACATATAAAATTTAATTGATATCATACGGTGCAATAAAAGCTAAGCATAAATAAACAAAGATATACTATTAATTATTATTATTTTAAAAAGACTATTATAAAAAATTTGTTAATTTGGAGAGTGTGGATAGGATTTAATATATTATAAAATAAATATTAAGTTTATATTCAATAATGTTTTTTATATATTAATTTTTTTAGTAAAGTCACTTTATTCTACAAATATATGTTTTTTATAAAAAAGTAATTTTCAGTAATTTCTATGAGAAAATAAATATAATTAGTTTTTTAAAGTATTATAAAACTAATTTTATTAAATAAACAATTTTTTTAAATTTTCAAATCAAAATTATCTTATTGTGAATTTTTGATATTTTTTTGAAAAGATTAATTTTCTAGTGAATTGGGGAAAATATTGTTTTTTTATTAGAAACTATATTTTTAATCAAGTATTTACAAAATAATTTTTTAATATAAAATGGTTATAACGTAAAATTAGTTATATTATATTATTAGAAATCTAATTAAGTCATTCGAATTAATTTTATGGTTGAGTTTGGAATAATATCATTTTTATAACTAAAAGTTATTTTTCAGTAAAACTATTTTTGTTGCATTTTACATTTTAATATTAAATTAATTTATACAACATATTGAAACTTAATCACTCTAAATAGATTCCATAATTTTAATAAATATTTTTTAATTTTTTTAATTTTTCCCTCTTAATCTAATTCATTATGAATAATAAGCATAATAATTTTTATTATAATGATATAGGGTAATTCAAGTAATTGAGGGTTAGAACAATATAAAAAGTACTATAAAATGACCCTAACACATTCCAAAAAGATTTGATGATACATTTTCGTCCATAAATATTAATATTAATTATAAATAACCATTCATGGAAATTTTTATGATATTATTACCATTATAATATTTAATTTAATGAAAACTCAAATATGTCACATTAAATTTTTAATAACTATATGATTTTTAATATGATACAATATTGGGGATATATTTGACTATAATTTTTTTTTAAATAAAATATATTTATATTTTTTTAATTTACTTTTAACCTTTATTTATGAAATAATTACATTAAATTCTTACACAATGTCAACCCTATAATTATTTAAAATAGTTAACAAATTGAATAAGTTGTATTAAAAATATTCAGATAAATATAATTTATGGTTATTAAGGTAATAAAAAATTAGAGAATACCTTGACATTTTATGGATGTTGTAAATTTATTTTTTCCAATTCTAAGTGTTATCATGATTTGATTAATTTCAATTTAATAAATAGATTTAAAAATGGACATTAATGATATTTTAAAATAAATAATATTTCATTTAAAAAATATAAATCTTTTAAAATATTTTTATTATACCATGTAATTACTGTATGGTTTATAATTTCAATTATTGACCATATATGGTTATTTTTTCAATTTATAATTACCATATTAACCCTCAACGTGTAAACATTCTTGTTTTAATGGTATGGTTAAAAATGGATAATGAGTGTTTAAAACCAAATGATATCGGTCCAAATGTGAATAAAACATATAAAAAAATTGTTTTTTGTCATTATTGGGACCCATATTAATCATATATTTTAAATAAATATATTTTGATTCATTTGGAAATCACAATTAATTGATATTAATTTAATTTTATGAAATTGCAAAGGTGACCCTCACCTTAATTATAATTGGGAACATCCTCCATCACTTATTCACACGACATTAAGCCTTATATATTAACCATAAGATGTACAATTTTCAAAAAATATTCCTTTTACTAATTATATAGGTTCTAGTATTATCAAATGGCTAACCCTATTTACCATAATAGGCTATCTAATAAGATTTCATAGAAGTGGATGCAATCATCATTATTGAATATTTAAAGTTTATTTATTATTTTAATTCATCATCATGTGTTGTAACCACAATAAAATTATAAATATTTTATCATAAATATACTCTATTTTATTATTATGTTACAACCATATTCCATCTATTTTTTTAACCTACAAAAAAGTTAAAACATCACTCGTGAGTATGAACAACATGCCTTCTCCATGCAGAAGTGTAATCCATTTATCATCATGACTTTAATTCGATGGTTATAAATATAAATATAAAAATATATATGATATATATAATATAATAATGATTCTTTATACATTAATTTGTCATAATAATTAGTAGGTTCCATCCATTAAAAAATGAAAACAGTGTTCATGTGTACGTATGGCCTATCATCTCCATGAATAGGGAAATTTATTTTTCTATCTATATTGTTATGGATGAATATTCATATATATAATATTATATTTATAAAATAAATAATATTCTGGAGATTATGGAACTATAATAATATTAATATTACCTTAACAATGGAATCAAAACATACATACAAAATGAAGCACTTACCACCCAAAATAGTTATTTTAACAATGAATTGTTAATAAATAGGTGATAAAATATTATATATCATATATGGAATTATATATTTGATTATGCTTGTGGAATATATGTATAATAAATATATATTTATTATATATGAATCTTATACTTTTTCAATGTTTTTCAAACATGAGTTAAGGGTTTCTCATCTCACTCTTACTTCTAAGAGACATATTCCATATTCACCACTTTTTTATTTTGTGTGGTCTATATGCTTCACCATTAAAATGTTATATCATGATTAAATTTGTGTTAATGGTATTAAATGTGTAATTTTATATAATTTCTTTGATGGGGATTATGATTAAGAAAACCAAAGTGGTAAGGCTTAATTTCTCAATCTCATCATTATTCAGGATTGTTTATTTTTAAGCCTTATCTAAAGAATATATATCTTCCATATCTATATTTTATAAAAAGGATTTCAATTTTTTTACTACCCTCCATTGATTTTTAGATACATTTTAAACCCATTTTATTTTTATATTTTTTCATGATTTTTCTTCTTTTTTTCTAAATAAGGTATTTTATGATTTTTCATACAAAAAATATTAAAGGAATGTTTTTTATCATATACAACATGAATGTAATTTTCCATCATAATAATTCTACGAGGATTTTAATATTTCTTTACGAGTATAAATGTTTCATTTTAAATAAATTGATTTCTTTATTATGAGTGTGTTTTTTAGATTTTAAAATATATTCAAAATAAAAGGTTATTTTATTTGAGAAACATTTATGTAAAATATTAAAGGTATTTTAATATATGTAAACATAATTTTATAAAGATTATGTTATGGATTTACTCTAATGATTCCATTCTTTTTATTTCTCTAGATGGTTTTGATCAATTTGAGTATAGACATTATTGATATTTTGTATGACTAATTTTTCCATTATGGATAGTTATTGATATTAGTAAGGCATATTGATTCAGAGGTATTATTTTTTCATATGAAGAATTAATTTCACTAATTAAGTGATGGTAAGTGCCAAATATATCCCATATATTCATCGGTAGGTCATATGAGACCAACTATATTGGTTTTTGGAAGAGGCATTACCCATTTATATATATTTCGTGGAACAAGATGTTGATGTTATTAGATGTCTTGGAGAGAAACCATGATAGATTATTTTAGATGTCCAACATTATTCATTCCATCCTTATGAATTAATTTATTGTTATTCTATGTGATTATTAAATTATTTATCAAATTAATCTATAAGTTTCATGTTCATCTGATTATTTGTATGGAATTATTTGATCACCATTTATTCTTTCCATATTTTTCCTTATTCCCAAGTTATTGGTTAACATGATTTTTTTAGAGTTATTTACCTTTTTATATTTATCATTCATTTTCTATTAATGATATATTCCAATGTGTGCATAACCTTACCAATAATTAGAGATCACCACTATCTTATGTTTCTTTTCCCCATGATTCAAATAAATTTTTTATCTCTGATATAGAAGGAAATGATAGAGGTAATAAAGTTTAACTGAAAGAAAATACATTATTATATTCTGTGTATTCAATTTTTTGTGAAATTATAATATCTATATTGACTACCAAGATTAATAAACTATTGAGTCATTTTGGATGTGATTCCCTATATCTATTTTTATTGTAATAAATTAACCACCGACACTATACTACTGGTTGTTAGGTTCCTAGGGCCCGCAGTAGAAGCCGATGGGCCGAGTATTTTAATGTTTTCATCGGCAGGATGAAATAACATGTCTTCACCGATGATCTGATCCCCGAAGAGGTCCGAGGATCTCATTTAAATTATAAGGAGAAAAAAATTAGACTGAAAACTTACCAATTTCAAATACGAAGGTGCGGTCGACTACAACTAGTCGATGGTGATTGTCGTTTGAAGGACCTAAAGCAGGATCCCTCTAGATCATCCACACATGCACCAAAAATCCACTAGAACGTCGATCATCAAATTTCGGGTGCCAGCACGTCAATTCGACAATGCTTTCAACCTCCCAACGATCACCGCATCGAGAATCCTTCAATGCATGAGAGAGATCATGATTTGAGCTTCTTGGATTGAGAGCTTCTCTCTCTAGAGATTCGAAGGAGACAGAGGCTCTTAACATTCATTACATATAATGAATGAATAGATATTTGCACACCCAAAAGAGAGAGCCTACTCTCTTATTTACAGAGATGTTGATAAATACCTGGTAGGGTTTCTCTGGCCCCCGTTTATTTCAACATTAACTAAATAAATAATTTTTACAAACTTAACTATGCCAATATTACTTATTATTTTTATCAAATACTTGTAATATATATATATAATATATTACATGATAAAATATGATCCATTTAACTCAACTTGTTCTCCCACTTAATATTAAACGATCCTTGAATATTAAAATAATATTTGTTCGATTAATATATTCTCGTATTTACTAATCTTTTTAGTACATTAAACTAATTCAATCAAAAATATTCATAACTCTAATATTTATGAATTTATTTAATTCATTTTGTGATCGACACCTTGGAAAACACTCAGACCCCATGGCGGGGCCCACTATGTTCATATACCTATTTGACTGAATATGGCAGATTCTTGAATATGCTATTGTGTGTGACCCTCTAGGACCTCATCTCGATAACAATGAATAATCCACAGACCAAGAGTAGAGTCTAGAAACTCATCATGAACCCTAAAGAGATAATGATAGTCATAGTAGCGACTACCATCTTACAAACACTGATTGTGTACTATAATCTCTTTGTCATTAAATATCTAATAAAGAAAGACACACTCTGGTGTCATCATCATTATCGTGTATTATTATTTGTTGATATATCTAGATGGATTTCCCTTTCTACTACTTTGGCCAAAGACATATGAAGGTGGCATAATCCCGATCAACCAGGCCTGAGATATAAAACTTCATGAACTTAGAAACGACAAATCCTTTCTTGACTATTCAGCCAATGTCATACCACCAACGACGCACCCAACAGAAACTACCTTCCCACGACATCACTTCCATGGTTTTCCTCTTACATCAAAGTATGTAATCAAATGATATACATTGGTAATTGTCTAATGTGAAGAGACCAATACACATGTCTATAGATATGAACAACCAATGACACCCAAAACATGTGGTGTTTCTATTGACGATTTTGTCATTATGATCTCACTACTAGACATCACCAAGTGTGAACTTCATGAGAAGAAGTCTCAATACTTATGAGCCCCCATCATCTGATAGTCAGACATCTACTCTATCTAGTCAGTAAGATGTATCAAGTCTATAGAGAATATATTTACGATCAATGTCCTTGTATCCCGTGGTTATCATTATTTTCTGGGAACTGCAATAACCTCTAGACATGATAATTAACCATTGTACATTACCATTATTATAGTGGATTCAAGAAATTTCTGCACTATAATGGTAAGATATAATCATGCATATCTAACTGTACACAAGATACAGTAATCAAAAATACTACATAGTTGGGTCTAGAGAACCCACTATTTCAACACACCCACATTCACTAGATCCAACTTTCTAGATAAACATGTTAGCTAATCACATGATAAATACCATGCTTCTGCCGAGTAATGGATTAAACTACTGGGCCTTCCCCATTTTCGCCACGTGTCATACCAGCTATGTGAGACCTCATCGGCATGAGTAAAACTTCTCAAGATAAGTTATCCACAAGTATATTACTTTTGTCTATTGTCATAACATGAAAAATTGGTTAGTAAGAATATCAATATTCTCATTATGATAATACATTTCTCACAATGTAAGAATCCATGAACTGGAAGAAATAGATGCGATTTATAACTACTGCTTAGCTGCCTTAGAAGCTGAAACATACTCAGTATTTGTAGGTATGGATAACACTAGCTTTTATGAGCTTTAATTGCTCATCTCCTTTTCCTAACTATGATATTTGATAAATTTGTCTATGTAATACATGTTTGGGTCCCACAAAAACTAGTATACCTTCTTCTTCATATTCCAGTTATATATCTTTTGTACGTGCCGAAGTACAAGATGATAGTTCTGACTGCATCACTTGCAGTACTCCTGGAAATAATTGATATCTGCCTATAATAAATTATATCCTGGAAGTATCAGTTATTGTAAATATTATTGCATATGTGAATGATCCATCTCTAAAGAATATGGTATCAATTCAAAACATTAATATCTACACATTCTCCGAACATGTTAACCTGGAAAGATTAATCCATGTGACATTGGAAACAATTCAGAACTTGAATTGTTTCAACTTTTATTTTTCAGTACAATGTCACTATATGTACGATTTACTAGGACCAAGCAACCTCAGATCTACCTCAGTGGATCATGTTCCCTAGAACACATGTTGCTACTTTAAGTCAATCATTGGAGAATTTCTTTTATTGTAGTCTTATCTAACTGTAAGATCAAGATCTGTTTTCCATATGTGGCTAAACTTATTTCACATGGAAAACATTGGTGTTCCCACTAACCTTTTGTAGACATAAGACAAAGATTCATTTATAATGAATTCTCTAAGATCTTGTTGCATATATTAATCTAGAACTGGATTTCAGTAACTTTCAACCTTCATTGGAATCATATGATGTCATCTTCTCTTTGTGGTTGCTTCGGATAAACACTATCCAAGAAAGATGATCTTGACATACAATGACCAATAAAAATATCTTATAAGTTAGTTATGACAAGTAAAATTCTAATAGATTTAGGTGTACCGACTTGGTATAACCAATCGAGCCTTATTGGTACCAAGATTTTACCATCCATGTATCATTTCATTTTAATACCCACTGTGGTATTCAATTTATAATCCCCTTTGCAATTTGATACATGGAATCTATTATTGAATTTTAGTTGATCCTTTCAATCTTATCTCTTTGCCTTATAATTATTACTTCTAGGATTTATTATTCTCAATGAATAATATATCACTGACCGCGGTGAATATAAAACCATCACCATGGTTTCATTCTTCTTACACAGTATGTGTCACTGGAACATGCCTATTCCACATGTACTTGTGTAACATGTTCCCTATGCTAACAATTTGTGCATTTCGTGCATTGACTAAGTACAAGTCAATTCATCTCCCACTATCTCTAATAGAGATGTACACCCCTATATAGAAATGTAGTCTAATTCTTGACTACGTCTTTTCTATCTTATAGATTTAGGTAAGATCTTATGCAACTGTTAGGATAATTAACTCAAATGCACAACTTGTTTAACTAGATGCATGTTTGTTTAAATCCTAACAAACACTTTTCATATAATCACATCCTATGGGATAATGGATTTTCCATCATTCTATGACTCTTTTGATCTCCATTTTTCATTTTAGATGGCCTATTGGTTATGGGTTTAATCCGTTATTTTCAAAGCACATCATGAAATATAATGGATTCTTCTATATGTTGTAACATTGACACAACATACATCATAAATTTGATGTATAAAATGTGCGTTAATAATTTTCTCCATGCTAATTTTTTTCATCAATGTTAATATGTATAAATCGTCATTTATCCTCCTTATGAACATCGATATAGTGATGTAGATAATGTAACATGCGTTTAAGAATTACTCCACAATACATTATCATGATTAATGATAGTTCGATCAAGATATTCTTCGGCATGACAATCTGAAGAAACTCATATATTTTTACCAAACATATACTTCAATATTTTTTAATTACTAAAAGGAAACTTATGAAGTAACTTTACCTCTTGCTTTCCTTGGAATAGTTCACACTATCTTGTTGAACTAACCTCAGAATGATTTGTGGAATACCATTATTTCTAAAGTTTTCTTTGTCTAAACTAAGTATGTCAATAATGCCAAAGGTGTTTAGCTATGCCAAGCCTAAATACCATACTGGGTATATAGTTGAATCCCACTTTTAGTTTTACTTGACAAAGAATCACATTTCCACAACTGGGTAGGTCATACATTTTATATTCATCATGTATTTCCATTGATTCAAGTAGTAGTGAACTATATTCCGAGTATGATACCATAAAAAAAATTCATTCTAAAACATGGAATAATGTCTCATCATGTACAAATGGGCACATGAGATAAATGTTATTTTTTATACTCCACAACTTTTTCAATTTAAATCAATAACATGGTAATCATAAGTTATCTGTTTCTCACCGCTGACTTAGGAATCACCCTTTCTTAGCTTCTTGGGGAAGAAACTTTACTTCTTGTAATGTGTATGTACTTGGTTATTTTATTTCAATACATATATGGGAAAATCATATTGTATTTTAATACCAAAGAACTATGTGAGATAACAATACTTTTATTTGATGAATATTAACTAAATGAGAAGCGAGTACTCTATTCTTGTATTTTAGTTATAAAACATCCATGAATTTATATGCGAAGAAAATAACCTTCTATTAAATAACCAACCACTTTTCATTGAAGGACACAACGAAGGTGCCTTTGGTGTAACTTGCTATAAGCCTTTTTGCCTTGTTATTCAATGTATTCTCCATAAGAATAAAATATGGAGTTATCTCCAATATTCTAATTACATGGAAAATGTTACGATAAAGGAAATGCATCACTTACTCTATACCATTCATTTGTATCCATAAACGAAACAAGAGTAATTGGGTGTAAAAGGAACAAAAATGCGGTGAATTGAAAGATTGTTAATTGTCTTTCACTTTACACAAACTGAGTGCGACCATCACATTAAAATATCACTTAGCTTTCTCCTTGAAACATATTCGAGATGGGACTACATGTAACATCATCCATGACTTGATGTAGCGACCACAACTAACATCATAATTTGATGATAGCATTATGACAGAACTATCATATACTTGATTTATTACTCCCTTATAAGCAGTTTTACACCCTCACTTCCTGGGGTGGCTTAATAGTTTGCGACACAAGCACCTTAAATTTCCATTAGAGTAGTAATGTGTGCAAGTGCCTATACTACACGTGGAATTTCGTGCTTGTTTGAACATTAACTTTGTCTAATATTTATCATAGTTTTATTCTGGTATTTCTTGACATTATCTAAAAATATTTTTTAGCAGATTGTATTTTTATGTGATTACCTAATGTGTCATTACTGATTATTTAATAATAAAATGTCTCCCACTAAGTTTTCAAATTCTTGGAACCCTCTGTACTAGAATCAGAATAAACTTGAGTATTCTAGTGGCAAAGATCCCTGAACCTCCTTCATAGTCTACAATCTACGGCTACTCCAGTACTCAGAGGGTCCAAGGTAGGCTTTTGGCTACCCGACCACATTAACTCGTGGTTACATGATCTGTTGGGTGAAGTACCAACATCAAAAATAATTTACTAATTTACTCAACGCTTGCCTCTAAAATTAAAAAAAAATAGCTAAAGATCTTTCAATGTTGCAATTTTAGTTACGTCGACCCACCACACAAATAAGAACTCCCCGGTAGTAAGATTCACCCTCAGTTGCGGCATGACCGGCACCTCGAACACCCAATTTTGTTCAAACTTGAATGATGGAAGGCTATTTATGACTTAAAATTTTCTTTGGGGGTTTTATTGGGTTTCCTCTTTCGATGAATGTGATCTGTTTCTATTAAACTTGTTCATATATTTTGTCACACTCACAACTGAATTTTAATAGAAAAACACACGCCACTTCTTTCTGCATTTTATTATCTATAATTTTATGTATTTTCCCATTATTCTAAAATGCATAAAATAATAAATAAACACATAAACGAAATCTATTACCCGACTGGTCTTGAGCATTTAAATGAACTAAGGGCATCACACCTGAGTCGAAGCTTGAATTAAAATGAAACTAACCCTTTGTCTGGTACGTTCTCTTTGCATCTGGAAAATCACCATGTTTTAGTAGGGTCCATGTCACATCTTGGGGTACCGCCTCGTCCTGGTGTCTTCCACGTGTCTTCTTGCACCGTCTTGATCAACGTGCACCACCTCTTGTTAGAGGGGTCCATGTTGTTCACTGTCTTTCTCTTAAGTACAAAAATAATCACACGTAGGCGAGGGGGAATTGAGTATAAATGTACATCATATAAATTTGGCATGTAGGCCCTTATACATTTTAACAGAAAAATAAAGATGATGAGGAGACCATCCATTTAATTATTTACAATCATCGCACGCAGTTAAAATAAATAAATAAATAAAAGGCTACATACATGGGTCGATGCTCAAGACCAAACAGTGGGTAAAATAAAGAGCGATAAAATGAAAATGAATTAAATAAGTACGAGGGTTTATTTAATTAAATTAAATGAATTAATAAATTCTAATAATTTAAATAATTATCCGTCCTCTGTTTAATTTAATTTTAATGCAAAAATTAAATTAATTTAAATTCATCCAATTTAATAATTAAATTTAATTTATTTCATCCATGTATTAAAATAATTAACCAAAATTAATTTTAATTAATTTAATTTACAAACTAGAATTACGTTAATTAAATTAATTAATCATGGTTAATTTAAGTTGGTAAATCCCTCTAAAATCGACTACAGGGCATGTGCGGGTTTGGCTATAACTCGCGGAAGGCCCTACGAGACCGTCCAAGGCCAAGTTGGGCCTGGATGATCTGCCCGGACCATTTCATTGCCTGTTTTTCCCTATGGGAAAAATAACCTGCAGAGAAAAATGTAAAAGTACCTCGTGGGTGTAGAAGGAGGCGAGTCAGTGGTCCGGTGCCGCCAACAGGGAGGTCTGGAAAGGGCCACGTGGGTAAGCCCAGGATGCGGTGTCGCGACCAGGTGTGTGGGCGACAACCAACTGGGGCGGCGGCGGAGTTCCGGTTAGCCGAGGTGGCCTGAAGGGATAGGCCAACACCCTTCCACTGTGGAAGGATGGGGTTGGCCGGCCGCGGGTCTCCAGGTTGGGGTGGGGTTGGCTGCTGGGAGCAAGCAGGCCTGGCTGGTGGTGCGCGGTCGGGTAGCAAGCGCTTTGGAAGGTCTGTCCAGCAGTGCGGTGTGCGGCAGAGGTTTTCTTGAGTGTAGGTCACCCGAGAGGCGGCTCCAGGGAAGGTGGCCAACAAGCCTGTTGCGCCATCAAGGAGGGTCGAGGGAGAATGACGACGTGAAGGTCGGGCCTGTATGCGGTATTGCAGGTGCAACTCTGGTTGGGGGGGGGGGGGCGCTCCATGGCGGCGCCGGTTTGGGGGAGGAATCGAGTGGCGCCGGGTGAGGGCCATCCGGGGAAGGCTGCTACGGGAAACCAACATGATATTAATGGGGGGTTCCCTCCTATGTGGCTGGTGTTGTTAAGTGTAGCAGGTCGTGCCAGAGGAGCAGGCGGTGCTGCATGCGCTGCTCCGGTGTTGCAGATGTGCGACACGTGGAAGACAGGGTTCGGCAGACCCCTTCGTTTCCATTTTTTTAAAAACAATTATTTTATTTGTTTTACTTTGCTTGACCTGCACATCCGGCCTCCAATTATTTTACCTTTTTTTTATAAGACTTATTTTCAAGTGTTCCACCCAATTTTTTATTTATTAAACACTTCTTTTAAGTCTTTCTTCCACCCTTTATGAGTCAAGTCACCAAAATTTTTAAAGGAAATGTAATATCCTTTCAATTTAATAATAATAAACTTATAATAATAAAATAATAATTTATTATTATTATATTATTATTAAAATAATATAAACAATAAAATTAATATGCAAATTAAAAAATTATAATTTTTATAATTTTTACAATTAAATTTATTTTGTATGAACAAATTGAAATTTAATCAGTTCACCAAGATGAAATAAAAAAATAAAACCCGAGATCAAACAGCACATTCAATCCCATCCAAAAAATTAAACTGGCCATAACTTGGCCATTTGAGATCGGATCGGCACGCGGTTTGTACTGATGAGACCATTCTTGAACACTCTACTTAATAGTAATTCAAATTTAATTTTCTAGTCTTAGAAAATTAACACGACTTTTTTGATACCATTGTTAGGTTTCTAGGGGCCCACAAAAAAAGCCTGTGGGCCAGGTATTTTAATGTTTTCGTCGAGGGGATGATGGAACTTTTTGTCGGTGACGATCTGATCCCCGGAGAGGTCCGAGGGTCTTGTGTAAATTATAAGAATCGCAAAATTAAAATTAAAACGTACCCATTTCAAATCCAATGGTGCAGTCGACTGCAACTAGTCGATGGAAACCGTTACTTGATGGATCCAAAGTAGGATCACTCTAGATCATCCACACATGCTCCAAAAATCCGGTAGAACATTGATCATTGAATTCTGGGTGCTAGCGCGTCGATCCGACGAAGAATTTGATGTCCCGACGATCACCGCATCGAGAAGCCTTTGATGAAAAAGGGTGATCTTGATCCAAGCTTCTTGGACTGAGAGCCTCTCTCTCTAGAGAGTGGGAGAAGAGAGAGGCTCTCATCATTCATTCCATAAAATGAATGAATAGTTATTTGCACACCCAAGAGAGAGCGCCTCATCTCCTATTTATAGAGACGTTGATAAATACCTGGTAAGGTTCCTTGACCCCCGTTTATTTCAAAGTTCACTAAATAAATAATTTTGATGAACATAACTGTACCAATACGATTTATTATTTTTATCACATACTTGTAATATACATATATAATATATTACGTGATAAAATCTAGGAAATTTAACTCGACTCGATGTCCCCCTTAATATTAAACGAACCTTGAATATTAAAATAATATTCATTCAATTAATATTTTCTCACATTTACTAAACTTGTAAATACATTAAATAATTTCAATCCCAAATATTCATAACTTGAATATTAATGAATTTATTTAATTTATTTGGTGATCGAAAACTTGGACAATGCTCAGACCCCATGGTGGGGCCCACTATGTCCATATCTCTATTTGACTGAATAGGGAGGATTCTTGAATATGCTATTGTGTGTGACCTTCTAAGCCCTCATCTCGATAGCAGAAAATAAAATCCACATACCAAGAGCGGAGTATAGCAACTCATCATGGCCCCTAAAGAGATTAGGATTGTCATAGCAATGACTACCATCCTATGAACACTGACTGTGTACTATAATATCATTTTCATTAAATATCTCATAAAGAAGGACGCACTCTTGCATCATCATCCTTATCTTGCTTTATTATTTGTTGATCTATCTAGTTGGATTTTCTTTTCTATTTCTTTGGCCAAAGGCATATGAAGGTGGAACTATCCTGATCAACTAGGCTTAAGATATACAACTTCCTGAACATGGAAGCGACAAATCCTTTCTTGACCTTTCAGCCAATGTCATACCACCAACGACACACCCAACACAAACTATATCGCCACAACATCCCTGACATGGTTTTCATATTTCATCATATTATGTAATCAAATGATACACATTGTTAATGGTCTCAATTCAAGAGACCAATACACATATCTATAGATAGGAACAACCAATGACACCCAAAACATGTGGTGTTCCTATTGACGGTTCTCTCATCATGATCTCACTACTAGAGATCACAAAGTGTGGACTTCATGAGAAGAAGTCTGAATTCATTTGATCCCCCAGCACCTGATAGTCAGAAATCTACTATGTCCAGTCAGTAAGATGTATCTATACTATAAAAATTATATTTATGATCAATGTCATTATATCTCGAGGTTCTCATTATAGCATGGGATCCACTAAAACCTCCTGACATGATAAGTAACCTTTGGACAATACCTTTATTATAGTGGATGTAGATAAGCCTGCACTATAATGGTAAGATATCATCATGCATATCTAACTATACACATAATACAGTAAACAAAAGTACTACATAGGTGGGTCTAGGGAACCCACTATTTCAACACTGGTGTTGAGGAATTCAAATATATACTATGCCTTTGACATGAAATATTATTATTTTTTATTTTAAGAATAATTATTCTATTATTTGAAGTTTCATCTTTCATGGGATTATGATTCAAAAGTTACCAAAAAAGTAATGGTTTATTTTACAATCTCATCATTATTTCGAAATATTTACATTAAGGTCATCATTGGGAGAATTATTTAAATATTTTTATATTAAACCCAATATGTTTTCATATCCTCTGATTTTTCATGAAATTTTAATGTAATGGAACCATTTTACTATCTTTTCTACTTATTATTATTGAGAAATTTTTTTTAAGAGTGACTAACATTATTAATATATTTGGGAAAATTTTTTTTTTCTTCTATGTCATTATTTTTTTAAATTTTTTTAATTAATATTTTAAATATTATACAATTAATTATTAAATTTATTTTTACCCATTTTTAAATTTCACAAAAAAAATTAAAAGGAATATTCTGATAAATTTATAAACAATTATACTTTATTGATTTTCTAAAAAACTTGTGAATGGAATTTTTTTATCATTCTCTGTATGAAAACAGTTGTACACCATAATGACCATTCATTACATTGAAGATTCCTTTAAAATTATCCACTATTATTTTCAAAGAAAATTATTTTTATAATATTGTGGTGGTTTTTGTTTTTGAAAAGTGATTTTCAAAGTGAAAAGGGTATTTTACTCAAAAAAATATGTTGACATTTTTATAGTATTTCTATTCATCCATAAAAACTACACTTATTTTAGTTATGATCAATTATAGAAATGTTTTATTGATACCATAAATATTATTTCCTAAGATGGTTTATTATTATTTTCACTTGGGATATACTATTTTGATGCCACTCACCAAGTAACTCTAGACAGTTTATGTATATGTTTATTTATTGGGGAAATTATTAACAATTTTTATGATAGATTTTTAATATTTAGGTTAATGTTAATTATATTTATCCTCATTCATATTATGACTTCATTGGGTTTAGTATGTGATGGATGAGGCCTGTTTTTGCCCATCAATTCATCGGTAGGTCCCAAGAGACAATCTAAATTGTGTATATTTATGAGGCCTTTACCATTTATGTATGATTTATTGACATGGGACCTTGATGACAGATTTTAAATATGTTTCATTATAATTTCCTTCATTATGATATTAGTTATTTATGTCCATCTGACTATATTATTCGTTTTGATATACATGGAAATGTTTTATGATCGTGGGATCATTTATATGGAATTATTATATAATAATTTTTTCATTTCAATTTATTATCTTTGATCAATTTATTGATTAAATGGAATGTGTTTTAGTTATTTACCTTTCCAAAATCATTATTACAAATTTATTCATGATTTCTTCTATTGTTTTCATACCCATAGTGAGCATTTGAGCCCACCCTTTTCTTATGTATCATCTCCCTTGGATGCTAGGACGTGTGTTTTGATCGATATGATGGGATAGGGTAAAGGATATAATAGTGTACTCAAATAAAATAATATTTTCTATATTATTTTCTAATTATAATGTGAGATTCATGTAGGTATCTTGATTTCCAAGAGTACCAAAATATTCGGTCATTCATGAAGTGATACCTTATATCTAGTGCAGATATAATAATGTAACCACCGCCTATGGGATAATATGGTTGACATATTTAAATTAAATAACATGAATAATTATAGGAACATGATAAAAAATTTAAATGGTTATTAAATACACCATTATAAATAATGATTTATAAAAGGACATTTCACTCGAGAAATTAAATTTGAGATAGAAACCCTCAACTTTTTCCCTAACATCCATGAGTTAATGAAAATATCCTATATAAAAAACAAAGATACATTAATAAATTATTAAAGAATATTACTAACATATTTTCCATTTATACTCTTCATTTAAAATATTTATCTACAACAACTCTTGTTAGTTTTTACCTATTATCAATACCAGGTGTGAGTAATATTGTTCATTTTGAACTAGTTTCATAGAAATAGTATTGGTATTCATTCTTATTAAAAATTACATCATCCTAATTTCAATAATGTTGTTAGAATAGATTTTACTTGTTACTTAAAAAGGAATAATTTAATTTCATAGTAGTTATGGTTTTAATCCATGAAGATGAAATCAATAATGATCATGTTTTGATGATTCATAACAAATAAATGATGTTTTATTTATTAATGGTTTAAGTAATAAGGTTACCATTTCTAGGGAAATAATTATTTTCAAATTTATATAATATTACTACAGTAATTATGTCTCTATAGTAACCCATGATATAAATTCAATGAATTTGCCATGTAGGTGGTTAAACTGACCAAACCTAAACATACAATAATTAATATATGATTATGTGGTGATTATGTTTTAATACCATTATTCCAAAATAATAATGATCATTTTTACTAATTATTAGTGTGATATATTATAATTTTATGGAATCATAAGAATAAGATGTAATGGATGTGAACATATTTCAAAATATGAATAAAAATATTTTTATCTTAGTACGAATGTTTTAAACATTTAATTTAATGATAATATTTTCCTTATCAAATGAATAGTAGGTTCTAAAATGTTTCAAAAATAATAATTATTTCATATATATGATATTTATCAATTAAATCTATTCTCATGGATATCAATTTATGGTGGTTCTAAAAAGAAAATTTGGAATCAATCCTTCAATGGAAGTGGTAGTCAAAACGTTTGAATGATTTATGATTTCATTTTACATAGAATTGGAGAGGTTTATAACATGTTTTATAATATCAAATTATAAAATATTTTATAACTATAATTAATATTTATTAAATATAATATTAGGACCATTAGTATATAGTGCCAAGTAAAATTAACCATAATGCTTTATGGATAAAATAATAAACACAAAAACATGATTGTCTTTTATGCTTTCTTTAAGGGAATAGGGGAATAGTGGTAAACAATTATTCCATTAGATTCATACATTTAGTATATAAATCATTCATATTTCATTGCATATGGTTTTATAAATTATAATTACAAAGGTAATATGGAAATGAAATAATTTAACAAATGATTATTCAAATAGAGAGATATTGAGTTTTCCTAAGATATTTCCTTGGAAAATGAGTTTCTAGGATAATATATTATGAACATAGAGTTAGGGAGAATAAATAGAATTCTACAGGAGGATAATGGTAGGGTTTCATGAGGAAAATTATTTTATTTAATGGTATTGAAGGGGTGGTAAGAGGTCCCATTTATAATTGAGAAGGGATGATAGTTGTATAAATATCAATTATTTTTTAATAATAGGATGTAAATCCTAAGGAAAGTGGATCTGAAATTTAGAAACAATATTGAAATTAATAGATATTGTTCATAAAGCTCTACCATTTTATTTGTTTTAGTAGGAAAATGTAGTGGGTGTCGGTGAATTAAGTTTCCTATTAAAATATTTGTTAAGAAAGGATATAAAACTAAATCACCCCTTTTATTAGAAATTTACAATTAACTAAAATAACAGAAATATATAATTTGTCTTCCCAAAGTATTATTAAAAGTTTCATCACATCTCTATTAAAACATGTTTAAAAATATTTTATCTTTTGAAACAAATTATCTTATTACAAATACTAAATATTTAAAACATGTTATAGATAATTATTACTGTAATGTTTTTCTATTTTAGTTTTGAAAATGGATACTAGTAATGAAAGTTATATATTTATTATAGGATATTTTTGTATAAGAATTCATATATTTAGTTAATAATGGTTTATAATTAAAAATTAATATGAATTATAAATACCATCTAATTTAATCGAGTAATGGACATAATTGAATGTGACATGATTATTCAATTTAACAATTATCAAATGTATGATATATAGATTTCACTTACATATACATAATTAATGAATTTATTATACACAACACACACACAATTATTTATATAATTTATTCAAATTTTAGTATTAAATTTTGGATTTCTTTATAACATGATGCATTCAATTTATTGTTTCTTTATTCGGTCAATTCTATTTATTTAGTTTTAATTTTAATACAATGGCATATTAATTCATTTTTAATGTTTTTTAATTTTTTAGTTATTAATTTTTTGGATATTAGTCATTTTAAAATATTTATTTATATATATATTGGCACTAAACATTGTGTCACTCGAGGAAAGAACAATGTTGCGGGGTTAAAAGTAAATCTAGACTGAAAGTGGCATTAAAATCCCTCAAAACTAACATAAAGGGCCTAGTCTATGAAGACCTTCGTCGAGCTATCCCGCCTCTGCAATCATGAGTGTCTATAACAAAACCTCCTAAAGTCTGAGGAATACTAATTCCTCTATGACATCACATGATATCTGTGACTCATTTTGAAATGGATGCCTTATATGTTCTCTTCCACATGGATGAGGTGATGAATTCGGTGGAGGATTCCATAGTAGGAAAGATCTAAATTTGATCACCCATTTTGATCAATGAGAAAACATCTATGAAAATGTGTTGAATTACAACTAAAAATGGAAAGTGAGAATGTAGGGCAACAATTAGTACATCCTCACAGGGGATGCGCATCTTGGGGAAAGCATTAGAAACAAAAAATAGTGAACCTGATGTGAATTTATTCTCTTCAATATGGGGATTAGTATCATTCGGTGAATCAATAGATGAGCTTTTCACTATATGAAACTATCATGAACTAGGTCCCACCAAGATAATAGTGGGACTAACATGAAACTCGATAGGATTTGGGGAATTTAATTGTTGGGAATCCCGATATGCGACATTGTTAGCATGGATATTTATATCAATCCATGGAAGACTAAATTGTGTTGGGAAACTGGGCATCTCATTCCTACTCTCTATATTGATGGTTGCATCTTCTGGATATGTAGGTCCCAAGATATAGCTACAGGAAATTGATGACTTCCCTCGAATAGACACAGGGGTAAGAAAAATACAAATGTAGCAATAATGAAGGACTTCACCTATTGTACAATGACTTCAATGACCACAGACACTGGATTCCCACACCACATCTCACACTCAAAATTTATTCAAAGGATGGTGATCGATACTCTTGTTCAATGATATGATTAATAGGGGGTCATCCCGAAAAGTGGTATGGCCCATAATTATTTGGAGGCTTCTTTTCCACCACTAACTCTGCCGCCCCCAAGGGCCACGTAGGGAGGCACTTCTCCCCACTATAATCATCAATAAATTTGAGAGCCTCTCTTTAGAACTATATTTGACACACTCCCTTATGCTAATGATGTAATGGATGTTTGAGTCCTCCCATCTGTGACTTCGGCTAGGGAGATGCGGAGAATGGCTCCCACCATGCCAAGTCAGTATCGTTAGCCAGTCCTACAAACCGAGGAGAAGGTGTTATATACCCATGCACACTCGGCCCTAGCTCGGGTGACTGGATATCAATGATGGGTAAAAGCTCAGGATGATTCCCTCCAGGGAGCATCATCTTCTATGTATTTAGGGGCCCGATCCACCATATATGTGTGATATATCATCCTTGTTACTGTAAAATTGGGGAATTACTATTCCCAGTATATATTGAGGCTTCATCCACCCCACGGAAAGGTTGGGTTGACTCTCTTAGTTGATGGCTTAAGAATAATCTATTGCGGGTCACCCCACAATGATGAGATTCAGTATAGAGGTACTCAATGTACCATCTTTAGTAAAAACAGAGGTCCTCCCCATCATTCTAGTGTTTAACACATAGGTACTTCCAATAATCATGATCTCCATTATAGAGTTTTTCCCATATTTTAGGCCATCAACACGACGATCCTCTTCACCTGGTCACCCACCAGTGTGGAGGCCCTCCTCATTTTTTATTCAAAATTTATACAGGTTCCCCCTCACACCCCAGCTCATCTATGTGAGAGTCCTCCTCCCTCTAACAATAACTCACATGGAGGTCCTCCCAGTGTCAAAAATATTCCTTGCTCTAAAAAACCATCCCAGGGCCGGAGGGCTGGTTGACGCCACCGGTGGAAGAACCCTGAGAAACCGTAGAACATGGTTAAAAACATATGTTTTTTGACTCATAAGTGGAGTGTGAATTGATAATGGAACCCTCACCCTGATCCTTTATATAGGGTTAGAGGGAAGGAACATGATGTATCGGCTTCATCCTCCCAGAATGTGAGATGCACCAGATCCCTGATTACCTTAATAGATACATATAAGAGGAGGAAGAATTTGATTATTTCTGTGTATTTTTGTGGAATCCTCCCTATCATCACTAGGTTCATTCTCTACCTCGATTAGTGATTGCAATGAATTTTTCGAGAGACCAGTCGATGATTATCATCAGACTGATCTGTTGGTAATGGTCTCCACCATTGTGTAGCAAGCAGTGTTCAACACCTCATCCTACATAGATGTGGTGATATAGTAAGAAAATTCTATGGAAGACTGCCCAAGACGTAGTGGTTTGTAAGATTGCATGTCGTACACTCCACTAATCAGTATATCACTGCAACAGTCTACATCAGTGTCATTACCAATCCCTCAACCACCCGCAATAGACGAATGGGGAAACCAAGGGAGGGATCCTAAGTCTGAGTCGAGATGTTTGTGGGACATTCACATACTATAACATCTCCCCTTGATTTTCTATACAGTTAAAACTTCATGATTCAATATTCCAAAGTCCCTCACCCTGGACGAGGTTGTGTGATTCCACCGAAAATTAGAGAAAAACAATTTTCATCTCCATTACAAGCAGTTACGTAACCCCAAAAGTTGGGAACACATCAAAAACATTGGAAAAAAGTGCCTCCTAGTAGAGATGGCCCCACTCCCTATTTTAAAACACCATGTGTTGCCTGATTATCATCATACTATCCAGTAATAATGCATCCTGAGAATTATTGTGCACCATATAGTTATTAAGGGGGCTTCCCCACAAGTCCAAATCTTCTTTTAGAGGTAGTATAATGGTGTTTATTTTAGTATTATACTATTCCATCCTAGTTCACCTAGTGATATCAAGGATATGCCTTCGATCGTCGTCATAGTAATCTTGGTTTTTCATAATACATACCCAGAAGGGGGAATCGACACAAGGACCAGAGAAAATAAACAATATATTTGGGATTTACAACACCTGGTAGACTCTGAAACTATCCAAACTCATCATCAAAGGCATAATTTTGGCCTTCTTAAACCTTCTGAATCATTGCATGTGAGTCGAGGTCATAGAAAGGGAAAATTAAACAATAGAACATTTAAGCCTTCCAATATATATGGTTTAGTGTAAAATAAAAAAGAGGATCTCAAAATTTAATTTTTTGTCATTAGCTAGATGAAATAAAGAATATTGTTGTTCAAATTCTTACTGAACACTTGTTGGAATGATGACTAGATTACAGTAATCGTTGCCCAGGGTGGTAGGGAAAGGTGTAGATTCCCCTCAGTGAGGCACCTCCTGGTGATCTTGGCAACCCTACCCATCTAGATTGGGTATAAATTTGAATATAGGGAATGAAATAATGGTATGAATCAAAAAATATACCCGAGCTACGTGAGAATCATACTCAAGACCCAGATCATGATATTCTAGTCATTCATTAGGTTCTACTGGCTACTTCGTAGGTTCCTCCAACGACCCCCAGCATAGTCCCACCAGCCCGTCCATGATCCGCTCATCCAACTTACCATGTTGAAGAACCTGCGAACACACTGGTTTTCAGGAATCCTTTCCATGATTGGAATCCATGTCAAGATGATCTAATGGTTTCCCTCATAGCTCACCTAAAGGCTTTGGAAATATGAAAGGTGGTTATCCCGTCTGATGTCAAACCATATCGGATATGGGTGGATGATATGATATCATCCATGTATTTTGAAAATCCTACCTTCTCCCATTTTAATGGGATGGGTGATCCGATATAGCATCTGGACCACTTTATTTCAAGGTGTGGACCCATAATGGAAACTCCAGCACAATAGGAGGCCATTAAATTACAGTGTATCATATAGAAACTATAATGACCTGTGTTTTCTGGTATATCCAGTTACTCATTGGGTCCATGACTAGGTGGGAGGATCTCCTCAAGTAATTTCTATACCAATTCAGTTCCCCCACCTGCAAAAATAGTATTGATGACCCCTTCATGTGCAAGAAAAGGCTTGATGAGCGAGTCACATACTTTACCTATAGTGGAAGGTCCTAATATATTCAATTGATATGCTACTAAAAAAATAAAAATATTGAGAATGTGCATATGGATTGTGAAGACTTAAATGGTTCATTGTCTCATCACTCAAAACATCCCAGGTGTATTCTTTGATTTTTATGATAAGGATAGATTCCAATTGGAAGCCGTGCATAAAGCCCTGAATGGATGATTGTTTCCTCTCACAGCTCCCACAAGAAGATTCTCCATGGATGAGACTATTATTGTTGCACAGATTGAGGCCCCTAGATAGCTGGAATTATTATTAGCATAGACACCACCATATCCCTTCCAAGGGGAATTGCCTCAGGCTCATCGCACCACTTAGAATCGTCAGCCTGAGAATCAACAAGAGAAACCACATAACAAACTACCACCACCTAGGTGAGACAATTGGGTATGACCAACTCACCAGTCTATAACCCCTTATCGGGGCCAGGCTCGCAAACCACTTTTCTCGGATCAGAGAAACTGAACATAATCATTTAATGAGGCACATGTCCCCGTCTACTTATGGAGTGTCTAGTATAAGATAATCACATAGTTTTTTGAATGCTGGAGGCCCGATGAAGTATATCTCACTGATCACCCCAAATATTTCCCCTATCTCGGACTCCTTGGACATAATCTTAAGCTGTTGTATGTGTTCAAAGACTATCTCCAAGACTAATTCATTAACAATATAGTTAAAATTTGGTCTAACCCTAGAAAAGGTGGAATGTGTTTTTGCAAAGATTCATAGTGATAGGGAAGGTGAATGACAACAGGTCTCTCTCCGTGCTTCCCAAAAGTATAGAGACTGAATAGTACACAGGGCTTTCACCCTTTCCCATGGCATTATTTGTGCATGTTTAAATCAGCCCAATCCTTTTTAAGTCTCGTCACTACCTTAGGCTAATAAATCTACATTGACATATCATCCTTCACCCACTCATGAGAGAATGTGTCAATGGAATAAGTGAAATCAATGCCCTCCATCGATACCAAATCGATCATGTAATCATGGAAAATTCATTCCCTCAGAGATTGGGATTGCCCCTAGAATCCTACCAACAATGGAGGAATCTTCAATTAATGATAAATAGTATTCATCAATGACTACCATTGAACTGGTGGACCCATACATGGTACCTATATATGAAGAGTTCTAGGAAGACCCTCCTAACATCCCCACTTGATGCTAGCATCGATAGAGTTGTGGGTTTGGGAATTGTCAAAATGTTTAAGCTACTGCTCCCAGCTAACCCATGCATGCCACTAAGACCAAATAGAAGGCCTAGTATAGAGCTCAGTACACATATCCGTATCATCTAGTTTTATCAGATCAAACCCCACTGCTGTCTATATTTCCTAATTAGAAATATCCACCTCAACCGTCCTATGATCAATTGTGTTAAGTTGTGGATAGACCTCAGTCATATGGATATCATCTGGTGGTCACTTTTCATGGTTAAATAGATGTGTTGTGGGATATCCCCAACACCATTCAGAATCCACAACATCATCCAGCATCCCCTATCATTCCTCCTTCCACAGATGAACCTTTTATTGGACGATGTGTCCAACTCATGTAGAAGTATGATGCACTTCAGCTCCTTTACATAATTCCTGTATGGAAATCGATCCTCAAGGCTCTTTATCTATCTACAAACATGCATGAAGCCCTCATAATGGCTTTGAAAATCCCTATTTAGTTTGATATAGAGATATGGGATGCAAATACCTTCCATGCTAAGGAAGTCGGGCGTACATAATCTCAGGCCTATTGAGTCAATAAAGTTTTTCTTATGACTTTTTCTATTCCTCCATTCATGGGAGAAATTGATAAGTTATCACGGTTTCCTTATGAAATTACCAATCCTCTTGTTTTGAAAATCACAGACACCTTTTCTTAAGAAAAATGTCATTTTACCCATGTTTTACTTCCATAAGGAAAATTTCCTTCCCAAAGGAAATTTACCCCAACCTTGTTTTCATTGTTCATATCAATATTTTTCTTAAGTGAAAAAATAAGATCCATATCTAAAACCTCAGAATAGTATAATACTTATACATGAATCATTCTATTTTAGGATCTGAATTCTGGATATGAACTCTAATGAAGATCAACTCTGAATTCTGGATACAAACTCTAATTAAGTTCTACTTTGAATTCTGGATATGAAATTTAATAAAGTTCAACTCTAAATTCTGGATACAAACTCTCATGAATTTCCACTCCAAATTCTTGATATGAACTCTCATGAAGTTTCACTCTGAATTCTGGATATGAACTCTCATAATAGTCCACTCCGAATTCTGTTTACGAACTCTTGTATGTTCTGACTCCGAGTTATCTGAATTCAGACTCCGAACTCTGACGAGATCTGACTCTGAATTCTCATGAACATATACTCCAAACATCATAAGTTCTGGTTCTGAATTCTTGTGAAATCTAACTATGAATTTCCATGAAATTCAGACTCCGAATTTCTACAGAATTCAGGTTCGGAATTCCTACAAAACAGAATCCAAATATTCTTAAGTTTATAGACTTTTAATTTATTTTTTTACTTCTATTAAGAACATTATCCTTTTCCATTATGAACATTCATTTTCTACACCATTCCGAATATTAGTTTAGTTATTCTTATATTTGTTCTATTACAAAATGACGTCGTGCTTTCAGTTATTAACTAACCGTTGTTTGAGTGACACATGTATAGGTCCCTACGAAATTAAAGGAAGAATATGACCGTTGGAGGAGGGAGCCAACCGTCAGAGATTCACCTATAAATAAGAGCTCATTTGAACATGCTTAGGACTTTTGGAATTTTTGTGCTCATAACTTCCGGAAGTGATTTATAGAGAGAGAGGCTCTTTTCAACTCTCATGATTCGTGCAGAATGTTTGAACGGCTTGTTCAAACTTTTCCTTGTGAAGATTTGATTTGTGCGACTCTGATTGTTTCTATGTACAATCGAGGGATTCCGGGGATAGGAAGACATAGGTTCCATCACATTGAAGTTTATGGCTTCTTTTTTAAGGAAGACAGTGGTGTCGACTACCTAATAGTTTAGGGCTTTTAGGGATAGCAAGATAGAATTTGATCTTCGTATCGAGGGCTTACCCTGGTGTGGGTAAGACAGACCTTCATGAAAGTATAAATCAAGGGACCTTTATCCAAGGTTGTTGGATACCATTCTCTTTGGGTTAAAAGATTTATTACTTGTTACTTGTTTTGTAACAAGTTTTTTTTCCCAGCATGTTGTATTTTTGAGGAAAGTAAAAATTCTTATAGTTCCTCATTTTGTACTATGATATAGTTATATTCTATATGCTTTAAGGTAGAATCTTAATTTTTGTAACTTTTGTTAAATTTAATTTTCAGAATTACTTTTCCAAAATTTAGCAAGTGATTAGAACTTATAGAGGTCTTGTGAATTATCTTGTTTAACGTTGTTAAACATAACCATCCTAAAAATTTCTTAAGGGAATTTTTAAAAGGAACAATTAACCCCACCCCTCTTGTATATGAGAATCTCATTCTTATTTCGATCCTATGTTTGGTATTATAGAGTATATCATAATCAGTCACATACTATCCTAACAATTGGTATCAAAGGATTTGGTTTAATATGACTTAATCTCATGATTAGATTCTAAAGATAATTCTCAGAATTGAATTTCCGGATTCACACCTCTAGATTCATAATTTTCGGAATCTATTTTTTCAGACTCATAGTTTGGATTCACTTTTTCTTAGAGATACTTTTATTCTACATTTTCTTGCTTAGAATATTTTCCCTGTTTACAAAATTTTTCTACTAACATGTTTTTGTGAGAATACTTTTATTAAAGATTGAAGGAATCAATGATGGTTCCATAGACAATCTTAATCCAACCAGACCACCAATCATTGATGCTAATGATTATAAATATTGGAGAGATCGCGTGAAGAATTTCATTAGCAACACTGGGGTTGAAAATTTTGTTATGCTTACTGGTGGATACAAAATTCGTGATAAATAAGTATGTTCCTTTAAAAATCAAGAAAAGCATGAATATCAACTCAACTATAAGGTAGGCAATACTTTACTATGCCCAATGACTAGAAATATATATAGCCAAATTTCTTCTTGTGAAGAAGCACATTCTATATGGAAGAAACTCGAAGTTACTCACTTTGGAAATTCCATTGTAATTGAGACAAGAACAGCCATGCATAGAGCCGAATATCATGGTTTTATTTTTCTTTATGGTGAACCCATATGCAAAGTACAACAAAGATTCAAGAATATAGTTAATATTTTACAATCAATGGGTGAAATAGGATTAGATGATGAATACCTTGTTGAAAAGATCATCAACATCATGCCCAATGAGTGGGAATATAAAAGGACTGAAATTTATGAGAATAGAAAGGTTACTCAGATTACCCTTGATGAGCTATTTAGAACTCTTCTTTAGAATGAGACTAGAATTAAGTGAGATGCTGATATTGTGAAGAAAAAGAAGTGAAATGGATGTATAGCTTTTACTACTACTTCCAATCATATGAAAGCCAAGATTCCTGAGAGAGTTATTAGATCCAGATCTAAGAATGTTGTTATCCATTCCGAATCTAGTGGAAGTGAATCCTCAGAAAATGAGTTAGAAAATCTTTCTCGAAGGATGAAAAAGATATTTGGATAGAGAAAATTTCAATATAAATAAAATAAGAAGGAAAATAAAGATAAGAATGATTCGGAAGGTACATGATATGAATGTAAGAGAGCTGGACACATAATACATGATTTCTCTATGCTCAAGAGAAAATAAAGAAATGAAAGGCATTCTAAGAAAAATAGGAAAAGGTATTACAAGTCCAAAGCTAAGAAAGTGTTCGAATCCAATGACACATGGAGTTCTAGTGGTGGAGACTCCTCAGATGAATCATCGGATTATGAATCTTCTGGATAGAAGAATCTTGGTCTTTTAGCCAAGCTACCAATTGATAATCATTGCTTGATGGCTAAGGTACAAAATGAGGAATCATTGACCAATGTTTCTTTAAATGATAATGATAGTAAATATTATAACTCTTCGGATGAAGAATCTTCTTCTGATGAAGATAATTCTTTACCTACCTATTATGATGTTTATGGGTTTTCCAAACACTATAAGAATGAGAATTCAAAACTCTTGAAAAAATTTGATAAGGAAAATTCTGGGAATACTATTCTTACTAAGTAAATATCAGATCTTTCTAAAGACCATGATAAAAAATGCCTGATTTTGAAAGTATTTCAAAAAATCTTGAGGAAGTAATTTATTTGAAGAGTAAACTTTCTAAAGATCTAGAAAACATCATTTCTAAGAAAAATGTTTTTGAGCCTAGCTCTATCCCAAAATCGGATGTTTTTAAAGACAAGAACCTTGTTATAAAACTCAAATCCGAAATATTTTTTTGAGGAAGTGTTTTTCAAACATTACCCAAGGTAACGAAGAGTTTGATAAAATGTATTCAAAAATCCAACCTTTAAGGAATGATTCTGGTATTGGTTACACAAGTTCTAAACCGATTTTTAGTAACAACTACATTGTTACTCAACGTTCCCCATTCTGCACTAAATGTTAGTGTGGTGGTCACTAGGAAAAGAATTGTTCCTTAAAAAACCCAATCCTTTGGATTTCATAAGGCTTATTTTTCTATGAAGATGTGGATACCCAAAATGTTGCTTTCTGTGATTTCCAGATCCAAGCAAGTATAGATTTCGAAAACCTAAATTTTTTCTTATTTTCAATAAAATATGGTATGTTCCAACAAGAATACATGGTACATGGATAGTGGATGTTATAAGCATATGACTGGTAAAAAAATCAATTTTGAAAAGATTATCAATAAAAAAGGAGGAAAAGTAACTTTCGGAGATAATGATCAAGGAGAAATTATTTTTATAGGTAACATTTTTCTTCTTGGAAAGTCTTTGATTTCAAATTATTTATTTATAAAAGGTCTTAATAAAAATCTCATTAGCATAAGTCAGTTATGTGATTAAGGTTACCTTGTGAATTTTAGGAATGATAAATACCTAGTACACAATTCCAAGGAAGAATTTATTCTTTCTGCCAATAGGCAAGATAATTTTTACACATTAAATTTAGAAGACCATATGATCCAAGACTAACCTTGCCTTAGTGATATAAAAGATCATTCTTGTTTGTGGCAAAGAAGGTTAGGACACTGTAACCTTAGGAACTTATGCAAACACTCTAAGAAAGGTTTAGTTGAGGATCAACTGGAGCTTAGATTTGATTTTTCAAAAGTTTGTGACCCTTGTCAATATGGTAAGTAACATAAATCAAGTATTAAATCAATCAGTGATGTCTCAACAACTGATGCACTATAGTTGGTGCATATGGATCTTTGTGGTCCAATACAAACTGGAAGCATTGGGGGAAAGTACTATGTATTTTTCTTAGTTGATGATTACAATTTATTTACATGAGTCTATTTTCTCGTAAATAAGTCTGAAGCTTTTTCATATTTCAAATTTTTTAGAGCCCAAGTCAAAATTGAGAGAAACCTTCCATTGAAAACAATTCATAATGATCATGGAGGAGAATTTCAAAATTATGATTTTGAAACATTTTGTAGTAGAAAATGTATTACTCACAACTTCTCAGCACACAGAACACCTCAACAGAATGGTTATTTTGAAAGATGAAATAGAATTATTCAAGAAATAACTAGAACCTTGTTGGGTGATTATTCTGTAGCAAAACATATTTGGGCTGAAGCCGTAAGTAGTGCTTGTTATAATATAAATCGAGTTTTGATTAGAACTTTTCTTAATAAAACTCCTTATGAGTTATGGAATAATTATAAAATATATAGACTTTCATACATTAAGGTTTTTGGATTCAAGGTATTCATTCTGAATAAAAAATATAACTTATAAAAATTCACACAAAAATAGGATGAAGGAATTTTCTTAGGCTAGTCCACAACTTCTAAGGCTTATAGTGTTTTCAACAAAAACACTTGTACTGTTGAAGAAATAGTACATATCAAATTTGATGAAACTGATCCTTTTGTTTTCAGACAACCTCAACCTCCATCCTTGGATGTGTTTTTAAAAACTGATTATCGGCCTATGATAGAAAATCGTTTTGGTATATAAAATTGTCAAGATGATTATTCTGAAACATTTACCCTAGAATATTTCTTACCCTATGTTGATGAACATGTTTTACAAAACCCAAATTAGTTGTTTCTAAACAATCATCCCAGTGATAGTATCATTGGTGATGTGAATCATACTATAAGGACTAGATGTTCATTAAGAAATGAAATACAAAATCTAGAATTCCTTGCCCAATTAGAACCAAAAAGCACTGATGAAGCTTTAGGTGATGATGATTGGATTAAATCCATGCAAGATGAACTAAATTAATTTGAAAGGAATAATGTCTGGACCTTGGTTGAAATACCTAAGGAAACTCCTATAAATGGGGTAAAATGGGTCTTCATAAATAAGTGTAATGAAAATAGAATCATTATAAGAAATAAAGCTAGATTGGTTGATAAAGGTTATAATCAACAAGAAGTAATGGACTATGAAGAAACCTATGCTCTAGTAGATAGACTTGAATCTATTCATATTTTACTTGCCTTTGCAGCATTCTTCAATTTCAAGCTTTTTCAAATAGATGTAAAATGTGCTTTCCTTAATGGTTATGTTCCAGATGATGTTTTTGTTGAACAACCTCCTGACTTTGAAGACACAAAATATCATGATCATGTTTTTAGACTCACCAAAGCTTTATATGGATTTAAACAAGTTCCTTGAGCTTGGTATGATAGACTTATAGGATTTTTCATCAAAATAACTATGTTAAGGGAAATGCAGATACAACTTTTTTTATAAAGAAAGATCAGAAATTTTTTTTCATTAGTCATATTTATTTTGATGAAATTATATTTGGTTCAACTGAGCAATCTCTAACTAATTACTTTGCGTATCTAATGAAATCTGATTTTGAAATGGTTATGATGGGTGAGTTAAAATTTTTCCTTGTTCTTCAAATTTATAAAAAACCAGAAGGAACATATATATCTCAAGATAAGTATATTAAATATCTTCTTAAAAAGTATGGACATGACAAAACTAAAAGTATTAGTACTCCCATTGGTACCTCAAACACACTTGATCTTGATGAAGCTGGGAAACCAGTAGATGAATCATCTTTTAGAGGTATGATAGGAATCTTACTATACTTGACAGCTAGTCCTCCAGACTTGATGTTTTTAGTATGTTTATGTTCTAAATATCAATCAAATCCTATGGAAACTCATTTAAAGGCAGTGAATATAATTTTTCACTAATTAAAGGGAACCATGGATCTTGGACTATTTTATACATCTGGAAATGATTTTTTTTAAAGAGTTTCTCAGATACTGACATTGGTGGATGTAGAATGGTTAGAAAGAGTACATACAAAACTTGTCATTTATTAGGAGATTCATTAGTTTCTTGGTATTTAAAGAAGCAACATTCTGTTGCACTATCCACTGCTGGAGCTGAATATGTAGCTGCTGGAGGTTGTTGTTCTCAAGTGTTGTGGATGCAACACACACATACAGACTATGGCTTCAGTTTTACTAAGACTCAAATTTTGTGTGATAACACATTTTCCATTTCCCTTAGAAAAAACCCTACACATCACTCTTATGTAATACACATAGATATTAAGAATCACTTTCTTAGTGATCACACACTAAAAAGAGATACCATTCTTCAGTTTATCGGAACACAAGATCAACATGCTGAAATTTTCACAAAATCTTTACGCTCTAATAGATTTGAATACATTAAAAACTGGTTAGGAATGATAAACAGAAGGTAATTTTATTTAATTAACTTCTTGTTGAACCAATCTTTTTATAGTAATAAACTCCTTTTCATAGGGGGAGTACATCTGTTATGACGTTTTTCAAATTCTCTATAATGAATTTTTTTAGTCTTTCGTAATGGAGTTTTTCATGCTTCTTGTAATAATGTTTTTCAAAATTATTTGTAATAAAAATTTTGTGGAAGGGAAATTTTTCTTAATGAAAATTTTCTGAATGGAAATTTTCGTACTGGAAATTTTCGTAATGGAAATTTTCATACAAGAAATTTTTGTAATGAGAATTTTCATAATGGGAATTTTCATACTCAAAATTTTCGTAATTGAGTTTTTGTACTCAATGATTTTTCAATAAAACTTTTTCGTAGTGAGTTATTATTAGTTATATTTTCTTCAAGAAGAATATCACCTATTAAGAATAATCATATTATCCAATCTGAAAGGTATGATTTCCTTACATAAGTTTTTGTAGTCACTTTTACTTTCTGGTAGTTTCCTTTGTTTTTAAAATTTTTCGGATTCATTATTTCTTAAACCCGAATGTTTTTCAAACCTCAAAAGATCAGATTGAATATTTCCTTGAGAATATGTTTTAAACCGTCAGATCAGATCAGATAGTTTTTCAACCGTGAGATTGGTTTTGGAAGTTGGAAGGTCATCACCATCGCCTATATAAAGGGTACCCCTGATAGTTGTCCCACATAGATTTCAAGCTCTCGCGTGTTGAAATTATGCCCTTCCTTCTTAAGACCGTTCCAAATCATTCACTAGTCCTCCATTCCAAATGTCTGTAGAAGACACTTCTCAAGAAATGTCTATTATGAAGCCAATATCAAGTTGTTTAGTCTACGTGGAATGGATGGTCCATCCAACCTTTTTCAGTAAGTATGATTCTCTTATTTATAATAATATAAAGCTCAATGGATGGGAAGATTTCTGTGTATCGAATCCAAGGGATGAGGATGATGTTTGTACAGATTTTCTTGTAGAATTTTATGAGACTGTTTCCTTCTATGATGAAGATAGTAGAGAAAAGTTCTCCTTTAAGAGCTATGGAAAGACTTACAAGCTTTCTTACACCAAGGGTGCAAGCTTGGTGGGGCTCTCATATGATGGAGAAGTCGAATTTTGATCCCATATGCTACCAGATGTACAAAGAAGCTTCATCAAGGTGAAGTCTATGGAATGCCTTAGGCTCAAAGATGAAAAAACATCAAAGATTTCACATCTATCTACCAAAAACCGAATTTTACAATTGTGGGTTCAGGGGTTTTTCGTACCGAGAAGAGGTGACAAGGATAACTTTAGGAGAAGTGATATTTACATCTTGGATTTCTTGGTAAATCTATGAAATATCCATCTGATGAGGCACATCCTTATTACAGTTCAGAACATCATGATTTGGAATTTGAAAGCTCAAATTATTAAGTATCCTGCTCTTTTCTCCAAGGTTTTTATTCAGTGTCTTGATTCTTTCAATGTTTCTTACACCTCCAAAACGAGAAATTGTAAGGTGATGCTGATTAGTGATGAAACATTAAAGAGAATGAAAGTTGGTTTTTCAAAATAGACAAGTGAGTTCTATGATCCGCCACAGGAGGGCACAGAAGCTGTTCTTGAAAATGTAGAGAAAGTTGAACCATCGTAGAATGATGGAAAGAAAAGGAAGCTGGTGGATGTGGAGGAGACAGAAAAAACTCTTAAAGATAATGAAGCTCACTCTGCACCTACCAACCCTAAGAAACATAAATCTGATCCGGATGAAGTGATTTCCAAATGGAGGGAAGATAAGGAAAAAAGGAATGAAGGGGAACCTCAGTTCAGATTGGACCCTGCTAAAGCCAAGTATTTAAGAGAGAATACTTCTGAATATCTTTAGAAGATAGAAAAAGAGAAGAATATGAAGAAGAATATGTTTGAGGCTGAAGTTGTACAATATCTATTGAAAGCCACAAAAGTCGCTTCCGAAAATATTCCAGTACCGGAAACTTTCCTAGTCGAGTCTTTACCTGAAACTCTGGGGAATAATTTCTTCACTTTGGAAAAATCTAAAAAGAAAGATGTTGTTGAAGGAGTAGAAGAAGAAGAGGAAGTAGAAGAAGTAGTAGTAGTAGAAGAAGATAGTAGTGATTTATATGATCTGATTAAACAAGGTGAATATTATCAAGAAAAGGTAAATCCATCAGAAAAATTACCACTCCGAACATCTGAGGCTGGGTCCTCAAAGCTTGTCACACTGGGAAAGGAATAAAATAAAGATGGTAAGAAAGATGAAGACTAGGAAGAAGAGAAATTGAATGAATTATCTTAGGAAGAAATCTATGAAAATCACTTTCTTGAGGAAGAAGAAGAGAAGGAAAAACCTGATGAAGACAAGACAGTTCAACTATCTGAATGTGAGGAAAAATATCCTGATGAGAAAGCCATTCCGAATGTTGATAAAGGTAAGTAAGTTCTCATGGACACCCAAAAGAAAGATATCATAAATAAGAATGATGCTGGTGGCTCTACAAAAATAAAGCTTGTGGAAATTGATGAAGAACATTCACCGATAAATATGTCGGATTCAGAGTCATCTGCACTGGGACACGATTTTTTTGTTGAGTCTCTGAAGGAATTGGTGGATACAATTCTGATCATTCCTAAAATAGAATATAGATGCTAGATTCTTCAACATATCTTAAATCAGAAGTCAGAATCTGTGTCCATGGTGATGGATAAATGTGTAAAGAATGAGGTTGAACATAAAAATTTTCTTTTCAATTATGAGGTCCACAAGAAATATTGCAGCAAAATGACTTTATGGTCAAAGAAAATTGATGAGGATTTGTAGGATATTGATACCATTCAAAATAGTGTAATGGAAGCTTTTGATACCGAGGATGAAAATATGAAGAATCTTCAGGAAAAGATAACCCTTAAGAAAAATTCTCAGAATCAACAGGTGAAAGATCTGAATAAGAAGCTTAACTCTGTTTCTCAAAACTAGAAGGGGGAAAGAGATCTCTGGATTGAGATCAAAGAGAAACTTGTAAAGCAGGATGAATTGCTGAAGATTTAGGAAGAGGCCATGAAGTCTCAGGCAGAGGTCCTAAAATCTCAAGAATAAAGGATCACAACCTTGGAGAAACAAGATGAGGAGGACCAAAAAGACTTAAATAAGCTAAAAATACTTATGAAGAAGATAATAATCAAGGAAAAAGAAGACAAATAGACCAATATTATCTTTTTTTGTAATATCTTTTATTGTAAAAATCCATTCAATCTTAATGAAAACTTCTGTTACTTGTATTGTTTGTATGTCTTACTAATATTTCAGGTACATTATTGTTTTTCCATTCCATCAAATTCTTTTTGAAAATCACAAAGGGGGAGAAGAAAAAAGAACTCAAATTAGAGAAGGAAAAATCTAAAAGGGAGAAGTTAAGAAGAACTATCCTTATGTAAGGGGGAGTTCTCATTGCTAATTCTTCATTCAAATGAAATCTCTCATTCGAGAAATCTAGAATACAAACCTTAGAGTTTCAAAACCTAAGGGGGAGTTAGTCATATAAACCATTGATCATAAACAAAGGGATATAATCGTTAATTACAAGTCTAGAAATTTATTCTAAGGAATTACATTGTTTTTCGTAAGGATGTTTGTGATTTCCAAAAAATGGGGAGATTGTTGAGTCAATAAGGTTTTCCATATGAATTTTTCCATTCCATCATTCTTTGGGGAGATTGATAAGTCATTAATGTTTCCTTATGAAATTACCATTCCTCTTGTTTTGAAAATCACAAACACCTTTTCTTACGGAAAATTTCTTCTTACCCATGTATTACTTCCATAAGTAAAATTTCCTTTGCGATGGAAATTTACCCCTACCTTGTTTTCATTGTTCATATGAATATTTTTCTTAAGTGTGAAAATCTGATTCATATCTAAAACATCAGAATCATATAATACTTAGAAATGAAGAATTCTGTTTTGAGATCAGAATTATGGATATGAACTCTAATGAAGTTCAACTCCGAATTCTGGATACGAACTATAATTATGTTGAACTCCGAATTCTGGATACGAACTGTAATAAAGTTCAAATCTTAATTCTAGATACAGACTCTCATGAAGTTCCACTCCGAATACTAGATACGAACTCTCATGAAGTTCCACTCTGAATTCTGGATACAAACTTTCATAAAGTTCCACTCCGAATTCTAATTATAGACTTATCCAAGTTCTGACACTGAGTTCTTTGAATTCAGAATCCGAACTCTGATGAGATCTGACTTCAAATTCTCATGAACTTAGACTCTGAACATCGTATGTTCTGGTTCCGAATTCTTGTGAAATCAGACTCTAGATTTCCTTGAAATTTAGACTCCGGATTTCTACATATTTCAGGTTCCGAATTCCTAGAAAACAGAATATGAATATTCTTAAGCTTATAGACTCTGAATTTTTTTCACTTCCCTTCTGAACATTAAACTTTTACATTATGAACATTCATTTTCTACTCCATTCCGAATATCAGTTTAGTTATGCTGATATTTGTTCTATTAAAAAACGATGTCGTGCTTTCAGTTATTAACTAATCGTTGTTTGAGTGACACATGTACAGGTCCCTCCAAAATTCAAGGAATAATATGACCTTTGGAGGAGGGAGCCGACCGTTGGAGCTTCACCTATAAATAAGATCTCATTTGAACATGCTCAGGACTTTTGAAATTTTGGTGCTCATAACTTTGTGAAGTTATTTCTACAGAGAGAGACTCTTATCAACTCTCATGCTTCATAAAGAAAGTTTGAATGGCCTGTTCAAACTTGGCCTTGTGTAGATTTTCTTCATGCGGATCTGATTGTTTCATTGTACAATCGAGGGCTTCTAGGGATAGGAATATAGAGGTTCCAACACCTTGAAGTTGACGGCTTCCTTGCTGAGGAAGATAGAGGTACCGACTACCTGATAGTTGAGGGATTATAGGGATAGCAAGATAGAATCTGATCTTCATATCGAGGGCTTACCCCGGTGTGGGTAAGACAAACTTTCTTGAAAGTATAAATCAATGGACCTTTATCCAAGTTTTTTGGATACCCTTCTATTTGGGTTAAAAGACTTATTACTTGTTACTTGTTTTGTTACAAGTTTTTTTTTCTGCTGCATTTTTTATTGTTGAGGAAAGTAAACTCTCTTATACTTCCTCATCTTTTTACTCTGATATAGTTATATTCTAAACGCATTAAGGTAGAATCGTAATATTTGTAACATTTATAAATTTCATTTTCAGAATTACTTTTCAAGAATTTAGAAAATTATTTGAACTTATAGAGGTCCTGTGAATTATATAATTTATCCTTGTTAAACATAACCATCCTAAAAAGTTCCTAAGATAATTTTTAAAAGGTACAATTCACCCCCTATTGTATATGAGAATCTCATTCTTATTTCAATCTTACGTTTGTAATTATATATTATATCATACTTAGTCACATACCATCCTAACAAGGCCATCATTTCATTCTCTAGTGAAGATGTAGGTTCACCCATACAGTGGAACATCCACCCAATATAAATCAATTGTCTGTTCAATGGTTGAGATGTTCACCGTTGTCTTGTCAACATGGGTTTTGGGATCAATATCATCCCAAACAAGATGTTACACAATCTAGGACTATATGAAAAAGATCATATTCACCCTTTACTGAAGATACAATATTATAATAGGATGGAAAAGACACCGCTTCGAATGATCCGCCTGAAGACCCAGTTCGGTGGCCATGTTTTCATTACTGAGTTTATGATTGTCTCATAGGAAACTGTTTGTAATGCGTTGATGGGTAAACCATGACCCGAACTGTATGTCGTAGTCTTATCCTCATATCACCCATTACATAAATAATCCCTCAATGGCTGAGTGGGTGTGCTCCAAGGTTATGTGTCTCCATTTATTCTGGTGAATCCCTCTTCGTATATGACTACTATTATAAGAGAAAGGAAATGTAGGTTCATGTCAATGAGGTTGAGAAAACTACTTCTATGAATAACCGATGTACAAACATAGAAAATGCCTTCATTCTCCCAATCCATTAGTTGGAGGCCACAACCCCAAACCTGGGGCACTAATTTTTCATTTATGGAAGAAGTGAAATGACCAGTCCTAGGTATAAGGAATTCTGAAAGATTACTTCGTACATGAATCAATATCGTTTGATTCCATATCTCCTTACCACTATAAGGTATCATAATGTTCACCCCATAGAAATAATAATAAATCATACATTCTTATTCTGTTGGTCTAGTTTTATCTAGCACCAGATGAAACTCCATTACTTCTTTGATATTATCATGCATAGCACCTTGAGTCAAAGGCTGGATGGGATCATATTGAAAGCTTTTGTCTCTATGGTTTCAGCAGTGCAGGGACCCCCCCAATAATGATTCCACTACTGCATGGGTTTACACAAGCATTTTGTCAGGATCCACCAACTCAGAAATATTTCACCTACCAATTAACCTCTCACCCTTGACAATGAAGAGGATTCAGAATATTCCCCTCCTATATTTGAAGAATGTGTATCCACCACCATTGATGTGTTGGTATAGGTGAAGCTCAACATGAAGATAAATATGAGACCAACACTTATTAACACAACCATGGCAACAGAAGAGATTCATTAGTATGTTTTATTCTAAATGAAGAATAAATATGTATTCACCATGATCTAAAATGGTAATCCACCATTGGATCCTCAGGTCATTGTCCACCACCTCAGTCTCTAGATAAGACATCACAGGTTCAAAAAACCTCCAAAAAGATGCAACATTCTCATGGTTACATGATCGATTCTGAGGTAGTTAAAATTATCAAAACCAACTTCATCAATAAATTCATGTTCCCAATATGGGAATCCAACATTGTGCCTGTTAGGAAGAAGAGAAGACTGATTAGAGTCTGCATAGACTTCCTAGACCTCATCCATCACTATATGAAGGTTGATTTTTACCTTATATAAAAAGATTTGTTGATCGACGATACTACTAAGTTCTAAGATCTATCCTTAATGGATGGATATTCCCGGTATAATCAATTCTAAATGGACCTTGATGATAAAGATTCCACCGCCTTCAAGGCACCACGAGATAAATTTTTTTAGCAAGTAATTATATTCATTCTGAATAATTTAAGAGCCACCAACTAGAGTGTTATACACTGGATGTTAAATCCAATCCTTTGGACATTGGTGGAAAGCTACATGGATGATTTGGTGGTCTAATTTCATCAGTGTCAAAACCATCTCAAAGATCATGAGAAAGTGTTCATATTCCTCTTATCCTGCCATCAAAATATGAAACCCTTGAAGTGTGTATTTGGGGTTACCTCTGGGAAGTTTCTTGGTTTTGATGTCATATATAGAGGAATCGAGATAGATCCAAATAAGATCAAGGATATTATATAGATTCTTCCTCCAAGCAACCTTCGACATCTCTGAGGTGTTCCAAGACACTATTCCTACATACGCTGATTCATTTTAAATCTAACGGGTAAGTGTATTCCCTTTTCCCAACTCAGGAAAAAAGTTCTTGAATACTAGTGGGATGAAGAGTGTCGTGCCATGTTTTTGGAGATCATGAAGTACCTACTACAAAATTTGGATATGATTCCACTCATCTCCAGAAAGCCTCTGGTTCATTATGTGGCCACCATGAAAGGATCTATTGGTTCACCTATCACTCTTAAGAATAAATAGGGGATAGAGAATAGTTTATATTATCTTAGCCACATGCTCCTTGATACAAAGACATGATATTCCTCTATCAAGGAGAGATATCTTGCACTGGTATTTGCAGTGAATAATTTGCGACATTACCTATAATACCATGAGATATAAAAAGTCCCCTATAAATCCAATGAAGTAAATTCTGAACCCACCCATGTTTTTAAGTCATCTAGATCAATGTGAAATGACCCTTCTTCTATTTGACCTCAGGTTCGCTGAAGAGTAATCTATCAAGGGTCAGGCACTAGCAGAAATTCCTGCAGAACAACTTTCCCCCATTAAGTATTCCATAGAACATGATTTCCTAGATGAGGTAGTCCTATATATGGATCATGTAATTCCAATTTGAAATATGCACTTTAATGGGGCTATGTAAAGCCCAAGTGGTAGGATACTCAATGGTCCCATGCTTAACAGTGTAGGCCTTGGTATTGTATTCACAATGCCTACACAAGTTGTCATTCTCTATTCATTCATCTTGTCGGAAGGCTGCACTAACAATGAGGCCGAGTATCAGGCTCTTTTCAATGGCCTCAAGCTAGACCTCGGGATCGATGTTCCCCACCATAATGTGAAAGGGGACTTTGAACTACTTATCAAGAAGATCAATGGTGAAAAATTAATTAGGAATTTAGGTTGTGTACCGCTGTTAGTGCATAATCACCAACTAATTGACCAGTTTCCTTCTTAGCTAGATGTTAATCATGTCCCTCTATCATAGAATGGAAAATCTGAGGCCTTGGCCAGCCTTTCTGCATCTCTTTTTGAGCCTATCCAGGATGATTTGATGATTCATTTGACACATTGATGATTAATTTCTCCCATCAATCTAGATGATGATGATAGCCAGTAGGTAAATCATCTCCCCATTGATGCATCCACATCAGGACCACCGGCTCCCTCTGCCATACCTGAAGGGACCCCTGGTTGGAAAAATCACTTTATCGAGTATCGCCACAATGATAATATCCTAACAGACCGTGGCAAATGTGAGATAATATATTAGCGCACAGTTATGTTAATGCTCCAGAATTTTCCCATCCTTGAGCATATCCTCTACAAAAATAATTTCTATGGAGTTATCCTCTACTACATTCCAGGAGTTGAGATTCCCTTAGTTATGCTGCATGTCCATGTCAGTTCCTGTAGAGCTCATCAGGTAGGGCTAAATCACTCCCACCATATTCGAAAACTAGGCTAATTTTGGACCAATATAATACATGACTATATTGAGTTCTCCAAAATGTTTCCTTCATGTCAGATCCATGCTAATTTTTGTGCATCGATCATCAGAGTCTCTTTATACCACCATGTATCCTTGGCTCTTTTTAGTTTGGGGGCTCAATGTCATGGGACCACATCCACCTGTGATATTTTTATAGTTTAGCTGCATCATGGATGTTAAAGATTTATTTTTCAAGTAGGTATATGAAATTCCTCTCAAGGATGTCCAGGCCTCTGCCATTATTGATTTCATGAGCTCCAATATCATCCACTGATTCAGAGACCCTCATGCCATCCTCACTGATAACTGAAATAACTTTTGGGTATCTGAGCTAAATAAATGTTACTCCAAGTACAATATCCATCCTAATCATACCTTTCACTATCACAGAAAATCAATTTATAGATCATGGAATTCAAAAAACCCTCTCTAACATCACACAAAAGATGGTTGGTAAGAACAAGAAGTGCTAACTAGACAGGCTTCCATATGCTCTCTAGGCTTACCAGATGATGACTCTTAATTCCACTAGGTGATCCCATATTCCATATTGTATGAAATAGATGATATCTTTCCCAATGTGATTCAGTTTACATCACTCTGCAAAACTGTTTATGACCAGTAGATTTCGGAAAAGGCAGCACAAGTCATTTTGGCTGAACTAGAAGCCTCAATGAGAATAGCCTCTCGACCTTGCATAATTTGTGGAGGCACCAAAACAAGATAACCCGGGCTTTCAATAATAATGTTTGCCTCCATTAATTCCTACAAGGTGACATGGTATTGTCCCTGATGACAGTAATGATACCTGGTAGGAAGCCACCAAATCTGGAGCCCAAACGGGAGAGATCATACATCATTCACAAGGTTTACCCCAATGTTCCGTACTATCTGGTCACAATGGATAGTGAAAGCAATACTCCTCCCACAATTTCAAAATTCCTCCAGTATTAATTCTCATGAGTGGTTATTTCTTCATACTTGACAATAAAATACAAACAGTATGGGATCTAGGAGGTTAATTTAATAACTATTTCATCTTACATGATATCAAATTGTAAACTATCCAAGATCTATGACCATAAAATAAGATGTCTTTCATCCTACTTGACACTAAACATAAAACGGTCCGATCTCTATGACCTTAAACTAATGTCTCTTTCTATCTATATGATGATTAACTATAAATGGTCTTAGCTCTATGACCTTAATCTAAGATCCCTTTCATCCTACCTGACGATAAATAGGGAATGGTGAATACACCTGATGGTCTTAGCTGTATGACCTTATACTAATATTTCTTTCATCCTCAGTGATTATAAACTACAAATGGTATTCATATATCTGAAGTCAGAGATCTACAACCTTAATATATGATCTCCCTCAACCTTACCTCAATACATTAAACAATATGTGTAACTCCCCAGATCATCCATCACTTCATTGGGGTCTTCATTATCATTAAAATCTAAAAGGAACCCCTAGTGGCCTGGCCTCCGGTCACGTTGGCTCACCTACCATTCTAGGACAACATTCTAGAGGATCTCAAATGACAATTTTACAAAATTACAGCATTGTGAATTTGGTCAGTGGTCGATGCTCAACTGTTTGTTCCCATTCTACGTCACATGATATGGATACTACGTTGCGAAAATGGGCATCAGTTGTCCTCTATCATTATCTCTGTCCCCATGGTCTCCCAAATATCAGGCACGGTGATTCAGTTTTTTAGTCCCTTCTATCCCATGCACATGACATTAATCTGGGCATCTACAGTTTGAGATCAATGAAAATAAACTATGATCTCATTCATCATTTCCAAATGAAATTAAACAACATGAAATTTAAAGAAGTAATTGTGGATTGATTCAAATTCTTATGGTATATGTAGGAATTCCCAGACATTTCATCTTTAGGCCCATCCCCAGGTACTATAGATTCTACCTTCCTTCTCACCTGTTGGCCTAAGTATCTTTGGATCCCAAGGAACGATGTGTAATTTTGTCCCCATTCATGATGGTTTTACAACTAACACATCTCATGTACCCCTTTACAGTGATCCCCTCTTTGTCCATACCAAATGATGTTAAACTACATGATATCTTAGGAACTATGTGTAGCTTTATTCCTACCCCCACAGGATATGTTGGAATGCCCATACATTTTTTCTTTAGGTCTATCCTAGAAAATATTTTTGTCTCATTGGTTACCCCTATATGTTTAGTTCTCTTCGATGGTAACATATGTTTTGATGTGGACCCCTTTTTTCTTCATTCACATTGGGTTCTCAATGGCCCACAATGTGCCTCCATCTAGAACATCCGCTTTTACCTTTAATTCATACTGTATGACATTAAACTATAAAACATTCCTAGAACTACATATGGAATGATTTTCATCCCCATGGGATGCATAGGAACACCCGTTTGTTTTATAATTAGGTCCAGCTCAGGTCCCTCGATCCTTTTAGACCCCTTGGCATGAGGTTCCCCCTTGGGATTTCACATAGTGTGGTGTGGACTTCTTATGTCCTCATTCTCATTGAGTATTATTTATCATTCCATATGTATTCGATTTAGAACATCGTTCTCCCTCCACTTTCTTACCATATGACATTAAACATAATGGAATTCAAGAATAATGTATGGATTTATTCCTATCTTTATGGGATACGTATGAATACCCAGACGTTTTGTATTTGGGTCCATCCCTGGGTTCCTCAACCTTTTTATCCATTTCGGTATTATCATATTGTCTGAGTTCTTTGACCTTAAATAAGATCTCACCTATCCAACATGAAATTATATTATTCTTTCCAACTTCAATACATTATAATTCAATGCATTTGTGGTCCTATCTGTTTGACCTTAAAATGTATGTACTCGTTCATCCCGTATGACGTTAAACTGCACATAACATTGTCAAAATCCCCTTCTTCGAGCCCCTTGGACCGAGTCTCCCCTTGGGAGTGCGTGGTGTGGTGTGTACTTTTTCTCCCATTCATGTTGGTGTGTTTTTCCATGTCACACTCATTCCCCTATTTAGAAATTACTTTCATCTATATCCTTACAACATACCGCTTAAATTCATGTAATTCCAGAACTGCGTACAACTTGATTACCATTCTTATGGGATACGTAGAAACAACCAGGAATTTTTCCATGGGTCTAGCCCCAAGATTACTAAGCCATTCTACCCCTTTCTTCTGCTCATCTCCCCTAGTCATTTGTCCCTAGATTAACCCTTCATCCTCTAACTCACATCATCGGAATTCTTATGTGAAATGTGGTTTAGGACCTGGAGTGTTGGATTTCATATGGAAGTTCTCTCATTCAGTATCCAAGTTTCATGCATCCCATATTTTTGGTCTTCATATGATTCCATATTTGAAAGGACTCCCAAGAAGTATGGATGATCATCCTTATGAATCACCTACTCTTTTGTGCCAACATCCCCAAAGATCTCAAACGAAAATTGAGATTGGCCCCACATCGTGAATATTGTCAGTGGAAAACCCAAACATGTTTGTACCCATCCCTAGTCATATGATATAGATAATACATTTTGAATACAGTCAATAATTACCCTCCATATTTATTCCAACCCCTTGATTCATTAAATTTTGTCTTTTTATTCGCATTCCATTGCATTTGATCATTTTAGGATAGAATCTTGACAGACTCAGTGTTATTCTTATGTGAACCTTTTCCCATTGGGAGAATGAACCAATGTCATGGGTTCATTATCGACTCTACACCTACTTTCTCTATCATACGCTCCCATGTGTTGTAAGATCTTATCTCCCCTTGTATCCCACATCAATGTGGATCACGTGGTATTAGGGATTTGGGTAAGGTTTTTGACTGCATTGAAGAACCACACTTCCCTATGGTCTAAGATCTATGACCATAAACTAGGATCTCATACGTCCTTACGATATGACATTAAACTACGCATTTTACATCCGGATCATATACTGATAATCTACTTGGATGTAAGACTTCTTTGTTTGAGTATAAATTTTCCATTTAACCTTAAACCTCTGCCAGGTCACATTCTTGAGTTATGTGTTTTTTAATTCTCACCCCAATAAGGTTCATAATGACGCCCAAGTACATTAACTCCATGTTCAACCACAAAGTCCAGACCATTTCCCCCCTTCTTGGTATATGTTTTCCTCTTTGGAAGGGTGTGGTTTGGTGTGGTCTTCTATTGCCCTTATTCACGTTGGGTTGCAACATGATGCTATACTACACCTTTCTACCCCATACGGTCTAAACTCTATGACCTTTAAACTACAAATTCTAGTGTCCTAGTTCACATAACATTAAACTATGTAATATCAATGATTTTACTCGCCAGAGGGGATATCACTCCTTTTGGTATTGGTCATCTTCCATACCATATTCGATAAATATGTGTGGCTTGATCCCTATTATTATGTGATACATTGTGGCACCTAGTCTCCTCATCTATGGTCTAGCCACAACCCCTTCATTCTTCTGGACTCTTGGCCCTCACACCCATTTAGGAATGTGTGGTTTAGTTTGGAAATATTTTTTCCTCATTCATATCAGTTTATGTACCATGCTGCACATTTCCCTTCAGAGTTTTCCACATCCTCAACATATGAAGTTAAACTAAACATAATTCTAAACCTACCTATAGCACGACTCTTTCCCATATAGGATACGTAGATACACTCAAGTATCTAGCTTCAGGTATAGCCACAAGTTCATTTTATCTTCTGGATCTTCTCCCCAAATTACAGTCTAAATTATATTACCCTAAATTAGGTATCCCAAGTATGTGTAACACAAAATTAAACATTTATCTAGGGTCCATGAAGTATGACCATAAACTATATACAAAATCCGGGTAAAATGACATTAAACTATTATATATATCATATTCATTGTACAATGCTAAACTACGCATACATCTTTCTCACATTCTGGACATAAAACTTCATGGAATTCATGGACCTTTCCAGAAAGGTCCTATTTGGAGTAGGTTTTATTTGTTTCTGAAAGATATTCTAACTCAACGTACCCCTATCGCAATAGCATAATTTCAAAAGTGTTAGAAATTATTCGAATGACCCATCATTAAATCACCATGATTTTCATTCCTTATAGTTGGGATCATCATTCCCTTTCACATTCAAAAGAACCCATAATGATTAGAATGTTTGGCCTTTAGTCTCACCGACTATCCTGGGTTAACATTATGAAGGAAATATAATGAAACATAGAGTTTTTCCCCATGTTTTTTAATATGGTTAGTGGTTTGCCCTCATTTTCTTATTCACATTTATGATAACGTGATGTGGATGCTATGATTCTAATTTGGTCAATAGTTATCCTCCATCATCAATACACCTTCATTGTGTTTTGTACTTTGGGTATCTTGAATCACACCTCCCACTCCACTTAGTTGGAATGGATTTCAACACCCCTACCATTATCCCAACCGTGAACTTCAGCATGTTGGGAAAAGGGAGAATTGGATGTTATAAGATCCCTATTCTATAGAGACAACCCCCCCCCCCCCCCCTCTTCTCTTGGAAAGCTGGAGTGGTCATTCAGACCCCGGGTGTACGGTAATTTTTTGGAACCCTCATGTTCAAGGTGAACAATTATGTGGTAATACCTTTTTTCTCTCACAAGCCATGAACCATGTGAGATTAGGAATTTATGAATTGATGTTTCAGAGAAATGATTGTGATGAATTTATCAAAGAAGATAACAAAACTCTTGAATGAAACCAAAATAATTGAGTGCGTTTGAAAGTATGTTTATTAGTACATGAAAATTATAGTCCCCACGGATTGGACACTCCAATAAATTAGTTTACCTCTTAAATTTAATATATCAGCTCCACTACTCTTTGGGGCATGGCTTCCAAGTGTTTTTGTCATCTGCTAAGATCCCTCTCTTCTTTTTCGACTGCAGATCATAGTTCATTAGCCTTAGGTAGTGCACGATCCTTATCATCTTGGAGGTTTTCCATTTCAAAAGTTTCTTCCTTAGATACTCTATAACTTATGCCTAATGAGCCCGTAATTGTGATATAAGATCTTCTAGGGTTTCAATGAAGGAGGAGTGCTCATATTTCCGCATTCCTAAGCACTATATCTTTTATTCATCATCCTAAAGCGTTGATGTGTAGATTTCATTCCTCCACTACAAGCCAACTCCAAGGCCATGCTCGACCACCAATATAATCTGGACAAGGAAATCCTGAATTACCATATGATGGTGTGGGTAATCCACTCCCCGGTGCATTGTTCATGCGTCCATTGATGTAGTTTTCCCATATGTATTATCCACTCTAATTGCGGGGTGTTATCGATGATGCGTTTGATCAGATTGCATGACCAGTGGAAAACATCCTTTTTATACTCTTCATCATAAGTTGTCTAATCCAAATCCTCTAGACCATCCAGTTCATATTTAGTAAATGCATCCATGAGATCCGTAGAGGATCCTCATTGGGTTGGTCTTAATTTTTCGATTCTTATACAATGATGTCCATCTGGCCAACTAATGAAGCTGTCACACTAGCAGTATCATGTGTCACCATCTTTCTACCATAAGGAACTATGGTATGGTTATCTTGGAAACTCAGTTATATATGGACATGTTTACCTCTTTGAAGAGAAGCCTCGAATCCTCCAACATCTTTCACTAGTATCATGAATTCTATTTGGAGAAATTTTTAGATACTAATCATGTTAGCTAGTTTAATTATGAAAAAAAGAGATGGGGCCCCAATGGTGGGGAACATACAATGGTCAGAAAAACTATCTCTCCTCATGAATATCATTTTGGGGATGCCAGGGTATGGTCCTCCATAAATGTTTGTGGACTCCCAAGGTTCCATGGGGACCATCCTCGCTTCCCTGACACTATTGGACTGTGCAACCACTGTCTCACCGGATGCAGGTTATAGTGTTTGATTCTCCAAACTTTTCCTCCTACCTTCATCCCCACCAGTTGGAGCACATGGGACAAGATCCTCTTAAATAGTTAGGTGTTAGTGTAGAGACCTAAATAAATTAATAATGTAAATGAAAAAATGGAAGTGAGTTAGTTCTTACTTTAAGAGTTGCAGTAGACTTGCTCAGAGAATCCCCCTTTGAGGCCACTATTTTTCCTTATTTTTTAGAGACACTCTTAAAATCCACTTCTACATCACCCTTCTAAAGTTCTTCCTCCCTAACCCCATCCCCCATTGAACTTATTGAGCCTTCATGAAGGGGAAAAAATTCCTCTAGTTGAGCCACTAACTCCATTGGGGGGGTATTTTTCAATAGAACCCTTACTCCCTTTGTAAATGGTTTTTTAGTACTTTTGGAATGCACCAGTCTATCCAGTTCAAATTAAAATTTACTTTCTATAGGCCTAACCAATTTAAAAATGGACTTCACTGGAATGATTTCCCGCAACTCCATTCCATTCTTGTTTAAGTTCTCATAGAGGTCCTAAGTACTATGGTAATGGTTACAAAATTCACAGTGCCTCCAATCATCTAAATAAACAACATCTAAAGTATTTACTTTTTGGTACATATACATCCCTGGAGGGATAAGTCAACCACCCATGTAATCCCGTTGATGATTCCCCTCTCTCTTGGGTACATTCATTTAGAATGGCTAAGCTTATCATTGGTGCTTCCCTTTCTCCAACTTCAATTAGAGCAGGTTCATAGCCCGTTGGCCCTTGTGTTATAGCCTCGCCACCATATCATACATTTTCACCACCCTCATTAAATCACCCATATCACCACTCTTAGATGTCGAGGCGAGTGGACCAATGCTTTTCTAGCCCAGATGGTAGGTTTCTTCGATGTGTCTTCTGGGTAGCATGATTCCCAAACCAGTGTGTATTCATGAACCAATACGAATGTGGTAGTGGTTAGTTGAAACATGTTCCACATATTCCCGTCCTCTAGTGTGAAAATTATCCAATGTAGTATCATTACGCACTGATGATTCCCATGAATCACCTCTTGATACTCATTCGGGGTCTGGCTTTGCATGCATCTGAATTGTCTCCCAAAACGATGTAGAGTGTACAACTCTCATATGGGTTCAAAATATACCTGTTCCACCATCACACCACCTTGAAAGGAAAATAGGTACGATCGTTTCTTGATGGTGTCTTCTCAATCATCATTATATGCTTCAGTAAGTAGAAGAAATTGGTTGAGGATGATTTGTTCTGCCCGCCCGAACTTACACAACATGACTGATGTTTCTAGTTTCTTGTGGGGTGCTCCCTATGATATTCAAAATTTCTGGTCAAGATTGTATCCCAGGTGGATCTATGGGGTTGAGATATTTTTATCCCCCCATATATGATGCAATACAGCTATATAGGAACTAGAATGAACCACATACTAGAAACAACCTCTTACCCTCACTGATGTGACAAAGTAAATGATATAACTTCGCCATCACTATTATACCTAGTTTCACTCGTTTTCCACCAGCCAGTCATGCCACCAAAATTTACATTCTCTATCGTACTTTTATATGAGCATCTATGAGCGGTAGCACCCACCGGCAGATAAACATTTAGATGAAGGTGACCATCTATCCTATTATCCACTGCTATATTTTGACAATGTAACCCCATAGCTTCCATCATCTATCCTCCATGTTCATCCAGTATGAACCCTCTTTTCCACACTAAGCTCCTCTTGGGAATGTCGGGGGCTTTGTTGGTAGTTTCCCTTCATCCGGAGGGAAGTTTAGAAAGTATCCAAAACACTACATGAAGTGGAGATCCTAGTAGTTCTTCTTATCATCATTTATTCTGAGTCCTAAATCTAGCATTACCTTCTCCAAAGGTGAAATATATAATTCACCCTCCCATATGTTCATGAAAGGAATAAAGTCATCGTACATCCTTCCCAAGATCGGGATGAAAAATATTTGATGAAGGACTAATAGGATGATACCAACCTACCTATGGTGCATATGGAATGTGTTGGTATTCAAAAACCACCATCTTAGCTATTTTGGTATGAACTCCTTTAGTTTGGAAACACTAAATTGAGAATCCATGAATGATTTGTATAGGCCTACACACCCTAGAAATGTCTTGAACTCTTCACATGATTTATAGGCCCAGTAGGCCTAGGACTACTCATTAGTAATGTCCCTGTCCTAACATAGATACCAGCTTCTGATCCATCCCTTATATAGATTCCAAAGCCCCACCTGGACAATGGTATTATAAATAGGTTGATACATCACTACCTGCAGCTCCTTACCATCAATTTTGTTGATGTGGTTGTAAATGATATAGTATGGGACATGATTATGATCCTTTCTTACATGGCCGCCTGTATCTCTATAACATTGATATTTTTCTAGGGTGCTTATGAACTAGTAAGATGGTTCATCTCTATTTACCTTTGGAATGATAATGTTGTCTCATAATCTGAGGTCATATAATGTCAATCACCTGTATAGTGTATATTTCTTCTATTCCTCCATCAGTAGTGCCGTCATTGATTGGTAATCAGATTTACTTCATATTTATTCCCTTATTTGAATATTGTTTGATATGGCCTCCCTCCAAGCAGTGTTGGCACAAACCTCTCGAGCAAATTCTTGAGTAGCCATTAGCCTAAGGCATAAAATATTTTCTGGTCAGGTCATGAATGTTGTCATAGATTCACATTGAAAATATTGTTAGAGAAGAGTCATACCTTCAAGAATCATCCTTGATCTCATCCTTCATCATATAGGATGTAGAAGATCATGATGCACCCGTTCGCCAAAGCATTTACGAAGTACCTGACCAAAGAACGCAGTTCAAGTTGTCACGTTCATGGGCAGGATATCATCAGGATGTGTTAGAAATGTTTTAGTATTATTTTAAGATCCAGGTATAGAGATCGACCCTAACTCACATATTTATTTGTTCAATTGGATAAGGATTCGCATCGACCTACACCTGTGATTTGCAGCGCGCTTCTGGTGACACCGCTTCACTATTCCAATTTGTAAAGTTGGTTCGGACTACCACTTCGTGATGATGTTTCATGATTGTTCTTTGGGATCTGTCTTCATGATCTAGCATCATGATCTACCTTTTTGCGATCCTTTTAATTTTTCAGAGACTTTCCCTCATAATCCAACCCTCTTTTCCTTCAGCACCCATTCAGAGGGGGAAAATTGTTTGTATCTAAATTCATGGAACATGAGGCACAAAAAATTTCACAGGGTTGAATATAAATAAAGAATCAAAATCACCTTAAAATCCATCAAAACTATCCCAAAGGTCCTGGTTCGCGAAGAACTTCACCTATCCATTCTGCATCTATTATCATGAGCGTTTGTGACAGACCATCTATGAGTCCGATGAATTCCTATGCCTTCACAGCGTCACATTATATAAAAGGCCCACTTCTTAATGTCTACCTCAAAAATCCTACTTCACAACATGATGGAGCGCTACCTCTCTGTGGAATCACCTTATCTCTATGACGAACTCTACGATCATCCCTTTAACAACCCCTATGCATGTCTGATGTCATCAGTTTCTCTTCACAGTGCTTGAATTTTATCCTTAGGGTGCTCTATGACCCCCAACAACCTTCATTACCTACAAATAGCCGGCACACACCACATAAACCCAATGTTACTCTGAACATTGACCTTCCACACTACCATTTTGTAAATATGTTAGTGAATTCAAAAAATGGATTACCAAAGGTACTTGGCCCTTGAGATCCATTCCTCTTTATGATCATCATGACCCCCACCTATGATGGATATTCCCTTTGGGAAGGAAAATTCCCTTTATAGAGGATATATCCCCTTTAGGTTGATCAAGGCATCACAAATCATTAATCCTTCATGAATCACTCTCTAAATAAAGATTGTTTTTCTAAGGTGAAGCTCTACTCCATTGAAAACCTCTATTCAGAAAGCATTAGCCCTTCACGAAGATCCTATTCTTTGAAAAGACCAACATCTTTGTGATTCACCAGAGTTCATGAAGGCCATACCCTTCTCAAAGCACCAAGGCTTCGCAAATCCCATATTTTTATGGTATATTGATTTGAAACCCCCTCTCTTGTGCAACCCTCTAGGATTGTATGAAGTGATATCAAGGTTCCCCAAGTGATGATTCATGTTGTGTTACCAAACCTTGGGATTCTTCGCATAGGCACACTCAAAACAATTTCTTCTTTACATATCCACACTAATGTGGACCACTTGATGGATTACTCGATAACCCCCAATACCTAGTGCTACTTGTTCCTTCCCTACCCCATGTGTGTGTTGGTGAATGTTATGTTAGTCCTAGGGGTATGAAGTAAGTCCCCATCGTCTGAGAAGCATGACATTAAACATCAAAGAAACCCCATGTCCTAAACACAAGACATTAAAATGTGATCATTAAATAATTGAGAAGCCCAAGAAGACTATAAAGGGGATGTGAATTAGTTCTCTCTCACTCCTCTCCTCCTACTATGCTTTATCTCCTTGTTCACCTCAGGAAGCCATTGGGTAATCCCCGACACCCCCTGATACGATTGTCCATGTACGATGGTCAATTCCTTCATGTTCATTTAGACCCCTACATGGGATTCAATCTTGGAGTAAGCCCCTATTTCCACTTTGGTCTACTAACCACATGTAAGCCAAGCTCTATTCCTTACTGATGTATTTTTCATGATGTGATCCTCAATTCCATTAATTCCTCTTGTTTCTCAACCAATTCATGAATCACTTGGGCTTATAGTAAGTATCAACCATGAAATCCATCATGGGCCACCAATCACATGTATTCCTCATGCCCCTCTTTTTAACACCCCAAGATTTCATAGTGTGTTATTTCTTCAAAATAATTCTATAACTTGCACTACACGCAAGACCGAGTTCAAGCGCACCATGACTTACCAATCAAGCCGTTCAAAAGAGGTTATGAATAGTATTAACTAAATTTTAAACTTTATATAATATTTATAATTTTAGAATCCATATTATGAGTTTCTTAGACATAATGTAAGAACAAATTCCTTTTTTTCAGATAAAAGATGTATTTTTCAGAAATGCACTTTTACCAACTTTAACCCTTTTTAAATCCAATAGTTTAAACTTTTATATATTCAATTTGACTAAATAAATTTATTCTCTAGAATAGGGACATAAATAAATTTACATTGTAACACCCCAATCTTCTATGGTATGCTTCTCTTTGAATAATGTGATAGCGTGTGTTGTACGCAACATCGAGTTCTAACACAATGCAACCAATCAAAATAGCCGTAATGAATATTAATACCTACTTTTTAGATTTTTATAAATTTTATCTCTCAAAATGGACTTCATTTTTAGATTTGGAGTATCAAATTTAGCCTAAGGAGAAATTTTGGTACTTTTCGGATAACTTTAATAGTTTGATGAATAGTGAAAATTACTAAATTTTAATTAAAAACAAATTTTTTAATAAAAATAATTAATAGCGAGAAATTATGAATTTCCGTGGTTTTAAATTATAATTAGAATATATTTTTACCATTTTATGCAATGGTGTTCATTAGAATTAATTTCACTTTGAAATTGGACATAAACAATTGACAATCTTTTGATATATATTGTTTCTTAATAACACGCTATTTGTTATGACAGCGGGAATTAATTATAAAATTAATTAATGCAACTTATATTTTTGGAAATTTGTAAAATAGACATCATTTTTGAATTCGGAATATCAATTACTGCTTAGTGTGAAATTTTGGCATTGTTCTGATAAACTTCAATTTTTGATGAATTGTGAAACTACTAAGTGGTGGTTAAAAAACTGAATTTTTCATAAAACTTAATCTTACCGCTTCTGTGATCGGAATTTCAAAAATCTGAGAGACACAGTTAATATAAAGGAGTAGAATGTGGTTCAATGAGATGAAAATAATTTTTGGTGAATAGTAACTTTTTACTTTTATTTACCACGGTTAAAAGTAAATAGGGTAATTAAGGGTAAAAATGATATTAATATTACCCTAACACATGTCCTAATTCTATTGGACAAGTTTATCTCCACCAAAAAAACTTTCGGAATAAAATATTATCATTTAGGACCACTTGGATTAGATTAGGACATTTATTATTATTTAATTCAAAGAAGAGTTAAAAGAGTTAAAATAAATGTTTATTTACTAAAACATTTTAAATATAGTGTTATACATAAGATAAAATCTATTTTAAATATTAATTAAAAAGCTAAAAACATTTCCTACATCATGATATTTTATTTATAATTTTCATACATTAAAAAATGTAATTTATTTATGACACAATGATGATGCAGTAATTACCTAATTAATGAAAAATTTGAATAATTGATATTATAAATACCCAAATAAATGTAATTTGAGACTTTTTATAAATACCAAAAATTTTCTAGGATACTATGACATGTTATAATTGATTTAATTAACGTTTTTATAAGTACTCATTCTGTTATGATTTTTACAAAAATCAATTATTGAATAGTGTCAAAATTGACATAAAAGAGTTTTTAAAACAAACATTATATTATTAATTGATATTAAATTCCTAAAAATATAAGGATCAGCCAAGAGACTTGTATCATGATAGGTGTATAATTAATGGGCAACTTATGGGTCGATTAGATGTATATAGTAAGTTTATTAACCATATAATATAAAAATACAAAGAGACATTGTAAAAGTGAAACTAATTAACTAAGAGTTAATACTTAATGATAAGGTTAATATAATGACCCAAACCTATCTAAATTATATTGGTTGAGTGGTGTTCGACCCATCCCAACCTTAACCTATAAATAAATCACTTTGGAGCCATTAGAAACTGAATATTAATTTATTATAAAATAATATTTCTTACTTTTCCAAAGGTGCCCCTCACCCCTCTTACAAAAGGGCACTCTCCCTTCTCATTATCTCACACCTTCAACGCCTTTTGGTTCGTCAAACCTCTACACAAATACTCTCTCAACTTCCCTCACTTCATCCTAGAGGCTTTCCTTTAGTCAGAAAGCCATCTTAAGGAGCCCTTTTTATCAAATCAAAAGGAAGAACCCGAAGAAGAGGTAATGATTTCACCACCCTTTTTCAAGTTCCTTTATTCTTCCACTTCATCTTTATTTGTTATTACCATTATAAAATAATGAATCCAATATCTAATATATACCATAATATTATTATAAATATGGTACAACCATATTCAGTATTCTATCCATCCTTTGAATGACATGTCACCATACGTGCGTACGTACGGCTAACCGTCTCCACGTCGTGGTGTAATTGTTATTCAATATATTATTATTTGGATGGGTATAATAATGATTTGGAATTCATTTAAGTAATAAATATAACAGAATAATGATTCTGTATATATGATATACCATACAATTATATATTATTTTAATATCAAAAGAATGATATTTTCGCTCGTGCGTACGTACGGATTACCGTCTCCACGACGTGATGAGATTCATTTCCAAGCTCACCATTCATCGACGATTATAAAAATATATATTACTAATAAGTATGTAGTATATGAAATAATAATGCTACTGGATATATATATATATATATATAATGATTTATGTACTTACATATATCTTATTCATTTACTTCCGTTCAATACTATATGAAAACAGAAACAACGTTTATGCATACGTACGGACTACCGTATCCATAAACGGTGTTTTCCATATCATATATATGTCTATTATAAATGTTTATATTCTAAATATATATGATATATTTATCATGTTTTATATTCTGGAAGTATTTAAATCATGATCTATGTAATACAACCAAGAGTGACAAGTTAAAACACGTACAATAAAGAAAGAGATTATTACCCAAAATGTTAACTTAACATGGAAATTATTATTAAATGGGTAATATAAAGTCATAAATGAATCAGGTATGATATAATAAATATTAATATGGTTCTGTTATAATTTAATAACATACTATGATCTTCGTACAGGAGGTTAAACGTACCCTCGACTAAAGGAATGTGCAAGGTAAGGGGTTTTCATCTCACTCCTTATTTCCGTGAGATTCATGCCATATTTCCACTATTACCTTTTTTGTGGCATATGTACTGCCCATAATTGTATTCTTTGTGGAATAAACAGTAATTTATGTTTATTTACATATTCATTGTATGGTACCTCTTTCATGGGTTGTATGTTTCGTAAGTTACCAAATTGATAATGGTTAATTTGACAACCTCTTTATTATCAGAGGTTGTTTTTACGTAAGTATCTACTGGGAAATACTTATTATCCATATCCATGTTTTATGAAAGAGTTTTCAAAGGGATTCTTTTAAGGGACATTTTACTAAAACATAATTTCAAACGTTTTAAATATTTATTCTTCTAAATCATTATCATTAATGTCCATGTCTTCAAAATGGGGTTTAAGGATTTATTTATATGGACATGAATGTTTTTAAAATGTTAATTCCTTTCAAAAGTTTCAAAGTGGTATGTGAAACTTTGATTCAAAAATAACATTAAATGAATTCTTTTCCAAATTGTGTGACATTTAAATTTTTTCATGAAATAGAGATATTTCTCTCAAATAATTTTGATTTCATCTATGTCAACATCCTTTGATAAATTTTACACTTGTTTGAAGTTTATTTATTATGATACGAATCTTCCATATTGTATTTAAGTTTTTGTGATATGTTTGACTATGTATGAGTTATCTTTATTCCATTAATTCTTTATGATTAATTTTTTGGCATTTCTTATGATAGTTTTAATACGAATGTTTATGTTATATTTCATCCTCTTGTTAAGATGAATGTGCTGGACTATTATGTTTCGGGTTGGGGACCGGTAAAAGTAAGCCCTCCGGGTTGGTGTCCGGTTATTAGAGGCACTCCGGGTTGGTGTCCGGTTATTAGAGGCACACCGGGTTGGTTTCCGGTTATTAGAGGCACTCCGGGTTGGTGTCCGGTTATTAGATGCACACCGGGTTGGGTTCCGGTTATAGTTAGCCCCTAGTCTTTGGCACGAGGCCTTGATAAAGAAATTAAAGTTCAGAATTATGCATTCCACCATTAAGAAAATGGTTAGTGATATTGCATGTGATTATTCGATTAGTAGAATATCCATGTGAATAAGTAAATGGCATTATTTTATTTTATTTCTGCCATATTATGATGAAGTTCAAGTTTAAAAGGATTTTGTTCTAGTTTTATACATTGCCTTAAATGTTTATGCTTATTTTTGAAAGTTTCCATTGTTTTTCTTACCCTTACTGAGCATTTGAGCTCACCCCTTTCTATGTTTTATTTTTCCCAGGATTCCATGAAGTGAAATGTGATTGATATGAAGGGTTAAGACAAGGGAATAATGGCATTCATAAACTATTATTTATGTTGTTTTGTATGTTATGAAGTGTAATGTAACATTCATGTATGTAATCTATTTTCCAAGACTACTAAACCGATCAGTTCTTCGGGACATGGTTCCTTGTAATCATGCCACTATATTAAAATAATGCACCGACTCTGGGTCACTGGGGTCGGGGCGTTACAGTTGGTATCAGAGAATGTTTAGCAATAACCTTGGAAACTAGATTTAGATAAACTCTGATTAGAGCACATATCCCTAAGATAGACTTTGAGGATTAGTATAGAAGAACTTCCTAGAATTTTGGTATTGTAGATATTTTGTGAGTTTTCCGAGCAATACATCCCTGTCTGGATACGAGTAGGTAGAGGCGGCTCTGGCACATATGTACCTAGGGGTAAAACCCGAAAACACCGCTATGAGCTAGACTCGAACGGGAACTGGTGCACAACAACGGGCCTTGATGCACTATTGGTTACGACACTCCTGGGGGATATGCTTAGGATAATTCTCATTTTGTTTACAAACCATTTTGAAGGGATCAAGAGTATATACATACTCAAAGAAAACATTTTTTATGATTATGGATTATATCCAAAAACTGTTCAATTTGCATTAGGAATTATTTATTGCAATTCATACACTGACCTAGTTTATGCTATTGTATAGAAATGGCACCCAGTAGAAGGAATGTGAACTCCAATAATATGTATGATCCAAAGAGTAAGAAAGATCTTATCCTTCATGGTATTAAGACATTATTTAGAAGGGAAATAGTCTCCTAGGTATTATCATCATATGAAGAAATAGTATCATGTGTGGATAAGATAACTAAAGAGTTTACTGAGTCCTTTGGCTTTGAAGGGAAGCAAGAGAAGAAAAGGATGGAAGAGAGAAAGATGGATAAAGGGAAGAAGGAAAAGAAGAATTTCCCCATATGTGATAACTGTGGGAGGAAACACCCTATAACTTTCCTGAAAGGAATGGGAGTTTGTTATAAGTGTGGAGAAAAAGGAATAAGGTGCGTGACTGCAAAGGTAAGAAAATGGTTTCAAATGTACAATTATTCATTTTCAAGGAGTGTGGACACTACTTGAACCTATGTCCCAGTCATCGGACTATGCCGCAAATGATGCTATTAGTTAATAATCAAGTTATGATACTACCACATATGAAGTGGAATGATTAGAGTTCTTATGTTGATTATGTCATTTGAGTGTTGTATCAACAATGTACTTGTTATAATAATTAGGGAGTATATAAGGTTTGTACTGTAGTACAATTTCATTAAGGACTTGAGATTGTGTGGAACAAAGAAAAGTGACTCAATAGCAAGATAAATTTTTGGAAAATATATGGTTGAGAGAATGATAAACCATAATATAGTTATGATACCGAGGTAGTGATTTTAGAATAATACATGATTGATATGGATAAATTATATTGGATATTCTTGACTACCTTGAAACTGATTAATGATTTGTATATTCCATCATTGTTGGAGTGTACAACATTTTTGGATTTAAGAGGTATATCCATTATTATTTAAGGAATAAGGGATCATGATTGTAATCAATAAGTTTTTATGGTAATTCAGGATGTTGTAGTGTATTAAAAGAATACATGATGAAGGTGTTCACATGTTATTACACAGCAAAAAAGATCTTCATTTTTGGACTAAAGAGTTTTGGATAGTTCTAGTTTGGATTATTTTTGGATTTCCATAAAAGGACAACCCGGAGGTCGGGCGACAACCCGTCGCCACCGACAAGGCCCTGAGACTTGAACCCGCAACCGAAGGGCGACAAGGGTGTATCACCTACCAATGGCCCGCGAGATGTCCTGGATTAAATAATGTAGTTTTTTAAAAGATCTGGTAGATGAATTATAAATTCGTTTTTTTCGAACACTATACGAATAGTATAAATAGAATTTTTTTACGTTCTATTATCTTTTAGAGTGAATGATGAGTTTGTGGTAAAAATTTGTTAAAGGATGGAACTCTACTTGTCAAGAATATATTTATTCTTCTCTTATTCTATGAAGAAATTAATTCTTATAATTTATTTAAATAATCCTAAAACCATAAATGTGTTATCATATTACCCTATGTTTTGTAGAACCGATGGTATTTCAAATCATCATAGATTGATGAATATAAGGACCTCAATTTTACACTTGTTTTTGATTGTTGACCTCAATAAATACCTATAATAATTTAAGTTTTTCCTCCAATTATATGTCTCTAATTTCCACCAATGTTCTCCTAATTGAGATCATAATTTGGTGGTGACCCTTTCATTTCTCTTTTCCTCATAATATGACTAAATTTTAGTAACCCAATTTCCGATGTGGGTTTTCCCACAAAGATATTTTCTATTTTCGGCCTTTTATTTTTGATGAACAATTTCAAATTGCGAGGACACAATTTATTTAAGGAGGGGAGAATGTAACACCCCAAGATTTCATAGTGTGTTATTTCTTTAAAATAATTCAATAACTTGCACTACACGCAACACCGAGTTCAGGCGCACCATGACTTACCAAACAAGCCGTTCAAAAGAGGTATGAATAATATTAACTAAATTTTAAACATTATATAATCCTTATAATTTTATAATCCATATAATGAGTTTCTTAGACATAATGTAAGAAGAAATTCCTTTTTTTCAGATAAAAGAAGTATTTTTAAAAAATGCACTTTTACCCACTTTAACCCTTTTTAAATCCAATATTTTAAACTTTTATATATTCAATTTGACTAAAAAAATTTATTCTCTAGAATGGGGACATAAAAAAATTTACAATGTAAATCCCCAAGCTTCTACGGTACGCTTCTCTTTGAATAATGTGATAGCGTGTGTTGTACGCAACATCGAGTTCTAACACACTACATCAATCAAACTAGCCGTAATGAATATTAATACCTACTTTTTACAATTTTATAAATTTTATCTCTCAAAATGGACTTCATTTTTAGATTTTGAGTATCGAATTTATCCTAATGTGAAATTTTGGTACTTTTCGGATAACTTTAATATTTTGATGAATAGTGAAAATTACTAAATTTTAATTAAAAACAACATTTTTAATCAAAATAATTAATAGTGAGAAATTATTAATTTGAGTGGTTTTAAAGTATAATTAGAATATATTTATAATTAATTTCACTTTGAAATTGGACAAAAACAATTGTCAATCTTTTGATATATATTGTTTCTTAAAAACACGCTACTTGTTGTGACAGCAGGAATTAATAATAAAATTAATTAATGCAACTTATATGTTTGGAATTTTTTAAAATAGACATCATTTTTGAATTCGGAATATCATTTATATCTTAGGGTAAAATTTTGGCATTGTTCTGAAAAACTTCAATTTTTGATGAATAGTGAAACTACTAAGTGGTAGTTAAAAAAACTGAATTTTTCATAAAACTTAATTTTACCGCTTCTATAATTGGAATTTCAAAAATCCGAGAGACACAGTTAATATCAAAGAGTAAAATGTGGTTCAATGAGATGAAAATATTTTTTGGTGAATAGTAACTTTTTACTTTTATTTACCACGGTTAAAAGTAAATAAGGTAATTAAGGGTAAAAATGATATTAATATTACCCTAACACATGTCCTAATTCTATTAGAAAACTTTAGCTCGACCCAAAACAACCTTATGAATAAAATATTATCATATAGGTCCAGTTGGATTAGATTAGGACATTTATTATTATTTAATTCAAAGAAGAGTTAAAAGAGTTAAAATCGATGTTTATTTATTAAAACATTTTTAATATAGTGTTCTACATAAGATAAATTTGATAGTAAATATTCATTAGAAATATAACAAGATTTAATACATAATGATATTTTATTTATAATTTTTAGACATTAAAAAATGTAATTTATTTATGACACAATGATGATGCAGTAATTACCTAATTAATGAAAAATTAGAATAATTGATATTATAAATACCCAAATAAATGTAATTTGTGACTTTCTATAAATACCGATAATTTTCTAGGATACTACTACATGTTAGGATTTATGTAATTAACTTTTTTAGAAGTAATCATTCTGTTATGATTTTTACAAAAATAAATTATTGAATATTGTCAAAATTGACATAAAAGAGTTTTTAGAAAAAATATTATATTATTAATTGATATTAAATTCCTAGAAATAAAAGTATCGGCCAAGAGATGTATATCATGATAGTTGTATCATTAATGGACCACTTGGGGGTCGATTGGATGTATATAGTAAGTTTATTAACCATATAATATAAAAATACAAAGAGACATTGTAAAAGTGAAACTAATTAACTAAGAGTTAATACATAAAGATAAGGTTAATATAATGACCCAAACCTATCTAAATTCTATTGGTTGAGTGGTTCTCGACCCATCCCAACCTTAACCTTTAAATAATCCACTTTGGATCCATTAGAAACCGAATATGAATTTATTATAAAATAATATTTCTCGCTTTTCCAAAGGTGCCCCTCACCCCTCTTATAAAAGGGCACTCTCCCTTCTCATTAAATCACACCTTCAAAGCCTTTTGGTTCGACCAACCTCTACCCAAATACTCTCTCAACATCCCTAAATTTATCCTAGAGGCCTTCCATTAGTCAGAAAGCCAACTTATGGAGCCCTTCTGATCAAATCAAAAGGAAGAACCCGAAGAAGAGGTAATGATTTCACCACCCTTTTTCAAGATCCTTTCTTCTTCCACTTTTTCTTTATTTGTTATTACCATTCTAAAATAATGAATCCAGAATATACTATATACTGTAACATTATTATAAATATGGTACAACCATATTCAGTATTCTATTCATCCTTTGAATGACATGTCACCATACGTGCGTACGTACAACTTACCGTCTCCACGTCGTGGTGTAATTGTTATTCAATATATTATTTTTTGGATGGGTATAATAATGATTTTAAATCATGTAAATAATAAATATAACATAATTATGATTCTTTATATATGATATACCATCCAATTATATATTATTTTAATATCAAAAGAATGATATTTTCGCTCGTGCGTACGTACAGATTACCATTTCCACGACGCGATGAGATACATTTTCAAGTTCACCATTCATCGACGATTATAAAAATATATATTACTAATAAGTATGTAATATATGAAATAATAATGCTACTAGATATATATTTATATATATAAAGATTTATGTACTTACATATATCTTATTCATTTACTTTCGTTCAATACTATATGAAAACAGAAACAACGTTTATGCGTACGTACGGACTACCGCCTCCATAAACGGTGTTTTCCATTTCATATATATTTCTATTATACATATTTATATTCTAAATATATATGATATATTTATCATGTTTTATATTCTAGAAGTATTTAAATCATGATCTAAGTGATACAACCAAGAGTGAGAAGTTAAAACACGTACAATAAAGAAAGTGATTATTACCAAAAATGTTAACTTAACATGGAAATTATTATTAAATGGGTAATATAAAGTCATAAATGAATTAGGTATGATATAATAAAAATTAATATGGTTCTGGTATAATTTAACAACATACTACGATCTTCGTACAGGAGGTTAAACACACCCTCGACTAAAGGAAAGTGCAAGGTAAGGGGTTTTCATCTCACTCCTTATTTCTGTGAGATTCATGCCATATTTCCACTATTACCTATTTTGTGGGGTATGTACTGCCCATAATTGTATACTTTTTGTAATACAATGTAATTTATGTGTATTTTAATATTCATTGTATGGTACCTCTTTCATGGGTTGTATGTTTCGCAAGTTACCAAATTGGTAAGGGTTAATTTCACAACCTCTTTATTATCCGAGGTTGTTTTTATGTAAGTATCTACTGGGAAATACTTATTATCCATATCCATGTATTATGAAATAGTTTTCAAAGGGATTATTTTAAGGGAATTTTTACTAAAACATCATTTCAAACGTTATAAATATTTATTCTTCTAAATCTTTCTCATTAATGTCCATGTCTTCAAAATGGGTTTTAAGGATTTATTTATATGGAGATGAATGTTTTTAAAATGTTAATTCCATTCAAAAGTTTCAAAGTGGTATGTGAAACTTTGATTCAAAAATGTCTTTAAAAGAATTCTTTTCCAAATTGTGTGATATTTAAAAATTTTCATGAAATAGAGATATTTCTCTCAAATAGTTTTGATTTCATCTATGTCAACATCCTTTGATAAATTTTACACTTGTTTGAAGTTGATTTATTATGATACGAATCTTCCATATTGTATTTAAGGTTTTGTGATATGTTTGATTATGGATGGGTTATCTTTATGCCATTAATGCTTTATGATTAATTTTTTGGCATTTCTTATGCTAGTTTTAATACGAATGTTTATGTTATATTTCATCCTCTTTTTAAGATGAATGTGATGGACTAGTATGTTCCGTGTTGGGGACCGGTAAAAGTAATCCCTCCGGGTTGGTGTCCGGTTATTAGAGGCACTCCGGGTTTGTGTCCGGTTATTAGAGGCACTCCGGGTTGGTTTCTGTTTATTAGAGGCACTCCGGGTTGGTGTCCGGTTATTAGATGCACTCTGGGTTGGGTTCCGGTTATATTAGCCCCTAGGCCTTGGCACGAGGCCTTGATAAAGAAATTAAAGTTCAGCATTATGCATTCCATCATTATGAAAGTGGTTAGTGATATTGCATGTGATTATTCGATTATTAGAATATCCATGTGAATAAGTAAATGACATTATTTCATTTTATTTCTGCCATATTATGATGAAGTTCAAGTTTAAAAGGATTTTGTTTTAGTTTTATACATTGTCTTAAATGTTTATGCTTATTTTTGAAGGTTTCCGTTGTTTTTCTTACCCTTACTGAGCATTTGAGCTCACCCATTTCTATGTTTTATTTTTCCCAGGATTCCATGAAGAGTAATGTGATTGATATGCAGGGTTAAGACAAGGGAATAATGGAATTCATAAAGGATTATTTATGTTGTTTTGTATGTTATGAAGTGTAATGTAATATTCATGTATGTAATATATTTTACAAGACTGCTAAACTGATTGGTTCTTCGGGACATGGTTCCTTGTAATCATGCCAATGTATTAAAATAATGCACCGACTCTGGGTCACTGGGGTCGGGGCGTTACAATTGGTATCAGAGGATGTTTTGCAATAACCTTGGAAACTAGATTTAGATAAACTCTGATTAGAGAACATAACCTTAAGATATACTTTGAGGATTAGTATAGAAGAACTTCCTATAATTTTGGTATTGTAGAGATTTTGTGAGTTTTCCGAGCAATACATCCCTGTCTGGATATGAGTAGGTAGAGGTGGCTCTGGAACAGATGTACATAGGGGTAAAACCCAAAAACACCGCTTTGAGCTAGACTCGAACGGGAACTGGTGCATGACAACGGGCCTTGCTGCACTCTTGGTTATGACACTCCTAGGGGATAAGCTTAGGATAATTCTCTTTTTATTTACAAACCCTTATGAAGGGCTCAAGAGTATATACATACTCAAAGAAAACATTTTTTATGATTATGGATTATATCCAAAAACTTCTCAATTTGCATTAAGAATTATTTATTGCAATTCATAAACTGACCTAGTTTATGCTATTGTATAGAATTGGCGCCCAGTAGAAGGAATGTGAACTCCAATAATACGTATGATCCAATGAGTAATAAGGATTGTATCTTTCATGGTATTAAGACATCATTTAGATAGAAATAGTCTCCCAGGTATTATCATCATATGAAGAAATAGTATCATGTGTGGATAAGATAACTAAAGAGTTTACCGAGTCCTATGGATTTGAAGGGAAGCAAGAGAAGAAAAGGATGGAAGAGAGAAATATGGATAAAGGGAAGAGGGAAAAGAAGAATTTCCCCATATGTGATAACTGTGGGAAGAAACACCCTGGAACTTTCCAGAAAGGAATGGGAGTTTGTTATAAGTGTGGAGGAAAAGGGCATAAGTTACGTGACTGCAAGGGTAAGAAATTGGTTTCAAATGTACAATGCTTCATTTGCAAGGAGTGTGGACACTACATGAACCTATTTCCCAGTCATCAGACTATGCCGCAAATGATGCTATTGGATAATATTCAAGTTATGATACTCCCACATAAGAAGAGGAATTACTAGAGTTCTTATGTTGATTATGTCATTTTAGTGTTGTATCAACAATGTACTTGTTATAATAATTATAGAGTATATAAGGTTTGTACAGCAGTACGATTTCATTAAGGATTTGAGATTGTGTGGAAGAAATAAAAGTGACTCAATAGTAGGATAAATTTTTGGAAAATATATGGTTGAGAGAATGATAAACCATAATATAGTTCTGATGCCGAGGTAGTGATTTTAGAATAATACATGATTGATTTGGATAAATTATATTGGATATTATTGACTACCTTGAAACTGATTAGTGATTTGTATATTCCATCATTGTTGGACTTTACAACATTTTTGGACTGAAGGAGTATATCCATTATTATTTAAGGAATAAGGGATCATGAATGTAATCAATAATGTTTTATGGTAATTCAGTATGTTGTAGTGTTTTAATAGAATACATGATGAAGGTGTTCACATGTTATTACAGAGCAAAAAGGATCTTCATTTTTGGAAAAAAGAATTTTGGATAGTTCTAGTTCGGATTATTTTTGGATTTCCATAAAAGGAAAACCCGGAGGTGGGGCGGCAACCCGTCGCCACCGTCAAGGCCTCGAGACTTGAACCTGCAACCGAAGGGCGACAAGGGTGTATCACCTACCACTGGCCCACGAGATGTCCTAGATTAAATAATGTAGTTTTTTTTAAAAGTTCTGGTAGATGAATTATAAATTTTTTTTTTCCGAACCCTATACGAATAGTATAAATATAATTTTTTTTACGATCTATTTTCTTTTAGAGTGAAAGATGAGTTTGTGGTAGAAATTAGTTAAAGGATTGAACTCTAATTGTCAAGAATATATTTCTTCTTCTCTTATTCTATGAAGAAATTAATTCTTATACTTTATTTAAGGAATCCTAAAACCAAAAATGTTTTATCCTGATACCCTATGTTTTGTTGAACCGATGGTATTTCAAATCATCATAGATTGATGAATATAAGGACCTCATTTTTAAACTTGTTTGTGATTGATGACCTCAATAACTACCTATAAATATTTACGTTTTTCCTCCAATTATATGTCTCTAATTTCCACCAATGTTCTCCTAATTGAGATCCTAATTTTGTGGTGACCCTTTCATTTCTCTTTTCCTCATAATAAGAATAAATTTTAGTATCCCAATTTCGGATGTGGGTTTTCCCACAAAGATATTTTCTATTTTCAACCTATTATTTTCGAAGAACAATTTAAAATTGCGAGGACACAATTTATTGAAGGAGGGGAGAATGTAACACCCCAAGATTTCATAGTGTGTTGTTTCTTCAAAATGACTCATTAACATGCACTACACGCAACACCGAGTTCAAGAACACCATGACTTACCAAACAAGCCGTTCAAAAGAGGTTATGAATAATATTAACTAAATTTTAAACTTTATATAATCCTTATAATTTTAGAATCCATATTATGAGTTTCTTAGACATAATGTAAGAAGCAATTCCTTTTTTTCAAATAAAAGAAGTATTTTTCAAAAATGAACTTTTACCAATTTTAACCCTTTAAATCCAATATTTTAACCTTTTATATATTCAATTTGACTAAATAAATTTATTCTCTAGAATGGGTACATAAAAAAATTTACAATGTAACACCCAAAGCTTCTACGATACGCTTCTCTTTGAATAATGTTATATCGTGTGCTGTACGCGACATCGAGTTCTAACACACTAGAACCAATCAAACTAGCCGTAATGAATATTAATACCTAATTTTTAAAATTTTATAAATTTTAACTCTCAAAATGGACTTCATTTTTATATTTGGAGTATCTAATTTAGCCTAAGGTGAAATTTTGGTACTTTTTGGATAACGTAAATATTTTCATGAATAGTGAAAATTACTAAATTTTAATTAAAAACAACTTTTTTAATCAAAATAATTAATAGTGAGAAATTATGAATTTGAGTGGTTTTAAAGTATAATAAGAATATATTTTTACCATTTTATACAATGGTGTTCATTCGAATTAATTTCACTTTGAAATTGGATATAAACAATTGTCAATCTTTTGATATATATTGTTTATTAAAAACATACTATTTGTTGTGACAGTGGGAATTAATTATAAAATTAATTAATGCAACATATATGTTTGTAATTTCGTAAAATAGACATCATTTTTGAATTCAGAATATCAATTATAGCTTAGGGTGAAATTTTGGCATTGTTCTGAAAAACTTCCATTTTTGATGAATAGTGAAACTACTAAGTGGTAGTTAAAAAACTGAATTTTTCATAAAACTTAATTTTACCGCTTCTGTGAATGGAATTTCAAAAATCCGAGAGACACGGTTAATATCATGGAGTAAAATGTGGTTTAATGAGATGAAAATTATTTTTGGTGAATAGTAACTTTTTTACTTTTATTTACCACGGTTAAAAGTAAATAGGTTAATTATGGGTAAAAATGACATTAATATTACCCTAACACATGTCCTAATTCTATTGGACAAGTTTATCTCGACCATAAACAACCTTAGGAATAATATATTATCATATAGGTCCAGTTGGATTAGATTAGGACATTTATTATTATTTAATTCAAAGAAGAGTTAAAAGATTTGAAATCAAAATTTATTTACTAAAACATTTTTAATATAGTGTTATACATAAGATAAATTCAATTTTAAATATTTATTAGAAATATAACAATATTTTATACATAATGATATTTTATTTATAATTTTTAGACATTAAAAAATATAATTTATTTATGACACAATTATGGTACAGTAATTACCTAATTAATGAAAAATTGGAATAATTGATTTTATAAATACCCAAATAAATATAATTTGAGACTTTTTATAAATACCAATAATTTTCAAGGATACTGTGACATGTTAGGATTGATGTAATTAACTTTCTTCGAAGTAATCATTCTGTTATGATTTTTACAAAAATCAATTATTGAAAAGTGTCAAAATTGACATAAAAGAGTTTTTAGAACAAATATTATATTATTAATTGATATTAAATTTCTAAAAATCTAAGGGTCGTCCAAGAGACTTATATCATGATAGGTGAATCATTAATGGACCACCTGAGGGTCTATTGGATGTATATAGTATGGTATGTAATCATATAATATAAAAATACAAAGAGACATTGTAAAAGTGAAACTAATTAACTAAGAGTTAATACTTAAAGATAAGGTTAATATAATGACCCAAACCTATCTAATTCTATTGGTTGAGTGGTTTACGACCCATACCCAACTTAACCTTTAAATAATCCACTTTAGAGCCATTATAAATCTAATATGAATTTATTATAAAATAATATTTCTAGCTTTTCCAAAGGTGCCCCTCACCCCTCTTATAAAAGGGAACTCTCCCTTCTCATTAACTCACACCTTCAAAGCCTTCTGGTTCGGCCAACCTCTGCCCAATTAATCTCTCAACTTCCCTAAATTCATCCTAGAGGCCTTACTTTAGTCATAAATCCAACTTATGGAGCCCTTTTGACCAAATCAAAAGGAAGAACCCGAAGAAGAGGTAATGATTTCACCACCCTTTTTCAAGTTCCTTTATTCTTCCACTTATTCTTTCTTTGTTATTACCATTCTAAAATAATGAATCCAGTATCTACTATATACTGTAATATTATTATATATATGGTACAACCATATTCAGTATTCTATCCATCCTTTGAATGACATGTCACCATACGTGCGTACGTACGACTTACCGTCTCCACATCGTGGTGTAATTGTTATTCAATATATTATTATATGGATGGGTATAATAATGATTTTTAATTCATGTAAATAATAAATATAACATAATCATGATTCTTTATATATAATATACCATCCAATTATATTTTATTTTAATATCAAAAGAATGATATTTTCGCTCGTGCGTAGGTACGAATTACCGTCTCCACGACGCGATGAGATTTATTTCAAAGTTCACCATTCATCGACGATTATAAAAATATATATTACTAATAAGAATGTAATATATGACATAATAATGATACTAGATATATATATATATATAAGGATTTATGTACTTACATATATCTTATTCATTTACTTCCGTTCAATACTATATGAAAACAGAAACAACGTTTATGCGTACGTACAGACTACCATCTCCATAAACAGTGTTTTCCATTTCATATATATGACTATTATACATATTTATATACTAAATATATATGATATATTTATCATGTTTTATATTCTGGAGGTATTTAAATCATGATCTAAGTGATACAGCCAAGAGTGACAATTTAAAACAAGTACAATAAAGAAAGTGATTATTACCCAAAATGTTAACTTAACATGGAAATTATTATTAAATGGGTAATATAAAGTCATAAATAAATCAGGTATGATATAATAAAGATTAATATGGTTCTAGTATAATTTAATAACATACTATGATCTTCGTACAGGAGGTTAAACGTACCCTCGACTAAAGGAAAGTGCATGGTAAGGGGTTTTCATCTCACTCCTTATTTCCGTGAGATTCATGCCATATTCCCACTATTACCTGTTTTGTGGTGTATGTACTGCCCATAATTGTATTCTTTGTGCAATACACTGTAATTTATGTGTATTTACATATTCATTGTATGGTACCTCTTTCATGGGTTATATGTTTCGTAAGTTACCAAATTGGTAAGGGTTAATTTCACAACCTCTTTATTATCCGAGGTTGTTTTTACCTAAGTATCTACTGGGACATACTTATTATCCATATCCATGTTTTATGAAAGAGTTTTCAAAGGGATTATTTTAAGGGACCTTTTACTAAAACATCATTTCAAACATTTTAAATATTTATTCTTATAAATCATTCTCATTAATGTCAATGTCTTCAAAATGGGTTCTAAGGATTTATTTATATGGACATGAATGTTTTTAAAATGTTAATTCCTTTCAAAAGTTTCAATGTGGTATGTGAAACTTTGATTAAAAAATGTCTTTAAATGAATTATTTTCCAAATTGTGTGAAATTTAAAAATATTCATGAAATTAAGATATTTCTTTCAAAATAGTTTTGATTTAATCTATGTCAACATCCTTTGATAAATTTTACACCTGTTTGAAGTTGATTTATTATGATACAAATCTTCCATATTGTATTTAATTTTTTGTGATGTGTTTGACTATGGATGAGTTATATTTATTCCATTAATGCTTTAGGATTAATTTTTTGGCATTTCATATGCTAGTTTTAATAAGATTGATTATGTTATATTTCAACCACTTTTTATGATGAATTTGCTGGACTAGTATGTTCTGGGTTGGGGACCGGTAAAAGTAAGCCCTCCGGGTTGGTGTTCGTTTATTAGAGGCACTCCGGGTTGGTGTCCGGTTATTAGAGGAACTTCGGGTTGGTGTCTGGTTGTTAGAGGCACTCCGGGTTGGTGTCTGGTTATTAGATGCACTCTGAGTTGGGTTCCGGTTATAGTTAGCCCCTAGGCCTTGGCACGAGGACTTGATAAAGAAATTAATGTTCAACATTATGCATTCCATCATTATGAATGTGGTTAGTGATATTGCATGTGATTATTCGATTAGTATAATATCCATGTGAATAAGTAAATGGAATTATTTCATTTTATTTCTGCCATATTATGCTGAAGTTCATGTTTAAATGGATTTTGTTTTAGTTTTATACATTGCCTTAAATGTTTATGCTTATTTTTGAAAGTTTCCATTATTTTGCTTACCCTTACTGAGCATTGAAGCTCACCCCTTTCTATTTTTTATTTTTCTTAGGATTCCAAGAAGTGTAATGTGATTGATATGCAGGGTTAAAACAAGGGAATAATGGCATTCATAAAGGTTTATTTATGTTGTTTTGTATGTTATGAAGTGTAATGTAACATTCATGTATGTAATCTATTTTCCAAGACTGGTAAACTGATCGGTTCTTCGGGACTTGGTTCCTTGTAATAATGCCAATGTTTTAAAATAATGCACCGACTTTGGGTCACTGGGGTCGGGGCATTACAGTTGGTATCTGAGGAAGTCTAGGAATAACCATGGAAACTAGATTTAGATAAAGTCTGATTAGAGCACATAGCCCTAAGATAGACTTTGAGGATTAGTATAGAAGAACATCCTAGAATTTTTGTATTGTAGAGATTTTGTGAGTTTTCCGAGCAATACAGCCCTGTCTGGATATGAGCAGGTAGAGGTGGATCTGGCATAGATCTACCTAGGGGTAAAACCCGAAAACACCGCTTTGAGTTAGACTCGAACAGGAACTAGTGCACGAAAACGGGCCTTACTGCACTCTAAGTTACGACACTCTTGGGGGATATGCTTAGGATAATTCCCATTTTATTTACAAACCATTTTGAAGGTATCAGAAGTATATACACAGTTAAAGAAAACACTTTTTATGATTATGGATTATAGAAAATAACTGTTCAATTTGTATTAGGAATTATTTATTGCAATTCATAAACTGACCTAGTTTATGATATTTTATAGAAATTGTGCCCATTAGAAGGATTCTGAACTCCAGTAATACGTATGATCCAAAGAGTAAGAAGGATCGTATTTTTCATGGTATTAAGACATCATTTAGAAGGGAAATAGTCTGCCTGGTATTATCATCATATGAAGAAATAGTATCATGTGTTGATAAGATGAATAAAGAGTTTACTGAGTCCTATGGATTTGAAGGGAAGCAAGAGAAGAAAAGGATGGAAGAGGGAAAGACGGATAAAGGGAAGAGGGAAAAGAAGAATTTCCCCATATGTGATAACTGTGGGAAGAAATACCCTAGAACTTGCCTGAAATGAATGAGAGTTTGTTATAAGTGTAGAGGAAAAGGACACAAGGTACGTGACTGCAAGAGTAAGAAAATGGTTTCAAATGTACAATGCTTCATTTACAAGGAGTTTGGACACTACGCGAACCTATGTCCCAGTCATCAGACTATGCCGCAAATGATGCTATTGGATAATAATCAAGTGATGATACTACCACATATGAAGAGGAATGATTAGAGATATTATGTTGATTATGTCATTTGAGTGTTGTATCAACAATGTACTTATTATAATAATTATGGAGTATATAATGATTGTATTGCAGTATAATTTCATTAAGGACTTGAGATTGTGTGGAACAAAGAAAAGTGACTCAATAGCAGGATAAATTTTTGGAAAATATATGGTTGAGAGAATGATAAACCATAATATAGTTCTGATACCGAGGTAGTGATTTTAGAATAATACATGATTGATTTGGATAAATTATATTGGTAATTCTTGACTACCTGGAAATTGATTAATGATTTGTATATTCCATCATTGTTGGAGTTTACAACATTTTTGGATTGAACGAGTATATCCATTATTATTTAAGGAATAAGGGATCATGAATGTAATCAATAAGGATTTATGGTAATTCAGGATGTTGTTGTGTTTTAAAAGAATACATGATGAAGGTGTTCACATGTTATTACACAGCAAAAAGGATCGTCATTTTCGGACTAAAGCATTTTGGATAGTTCTATTTTGGATTATTTTTGGATTTCCATAAAAGGACAACCCAGAGGTCGGGCGGAAACCCGTCGCCACCGGCAAGGCCGCGAGACTCGAACCCACAACCGAAGGGTGACAAGGGTGTATCACCTACCACTGGCCCACGAGATGTCCTGGATTAAATAATGTAGTTTTTTTAAAAGATCTGGTAGATAGATTATTAATTCCTTTTTTTGAACCCTATACGAATTGTATAAATAGAATTTTTTTTACGTTCTATTATCTTTTAGAGTGAAAGATGAGTTTGTGGTAGAAATTAGTTAAAGGATGGAACTCTACTTGTCAAGAATATATTTCTTCTTCACTTATTCTATGAAGAAATAAATTCTTATACTTTATTTAAGGAATCCTAAAACCAAAAATGTGTTATCGCAATACCCTATGTTTTGTTGAACCGATGGTATTTCAAATCATCATAGATTGATAAATATAAGGACCTCAATTTTACACTTGTCTGTGATTGATGACCTCAATCACTACCTATAATTATTTACATTTTCCCTCCAATTATATGTCTCTAATTTCCACCAATGTTCTCCTAATTGAGATCATTATTTGGTGGTGACCCTTTCATTTCTCTTTTCCTCATAGTAAGACTAAATTTTAGTAACCCAATTTCCGATGTGGGTTTTCCCACAAAGATATTTTATATTTTCAACCTTTTATTTTTGAAGAACAAGTTCAAATTGCGAGGACACAATTTATTGAAGGAGGGGAGAATGTAACACCCCAAGATTTCATAGTGTGTTATTTCTTTAAAATAATTCAATAACATTCACTACACGCATCACCAAGTTCAAGCACACCATGACTTACCAAAAAATCCGTTCAAAAGAGGTTATGAATAATATTAACTAAATTTTAACTTTATATAATCCTTATAATTTTAGAATCCATATTATTAGTTTCTTAGACATAATGTAAGAAGAAATTCCTTTTTTTTCAGATAAAAGATGTATTTTACAAAAATTCACTTTTACCAACTTTAACCCTTTTTAAATCCAATTTTTTAAATTTTTATATATTCAATTTGACTAAATAAATTTATTCTCTAGAATGGGGACATAAAAAAATTTACAATGTAACACCCCAAGCTTCTACGGTACGCTTCTCTTTGAATAATGTTATATCGTGTGCTGTACGCGACATCGAGTTCTAACACACTAGAACCAATCAAACTAGCCATAATGAATATTAATACCTAATTTTTAAAATTTTATAAAATTTATCTCTCAAAATGGACTTCATTTTTAGATTTGGAGTATCTAATTTAGCCTAAGGTGAAATTTTGGTACTTTTTGGATAACTTTAATATTTTCATGAATAGTGAAAATTACAAAATTTTAATTAAAAACAACTTTTTTAATCAAAATAATTAATAGTGAGAAATTATGAATTCGAGTGGTTTTAAAGTATAATAAGAATATATTTTTACCATTTTATACAATGGTGTTCATTCGAATTAATTTCACTTTGAAATTGGACATAAACAATTGTCAATCTTTTGATATATATTGTTTCTTAAAAACACGCTATTTGTTGTGGCAGCGAGAATTAATTATAAAATTAAATAATGCAAATTATATGTTTGGAATTTTTTAAAATAGACATCATTTTTTAATTCGGAATATCAATTATATCTTAGGGTGAAATTTTGGCATTGTTCTGAAAAACATCAATTTTTGATGAATAGTAAAAATACTAAGTGGTATTTAAAAAAACTGAATTTTTCATAAAACATAATTTTACCGCTTTTGTGATTGGAATTTAAAAAATCCAGGAGACACGGTTAATATCAAGGAGTAAAATGTGGTTCAATGAGATAAAAATAATTTTTGGTGACTAGTAACTTTTTACTTTTATTTACCACAATTAAAAGTAAATAGGTTAATTAAGGGTAAAAATGATATTAATATTACCATAACACATGTCCTAATTCTATTGGACATGTTTATCTCGACCAAAAACAAAATTAGGAATAAAATATTATCATATAGGTCAACTTGGATTAGATTACGACATTTATTATTATTTAATTCAAAGAAAAGTTAAAAGTGTTAAAATCAAATTGTATTTACTAAAACATTTTTAATATAGTGTCATACATAAGATAAATTCGATTGTAAATATTAATTAGAAAGATAAAACGATTTCCTACATAAGGATATTTTATTTATAATTTTTATACATTAAAAAATTTAATTTATTTATGACACAATGATGATGCAGTAATTACCTAATTAATGAAAAATTGGAATAATTGATATTATAAATACCCAAATAAATGTAATTTCAGACTTTTTATAAATACCAATAATTTTATAAGATACTATGACATGTTAGGATTGATTAAATTAACTTTTTTCGAAGTAATCGTTCTGTTATGATTTTTTAAAAAATCAATTGTTGAATAGTGTCAAAATTGACATAAAAGAGTTTTTTAAAAAAATATTATATTATTAATTGATATTAAATTCCTAATAATCGAAGGATCGGACAAGAGACTTATATCCTGATAGGTGTATCATTAATGGACCACTTGGGGGTCTATTGGATGTATATAGTAAGTTTATTAACAATATAATATAAAAATACAAAGAGACATTGTAAAAGTGAAACTAATTAACTACGAGTTAATACATAAACATAAGGTTAATATAATGACAAAAACCTATCTAAATTATATTGGTTGTGTGGTTTTCGACCCATCCCCATCTTAACTTTTAAATAATCCACTTTGGAGCCATTAGAAACTGAATATGAATTTATTATAAATTAATATTTCTAGCTTTTCCAAAGGTTCCCCTCACCCCTCTTATAAAAGGGCACTCTCCCTTCTCAATAAATCACACATTCAAAGCCTTTTGGTTCGGCCAACCTCTCCCCAAATACTCTCTCAACTTCCCTCAATTTATCCTAGAGGCCTTACTTTAGTCATAAAGCCATCTTAAGGAACCCTTTTGATCAAATCAAAAGGAAGAACCCGAAGAAGAGGTAATGATTTCACCACCCTTTTTCAAGTTCCTTTCTTCTTCCACTTCTTCTTTCTTTGTTATTACAATTATAAAATAATAAATCTACTGTCTACTATATACTTTAATATTATTATAAATATGGTACAGCCATATTTAGTATTCTATCCATCCTTTTAATGGAATGTCACCATACGTGCGTACGTACGACTTACCGTCTCCACGTCGTGGTGTAATTGTTATTCAATATATTATTATTTGGATGGGTATAATAATGATGTTTAATTCATGTAAATAAGAAATATAACATAATTATTATTCTTTATATATGATATACCATCCAATTATATATTATTTTAATATCAAAATATTGATATTTTCGCTCGTGCGTACGTACGGATTACCGTATCCACGATGCGATGAGATTCATTTCCAAGTTCACCATTCATCGACGATTATAAAAATATATATTACTAATAATTATGTAGTATATGACATAATAATTCTACTAGATATATATATATATATAAGGATTTATGTACTTACATATATCTTATTCATTTACTTCCGTTCAATACTATATGAAAACAGAAACAACATTTATGCTTACGTATGGACTACCATCTCCATAAACGGTGTTTTCCATTTAATATATATGTCTATTATACATATTTATATTCTAAATATATATGATATTTTTATCATGTTTTATCTTCTGGATGTATTTAAATAATTATCTAAGTGATACAACCAAGAGTGACAAGTTAAAACACGTACAATAAAGAAAGTGATTATTACCCAAAATGTTAACTTAACATGGAAATTATTATTAAATGGGTAATATAAAGTCATAAATGAATTAGGTATGATATATTAAATATTAATATGGTTTTGGTATAATTTAATAACATACTACGATCTTCATATAGTAGGTTAAACGTACCCTCGACTAAAGGAAAGTGCAAGGTAAGGGGTTTTCATCTCACTCTTTATTTCCGTGAGATTCATGCCCTATTGCCACTATTACCTTTTTTGTGGTGTATGTACTTCCCATAATTGTATTCTTTGTTTAATACACTGTAATCTATGTGTATTTACATATTCATTATATGGTACCTCTTTCTTGGGTTTTATGTTTCGTAATTTACCAAATTGGTAAGGGTTAATTTCACAACCTCTTTATTATCTGAGGTTGTTTTTATGTAAGTATCAACTGGGACATACTTATTATCCATATCCATGTTTTATGAAAGAGTTTTCAAAGAGATTATTTTAAGGTACTTTTTACTAAAACATCATTTCAAATGTTTTAAATATTTATTCTTCTAAATCATTCTCATTAATGTCCATGTCTTCAAAATGGGTTTTAAGGATTTATTTATATGGACATGAATGTTTTTAAAATGTTAATTCCTTTAAAAAGTTTCAAAGTGGTATGTGAAACTTTGATTCAAAAATGTATTTAAATGAATTATTTTCAAAATTGTGTGACTTTTAAAATTTTTCATGAAATAGAGATATTTCTCTCAAATAGTTTTGATTTAATCTATGTCAACATCCTTTGATAAATTTTACACTTTTTTGAAGTTGATTTATTATGATACAAATCTTCCATATTGTATATGAGGTTTTGTTATATGTTTGACTATGGATGAGTTATCTTTATGCCATTAATGGTTTATGATTAATTTTTTGGCATTTTTTATGCTAGTTTTAATACGAATGTTTATGTTATATTTCATCCTCTTTTTAAGATGAATGTGCTGGACTAGTATGTTCCGGGTTGGGGACCGGTAAAAGTAAGCCCTCCGGATTGGTGTCCGGTTATTATAGGCACTCCGGGTTGGTTTCCGGTTATTAGATGCACTCCGAGTTGGGTTCCGGTTATAGTTAGCACCTAGGCCTTGGCACGAGGCCTTGATAAAAAAATTAAAGTTCAGCATTATGCATTCCATCATTATGAAAGTGGTTAGTGATATTGCATGTGATTATTCGATTAGTAGAATATCCATGTGAATAAGTAAATTGCATTATTTCATTTTATTTCTACAATATTATTCTGAAGTTCATGTTTAAAAGTATTTTGTTTTAGTTTATACACCGCCTTAAATTTTTATGCTTATTTTTGAATGTTTCCGTTGTATTACTTACCCTTACTAAGCATTTGAGCTCACCCCTTTCTATGTTTTATTATTCCCAGGATTCCAAGAAGTGTAATGTGATTGATATGCAGGGTTAATAAAAGGTAATAATGGCATTCATAAAGGATTATTTATGTTGTTTTTTATGTTATGAAGTGTAATGTAACATTGATGTATGTAATCTATTTTCCAAGACTGCAAAACTGATTGGTTCATCGGGACTTGGTTCCTTATAATCATGCTAATGTATTAAAATAATGCACCGACACTGGGTCACTGGGGTCAGGGCATTACACTCTTCATAGAACTATTTGGAAATTCACCCTTTCCCCTTTTAGGAAAGGAACATAGGAAGCCTCCCTGAGGTTCCATCCCACCACCCATCAGACCTGACCACTTCGTTTCGGTTCAACCAAATCCCACATAATGTTAAACTCTATTATTTCAAAATATGAGGTTTTTCATCCCTATCTCCAAGATAGGGTATGTAGGAAGCCTCCAGAGGTCCCACCCCAAACACTGGTAAGCTTCAGTGGCCCCTTTGTTGGGACACACATCCTTGGTCCACCTGTCCAGTGTGTTAGAAAAGTTCCTAGGCCCTCTCGATGCGTAAATCCAAAAATCAATCCATACTACTTCAAACAATAGTGTCCCTCTTATGATAGGATAGTAACCACATGTATGTCAAAAAATGTCTTTGGTTTTCTTTCCTTTTGTGTACACCCTGATTCTATGACCCATTCATGAACTACATGGACTTTGATCTTTGTCCCTTCTGAGCAAGGTATGTAGAAATCCTACCCGAGGTTCCAACCCATCACCCATTTCCCATCCCAACCATTCCATTGAGACTTTGTTTTTTAAGAATATCATACCCCTACCTGGAGGTTCTACTTCTTTTGGGTCCCCATGAATTCACACCATTCTCATAGGATTCCACCTTATGTGTCCCATCACCCAATTCAAGAACTATGTAGACTTTGATTCCCTGTCACTGGGATATGTAGGAAACCTCTCTAAGTTTCAAGACTGATACCGTCACCTACATATAGGTTCTCGGTTCCATCCCCATTAATTACAAACATCAACGCTTCATCCATATCCATCCAGTATTTTTGTCAGCTGCCACATCCTGGTGAAATCACGCCATCCATTCGGGCATCTTACTATATGTTTGCCCCATTAATCTCAGTGATATTTGTAACACCTGAGTTGTTAACCATGCGTAAGACCCAATATTCTTCCAGGTAGTTGTCCATTGTTTACACATGAATCACATGGCTCACCCTCTCTAACTATGGGTGTTTTGATCACTATCTTCTAAACAAGGTATGTAGGAATCCTCTACGAGGTTCAATCCCATCCAATGCAAAACCTTGGTGTCCACATTGTTGGGTCCCACCATACTTTGATCTGTCCTTTTCAATGTCCATATAATCCATCATAGTGTGAATCCTTCCCATTTGTGGTAAACACTATCCTGGGTCTATCCTTATTGGGCGTTCTGACCCATCCATCGGATAAAACAATCAAGGTGCTCACTCTTAGGGGTGTACCTATCTGGTGCACTCCCATCGTTGTTCTGGTTAGTCAGATCCATCTCCACTAGATGTTAAACATGAAACATACCCCATTTTAAAAATGGAAAGGTAATGAAAACCTCAGATACATTCATCTGGAATAAAATTCCCTACATTCATTGTGGGATGCCTCGAGTTTCCACGTTCTCGAGAAGCCATCTTATTAGAGAAAACCTAGGTGTACTAGTGTTTTAGTGTCTAGACACTCCATCGATGCCCAACATGAGTACTCTCCTGAATGAAGGTTACTTCCATGATTTGACCCCTTTTGAATGTCCTGAAAGAAGTTCTGTAATTAACCAGTGTCCATAATGATATGGAATTGGGAAGAGTTTCACGAATAACATCTTAATCATTAATGGAGACCTGAACTAGCCGACGAATTCCGAGGAGTAATCGACAGAAGGAGAGACTAACACTCCATCATACCATTTAGATCAAGTAGAAAACATCTCTAAAGAATTGGTAAATTCCACTCGCCTTTGGAAGTGAGAATACATGGAAATAATTAGTCCCTCCTCACAGGCAATGTACATCCCAATGAAAGTGATAGAAAAAATATATTTACTTATAATAACTCAATATTTTCAATATGTATTTATCTTTATTTCAATGTATATAATTATTTTTTTGTTAATATATATTTAAATAATAACAATTATTCAATTTTTTAATAATTTTAATGTGTACTAATTTTTAATTATTATATTTCACCCATTTTTAACATACACGCATTTAAGTTTATATATTTATTAATAATGATAAATTTATATATGTAAATATTTATAAATAAATATATTCATAACTACATGTCTAGTATATTTATAAATTTTTATAATTTTGATAATAATTAATTAATTAAATTTTTAATGTATTTATATAATTATGAATAATTAATTATATTTTTAAATAATTATTACTTTATAATAATTCTATTAAATAATTAATACATGTACTATATTTATATTTATACATATATATTTATTAAATATATATTTATAATTGTATAATTATATATAATTCTTTTCATAAATTCAATTACACATTCCTTCAAGGAATATTGAAATTATTTGGAACAATTGAATGTTGGGTTCTCCATATTAGAATTATATACAACATTCACCTTTGGAAATGAATATCTTATGTGTATTTATTTATTTATTATACACAATTAATATTTTATTAACCTAATAGGATGGATATGAATCAAAAAATGGATACAGACTAAATATTTGATCTAGTAGTACGATGATAGAGTTTAATAGTTCATCATGTTTTCATTAGAGCATGTATATGACCCATCTCAAATCAATTTTTCCTTGTATACATAATTTTTATTAAATAAAAATAAGTCTATAATCATTTGAATAACATTATATATGCCATGACATAGATCATACCTATAAATGTTTGACTATATATGAGGAATAATTGAATGTGCACACCTATTGGTATGATACTACCATTTATGGATCATTTGATATGAATACCTGTGCAAATGATGATGGAGATCACTCAGATGAAGTGATAATGGTAATTGAATATGGCCTTCATGATTGTATAATGTTGTTTGAGAAGTTAAATTATTCTTCTAAGCTACCATTTTATACCGGTTATACTAAATATATAACATTTGATGCTATATTGAAGTTATATAATTTGAATGATGGGAGCGGATGGAGTGTCACAAGATTTATGGAAATACATGGTATCTTGTATGGAATGTCTCTAAGAGAAAGGGAACTTCCAGGACTATCCTAGGATGCTAAATGATACAAGATTCAATGGGAATGATATCTAAAAAATACATTAATGTCCAAATGATTACATATTTCTTTGAAAGGACCATGAATCACTCATAAAATTACCTATGTGTGGTAGAGATAAATACAAGATAAATGAATCATGTCCTTACAAATTTGTATAGTCTATTCCTATAATTCCATATGTTAGAATCCTATGTGAATTTTAGGAAACTGAGATACAATAGAAATGGAATAGAGATATAATAATTAAATATGGGAGCATACGTCATGAAGAATATTCTCCTCAGTAGAGGAAAATTGATTATGAGTTTCTGGAATTTGGAAATGAGATAAAAAATATCCATATGTCTTTATTTACAGATGATATAATTACTTTTGGTGTATAGAGATGTTCTCATAGTACATGACCCATCATGTTGGTAATTTATAACATGCTTCCATGGTTCTTCATGAAGAATAAATAAATAATGTCATATCTACTTATATTTGGAACAAAGAAACCCAGTAGGGATAGTGATTTCTATTTTTATCCATTGATCAATGATCTGCAATTGATATGGGATACATGTGTTAAAATATATGATTCTTATAGAAATGAAGAATTCACATTGAGGGTTTTGTTATATGGGATGATAAACGAATTTTCTACTTATGGAAATTTATCAGGCTATAGAATTGAAGGAATATTGGGGTGACTTCTTTGTGAAGAATAGAAAATCTCAGTTCAGTTGAAGCAATCCTTGAAGACTATATTTTAAGGACATCATAATTTTTACCTCAACACATAAATATCAATCTTGGATATCATCATTCAATGAAAATATTGAACAAGGTATAACACCACCATCACTAAAGGGCGATCTACTATTCAATAAAGTATGATATATTAACATTGGTTTTATTAAACCATTTTTTAAAAACCTTATGAAATCAGGTTGGAAGAAGAGATCAATTTAATTGAATTACCAGATCATAATTGTTAGTTGGTCATACATTTTCATGATGTCATGTACCTAGAAAAAAAAATTATTTGATATTGATATTGTAACATTACTGATTTTTTCTAGAAAAAAAGAAATATAGAATAAATTATAGGTTGGACATGATTGACATAGGGATAAGGGAAGATTTGGCATCGGTGAATGGTTAGGGGAAGACATTTTATCCTCCAGCAGCTTACACTCCATTGAGATAGGGAAAATTTTAGTTCTTTCTTTAATTGTGTAAATGTTACGAAGTTGTATTCATAAAATATCTAGAATGTTATATCAATGACTAATTTGACATTACACTGAATAAAATACATCGATAATTATGTTTTGATGCATGATTTTAAGAAAGTTTCATTCTGTTTCATTTTTCCAAAAATTGTATGGAATACATTAACCATACTTTTAATATTTTTCAATCCATATGTTGTAATGTTTATAAAAAACATTATTTTTATTAAATATTTAAACATGATTCACTACATAAACATTCACTTAAGGCAACTCAGAGTATTGAGAGGTCTAATGTCTGGGGAAATTAGAAAAATTACATGAAAACATAGGGCATAAAATACAACTTCTTTATTGAAAACCTATTTTTCAATACCACAACATTCCTTCATACATAGCATTTCATGGGATAACCTGATGACATACATAAGAAAAATGGTCAGCTATAAATCCGAGAAAGGGAGTAAACAATGCATTACATGAAAAATTTAGTACATGTTAGACAATAAGAATATCAATGGAGAAAAAGATAAACATAAACATAAAATCATGATATAGTATGATTATCATAACATGGAACTGTAGAAACAACATACAACATGATATTAACATGTTGAAAGCATCATTGCACATGGATTAGCATGAGTAAACCCTCACTACACATGAATTAGCCAGAGTAAAACCTCATTGCACGAAGATTATTATGATGAACTCATTATTTCACATGAATTAGTATGATTAGACCCTCATTTGACATGGTGTATCATGATACTAAACATTAACCAATGCCTTGAAGTTCTATCAATGAGAACCCTTTATAAACATTTCATTTCATGAAGAAGTGTGCCACATGGATCATATAAAATAGAATCATTCAACATAATATGTTATTATATCATTAAGAAATGTGGAATACATAATTTTGAGTACCTTTAAATATATATATTTTCATAAATTTGAATACCCTTGATAGAGAAATGTGTATGGAATTAACTACACACAGATTTTGGCTTGGAAAATTGCAATGCAATTTCGGTAGAATAACATCATCATATTGAAATTCATATGATGGGTTGATGAAAGATAAATGGGACTCTCATAATTTATAAAAAAATATAATGTAATGGGATCATGTTACATAATATCTTAATATATGAAATTGAATTTATATGAATAATTTGGGAGAAATACTTGAATGGAAATATGAAGAGAGAAATTTCTTATGAAATTTTAGCATGGTAACAGGTGTACACGAATGGTATCAAAGACTGAAAAATGGTCTATCATCATTAGAAAATAAAAAGGGATGTATGGAGTAGATTAAAAATCATACCATAAATTTTTTAATAGAAATTAAAAGTGTATTACAATATAAATAAACATGGATAAATATGAGAAAGGAAGGAATCACTTACAGAAATTCAGCATGGTAATGAGTGTACTTAAGAGTTCATAAGAAGGTTAAATGACAGTGAAATGGGATCTAATGATTTATAAATCAAATGGGTATTAAGGATGATATTTAATGACATATTTGAACATAATAATAAAACAAAATAAATTACATAACATGAAAACAGTTATTGATAAAAGAGGAGGATAGAAAATTACTTACTTGAGTGTGTGATTTCAATAGATTGAAGAGGGGATTATTTGTAACATCCCAGGTAAATAAATAATATTTCATTCTAATGTTTAGACCTATTTGTGAATAAAATTTTAATATTAATTTAAATGGAACGCTATGCTCAATGGCTTACCCAACACGCAATAACGGGTTCCGTTGATATCTTATGTTGCACTCTAATAAAAAAATAATTTTATTTTAAATGGTAGTTAACACCTAGCCGTTGTAATGATGAGAATGAACAGAACTAAATACAAATTGAGTATATATGTTTTCAAATATTTTTACTTTTTACAATAAATGTTAGAGGATTAAAAATGCGAATGAATCCAATTTTAAGCGTAAAAATTCTAATATTCTTTAAAAGGTTGATTAACCACCTTTTGATGGCGAACCGCTTTTAAATCCACTTTTTGAAACTTTTATATTTTATATTTGACAAAATAAAATTCTTCTTTAGAATCGAGACATCATAATTTACTTTGTGTAAATTTATGGTATTTTTCCGATAAAGATCATTTTTTTAATGAATAGTGAAAATTGTTGTATTTTAATTCAAAACCTCTTTTTAATCTAATTTATTTATATGATTAGATTATATTTTGAATTTGTTTTAATGTGAATTTAGAATATATTTTTACCATTTAATCCAATAGAGGTCATTGTAATTAATTTCACTTTGAAATTAGACTTAAACTAGTGTCAATCTTTTGATATATATTATTTCATAAAAACACGCTATTTGTTCTGGTAGAGGGAATTAATTATTAGATTAATTAATATAAATTATCTATTTTGAATTTTTTAAAATAGGAATCATTTTTGAATTCAGAATATCAAATATATCTTAGGGTGAATTTTTCGTATTTTTCTAAAAAACTTCAATTTTTGATGAATAGTGAAACCACTAAGTGGTACTTAAAGAAACTGATTTTTCATTTAAATGAAACATTACCACTTCTGTGATTTTATTTTCAAAAATACGACATATATGGATTTCATTAGGAAGTAAAATGTGGTTTAATGAGATTAAAATAATTTTTCGTGAATAGTAACTTTTAAGTTTTATTAATCGCGATTAGAGGTAAATAATGTAATTTAAGGTAAAAATAATGTTTTAATAATATTAAATGACCTTGACACATGTACTACCTTTATTGGATGTGTCATCGACAACCAAGAAAATCCATGGGTCAACTTGGGTACCCCATGGAGCCACTTTGGTAGGAAAATGACATTAAAAACGTTTTTTTTAATGTTAAAATAAAAATGTCACAAACATGTGTTGTTTTACTAAAGCAATTTTTAAATGGGGTTATATAAGTCATATTTTTTACTATAAATATTCATTAGAAATATAAAAGGATTTCCTATATCATTATATTTTTTTTATAATTTTTAGACATTATATATATTAAATTATTTATGACACCATGATGATGCAGCGATTACCTCATCATTTAACGATTTAAATAAAATGAAAAGATAATGTTAAATATAAGACCTAAACTTTTGAAAAACCTTTTGGATTGGTGTATTTAGAAACCTTATCACCTTATCCTAGAAATATATCCTTTTTGGACCTTTAAGAACCTAAAATCATTTTATAATAAAGTAATATTTTATAACATTCCAAGAGTTCCGCTCCTCTTCTCTTATAAAAGGCCCCCACCTCTACCACTTTACCCACACCTCTCAAGCCTCTGTCTCGGCCGAAACCTGCCCATTTATCTCTCCACATCCCTCTATTCATCATTGAATCCTAATATTATGGCATAATCCTTTCCAAGGAATCCTTTCAGCTTCAATCAAGAAGAGTTACCCGATTTTAAGGTAATGTCTTCACTTGTGTTCTTTTGTTTTATTTTGCTTCTCCAACCATCTAAACTCTTTTTATTCCTTTATATTGTAAAAACACCAGTATAGTAAATATACTAGGATTTTTATGTGAATTATTCGAGCTAAACTTACACACTCCTTCGTCTAATGGTAAAAGAACATACTGTTTCTATGGTTGGCGAATTTCTGCCTCACGAAACGATGATTGTTCAATCCTCTTTTAACACCATTCATGGTGGCCATTATGATGTCACTATATTTTATATATGATATATGTGGTATTTATGTTTTTTATATGCTTCTTAATTTTATATTTAAAACATACCCTTATGCTTTTCTTGTTGTGCAAATGCGATAATTTCATACGAGGAAGTGTGGACTACTGCCCCCTCAAGTGATGTGACTCATTCATGCAATAAATGGAATTTATATAGAATGAAATTAATGAACATATGTTACCTATATAACATATATATCATACTGAGATTATAATATATATATGTCTCAATTATTTTTATTTTCATTAATACGACAATGAAATGAAAGTAGCGTTCATGCGTACGTACGGCCTACCGTCACCAGGAATAGTGCGTTTCATTTCTTTTTATCTCCAAATGTTATGAAGTAGTATAAAATGAATATTTACTAGATATATATGATATTTAAATCATTAATACTATTCTGGAGATTATTTAATTATAACTACATGGACAATCATTTTCAAACAAGTTCATTTTTTGACTCATGTACCAAACATTGGCAAAAACGTCTGATATGAACTGACATTATTAAATAATTATTATAACATTAAAATATGTGATATAAACTGAATAATAATATTTAAATGTGGTCCTTAGGCAATTATAATTTTACCAAAGTCTATTATTCATGAATATAAATAAACAAACAAGACAAGTTGGACTGGAGGTAAGGGATCCTACCCCTCTCTTTCTTTTTAAGTACACTCTTTTATGTCATTCGTTTTAAGCTCATCTACTTTATGATTGGGATGTTCTTTTATATTAATCTTACTTTAATTTTTATGTCCATATGATTAGAGACCCTATTTTATCTCATCAATCCATTTTGGAAGTTTTGAGTGGCGCTGTTAGGCTGCCAAATTTTCGTAAGAGATCCAACCTCTCTCTTTCTTTTTAAGTACTCTCCTTTATATCGCTTATTTTAATCTCCTCTTTGTTATGTAGGGGGATGTTCTTTTATATTCCTATAGCTGTAAATTTTATTTTAATATGATGAGAGCCCTTATTTGATCTCATCAATCCATATTTGGACGTTTTAAGTGGCGCTGTTAGGCTGCCGAGTTTTCGTAAGGGATTTTTCATCTCACATTTATTTTTGTGATATTTATGCTACATTTTCCACCATTTCCTCTGAGTGGTATATGTACTGCCCATTATTCTACTCTTTGCGAAATATAGCTTCGTTTATGAGTATGTACATCAATTTATTATTTTCCTTCTTTCATGGGGTGTATGTTTCGAAAGATACCCAAGTCAGTAAGGGAACCTTTCACCCACCTCTTTTTAAAGACTTCTTTTGTTGGGTCTTTTAATTTACATATTGTAATGTTGGGATATGTTCTTCTATATCCTTATTGATGTAAATTTTATGTCCAAGTTAAGAGATATCCTTTTTATCTCTCATCAACTCATTTTCTGAATTTTAAAGTGACGCCGTTAGGCTGTCGAAATTTTTCAAGGGAACTTCTTAACCAAATTTCGATTTCCTTGGGTCCACCTTGTAGTTATTGAATATGTCATCTGATGAATATGTGTGAATGACCTCTGATTGTTTTAAAATTAATATCCACTTATATTTGGTGTATTTATATTTGTCACACATAATTATTAAATTGATTTATCCTTAATTTAAGGATACCTTCTTTATAAGGGATTTCATCTCATTTTACATTTTTATTGAGAATTCATTGTTTTTATGCACCAATTCACTCTTATATGGTGTATATACTGTACTTTGACATATTGTATCATGATTCCATTTATTCTGATGTTATTATATAGTTATGATTAAATGTTATTCTTCAATTATTTGTATTCAAGTGTCTCTCATTTTGTAAAAAAACTCTTTAACTAAAAGATCGTTTTAAATGTTTTAATGATTTCTCATTAATATCCATGTTTTCAAAATGTTTTTAAGGATTTATTTATTTGGAAATTAATGGTTTAAAATGTTTAAAACTTCAAAGTGGCATGGGACACTTTGATTCAAAAATCTATTTATTAAATGTTTTAAATGGTTTTGAAAATGGTTTTGATAATGGATTTGTTATGTCAATATCTTTAAGTTAAAATTGTGATTGAAATGTGGAAACAGTTTCTTTCCATTATATTAGGATTTTGTAATGGTACTTGGTCATTTGATGGGTGGTTACGTGATATACCATATGACGGGTGGTGCGGTGAATACCAGGACGGGTGGTTACGTTATAACCTCTAATGCATTGGGTTTGGAAGTCAGTCGTATGGCTATTCCATTACGTATGTGTGGAAGTTGACCGTATGGTTATTCCATTTATGTATGTTTATGTCCCAAGTTACCTTTATATGTTATGTGTTCTTTATATGGGTTTTATGGAAATATTTTGGTTATAAAAGGGCAAGTAATGATCTTTTATCCAGTGAAGAGTTTTTTACAACTTCATAAAGGAAAAAAGTATTACTTTGATAAAGTATACATGGTTTACTTGTTGCTTTGAAAATGTAACAGTTTTCCTTCTTTGTGTATCCTTTACTGGGGTTTTTATGCTTATCCCAAGTTTTTGAAATGTTTTCCACATGACTTAAAGATGAATAGGGTCAAGGATGGGATCAAGGAATGACATTCTATCTAAAACATGGAACTAGACATGTTTCTTTTTAAGAGTTTTTTTTATTTTATGGAAACTTAGTAGAAGTGTCTACTATGTAATCTTTTGAGATGTAATAGTTATGACCTAATTCTCTAATACTCTAAACCTGAAAAGATCCTCTATATGAATTATTCATTTAAATCATGATTAAGTAATGTTTAAGGCTGGGGCCTTATAGTTTGTATCAGAGGTCGGTTTAGATAACTTTAGTGGTTAGAGTGTTAAGTGACAAGTTGTTTATAACCACAATTGTTATTATATTATATAGAGTCATTGTTATTTTTGAAGTTTGGAATGAGTTTAAGATAACTTGGATAAGTATATATTAGTGTTAATATTCCTCTTTAGCACACGATGGTCTTATTTATATACACACTAACCTTTCTGGTTTTAGTAAATGGATGGATCTAGCTGGCACCAAAGTGACAATGGGTTTGAAGGAAACTGTGGTGGTTCTCTGATTAAGAGACTGGTTGAAATAGGAGATTCAATGAGGAATATTGTGGTTGTTCTAAACCAAATATCAAGGAGTCATGATCAACCACTTGAACCTTGGTGAGTTCTCTAATGCATCATGTATGAGAGAACCAAATCGATGTGGAAGTTCATGTGATAATTATATAGGTAACCATTAGGGTTTATATTATCCTTACTTTTGAGGTAATTATCAGTCACTATATGTTATGATGGAAAGTGAAAGTCATGAGATAAAATTGAGGTTAAATTATGTTATGGTTATTTTTAAAGATTTTATCTCGTTGTTGGGGAATGTTTTAAGAATTATATAGTTTGGAAAAAGGACAACAAACAGACCGTGTGACTACCCATCGCGTTGGACAAAACTGCGGGAATCGAACCCACAACCAAAGTGTGACTGGTATTTATCACCTACCATTGGACTACGTGAAGTCCCTGGTTAGTTTGACTAATTATTTTTAGTTAGATGATTTTATGAATCAAGAGTAAGTTGATTTTGGATTATCTATCGAAATTATTATCCTATCATGGAGAATATGTGATTAGGCTAATTAATTTTCAATGTAAGACTTTAAGAGTAACTGGTGTTATTTGGAGATAAATGTTAAGATTTACTTTGGAAGACAATGTGATTAAATCCTTCATAGAATTGGGTTTCAATATTAGTTTGGATTACTTTGATGAATTTTATGGATAGTTTTTTATTGAATGGTATTTTTTTAAATTTGGGTATTATTGGACAAGTTTTGGAGATTAGGAGTAGTTTTTCTTTTTGTAAACAAAAATATCCTTTTTGGGTATTATCTGATCTCGTACTAATCTTTTTGGTTTGGTTTTGGTTGACATATAAAGACATGGGAAATATATATTTCTCTTTTGTGGATTAGGTGATTCTCAAGAAGTTGATTATAGTAATCTTAATGCGAACAAGCCTTCCTAAATACTCGTCTTTTGGAGAAAATATGAGTTTGATTAAAGAATCTAGTAAAAGTTGAAAGTCTACGTGACAAGTAAGTATGTTTCATTATGATTTAGATAAGCTCAAAAATAAATTCCTCAATGAAGAGTAACTGAAAATAAAAATGGTTTCTGTTACCTTTTCCTACAGGGGAATCGAATACCATTTAACCCATCACAAGTTTGTGATTTTCTTATTGTTAACTTTCTCCTAGACATGATTACAATCACTCTCCATCAGAACATGACCCTTTGTTTTTTCCTCCATATCCATATTTTAAAACATGGAATCCTAGTATGGGTTAGCTCGGGTGACCTTTGTACTTCTCTCCCATTCTTTTTAAGTGATAGTTTTAGTGACTCTTGTTCCGATGTGGGACATTCAATGGAGTTTCCAATCCCATTTTTGAAATTGCGAGGACGCAATTCCCAAAAGGGGGGAAGGATGTAACATCCCAGGTAAATAAATAATATTACATTCTAATGTTTATCCCTATTTGTGAATAAAATTTTAATATTAATTTAATTTTAATGCTATCCTCGATGGCTTACCCAACACGCAACAACGAGTTCCTTTGATATCTTACGTTGCACACTAATAAAAAAATAATTTTATTTTAAATGGTAGACAACACCTAGTTATTGTAATGACGGGAATGAAGAGAACTAACTAAAAAATTATTATATATTTTTTTCAAATATTTTTAATTTTTAAAATAAATGTTAGAGGATTAAAAATGCGAATGAATCCAATTTTAAGCGTAAACATTCTAAAATTCTTTAAAAGGGCGATTAACCACCTTTTGATGGAGAACCTCTTTTAAATCCTCTTTTTGAAAATTTTATGTGTTATATTTGACAAAATAAAATTCTTCTTTAGAATCGAGACATCAAAATTTACTTTGTGTAAATTTTTAGTATTTTTCCGATAAAGTTCATTTTTTAATGAATAGTGAAAAATGTTGTATTTCAATTCAAAACCTCTTTTGAATCTAATTTATTTTTATGATTATATTATCTTTTGAATTGTTTTTAAAGTGAAATTATAATATATTTTTACCAATTAATCCAATAGTGTTCATTGTAATTAATTTCAATTTGAAATTAGACTTAAACTAGTGTCAATCTTTTGATATATATTGTTTCATAAAAACACGCTATTTGTTCTGACAGCGGGAATTAATTATTAAATTAATTAATGTAACTTATATGTTTTGAATTTGGTAAAATACACATCATTTTTGAATTCAGAATATCATATATAGCTTAGGGTGAATTTTTGGTATTTTTCTGAAAAACTTCAATTTTTGATGAATAGTGAAACCACTAAGTGGTACTTAAAGAAACTGATTTTTCATTTAAATAAAACTTTACCACTTCTGTGATTTTATTTTCATAAATACTACATACATGGGTTTCATTAGGAAGTAAAATTTGGTTCAATGAGATTAAAATAATTTTTTGGTGAATAGTAACTTTTACGTTTTATTAATCGCGATTAAAGATAATTAGTGTAATTTAAGGTAAAAATAATGTTTTAATAATATTAAATGACCTTGACACATGTCCTACCTATATTGGATGTGTCAAGGCTGACCGATACAATCCATGGGTGAACTTGGGGACCCCATGGAGGCACTTTGGTAGGAAAATGACTTTAAAAAACTTTTATTTAATGTTAAAATAAAAATGTCACAAACATGTGTTGTTTTACTAAAGTAATTTTTAAATGGGGTTATACAAGTCATATTTTCTTACTATAAATATTAGTTAGAAATATAAAAATATTTCCTACATCATGATAGTTTTTTTAATATTTTTATACATTAAATAAATTAAATTATTTATGACACCATGATGATGCTGCGATTACCTCATTATTTAACGATTTAAATAAAATGAAATGATAATGTAAACCCTAAAACCTAAAGTTGTCAAAAACGTATTATATGTGTGGATTTAAAAACCTTATCACCTTATCCTCGAAATATATCCTTTTGGGACCTTTAAAATCCGAAAATCATTTTATAATAAAGTAATATTTTATAACTTTCCAAGAGTGCCCCTCCTCTTCTCTTATAAAAGGCCCCCACCTCTACCACCTTACCCACACCAATCAATCCTTTGGCTCGGCCAAACCCTGCCCATTTAATCCCTCCACATCTCTCTCTTCATAATTGAAGCCTCACCTTTTGGCATAATCCTTTCTAAGGAAGCCTTTGAGCTCAAATCAAGAAGAGTTACCCAATTTTAAGGTAATGTCTTCACTTGTGTTATTTTTTTTGCTTATCAAACCCTATAAAATCTTTTTATTACTTTATTTAGTAACAAAACCAGTATCTTAAATATACTAGGATGTTTTTATATGAAGTATTCGAGCTACACTTACACACACCTTCGTCTAATGGTTAAAGAACATACTGTTTATGTCGTTGGCGAATTTCTGCCTCACGAAACGATGATTGTTCAATATTATTTTTACACCTTTCATGGTGGACATTATGATGTCCCTATATTTTATATATGATATATATGGTATTTATGTTTTCTATATGATTATTAATTTTATATTTAAAACATTCCTTTATGCTTTTCATGTTGTGCAAATGCGATAATTTCATACGAGGAAGTGTGGACTACCGCCCCGTCAAGTGATGTGACTTGTTCATGGAATACATGGAATGTATAAAGACTGAAATTAATGAACATATTTTACCTATATAACATATATATTATACTGGAATTATAATATATATATCTCTCAATTATTTTTAATTTCATTAATATGACAAAGAAATGAAAGTAGCATTCATGCGTATGTACGGCCTACAGTCTCAATGAATGATGCATTTCATTTATTTTTATCTCCAAATGTTATGGAGTAGTATAAAATGAATATGTACTGGATATATATGATATTTAAATCATTAATACTATTTTGGAGATGATTTAATTATAACTACATGGACAATCATTTTCGAACAAGTTCATTTTTGACTCATGTACCAAACATCGGCAAAAACATCTGATATGAACTAACATTATTAAATAATTATAATAAAATTAAAATATGTGATATGAACATAATAATAATATTTAAATGATGTCCTTAAGAAATTATAAATTTAATAAAGTATATTATTCAGGAATATAAAGAAACGAACAAGACAAGTCGGACTTGAGGTAAGAGATCCTACCCCTCTCTTTCTTTTTAAGTACACTCTTTTATGTCATTCCTTTTAAGCTCATCTTACTTATTATTGGGATGTTCTTTTATATTACTCATACTGTAATTTTTATATGCATATTATTAGAGACCCTATTTTCTCTCATCAATCCATTTTGTAAGTTTTGAGTGGCGCCGTTAAGCTACCAAATTTTCATAAGAGATCCAACCTCTCTTTCTTTTTATGTACTCTACTTTATGTTGCTTCTTTTAAGATCCTCTTTGTTATGTTGGGGAATTTTATTTTATAATTACCTATCTTTACATTTTATTTTAATATTATGAGAGACCCTATTTGATCTCATCAATCCATTTTTGGATGTTTTAAGTGGTGCCGTTAGGCTGCCGAGTTTTCGTAAGGGATTTTTCATCTCACTTTTATTCCTGTGAGATTTATGCTACATTTTCCACCATTTCCTCTGAGTGGTATATGTACTGCCCATTATTCTAAACTTTTTTTACTGTACCTTCGTTTTTTAGTATTTATATAAAGTTTGTATTGTCCTTCTTTCATGGGGTGTATGTTTTGAAAGATACCCAAGTCGGTTAGGGAACCTTTCACCCTCCTCTTTTTAAAGACTTATTTTGTTGGGTCTTTTAATTTACATATTGTAATGTTGGGATATGTTCTTCTATATCCTTATTGATGTAAATTTTATGTCCAAGTTATGAGATACCCTTTTTATCTCTCATCAACTCATTTTCTGAATTTTGATGTGACGCCGTTATGCTGACAAAATTTTACAAGGGAACTTCTTAACCCAATTTCGATTTCTTTGGGTCCAACTTGTAGTTATTGAATATATAATCGGATTAATATGTGTGAATGACCTCTTATTGTTTTACAATTAATATCCACTTATATTCGGTGTATTTATATTTGTCACACATAATTATGAAATTGATTTATCCTTAATTGAAGGATACCTTCTTTATATGGGATTTCATCTCATTTTACATTTCTATTGAGACTTAATTGTTGTTATGAACCAATTCACTCTTATATGGTGTATATACTGTATTTTGACATATTTTATCATGAGTCCCTTTATTCTCATGATATTATATAGTTTTGGTTAAATGTTATTCCTCAATTGTTTGTATTCAAGTGTCTCTCATTTTGTTAAAAATCTTTTTACTAAAATATCGTTTTAAATGTTTTAATGATTTCCCATTAATATCCATGTTTTCAAAATGTTTTTAAGGATTTATTTATATGGAAATTTATGGTTTAAAATGTTTAAAGCTTCAAAGTGGTATGGCACACTTTGATTCAAAAATCAATTTATTAAATTTTTTAAATGGTTTTGAAAATGGTTTTGATAATGGATTTTTATGTCAATATATTTAAGTTAAATATTGTGATTTAAATGTGGAAACATTTTCATTCCATTATATTATGATTTTGTAATGGTACTTGGACATTTGATGGTTGGTTACGAGATAAACCATATGACGGGTGGTGCCGTGAATACCAGGACGGGTGGTTACGTTATAACCTCCAATGCATTGGGTATGGAAGTCGTCTGTATGGCTATTCCATTAAGTATGAGTGGAAGTCAACTGTATGGTTATTCCATTTAAGTATGTTTATGTCCCAGGTTACCTTTATATGTTATGTGTTCTTTATATGGGTTTTATCGTAATCTTTTGGTTATAAAAGGGTACGTAATGATCTTTTATTCAGTGAAGAGTTTTTAATACTTCATAAAGGTGAAAAGTATTACTTTGATAAAGTATGCATGGTTTACTTGTTGTTTTGAAAAACTAACTGTTTTCTTTCTTTGTGTATCCTTTACTGGGATTTTTAGGCTCATCCCATGTTTTTGAAATGTTTTGCACAGGACTTAAAGATGAATAGGTTCAAGTATGGGATCAAGTAAAGACATTATATCTAAAACATGGAACTAGACATGTTTCTTTTTAAGAGTTTTTTTTATTTTATGGAAACTTAGTAGAAGTGTCTACTATGTAATCTTTTGATATGTAATAGTTATGGCCTAATTCCCTAAAACTCTAAACCTGAAAAGATCCTCTATGTGAATTATTCATTTAATTCATGATTAAGTAATGTTTAAGGCTGGGGCCTTATATTATTGATAACTTTTGGAAACTTGGGAGGATTCTAGAGATAGGGGCAGAGTTGGGACGTGATCCATGAATTTTGTGTGAAGAGAAGTAGGATTTTGGGTGGGTTTATATAGGAAATTAGAGAGGAATTCTTTAATATTTTACAATATTAGGTTTTGGAACCTATATAATTAAATATTCAAAACCAAAATACTTCCCATGGTTTTGGAACATGGTTTTGTGCTAGTGTAGAGTGTCATAAAATATTTTATAATACCAAGGGTCAATAATATTAATATATTAGGCTTTATTAAGTGGTGGGGAGTCAAACTCTCAAGGAAATAATTTTAGAATGTTAAAATATTTTATATGTATTGGAGGGTCCGATGAGGCACTATAAATTCAATAAAACAACTATAAAATCACATTATTTTGAAGCAAAACAAATTTTGGCCGAATATCACTTTTATAGTATTTTATGACATTACTATTTGGTCATTATGATTTCATAAAACACATTATATATTTATACGGTATTTAATTTTTACCCAAAAATTAGACCGTCGTTGAAAATAATGAAAAATTCACCATTGGATAATTTCAACATCCTAATTACAAAAATAATATTCACTTTATTGAAATAATTTTTTAAATATGTGAATTTTCACTGTTAAAAATAAAAAATACATTTATTTAAATTTAATGTGTTTTGAAAAAACACTATTTTTAAACATCAATAAAAATTACAATTGACTTCATTAAAATTATAAGATAATTTATATTTTATAAAAATAAATTTATTAATAATATTTTACTAAAATATTATTTAATTAAAAAATACATTAATTTTCTAAAATGGAATTGAATATTAACTAAAAATACAATTTGTTATTTAAAACCCATTTACAGAATAACAATAAGAAAATTAATGTATATTATTTATTATATACAAAAATAAAGCACATAATCAAAATTCTAGGGTCTTGTTACATATCCCTTTATTACAATATCATATTCCCTAAGAGGATGGTGTGAAATGGGGGGGATTTCTTAGGGCTGCTCAGTGAACATGGTTTGGGCTATAGTCTCGATGATCTTGAACTTGTCCTATAAATAGTTTTTCTAATGTTTATGTCGTTGGATCTCGACGTAGGATTAGTCTATAAAAAATCCTAGAAATTCAACCTCCCCTGAAGGATATGATAAATGGGATTCAAAGGGAATGATCTTATTGGTCGAGGCCATCACTTCCTTTTTCTGTGTCAGAAGGTTTTGTTAAAACCCTATATTTATACTAGTCATGTGATCAATTTTCAATAGATATTTTATCAAATTTAATGATAGTTAATTTTTATTTAAACCCAATAAAAATATTCATATTTTATTGTTATCTATAAGACATTAAAATAAATGAAATTTTATTCATAAAATATTAGGTTGTTACAAAATTTCCCCCTTCAAGAATTTCTTCCCTTGAAATTTCCATTTCCCACACTAAAAAACATGTCGGTAACTCTTCCTCATCACTTCTTCTAGTTCCCATTTTTCTTCTTCAAACCTTTTGTTTTCCACAACACTTTGACAAGAGGAATTTCCTTATTTTGTAGAACTTTGTCTCTGTGATCTAAGATCATCACTGGATTCTCTTCATAGGATAGGTCATTCTCCAATGGTACCACCTCTGGATTGAGTACATGTGATGGGTCATATATGTACATTCTCAAGAGTGACACATGTAAAACATCATGTACTTGAAATAGGTTCAGTGGGAGTTCTAATTGATATACCACAGCTCCAATGTGATCAAATATCTCAAAAAGGATGATGTACCTTGGACTAAGCTTTACCTTCTTCCCAAATCTCATAAATATCTTCTATGGTGATATGCATAGGAATACCATATCTAGGACATCAAATTCTGTGTCTCGTTAATGATTGCAAGCATAGATCTTTTTTTGAATCCAAGTATCTTTAATGTGTTGATCGGTAGCAATAATCTTCTACACCATTTATTTGACCATTTCGGGACGTCGAATTTTTCTCTCCCCAGCTTCATCCCATTATGCCGACATTCTTCAATGTTTCCCCTAAAGAGCTTCAAAAAGATCTATTTGGATGGTTTAGTTAACACTATTAATGTAAGAGAACTCAACCAGAGTAAGATGTTAATCATATCCTCCATTAAAGTCCATTCAGTTTTCACTCAATATGTCCACAACTATTTGGATTGTCCACTTATATTTTCCATCTGTTTGCTGATGGTAAGCCATACTGATGTTTAGATTAGTATTCAGAGCATGTTGGAGACTCATATAGAACATATAGGTGAATCTTGGATCACGATTGGATATAATCGATAGTGATACTTCATAAAACATCATAACATCTCTGATGTATATCCGAGCCAGTTCATCCAATGAGAAATCCTCTAGAATTGCAATGAAGTGTGCACTCTTTGAATGATGATCTACATAAACCCAGATAGAACTGTTTCATTTGTATGTCTTTGGAAGTAAATGGAAAAATTCCATGGTGATTGTTTTACCATTTCCAGGTTTTTATGGGTAATGGCTGTAGAATCCCATTATACTTCCACCTCTTAGCCTTCACATGTGGACATACTAAGAACATTGAGGTATACTCAGTGATCTCTGTCTTAATTTTATCCCACAAAAAATGCTGTCGAAGATCTCGATACATCTTTGTATTTCTTGGGTGAATGGAGAAATTTGAACTATGTGCACCATCCAAAGGTTTTTCTTTAATTCCATTTTTGATGGAACACGTATTCTTGACCAAAATCTCACAATTCCTTCTTTATTAAAATTCAACTCCAAGGATTTCTATTTTATGATAGTTTCCAATTTCTTTTGAATTCCCACATCATCCTTTTTAGCATCCATTAACCATTCCAAATGTGATGGTTGAAAAATAATTTGGGAAAGGATTTATGATGTTTCCTTATCTATGATTCCCATGTCCATCTTCATCAAATCTAAAAATACTGGATCTTTTCCAATTATCATCAATGAACGAGTTGTTGGATCCTTTCTACGAAGAGCATCAGCCACATTATTCACTTCTCTTGAATTGTTGTGAATTTAGCATTTATAGTCATTAATCAGTTCAAACAACTATGTTGGTGCATATTCAACTCCTTCTATGATAATATATACTTGTGGCTTTTTTGATCCATATATATTTGAAAATTTTTCTTAAAGAGGTAATTTCCCCATATTTTCAAATCAAATATCACTACAGGCCACTCTAAATCATGTGTTGGATAGTTCTGCTCATGAAAATTCAATTTCCTTGAATCATAGGCAATGAATTTGTCATTTTCAACAATACACAACCCATTCCATTCTTCTAAGCATCATTGGATTCCAAAAAAGGATCTCCACTTGTGGTTAGTGTGAGAATAGGCACAATGATAAGCCTCCTTTTCTACTCCTTGATGCTCTCTTCACATTCATAATTCCATGAACACTTGGATCACTTCCAAGTTATCATGGAATGAGGGTTTAAAAATTGTGATAAATTTATCATAAATTGACAATAATATCTATCTATCCCAAGGAATCTATGGATATCTTTCGCAGATGATGGCCTTGGACATCCTTCAATTTCATTTTTCAGGGAGGGATCGACAAATATCCCATTTCTTGGGATGATATGGCCCATGAATGAATCTTCCTTCAACCAGAACACACACATTATTCACATTTCATAGAGTTTCTCCTTTTTCAAGGTCTCTAGAACAATGCTTAGATGCTCCTCTTACTCTTCCATGGTTTTGGAGTATATTAGAATATCATCTATAAAGGTTACCCAATTTTTTTCAAGAAAATATCTAAAGACTCTATTCATTATTTCCATGAATATTGATGGGGAATTATTGAGTCTGAAAATAATTACTGTGAATTCATAGTTCCAATACCTTGTACAACAAGCATTCTTGGGGATATCCTCTTTCTTCACCCTTACTTTCTAATATCCCAACAATAGATCCACCTGGGAGAAGTATTGTGCTTCATGTAGTTGATCGAACAAGTAATAAATTCATGGTAGAGGATACTTGTTATTTATCATGACTCTTTAAAGCTCATAATAATCAATGCAATGGTTCCTTGACCCATCCTTCTTCTTATCTATGTGGACTAGTGCACCTCATGGTAAAGAACATGGGCGTATAAACCCTTTATCCAGATTTTCCTACAGTTGTTTGTTTATCCCCTCGAGCTCCACAACAGCCATTCTCTATGGAGTCATGGATATTGGAAGTTACCCATGTATGAGATCAATCGAGAATTCAATATCTATTCTTATAAGAAGACCAAGAAATTCATCGGGAAACACTTCATCGAATGTCCTCACAATAGCCAGGTTTTAGAGGATGGTTCCTTCCTTAGACTCAATAATCCAAACAATATACCCATGCTCCTAAGGTAGTGATATACATGCTTGAGATGATGGTGCTAAATAAGATGCATCCTCCTCTATGCCCGTGTATCGAATCGTGGGTCGATTATCCATATAGAGAGTAATTTTCCACTCGTGGAAATTTGTGTTGGCTCTATATAGGTAATGTCAATCCATACAAATAATTGCATCAAATTACATCATAGGGAGTATGATATTGTTGGAAGGAAACTTCAATCCACAAATTGTGATAGGGGAGGAGTTATATTAATGGGATGAAACAATTTCTCCATTTTTCATTTGTCAGCAACATATATATTACCATGATTTGTAGTTGTATTTTTATTGTTCTACTAAACATTCAGGATATAAAAGAATGTGTAGAACTAGAATAAAAAAGTATGTTTTCTAATCATGAATGAATAACTAGTATACCTATCACCACATTTTTTTCGGCAATTCCTTCAACGGTAGTGATGGAAAAATATCATCCTTTCTACCAGGGAGTTTGTTGGTTTCCTCTAAAGACCGTTGTATTAGGGAACTAGATTGAAAAGTTCTTTAGTTCTTTGGAGTTATAGAAATGAAAATTGTATTGAGGGACAAATGGAGCATTCCACTCATCTGTTGCAGCTGCTGGTTTTTCTTGTCGGCAATTAGTGGCCAGGTGACCTCCTCTTCCACACCTAATGTATTTCCTCATCCCCTTTAGAAAATTTATAGGGTGATTATTTCCACACCATTGGCAAGTGGGGTGCAGGAATTTCTTAGCACCATTAGATTTATCCATAAATCAACTAAAATTATTTTACACTTTTCACTTCATATCCCCATGATACCCATGTCATTTGACGATCTCTATTTCGACATTGAGGCCACATCAAACAGTTTCCTAATAGTTATCTATGTCACAGATCACCAGGGCTTTCTGTATGCTAGGTTTTATCCCGGAAAAGAATGTGTTGACCATGCATTCAGGGGTAACAATAAATCTAATCTCGTATCTTGAAATTATTTTGACGTTTTCCAGGTATACATTGATTGGTTCATCGTTTTTTAGGGAATCAAAGTCCCTTTCCATCTTAAGTCAGAGGGTGAGAGGAAAATATTTATCGAAAAACATTTTCTGGAAATCCTTTCATTCCGATTACTTGATCTCGTCCTCTTTCATTGTATTATTGATAAATTTCCACCATTGATCAACTTCACCCTCCATATGATAAGAATATAGAATAAACTTCTCTTTTAAAAAAATTAAAGGATAGAGAATATCATATCCCTGGAGTTGATCCATTATTCAGAGATTGATGGATTGGATGATCCATTGAAAGTAGGAGGCATATGTATCATAAATCACTTGATTACATTTTTTTATTTCGTGGTGGTGGGGGGGGGGGGTGAAGGTTCCTCATAAACCATGTTTCTATTCAAAAGATGAGTTAACTGAGATAGTAATAGGACAACTTTTGTGATTCTTTCTCCCATCAGATTTGGGCATCTCATTATAATAGTTATCACATTGATCTTTGCATCGGTTTTTAGCCTAGGTCCTCCTATTACTGTCCATTGGGTTCAATAAAAGGAAATTTAGAGGTAACATAGAAAGGGGAATCCAATGACAAAAATTGATAACTTAGAAATTACATTTATCTCATTAACTTATTAATTAATTTGTTTCAATCTCAATTATCCATGATCTACTTCTTAACATATATTATTAAGGGAATTTTTTTTTATTTCTTTATTAATGGTTCTTTGAAATCAAGTGAATTTACCAAAGAATATCTCCTAGGAGTGTCGAACGAAGAGTTATTCAAGGCATATTATCAAGCACCAGTTTTCATTTGAATCTAGCTGAAAGTGGTGTTTTTTGGTTTTACCCCTAGATACATATGTACTTGATCCACCTCTACTTGTTTATATCCCGACAGGGATGTATTTTCTTGATAAACCACTTACTCTATACTCACAGAAATTTAGAGATGTTTTTATTATACTTAGTATTATCATTAATATTTCCACTAGGGGTTTCAATTCCTAATCCCAAAAATAACTAAACATATCCTTTCATACCATCTATAACAGCTGTTCTCTTTATTACGTATTTAAACTTGATTTTTTACATAAACTTCTACTTAAAACAACTATGTGGATCGAGAGGTCTAGTGTATTGAGAAATTTGGAATATTATTAAAGGAAAAGTTATGACATAAAATGAAACATCTTTAATGACAAATTATTTTACATGACCACATAATTCATTAATACATATCATTTCATGGTATAACTTGAGGACATACATAAGAAAAATGGTGAGATATAAAGCCCAGTATGGTAGTAAACAAGGCATAACATGAATAATAAATAACATGTTAAGCAATAGTAGTATCAACAGATCACAATATAGAAATAAATATAATGGGATTATATACCATGATTATCATAAAATGTAAATTTTTCAACAATATAATACATGATATAAGCATGAGCTAAGGCTCATTGCACATGGATTAGCATGAATAAAACCTCATTTCACATGAATTACCTTGAGTAAACCTTCATTGCACATGGATTATCATGAGTAATCTATAATTGAACATGAATTTGAATGAGTAAAACCTCATTTCACATGGTGTATCTTGATACTAAACATTACGTAATGCATTGAAGTTGTATTAGGGTTCACCCTTTATAAATATTTCATTTCATGCATAAGTGTGCCACCTAAATCATATAACATGCAATCATTCAATATCATAATTTATTCCACAATTAGGAAATGTAGAATACATAAATTTAAGTACAATTAAATATGTATTTGTGAATAATGGTGAATAACCTTGATAGATAAATGGGTATGGTATTCACTGTATGATAAATTTTACCTAGAAAATCACAGGGCAATTTCGGCAGCATAACGTCATCATATAGAAATTTATAAGATGTTTTGATGATAGATAAAGTTGTATATCATTCTTTATACATTTAGAAGACAGTAAGGGGATCATTAAACATAATATCCCAACATATGAAATTGAATTTAGATTCATAATATGGGAGAAATACATGAATGTAAATAAGAAGTGAGAAATCCATTATGGAATGTCGGCATGGTAACATGTGTTCACAGAAGACATTAATGAGAGAGAAGAGGGTTTATCATCATTAAAACATAAAGAGGGACATATGGGGGAGGTGAATAATTTTACCACCATATTTTTAATTGAATTTAGTATGGTATTAAAACATAAGGAAACTTGGATAAAAATGAGAAAGGAAGGAATCACTTACAGAAATTTGGCATGGTAACAGGTGTACATAAGTGTTCATAAAATAGATAAATGAGAGTGAAAGGGTATCTCAAGAATTATAAATAAAATGGGTAGTATGTATGTTATTTAATAACATATCCCAACATTGGAATTAAATAAATTAGAAAATATAACATCGAATGAATGCTTGATAAGAGAGGAGGGTAGAAGATCCCTTACTTGAGTGTGTGACTTCAAGAGATTGAAGGGGGGATTATTGAGAGCTTGGAGATTCTTCGGAGGATTAAATATAGTGTAGGAATTATTAGGGACGTGATCCATAGATTTTTAGTGAATAAAAGTGTGAGATTATGTGTGTTTATTGTGGAAATGAGAGGGGAATTTTTTTAATATTTCAAAAAATAGGTTTTGGAACCAATATAATTAAATATTAAAACAACAAACCTTCCCAATTTTTTTGACCATGGGTTTTTCTAAATTTTAGTGGTATGAAATATTTTATAAGTCCAATGGATGAACATATTAAAATATTAGTCTTTCTTATGTGGATGTGAGTCAAACTCTTAAGGAAATTATTTTAAATAGTAAAAATATTTTACATGTCTGGGAGGGTCCTCTAAAGAATTTTAAATTGAATAAAATAAATCTAAAATAACATTATTTTAATGTTAAAACATACATTGGCCTAATATCCCATTTATAGTATTTTATTACATCACTATTGGGTCATTATGATGTCATAAAACACATTATATATTTATACGATATTTAATTTTTACCCAAAACATCAATTGTCTCAAAACATTATGAAAAATTCATCATTGGGTAATTTAAACATCCTGATTCAAAAAATAATATTAATTTTATATAAAAAAATTCAAAATATTGGTATCATCACTTATAAAAGGAAAACCTACGTTTATTTAAAATTTACAGGTTTTGCAAAAAAGTGTTTTTGAACTTTAATAAAAATTACAATTGACTTCATATAAATAAAACAATAATTTATATTTAATAAAAATTAGTTTATTAATAATATTGTTTTGAAATATTATTTTATTAAAAAATCTATTAAATCACCAAAATATGGTTTAATTTTAACTAAAAATACTATTTGTGCTTTAAGAATCATTTAAAAGTAACAATAATAAAATAAATGTATATTATTTATTCTATAGAAAATAATGCACATAATCATAATTATAGGGTCTTGTTATATATCCCTTTATTACACCGGATTATTCCATAAGAGTATGGTGTGTGATGGTGGGGCTTTCTTGGGGCCGTTCGATGAACATGGTTTATGTTGTGATCTCAATGAGCATTAACTTCTCTTGTAAACGGTTTCACTCATACTTATATTTTTGGATCCCATATTGGGATTGGTCTAGGGAAAATCCCAAAAATTCTATCACTCTCAAAAGATTGGATAAATTTTATTCAACGAGAACGATCCCACTAGTTGAGGCAATCACTTCCTTTTTCTGTGTCAAAAGGTTTCTTTAAAACCCTATATTTATACTAGTAATGTGATCAATGTTACATGGCTATATTATCAACAATAATGATAATTATTGGTTATTTGAAACTAATAAAAAATTCATATATTTTCTATATATACAAGTCATTAAAATAAATGAAATTTTATTCATAAAATATCAGGTCGTTACAACGTTATAGACCAGATAAATTTTATAATCATGAATAATGAGGTTGAGATCATATTATATAAATTATATGTCTTCTTCCAATCATAATTATTTGATATAATGGTTCACCTGATGCTTCGCATAGTTAGAGAGGTCCAACTATGTGGTCATTTCCATTACATATGGATGTACCCCATTGAACATTATATGAATATTTTTAATGGGTATGTCATAAATCAATGCCAAATATAAGGTTCTATTGTAGAATTTTATGTTACTAAAGAAGATGTTGAATTTTGTATCTATTAACTATATGGCATTGATAGAAATTTTCTACAAATGTATCATCACAATAGACTTCTTATGGGTGAAGGGATTTCTAGAAGAGAAGTTGTTACAATTACCTACATAGAGTTGGAAAAATCACATCTTTAAATTTTACATAATAGTGAAGATGTTGATCCATATGTTTAAGGCCAGAAGAAAAATTATTTTTTATATGTATCCAACAATGGTTGATGTATGGATATCAAATACACATAATAAAATATTTATATATAATTTTTTGTAATCAAATTTATAAAGAGTAATATAACATCCAGACTCTAAAATCCCAAATTTAGTTCCTTACTTTATTACATTAGCTTGATTACATGGAATCAATTAAAAAAAGACCAATCTGTTTACAAGTTATGGAAAATCGGATTACATACATGATACCGATATTAAATTGAGAATAAAAAATTATAAGATGATATAAAATAATATAAAATGAAATGCATCACAGAAATATCATTCAATGATTTCTTATTCCAATCCTAGGGAACATAAAAAATAAGGTAGAGAACTAATTCTTAGTAAGGGTAAGTAAAATATAAGAAATAATGAATCAATGAGAACAATAATCACATAAAGGTAATTCTGTGATCACACATTCTTTGTAAATATCTGGATAAAGCATAATGAATATGGCATGATAGATAGATAAAACACATTCTATTTAATCAATAATATGATAATGAAAATAATATGTAGAGAATGTCAATGAGAAGATATCATGGATAATAATACTAAATATGTTATCAATAAAGAAAATGCTTATTTATTGTAATTTATGATTCCTTGAAACATGATACCTTTATGGTCAATATTTATTCTCCCAAAAGATTGAACTACTCTGAATTGGTCGACTAATTTGTCTCATGAGACAATCAATGCATGAAAGGGATTTAATTATTCAGTTCCCAACCCATGTAGTGAGTTTTAAAATTATCCCTCATATATTTAATAATACATTTGACAGATAATGAATGTTCCTTATCAAATATCCATATTTAATGAGAATATGTATATTTAAGATAACATTAATTTACAATAAAAATTATCATAAATAAGTGATTTTTCTAGGAGAATGTTAATAATCACAAGAGAAAGTGATATTGAAAAGATATCTTTTACCACTTAGAAATTCTCATGTTAAACCCCCTTGGATGAGATAGTTCAAAGTGAAACATTAAATACAATGTTTTCTGAGTGAATCATGATATTAAATGTAATAGGGTAAGTATATGAATAATATTAAATTTAATGGGTTCATAATAACAAAAATGTCTCAATGGAATATCTATTGAGATGAAATCCCTTACCTTGCGTTTCCTTTTGTGTGAAAATACTTTAAACTCCAATATAATGGTTTTAAGAAAGTTTTTAACATAAAATATAACCATATTAATATCTATGATATCATATATAGTCGATTTATATAATATTATAACCTTTTCATTAATAATCATTCAATAATTTCATCATTTCGGGTGTTAAAAACATTTTTTCGAGTATGTATTGACTAGTTATTTTTGTTCCTATTAATTAGATCATGATTTCATCATCTTAATAATTTAAAAAATTATTTAAATATTGTATATATTTATTATATATTTATTTATATTAATCAATAATATTTGAAGATATGAAATGAAATGCACTGTTCATAGAGACGGTAGTCCATACGTACACATAAACACTAAATAAATTTATTTTTCTTAGTTAAAAATTATGTTAAATATATTTATATATTATCATTAAAGAATCATATTTATATCATATATGTCACATTTTCATATTATAATAATCCATTAATACATTCTATATATATCATGAACTAATCACATTGCATTTAGGAGACGATAGTTCGCCAATCCATAATTAAAGTTATCATATTCACAAAAAATGAATCTAAGTGACGTATGTATTATATAATAATTAAATAAAAATAAATACATTATAAATATCATATATAAAAAATATAAAATTAAAATACATTACCCTTCCTGATCTTGAAAGGTGATAATGGAAGAATGAATAACATCGGTTCGTGAAGTGGTAGTCCACCGTACACAGAAATGACTCTTTTACGTCCCATTTTATGGATGTTTGTGAGATTAATGGTAGAAATCATAGCATAAAAATATCTTAGTATATATATTATACTAAAGTTATTATATAATCATGATATAAAACGAATTTAAGGGGTGTATAATTAAATGAAACAAAAATGATCGTTGAAGAATGTTACCTTTTATTTGGGTAACTCATTCAAAATATAACAAAACACTTGATTGTATTTATTTATTCACAATGTTGTTGTTATAGAGTGATGGTATTTATTTTGGAGAGATATTTGGGTAGTTATTGGATCATCTAAATTGTAACAACCCAAGGATTTATGAATAAATTTAATATAGAATATAATTTACACAACACAAAGTCTCTATGAAATAACAATTTTTTATTATAATTATCTAAAAAATATAGTTATAACATAGACATGAAACATAATTTTTTGGCATCAATGATTTCAATTTCGAAAAAAATACTCACCCAGTTGAGATCAGTATGAAATTTAGAGTCTGATAGGATCAACTTATTTTTTTGTTGAGTATTAACTTGAATCTTTTGAATAGTAATGTTTCATTTTTGAATATTAATATGACACTTATGAATATAAACATCACTCATGATTATATAATTAAAATTTAGGAACTATATAAATTAATTAATAATATAACATTATTAGTAGGTGATTATTTTAAAAATTAATTATTAAGTGTTAGTATTTTTTTCACTAATAAATAATTAATTACCATTATATAATCAGTAAATTGATTTAAAAGAAAATTAATTTTCATAAAATGTATAGATAAATAAATATTTTTCTATCCAATTATATTAGGATAATTTAATTAGACATTAGTTGTTTTTTAAGGTGTTATAAAATCAGTTCTAATTTTAAAAATTTTATTTCTTGAGTAAATAATGTTTTTTATTAAAACATAATATTATCATATTTAAAAAATTATTTACATAAAAATGAGTTTATTTTTGATTTATAAGTCTAAAAATTGTGAGGGTAATTTTTTGATATTTTTCTGAAATACTTGAATTTTTGGTGAATAGTAAAATACAGTAACATAATATAAATGCTAAATACATGAATTATAGAGTGATGGATGATGTTTGGCTATTAGAAGAACAGTTGGTTAAAACTCACATACACACATTACAATATTTAGTCATAATAATCAATACTATTTTTTATCTTCCGAAAGTTAATAAAATATTGAATTAAATAATGAAAAATTACTATCTCCTCCACTATAAAAATTACCCTCAACACATCTTTCCCTCAAACCTCTAAGTGTTAAAGATAGAATAAATTCGTCACCAATCTTATTTACTAGTCTCTAACCCATGTACAAGAGGAAATTTTATTTCAAAAGGACCAAAACAACTTTCCCTAAGGTGGTTCTCAAGGATGATAATTCAAGAGGTAAACCATCTTCGGTTTTTATTTTAATTTCATTTCAATTTATTTTATTTTCCAATAATGTCCTCACCTCATCTGACCAAATGATACTAATAAATATAGTATCATCTATATACTATAATTATATCATGTTACTGAAATATCCATCATCAATCACATTACTATCACTCTCTTTTACCTGAAAATGAAATCATCATCCGGTAGATGCCGATTTACAACCTTTGTGCACTACAAACATTCATTCGTTAATTTATCCTTCATGGAGAATCATGAAACCATTTTTATGGTTGAACTAGATTATAAAATATTTATTATATCTTATTTAAGGTTCTAAAACCATTATATATATATATATATAATATTAGATAATTGAACAAAACTAGTTCATTATGATCGAAAAACTACTAAAATTAAGCTAAATGATTATCATTAAGGATTCTCCTACATATAGTGGGAAAAAAAATAAAATTAAACTTACTGTTTTACACTATTTTTATATAAATTAAATTATTTAGAATAATACCCATTCCATATGATGTTCTATACTAATATACAAGTATACTGATTGTGAAATCTTCAAAAACGACTACTCTGCTGTGATAAAATTATATCTTATAACTAATCAAAAAGGACATAAATGAAATTAATAATATTATAATAGATAATATAATATTAGATATGGTTATGAATTAATTTATTAGTGTATTTAATTTGACTATCCCTTGAATTAATGTCATGTGCAGAACACATTCGTACCTAAGGTAATGGTTTTCTACCCGAACCTCCAATTTCATTCAAGTTACTCTTTTTTATATATTTATCCCATCTAGGTTATTAATTATTATTATTTAATCATCATAAATTATGTGTGAAATATATATATATATATCAATCATAATCCTTTTTAATGTTTTGGGGAGTTCCACGTTTTAAATGGATCATTCTAAAATTCTTCAAGATAAACAAGTCTGATTCAAAGGAACTTCTTAAATTCTTATTTATTTTCATGTGAACTCTATAATCTGCTTTAATAAAAAATTATTTTTCAAATATATCACCTTTTATTATTAATAAATTTATATTTGTTCACTTCTTATTTTATAAAAATATTTTTCAAAAAAAATATTCTTTCTAAAGAAAAAGAATATTTCTCTCAAGTATTAATCAACGATTTTATAAGAGTATATCCATATATTTCACCTCAATTATTTATTGTTATGTTAAATTTTTATTAAAATTTTATTATATCATCTAAAATATTAAATTTAATGGTTTATTATTATTTTGGATGTGGTTATACTTTCTTGATACCATTCACTATAATATTATGAATGGTTAGAGATTATGGTTACTTATTAGGGAAAGTTATTTACATTTAATATGTTAGTTTCAATATTAATGTATATGTTGATTATGTTTCTCACATTTCATATATATTGTGAATTGGACCTATTATTTGATGGGTGAGTCCTGCTATAGCCACTCGATGCATCGGTAGGCTTAATGAGACAAACTAGCCTACATTTTTACACATTATATATTGTTTCTTAGCCGAGGCCTTGATTATAAGATTGTTTTCTATTATTATGAAATACCTCATTATAAAACTATTAATTTATATTCCATGGGATTATTAGACTATTATAATATCCATTATTATGTTTTATTATTCCATTATTTATTCATATTTTCTTAATGCCATATTATGTTCAAGATTTTGTCTTAATGGAACGTATTCATTAGTTATCATCTTCGATATTATTTATACATCCACTAGATTACATAACCTTATAGAGAATTTTATCTTACCCATTTATTATATTTATTTTCCCTAGTATTCCAAGATGAATTTTTTTATTATCTTCAAAGATAATTTTTACGAATAAGAGTATTTTGAAAGGATTTTATATTGTATATTTCATCTCAAGTTGTATGATGGTCTAATGTATATATCTGTATTTTCCAAAGCCAGTAAACTATTAAATACTTTAGTATGCATCTTCTTTATTTATATTCCAACATAATAAAATAATGCACTAGATCTAGGATTCTAGGGTCGAGTTGTTATAGTTGGTATCAGAGGAAGTTTAGTAGAAACCTTGGAATATAGATTTAGAAAACATTGATTATTGATCATGACCCTTAAATAGTATTGGAATATAAGAATTTATGAAAACCCTAGAATTATGGTAAAGTAAATATTATGTGTATATTCATAGAAATACATACCTTTCAAAATTATACAAGTGGGCATGGTTCTATCCTAGATATACATATTGGTAACAACTATGATAAGGGGTCTCAGGACTAACATGGGGTAACTAGGTACATGAAAGTGGGTATTACTATGCATTTGGTTTTACCCTCAAAGAGGGTATTCTTAGGATTATTGAAATTTTCTCTACAATCCATTATGAAGTATTTAAATGTAAATATATATCCAAAGAAAGAATACATAAGATTATGAGATTAGACATGCACACAATTTCAATTTTGGTGAAGTGTTTTATTGTTCGATATTATACATTATGATCCATAAAATAATTTATTGTATGAAATTATTTATAAATGGAACCTAGTGGAAGAAATGGAAACTACATGAACTCTCGTATTCCATGTAGGGATTTCCCTCCTATGTAAGATAATGATGTCAGAATTAGAGCTGTGACCGTTTCTTAACAACTAATAACTATACAAGGACATCTGAATCATGTTATGAAAAATAATCATACCTATATAGAGAATCCAGATCCACAATGTGGATGATTAATGTTAGAAACCTGTATGTGAAAATAACCTCCATAATTCAATGGGACTATAAACCTGTTTATAGTAGAGTTGTGGATAAGTTCCTTGGAGATGATATTTCTCACTTTGGGAAGTAATGAAAGGGATAAGGTTATCATGGAGTTTTATAATCACTTAAGAGAAGCAGATCAATGGTGTTCGTTAATTAAAATAACAAAGGAAGTGTTTAAAATCTCAAATATAACTTGGAATTATTTTAGGGAAATTTTAATAAAAAAGTATTTTCTTTGCGAACAACTAGCGGATATGGAGAGAAAATTCTTGAGTCTAAGACACAAAGAAGATGAAAATGTTTCCATGTATGAATCCAACTTTACAAGATTATCAAGGAATGTTGTAGAACACATACATAATCGAATGATCAAGGTTGATCAATTCCATAATGGTTTGAAACCATTCCTTTGATGGGATCTAGCCTCTAAAAGATTCACATCCTATAAAGATATAGTCTCATGTTCTATAATGATAGAAACATAATACTCTATTTCTTATAAATTTAAAGGAATGGAAGAGATGAAAAGGGATGATGAAAAATATTGAAAAAATAAAGAAGAGGGATATAATAAAAGATTTTATTTTATATCCTATGATAATTTTGGGAAAAAACACCCCAATAATTTCCAGAAGGGTATGGGTGTTTGGAAGAAGTTTGGAGGAAAAGGCCACCAATCCTGAGATTGTAAGATAAAAAAAGAAGGTATGAATGTTCAATGATAAAATTTCAATGAGATGGTACATTATTAAAATTATTGTCCTGAGAGTCAAGGAAACATTTCATAAAGAAGGACAAGAGAGATAAGACAAGCTTATGTAGTCACAACTGTTGAGGTTGAAGTTCCCAAATATGTGGTGGTATACACATTAACCATTTCCTAAAACATATCCAATTATTTATCTGATTCTGGGTCATCACATTATTTTATATCCTACCTGTTTTCTATGAAAATTTCAAATTTCCATTTTGATTTAATAAAGGATTTTTCAATCAAAATTCATACGGGAATTATCATTCTAACAAAAATGCATTGGTCGACCCCCTTGATGACACTTTAATGTGCTTTATTTTCTAAACATATCATTATACCCATGATTTAAATTGATATAATACTAGGTATGGATTATATTTCAAATTATGTTTTGAAATATTTCTTAATACGAAATAAGTTACAATTTTTGAGAATGATATAGAATCCCTTATAATTAGAGTAGAAACCTCACCATATAATTCTTATCTAGATCCAACACCAATAGCTCTACTAAAATAAATTCTTGGTGTGGATCATAAAAAAATATCTATGGGTGAGGAAATAAATCTTAAAATTTAGTATGTACCTACTTTAAAATAATATGAAAATGTATTTGCAAAGGATTTACATAGAAATCCTCCAGAGTAGGAAGCTCAGTTCTCTATGGATTTAATTCCTGGTTCAAGACATATATCAAAATTTCTTTACTGAATGACCACAGTGGGATTAATAGTATTGCGGAAAAACTATAAGTATTTAGTGATAAAATATTTATTAAACATTGTGTTTCTCCCTAGGGAGCCCCTATTATATGTATCATGAAAAAGATGGATTTACGGGGTTTTGTAATGATTATAGATAAATAAATTCTATTAACATAAACAAAAAGTATGCAATGCCTCATATTATTGTTTATTTGATCAAATTATTGGATATATATAATTTTTAAGTATTGAACATTAATATGAATATCATAACTTATGTGTAAGAAAGGAAGATATTCAAAATAATGAATTTGGAACTAGGTATGGGCATTAAGAGTTTAGAGTAATTTTGTTTTAACTAACTAGTTCACCCTCTGTTTTTATGGATCTATTGAATAAGATTTTCAAGAAATATATTGATGACACTATTGTGGTTTTATTTGAATATATCTTGGTATACCCCCATTATAATAAAATCAAGAGAATCACTTGTGCATTTTTTTTGATGACACATATAAGGAACATGTTATATGTGAAGTTTGTCTAGTGAGAATTATAGCGTAAAAATATTTTTTTAGTATCCATATTGTCTATTGGGATGGAATCATAGTTTTTATTGTGAGGAAAATGGATGTTTTGGAATTCCCTACACTAATGAACAAAACTAAGGTATGCAGTTTTATTGATTTTGAAGGTTATTATCGGCGTTTCATTTAGAATTTGACCTGATTAGCTAACCCGTTAACCAAGATTTCTCGTAAAGGGGTTAAGTTCGTATGGAGAATATATTGTGATGATTGTTTTGATGGATTGAAGAATATGTTACTAAATACTCCAATATTGAATCTACCATTGGGAAATGGTGGATTTGTGATTTATATTGATTTATTAAAGAAATGACTAATTAGTTTTGTAATGAAAAATTTATAGAGCTATTTCCAAGGAATAAAAGAAGATGAAAACTCATGAATAGAACTATGAAACTCATGCTCTTGAGTTAGAAACTATAATATTTTCTTTGATGACATGGAGAAATTATCTCTATAGTTAAAGATTTGAGATACATATAAATCACAAGATCTTCAAATATATCTTCTTAAAGAAAGAATTCAACATGTGTAAATGTTAATGAGACTTGTTTCTTAAAAATTCTTATTTTTCAATACACTATCACTCAGGGAATGCAAATAAGGTAGTTGATGCATTGAGCATGAAGGAATATGGAGTTCTAATAATAATGATAATTTACAAGGATCTTATGTATATTGATATAGTGTGTATGGATATGAAAATTCAAAAAGAATGTGAAAAATCACTACCTATTCAATTGTTTTACCAACCTTCATTATTTTAAAGGATTAAAAGTTCTCAGGAAGATGATAAAAAACATCAAAAGATAATTAATGCCAGTAATTATGGGATGTTGGAAGACATCATGTATAAAGGCTAAATTATAAATTTTGGGTGGAGAATATGTTCTCCCTTTATCCCCAAGATAAAATGTGTGTTATTGGATGTTGCCCATAGCTTGAATTTCTCTATACACCAAGGTATCACTAAGATACATTGAGATCTAAAAAACAATTTTGGTGGAATAATCTGAAGAGGAAAATTGTATATTATTATATCAAGACATTTTGTATATCAACATGTGAAGGTTAAAATTAAACATCCTAGAAGAGTATTTCTACCTCTTCATATTCCTACATGGAAATTGGAAGACATCACTTTTTTTTCATAGGATTAAGGAAAAATCCATGAAAGAATAATGTAATATGGGTAATTTTTTATCGACTTTCCAAATATTGAAATTTCATAGCTCTAAGGGAAGAATTTACAATGGATTTTCTTGCAAGAATCTATATCAAGGATTTTCTAAGATTTAATAGAGAACCTCTCACAATTGAGTCTGATCATGATCCATGATTTTCATCGATATTCTATAAATTTCTTAAATAAATATTTGGATATTGAGCTTCATTTGAGTACTGGTTATCACCTACATATTGAAAGATTGTTAGAAAGGATGATCCAAAATTTAGAAGACAATATGAGATCAATATCAAATTATTTTCAAGGAATACAAGATCCGTATTTACATTTGGTAGAGTTTACCTACAATAATAGTTTCCATTATAGATTTTAATGTGAACCATATTAACAATTGTACAGAATCATTTTTCATAAACCAATATATTGGGTTGCTGTTTGTCAAAGGAATCCAGTAGGCCTAGAGTTTGGGGAGGAAAAAAAAACCAAGGTCAATACTCTTAAATCCCATATATTAGAATATAAAAGTAGGCAAATGATGTATGTTGATAATAAAAGGAAGGGTTTACAATTTCATGTGGCAGATCATGTTTTCCTGAGATTATCTTTATGAAAAGTTGTTATATGATTTTGGAAGAAAATGAAACTAATCTCCTAGTAAAATGGTCCTTTTAAAATTCTACAGAGAGTTGGATCTGTGGTTTATCATTTAGTGATGCCTCATATCCTTTCTAAATTAGAAAATGTTTTTCACATCTCATTGTAAAGAAAATACATTCCAGACCCAATGAATGCCCTCACATATGAAGGAATAGATCAGGAATTTGATTTACCTTACTATAAATGGTCTATCCAAATTTTGGACACAAAAGAACTAGTTTTAAGGAATCAGACGACTTGGATTGTAAACATGATTTGGAAAAATCTTGAAATTGAAGAGGTGATGTGGGAGCCTGATGAACTTATGATGAAGAACTAAGCAAGTATTTTTACGAGGTAACATTATGGAATTTTGAGGTTGAATTTTTTTTATGGAGGGGAGAATATAACACGCCAAGGATTTGTAAATAAATTAAAAGTAGAATATAAAGCACACAACACCGAGTCTTTGTGAAAAAAACACTTTGTTAATATAATTATTTAATCATGATAGTTATAACATAGCAATGGAATCATAATTGTTCCACTTTTGTGATTTTAATTTCCAAAAATGGACTTACACGGTTGTGATCAATATATAAATTTCGATTATGATAGGATCAAATTATTTTTTTGTGAATTGTAAATTGACCCTTCTAAATAGTAATGTTACCTTTATGAATAGTATTAGGACCCTTATGAATAGTAACGTCATCCATTAAAGTATAAATAAAATTTAGGCACCTTATAAATGAATTTATAATATAACATTATAGGTAAGTAAATATTTTAATAAATAATAATTAAGAGATGATATTTTTGGTTGTAAGAAATATTTAATTACGATTATATAATTTGTAAATTGATTAAAAATAATATTTATTTTCATAAAATGTATTCATATATTAAAATTTTATAGTAAAATTAATTTAGTACAATTTAATTAGACAGTAGTTATTTTTTCATGGTGTTATAAAATCACTTTTATTTATAAAAACAAATTTTAAGTAAATAGTGATTTTAATTAAAAAAATATACTTCTCATATTTAAAAAATTACTTTCATAAAAAGGAGTTCCATTTTGAAATTTAAATATCATGAAAATTTATTCTGTGAATTTTTTATATTTTCCTTAAAATCCCTAAATTTTTTGTTAATAATAAAATACGGTAATTTTTGATAAATTATAAATACAAGAATTATAGAGCCATGGATGATGTTTTTCTGATGTAAAAACCATTTTAATAAAATATAATAAACTCATTACTATATTTATTCCCATTAATCAACATTATTTATTTTCATGACCGAAATAATAAAATAACGATTAAAACAATAAGAATGAAATCTTTTCTTTACTATAAAAACCACCCATCAAACCCTCTTTTTCTTATACAAATAATCCTTGAAGAATGTCTAAATTCTAATAAAATTATTTTTCCTATTATCTGAAACCTTTTTTTGGTTACATTGGTATTTAAAATTTACCAAAACCCCTTTCCTTAAGGAGGTTCTGAAGGGGGATAATTCAACAAGTCATCCCTCTTCTTTTTTTTTCTTATAGTTTCTTTTCTATTTATTTTCATTTCCTTTCCTATGTTCAACTAATCAAAACCAATGAAAATGGTAAATCCAATATCATATATATAATTTAATGATATTAAGTTACTAGATGATACATCATCAATATCCTCACACTCTCTCTCTCTTACTTTATTAGGGAAATGATCATATGGGAGGTGCCGATTTACCACCTTCGTGGACGATGACCTTTTGTTATATTATTCATCCTTCAATTCAGGTAATGAAAATATTTTTAGGATTGAATAAGATAATAAAATATTTATTATATATTATTTAAGGTTCTGTAATTATTTTATATATATTATACTAAATAATAGAATAAAACTAATTCATTATGATAAAAAAACACTAAAATAAAGCTAAATGATTATCATTAATGATTCTTCACCATATATGAAAAAAATTTGTAATAAAAATTAAAATTAATTTTTTTTATTAATATCATTTAAATTCAATTATACATAATTATACTCATTCCACATGAATACCCAAACTCATATACAAGTATACCGATCGTGAAAACCATGGAAATGAATGCTCCTGACCAATAAAATTGCATCTTATAACTCATCAAAAAAGATATAAATGAACATAATAAAATTATAATAGATAAAAAAATATAGATAAAGTTATTAATTAATTTATTAATGGGTTTAATTTGATTATCATGCATGTTAAGGTCATACACATAACACATTCCGACATAAGGTAAGGGTTTTTTCCCCAACCCTCCAATTTTATTTGGGTAACTCTTTTTCTCCCTTTACAGCAATGTAATTTTTTATTATTCATATTTAATCCTCATAAATTATGTGTTAATTATTTATATAAATTTTACAATCATAATAATTCATTATTTTATGCGGAGTTACATGTTTAAAATTTATCTTTCTGAAAGTCTATATGATAAACAAGCCCGATTGAAGGGAACTTCCCAAATTATTACCAGTTTTCATGTACACTCTATAATTTGTTTTAAGTCACTATTAATTTTTAAAAATCACAAATTTTATTATCAAAAAATTATATTATTTCAAATATTTTTTTATAAAAATATATTTCAAAAATAAATCTTCATTACATACTAAAAGAGTGTTTCTCCCAAGTATTAGTCAATGATTTTATAAGAGTATCTCCATCTATTTCCACACACTTTTTAATTATCATGTTTTATTGGAATAAGTATATTATTATATCATCTAAAACATTTTATTTAATGGTTTTTTTTATTTTTTTACTTTTTATGTTCTATTTATATACCATACACCATATTACACTAAATAGTTAGTGTAATTGATTACTGATTGGGGAAAGTTATTTACATTTCATATACTAATTTAATATTAATGAATATATTAATTATTTTTATACCCTTTAATATGAGTAATTATTTGGATATTTTATGTGATGGTTCAGGCCTGTTATAACCACTTGATGCTTTGGTAGGTCTCTTAAGAAAAACTAGCATTGGTTTTTACCCATTATGTATGGTGTCTTGACTCAGGCCTTGATGGTATGACTATAATGTATGACATTATGAATTCACTCTTTATGAAAATAGTAATTGATAGTAAATGTGATTAATTTTATAGTAAAATATCTGTGGTTATGTTTTATTATAGAATAATTTATTCATCTTTTATTCCTTCTATATTATGCTCTATATTTTTTTGTTGGAATGTGTTATTTAGTTATTCCACATGCCTTATTATTTATATTTCTATTGTATTACATAACATTACTGAGCTTTCGATCTCACCCCATTATTATGTTTATTTTCCCTAGTATTCCAATAATAATTTTATAAATGGCATAAAAAGTTAATCTAGAATAATAAGAGTGTTTCAAATGGAGTATCTATGATGTATTTAATTTCGATTTTTAATGTTTATCTTATGTACGTATCATGTTTTTTCAATGCTAATAAACAGATTTGTCTCATAGGATGTATCTTCCTTGATTATATGAAAAATTAATAAAATAATTCACTAACTCCAAGATTATATATTTGGGGAATTGTAAATTTTTTTTGAGATGTGTGATAAAGTGGGAGAGATGAGTGATTTTTTATAGTGTAGGAGGACTGAAATTCTTGTAAATAAAAAAGGTAATCACTACTGAGAGACCTAATTTATATTATGTGACACAAACAATAATCAAAATTCCATAAAATAGAGGATATGGTTGAAATATTTCCCTAAAATAGGTTTTGAACATGTTTCAAGGTCATTGTGTCAATTAAGATTATGGTTAGGTCCCTTGTTCAACTTAATTTTACCTTAATCGTTGTAATTAATTTTAACTGCACACACTATTATTTTTTTGTTAAAAAATAAGTTGAAATTATTATAACTTAAAAATTATTTTTATTCCAATATAGATTCAATTTTTTCAAATTAAAATCATATACATTGTAGAAATAAATTTAAAATCAATCAAACAGATAAGAAAACTAAGCGGGTTTTTAAATTGAAAATGTTCACTAGTATGATATGCTTTTATATCCTATTTCAATGTGAAATTATTTTTAAAGACCCAAATTTGATTTCAATATTGATAATTTAACTAATTATACTTTAAAGGAAAATTAAAATATCATTTAACAATATTATTAAATTATATAGAAAATCTATTTTCAATTAAAATTCTATAATTTCAACTATCTATCAAAAAAAATAATCATTTTAAAAAAATACCTAAAATTCACCCAAAAATAATTTTAAAGATTATATTAAAAAAAATACTATTTTTACATATAATATTTATAAATTTTCCAAAATTTATATTTAAAAAATGTTCTCCATTAAAAGGTGGAAATGATCCTATAAAAAATATTGTTTTTTATACGTAATATTGGGTCGGTTCTTATCTTATGACTATAGAATCTATTAGATTAATTTCAAAAAAATAATTTCATATATAATATATAAATTTAAGTAAAATTAACCACTAATATTAATTAATTAAATTTACTAGTATGAAGATAGTTTTTACATGAAAATAGTTTTTTATAAAACCATTTCTCAAATATTAAATTTTTTTCTATATTCATTTCTAATTAATTATAAACAAATAAATTAAATAGTATATATAAGCTACATAATACTATTCAAAAAAATAAATTAAATATCTTTTCTATATCTTATAATATTAAATAATTATAAATTAATAATATATTGTTGTTCAGTAAAACTCAGTCTTGTATATAACGTATGTTATCGAAGAGACTAATTGTTGAGTGAGACAAATGATAACTCTATATTTTTTTGAATTGAATTCGAAATAATATATTCAAAATTGTAAATATATGATAATTTTTAGATAGGTTATATGTCTTTCTAGGATTTGTGTAGCTTGTCACACATTTTATTGAATAAAACCTTCTCTTATAATGTATTTGATTTGTTACATGTTATCATAAAAACCAAATTCTATTTCTAAACAATGTCAATTTCTAGAAATATGATTGAATGAAATTGTGATTTCTCGGAATGTTTTTTAATCAGTGGTTATAAATTTTATAAAATATAACCTACTGAGTTCAGTATGATAGAAAATAGTGGATTTAAACTTGTGGTTGAAGGGATGCACATATCTGGTTCCGAGGATAGGAAGAAAATTTATTAAAGTATTTCATATTTTGGAATTATTGATTAGATATAGCAGTTATATTAGGAAACATTTAATGTGATTATTTTCCACTTCAATTTAATTGGCAATTAGAGTGTAAGGAGAGTGGATGGAACGAGCTTTGTGAGAGTGAATTTTATTGTGGAAGGGGACAAGATTCATTCATAATGGAATCAAAATTAGTGAAAGTATTTATGTCTAATATCCATAAAAAATTAGTTGGTATATTATCCTATTTGTGGACTAAAAAAATCGGTTTAAATGAAAAATCAACCAATAATGACCCATTTATTGGTATATCACAATCAGTTCATGTCAATATCAATGTAGATTATTTATTTCCCATTAGAGGGGACTATAAAGAGGGAATTTGGATTCTTTATAGCAGATTAAAATCCCTATAATTTAAAAAATAGAGGTAAATGAGAATGTAATTTTTTTAATATACAATGTTTTTTCTTATAATGTTATATATTGTCTAATTTATAGAAATAATCTAATTAATTGTTTGATTACCCATCCTATCAATCTTTTGTACACACATGATGATGATTTTCCTCAAAAAAGTTTCTAACAAGATGGATATGAATAAAAAATTGATACACGGAAATCATTTGGGAAAAATAATATTATGATTGATGTAAATAAATCATCAAGTTTTCATTAGACCATGCATACGACCCATGTCAAATCAATTTTTCCTTGTTTATATTGTTGTTATTCAATAAAAATCAGTTTGGAACAGTTGGAATAACAATTGATATGCTATAAAATTGATCAAGGCTATAAATGTTTGTATTAACTTGGGGATAAATTGAACGTGCTCACCGATTGGGATGATACATCAATTTATGGATCATTAGATAAGAATACGAGTGAAAATGATGATGGAGATCACTTATATAAAATGACAATGGTAATTTAATGTGGCCTTCATGATATTATAATGTTGTTTGAGAATTTAAATTATTGTGCGAAGATACCATTGTATACTGGTAATACTAAATACATAATATTTTCATCTATATTAAAGTTATGTAATTTTAATGTTGGTAGATAAGGGAGTGACCAACGAATTATAGAAATACATGTTCTCCTAGATGATATATTTCTTGATGTAAAGGAACATCCATGTCAAAGATATGATTCTAAATGATGGTAGATTCAATGGGAATGATATCTAAAAAAATTATTGTACAAATTATTTCAGATTGCTTTGCAAGGACCCTGAGTCACTCATAAAATTAACTAATTGTGGCACAGATCGATACAATATAAATTAATAATGTCCTAAAAATTTTGAATGGTCAATTTATACCATTCTATAGTTTAGAAGCCTATATGGTTGTTAAGAAACTGAGAGAAAATTGATCTGGTATCAAGATACAAGAATTAATGATGGGAACCTACACCATCTAGCATATTATCCTGAGCAGAGAAGAATTTATTATGAGTATCCTGAATTTGGAAATGAGATGATAAACTATCATCTTGCATTATCTAGAGATGAAATAAATACTTTTGGTGTATAGAGTAGTACTCACTGTACATGCCACATCATGTTGATAAATTATAACATCCTTCCATGATTATTCATGAAGCATAAATATCTAATGTAGTATCTACATATATAAGGAGAAAATAAATATGATAATCATATTGATTTATATTTGGATCCATTTTCCGTGATATGAAATTGATATGGGATACAATTTTTACAATGTGTGATGATTATAGAGGTGATGAATTCACATTCATGTTCATGTTGAATGGTATAATAAATTAATTTACTACTTATAGAAATTTATCAGGATATAGAATTTAAGGAATAATGGGGTGTCCTCTTTGGGAGGAATGTACAAATTCTGTTCAATTGAAACTTTCTTTGAAGGCTGTATTTTATAAGCATCAAATATATTTACCTCGAAACATAAATATCAGTTCTTTATGGCATCATTCAATGGGAATATTGAACAAGGTATAACACCTCCACAACTAATGGGTGATCAAATATTCGATAAAGAAAGATATATTAACGCTGTTTTTTATAAACTATTTTCTAAAAACCTTGTGAAATCCGGTTGGAAGAAGGGATATATTTCATGGAATAACCAGATCAGAATAGTTTGTATTTCATTCATTTTCTTGACGTCATGTACATAGAAAAAAATGTACTTGATAGTGTTATTTGAACATTACTAATTATATCTAGAAAAAAGAAAGATGGAATCAATGCTGGGTAGGATGTGATTGACATGGGGATAAGGGAAAAGTTGGAATCAATGAAGGGTAAAGGGAAGGCTTTTCTACCTCCATCATCTTAAACTATATTCATATAAACAAATTGTATATTTTCCCATAAAAGATTAAAAATTCTGGAGGGGTATTCATAAAATTTATAAAATTTCGTATCAATGAATAATGTTTTGTTACATGGACTAAAATCCATCGATCATTATGCTTTTATACAATATTTTATTCTTGTTTCTTTATTTTTCATTTTACCTAAATATGAATGGAAAAAATTAAATAGAATTTTAATATTTTTAAAAGCCATTTGTTTTAATATTATAGACCAAATTAAGTTTCTAATCATGAATAATGTGGTTTCAATCGTATTATGTGAATTAGATATGTTCTTCCCAGCATCATTATTTGATATAATGGCCCACTAGATGGTTCACTTGGTTATAGAGGTTCAATTTTTTGGTCATACTCATTATATATTGATATACCCCATTCTATGATATATGAATATTTTGAAAGGTTATGTCATGAATCAAGGTCATACATAAGGTTTTATTTTAGAATGATATATTACTAAAGAGGCTATTTAATTTAGTATCTGTTACCTATCAGTTGCAGATAGCATTGGTCTCCTAACGTGTCACCACAAAAGACTCCTGTTTAGTTAAGGGGTTTCTATAAGTGAAGTTGTTACAATTAAATTCATAGAGAAGTGGAAATAACACCTTTGAATTTTATATAACAGTTAAGATGATGGACCAGATGTTGAAGACCACAAATAAATTAATTGATATATGAATCCATCAAGGGCTTGAGGATGGATAGAAAATACTCATAATAAAATATTTATAGATTTTTTTGAGATCAATTTTTTAAGGAGTAATATAATTCCTGTACCCTAAAATCTCAAAGTTAGTTCCTTACTTTATAACATTGGCATGATTACAAGGAATCAAACACAAAAAGACTGATCAGTTTACCAGTTTTTAAAAATCATATTAAATACATGATACCCATATTACATTGAGAAATAGAAATTAAAAAATGATATATAATAAAATGAAATGAAATACATTATTGAAATCTCATTCAAAGATTTCATCATCAAATCACTGGGAAATAAAAAAAATCGAGAGATAAAATGGTTAGTAAGGGTATGTGAAACAGAAGAAACAATGAATCATTGAGAACAATCATCATGGAAATGTCTGATAACACATTATTTAGAAATATCTGGATACGACATACCCAATATGGCATGATAGATAACTAAAACACATTCCATTAAATTAATAATATGATAATGAACTTTATCTATATAGTGTCAAAGAAATGATCTAATAGACAATAATAATAACTAAATTCTAAATAAAGGATATTCCTAATTCTCAAACATTATGTTTCCTAGGCCCAAAATGCCTTTACTATCGGGATTTAGTATCCTAATATTTTAAACTATTATGAATTGGTCAACTAATTTTTATCATGAGACTATCGATGCATAAATGAGATTTTATTAATCAATCCATGACGCTACCAATATTGTGGAATAACATAATATAAAGAAGGAACCCCTTTCAGAAGATGTAAATGGAATGTTATGATATATTTTCTCTATTTTACCTAGAAATTATATAATGAAATGTTAACTTTATTATCATTATTCATTATATTGATCATTAATTTTTGACGGTTTTTATCCATAGTTCATTCCTTATGCACCAAAACATCCATATACTTATTCTCCCTCAAGAATATTTCACCCCTACAATGTTTTCATTTATCACTTTCTTTCAAGTTACCTACAATAACTTTTTTGGAATAGAATGGATTATTTCTCTACTCAACCATAGAGTAAATACTGATGTTTTCATAGTAGAAGAATTGTCCACCGAATTGATGTATTATTTCGTACTTATTTTTTATTTATTTCCTTTTTTTATTACTCACATATGAATTGTTTACTTATACATGTGGATTATTTTTTTCAGGTTGGGGTGGTCTGTTTAAAGCCTCTCATGCATGTAAGAGATTAATAATCGAGTATTGAACATAGATAATGATTATAATTAAATGGATCAATAATTTATACAACCATCATTAAATGTTAAATTATACTACATATTTAAATAATTTTGACATCATTATATCTACTATTTGTATGTTAATTTCATTATAATCAGTATATAATACTTATTTAGTTTTATTCACATATCATTTGGAAAGTCATACTTTTCTTTCAAATATCTTTTACAACCCAAAAAACAGATAACATGTTATTTATTCCAATGTTACAACACTTTATATTTCCTTTCTTTTTTGAACATCCAAAACATTATATTGAGTTAATTATGATTGAAGAAAACCCTTTCTTGACGTGGTTACATCTCATGATGTAATAGCCACATGATCGTCATCTACCCTTCTAGTTTTCTAGAATAAAAAAAATATTTTTTTCTAAGAACATGTACTCAATATATAGTGTTGTATGTTTGATAATGAAATAGAACAAAAAATTGGTAACATTGGATTTTTGGATTAATTTTAAACTTTATTACAATGATCCATAAGTCATTTGGGATGTGTATGAACCAGCTTGACATAAATATGACACATAATGTGACTAGTATGACTCCATGAATATATTTTTTATTTATAATTGACATCATATTTCATAAAAAAGACAACTAAAATAATAAAAAATTAAGAAAATTCAAATGTTTTTTTATACTTCAAGAAAATGATCCCTACGTCATTTTTGTTTTATAAGAATCATCCAAACCTCAATATGATATATAATGTTATTGACATGACTCAAATATTTCTTTATCAGTCAAAAATTTACATTATAATTTAAAAAGTGTCCCTCACTCAAAAATGAGAAAACATGCTTAGATATTCTTCAAAATTTAGAAAAATGATTTATAAGAAAATTTTGACGTGTAGGAACTAATCTCATGTCAAACCGACACACGATGTTACTGGTTTTACTTGATGTGAATGTTTCCAATTTAAAATTACATTTAGTAAAAAAGAAATGTGATGAACTCATAACTGTGAAAATGAATTCAGATTATTTTTATACTTTATTATAACATTCATAATGCATTTGGGACATGTTTGAATCAGTTGAACCTTAATTGTATCCATTGTCTGACTAATATGACTCGAAGGGCATATTTTTATTTATAATTGACAATATTTTTATTAAAAAAGTGATATACCCTACTAAAAACCAAGAAAATACATTTTAATTATTTTGATAAATTAGTAAAATGATCCTGAGGTCATTTGGGACAAATAAGAATCAACCTCAACAAAATCTAACACATGATGTGGACGGTATATTACTCAAAGTGTATGTTGTCAATTTTAAAATTTCATTTTAGTTCAGAATGTTTTAGTCACTGAAAATAATGAAAACGTGTTTAGATTTTCTTTAGAATTTATAAAATGAATCATATGTCATTTTTGACATATAACAATCAGTATCACATAAATTTAACACACTATGTGACTGGTATGATACAATGGTCATGTTTCTAGTTAAAAAATATATTTTTGTTAAAATTAAGAGTAACTTACTCAAAACTAATAAAACTCATATATATTGTTTTGATACTTTTTTAAAATGAACCATAAGTCATTTTGTATGCGTAGAAATCAACCAAACATCGATCTGATACATAGTGTGACTGGTATGACTCCAAAAATGACTTTTTATTTAAAATTGACATTAATTTTAGTAAAAAAGAAAACTAACATACTCAAAACTAAGGAAACCCATTCATATTAATTTGATTATTTAGGAAAATAATTTTAAACTCATTTTTAACATGTATGAATCGTTCAAACCTCAATCAGATACATGATGTTCCAGATATGGCTCAAAGTGTTTGTTATCAGTTTAAAATCAACATTTTAATTAAAAACATGTCACTAAATAAAAACAAAAACAACACCCTCACATTGTCTTGATAATTTAATACAATGACAAATAATTCTTTCTTATGTGTAAGAAATATTCTCACATCAAATAAACACATGATTTGACCAGTATGACTCATAGGGCATGTTTCTAATTTAAAATGTCACTTTAGTAAAAAAAGAAACTAACATACTCAAAACTAAGAAAAAACATTCATATTGTTTTAATGGTACATGAAAACTATCCATATGTCATTTGGGATGTGTATGAATCAATGTCACCTCAATCCGATGCACAATGTGACCGATATGACTCCAAATGTATCTTTTTATTTAAAATTTACATTAATTTTAATAGTAATGTTAACTTTCATACTCAAAACTGATAAAAACACATTCATACAAGTTTGATAATTTGTTAAATAAACACATAAATACTTTTTGACATGTATAATTATCTTCACCTCAATCTGATACATGATGTGCCTGGTATTACTCAATGTGTCTGTTATCATTTTAAAATCCAAATTTTAGGTCAAAATGTGTCATTCTCTAAAAACCAAGAAAGAACCCATGTAATATCTTGAAAATTTATGAAAATGATTCATAAGTATTTTTTAATATGTAGGAATCAGTCTCATAACAAGTTGACACACTATGTGATGCATATAGCTCAAAGTGTGTGTTTTCTGTTTAAAATTTCATTTCGTAAAAAACAAAGGCGATGCACTCAAAACTAAGAAAATGTATTCCGATTTTATTAATACTTTATTAAAATGTTATAAAAGTTATTTATAACATGTTGGAAATATCCTCACCTCAATTCTATGTACCATGTGACTGGTATGACTCCAAGTGCATATTTTTATTTAAAATTGACATTAATTTTCATAAAACGACAACTGAAATACTCAAAATTGAGAAAATCCATTCATATTGTTTTAAAACTTTGGGAAAATGATCAATAATACTTATTTATTTTTAGTAATCATCCAAACCTCAATTTGATTCATGATGTGCCCAATATGACCCAAAGTGTCTGTTATTAATTTTAAATTGACATCCTTAATTAAAAAGTGTATCTCACTAAAAATAGAGAGAACATGCTACGATTGAATTCATAATTGAGTAGAATGATTGAAGAGATATATATGCGATTTATGAATTAGTTTAACATCAAATAGACACATGATGTGACCAGTAATACTCAACATTTGTGTTTCCAATTTAAAATGATATTTTATTAAAGAAGACAAGTGAGGTACTAAAAATTGATAAAATGTATTCGGGATATTTTAATACTTTAAGAAAATTATTCATATGCCATTTATGACATATATTAATTAGAATCATCTCAATCTGATCTATGGTGTGATGGGTATGACTCCACGTGCTCCTTTTCAATATATATTGTTAATCTTAGTTTAAATCATGGATTAGAATCACCAAAACAATGTGAAGGAGTCTATATTTTTTTCACATCATCCAATATGATATTAATTAATTAATTTCCTCATATTTTGTATCTTATAATTATTTATTTAATTTAAAAATATATATTTATTAACGATGAACAAGAATTGTGTGATGTGAAAGAATCAACCACAACTCGATATGAGACACAATGTTCTTGGTATGACTTAATCTATTGTTTAAAATCAACACATTCTATTTATTTTCTTTTTTTATATGATTACTAATATAATAATTGTTTTCTTATACAGGTGAATTATTTTTATAGACCAGGGTTGGTTTTTTCAGCAATAATATGACTCAGGTTCAATGTAGAAACAATGTAACATTTATTATTTAGAATGTATGTAATAATTTTTACTTAGTCATCTAATTCTATAGAAAAGTATTTGAAATTTTTATAAGATACTGTTTTTCATTTGTCTTATATTTTTTTTCATTTTAATTTTTTATTGCTACATGATTATAATGTTGTTTGATGGGTTTCTTTTATTATAGTGTGTTGTTAGAGCACACTACACTAGTGAAGCAGTGTGCTATTACAACACACAAAACATCTGACATTCCATTTAATAGTGTTCAACAGTCTATTAATTATTCTAAAAATCAATTTTTTACTCATCAACATTAAGGGGGGGGGGTTCCCCTTTAATATCTCTTTCATAATCTCTACTAAAGGTCTATCATGCTATAGTATATTTTCTATATAATAGCACACCCCAAAAAAACTTCTAACCTATCTATGAAAAATACATAATTTAATTCAAATAGATTTGACATAATGAATAAAAAAAAACACTAGTATATACATTTAATAAAATCTTTTTTTATATATATTTTCAATTATCCACAAAAATCTAAAAGCATTAATTTTTTATCTTTTGGTGGGCATGATCCCCTCTGAAAAATATCATCCCAAGGTATAAGTTGCAGAACAAATCACCTAAACCCTAGAAAAAGCATCCGCCTATATATGAAAACAAATAATAAGTTATTTATACTGTAATGAAATAAATGATACATTAATAAGAAATAATACACTAAGAAAATGTTAATTTTAAATAAAAAGACACACATGGAGACATATCCGTCTCACCAGGCATCGTATTGAGGTGGGTTAATTCCTACAAGTCAAAATGAGTTCTGGATCATTTTCTTAATGTATCAAAACATTCCAAATGTGTTTTCTCAGTTTTTAGTATAAATTTCTTATTCTTAATAAAATTAATCTGAATTTTAAACAAATAAACACTTTGTGTTCTACTTGTCACACCATGCATCTGGGTTATGTGATGGAAACTCCCACACATCAAACATTACCTATGAATTATTGTCCTAAAATATCAATACAATCAAAATGTATTTGGGCCATTTTTAGTATAACACTTGTGTTTTTATTAAAATGTCATTTTAGACTAGAAGCATTCATTTTAGGTCACACCGATCGATTTATTTTCTGGTTTTATGTGAGACTGCTTCCTACACGTCAAAATTTAATTAAAAATCATTTTCCTAAATTGTAAAGTAAATTAGACTCCTTTTTCGTAGATTTCAATTAGTGACACATATTTGGAACTAAAATGTAAATTTTAGACTAACGATAGAAACTTAGAGTCATACCAGTCACACCATGTTCTCGATTTGGGAGTAGGTGATTCTTACACATCACAAATGACTCATGGGTCATTTTACTCATGTATTAAAACAATACGAAAGTGTTTTCAAGGTTATTAGTATGTTACATGTTTCTTTTAATAAAATCATTGCCAATTATAAACAAAATGACACACTTGGAGTCATAACGGTCATACCCAACGTCATATTGAGGTGTGGGTGATTAATACATGTCGAAAATGACTTATGGATAATTTACCTAAAGTATAAAGACAATATGAATATGTTTTCATAGTTTTTAGTATTTCACTTGTTATTTTTACTATAATTATTGACAATTTTAAATAAAAAGAAAAACATTTAGTTGTACCAATCAAAGAATTCATCATATTGAGGTTTGGTTTACTCCTACAAATTAGAAATGACTTATAAGTTAATTTACTAAAGTATCAAAGCAATCTGATTGCATTTTTTTGTGTTCACCATGTCACTTGTTCGTTTTACTAAAATTAATTGAAATATTAAATAAATAGGAACACATATAATTATAACACTCAAATTGTGCACTATATTGGGGATTTCACATGAAAAATGAATTATAGATCATTTTCGTAAAAAATCAAAATAATCAGAATCCTTTTGATAAGTATTCGGAATTTCACTTGTTATTTTTTCTATAATTAATATCAATTTTAAATAAAAAATATACTTAAATTTATACCGGTCACACCGTGTTCCATATTAAGGTTTAACTAAATCCTTTACAACAAAAATGACTCCTATTTCATTTTCCTAAATAATCAAAACAATTTGATTTTGTTTTCTAAATTTTTAGTATATCACTTTTGATTTTTAATAAAAGTAATGACAAGTTTAAAAACATATACACAACTGGAATTATATTGATCACACCATTCATTATATTGAGGTTTATATGAATCCTATTTGTAAAAATGACTTATTGATCATTTTAATAAATTATAAAAACCATAAGAATGTTTTTTCTCTTTTTTTATTATAAACATATTAATTTTACAAAATGTAATGTCAATTTTAAATAAAAAAACATAGTTCGATTTATACCAATAACATTAGGTGTCATATTGAGCTGAAGATGATTTGTACACATTATAACTAATTTATAGATCTTTTTCCTAATGTATCAATACATCTGAACTGTGATTTCTTGGTTTTCAGAACTTTAATTGTTCATTTTACTAAAATTTATGTCAATTATAAATAAAAGACACAATTAGAATTATAATAATTATATCATACATAATATTTATGTGAGGATTATTATTACAAATCAAAAATAAATTATGGATGATTTTTATAATCGGTCAAAAAATCCAAATCTATTCACCCGGTTTTGAGTACATCACTTGTATTTTTTATTAAAATGTCATTTAATACTAGAAAAATGTAATTTGAGTCATACCTATCACATCATGTATTAGTTTGATGTAGGTCGTTTTCTACATGTCACAAATTACATTTGAATGATTTATGAAAATTATTATGGAAATTAGGTTGAATATTCTTATTTTTTAGTGAGTGACACAATTTGAACTAAGATGTCAATTTTAAACTAAGAAAGTACAATTTGAGTCATACCTGTCACCCTCGTGCATTGGATAGTGGTTTGGTAGATGTATTCTTGTCACAAGTGACTTATAGATCATTTTTTAAATGTATAAAAAAATACGAATGTGTTTGATTGGTTTTCAGTATGTCACATGTTTTTTAATATAATTATTATTAATTTCATATAGAAAGATACACATTGAGTCCTTCTGGTCACTTTGTGCATCATATTGAGGTGTAGTTGATTAATAAATATTATAAATTACTAATGAATCATGATCCTAAATTATCAAAATAGTCTTAATGTGTTTTCATGGATTTCGTTATGTCACTCGTTTTATTTACTAAAATTTATTTCAATTATAAATAAAGAGACACATTAAAAGTTATACCAGGGACATCATTCATCATATTGAGGTTTGGTTGAATATTACACATCCCAAATGACTTATGGATCATTCTTATAATTTATTTAAACAATATGAATTCATTTTACACAATTTTATGTTTGTCACATTTTATGTTTACTAAAATTGATGTCGATTTTAAATAAATTGACACACATGGAATTATACTGGTAACACTGTGTGTTGGTTTGATGTACGACTGATTCTTACACATTAAAAATGACGTGTGGATCATAATATTGAACTATATATATAAGATGATTATGTTTTCATAGTTTTTAGTATGTCAGTTTTATTTTATTCTAAAATTTATATCAATTATAAATAAAAGAAGCACATAGAGTCATATTTGTCACACCGTGTGTTGGATTGAGGTGTGGATGATTATTACACATCCCAATGTTTCAAAACAATACTATCATTAAATATTATCACACTATCTATTGTATTTGTTTATCGAAATACCAATACAACATATTGAATCAATGTTCTTAGCTGAAAACCCTTTTTTCTAAGAACATTGAGTCAATATACAATACTGTAGTTCAAAAATGAGAGGAAATGAAAATCATGGTAACATTTCCTGAAATGAACATTTTTATCATTTTTGGACTGTTTTAAATAGTTTAATGAAAAATATGACTTCCAAAAATGTTTACTGAAAAAAACTAAATAAGAATTAGATAAAAATAAAAAGGAAATTATCTTACAAATAGAAGATAAAAAATGATAAAATTAATTAATTAAGTTGTAGGAATTGAATTATTTATTATGTTTTTATGAATTATTGTCAAATTACTATTTTATTATTATCTATGTTTCCCAATATCTCATGATCATGTGTATCTTCGAACAAACCACCGCAACTCGAACAAAAGAATCCACCTATACAAGAAAATAATTATTATATGAGTAATACAAAAAATAAATAAATAAAAATAAATATGATGATATATATTAATTATAGGTACAATGATTTTACTATGAAAACATCATGATTACATCTGTGATTGAGTAGTGGAGCGAACGTGAAGGAAATGGATAAATGATGACACTGTAGGGGTGAAACGGTTTTGAGGGAGAATTAATATGTGGTTGTTTTAGTAATGAAATGAATGAAAGGTGGATAGTAATATTCTAAAATAAATGAACTATGAACAAAATAATGAAAATTAAATCAACATTTGATTACATAATTTTTTTGTAAAATAAGGAAATTATATTGTAACATTACCTTTACATATTGTTGAAGGGTTTCATTCATTACAGTTTGTTCTTCTTGGGGGTTATTAACATCATCATGTGTTGAAGAAATTGCGATCACGAGTAGTCAAACATTTAATTTAGATTATGCTAATACAGTAGAGAATAGATAAAATTATGAAGAAAATCATAGTACATTAAAAAAACATTTACCTTCTCGATGAACTCTCAATTGCCGCCTCAAATTCCAATCTCTCAAAATAATGAACAACATATAAGAACCCACCAAAAATCAAACAAAGGAATATGATTGTATAAGAAAAATATTATTATGTATGTAATACTAAAAATAAATATATTAAAAATAAATATGAAAAAATTCATTACTACTATGAATTTTACATCTTCATTTTATTTGTGTACATTCTACCATGAAGTATTATAACCATTCATTTATAATAATCTCTATATCATTCTATGGATATGATTTTTTTTCACTCATATTAGTACTAGAAAAATATAAATAAAAAAGGATTAATAATTATTTTAATTGAAATAGTAATTATCATAAACAATATCTCTTCGGGGATGCTAGTTTGTTGATGCAATATATTCACTATCATAAATGTTAAAAAAATAATAACTACAATTTTTTCCATTTGTTTGTTTTAGACCCATTAGAAAAATTGATAAAAATAAGTAATTTTTTTATATGTGTCTAGATAGTGAAATTTTATTATATATACCCTGATACATGTCCACATGTAGAATTTGTCAGGCTCTCTGTGTGCATAGACTGTCCTTGTGTAATGAATTTCATGATATTAAACACCACCACATCCTTACATAATTACCATTAAAACATAATATAAAATAAATAACTTGTAGTTTTGTTCTAGAACATTGGATCTAATGTATTAAAAATTTAGAAATTCCATCATGTGTGGTCATTTTTTTTGGTATCCATGCAGTAAATCCCAGTAATAAATCTTTGGACTATCTGAATTGAACACAATAAGGATCTAATATCTGCTTAAAAAAAATTAATATTTAATAAATGAGATTAATGTATATTTGAAAGATTAAATTTTAGAGTTTTACCTGTAAATAATTTGTATTAAGAAGAGTTTGTTAGATGAATGTTTTTATTCAGATGATTTGGTAAATTTTGTCACTATTTCATTATTACTTTTTGAATCTATTTATTTTTGTTCTATATAAGTGACGTGATGAGTAACAGGTTAAAAATTATTTTTATTGGGTAATACCTTCAATTGGTATTGAAACATATTCCTATAAAAATATGAAACATATTTATTTGTAATTAACATAGTACATTATATTTTTAGAAAAACTATTGATAATATACCTCATGTATAAAATTATAACTCACCATATTATCCATTTATATTTGAGGATTTAATTTACATTTTTAAGATCAATATATTATGTAATTTCGTCTTTGCAGTTTTTTCTTCAAAATCAAATATGTGGCTACTACAATTTTGTAACTAAGTATCTAAATGATCCTTCAATAATAGTAAATTTTCATATTGGACGGTCGAGGTAGAGTTTATTTTTTAATATCTTTGAGATCAATTGGTTAATAATTTAGATGGTTTTGAGTTGGACATTCATTTCATACCTCCCCTTTTTCATTAATTTTTAATGTTTTAGCCTACAAATTTAATTGGACATGAATACCACCTTATCGAAAAACTTTTTACAAGAATTGATGACAATTTTATGAATGTTACAAAATGTTGGTTGGGCATATGAATATCTAGATCATCAAATTGAATAGGAAGATTGATTACTGACATAGGATCTATGGTAATCCCAACATTCGCATGAAATTTTTAAGGATTCTATTGAGTAACTATCATCTTGGATACTAAACATGGTAGCCCATGAAAAATGGATAGGGTAGATTGTTTATAGATATAAATCATAGTCATTTACACCCTATAGAATATATGTACAAGAAATGTATCAGTGTATATCTGATTCATATTTCATACAAAAAATTATTAGGATATTTATTACCTCAACTAATAAAACTCCTTAAGGGGAATGACTCACCACAAATCAGGTTGGGTTGTGGAGGGATCTTCATGTAATGGTTATTCTTGAGATTTTCCTTCTCTTTTCTTCCCCCTATAATAGTTTCTAGAAACTCATTGTTCAAATGAAGTTTTTCTTTAAGGGAATATAATCATTCATTTATCAATGCCATTTATTTTCCTTTCTTCTCATGTTGTTATTGTCTCCAAATATTTTTAGGTTGTCTCCCCAAAACCCACACCGCCGATGTTTTTATATTGTTCATGCCACTTCTAGGCCACCAATATTCTGTTTTCATCTGGTATAGGTGTTTATGATTACATTGTATAATATGGATAGAAAATAAAAAAAATAAGTGATGCTTGTGATTTAATAGAAATTAAACTCAAATTCATTTTTTTTCATGTCGTGCTCACACATGCTTCCCACACTTCCTGTGTGTTCTCATCTTTTAGTTTCCCATATTTATTTATAAATTCCTCCAACAATAGAACATGGAATGATATGGAAGTGCGTTGAATTTTGATTCATCAATCTTCATATAAATGGAGGAACATAATTATGTTGTTTTTTATGTCACATAAATATATTATGGTAGATTTAAAATAAGTTCCAATTTTTTTGAAATGAATCATACCCCGTATATTTTTTATTCTATGCGTATGATGGTTTTGATGTATGTGTTTTTTTCCTGCACTGATTTGTAGTTTTATAAATAGAAAATTCTCAATCAAAATGATGAATACATGTATTGTCAAAAAAATTATTACCAGCCTCAATGTACCTAAAAACACATCTCAGTACATTGGCCAGTAAACGCATCTCAAGATTCGTTTCTTATCATATGTGCTTACATATGTGGTTTTTGTGGGTTTTTTTCCCTACAACAACTTTCAGATAAAATGTCATTGAAATTCTGTGAAATCCTCTATGAATCATTCCATAATGAAATAATAAAAATTTCTTGTTATAGTCATCTGCTCTAAATTCAATATACATGGGATTATGAAGAGTATGTCAATGTTTCATTATTTTATTTTTTATTAATATAAATAAAGGTCATAAAAATGTTAACATAATATCTCCCAAAATAGTTGTCTTATGAATGTGAATAACTTGGTTCCATGAATCTACATCAATCGACACCTGCTACCTATTGATGAGATTAATGTAACTACTAAACGTAGGATTATTAATGTGAATATCCTATCCTCATGCATTATGACTTTTCTTTTATTATTAATAATTTTTATAACACCATCATACTAGGTAGTGTGTGCTGATTGATGTAGATTCATGGAACCATGTTATTCCCATGCTTAAGACACCCATTTAAGAAGTTATTATGGTATAATTATTGTGTCACTTATTTATTTTAATAAAAACTTGAACAATGAATCATTTAATTACTCTTCATAATACCTTATACAGTGCATTTATTATAGATGACACCCATAAGAAAATTGTATGAATGCATTCTAGAAGGATCCACATAGAAATTTTTTAAACTCTAATGGGATTTCATCTTAAAGTCGTTTAAGGTAAATTTAACCCACACAATTATTATGTATGAAATCATGATAATAAATTAAATGTGGAATGTTTTTACAAGCCATATTAGAGAGGTTCCTTTTTTGGTACATTGTGGCTGGTAATACCTTGTTTAATGATACATGTATTCATCAATTTGATAGAGAATTTTTGATTTATGAAATAAAAAATGAGTGTGAATTGTGAGGAATATGGAAAAATATCCAATATACCCCTACAATAAAAAAATCTTGTTTTATGCTTTAATTGAAAAAAAAATTATATGTATTTTAAATCAATCATTATAGATTTATGTGACATGAAACAAAAATATAAACATGTTCCCTATTTATATATTGATTCATGAATCCAAATCTGAAGTCACATCCATCCAATTATTTATTATATGGATGGAGGAATGTGAAAAAAATATGGGATACTAATAGATGAAAACACAAAAAAATGTGTGGGAAATATGTATAAGTACGACATAATAAAAATAGGCTTTCATTTTAACTTCAATTACATAATAGTGATTACATATTTCTCGATATTTTCTACCCATATTAGACATAGGATTAATAAAAAACTATAAACCATGAACAAAAAATATTGATGGGATTGAAGTGGCAGGAATAGTATGGCAGTGTTAGGGGTGCTGGTTTTGGGGTGACCCCGAAATATATTTTGAAAAAAAAATTCACGAGGAGAAAGATAAAAAAATGTTAGATATAAAAGAACGATTTTCTACACTTGAAGAAAAATATCAACGGTAGAATGTGTTTTTGTAAACTATTGAGTTGGAGAATAATAGAAAAAAAAACAACTCACGAAAAAAACTACATGAAGTTCCTGCCCCACCCCCACTAGCTTTGAGGTGAGCCATTCCCCTCAAAGAGCATTCAAAGGTGAGTTTATCTATATTCTAAAAATTTTCTACATAATTTGAAACAAACAAACACTAATAACTTTCCTATAATGATATTATATTGAGTGTAAAAGGCTATTAAATATATCTATCAACACCCACAATTCGCCTCGTTGTGATGGACACTGTTTTCAATATCAAAGACAAAAATATACACAATAAACAACATCCAATAGGCCATGTGAGAGTGGGGAACACCATAGCTCGTGAAATTTGAACTAGTCTATTCATTAAACGTTGTGATTAAGATATTCATATTGTCAAGAAATTTATTGGAACATTCATAGCATGATATTCATTCCTTGTAAAATATAAGTTGATAAAGAGGTATTCATTTCAATATTAATTTTCATGCTAAAATATTAACAATTAATGGAAAAAGGTTTTAACGAATGGATTTTATTATGGAATGAAAATGGTAAGGATTGAAATGAAATTCCAACTACAAACCATCTAAAGGATCAACCAAATGATCTAAAAGATATTATAAAATCAACTTTACCCCTCCCATTCAGTATGCACATTTACTGACATTGAAGATTTATGGAGACACAAAGTTACAAAATAGTAGTAGTCACATATTTTATTTTGAAGAAAAAATTTATGAAGAGAATAATACATACTACATTGATCTTGAAAATGTAAATTAAATAATCATATGTGAATGTTTATGCATCTTAGTTGTAAATTTATAAATGAGGTATGTTATCAGGATTGTTTTTTTCCAAAATATGATATACTATGTTAATTATAATAAAACATGTTTCATATTTTTTGTAGGAATATATGTCAATACCTATTAAAGGGATTACCCCATAAAAATAAATTTGGACTCGTTAGTTATCACATCACATTAATAGAAAAAAATAAATAAGTTTATAAAAAATTAATTATATAGTGGAAAAGATGGCCAAATCATTTGAGAAAAAACATTCAACTGAAAAATACTACTAAATTCCAATTATTAAGTGGTAAAAATGTATAATTTAATAAAATCAAATATATTTTAATTTATTTATAGATTATTCCTTTTTTGTTTGAAGGAAACATTGGATTCTCGTTATAGTCAATTTCAATACACCAAAGATTTAATTCTGGGATTCCTTGCATGCATACCCAAAAAATAAATGGAAGATGATGGAATTTTAAAATTTGTGATATAAAAAATCCAATGTTTTAGATGTAAACAATAAATTATATATTGTATATTATGTTTTAATGAAAATTTTGTTATGATAGGGTGGTATTTAAATATCATAAAATTAATTGCATGGGGAATAGCTATGCATACAAGGAGCCAGAAAAGTTCTACATGTGGAAATTTATCAGAGAATATATAATAATATTTCACTACCAAAACACATATAATAACAAATCACTTATTTTTATCAATTTTTCTGAAGTGTCTAAAATAAAAAAATGTAAATGATTGTGGTTATTATGATTATAAATATATAAAATAGATCATATTCCATCGCCAAAATAACAGCACTAAAAGGGTATTTTTGAATATAATTACTACTTCATATAATATATTTATTTAACATTTTTGTATTTATATGTTTTCAGTAATATTATGACTACCAAAAAATAATATTCACAGGAATATATAGATTTCATTAGAAATTAATTGGCAGTTTACCTAATGTTGTAATGTACACAAATAGATTGATGAAGTGACATTTATAGAAGTAACGAATTGTTTCATATTTTTTTAATTTATTTTTTTAGTATTACTAACTTAATAAATGTTTTCTAATACTAGTGGATTCCTTTCTCATGTTGGGTGGTTTCTTTGAAGTAGTTCATGGATGTGAGAGAATAGAGTTTGAGGTTTCAACTAGGAGTTCAAGGAGAAGGTAAATGTTTCTTAATATAGTATGATTTTCTTCATAATGTTATCTATCCTATACTGAATTAACATAATCTAAAATAAATGTTTGACTTCAAATATAGATAATGTATTCTAAAAATGATGATGTTACAAATCCCACAGAAGAATATACTATAATGGGGAAACCCCTTTGGGAAGACATAAAGGTAATGTTATGATATATTTTTTTTATATTTACAAAAATAATATATTGAAATGTAGATTTAATTTTTATTATTCCTCATAATTTTCATTTATTTTAGAATATTTCTATTCATCATTCTTGCCTTTTTCACTAAAACTACCACATATTACTTCCCCCACATAAACTTTTCACCCATGTAATATTGGTATTTATCACTTTCCTTAATGTTCTCTCTACTACTCTATCAAAGAGTTAATCTTGATGTTTTAACAATAAATGTTTTTTAAATTTTAATATTTTGAATCATATTTATGTTTAATTTATTTCTTTTTTTTATTACTCGTAAAATAATTTTTTCTTATACATCTGGATTCTTTTGTTCTAGTCGAAGTGGTTTTTTCAAAGATGCTCATGCTCATGAGATATTAGACAACGAGGATAGTGATGTAAAGAAATTCACCAAGAATTAATATAACCATCAGGAAAAGGTGAAATCCTAAAACTTATTTAATTAATTTTATCATTATTTTATATGATATTTTTAGGTTAATTTCCATGAAGTTTTTATCTAAAAATTATTTAGATTTTTTCACATATCTTTTTTAGAGTCATAGTTTCCTACCAACAATATGAAAAAATACACAAAAGAGAAAAAATGTTCCTTTATTCCAATGTTTCCATTCATTAAATTAATATTTTTTTTCAAACTACAACACTTTATATTAACTTGACATTGTTAGTATAAAAAGTATTTTCAAATAAGAACATAGAGTCAATTTTTAGTAATGGAAGGTTGAAAAAAAATATAATGGATTGTGTGCTGAAATTTTTAGTTATGATTGTTTTGAGACTTTGGGATGTGTACGAATTAGCCACACCTCAATATGACAAATGGTGTTATCAGTAAGAATCCATGGGATTATTTTCATTTAAAATTGGCATTAATTTCTGAAAAAAAATAAAAAACTGAAAATTTAGAAAAAAATTCAAATTGGTTGGATACGTTAAAATAATTATCCATATATAATTTTTTAAGTGTAGGAATCAACCACATATCAATATAATGCACAAGGTTACCTGTATAATTCAAAGTGTCTCTAATTATTTAAAATTGACATTAATTTTATTAAAAATTAAATGTAACATACTGAAAACTATGTAAAAAAATCATATTGTTTTAATACATTAGGAAAATGATATATATGTCATTTCTGATTTATAAGAATAAATCAATCCACAATATAGTGCATTATGTCACTAGTATAACTTACAATGTTTCTATTTATTTATAATTGACCTTAATTTTAGTAAATAGAACAAATAAAATACAGATAACCAAGAAAAATCATTCGGATTGTTTTGATAATTTAGTATAATAATTCATAAGTCATTTATAAGGTTTATAAATCAACATCCCCTAAATATGATGCACAATTTTACTGATATGACTCTATTTGTGTCTTTTGGTTTATAATTCACATTAATTACAGTAAAAAAACAAGTGATATAAAAAAAACTAAACCAATTTTTATAGTTCTGATACATTCAAGAATTGATCCATAGGTCTTTTGAGACTTGTATAAATCAACAAAATCTCAATCTGATGAACAACGTGATTGATACGACTCAAATTTTTTGTGATCAGTTTAAAATTTCCATTTTAGTTTATTACATGTCACTGACTAAAAAAATAAAAAAATGAACTCTGATTATGATGATAATTTTGGGAAACAATTCATAAGTAAGTGTTGATATGTAGGAAGCAAAAAAATATCAAACTGATACATGATGTGATAGGTATTTATCAAAGTATGTGTTTCTATATTCAAATGACTTTTTAATATAAAATACAAGTGACATATCAAAACTGAGAAATCACATTTGGGTTTTTTTGATTAATTATAAAAATCATCCATAACTCGTTTATAATGTGTAAGAATCAGCCTCACCTCAATCTGACACACGATGTGACCATTATAATTCCATGTGTGTCTTCTTATTTATAATTGAAATTAATTTCATTAAAAAAACAGTGACATACAGAAAACCAAGAAAACACATTTTTATGGGTTTGATACATTAGTAAAATGATCTATAAGTTATTTATAATGTGTAAGAATAAACATCACCATAATCCGATTTTTGGTGTGACCGGTATAACATGATGTGTGACTTTTTATTTAAAATATTGATCACATTTAGTAAAAAGAACATACGACACACTAAAAACTAAGAAAGAAAATTCGTATTGTTTTTATACATTACAAAAATGACCCATTAATAATTTTTTATGTGTAGGAATTACTTGAACCTCAATATAATGCACGGTGTGATCGATATAACTGTAGGTCGAGCTATTTATTTAAAATGGACATTAATTTATTAAAATGAACAAGTGACATATTGAATAATGAGAAAATGCATTAAAATCATTTTGACCCTTTAGGAAAATGACACATCGGTATTTTTTATGGGTATAATAATCCACACCTTAATCTGATACATGGTACAACTAGTATAACATGAAGTATGTCTTTTTTATTAAAAATTGACATTAATTATAACAAAAAGAACAAGTGACATGCCAAAAAATTTGCAGAAGGCATCTGGTTATTTCGATACATTGGGTAAATGATCCAGATGATATTTTTTTTGTTCAGGTATGGTTGTTATAACTAGAAGTATGTATTTTTTATTTAAAATTGAAATTAATTATAACAAAAGGAACAAGTGACATGCTAAAAAATATGCAGAAGTATTCTGGTTATTTTGATAATTTGGAGAAGTGATCCAGAAGATATTTGTGATGAGCCTCAGTCTAGCTGGTGAGGACTCCTTACATAAATCTTTGCGTCCTAGGATCAAATCCAGGCGGAGGCTAATTTCTGGGGCACTATTGTAGTACTGTAGCTGGAATTGTGAAGTACTACAGTAGGTACTATAGTGAGAACTATAGGAGGCATTGTTTGGATCTGTAGTAACTGGGAATATTCTCCTGTTTGGGCCTTTGGGCCACAGATTTGGTCCATGAGTCCTTTAAGTCCTTTGGACCACCCAGGCCTTCAGGCCAGTAAGATATTTAGGTCACCTCAAGGCCTTCAGGCCACCATAAGTGTAGATGAAAACCAGACAACCTACAAGGAACAAGCTTCAGAAGGAGGATGAGCAATGAGATTTCACCATAGTAGAAGCTAAATAGATTGCATGAATGAGAGGGTATGAAACCTTCCATCAAGACAAGACTGTGCATGCATGGGATAGCCTAGTCGAACATCCAAACAAAGGTGGATAGCTAATTTCATGATGAAGATGCTGGTGATGAGTAGTACCACGTAGTTATTCTGGGTTATATGTAATGATTTAAGCCTATAGAGAATTAATTCCACTAAGGCCTATGGTCCATGTAATACTTATGCCTATGGTTCTTGTAAGGGTTCCACCTCACCCCTTGACTGGTGGATTATCAATAATCAATAAAAAATGAAGGCCTTTGGGCCATTATAGGTGAAAACACATTCAGATTATTTTTATACTTTATGAAAATGATTCATAAGTCTTTTATAATGTTAATTAACAATCATCACCTCAATATGATACATGTTGTGACTATTATAACTAAATGTGTGCCTTTTTTTATTCAAAATTAACATTATTTTTTTTTGTAAAAAGAACAAGTGAAATACTAATAAAATTACTATGAAATTTTGAATTGTTTCTATAATTTAAGAAAATGATACATAATTCATTTATACCATATAAATTTTACATAAACATAAATTTGATGCACATTATGACTAGTATGTCTCCAAGTGTGTCTTGTTATTAATATTGACAATAATTTTTGTAAAAGAAGCATGTGACATACCAAAAATCAAGAAAATACCTTCATATTGTTGGTATACATTTGGAAAAACGTCCCCTGAGTCATTTTTTATGTTTAGAAATCACTCACTCTTCAATAAGATGCACTGTGTAAGAGTTATGACTCAAAGTTTTTGTTATGAGTTTTAAAATTAAATTTTAGTTCAAAACATTTTCCAATCACTGAAATCCAAGAAAAAACAATCCAATTGATTTTATAATTTAGGAAATCAATTCATAAGTCCCTTTTGAAAAGTAGGATTCCACCATACATCAAACAAGAAAATGATGTGATCTGTATGACTTAAAATTCCTATTTGAAGTTTGAAATTAAATTTTATTAAAAAACACTAGTGGTATACTGAAAAATGACAAAACACATTCTTATTATTTTGATACTTTAGGAAAACTATCCAAAAGTAATATTTGACATATTGAAGTCATCTAAAGCTTAATCTGACACGTAGTGTGACTAGTAAAACTCCTAGAGTGTCTTTAGTTAAAATTGACCTTCATTTTAGTAAAAAAGAACAAGTGATATACTGAAAATTGATAAAAACTGTTATATTGTTTTGATACTTTGGACAATGATCTACGACATATTTTTGATGTGTAGAAATCATCACTACCACAATATAATGCATGTTGTGACTTGTATAACTCAATTTGTGTCTTTTTATTTAAATGTGATATTTTGTTAATGTATTATTTTGTATTATTGATTAATTTTATTATTTATAGTATCACTAAAAATTTATATTTTTTAGTAGGTGGATTATTTTTCTCGGGTTGATATGATTTGTTTAGAAACCGATACCATGGGTGGAATTTTTTTAGAAGGGATCACGATTGCTAAAAGATTAAAAATTAATGTTTTCAAATGTGTGTGGATAATTGTAAATGTAATAATACAAAAAAAAATTAAAATTAATATAGTAGTGTTTTCATATAATCATGATGTCAAATTTATTTCTATTAAAAAATATATTTAGCATACACTGGTTTAAGGTTTTTATTGGTTTGTTGTTACCCAAAGAGCACACCGCAGCATGTTAGGCCTTTATCAGTACTTTTTCTATCACTAATAATGGGGAACCCCCCTTTTTCAGTGTTGAGGAAATAATATTTTTATGTTCTATTAAATATATCTTTTCTAGATTTGATAGGGAACATCTATATTAGTGACATAAACCCTGTTACAATATGTGTAACATCCTACCCCAACTCATTGTCTTGAGTGAGAGGAGGAATGTTACATGGCCTTAAGCGATGTTCCCAAGGCGCCAAAGGCTGGAAATAAATTCTAAGGTCATCGAGAATAAATTAGGGAACGATTGTTTCTTCAGAATCAACCAACCAACCAAACAATCCACTATCGAAAAACTATATGATGCATGATGAGAAAACAACCAAAACCCATACATTACAAGAATACAACCAATTAATTCATAATAATTACTATGATCCAATAAATCCAAACACAGTAAAACAATATCATATTACCATGTGGAATAATAATAATGACCCAAAGTAAACATAGACACACTCCGCAACTCCACACCGAGCTCCATGCTCCAAGCACCAAAACATCTCCCAAGTATCCTCATGAACCACTAATAATGAGATGATTTATCTTTAAATGTGTCCTGGAACACAACATCTACAAAAGCACCATTGTTCCAGACCAGGGGTGAGTAAAAATAATCAATATGTTTTCTCCAAATGACATACCTACACATGAAACTAGGATAAGACCATTATCAAATTTAAATAAAATAATTTATGTAAAACATTCTATAGTGAAACAACTTACAATATGCCAAACATACACTTTCCAGGCCTTAAAAAACAATGGAAAGGCACAACCATGCCACAAGCCATATCCCCATCACACATTATCACAACCAAATACCACTTCACATATCCACAACACAATCAAAGAACACACAATGTTTCAGAACTCTAACTAGTGTAACAATCACAGTGGCACATCCATATGACATGTTTCTTCCTTCCCAATTTAGTGGAAAGTTTCATCCACTTATCCTGGATGATGGAACTTCTGTCCACTATCCATCATCCATATTATATTTTTTACTTCCCACCAACATTACAAACAATTCATCCAATCCACAACCAAGCACAATTCTCCAAGGCCACTAAAATATACAAATAACCATTTCTATCACATGTCAATCCACTTCAATAAGTCACCAACTACTTGAAGTCACCTTTTAATCATTTTCCATGAAAAAAACCTCTCAATAAAACAAAATATTTAATAAAAACCCTTTTCATTAACAATTATCACAAATCAATCCCAACAACCAATTTTAAAATCTCGATTTAAAAATCAGCAACAAGTGCATTTCACCAAACCCCCCCCTTTTTCCAAAAAAAATCCTCAAAATCATCACTAAAAGAATTTTTAACCAATTTCACACATCAAAAACAAAAATAATCTTAAAAAAATTATAGTAACCAATATTCAATTTCTAGAAAAGTAGAGTTGAGAGAGAAGACATTGACCATTTGGGTTTTGGGTGAAATCAACCCACAAAAAACTACAACTCAAATCCGGCGAACACGACACCGAACCTGATCTAGATCTCCTAACCTAACATCCAAAATCCTCAAAATAGACACAAAAAACAAAAAAAAACCTTATTTATACACACAAAAAGTGTAGATATAGAAAACTGAGATAGAGGAAGATGTTGATCTAATGTAAACCACAATGAACCATGATAGAAGACTTACCCTAGAAGAACTGCATTCAATTCATCAAGAAGCCCCTTCAATTTGCTTCGAAAATGGGTGGTAGAGCACCTCCATCCTTTGAGAACCCCAAATCATAAGTGATCCTCAAGTGGGAGGATGTTTGGAAGGATATTAGGAAACCACGAGGGAGCCAGTATTTAAAACCCATTTTAATGTGGTCATATGGATAGCTTACATGAATTGTCAAACCGTGTGCTAACCATGCGCATGCCACTGCCTCGAGAGTAGAGGTCTTCATCGTTGTCTGAGATGGTTTGGAAAACCATGTACATGAAATGTGATTCCCAATGTCCCCCTATGTTGTTTCTTAGATAACCCGCATGGTTTCCCCTCACCGTGCTCAAATCGTGCTCCAATAGAAAACCCTCCAAACATATTATAAACTCATCTAAACTCTCCCACCCACTTCACAACTCATACCAAGAAATTTAAACACATTAAAAGGAATAAACAAAGGCTGAATTCATCAAAATAGGGGTTCTACATTCTCCCCACCATTGGACTTTTTGTTATTGGAATGTAGAGAACCATCTTGTTGCAGAAAGAGCACTGGCCATTGCTCGACCATCACTTTCTCCATCTCCCAAGTATCCTCTTGAATCTGACTATGATTCCATAAAACCAAAACTAAACTGATGATTTTACCATGAATCACACTCTCTTTCCAATCCAAAATCCACACTAGTAAGTGCACCATGTAAACATCTGTTTCTAGGTCAACATGATCCTTACGAATCACATGGTCACAATTCGACTAATACTTTTTCAACTACGACACATGAAACACATTTTCACCCCATTAAACCGTGGTTGAAAAGACAAATGGTAAGCCACATATCCAATCTACTAAAGTATCTCAAAATTCCCAATATATACCTCATAGATTACATACCCTGCTTCCCAAAACGGCGATGTACCAACTAAGGAGATATTCACAAAAACACATGAGCACCCACCTTGAACGAAAACAGTTGTCGATGATGGAATTCATATTATTTGTAACTAATTTGAGATTTCTACATCCGTTACCCAATAAAATTTATTTTATCCATAGTATCTTGGACAAGGCTCATTTTGATCATTGACATCTCACCTGTTTCCACCCAACATAGTGGAGAATGACATATATATCCCTATTATACATAAAATGAAGCCATATGTATTGAAGCCTAATAACTTTTCTTATAGTATAACTCCACCAATGGTATGCTCTCACCCCATGGACCACAAATATCCATCACCCAAGACCTTAAAATATCATCCAATGTTTGTATCATTCTCTCATATTGGCCATCTGTCTGAGGATGATACGCCATGTTCATTGTCAAATGTGTTCTAAGGGCTTGCTATAAGGATTTATAGAAACGAGATGTGAACCATGGATCTCTATCTAAAAAAATCAAAACTAGAACACCATATCACATTTCCACTTCCCATATATAGATTTTGGATAGATATTACACCATATGAAATTCACAAATTTGGAATAAATGGGCCAACTTGGTGAGACAATCCACAATCCACCATATGGCATCATGTTTCTTGAACATTCTCCGGTGACCTGTCACAAAATCGATCTCTATTTTCTCCCACTTCCACACAAGGTTAGGTCAAGACTGAAACATTCCTGCTGACTGATGATGCTCAACCTTGAAATGATGTCATGTTAAGCACATGGAAAGAAAATTGGCCACATACCTTTTCATACGATCCCACCAAAACCACACCTTCAATGCCTTATACATCATCTGAATTCCAGGACAGACAGCCCACCTGGAATGATGATAATCCCAAATAAGTTACACCTGAAAATCCACTTGTACCACCATACAATTATGAAAATAGAAGACTTAATTATCATTCTTTTCCTTTTTTTAATGGTCTCCCCATCCATAGGTTTCTACCTCATCGTCATACAATCAGAATAAGATGCTAGTAACTCTTTAACCAAACCGTTCAAGTCAGGAACCAATGAAACTGGAATGAAGACTGATTTTTCACCCCATTCCCACATTCTAACTGAATTTCTGCAATGACCGACATCAACTACCACTTATCTGATTCCTATTTTACCACTTGAGCTTATGATTCTCTATTTATGGAATCTTCCACCAAATTTCCCTTATGGGTGTGTACATTAAGTCAAAATCAAGCATCTATAGATATTCCATTCAACTCTCTTTCCTAATGTTCAAATCTCTTTGTGATAAAATATGCTTAAGATCTTATTATTGGTAAATAATTTGAATTTCTCACTAAAGAGATAATGACGCCATATTTTTAAATAATGAACCACTACTGCCCAATCGAAATCAGGTGTTCAATATTTCTTCTCAGGAAACCTCAATAACTGTGAGTCTTATGCAACCAAATGATCGCCCTGCATGACAAGCCCCACCCCTGATCCCAATGCATCACAATACACCATGTACCCTTTCCCTAGTTTAGGAAAATCTATGATTGGTGCTGATATAAGGTGACCCTTTAAATCATAGAAGAATTTCTAACACTACTCCTCCAGTTGAAATGGGATATTCTTCCCTATCAAAGATGTTATCGACATAGCCAACCGTGAGAAATCACAAACAAGCCATTGATAATACTCAGCTATACACAAAAAGTTCCATATCTCAAAAAATTTATTTGGTAGTTTCCAATAGGTAATAACCTCTATCATTTTCAGATCTACTAAAACACCCCTCTTAGAAATAACATGGCCAAGGAAATAAACCTCTTATATAAAAAATTCACACATTGACAATATGGCATACCACTGATGGTCCCTCAAGATCGTCAACATGATCGCCAATTGTTTCTCACACTCTATCCTTGTCCTAGAATACACTATTATATCATCCAAATATACCACCACAAAATAATCTAGATATCTATGAAATATTTGATTCATCAATGCTATAAACACTATTAGTGCATTCTTTAGAGCAAAGAGCATAACCAAATACTTATAATGGCCATATCTATATTTGAAAGATGTTTTTGGGATACCCTCCATCCATACTCTAAATTGTTGATATCGTGACCACAAGTCAATATTGGAGAACCACTAATATCCTCTCAATTATTTAAAAAATTCATCAATGCATGAAAGTTGATATCAGTTTGTTATCATAACGTGATTAAGTCTACGATAATCAATATAGAGCCACAATGTTCCATCTTCCTTTTTAACAAACAAGACTGGTACTACCCATAGAGATGTGCTAGGCCAAGTGAAACCTTTGATTTTAAACACTTCCAATTGATCCTTCAATTCCCTACATTTTTTCGTGCCATTAGGTATGACAGAAATGAGATAATATTGGTCCCCATAAAGAGATCTATCATAAACTCCAATAATCTCAGTGGTAGAAACCCTACGAATTCATCATGAAATACATCAACAAACTAATCCACAACTAATGCAATAAAATTCTTCTCAACAACTTCCACTGATGCCAATGACAAAGCCTCTAACTGATATGAGATCGTACCAACAGCCGATGCCAACAAATATGTTGCACCTATATTTTATTCTTCTCCCCTCTAATGAACTAGTATACACCATCCTCTAATGTAATACAAATAGTTCAGGCATAGGAATCATTGCGGGCCATAAAAATTTCCAACCAATCCATTCATAGGATTATATATTAAAAATCCATATCACGCACTGAGAAATCCCACATCAATTCAATGACATCCACAACTCCAAAACACACTCTAAATAGGAAGACATGACACTATTTTTCCTAGAGGAGTTCGTATTTTTAAAATAGAAGGTGACATTTCTATATATAAACCCAACAAATAAATGATGTGAGAAGTATGAAAAGAATATAAAGAACCTATATCAAAAGAATATTGCATCAACATGGAATTTAAATGAACCATTCCTCGCACTATGCATGGTTCCAACTGATCAACATCCTCTGCCTTCTCATCTCCAAAAAACTGCTTGATTTCCATGATCTTCTCTTTATTACCCTGGTGAGGCATCAGGGTGTTCCATGAATCACCATGAATAACATTATTCAACAATTGCGGAGTATGTTGTTACCCCCAACCTGTTGAGGCATAAGACCCTTGAGACACCTAAGGAGTGTAACAAACACCCTACCATGGATCATTTTGACAAAAATGTTGTAGATGCCCCATCTTCTTACAATTACGACATGCTCGAGGATGTTCCATATAATCATGCATGATCTGGCTTGTATAACGACATTGAAAACACCACATATTAGTTTTTGGATTCAGTGAAAAATTCACTGATCCTACCATAAGATTTTGAGATATACTCCCACCCATGAAATAAGTATCCCTCTTCATCATGAACCTAGCATTCGAGTTCCCATAATTTCTCATGGGTACCAGCATGTTTCCCCTACATGTAGCCACCACAATATCCTTCTTAGACACAATAGCTCTATTCATCATTTCTGTGTAATCATATACCCACAACACCTCTACCATGGTACAAGATTCCTCGTTACACACATATTAAAAAACATGTGCCTTCAATGATTTACTACCTTCCACCTCAGGTGAAAACCCCCCTAAATTAATAAAAATAGCCGCATATTTTGTACTGCAATGTTCACTTGCTTCAAAATTAATAAATCGATTGTATTATGAATTTTAAAGGTGCGAGTGTAGAATTATTTTATTAATAAATTCCCCAATTCCCTCCCATGTCACACTTTAGTCCGTCATGTAACACCCCATGATTTCATAGTACGTTATTTCTTCAACATAATTCAATAACATGCACTACACGCAACACTGAGTTCAAGTGCACCATTACTTACCAAACTAGCCATTCAAAAGCAGTTATGAATAGTATTAACTGAATTTTGAACTTTATATAATAATTATAATTTCAGAATCCATATTATAAGTTTCTTAGACATAATGTAAGAAAAAAATCATTTTTTTCAAATAAAAGATGTATTTTTAAAAAAATGCAAATTTACCCCCTTTTAATAGCAGACCTTTTATAAATCCAATACTTTTTACTTTTATATATTCAATTTGACAAATAAACATCTTCTTTAGAATCGGGACATATGAATTTTGTTTCAATAAATTTTTAGTGTTTTTCTGATAACTTTCATATTTGGGGGATTAGTGAAAAATACTATATTTTAACTGAAAACAACTTTTTTAATCAAAATAATTTATACTGTTGAATTATACATTATAATGGTTTTGAAAAATAGTTAGATTAAATTTTTACAATTTAATCAAATACTGTTAAGTGTATTTAATTTACCTTTGAAATTGGACATAAACAAGTGTCAATCTTTTCATAGTTATTATTTTTTAAAAATACGCTTTTTGGTTTTGACAATAGGAATTAATTTTAAATTAATTAATGCATATTATATGTTTTTAAATTCATAAAATAAAATTCATTTTTTAATTTGGAATATCAAAATTATCCTATGGTAATGTTTCGGTATTTTTATGAAAACTTTCAATTTTTTGATGAATAGTGAAAAACACTCAGTTATTGTTTAAAACCGACTTCTTATTTAAATAATTTTTTTTAATTTTATTTTTGGTAAAAATAGATAAATAATACATATATAAGTTAAATATAATTCATTAGAGTCAGTTTATAATAATTCTAGATATATAAAAATTTTATCGAACTTTTTACCGTCTTTTACCCACCTCCTAGGAGAATTTGGAAATTCGCATAAAACATAATTTTACCACATTAGTGAATTTAATTTAAAAAATCCAAGAGACACGGTGGATATAATTAAGTAAAATGTGGTTCAATAATATGAAAATAATATTTGGTGAATAGTAACATTTGACTTTTATTTGCCGCTGTTAAAGGTAAATAGGGTAATTCAAGGTAAAATATTATAATAATGAAGAATTAGCTTAACACTTGTCCTAACTTTATTCAATGAGTCATGGCCGACCATGGGAATATGTGTGTCGATTTTGGGACCCCATGGGGCCACTTCTGAATGTTAATGACACTTTATTATAATTAACGTAAAGTAATGGAAAAAATGACATAAACAAATATCTTTTTGTAAATAAATTTATACATGGGGTTATATAAGTCATCATTTCAAATATTAATATTAATTGTAAAGATAAAACTATTTCCTACATAATTTTATTTTATTTATATTATTTAAACATTAAATAATTTAATTTATTTATAAAACAACGATGATGTAGAAATTACCTTATTAATGAAATATTAAAATAATTGATATTATAAATATCCAAAGAAATGAAATTTGATACTTTTTAATGAATTCCAAAAATTTTATAGGTTAATATTAAATGTATTAATTGAATAAATGAATTTTATTCGAACTAATAATGCTGTTATAATTTTACGAAAAAATAGCAAATAGTGTCAAAATTGACATAAAATAGTTTTTTTAAAAAAATATTATTTTATTAATTGATATAATAGTTATAAAAATATGATCTTCAGCCAAAAGACATATATAATAATATATATGAAATTAATGAACCAATTGGAGTTCTATTAGAAGTTTATTGTATGATTATTAACCATATAATATAAAAATACAAGGTGACATTGTAAATGTCCAACTATTTAACTAAGTGTTAAATATAAAAGACAAGGTTAATATAGTGACTCAAACATGTCTAAAACCTATTGGTTCAGTGGTTTTAGACCCATCCTCACCTTATTATTTAAATGATAAATTTTTAAGCCATTATAAACCGAAAATTAATTTATTATAAAATAATATTTTAAGTTTTTTCTAAGGTGCCCCTCACACCCTTATAAAAGGGCACTTCCGCATCACTCAAATTCACACCATCAAATCCATTTGGCTCAGTCCAAACCTGCCCAAATATCCTAAAAACTATCATAACATCATCATAGAGGCATTTATTTAGTCTGAAATCTAACCTATGGATTCTTTTTGATCAAATCAAAAGGAAGAACACGAAGAAGAGGAAATGATTTAACCACACTTTTTCGAGTTCTTTTATTCTTCCACTTAGTCGTTAGTTTTTATTACCATGCCAAAATAATAACTACAGTACCTTATTAATACTATGATGTTATTATAAATATGGATAAACCATATTCATTATTCTATTCATTATATGAATGATAATTTCACCATGCGTACGTACGTACAACATACCGTCTCCACGCCGTGGTGTAATTTGTTATTCAACACTATGTTATTTGGATGGATATAATGATGACTAATATGTATATAAATAATGAAAATAAAATAATAATGTATCTACAAAATTAATATACTATCCAATTCAACACCTTTAAGGAAATGATATTGTCCCTTGTGCGTACGTACGATTTACCGTCTCGACGACAAGATGAGATTCATTTCCACGTTCACCATTAAACGATGATTATAAAAATTTATATTATTAATTAGTATTTAATATATGACATAATAATGCTACGATATATATAAATACAAACACACACACACAGATATATATATATATATATGTATATATGTATTTACATATGTCTCAATCACTTACTTCTGTTCAATATGACATTAAAATGGAAACGGCGTTTATGCGTACATACGACCTACTGTCTCCATAAACGTTGTTTCCATTTAATAAATATATCTATTATAAATAGTTATATTCTAAATATATATGATATATAAATCATGTTTTATATTACTTAATTATGAAAATCATGATCTAAGTGATACAATCAATAATAACACATTAAAACACGTAAGATAAAGAAAGCGATTATTAACCAAAATGTTACCATAACAAAGAAATTATAATTAAATGGGGATTATAAAATCATAAATGAATCATAAATGATATCATAAATATTAATATGGTTATCATATAATTTAATAACATACCATCGTCATTATACAGTAGGTTAAACGTACCCTTGACAAAAGGAAAGTGCAAGGTAAGGGTTAAATCCTCAATCTCATTATTATCCGAGATTATTTATCTGTAAGTATTTACTGGGAAATTATTATCATCTATGTCCATTATTCATAAAAATGATATCAAATTTAATATTTTAATGATTTTTGAAAGTCACTCTTTATCAAGATCAACATTTTAAATGTTTTAAAGATTTATCTTTCTAAAACTTTTTAATTAATGTCCATGTTTTCAAAATGGTTTTAAGTATTTATTTATATGGACAAGAATGTTTTGAAATGATAGTTATTTTGGAAAGTTTAAAAGTGGTATGGGACAATTTGATTAAAAAAAATCTTTTAAATTACTTCCTTTATAAATGAGTTACATTTAAATGATTTCACAAAAAAGGATATTTTTCTCAAAGGTTTGGAATGATTATTTTTAACTATGTCAACATCATTTTTGGATATTATTCTTGATTGAGGATGATTTATTATAAATAAAATCATCAATATTGTATTGAATTAGCTATGATATTTTTGACTATGAATGTGCTATTTTTATACCATTCATGGTTAATGGTTAATGTATGGACATTTCATATGCTAGTTTTAGTATGAATGTTTATGTCATGTTTTAAAATTTTCATATGAGGAATGAAGTGGACTTAGTGTGGGACGGGTGGATCCCGCTACAACTCTAGGATGTTTCAGTAGGTCTCATGAGACAATCTAGTGTCTTGGCATAAGGCCTTGACAAAAATTTTATTTTTTGTCTCAGCACGAGTCCTTGGCTATGTGGTAATGATGTCTGGCATTAGGCATTCCCTCATTATGAAATAAGTTATTTCATGGGATTATTAGTCTAGTTGAGTATCCATGTTCATGTTTATATTGTAATATTTGATTTATTTTTTCCTTATTATGTTCATGTTTATGTTTAAAAAGATTTTTGTTTTGATCAAACATCTTCCCTTAAAATTTTATAGGTTATGTTAAATTATTTACACTTACTGAGAATTTGAGCTCACCCCTTTCATATTTTTTATTTTCCCTAGGATTCCAAGAAGTGTATTATGATTGATATATAGGGATAAGCTAAAGAGAATTATGGTGTTCTCAAAAAACTATCTATACTATGTTTTATGTTTGAATTTGTAATGTAATGTTAATGTATGTAATCTATTTCCCAATAACACTAAACAGATTGGTCCTTCAGGACACGATTCATTGTAATCATTCCAATGTATTAAAATAATGCATCGGCTCTGGGTAACTGGGGTTGGGGTGTTACAGTTGGTATCAGATGAAGTTTAGAAATAACCTTTGAAACTATATATAGATATACTCTAATTAGAGTACATTACCCTAAGATAGAATTTTAGGATTAGTATAGAGGAATTTCCTAGAATTTTGGTAATGTTTAAATTTTGTGTGTTTTCTAAGAAAATACATTCCTGTCAGGATACAAGCAGGTAGAGGAGGCTCTAGAACAAATTTACCTAGGGGTAAAACCTGAAAACACTGCTTTGAGCTAGACTTGAATGGGAACTGGTGCACGATAATGGGAATTTCTACACACTTGGTTATGTCACTCCCAAGGGATATGCTGAGGTTAATTCTAATTTTCTTTATAAATCGTTATGAATGATTTACGAGTATATAAATCCCCAATGAAAACATTTTTAAGATTATTGATTATATCCATAAACTGTTCAATTTACATTAGGTATTTTACAAGTTTGTAATAATTCATTGCAATTCATAAACTGACCTAGTCTATGCCATACTATAGAAATGGCGCCCAGTAGATGAAATTTGAACTCCAACAATACATATGATCCAAAGAGTAAGAAGGATCATATCTTTTACGATATTTAGCCAAAATTTAGAAGGTAAATAGTCTCCCATGTATTCTCAACATATGATGAAATATTATCATATGTTAATATGATAAGTAAATAATTATATGAGTCATATAGATTTGAAGGGAGGAAAGATAAGAAAAGGATGGAAGAGAGAAAGATCGATAAAAGGAAGAGGGAAAAGAAGTATTTTCCCATATGTGATTACTATAGAGAGAATCACTTTGTTAAATGCTTGAAGGGAATGTGATTTTGTAATAAGTGTGGAGAAAAAGGACACCATGTATGTGATTTAAAGGGTAAGAAAAAAGATTCAAATGTACAATGATTCATCTGTAAGGAGTTGGGACACTATGCAAATCAATGTCCAAATCAATAAAGTATACCCGAAATGATGCTATTGGATAATAATAAATCTATGATACTACAAAATATGAAGAGGAATGATTATATTTCTTGTGTTGTTATTGATGTATTTTGTCATTTAAGGATTGTATTAATGATTTACATGTTATAAGAATTATAGAGTTTATAAGGATTGTACTGCAGTACTATTTCATTAAGGACTTGAGATTGTGTCGACCAAAGAAAAGTGACTTAATAGCAGGTTAAATTTATGGAAAATATATAGTTGAAAGAATGATAAACCATAATATGGTTCTGATACCGAGGTAGTGATTTTGGAATAATACATGATTGATTTGGATAAATTATATCAGATTACTTGACAACCTTGAAACTAATTAACGATTTGTATATTCCTTCATTGTTAGAGTTTACAACATTTTTGGATAGAAGTATTATATCAAATATTCTAAAATAAATAAGGGACTATGAATCTAATCAATATGGTATTATGGTAATTCAGGGTGTTACCATGTTATAAAATAATAAATGATGAAGGTGTTAACATATTTTTATGTGGAAAAAATGATCTTCATTGTGTTTACCTTCCTTATAAATTTTGGACTGTGAGTTTGGAAAGAATTATTTTGTATAATTATAGTTTGATATTATTTTTGGATTTTGATAAAAAGGAAAACCCGGAGGTTGGGTGGAAATCGGTCCCGTCTGGCAAGGACGCAAGACAAGAACCCACATCCAAAGGGCAACAAGGGTGCATCACCTACCACTAGCCTACATGATGTACTAGATTTATTAATGTAGTATTTTTAAATAGTCTAACAAATGAATTATAAATTAATTATTTTTTAAACCTTATACTATTAGGATAAATAATATATTTTTATGTTCTATTATCTTTTAGAGTGAATGATTAGTTTGCGGTAGAAATTATTTAAAGGATGTAACTCTACTTGTCATGTATGTATATATATATATATATTAACTATTATTCTATAACTAAATTAATTCTTAAACATTAGTTAAGGGACTTCGTCTCAATATCCTTTCATTGAGGCATATATTTATTTAATACACTAAATTATTTTATAATCTATTTAAACACCTTTGACTTTTCATTTCATTCATAGAGAATATTTTTCATTAACACATTTTACTAAATGAAAAAAATGGAATGTTTCTTTATAACGTAAGAGGTGACAACAAACTTTCCAACCCCACATGTTTTACTTGATCATTGGCTTCCTTAATAGGCCGGATTTTTTTTAAAGAGAAAATAAATTCCATATACTCTTTTTACATATTTTGGTTTTGAAAATGGTTTTGATAATGGATTTGTTATGTAAATATATTTAAATGATATATTGTGATTGATGACCTCAATCAATTCCTATAAATATCTATGTTTTCCTCCTATTATGTGTCTCAATTTCCATCAATGTTCTCGAAATTGATATCATAATTTGGGGGTGATTTTTTCATTCCCCTTTTCCTCTTATTAAGACAAAATTTTATAAACCCAATTTCCGATGTGTGTTTTCCCACAAAGGTATTTTCTATTTTCAACCTTTTATTTTCAAAAAAGAATTTCAAATTTCGAGGAGGAAAATTATTTAATTATGGAATAATGTAACACCCCAAGATTTCATAGCATGTTTTTCCTTCAAAGTAATTCAATAACATGCACTACACGTAACATTGAGTTCAAGTGCACCACGACTTACCAAACTAGCCGTTTAAAAGTGGTTATGAATAGTATTAACAGAATTTTTAACATTATATAATCATTATTATTTTAAAATCCATATCATGAGTTTCCTAGACACAATTTAAGAAAAAATTCATTTTCTTTCAGATAAAAGAAGTATTTTTAAAAAAATGCAATTCTACCGCCTTTTAATGGAGAACCTTATTTAAATCCTATATTTGAAACTTTTATATATTCAATTTGAAAAAATAAACATCTTATTTATAATCATGACATAAGAATTTCATTTCAATAAATTTTTGGTGTTTTTCTGATAACCATCATATTTTGGTGAATAGTGAAAAATACTATATTTTAACTAAAAACAACTTTTTTTAATAAAAATAGTTTATATTGTTGGATTATAAATTATAATGGTTTTGAATTATAATTAGATTATATTTTTTTAATTTAATCCAATGATGGTCATTGTATGTAATTTCACTTTGAAATTGGACATAAACAAGTGTCAATCATTTGATAATTATTTTTTTTAAATATGCTTTTTGGTTTTGACAATGGAAATTATTTTTAAATTAATTAATGAATCTTATATGTTTTAATATTGGTAAAATAGAATTAATTTTTGAATTTGGTCTATCAAAATTACCCTAGGGTTAATTGTTTGGTATTTTTATGAAAACATTCAATTTTTGATGAATAGTGAAAAACACTGAGTTATTGTTTAAAACCGACAATTTTTTTAAATAATTTTTTATTTATCTAAATTTATTTTAGGTAAAAATAGATACATAATACCTATATAAGTTCAATGTAATTAATTAGAGCTAGTTTATAATAATTTTAGATATATAAAAATTTTATCGAACTTTTTACCGTCTTTTTCCCACCACCTAGGAGAATTTGCAAATTCGCATAAAACGTAATTTTACCACTTATGTGAATTGAATTTTAAAATTTCTAGAGACATGGTTGATATAATTAAGTAAAATTTGGTTCAATAAGATGAAATTTGTTTTGGTGAATAGTAGCTTTTGACTTTTATTTACAGCGGTTAAAGGTAAATAACGTAATTCAAGGTAAAAAAATATTATAATAATACAAAATTAACTTAAAACTTGTCCTAACCTAATTGGATGAGTCATGTCCGGCCATGGGAATCTGTAGGTGTATTTTGGGACCCCATGAAGCCACTTATGAATGATAATGACACTTTATTTTAATTAACTTAAAGTAAAGGCAAAAATGACACCAACAAATATATTTTTGTAAAAAAAACATTACATGGGGTTATATGAGTAATAATTTATAATATATATATTCATTGGAAAGATAATAATATTTACTACATAATTTTATATTATTCATATTTTTTAGACATTATATAATTTAATTTATTCATGAAATTATGATGATGCGGTAATTACCTTATTAATTAAATATTAAAATAATTGATATTATAAATATCCAAATAAATGTAATTTGAGACTTTTTATGAATTAAAATAATTAAATTGGTTAATATGACAGGTTTTAATTGATTAAATAAATTTTTTTGAAGAAATAATGCCGTATAGAATTTAACAAAAACAAAATAGAAAATACTGTCAAAATTGACATAAAATAGTTTTTTCAAAAAATATTATATTATTAATTGATATAATAGTCCTAAAATTCTATGGTTCTGCAAAAAGACATATATAATAATATATGTGACATAATGAACCAATTGGGGTTCTCAGGGAAGTTTCTAGTAATTTATTAACCATATAATTTAAAAGTACAATGAGACATGGTAAATGTCAAACTATTTAACAAAGAGATAAATATAAAAGACAGGTTAATATAGTGGCCCAAACCTATCTAAAACCTATTATTTGAGTGGTTTCCGACCCATACCCACCTTATACTTTAAATAATACATTTTGGTGCCATTTTAAACGGAAAATGGGTTTATTATTAAATAATATTGTATGTTTTTTCTAAGGTGCCCCTCACCCCTCTTATAAAAGGGCACTTACCCTTCTCTCAAATTCTCACCTCCAAAGCCATTTGGCACAGCCAAACCCAACCCAAATATCTTCCCAACTATACTACCTTCATCCTAGATTCATTTCATTTGTCTGAAAGGAAACCCAAGGATCAATTTTGATCAAATCAAAAAAAAAAGAACACGAAGAATAGTTAATGATTTCACCACCCTCTTTTGAGTTCTTTTATTCGTCCACTTACTCTTTCTTTGTTATTACCATAAAAGAACTAATAAATCTAGTAACCTATTTATAATGTGATGTTATTATGAATATGGAACAACCATATTAATTATTCTATCCATCTTATGAATGATAATGTCACCATGCATGCGTACGTGCAGCTTACCATCTCCTCGTCATGGTTTAATTTGTTATTCAACACTATGTTATTTGGATAAATAAAATGATGAGTAATATGTATATAAATAATGAAAATAGAATGATAATGTATCTATAAAATGAATATTCCATCCAATTCCACAGTTTTAAGGAAATGATATTGTCTCTGGTGTGTACGTACAGATTATTGTCTCCACGACGTGATGAGATTCATTTCCACGTTCACCATTAAATGATGATTATCAAAATATATATTATTAATTATTATTTAATATATTAAATAATAATGATAGTGGATAAATACATATATATATATATGTGTATTTAAATATATCTCAATCACTTACTTCCATTTAATATGACATTAAAAATGGAAACATCATTTATGCGTACGTATGGCCTACCGTCTCCATAAACGGTGTTTCTATTTAATAAATCTATATATTATAAATATTTATTTTTTGAATATATATATGACATATAAATCATGATTTATATTCTGGAAGTATGAAAATAATTATCTAAGTTATACGATCAAGAATAACAAGTTAAAACACGTATGATAAAGAAAGTTATTGTTACCCAAAATGTTTTTTAACAATGAAATTATTATTAAATGGGGAGTATAAAGTCCTAAATGAATCATATATGATATCATAAATATTAATATGGTTATGTTATAATTTAATAACATACCATGGTCATTATGCACGAGTTTAAATGTACCCTCGACCAAAGGAATGTGCAATGTAAGGGTTAATTCCTAAATCTCATTATTATCAGAGATTGATTATGTGTAAGTATTTACTGGGACATTTTTATCATCTATGTTCATTATTCCTAAAAATGATTTCAAACATAATATTTTAAGGATTTGTGAAAGGTACTCTTTATCAAGATCATAATATTAATTTTTTTAATGATTTATCTTTCTAAATCTTGTTAATTAATGTCCATGTTTTTAAGAATGTTTTAAGTATTTATTTATATGGACATGAATGTTTTGAAATAATAATTATTTTCAAAAGTTTCAAAGTGGTATGGGTCAATTTTATTCAAGAATATCTTTTAAATGACTTCCTTTATAAATGTGTTACATTTAAATTATTTCACAAAAAATGATATCTTTATCAAGGGTTTTTAATGATTATTTTCAACTATGTCAACATCCTTTTTGAATATTATTCATGATTATGATTGATTTTTTATAAGTAAAATCTTCAATATTTTATTGAATGAGCTATGTTATGTTTGACTGTGAATGTGTTATTTTTATACCACTCATGGTTTATGGTTAATGTATTGACATTTTGTATTCTAGTTTTAATATGAATGTTTATGTTATGTTTCAAAAATTTTATATGAGGAATGAAGTGGACATAGTAAGTGATGGGTGGAGCCCGCTATATCTCCTCGATGCATCGGTAGGTCTCATGAGAAAAACTATTGTCTTGACACAAGGCATTGACAAAACTTTTATTTGTATACTTGGAACGAGGCTTTGACTATGTGGTAGTGTAGTCCAGTGGTTGGCATTACCTCATTATGAAATTAGTTATTAATGTGATTATTCGACTATTAGAATATTCATATGCATGTTTATATTGTAATGTTTGATTTTATTTTTTCCATATTATGTTCGTGTTTATGTTTAAAAAGGCCATTGTTTTTATCACACATCTTGACATAAATGTTTATAGCTTCTTCTAAATTATTTACCCTTACTGGGCATCTGAGCTCACCCCTTTCTTATGTTTTATTTTACCCAGGATTCTATGAAGTGTATTATGATTGATATATTGGCTTAATCTAAAGGAAATAATGTTGTTCTCAAAGAACTATCTAAACTGTGTTTTATGTTTGAAATCATAATTTAAAGTTAATGTATGTAATCTATTTTCCAATACTGCTAAATTGATAGGTCCTACGGGACTTGATTCCTTGTAATCATGCCAATGTATTAAAATAATGCACCGGATCTGGGTAACTGGGGTCGGGGCATTACACGTCACATCTTGGACCACCAGAACCCACCACTAAAGGGAAATATTTTCCAATATATTCATGGTTAACTTCACATTCATCTATGTTTGTGTTCCTATAAAGTCAAATATCCTATTCATTCTATTCATCCACACTTCATCCATTTCTTGATCCGAATCACAACTAAATATTGGCGTATTCCACATTTGAAACTAAATGGAACAATCCACATGTTTTGGTTCATCCATTTTATTCCAACTTTCCTCAACATAGAAATATTGAACTATACTCTTCACTAGCTACTGGTTCACCTGAGGCTGTGGTGCAATGAAATATTTAGCAGCATCCTCCATTAGGTCTCTATGACGCCTACCCGATGACATTTCTATCACAAAAAATTAACCATAAGTCATACTACCTTAATAAAAAAGTGTATACAAATTTAAAATTCAATTTCATAACAAATACAACAATCAGGCTTTCTAAAAGTTCATATTTTTCATGTTTCAATATTCTGAAAAATCTACCTTGTTTTAAAAATCAACACATTTTCAAAATACCAGAATTTTTCATGTTTCAAATCCATCCATTTGGAAATATAATATATATATTAAAAATTAACACATTAATATCACCACAATGATCATTATACCCTAAATACATATGAATCATACTGGGAAGTCATTTTTACCATGTAATAAATTCTCATCTCATTAGCTACATGCACAAAAATGAGATATCTGATGCCTATAAGTGTCTCCAAACACTTATATACCCAACATCATTGTAACTTCAGGTTCACCATAAAAGAGTTTGATACGTCCTTTTATGATTTTAATTCCAATTTATAACAATACTATGCCTTACTTCTACCCTTAATCAAGAAATTTCCCAAGAATAAATGCCAACACCAAGACCAATGATCAACAACAATGATCAATCAAATGCTCTCACATGAAAGCCTATGGCCGAAAAAACTGATAGAACTTGTAAAATACAACCCCAAATCATTGTCTTAAGAGGGTGGAGGAATGTTTCTTGGCCTTAAGCAATGTTCCTAAGGCACCAAAAGCAGGAAATAAAGGCTGAGAGATTCAAGAATAAATCATAGAACAGTTTTCCTTAAGAATCAAACAATTAACCAAACAATCCATTATCAATAAACTTCATGATGCATGTCAAAAAAACAAAAAAACCCCATACATTACCAAAATACAACCAACTAATCCACAATAATTCCCAGAACCTATAAATACAAAAATACTAAACTCATATCTGAGTACCTAGAAGGAGAATAAAAAAGCCCTAATGTAAACTCTGACACACTCCACAGCTCCACACCAAGATCTATTCTCCTAGAACCACAACATCTCCCAAGAATCCCCATGAAGCAATAGCAATGTGATGCTTTACCATTAACTATTTTCTAGAACACAACATCTACAAAATCATTAATGTGCCAAAATAGAGGGTGAGTACAAATACTCATTAGGTTTTTCCCAAATGATTTCCCTACACACACACATAGGATAAAACTATTAGTACATTTAAATAAAAATCGCTTATGTAAAACATTAAATATTGTAACAACTTACAACATGCCAAACATAACCTTACCAAGACATGACAAACAATGTAAAGTGAAAACCATGCCACAAGACATATCCCAGTCACACTGTACAAAACCAATTACTACTTTTTCATAACAATAAGACAAACAAATAACACCCAATGTTTCACAACCCAATTTGGTGTAACAATCATGGTGAAACATCCATATGACTCGTTAAATCCTTCCCAATTTAGTGGCACTTACCATCCACACATCCATGATGGTGTCCATTATATCCAATATCCATCAATTCATTTTATAGTGGTACTTCCCTCTAACTTTACTCACAATTATCACAATCCACAACCAAGCACAATGTACCAAGGCCACAATAATATAAAAATAACCATTTCCATCACATGTCAGCCCACTTCAATAAATCACCCATTATTTGAAGTCACCTTTTACACATTTTCCATTTAATTGTTTTTGAATAAAACAAAACATTAATTGAAAACTCTTTTCATTAAACATTTTTACAAATCAAACATAGAAACCCATTTTAAAATCTCCATTTAAAAATCCACAATATGATAATTTCACCACAAAACACCCTTTTACCCAAAAAATCCACAAATCATTGCTAAAGAGATTTCAAACCAATTTATTAAATCAAAAGCACAATTAAATTTAAGAAAAACAAAATAATCATAACCATGAATTCTGTCCTTGTAATGTAGTGTATATAGAGAAGAAACCTACCATTAGGGTTCGGGTGAAATCGGCCCACAAGAAACTACACCTCAAATATCGAAAATGCACCACCGAAACCGATCTAGATCCCCTTTCCTAACATAAACAAGACTTAAAATAATAACCTAAAATAGACAGAAACCTAGATATACACACAACAGGTGTAGATCTAGAAATGTAAGAGAGAGTGAGATGTTGATCTAGGGAAAACTATAATGAACCATGGGAGGTGACTTACCCGAGAAGAACCACCTTCAATCCCACGAGAACCCCCTTTGATTTTCTTCCAAAATAAGTGGGAGATAACATAAAAACATTGAGAACACAAAATATTGAGTGATTATTAAGTGGGAGGAATTTTGGAATGAAATGAGGAAACCTCAAAGGATCCCATATTAAAAAAACATTATTTTTATGTGGCCGCACGGTTAGCCTGAATGATTCGGAAAACTGTGCACTAACCGTGCACATGCCTCTTACTCAAGAGATTGGGTCCCCACAGTTTCCTTGCATGGTTTGGAAAACCATGGATAGACTATGAAAAGCCTAATGTATCCACTTTCCCAGTTTCCTGGAGATCCCGCATGGTTTCCCCTAACCATGCTCAAACCGTGCATCCATAAAATATTCTCAAAACATATTCAAAACCCTTCCAAACTCTCACAACCTCTTCCTAACTCATCCCAAGAACATTAAATGCATAAAAAGGATTAAAAAAGATATATACCTCAAACCAAGGGTTCTACAATATTGACACAAAGACCCATACAAATCAATCCCCAAAAGGCCCAAACAACTATGGTCATATTGGAAAGTGTACAACTAGAGATATGTCACCCTCGAACAAGCCTCCTACATTTCTAAAATGAACAACAAAATTATCATTATTCCTCTAATCTAGTTTGGTATTTTTCAAGCACCTTCTTTTATCAGTGTAAAAAATAAAATTCTGATAAAAGGGCATCCTTTATCAGTGTATGCTAAAATCACAGATAAATGTATGTCTTATCAGCGCTTAAAAAGTGCTGTAAAAGATGCTGCATTTATCAAAGCCATTCTTGGAACTGAAAAAAACATTTAATAAATTATATTACAGATACATATATGATTATAATATTTATATTTGAAAAATAATGTTTTTTTATATATTTTAATTTATAAAAACTTTTTTTATAATTAATATTAATATGATTAATTAATATAAATTTTTTAATAAATAAAAAATATATATAATGTTTTAAAAAATATTTATAAAATTACAAATATATATATATAATTGTACAATTATAATAAATATATTTTAATATATATATATATATTTAAATGACTATAAATTTGAAATAGATATATTTAAAATAAATATTTTTATTATATTTATAATTATATATATTTTTATGGAAATAAATATATATAAATTTATAATTATATACATATATTTATATTTATATACAAATATTTATGAATATATTTATTTATAATTAGAATTGTAAAAAAATAAAATATATATATATATATTTAAAAAATTATAAATTTATAATAAATTTACTTAAATAATATATATTAATTATATTTACAGATATATATACATATATATTAATATATATATTTATATAATTTTATATATATATATATAATTATATAAAAATATTTATAATTATAAAAAAAATATTTATAAAATTATTATTATAAACATAAATAAATAAATATTGTATTATATATTTTTAAAGAAGATTTATATTATAATATGTATATATATAAATTATAAAAAGTAATATATAAATATGAATTATATTACATTTACAAGAAAAAGATATTATTATAAAGTTTTTATGTAAAAAATTATCAAATTTATATTAGCAAAAATGTTTAATTGTTTATTTAAATAATATATATTTCTATTATATTTATTATTATTGAAAACTATTTAGAGCATGGATTTGAAAACCCAAAACCATGACGCCAAAATTATATTGAAAAAGCTAAAGGCAACACATACACGCTGATACATGGGATGGGAATCCCTAAAATAAAAATGGTTACCAAAGACCCCACATACCACATGGTCATAGAGGTCCATTAATTTTTTAGTTCGATGAATTTAAAAACCATGATAAAAAACTCTTATTATTTCATCCTTAAGTCATCACATAAACCTCAACCCATATGTGATCACTCCAGATGACAATATTTAAAAATACTCATGAATGACCAATAGAAAGCCTGCCACCCGTTGTGCCCATCTATTTCATACAACCAACCCTATCACAGCCCCGTAGTAAGTCTCACCCTATTGTCGCCATCCAAATAAAGACAAATAATGAGGTCACATCCCAAATTCATTATATGTCCTATGTCTAGATCTATCACCCTGCACCTCAAGATCAGCCATCCAGTGCACATGGCCGTTGGCATGCACCATTCTCATTGACGATATAAACCCGATCGACACCCCTTGTCATTTACTCTAGGCTATTTCTCATGATATCAAAACCGGCGAGATGAGCCCTATGGTCATTATCTTATGAAATCCACATCACAGGTTCTAATATTTCATCCCACATATTGATACCCAGCATCTGAGGTGACTAATGAGTTTCCAATCACCCAAGAGGAAAGAGATGGATTGGGGAGCCTTCAATGCCAAATGATTCGTGGTAACCTTTAATGTATGATGTGCAAAGAAGGGGGTCCAACTGTGTATTTAATGGGATTTTAGTTTCATGTAATTATTTATATTCCCTTTATTGGTGGGAATTTGGGCCTGTTGATTTTTGGTGCAGGTGGTTCATATCCTTTTACCCTTTATGTTTTCTAGGACATTGGGCCTTCATTATTGGGAGGATGTGGTTATGGAGGACATTCTTGTTTTGTTTTTTTGGGTCAAAATGTTTTCACATTTTTTTGGTTGTTCATATTGTTCAATGTTGGTGTTGTTGTTTTTGTACTTATTTTCATTAAAAATTATTAGATTTGAGTATGCTCAGTACCTGAACCATTACATTTATAATGAAAATAAATAATTTTTTATTTAAATATCTAGAAAATTATAATAAATATTTTTATATAATAAATATTTTTACTATAAATAAATAAATATATATATATATATTAATAAATATATCTTTATATATATATAAATATCCCTACTACAAAATTGGTCTTTACAGTGCTGGACTTTATTAGTGTTAAAAAAAATCATTGATTTAGGGTAACCATTATCAGGGCTTTTCATTAGTGCTCATAATGGTACCATTTATCAATACATTATTTAAGGCACTAATAAAGGGTACCGTTTAATAGTACGTTTTCTAGTGTTGTAAAAGAGACCCTTTATTAGCCCTTTTTTAGCACTGATAAAGGTCCCAATTAAAATAAAATAAGTAAATATATAAAAATGAGTTTATAAAAAAAAATTAATAAAGTATCATTAAATAAATATTGATTAATATGAAAAAACTGATTTTACTATACAAAAATTATAAATACTAATAAAGAATATATATTAAATAGATAAATATATGTTAAATTATAAATAAAAAAAAAGTAAATTATGAAAAATATTAATGATTTGATTGTGTTAATAATTATTGATGATATTAATAAATATTATATATTTAATATATACAAATATTTGAATAATTTTATAGATTATTTGTATAATAAAAAATATTTATTATTTACATTATATATATAGTCATATATTTAGTAAAGAATGGTATATAATTAAAAATTAAAATGAAAAAATACTAACTAATTGCATCGAGTAATAGACATATTTGAATATCATTTATTTTATTTGAATTTAACATATATCATACATGTTTCATATTGATTTCAAAAATATATACGTAATTAATGTATTTTTATATACAATGCACATAATAAAATATCTTCATAATTAATGAAATTTTTATGTAGTTTATTGAAATTAAAATGATTAATTATGCATTAAGAATAATTTTTTACACATAATAATTTTTTTGAACAGGAGTATGAGGGTCATGCCAATGAACAAGTACTAATTTTAAATTTATAGTTGACTATAAACTCTTTATGTCTCCCAATATAGGCAGAAATTGTATTTTAATAGAAGTAAAATGTTTTCATTCTATATGATGAAATAAAATATACAATATACATAGATTTTAGAAACATTTAATTTGTGGAGAATTAATTTTTTACACATGAATATACCCATGACCATCCAATTGTAATGGGAATTCATTATTACTTTTTTAAATTGTGTTTGGACATTTTATATTTGATTAATATTGATTATATAATTTATTGTGTGGAATATAATAATGTTGTGTTTTCTCTAAATTAATGTATAATTCACATTATGTGATGTTTCAAAATTCTTAATCATGTAGTATACAATTGAATTATATGTTGAGAATTTGTAAATCTATGTGTTTTTAAAATGCATGATTTGTGCTCAAATATTTACTTAGATGACTTATAAAAAAATGTTTACATCTATAATGAATTTCATTAATATTTTGAACATCATAATGATACATTCACATAATTATAAATTATGTTGGTTTTATTTTAATGATTAATATTTTACTTTATATTGTGGAACATTGATTTAATTTTCATTATTCCTTACAGTGTTTGTTTATTTTAAAATATTTATGTCCATAGTTCTTGCCATTCAACAACAGACCATCCACAACCAATTTTTACCTACAAAAAATTCACCCTGGTAATTTTATCATATATCACTTTCTTTCATGTTCCCTCCACTACATAATCATATAGAAAATATTCATATTTTTATTGTAAAAACATTCTCCATATAAATAATTTATTGTCTCATATTTATTTTTTATTTATTTATTTTTATCATTACTCACATAAGAATTTTTATCTTATAATGTTGAATTTGTTGGTTCGAGTTGGGTTGGTTTTTTAGATTTTTTTCACACATGAGAGTGATTAGACATCAGGTCTAAACTAAGATAATGACAATAAAGAAATGGATCAAGAATGTAAACAACCATGATGAATATTATAATTTCTACAACTTATTTAATTAATATTGTCTTAATTTTATCTACTATTCATAAGTTAATTTCCTTATAATTTGTATTTAATACTTATTTATTTTTTCATAGATCTTTTTGGAAGTCATAATTCATAATTTTTTTATTTTAGAGTATCCCTGTCCATATTTCTTTCCTTTCTACACCAAAACATCCACAGATTTTATATCCCACAAAAATGTTTTGTAAGTACCAAATGTTTTATTAATGGAATTCCCTTATTACAATTATATATAATGGTATTATCATATAATAGTACACATGGAAGACAATAAAGACGTTATAAAGGAATAATTATTAAAATGAAAGGTATCTCCAGATTTTAAGGAACATGTACCGATAAAATAGTAACTTGTCATTTAAAATAGTAATGTGACCCGTATGAATTGTAAAGTATCCAATGTAATAGTAACGTCACCAATAAAAGAAAAAATAATATTTAACCATTTTTAAGTGAAAATATGGTATTATTATAGCATAGTATATGTAAATAGATATTTTAAAAATTATTAATAAATTGTTGGTATTTTGTAGGTTGTATATATTTAATTAAAATTTTCTGATTTATTTAATAAATTAAAAGAGAATTTATTTTCCTAAAATTTTTCATAAATAATTATTTTGACCACTTATTATTATATGATAAAATTATGAGACCTTAGGTAATTTTTCAATGGGTTACAAAAGTAGTTTTAATTTTAAAAATTTTATTTTTCAAGTAAAATTTGATTTTAATTAAAAATTAAATTTATCAGATTTAGTAAATTATTTACATAAAATGGAGTTCATTTTTGATTTATACACATCAAAAAATTGTTGGTGAGATTTTCTTATTTTTCTAAAATACCTGAATTTTTGATGAATAGTAAAATACGATAATTTACGATAAATGCTAAAACCTGAATTTCTGCATCATGATTGGTTCATGGATGATGTAAATGGAAATTGGTTTAAACTAAAATTATATATTTACTATTATTGGTCACAATAATGAATACAATTCACAGTCTTGAGAAAAAAATATTAAACTAATTATTAAAATAATAGGAACCCCCTCCTATCCTCCAATATAAATATCACCCCTCTACCTCTTCTCCACACACCTCTAAATCCTTATGCCTAGTCCAAATTCAACTATAATACCTACCTAGGACTATATCCCACGTACATAATACCTTGGTCTCTTTAAATGACTAAATACTCTCCCCTAAAAATGTTCTCAAGGAAGATTTATTCAGGAGGTAAATTTCTCTTTTCATTTCATTTATTTTCATTCATGTTCCTTTCATTTTCTTTCCTCACCTCCTTTAATGTAAATTTTATGATAAATCCATTAACATAAATGTACTGGAATATTTTTTTGGTAATGTAATAATTCATCATCATCTCTCATTTCTCCTTCCTTTTATAATAGAAATGAAAACACCATCCGAGATGGGGTAATTTATCACATTCAAGGACGATGAGTTTTCAATTACTATCAACACCTTCAATTCTATTAATGAAACCATTTTGATGATTGAAAAAAAAATATATGTATTATGTCTAATTTAAGGTTTTAGAATCATTTTCAAACATGGTATTAATTTATAAATCAAAATGTTTTTGTTGTAATAAAAAATCTCTAATTAACCAAAACAGTTATCATTAATGTTTTATATAAGGATTCTTCTCCACTCTAAATAACCAAAATAATTATACAACCATATAATATTTTATATGGTCACTAATAAAATATAAATACTATTATGTACAACCATTACCATCTTTCATTTTTATCCTTACACTTATGAATGTAAAACAATCATGAAACCCAAGGAAACAAACCCTTACAAAAAATTAAATTGATCCTCTAAACCCATCAAAACGACAAAAAATGAACTTAATAAGGAAATAATAAATAAATGACCTGAATAATATGTTTTTATAAATATTAAATAATGAATTTAAGTTTGTTATATATGAAATTAAGAATAAGTGAATGACAACATGAGACTTTAGGTAAGGTATTCTACTCAAACATTCATTATTCCTTCGCGTTTCTCTATCTTTTTTTACCCAGATGAAGTTATCTGTTATTGTTTTTACATATTCTAAATTATTTGTATATACTTCAAAATCATGTATTAATATCAATTCATCATTCAATTTTGTGGATATACATGTTTTTAATTTGTTCCCTCGTCAATTATTCATGATAATCCAGCCTGTTTTAAGGGAACATTCCAAAATTTTACCAATTTTCAAGTACACTATAAAATATGTTTTTAAGCCACCATTATTTTTATAAAATACAATGTTTTATTATAAAAGACTTCTTTATTCACATATTATTTTATATAAATGATTATTCCATTTTATGTTTTAAATGATCATTGATATTTTCCTTTAACTACACTAATATGATTTACTATTGATGTTTCTTAAGTACTCCATTTACATGTTGTTAGTTTATGTTGACATATATTTTATGATATATGACTATTCTTCCATATGATGTTCCAAGCATGGTATAATTTCTTTATTTCATGGACATTTTATGATACTTCCATTTTTTATGCTTTATAATATGATTATGATACCCAATTAATACCATGAGTAACCCTTATGTTTACGAATTATTGATTATGTATGACTCTATATGTGGAAAAAATATTCATGAGAATGATTTTATGGGTTATCCTAGATTGAACTCCAATTAATTTGGTAATGTTGAGTCTCTGAAGACATTATGTGCAATGCTTTTGGCGGTTAGCCTTGACTCATGCTACCATGTGCAATGGTCTTCTTGATTAACCTTGACATGTGATACTCTATGTGAAAAAAGCCTTGAATGATGCTAAAGTCATGTTTTATGTTGCTTCCACATAACTATGAATCCTTGTTTACATGATCCCATGATTATATATTGTTACTACATACATTATATTCATTTTCATATCATTATGTAATGACTTATAACCCGTGTTGTAATTCATTATTCTTATGTTCATACCCTTACATTAATTTTTCTCTCATCCTTTTTTTCATGTTATACATTGGATATACTATGAAGAGGTATATGGAAAATGGATGTTTGGAGCACTTTTTAAAGATTAAATAATAAAATGTTTTATTTTTCCCATGTTTTCAATTTTATGTACCTAGTTATCCATGACACTAGACTTTACAATCTTTGGCTTGTAATATGATTCATTATTATGCTTAAAATCATGTAATGATGTGTTTAAAATTATAGGGTCTCTATCATTTTTATCATAGGATGGTATTGTTATTTTTTGATATTAGGAATGTAGAAATGTTGTAATAACCTTATCAATGAGACTAAGTATAAAAAAGAATTCCTAAATTTTGGTAAGTACAGAGTAAGAGGTATTTCATTAAAATACATCCCTTTCTGTATACAACATGTGTTTTTGGCTATCACACATATTTATCTTCATGTAAAACCGGAAAACACTAATTTGAGCTAGACTCAAACAGGATTTGGTGCACAAAAAATTTGTCTTTGTTTCACTCCTGGTTTGATAGTCCCAAGCAATATGCTTTGGTAAATTCATAAGCCTATTACACACCAATATTAAGTGAACAAGAAGAAACCCACATGAATATATGTTAAGTAACATCTCATAGATAACAAAAATTTAAACATAGAGAATCACAAAATAGGATATATTTTTCCTTGATGAGTTTATAATTTTATGTTTAAAGATTCCCTTTTATGCTTATGAACTATGTAATCAAGACCACTAAATATATGCTATTTTTCATAGTTAATGGAAGGAAAAGGATGAACAAGATCCAAAAATAAATGTGATAGGGAATGTAAAGATTTCCCTAACAGTATACCAAATATGATAGGGACAGATGATAAAAAATTCGTGACTCTACTTGCGCAGTAGGTTCAAGTTATGAATAATATATTAAATCATGTGAAGCACCCTCCTACTCCAGGGAGAGAATGTTTCTCTCAAATCCTTCACACGGTAATGACCTCCCATGTATAGAGTATCTTCCAATACCCTACATTTTGAATATTGTATAGACTCCATTGAAAAGATATTATATGTCCTCTAGTGCTTAGAAGATGAGAAATGCATGCTACAAGTCTATCGTTTGGATGGGGAAGTTGATCAGTGATAAACACTGATCAAGAATATTAATTTATAAGATAAAATTGATTCCATGGATTGGAAGGAATTCATGAAATTGTTTTTCAATAAATATTTTTTTCTGAACACTCTATCTTAATAATCAAGGAGTGTTACTTGTACTTAATCAGAAGGAAGATGAATCCATCGGGGCGTATAAATCCAAATTCACAAAGCTTGCATGATATGCCTCTGGATTTTTCATGAACACCAAATGAAAGGTGAGTAACTTCTTTAGTAGACTAAAGCCATGTCTATGAAAATTTAAAGAGAATCATGACATTTAAAATTATAAGTATATTTTATGTTGTTCCCCCAATATCGAAATGGAGATTGGAGATTCTTAATGGTATCAAGGGCCTGGTGAAAAAAAGTGGAAAATGGAGTCTAATATGGGTGGTTTGGAAAATAAATCTCATAATGGAATGATTATCATAAATCACATGTGTAAAATTTTTAAGTAGAATCATTCTGGAAACTCTATAAAGGGTATCAAGAATTTCTTAAAATGTATAACAATGAGACATCATGATAGGAAATAACATGGAGATTAGAAGAATCCCATTTATGAGGAAGAATAAAGGAAGGCTTAGATCAAAAGTCATCTTGTATTATAGTTTTATAACTACAATGAACATGGTAATTATGAAAACAATTTTTCTAATCCAGGGTTTCCTGATGAAATCAACAACAACTTCTATGGAAACAAGGAATGGTTTATGCAATCACTACTACAGAGGTGGATACAAAAAATGATGTGGTGACAAGAACGCTTGTCACTCCATCCAGAATAGAGAGCATACTATTTGATTATGATTCTACACATTCTTTTATATCATGCAAGTTTATTATAAGTATTCAAACACCACCTCAAAATTTAGAGGTTGAGTTATCTGTGGGAATATAAAATGGGGAAATTACTACATCTAATATATATAACTCCTCCCTAGTTAATTTTTTCGGACATAAACACAATGAAAATCATGTCACATTTACTTTAGTGGAGTTCAATGTTATCTTGGTCAAGGATTGGCTATCTATATACAAATCCAAAATCAACCAATGGGAAGGGGAGATAACTCTTCAAATTTCAAAGCATCCTCAAATTCATTACAAGTGTAAGGAGGAAGATAAATCGAATTAATAATAATTTTATCAAGTGTGGATATTAAAACCTTATGAGAAATCATGTCTAACACAAATGATTGAGACAAAGGATAAGATACTTCTCAAATAAATCCAAGACATGAGGGATTACACTGATGTATTCCATGACTAATTGTCCGGTCTTACTCTAGATTGAGATGTTGAGTTCTCAATTGAACTTATTCTTGGATCACTGACTATATCAATGAAACCTTATAGAATGTCCAATATTGAGATGGAAGATATGAAGTGGTAGTTATAGGAGAATCTGGAAAAGGGATTTATATGGACCAGTGATTCACTATGGGGTAAACCAGTACTCTTCATCAAGAATAAGGATGGATCAATGCACCTCTACATTTATTATAGTGAGATCAATAATATCCCGATAAAAACAAGTATCCCCTTCTATGGATAGTTGAATTGTTCGATTAACTTCATTGGGCCGATTATTTCATTAAGTTTGAACATCATTCAAGATATCACCAATTAATGGTGAGGAAGGATTATATTCCCAAAACTAACTTTTGAATAACGTATGGGCACTATGAGTTTAGATTGATTCCATTTGGACTCACTATTAATGCAGAAATATTCATGGATTTAATGAATATAGTATTTAGATATTACCTCAACAAATTCATGATAGCCTTTATCAATGATATTCTGATATACTCCAAGAGGAAGGAGGAACATGAGGTGAATTTGAATACTATGCTGATGAATTTGTGATGATAGATAATTTGTGAAAAGTACAGTAAATGAATGTTTTAGATGAGGGAAGTATCATTCATGGGGAATGTTATCACCAACAAAGGGATAAATATAGACACTTCCAAGACAAAGATAACTATTGGGTGGCCTAGGGAAATATCTGTAATGCAGATCTGCAGCTTTCTGGGTCTAGCTGGATATTATCCATGATTTGTGAAGAACTTCTCATGACTATCAACCCCAACGAACTAGATGAAATAAAGTGGGGTGAATTCTTTTAGACTCCAAAATGGAAAGAAAGCTTTAAGGGGATCAAAAATATGCTTATCACTATGCTAATACTCACACTCCCAAGAAGTGGATAACTTTTGTGGTGAACAGTGATTATTTAAAGATGAGCTTAGTTTGTGTGCTGATGAAAAATGGTAAAGTGATAACCTACAACTCAAGGCAGGTAAAAATCCATGAGAAGAACTATCGCATGTTTGATTTGTAGTTGGTAGCTAGGATATTTTCATTAAAAATCTAGCATCATTATATCTATGGGGATACGTGTCTGATATATACTAATCCCAAGAGTCTCATGTATATATTCAAATAGATGGATATCAATATGTGGTAGTGAAAATGGCTAGATCTCATCATGGATTATGACTGCTCAATCCACTACCATTCTGGTATAGAAATATGGTGGTGGATTCTATAAATAGAAATGATCTGATATATTTATGAATGATGAGAGTTTATAAGGATTCAATATTATTAGATTTTCTGACCATGTATGTGGGAGTCATTAAGGGAGGATCATCATCAATCCTTTCTCATATGGTTTCTCAACCATCCCACATAGATAAAATAAAAATATGCTCAAAGAAAAGAAGTAGAAATTTTAAAAAGGGTGGAAGCTATTATAAATATGGAATCCTATAAGTTAAAGATAGATGAATAAGGAGTATTATGAGTGTGGTCATGAAAATGTTTATCATATAATCCATAGATAATGTAGGAGAATTTGAATGATACACAAAGATCAACATTCTCTATTCACCCAGGGAGTAGAAAGATGTATCATGATCTCTGAGAGAACTTTTGGTGGGACAATATGAAGAAGGATATTGTTGAATATAAATTAAATTTACTCATAAGTCAACAAGTAAAGGATGAATGATATAAGTCTAAGGGGATGATGCAGCCACTACCCATACCAACATGGAAGAGGGAGAACATTTCCATAAACCTTATCACTGGACTTCCAAAGTCATCAAGAGGAAACAATGACATATGGGACATTTTGGATCATCTTAAAAAGGCAACTAACTTTATCATAATTTGAGGGGATTTTACATTAGATCAACTTTAATGGATATATATCAATGTGGTGGAAAGGATTCAGGGAGTACCAGTATCTATTATATCCAATAGAGATCAAATATTCACCACAATGTTATGGGAAAGTCTCCAACATTCTCTAATCACTGAACTGAAATTTAGTTCAACAAATCATCCTCAAATTTATGGCCATTTTTAGTGAACAATTCAGACACTAGAAGACATTTTTAGAACCTATTCTGTAGACTTCAATGGAGGATGGGACATGCATCTTCTACAAGTAAAATTAATTTACGATAATAGTTTCTACTCCAATATCTGTATGGAACAATATAAATACCATTATGGGAAAAGATGAAGAACATCAGTAGGTTTGGATGAAGTTGGTGAGTGTAAGATTATTGTACATGAAATGGTTGATGAAATGTTAGAGAATGTGAAAACCATTTATCAGCACATCAGTATAGCCCAATGTCGAGAGAGGAGTTATGCAGACAGTCTTCAACAGGACCTTGAATTAAAGTTTGGATAAATGGTATTTATCTAGATATCTATATAGAATAATGTAATTAGGTTTGGGATGAAAGGAAAATTATGTCATAGGTACATTGGCCTCATCAAGTTCCTTGATCATGTTGTAGCTATGACCTATCAAAAAGCACATCCATCTATCATGTCTAAATTACACGATGTTTTCCATGTATCCCTGCTAAGGAAGTACATACCAGACCCTTCACATTACTATCTCTCAAGGTGGTGAAGTTGGAGAATGGTCATTCTTACATGGAGTAGCCATTGATGATCTCATATCATTAAGATAAGGTTCTATTCCACATGACTAATTATCTGGTCAATGTACTGTGGCAGAACCATAAGTATAAAGAGGAAAAATGGGAACTGGAGGAAGTAATGATGGAAAAGTACCCACACCTATTTACGACATAGATTTTAAAATAAAATTTCGGTGGGGGGGGATTTCCTAAAGGGGAAGAATGTAATAAAAAATGTTTCATCGAAGGAATTCCATTATTATAATTTTTTCTTATGGTATATTCATATATGATTACACATGGAACTCAATGAAAACATTATAAATGAATAATGAGGAAAATAAAAGGTATCTCTAGAAGTTTAAGGGACATATACTGATGAAATAGCAAATTAATGTTTTGAATAGTAATGTGACCCTTATGAATAGTAAACCATCCAATGTAATAGTAACCTCACCAATGAAGTAATAAATAAAATGTATCTATATTATAAGTTAAAATATGGTATAATTATATCATTGTGCATGTAAATAGATATTTTAAAAATTATTAATAATGTGTGGGTATTATTGTATGTCGTGTATATTTAATTAAAATTTCATGATTAATTTAAGAAATTAAAATAAAATTTATTTCCATAAAATTTATTCATAAATAATTATTTTGATGACTTATGATTATAATATAATATTTTTAGGCCTTATGTAATTTTTCAAAGTATTAGAGAACCATTTTTAATTTTAAAATTTGTAATTTTCCGGTAAATTATGATTTCAATTAAAAACTAAATTTCTCATAATAAGAAAATTATTGTGATAAAATAGATTTAATTTTTTAATTAACATGTCTATAATTGTTTTGGGAAATTTTTTCGGTATTATTCTGAAATACATTAAATTTTGATTAATAATAAAATATGATAATTTATGATAATGCTAAAAGCTGAACTTCTACATCTTTCTTTCATCATGAATGATGTAAATGTCCATTAGTTCGATATCAAAATATTTCATTACTACTTTTGGTCAGAATCTGTAACACTATTCATATTCTTGATAAAAAATTATAAAATAATGATTAAAATAATGGGAAACTCCTCCTCTCCTCTACTATTAATACCACCCCTCTTTACCTCATCTCTTCACATCTATTAAGCCCTATGCCTAGTCTATATTATACTCAAACATCTCATTAAGACTATATCCCATGTCCATCTTCCCTTTGTATCTTCAAAAGACCAGATCCTCTCCCCTAAAGAGGTTTTCAAGGAATATTTATTGAAGATTTAAATTCATCTTTTTGATTCTTTTATTTTCATCAAAACTCATTTATTATTATTCCATCGCCTCATTTCATGTAACTTCTTCGATAAATATTTTTACATACATATACTATATTTTTGTTATGATAATGTAATAATTAATTATAATGTCTCCATTCCCCCTCCTTTTATACTAGAAATAAAAACACCATCTTCAATGTGTTAATTAATCACATACATGGATGAAAGGTTTTAAATTTTTATTAACATCTTTAATTCTGGTCATGAAACCAATTTATGGTTTAAAAAGACTATAATATATTTATTAGGACTAATTTAAGGTTCTATACTCTTTTTTACACATAATATTAATATATAAACAAAAATGTGTTTGATGTGATCAAAAATCACAAATTAACGAAATAGTTATTTTTATATTTTTATATAATGCTTCAAATTCACTATATATAATCAAATTAATTATATAAATTTGTAATATTCTTGATGTTCACTGATAACATATAAATATAATTATAGAATAACATTATCATCTTACATGTTTATCCGTACATGTATATAAGTAAAGTAATAATCAAAACAAAGGAAACATAATCTCCCAAATAATGAAATTGAAACTTTAAACCCATCAAAAATACCATGAATGAACTTCAAAAGGTTATAATAAATCAATAAAATGAATAAGAGGTCATGGAAATATTAATTAATGAATGTAATTTTGTTATCCCATACATTAAGATCAAGTAAAGGACACTATCAGACTTAATGTCAGGGATTCTACCAGAACCTCCATTATTCCATTAGGTTTCTCAATAATTCTTTTTACCCAAATGAAGATATTTTTTATTTTTATGTAAATATTATAAATTATATATATATAAATATAAAATTATTTATCAATATCAATTCATCATTATTTTTTGGGGATACACATTTTTTTCAATTCTTCCCTCCTCAATTATTCATGATAAGAAAACCCGTTTTAAGGGACCCTTTCGAATACATACCCATTTCCAAGTAAATATAATAATATGTTTTTAAGCCACTATTATTTTTTCAAAAACCTAATTTTTTATTATGAAAACTTTTTTTGGTTCCCTTCTACTTTAATATAAAATATTAATCACTTTTATGTTTTATATTCTCTTTTATATTTTATTTTAGCCGCACTAAAATGTTTTAATTTTGATGTTTTAAGTACTATTTTTACATGTTATTACTTCAAGGTGACATAAATTTCATGATATATTTCTATTATTCCATATTATTTTCTATTCCTGATCTAATTCCCTTCCACCATTTTAATTTTTATGATACTCCAATTTTTCTTCTTTATGAGATGATTATGATACCGAATTCTTACCATGGGTAACCCTTATGTTTATATATTATTGATTATGTATAATTATATATATTGAAATCATATTCATGAACATGTTATGATGGGTTCATTTAGATAATGCTTAAATTTATTGGGTATTGTTTTCTCAAGAGATGTTATATGCAACGACCTTGGCAGTCAACTTGGACTCCTGCTACCATGTGCAACAGTCTTGGTGGTTAACCATGACTTGTGATCATCTATGTGTAACGAGCATTAACTCGTGATAAATTCATCTTTTTCATTTCTTCCAAAATACAATAAAAACATGTTTATATGATCCCATTATTATATATTATGACTCTATATATTCCATGAATTTTATATAATCATTTCATGCCTTTTAACCCATGTGATAAAGCATTATTCTTATGTTTATTCCCTTACTGGGATTTTATCTCAATCCTTTGTTCATGTTATCCCCAGTATATTATATGAATATTTATAAGCACAATTGATGTTAGGAGATGTTTTATGGATATTAAATAAATATATTTTATATTTACTCCCATTTTTCAGTTTTATGTACGCAGTCTTCCAAAATACTAGTACACTATATATGCCAAGCCTAGCTCTGCAGAATTAGTATCAGCAATAATGTTAGTTTTCCCATAAATTTCATTAATGGTTTCTTCACATGCTTCTGACTATTTTAATTTCACAATCGTATTTGTCAAGCCCATAAGTAGTGCCACAAGGCATGAGAAATCCTAAATGAATCATCTATAACATCCGAACAGACCCGTGAAACTCAGAATATCAAAGGCATTTTTTGGCTGCTCCCAAGAAACTATAGCTCTCATTTTCCCTAGGTAAAAATAATACCCTAAATACAAGACTATATGAACCATGAAGTTTGGGATATTGATCCAAGAATTTCATTTACTATGATTATCATAACGAGGATTCTATCCTAGCATATTAAAAATGATCTCAGGATTGGTTTCATGGTAGTGTTTTGAGTAAGAATATAGCATGGTATCTTCAATAAAAACCACACAAATTAATCCAGATAAAGGATTATGACTTGATTCATAAGATCCCAAAAGGTATTAGGTGTGTTCATGATTCTGAATGACATAAACGGGGACTTTTATATACAATACCTGATTTTGTTATCTTTTTGAGGCTTCTATGAAGTCCTTACACGCACCTAATTATAGCCTAACCTCTGATCTATCTTTCAAAACACCTTCGCTCCTCAAATCTGATCAATGAGGTCATCTATTCTAGGCAGTGGATTCTGGTTTTTGATAGTTTACTAATTAAAGCATCGGTAATCCACATAAATACAAAGGGTTCTATCCGCCTTCTTGTCAAATAAGACTGGTGAACCCCAAGGAGAAGTGGTGGGGAATATAAAGATTTTATCCTCCAGATCCTCCAATAAATTCTTGAGTTCTAGAATCTACATAGTTTACATACTATAAAATGGAATGTTTACATGTGTTTATAATTTAACAATCTTAATCGTAAAATCTTCCTTTCACACTAGAGGTAGAATAGAAAAGTCATTAAAAAATAAGTCTATATAATGCTTGACTACATGAGTGTTTTCAATATGTTGTAACCCCTAGTCAACAAGGTAATGAATTTCAACCTTTGTTGTAACACTACCCAACATCTTCTATCTAGGTCCAGCTCATGTCGCCCTGATAGCCCATTCTTTATTATCAATGTGCGTAATTCCCTCTAGTGAAGTAAATTTCAACCTTTTATGATAGTAGTCAATACATGATTTTTTGAAAACTAGAAATTACATACCAATGACTACATCAAATCCAGTCTTGATGAGGAAATACATGTTCTATAGGAATAGGTAACTGTATATCTCAAGGGGACAATTCTGGAAATGGAAAACTCTTTTGGAATGGACACCTAAGGGCATATCTTATGACATAAAGGAATGAATGTACTCAATGTCAAGGCCCAAACGCTCATTTATTAAATCATAAATAAAATATTAATGTGTTACTATATCAAAAAAATAAAAAATAATGTTCAGGATACTAGAATATTAAGTAATATAGTCCATGGTCAATAATATTCTCCTACGATATATGCTGAAATAATTGTAACTGGAATATAATGTGGCCCTAAGTCACTTCCTGACTACCAAGAGGATTCCCGATCTTCTAGCACTGGTAATTATAAGACAATTTTCTTTTTCCTCGACTACCACCTCAACCTAAAAGACTGGCGGCATTCTAGATGCCTAACTATCATTATCATGATGACTCCACTACTGACTGAGGAGTGGGTGTAGATCCCCGCTCACTAGGAACTAATGGAAAAAGTGATGTAGAATATATGAATATGGACTATCATACCATTTCCTATACACTCAACTAGATCCCATGTATAGTGTGTTATGATGTTCCATATCATTATACACTGGTAAATGATAGTAGATCTATGAGTGCTAGGATCTCGACTACAGATATGCATGTGAGTAGACTCAAAAAATATTTTGCACCAAGATAAAGATCCACTAGTGAATCTAGGGGATGAAGGGAATTAGCCTACACCATCAGCATCCCTCAAATTAAGCTATATAAATAGGTCATCTTTGATGATTTCTAAGATTTCCATAAGTCTAAATACATTGACCTATAGTTAGGTATCCTAACACAACCCATTCAAAAATCATTAAGAAACCAACAAATCATCAACAACATGAAGATGAGAGAACCGCTGCAGCTCAGTCAAATGGGATGAATATTCCACAATAATCATTTTTTCCGTACTGGAATCATATAAAATCTCTTTCATTTTCAACCCTCTAAGTATGGGAAAATAACTAATCATAGAATATGGTATAAAAGTTCACCCAAACCATCTATTTATTTTGAACTGCCTTGGCGGTGTAATCCTACCTCCAAATAGATAAATCCCAAACCATACATGTAGCGAGATTAATGATCCACTCTAAATGAATAGATAGGTTCACAGAAATAAGAAAGATATCCTCTGTCCATGACTCTACAATAAGTGGTTTTCTATCCCCAAAGAAGGTGGGTGGATGCTTCTGCTGAATCTTTTGATTCAACTCTATCATACTCACAGTAGGTTTCACTCCTCCATGCAATCCCTATAACATACGTATAAAATCCTTTCAAAACTGGGATCCATTTTCCAACTATATAACATAATTTGGATCCACAATTTACTCATTTAGAGGAATAACTAGCGGCTTTTGGGCCACTACGTCTGAAACGATATCATCACGCCCTATAGGCAACACAACATGAGGAAGTCATGGTGAAATGATTCTAAAATTCCAAATGAATGTATTAGAAAATATTCAATCAATATAGATTATTTAATTCAATATGATAGGATAGGTAGTAAATCCTTTATATAATATTAAACATGCCTCTCTGTCTTCTTGAAAATCCATGAATATATGTTTAAACAGTCTATAACAGACCATAATAATGGAGAAAAATCCACCACCCACAACTAGGGTTGGGTTCAGGTCATGTTTATATGTTAGTCATGTGAAATATGGCTATTATCAGGTTATAAATTTTTTACCATTTGAAAACATTCCCATTTAAACATTCAAATCATTTGAATTGGCTGTATCCATTGATATTCCATTTTCACATTCCTAAGGGCCCAATTAACTTATAAACCAAAAGATGACATTCACTTGGGTTTCATTTTCATTTATGTTGTGATTATTTATGTAACTACAATTCATTTTAAAAATGATTAGCTATCTAGAGTTCCATTTTCTGATCCATATGTGCCCATACACCTTATCAATCAAAGAGTGAAACCCACTAAACTAACACTCTATAATGATCCAAATCCTAAAAAAGGTGTCTATAAAACTGTATATATACAAAAAGGAAAAATGACTATGCAACAGGATATTCTAAATGATATATAGACATGAGCTGATAAAAAATGAATGGCCTATTAATATTGTGCCTATAGTGATGCATGATCTAATGAATAACACTCATTTTACCTTGTTAAGGAAATGAAATCACAATTCCAATTATATCACAACCAGTAATATCTAAAATCATCTGAAACACCAAATAGTGAAATTACATCAATAGTAATAGTCATAAAAATAATAATAATAATTAAAAAAACTCGGCCCTCTCCCTGTAAATTGGGTTTCAATACCCCAACATGACTAGTGACCAAGTCCCATGCATTCCCAATATCCATTACATTGTTTCTAAATAAGAATTCAAGAAAAGGAACAACTCTTATATGAAATTGTGACATACCATTCCTAGATGTCTCTTAAAATGTGCCTTGAGCCCGGTAGGTTACATGGCCCCTGGTGTGTCGACCCATATGCCAGGGGTTTCCAACTAGCTATAATGGTGTGTAAGCAGTACAACAAGAAGACTGTACCCCCATTTAAGAGTAACGATGCAGACAAAACAAATAGTAAACAGTAGTGAAATAATCCTACAACAGATAGATACATTAAGAAAAATAAGCATAAATATATAATTTTATAAGACTTAATAACTGAGTATATAAACCAAAATCCCCAATGTTAGTGTCACAAACAAATATGAACGAATGACATGATTATAATACAGAAATGAACATGAATATGCAACCATGATATATAATAGTCCATTGGAAAAAATGGGCAAAATTATCTCAATGATTATCTCAAGACTAAGCCCAATCCTTTGCACGAATGCTCTAGATAGGTAGTACAAGTCAACATCCTGTAGAAGGGCCTTTACCCTTTCCAATACCTGCAATAACATAGTCTTCTTGGGTGCCAAGGGAGGCTAGAGTAGGATGTGAGATAAAAATCATTGTATACCACCACCAAAGGTGTATATGTATAATCTTAGTTGGATCAAGTAAGTAAATAGTGTGCAGGTATAAAAAATAATGAAAGGAAATGCAAAATATATATAAAATTAATATCCTCCTCAGGAACCTCAAGGACACCTGGTTGTCCTACCAACTTTAGCCCACTTATGGTATTTCTGATTATTCCATGTTTTATATAAATATAGTAGTATATATATATATATATGGATATATGTAGGGGTGGATTGTGACATAAATAGCATCATCCAATTCTAGGTGAAACTCTTGTGTTTTAGCCCCTAACCCAAATCCATGTGCACTCACAGTCTCTGGGCATGCATTTACTGGATGGACTGGGACGAAACCATTAGAATTCATCATCATAGTATCTCTCATAGTCTACCGCCTAGATATTGAAATTGGAATGACTTAGACATACCCAAAGGCATCCATCACCTAAAGAGAACTAATAGTCTATCCCCTAGCTCAATATGGGAAGCTCCCACAGTCTCACCTCACATGGTCTCTCATAGTTCATTAGATCAAAAAAAACAATTGAATAATTATATATAATACATTTAATACATTATCAATTAACCTATCATGCATCTCATTAAAATTTATAAGAATGTTCACAATAAAAAATATGGTGACCAGGTATTATCTACTGTGTCATATCATCTATTCTTTCACAAGAAAACCAAGTCTTCAAAAAATATAGCATATGAAACATGATTAAAAACCTATAAAGTGTCCCATAATCCATGATAAAGTCACTCAAGTCATCACATTTAATATTAATAAATTAATTTTTCATGAACCAAGGCATGATTTCGCCATCCACTAATCGAGTACATTTATAACTAAATACTTCATTTTATATGGTTCCTTTTGATCAAAACATGAACAAGGAAAAGTCCAAGATGTCCCATAGAATTAATACATCAATACCCATTCATTATAATGTTTATATCCATCTTACACTAGAAAAACTATACAATCAAAAAATCCAATTTTTCTAAACATGGAAAATTATATTTTAATGTATAAGGGTCGTGTGTAAGGCCATGTACCATCCCGAATATCCATTTGAGAAAATCCAATTCAAATGGAGAAAAACACCATTCAGGAAACTTAGAATACATTATTACACATGTTCCAAAGGATAATTATTTTAAAAGTAATGTGGGATGCTAAATTGGCCTCCGTCCAATTTGGACTATTTTCCCAAAATGACTAATTATCTTGTGGTACAACTATGATTGTCAGTAGAGAGTATGTGGGAAGTCTATACCACAAAACAAGATCCAATTAACCTATATGAAGGCATTAGGGTAATTTATAAATGAATAACTAAACAAAATATAGAATCTTAGACAAGGATGGCTTATGGAATCATAGAATAAAAATAAAACAACCAAAAATAAAATGGAAAACATCATGAACCGCTACCTTATGGTGGTAAATGAATACCTACTTGGTATTGAACTCATATTTCAAGTAGGTTGAAAGATATCTGAGTTTTATAATAACAACCTAAAAATAGGAGGAATGGTAAAATATTTAAATAGTGCAATAGAAGGAGAGATTCACCATGGAAATAATAGTGTGTGAGCTTATCCTTAACTTGGGATACCGAACACCTTAGAGAGTTTGAGAAATGGGTGTTAGATGAAGTATTTTTAGAAGATTGAAGCATGAGGTATTTGTGAACCCATGGGATAATGATATACTGGAAAACATATGAGGAAGAAGAAGAAATATAGAAATTAGGTTATAGACTTAAAAAGGGAAAATGGTAATTTCTCCCCAAAATTACACTATTAATGGATTATGTATACGATTTAAAAACGATTCAAAAATCGTGATAAATGGATCTACCCCCATATGTAGTAGGATACATTGTTGTGGGAAAAAGACCATATAGTTGCAAAAAAATCTGTGCAGACTCTCAGTTTCCCTTGTCTACAGACACACAGTTTAAACACACCGTGTGGTCGGGTCGCACAGTTACCACTAACCAGGAATCTTAGACTACTACCCACTTTTCTCAAACTCCATGTTCCGAAAAAGCCCTAGAAACACCTTAGTATTTCCCTAGGTCGTGTTATACATTTACCATGACTAATGGAAATATTCAAAACATAAATTTAATGATCCATACCTTCTTCAGAAAGGAGAGTCACTGGAACATGCCAAAAAATAAAGACAAATTTCCATTATTCTAATGGTACCATGATTTTTATTCCATTTATTTTTCAAATTGCAACAATACATATATATTTGATGTTCTTAGTAGAAATTTGTTTCCACTAAATACATCAGGTCAACGTGCTGTCTTTGACGTTTAAAAAAGATGGTCAATGGAAAGGGTGGTAATATCAGATGATTGGTTTTTTTAGAGTTTTGGATGTGTGTGAATTAAAAACACCTTAATCAAGCACATGGTGTGACCAATATGATCCAGGTGAATCTTTCTATTTAAAATTTTCATTAATATTAGTAAAAAAGATAATTGACATACTCAAAATTAAGAAAACATAATTATATTGATTTTATAATTTAGTACAATGATCTATAAGTAATTTTTGATATATAGGAATCATCCACAGCTTAATGTATTATATGATGATCTCTCTATGATTAAAAGTGTTCGTTATTAGTTTAAAATGAACATTTTGGTTTAAAATGTGTCACTTCCAAAAAAATGAACAAACAAGCTTGAATTGACTTCATAATTTAGAAATATTTTTTTAGAAAATTTTTTTTATGTGTAAGAATCTATCTCACATAAAACGAATAAACAATGTTACCAAAATAATTCAATGTGTGTATTTCCAGTTTAAAATGAAATATTTGTAAAAAAGACAAGTGACGTACTCAAAAACAAGAAAACACATTTGGATATTTTTTGATACTTTATAAAAATATATAAATAGGTAATTTGAGGTGTTTATTAATCTTCTTCACCTCAATATGGTTCACGTGCGATAGATATGACCCAAAGTGTATTTTTAATTTAATATTGACATCAATTTCAGTAAAAAAGACAACTGGCATGCTCCAAAATGAGAAAACACTTTCTCGTTTTTTTATATGTTATTAAAATGGTCCATAGGTCATTTTTGTTGTGTAGGAATTATTATAAATGAAATCTGACACACGATGCTCCCATTGGGAATCATTGAGTCTTTTATTTGTTGAAAATCAAAATTTTAGTTTTAAAAAGTTCCAGACACTAACAAATAAGCAAACACATATAGGATTACATCATAATTTGACATATTGATTCATATACAATTTTTTTGATGAGCATGAATTAGTATCACATAACAAAAAATCATGATGTTACCACTATGAGTCAATATGTGTGTTTCCAGTTTAAAATGACATTTTATTAAAAAAGACAAGTGACATACTCAACACTAATAAAACACATTAAAAATATTTTTATACTTTAGAAAAATGATAAATAAGTCTTTTAATATTTATAAGAATCGTATTTACCTCAATCCAGAGGATGGGTTGACTGGTATGACTCTAAAGAAATATTTTTATTTAAAATTAACATCAATTTTATTAAAAAAAGACAAATGACTTACTCCAAACCAAGTAAAAAAATATTTTTTTTATTAATTATGAATATCATTAATATTTGATTTTGTATGTCTAAAAATTAGTAACACATCAATAAATTACATGAATTTCCTTGTATGACTTAAAGTGTTTGTTGTTATTTTAAAATTGATATTTTATTTTGAAAGAATTACCTCATTAAAAACAATGAAAAAAATATGATTTTATTGATAATTTATAATTCAATTTAGATTTGTTGGAATAAGTCTCACATATTAATGATAGATGATGGGATCTATATAAGACAAAATGTGTGTTTCCATTTTCAAATGATAGTTTAGAAAAATAAAATTGACATACTCAAAACTAAGAGTTTTTTTTATTGTTTTAATACATCAATATAATGATCCTTAATTTAAATGAGATGTGTAAATATCATAAACACAACGATATGAAAAAACATTGTGACAGGTATGACTTCAATTGTGCCTTTTTTTTAAATTGACATCAATTTTAGTGAAAAAAGACAACTAACCATATCAAAAACAAGAAATACCATTCATATTGTCTTGATACTTGAAGAAAACAATAAATACTTCATTTTTGACATATCGGTATCATCCACACCTCAATCTGATTCATGATGCTCCTGGTACGATTCAAAGGGCTGGTTATTAATTTATAATTAACATTTTCTTTTAAAAATATTCACTCATTGAAAACACAGAAAAACGCTTGGATTGAATTTATAATTTTGGAAAACAATTCATAAATCTTTTTTATTTATAAGAGTCAATCACCCATAAAAATGAAATATGATTTTTCTGGTATGAGTCAAATTACAAATTTACAGTTTAAAATTTTATTTTCTTAAAAAAGACATGTGACATACCCAGAACTAAGTAAACACATTTGGATTGTTTTTATAACATAATTAAAATATCCACAAGTCATTTTTTATTAGCTCGAATTATATTCACCACAATTCGATGCATAGTGTTATGGTGTTACTTCAAGTGGATTTTTAAATTTAAAATTTACATCAAGTTTTTTAAAAAACAACACAGACCTACAAAAAAATAAGAAAATGAATTATATTTTTTGGATACTTTTGCAAAACTATCTATTATTCATTTATGATATTTATGAATTATCCCCAAATCAATATTATACATGATGTTCCCTATGTGAGTCAATTTATCCATTATCAGTTTAAAATTAACATTATAGTTCAAAAAGAGTCACTCATTGAAAATAATTAAAACACACTCCTAATTTCTTGAGAATTTATTAAAAATGATTCATAAAACATTTTTTATCTATAGTAATCAATCTCATATCAAAAAAAATATATGATATGATCGTAATGTGTCAAAGTACAGCTTTTGTGATTTAAATTATATTTTGGTCAAAAATATTAGTGATGTACTCAATTCCAATAGACAAAGAATATTGTTTTTATAGTTTAGAAAAATGATCCATATTTCATTTTAGACTTGTAGGAATCAACTTCACCACAATCAGACACACTGTGTGACCAGTATGATTCCAACTGCATCATTTAATTTTAAATTTACATCAATTTCAGCAAAACAGACTAGTAATGTACTAAAAACTGAGAAAATGCATTCAAAATATTTTAATAATTTATTAAAATAAATAATAAGTCATTTGTGATGTGTCTGAATCAGACTCACTTTTAATTGATACATGATGTTCTCAGTATTATTCAATGTGTCTTTTATATGTTTAAAAGAAAGATTTTAGTTCAATAAGTGTCACTCACCGAAAAATAGGAAAATACTCTTGGATTGTCATGATAATTTAAAACAATCATTCACAAATAATTTTTGACATGTTGGAATTGGTCTCACATCAAACTGATAAACGATGTGACCGGTATGAGTCAAATCGTTTGTATCCATTTTAAAATAACATTTTGTTAAAAAACACAATGATTTACTCATAAATGTTAAAACAAATTCATATTGTTTTTTTAATTTATAAAACTTATTCATTATTCGTTTTTTATGTGTAGGAATCGGCTTCACCTAAATCCAATGCACAGTGTGCCTCATATGACTCAAAGTGCATCTTTTAATTTAATATTTACATCAATTTTAGTGAAAATGACAACTTTCTAACTCAAAACCAAGAAAAAACATTCAAATTGTTTTGATACATTAGAAATGTTATCCATAAGACATTTTTACATGTTGGAATCAGATGCACCTCAATTCGATACACGATGTTATCTTTATGAATCAAATTGTTCGTTACCAGTTTAAAATTGATATTTTAGTTCAAGAAGTAACACTCATTGAATGAAATAAAACTAACAAATATTGTCTTTATAATTGTAGAGAAAAGTTCTTAAATATTTATTTACATTTAGGAATTGGTCTCATGTCAAACAGAAATATTATCTTATCGATATGAGTCAAATTGTGTGTTTTCAGTTTAAAATGGAATTTTAGTAAAAAGTGAATGAAAAAATAAAAACCCTGGAAACACATTTATATTGTTTTGATACTTCCTAAAAACTAAACATATTTCATTTCAGATGTTTCTATATCAGTTGAACCTCAATCGCGTGCACGGTGTGATAGGTTTGACTCCAAGTACTTATTTTTATTTAAAACTAACATCATTTTTTGTAAAAAAGATGAGTGACAGACAAAAAACAGAGAAATAGAATTCAAACTATTTGTATATAATAGGAAAATATTGATAAGTCATTTTTTATTTGTAGTAATTAGTCGTATATGAATCTAATACAAGATGAACATGATATGTCTCAAATTGATAGTTATTAGTTTAAAATCAACATTTTAGTTTAAAAAGATTAACTCATTATAAAAAAATAAAAAAGTTCTCAGACATACTATATAATTTATGAAAATGATTCATAATTATTTTTTGACATGTATGGATTAGTCTCACATAATACTGATACAAGATGTGATCTATAAGAGACAATGTACGTGTTTCCAATTTGAAATGACATTTTAATAAAAAAGACAAGCGAGGTACTCAAATATGTGAAACCACATTTCCATTATTTTAATTCATTATAAAAATTATCGATATGTCACTTGGGATGTTTATGAATTATTTTCACCCACATTTGATGCACAATGTCACCGGTATGACTCCAAGTGCATCTTATTATTTAAAATTTTAAACAATTTTAGTAAAAAAATCACAAATGACCTACTCAAAATGGATAAAACAAATTTAGAATATTTATATACTTTAGAAAAATTATCCATATGTAATTTGGGATGTTTTGGATTTAGTTGAACCCCCATATGATACATGATGTTTCTAGTATGGATCAAATTGACTATTTTCATCTTTAAATTGACATTTTATTTCCAAAGTGTCGCTCATCGAAAACAATGAAAACACACATAGATTGTATTGATAATTTAGGAAAACGATTCATAAATCATTTGTGGTGTATAGGAATCAGTCCCATGTGAAACCAATAAATTATGTGACCTATATTAGTCAAAGTCATTTTTTAGTTTAAAATTACATTTAAGAAAACAAAGAAATCTCACTTACTCAAAACTGATCAAAACAATTCAGATTATTGTGATACTTTCAGAAAACAATCCATAAGTCATTTGGGATGTGTAGTAATCATCCCTGCCAAAATTTAATGCACGATGAGGTTTATGTGACTCCATGTGGGCCCTTCCATTATAAAAGTTTCATTTTATTTTAAAAATTCCATCGCATCAGCAAAACCGAGAAAAAAAGCCTCGATTGTTTTCTCATAATTTTATATGATATAACATAATTAATTTTATTTTCATATTTATATTATATAAAATTAATTAATTTTCTTGGAGATAATTCTTGAAGATGAATAATAAAAGTTGTGATATTCCAACACCCACCAAAACACAATCTGATACACAATGTTCTTGGTATGATTCAATGTATATTTGAAAATTAACATGTTATTTTAATTGATTTCTCTATATTTTAACTAACACAAAAATTATTTTATTATATAGGTGTATTATTTTACTTAATCAGGGGTACTTTTTTTTAAAATGGAATGAGTCACGGTTAGGATTATAACACAATGGAACCTTGGTGTTTTTGAATATATGAAAATTTTATAATTATGTTATTGAATAATCCAATTCTTGAAATGTCTATAATATAGTGTTTTTTCTAGTATTTGTGCTGTAAATTTAATTTAATTTAAATTATGTATTGGTAATTTATATTTATGATATCAAGTGGTGTTTCTAGAGCTACAGTGTACAATTACGACACACTATACTGGTGTTTTAGTGTGTTGTTACAACACACTACAATATTCCCATTTATCCGCAATAAATAAAATTGATGAAAAATGTTTTCCTTCTTCAGTGATTATGAAACTGATGATAGATACTCCCTTTATCAGTATTTTTTATTGAATATAAGGGTCCCCTTAATCAGATATTTTTTAGCACATATAAAAGATTACGGATTTTATTCATGCTAGTGTGGATAGAATTTTTCTACCGCTGATAAATATAATCTTTAGTACAGGTAAAGGTTGATTTATTCATAGGATATATTTATAATTATTTGAAAATATATATAAATATTTTCATTTATAACAATAATTATAAATAAATACATATTTATATATTAATAATTATAAATTGACCATAAATATATATATTACTTATATTAGATCATTATTAGTGTTTTTTCAGCATTGATAATGAATGGTCTTTATCAGCACTAAAAAACCCCTGAAAAAACTCATCTTTACTCAGACTATAATTTTAAAGTTGATAAAGAATATTTTATCATTGATTTTTTAGCACTGATATATGATTATCTTTATCCGCACTAAAAATTTTATGATAAAGAGTTGATTTATCAGAGATTTATTTTTTACCGTGGAAAAAACCACCCATTATTAGCGCTTATTAAAAGTGATTTTAAAAGCCTTACGAGTTCATATAAAAAATCATTTACAAATTTTTATCCTCTCAAAGATCCAAGATCTTGTGAAATCCCACTACTGCCACCACCGCTGATCTCATTGAATCATGCATCCACTACCGCTCTCGACAAAGCAATCCACTCAATATCCAAGGTACACGTGCTGATTTTTTTTGTTTCATTAGATCTGTATTGTCCTAATATCTATTACCTCTATCAGAATATTTTAATCCTTTTCGATGGGTTGACCTCAACAGCCATGGTGTATGGTGGGTTCGGTGGGTCGTACTGTTTGGATTTGTCAAGCATGGTATCTATTGGATCAGCCTCGGTAGCAATGTTAGGATCTTGGCCACCTACAACTTCTAATATCTCCCCTCCCCTCACACACTTTCCACCATCTGTCACCTACCATCCCTCACATAACTCCATTCTCCACCCATCACCCCTCTTTCCACCACCCACTTCCCAAAGTTCCTCCCTTGCGGTCATTCTCCTCCCACCACCCCTCCACTCCCTTCCTTGCTACTGACCACCACCCACTCTCTCCCTTTTTATCATCTTCTGACCACCACCCCTCCCTTTCTCTCTACCTCCCCCCCCCTCATCATTTCTTCCAACCCACCCACCCTCTCCATTGCCGTCATCTGCCACCCACTGCCCCTCCTTTGTTGTCGTTCTCTACCTTCTGCCCATCCCTTACTATCGGATGCGATATGACGCCCCTCTCTTCTACTGACCACCAACCAGATTATATCTACAGTTTTTTAATAATTATTTTAACATTTTATTTTTTTTAAAATTTTATCAATTTTTTAATTTAATTTTCAAATATTTTCTAAATTGCGGATCCACCATTATTTTTATCCCTCAATTGCAAAATGAGATTTCTCTATGGGTATTTAGTTTTCTTTATAATCAATTTTTTTCCCAAAAATTTGAGATTTTTTTCTATTGGTTACTCCAATTTGATAATAGAAATTTTATAATTAATTAAATTTTAATTATTCAAATATATATATTTATATATATTGATTTTTAAAAAATTATTCATATATATATAAATAAATATTTATTTAAATAAATATAAAATCATAATGAATATTTTAAAATAAAAAATATATTTATTATAATAATCATAAAATATATTCATACAATAATTATTTTATAGAATTATATATATATATATATATATATATTTTTAAAAACTATGGAGAACCTCCCCCCTATTTTTATTAAACAAAAAACCTGTCTTTTTTATGTATAGAGAGATCCCAATACATGGACTTAGAGGCCCAAGGGTAATAAAACCAAATAAAAGCCCGTAGGACAAAATACACTTGATCCATATGGCCTAACCCAACCAGCATGATATAACCCACCCATCCAAGTAACTTCAATAGTAAGTTACAAATTTCTTACCGACCATATCAGCTACCCAATTACATCGCTATGGACAAAACCACACTCGCCCTCTATCTAGAAGTGCCACCAGAGGTTCCATCAACACCAGCTATCTGGCCCTCGCATGTGGACACTAAACACAATTTTTCTGACGAACCACACTACACACCCCTTTCTTAACAGACCCAAAATAAATTTAAATTATTATAAAATAATAATAAAATTATTGTAATAATATATATTTATTATATTTATAATATATATATATATATATTACATTTATAATAAGATATACTCATGCAAATAAATATATAGAATTATATAGAAATATATTTATAACTATATAAAAATATTTATAAAAATATTTATTTGTAATTAGAATTATAAAAAAATATTTAAATAATATTTAAATAATAATAAAATTTAAAATATATATTTAAATAATAAAAATATTTTTTATATTTTTTAATTAATTAATAATTAATTTGTAAATGCAGACAATAAATTGTAACTACTACATAATAAGTATTAGATATTTCATAATTAGCATAAATTAATTAATATTTAATATTAGAAAATAAATGATGATTAAAAGTTAGTATTAATGCTTATTTATTAATTACTAAATAATTAATAAATATGATTAATAATTTTTAACTAATTAATTTGTTGTCTTATTTAGTTATTTAGAAATTTTCATGGATTAATTAATATTGAATAAAAATTAGTATAGTTTTTACATGTGAGAGTTAATCTTTATTTATTAACTACTATTTTACTAATAAACATGAGTAATAAGTTGTAATTAATATTAAATATTACTTATTTACTAATAATAATCAATATTTATTTTTAGCTAATATATTAAAATATAAATAATTAATATTCAAAAATAATTCATTGTTAAAATATATTATTAACCAATAATTAGTAATAATTAGTAGTAATTGGTCGTAAATATTTATTATTAAGATGATTAAATATTATTTTAACTATAGTAATTAATAATCATTATTCTTATTTGGTAATTTCTTATTTTTTTTAACTGATTAATAATTATTATCACATTTTTAAACAAAGATTATAACATACTATAAATATGTTTTTTTATTAAATATAATAAAAAATTATACATTATTAGTTTTTTTAAATGACTTTGATGGACCTTATGGGGAAGTAATCAACAAAAATAGTATTGAATTCAATTATGAAATGTTAGAAAACAATGACAGCATAATGGGAACACATAATAGTGGGTGATGAAGGGGATATGAAGACTGATCATGAGTCGTTGTCCAGGAAAATGTTAATTATGAACATCATCCTGATTTAGTAATTTCAGCAAACAATGTGGGGAAGGCTAAGGCAGTGAATGATGAGGGCTTTCAGTTAGCCTCTAATAGAAAAATAAAGTCTCTCTCTCATTAATGAAATGTTAAGGTGTGGTTGGATATTTTGCTAACAAGGTTGTTGGTGTTGTTCTATGATACTCTCCTTCAAAAAATAATGAGAAAGGTTGTATTTTCAAGTCACTTCATGCATAATTTTAAGTGAATTTTCTACAGGAATATGGATTCATGAAATCAAATATTACGAAGACCATGGACTATCATCAAGAGATTCAGTATGTCTGCAGTTCTTTAAGAATGTATTGTAAATGAAGTAATGTTCTAGGTGATGGATGTAACAAGGGTAAGTGAATGGTTTTTTAGACACCACTCATATCTGACCAATAGGACAGGGTGATTCTTTTTCTTTTAATTATTATATTATAAATGAAATGGAAAATATAGTTAGCGGTGAAGGTTTTTCTCCAAATCCTCAAAAAAGAATTCCATAGAAGGATTATTCCAATATTCTAGGAGTTTGTTTAATATGTTATCATCCAAGGCAACAATCAACTAGCTGACTTAGTAATAAAAATGGTCCATGGAGATGATACTTGGAATAATCATTTGAGTTAATTAAAAGTTAGAGTGGGAAACCACCAATGATGATTATTCCGATTATGTATATGAATATAAAAATGATTATACTTTATTTGATCCATGGTTTACTTTTCTGGATAAGGGCATGTCTCTCTGTAAGACCCTATATATTTTATTTCTGACCTATTATGTTTTTATTTAAACATTAATAAATGGTTAGGGGCATTGGCATATATAAATACCTTTTTATTAATTAGCCCATATGTTTTTTAATACCGCAAGATCTATGAAAGAATTGATCGAAGTTATAAATGTTGGACTAAACATAGAGAACAATGAATGTAACTAGTGACTAAGATAACACCACTGCATTTAATGGATTATCTGATATGATTACAAGTATAGACAGTAAAGAAGACTCTATCAAGGATATGATTATAGGTGTGAATTTTGATGATGATAGTATTGAGGAAATTATAATGATGGTTGAATATGAACACCATGATTGTCCCAAATTGTTTAATAAATTAAATAGTGTTTTAAAGAAATCATTTTATACTAGTTGTTCAAATATACTATATTTTCATCCACACTAATGATGTATAATTGAAAATATGGAAATAGATTGAGCGATACCAGTTTTACTAAACAATTTTCTTCTTTCAATGATATGATCCCAAAAGGTAATGAGCTTCCTAGAAAAACATATGATGATAAAACAATTATACCTTTAATGGGTATGATCTATAAAACAAAACATGCCATTCCAAATGACATTATTCTATTTCCCGAGGACTAAAAAAATTAACTAATTCCCAAAGTGAGATTCTTCTAGAATCAAGAAATATGAATCACGATTTATGAATATTTTAGGATAATTTCAAATGATTTCGAGGTATAGGATATTATATCGATGTTAGGAGACTGCAAGACAATTAACACAGTACCCAGATATAAAAAATAATGATAGAAAAATTAACCACCCAATATTATCTCCTCAATAGAGGTGAATTGATCACAAGAATCCTATATTTGAAAATGAATTGGTGAATAATTATCTGGCACTATCTACAGATTTTATGAATCGTTTTTTTTTCAAAGAATCACTCAAAGTATAGGGATAGTAATGTTGGTAAATTATAATCTTTCACCGTTCATAGGTATAAAACAAAAATAAAATATGTTATCCATGCATATATCAGGACCAAAACATTTGAGTAATTATATTGATGTTTATTTGGATCAATAGATTAAATATAAGAAATTATTGGCGTAATCAGGTGTTACTACAACACTGAGACCCCATAATCTCAGATTTGATTCATTACATTATTACATTTGATTAGATACATGTTTCTAATGCATAGGGATCAAATAGTTTAGCAGTTTTTGAAAACCAGATTACACACATGGTACACATAATACATTAGGAAAAGAAGATAAAAACATGATACATAATAAAATAAAATAAAAAGTATCCTTGAAATATAATTCAATTATTTCTTCATCATAACATAAGAAAAAATAAATATAATATCTGTGAGATCAAATTTAAATAATTTTTAATTAAGGTGGAATAAATAATAAATTGATGATGAAAAATAAATAAAGAAAATAAATAACTGATAAAACATGTCCTCTAAACAAATGAAAAGTAATAATCAATATGTCATGGAATGAAAAATTAAAAACATTCAATTTAATCATTAAAATAAAAATTAAATGAATCCATAGATATGTTGAAGAAAAATATCATGGAAAAATTGTAATTGATTCTAAATGAGGGGAATGTTTAATTATTGGATGCCATGTTTACTAGATAGGTGGTATCTTTATTTTCATGACCTTTCACAATATGGTTTAGCATATCCTGTAAACAACTGTCTAATTTTTCTTTCTTATTCATCTAATGAGACCACTGATGCATTTAGGTCTTATATATTACACAACCCCAGTTATATCATACATTTCCAAAGAATTCATTATATATATATTAATCGATTTAATTTACCAACAATGTGATTTATAATAGATCTATATTGATTAAGTGATACATATTTATCAATAATCTTTTAGTGGTGGATAATTCCAATAAGTATTTTTGATGTTGATCAATATAAATACCATTGAAAAATAATTAATTTTTGTGAAGAAAATAATATTTTAACATTACAAACCTTCCCATACCACAATGAATCATTTGAATCATAATTTCCATAAAGGAATAACAATAAATGAAATTTATAATTCCATGAGAATAAATTGATTCATGATATAATATTTCAAAGGGTATTATATAACCCATATAAAAGTAAATTTGTGAATAACAAAAATAAGTCTTAATGGTATGTAAATTGAGAGAAAATCCCTTAATCGAGTCTAAATAGTCATATGTGTCTTCATATATCTGAATAATAAAGTTATATTAATTATTTAAATTCATAATAATGTTATTCAAGTTTATAATTACTTTAATCCCACATATTATAAAAATTTAAAAACTCTACTTACACAATTATGTTTATATTGAGTGTTTTGACGATATACAGTTTATGTGTCAAAAATGATATTTGTAGGTCAACTATGGTCAAAAGGGTAATTATATAAACATATCAATAATAATAATCATGAAATAGTTATCATATTTATACATAAAATATAAATTTAAAATAATTCATGATATATGGTTGTAAAAAAATAAACAATGTTACTATCATGAAGGTTTTAGGTCGAACCTATGCAAGAGTAACGTTCCAATTTTTCTGTGATTATTTTAGAAAGAAGGTATGTAATAGTATATATTTTTATAATGATCATTATATCATAAATAACATGTTATTTAATCACACACACACACACAGATATATATATATATATATTGATATAAAAAGAGTCACATCATGTAGGGGATGTGGTAGTCCACACATCCATGATTGGGGTTATCACTTTTTTTTGTGAAAAGTGTAATAACAAAATGAAATATTATGTTTCTATAAAAGTAATTATTTCAATAATAATATATACATTTCAATTATATGTAATATATTAAATTAAAATGATACTTCATACATTTTATATATAGTGTGAACGAATCACATCTCTTTGAAGAGGTGGTAGTTCACACATCCACATACAATGTTGTGATATTTTCACAAAATGGAAAGAATAAGGTTATGTGTTATATATAAATTGCATAATAATAAATAAATTATATCTATTATTTGTGTAATGCCTCTTGGTTTTCACCAAGGGCTTGCTTGGTTGGATTTACGGAAAAAGGGAGGCTTCAATGGTTTAGGTGATATCTATTGGGGGACTATTTTGTCATAGGATGGATGAGACAATGTGACATGAGATGTGTGTGTAAGGGGGATAATGAATACCATTTTATAATGGTGGGGATTGGTAGTTTCAAAAATTCCAAAATTTATATATTATTATGAGGCCTCCCTTAACTCATGTGCATAAAAATTGGATTAATAATGGAGTAAAATGGATTCATGGTCGATAAAAAACTCGAAGATAGAAAAATAATTTCATTTTTATAATTTGGTCAAATACATTTAATGGGTTTTTTATTTTTATCATATACATTTTTATTAAAGTAACTAGTTTTCTATACTATTTAATATAACCATTTTGAATAAATAAAATTGAGATTTATTTGATAATATAATCACAGTGAAAACGAATTTTATATCAAACTTACAAAATTAATTTCTCATTTTTTTCAAAATTAATTTCAAAATAAGTACATGTAATACGTAAAAACTATACTTTATCCCATAACATGGAAACAATGTTTTTACTATCTATTGGTCAATATGTTAATCATAAAAAGAAAATTGATCCATTAAAAGACCATATTTGGTATTCATTTGAATTTTCTAATAATTTTTCATAATATATGTTTTTTTATTAATTTTAATCCAATTAAGAAAATATATTTTATTTTAAAATAATATTGATGTAAATTTTGTCATTATTTATTTAATTTTAATTTAATAGTATCAAATCAATACTAAAATTAAAATATATTAAGTTAAAATATGCGATACATGATATATTGATCTGTAAAAATAATTAATAACAATTATTCAATAAATTTACTTCAATTTTAATATTTATAAAATCATTTATTTTAGTTTATTCATAACTAAATAATCACCACATTGTAATTTCTTAAGAATTCTAATTAACTAATTCAAATATAGAAATTCATGAGAAATTATTATGAGAAAACAACCCATTAATATTTCAAAAATATTTGTATAACCAAAATATGATGTATTGTGAACATATAATGGTTTTATAATTGTTAAAGGTACGGAAGGGCCCGTTTTTGACTTTTTCCATACTAAACATATTATATTGGAAACATACATGAAATATTATCCCTATAACTATTAAATTTAGAACATAGAGGGGATTTGGTCGAAATATTGGTATAAAGTGGATTTTGGAAAAGTTTCAATATTGTTTTTTCTATTAATTTTATGTTTTAGTCCCTTGTTAAGATTAAAATTACCTTAATCGCATTAATAAATTTAAATTACATTCACTAATACTTTTGATACAAAACTATGATTTTCTTATTATTCTATATATGTTATACTAATTACAACTATGTTAGTCTATTTTTCCATATTAAAATGATAGATGTGTAAAATTAAATTTAAAGTTAATCTCACACACAGGTCGAGAAAGAGGGTTTTTAATGTGAAAATGTTCAAAAGATCAATAAACTATTATACCAACATTCAATATCAAAATGATTATAATGAATTAAATTAGATTAATTGATGAATAATTGTTCTATTGTGACATTAAAATCAAATTAATATATAATATGACATTTATAATTATTTAAATGAAAATGAAATTTTAAACTAAAATGTAGTATTTTTTAAATATTCATTAGAAAAGGAAGCATCTCATAAAAATACTATTAACTGACCATAAAATAATTTTTTCATTATAAATTACTAATTGATGTTTATTTTGAAGAATAAAATTTATAAAGGTTTTAAATTATTCTTTTAAAATAGGTGCACCATTAAAACCTGGTAAAAAATGTTTTTGTATGTAACTCATGTTATCGTCGAGTTATTTATACATTAAGATTAAGATTATGTTGTGTATAAATAAAATTAGAAGCTAAAATAATTTTATTCAAAAAATAATGTGTTTTAATGTCTTGGGATTTTATATTCTCTCAACCTTTATTAATTTTCATCAACTCAATTTATACTTTATCTTCAAAATCTATTATATGATATTTGAAAATTAATTTATTAAAATTAAATATCATTGGAAGATTTAATAGAATATCCTATTAATATAAGATAATGAAAAGTAAAAAGGTAATATATAATTAGGTATCAAAGTAGGATAACATTAGTGATATGTAGAGATATGAACGTGGATGAAAATTGTAAGTCTTTATAACGATTAGCTGAGGACATCAATAAAAAAAGTTGACAATCAATGGAATATTAAAGTGAAAATTTAAATAAATATATTATGATTTATAATGCCATCAGTTTAATAAAATTTATGGTATTATGATATCATTTTTTTATATTTTTATATTGAGTTTAGTAATTATTTCACTCTATATAAATTTAAGGAAATATAATTACATCACACATTTCTATTTCATAAACACAATATTATCCTACAGTAGGACCTTGAATTATTTCTACATCATTTATTAGCACATGTTTCATTATAGGATGTAGTAATATCTTAATATCCAAAACCTCACTAAAATATGAACATAAACTATTTCAATAATGGTTATTTTTCTCAAAATAATGTAATCTATCACTTTTAGAAAGAAGATATATAGGTTTATAAATTGAAATTACCATTAATCTTCAATCAATATGATGTAGCACTTTATTAATTATATACTAAACATGTGAACATGTTTAAAACATGAATTAAAATAAAACCTTATTAAAAACATAAATCATTCCTTATTTCATAACTAAAATATAGATCATAAGATATATTCCTTAAATCCAAAAATATTAAAAAATCCCTAAGAGATGGCATAAACAACCAAATCCATAATCAGTTCCATAGTAGTTAATACATTCTTATTTACATTATCTGAATAAATCACCTCTTTATTCAATTATAATTATCTTAGTATATGTAATATATTAAGGGTTATCTTTCCTTCGACTATGGGTTTCCCAAAATGTTTTACTTTCTCAAGAATAAAATTTCTTGGCAATATACTACAGATAATCTCAAATCGAAAACAAAAATGTACTCCAGTAAAATCTATAAGTATTTAATAAATCATTTGAATAGAACATCATAAATATAATACTTTTACAACATGATTAATATATCCAAATATAGAATCACTTTAATTATTCTACTTTAGTTTTGGAAATAACAAATGCAGGATCTTGATCACTTAGTTTATTATGAGTACATTCCTTTGAATGTTGGGGAATTATTTTTCATAGTGACCCATATAATTTTAATTGTAACAAATAATATCAGAATTTATTTATTAATTTTTTATTATTTTGTTGGATTATTATTTCCTCCGCACAGATAGGAAAATTTCGATCCTTTCATGAATTTCCCATGCCGATTCTTTCAATAGATATCACTGATTGGAAAATCATTTATTCCCTTCTTTTGATAATCTTACATTATCTCTTCTTTTGTCTTATTCTCTTTCTTCCATTTGAATCCTTGGGACTTGAAGAATTATTTCTCTGTCATGATATCACAGAAATATATTTTATTGTATTAATAAAAGGTTTCATACACTAATGCCTTTTAGAGACATAGTTTTGTCATTTGAATAAATGATCAATATTTCATTCCATGTTGTGTATGATATCTCTAGCATACCTTCATAACCAATTAATGGTATCTTCATACTCCTCAATAATTTCTTCCCCATTTTTATTTAAACTTAGAAACCTTTTCTTCATCTCATTTTTTTCTCATGAGGAAAGTATTTATCAAAGAATGTATCCTTAAAAGTTGTCCATTATATGATTTCTATTTATTATTATTATGTAGTATTATAGATCAATAATCACTATTTATCTACATACCCATTCAGATAATATACTAAAAGTGTAACCTTTTCGTTTTCACCACATCCCAATGCAATGAACATTAACTCAAAATACATAATCCATTTCCCAGCTAGAATTGGGTGAGTAGTCCCACTAATTGATGGGGGCCTCTATAGAATAAAGAGATCCATCATTACAGAATATTAGTGGGGAAAAATATTCTCCATCCAATAATGGATATGTGTTGTCAACTAATTAATCCACCCTTATATTTTCATAACATTATCACCTCTAATACCATGTTAATTGGATTCCATAGTATGGGAATCTCTATATTTTACATGAGTACTGATAACATTATTCCAACCAGAATCCATTTCCATATAATAGAATATAATTCATTACATCATAACAATATTTTATATAATTTATAATCCCAAAACTAGTGAATCACTCATCAAAAATTTAAATTTTTTTCATAACTAATCTAATAATAATTGACATGGTTTGTTTGGGGATATATTTTCATTAAAATCCTTCATAATGGTTTGAAAAGAACATTGGAATTGTCCAAAAAATATTCCCCTCGAGAGTCAAACCATGTGTGTAGTAAGGCTCGTTGTCTTGTACTAGGTTATGCAGAGTATTTCTAAACACACCTTGTCGATGTTTCAACCCTGATGTACATCTATTTTGGAACCATTTTCACTTTTATTATCTAAACAGGGATTCATTTCTAGAAATACCGACAAAATTTCCAACATACCAAATATTCTAGGATATCATTCAATACTTATCCTTAAAGTCTATATTAGGGTTGTATTCTATAATCCATGTTTTCTAAATCTAGTATCCAAAGATTCTTCTTTACTTCCTATGATACTATCTATAATGCCCAAACCCCAAAATCTCAGAAGTGTTGCATTATTTTATTACATTGTTATTGATACCAGATTATAATCCAAATGGACCAAAGAGTTTAACATTTTTTGAAAATAATATTACATAAATGGTACTCATAATACATTGGGGAAATAATGTTAAGACATGATATATAATAAATGTAACAAATTTTTTTTCAATTATTATTAAAAGATCTCTTTTATATAAGATAGGGTAATTAATATAGAATGGGTGATCCCAAATTCTCAATAAGTGTATGTAAAGAAGTAGAAATAATGAATTGATAATGGTAAATCGAAATGTAATGGTAAATAACAGATAACATAAGTCATTCAAATTACATTATAAGGAAGAATAAATATAGCAAGGTATGAAAATGAAAACCCATTCCATTTAACTAATAAAATGAGAATGGAATGCATCCACTTTTATATCAAAACAAAATCTCATTGATAAATAGTAAAATTGTATGAATGTGGGAAATTCTTAATTATTGTATGTCATGCTTCCTAGTTATATAGTATCCTTAATATAAATACCATTCACATAAAGGCTCAACATATTCGGTAAAAACCCATTTAATTTGGCCAATTGATTCATATCATGAGACTACTGATGCATCAAGGGGCTATCTATAACATGTCCCCAACCATGTTGTACTTAGACAAATCATTTCACATATATCATGTAATCGATAAAATTCATGATCAATGTTCCCTTTAAAATATCCTTATTGAATAAGGGATATGTATTTTTCAATAATTATTCAATGTATGATTATTAAAAAAAGGGTTGTGGACTTTGAGGATAGGAAATACCATTGAAATATCATAAAAAATTTATTCAAGAAAATAATCATTAAACATTAAAATGCCTCCCATAAATCTTTGAAACATTTCGATCACAACACCCATGAAGGAATAATAGTAGATGAAATTTTGTAATATCATTAGAATAAATTTATTCCTAATATAACATTACTAAGGATATTATATACATTGTATAAAATTTAATTGGTTCCTAACAACAAATAATCCACAATTGGATGTAAATTTACATGAACATTGAGTCCGGCATGCCATGTGTTTATTTATATTATTTAATAATAAACTTATGTTAATTATTTAATTTATTCATAAAATTTTTCATGTTTATCATTAGTTTTATTTCAATTATTACATTTTTAAACAAAAACTTATATAATTATGTTTACAGTGGGGTTTTTTAACCATATTCGGTTTATGTGTCAAAAATGATTTTGATAGGTCAACTATGGTCAAAAGAGATAATATATAAGCTTATCCCGAATAATAAAAATCATATAATTATCATATTCACATATCAATATTACTTTTAAAACCAATCATGAAATATATTTATGAAAAATGATCCGATGTTACAATCATAGAGATGGTAGGTTGTACGTACGAATGAGTAATGTTCCCATTTTTCAGTGATCCAGATGGAAAGAAGGTTAGTAACATTATATATTTTTATAATTATAATTATATCATAGATACCATTTTAGATAATAATATATACTTATACATATATTTCTTATGATATAAAATGAATCACACCATCTCGGGGTGATGGAATTCCACAAATCCATGACGGACATTATCACTTACTAGTGTCAGAAAAGGGTAATAAATAATGAGGTTATGTGTTATATAAAAATTAAATAAGAATAAATACATTATAAATATAATATATAATTATTTTTTCCATAATAATTTCTAAATATGAGAGGTGATAAAGGAAAAAAGGAAGACATCATGTCGTGAGGTAGTAGTTCCCCATACATGAATGGTAAGTTTGATACCCATTAGATAGACGTGTGTGTAACTGTAGTTAAAAGAAACATATTAAAAACATCTCAGTATATTTAGGATGAATATTTTTTTATATATACATGTAATAAGATTATTTTATGGGGATGGAAAATGAAAATAATATAATGGATCTTGAGGAAGGATGGTAAATCTTCATTTGGAATCTCCACTTGGTTTTCACAAAAGGGATTCTTTATTTGGATTTATAGAAAAGAGATAATTATAGGATGAGGGTATGTATTATGGGATACTATTTTGTTTGATTTGGTACAAGTATAATAGGATTGAGACGTGTGATTAAAGGGAAGAGTGAATACCTTTTTATCATGGAGGTGGAGTGACATTCTCGTAAGTAAGAAAATGTATAAACTATTGTGAGATCTCCCTTACTTAATATACCTAAAAAATAGATGAATATTTTATTAAAATGGATTAATGGTCAATAGAGACCTCCACCAGAAAAATAAGTTCATTTTTATAATTCAGTTCTTTAATAACTACGATTCAGTATTTTTATAATTTTATTTTTTAAAAGTAACTATATTCATTTCCTAAGTCATTGAACCATTAAGGATAAAGTATTGTTATATTTAATATAAAATATATATCCAATTAAATCTAAAAACTATATATAATTAAAAAATATAAATATCATTTTTTTGGAAATTAATTTTAAATGAAGTACTTGTAATGCCAAAAATACTTCTTTAACTTGGATCATGGAAACAATGTTTTCCCTATTTGTAAGACAATATGTTAATTATAAATGATAAATTGGTCCATTAATAGACCATATTTAATATTTATATACACTTACTAATAACTTGGAATAATTTATAATTTTTATAAATTTTAAATAAATTAAAAAAATATAACTACCTTTTTAATAACATTAATATCAATTTTGACATTAGTTATTTGATTTTAATTTAAAATTTTCAAAACTATATTGGAATTAAAATATATTAATTTAAAATCTATTTATCATGATATATTAATGTTAAATAATTAAATAATTTTCTCAATTAAATTAATTTACTTCCTTTTAAATTTTTATAATATCATTTATTTTAGTTTTTTATAACTAAATAACAATTTAGTTTGTGTTTCTTAATAATTTTAAGTAACTCTTTCATATCAGGAATTTAATGATAGATTATTGTGGTAATAATAACTCATTTATATTTCAAATGGTTATTTATAACTGAAAATGTGATGTCTTTTACTCATACCATGCATTTATAAATGCTAAAGGTAAGGAAGTTTACCTTTTGTCGTTTTCCTTACATTACTTATTATGGTGGGAAATTTCATGTAATATTATACCTAGAACTCATAAAATTCGAATAATGAGGAAACATTGTATAAATAATGGCATCCAATGTATTTTGGGACTATTTTTATTTAATTTTGGCCCTTATGTTTATGGTTTAGTCCTTCGTTATGATTAATTTTAGCTTAATCACCGTAATTAATTTTTATTACTTTCACTAATATATTTGGTAAAAACCAAACATGATATTATTTGACTAAAACTATTATACTAATTATAACTTTTTAGTTCAATTTTTCAAATTCAAATCATATAATTGGGAAATTAAATTAACAGATAATCCCATAAATGCGTTGAGAAATCAAGTTTTTAATGAAAAATATTCAAGAGTTCAATATATTTTTATATCTAAATTCAATATAAAAATGATAAAAATAAAATAAATTTGATTAATAGATGAATAATTGTTATATTTTTACTTAAAAAACAATTCAAAATATAATTTAAAAAAAATAAGTAATTAAAAGAAAATTCAATTTTCAACTAAAATGTAGTATATTTCATGTTTCATCATAAAATGATACTAATTATTAAAATACAAAAAATTTACCCTAATATAATTTTTAACACATGAAATCAAAAATTATGTTTATTTTTATAATGGAAACTTATAAGAGTTTCAATATTTAGTTTTAAAATAGGTGCACCATTAAAATGTTGTAAAATATGTCTTTCATAAAACAAAAGCTAACTCATTGTTATTTGTAGTGTAAGCTTAAAATGGTGTTTTGTATAAAATAAGATAGAAAAATTTAATTTTATTCTAAAATAAATTCATTTTAATTTAATTTGGTGTTATTTGGATGTTTTTTACAAAAATTAATATTTTGCATTGAGAGCTGGGTTGTATGGGATGATAAATGACTTTCATTCTTATTGAAAATTTTTAGGATATGACATTAATGGAACTCAAGGTTGTCCAATTTTGAACAAGGTACATAGTTACCTTGGTTGAAACATTCATCCAAGACTATTTTTGTAGGATATAACATATTTATTCCCTAGTGACATAAGTACTGGTTTAGGATGACATCATTCAATGGGAGTTTCTAAGAACATACTTAACTGTATCCAATAACACATGATCAATTATTTATGAATGTATAAGATAAAGCCATATATTTCAAAATATTTTTTCTAAAAAACATACAAAACCATTTGTAAAAAGAGATTGGTGTGTTTTGAATTACCATACTAGAATTTTCTTTATTCCAAACATTTTCTTGATATTATGCATGTTGAAAAAATAAATGTGATATTGTAATTGGATTGTTAGTAAAATCACCCTAAAATGATAGAAATAATTCTAGGTTAGAAATTATTGACATTTTAATATAGGAATAGTTAGGGCCAATGACATGTGAGAAACATACAATTCTCCCCCTAGATTATTACACTCTTTTTAGGTAGTAGAGCTATCAGTTTTACAAATTATTGAATGAGTAATAGTTTCCAAAGGGGTATTTATGAAATATCAAAAGTATTGTTTCAATAAATGACTTAAAGTTAAAGATACTAAAATCATATGACTGACATGTTTTGATGTTATATCTAATTCCTATAGATTTATATTTCCTTTTTCCTAAGAACTTCTATTTTAAATTAACGATGATCTATTTCTTTTCAATGTTATATGCAGAAAATTTATAGACTTGATGAAGATTAAATATATATAAAAGGAAATTTAGATCATATTTTGGGAATTTGAAATGTTATTTCCTCTATAATTCATTAATATTATTGTTTTCTTGATGGTTTACTTGATGAGAGATATTCGACTATGGGGTTCTGTAAATTATTGATGGATGTAACCCATTTAATGAAACATGATGATTTTGAAAGGGTGTGTTAAAAAATGAATCCAGCTAGAGGTTTTTATTACATAATGATTTTTTTGGAAACCATTGAATTATTTACCGACTACCCATCATTTTTAGACACAATTGTTCTACAAAATTATTGGAAAATTGCGCGGCTTATGGGTGAAGTAATTTATAGAATATATATTTTCACAATCACTATTCTAGATCCGTAGCATTACAAACATTATGTTTTTTATAATATTTTAGAGGTTTTACAATATGGTGAAACACATAACTAAATTTCTAGGATCTTAATAAATCAAGGGATAACATTGGGATATTGAATAAATATATTCAGTAGGTAATATGATAGTTTTAAGACCATATTTTTCAAGTAGTCAGATGAAAATCTAGATTCAATTTTAGAATGACATTGATGGATTCCTAGAGGACCAAGTGTGCATCTATTATAATATAATATATATGTAATTAATTGATATATGTTCTACACAAATGAACATGATGAAGGGAATACCACGAAAAATATATGAGTTACACTTATAGCCAATGCAGTGCATGTATTGTGTACCAAGGAAGAAAGTATAGTTTATGCGAATATGTCATACTTTGGCATCATAAAAAAACATGGAAGTTGGATTACAAAATACATCAATTGCTAAATTTTTAATGAATATTGGTTGATAATAGGTGTGATATTAATACATATTAATTTGGATTAATGGGAGAAGATTCTTGTATGGGATGAAATAAGATCAATTTATAATGACATCATTGATAGTATAAGTATTTTATGTCCCAGATCCAACAAACTAAATGTATTCAATTGTTAAATTATTGACCAAAACTGCTAATAGTTCAGATTAAATTAAACTAAGGATGAACCTTATATTAGTACATCTTAATCATTTGGTATTATTCCTAATGTATATGTGGTATTGTATTTTAGACTAGACCATAACAAAGGGATATGAAGACATGATAGAGGAGTCAAACCCCATGATCCTTAAAAATATTTATTTAAATAGTTAGGTTATTATCTTTCGAATTATACATTGTGTTACCCCATGTTATTATATATTCACAATTTAATTTAGTTAATGTAAATTAAATGTTGAATGACTTTTTTCGTTAAATAAATATGCACATTCTGATGCTCCCAACGCTAAGGAACAATATTTTTCTTAAACTTACGCAACTCCCAATGCATAGGAACAATGATCTTCTGAACGAGTTAATGGTACCAATATAGATGAACAACACATTGATGATGTTAACCCATGGGATATGGTATATAGTGAAGAATCAATGTCCCATAAAAAATATGATCACCATAAAATGACTGTTTTAGTATAAAATATTAATGTGAAAAGAAAAGGCACAAAATTGGAGGTCATATGGAATGCTTGTGACACACCTATTAACCACAATACAACCACGTTAATTAGTTTAATCAAGATAACCACTCAATAGTGCATTCTGATTCATTTTTATTCATGATACCATGTTTCACCCAAGCATAAGACACTGATTTGGGAAGCGATTGAGGTAAAATTATGATATCTTTCTTTATTTCACTACAAAATAAAATAATGAATCATTGAATTACTCTTCATTATCCCTTGAAGAGTGTATTTAGACTGGATGAATCTGATAAGATAACATTGTTAATGCTTGCTGGAATGGATTATAGAGTCTTTGAAATAAATGTAATGAAGTTTCATGTCATAAATGTTGAATAGAAAATAAACCCACACCCACCACATATGAATGAACACATGATTTGAAAAAAATCATGGGAGGAGTTTACTAATCATCGTGAGAAGATATATTTTATGGTTCATTTTTTAGGTAATACATTGTTTAAAAATAATTATATTAATTACTTCTATTATGAATTTGTAATTTCTAAAAAAATTATTTCTAAAAACAAGGAACATGAAACAAAACCAATGCACACCTACTGTTAATATTGGATGGGGTGTAGATTACTTGAAAAAATAGGAACACATTTTAAATCTATATTATTAATTTCATGTGACACTAAACAACCATATAATATTGTTAATATGTTTATATGATGGTTTATTAATCAAAATAAAATCCACATCCACCCCATGTCATTTGCTATGGATGGAGACACGTGTAATTAATGATAAGAAACTAATAAATTAAAACAAAAAAAAGAATATGACTAATGTGTAAGTTTTACATAATAATTTTATTATTTAAATCTATATTACATATCAATGTTTAAGTATTTTTTTTAATATTTTCTATCCAACACATACATTGGAATCATAAAAATGTAAAAGATGAACACCAATTCCTAATGGACTTGAGGCAGCAAGAATAGAATGGCTATGTCAGTAGTGTAGGTTTTTCGGTGACTCCATCAACATATTTTTATAAATGAAAAGAATAATGGGATAAATTTATAAACATTAAAATACATATCAAAACAATTATCTATACTTGAAGATAAATATCATTGTATTTATGAGTTTCTGGAAATATTTTTGGGGCATGGGATGCATTGAGAATAGAAAAACAAAAAAAATACTGCATGAAGATTCCGCTCCACCCCCACTAGATTTTGGCGAAGCATTCCCCTGAGAGTGCTATCTTTGGCGAGACAATTGATTTTATCATAGTTGTTTCTATGTGAATTATGAAAAAACATATACCTTTCCAATACTAATAGTATATAGGGTCAAAATTCCTATCATTTATATATATATATCAATACCCACCCATTTCCTTGCTGCGACAACTACCATGTTCAATATCCAAGAAGACAATATATTTAATAGAAAAATTTTAAAAGGTAATTTGAGATTAGGGATTACAATAGCTCAAGAGTTGAGCACCGATATACCTATTCCACATGATTAAAAATATATTCATATGGTCTCACAAGCTATTATAACATTAATTTCATGGCCATCATACCATATAAAAAACATATCGACAATGAAGTACACATTTCCAATTTATTTTTGATGATAAACAATTAAAAATTAATGAATAATGGTTTTAAATATTGAATGATATTATATATAGATAAGGGTAAGGGGGTGGAAAAATTTGTCAAATGAAAAAAATTATAAACGATCAACCTAAGGTCATAAAGATCTTCAGAAATCCCATTCACCTCACCCATTCAATATCTGCATTTACTAACATTGAAGGTTCATGCACATACAAAGTTACAGATTGGTAGTAATCACATTGTTTACATTAAATAAAAAATGTATGGAGAGTCCATTAATGACATAGTTACTCTTGAGAATGTAATTCAAATCCTCATGCATGAATGGATAAGTGTCTCAATTAGTAATGTATGAATGATGTATGTTTTCTTTATTTTTTTAAAATAGTTGATCTACTATATTAATTATAACTAAATACAATTAATATTTTTAGGTGTATATATGAATACCAATTGAAGGGATTACCCTTGAACATAAATATGGTCTTATTAGTCTTTATGTCACTTCTATAAACCAATAAAATATAATCAACTCAAATTGATAAAATTGTGGAAAAAATAGCCAAATTCTTTTGATGAAAACTTATGAATGAATGGATCTTCATAATTCCGACAAAGTAGGGGTAAAAATCTATAATTAAATCATATAAAATATATTTTCATTCATTGCATTACTTATTCCATTTTTAGGAAACACTAGGATCTCATTATAGTCAATTTGGACACTCCATTGATTTATTTTCTAGATTACCTACATGTATACGCAATAAACTAAACAAAAGTTATGGACATTGTAAATTTTTAATACACTACCTAGATAATTTTAGAAGTAAACATCATTTTATATATTTTATTTTATTTTTTTAATTATAATATAATTATGATAGGGCAATGTTTAAAAATAATGATGGTTAGGTAATAAGGATAGTATATTCCCAGAAGGATCAATTTGAAGTCTACAAGTGGATACGTATCAAGGTATACATAATAAGATTTCACTATCAGAATACATATCAAAACAAATTAATTATTTTTTTCAATTTTACTGTAGTGTTTGAAATAAAAAATGGAAAAGGTTATGGTTATTTTTTTTGTAAATTATGAGATATATCGCATACCATAAATAAACAAGCATCCTCAATGAGTAATTTTTTAAGATAAGTATTATTTCATTTAAAATATTTATTAATTTTTTTATAATTTTCATTTTCTAGGACTAATATGATTATTAAAAATACTCATATTCACAGGATGAAATAAAAATGTTTTGAAATGTATAGTCTGCTTAACTTATGTTAGAATTTACTAATATATCATGAAGATGTGACTTACTAATTATTTTTTAGACGATTTTCGCATCATGTTTTCTAATTTTAAATAAACATTCTTATCATTTTTATGTGATACCTTTTTTTAATTTTTATAGAGATAATAAATAAATGACTTCATCAATAAGGATGACTCACACTTCTACTATGATAATGAACTCAATACCACAAACAGTGTACATAGTTGACTCAATTTATATTGTTTCAGATTAAAATTAAAATTTTATTAATTTATTATTTCATGTTTATGTTTAATTTAGGTTTTTATAGAATTAATAACATAAGAATTTATTTCTTATAAAGGTGTATTCTTTTTCTCGGGTTGGGTTGGATAGATCAATTTTGGTCATGATCATTTGATATTGGACATCATATCTATAACTAAATTAATGACAACCTTGAAATGGGTACAAAAATTATAAAACCATCATGAAAATGTGAATTCTTAGTACATATTAAATTTTTTTTCATAATTTTATAAACTATTTTTTTTCAATTTCCTTTTCATTTTAATATAACACATATTTTTTTTAATAGATCATTTCAGAAGTAGTATTTTGATACCAATTACTTACAATAAGATGAAAAAGAAAGAACATGTTCATTTCTAATGGAATACGAAACCCCATTCTACCTAAAAAGTGCACTATTTCATGAACCATGGGCATTCTCTTTCATCGGAATGGAACATGTCCCCTATTTTTGGATTTTTGCAGATCATTGAAAGAAAAACACATATCATATACTCAATCATCTACACCACGGTCTGATGAACAATGTGATTTGTATGAATTGAGCTATAATTTTTTAGTTCATAATATACAATTTTTTTTTCAAAAAACGCATCATATAATCAAAAAATATCATGTAGAGTATTTTTTTAATACTTTAGAACATCAATCCATAAGTCATTTGGGATGTGTATGATTCTTCAGCACCTCAATCGGATGTAGAGGGGGGTCGGTATGACTCTATTTGTGTCTTTTAATTTAAAATTTACAATACTTTTAGTAGAAATCACAAGTGACATAATAAAAACAAAAAAACACATTCAAATTGTTTTAATTATGTAGAAAAATAACCCAGAGGTCTTTTCTAATGTGTATGAATCATCCACTCTTTAATCTGACACATAGTGTGACCGATATGACTCCATGTCTATCTTTTATATATAATATTAAAATTTTATATATTTAATATTTAATATTTATGTCTCATTTATTTCATTATAGTATTAGTAACATAATATTTTTTTTCTTATATATGTGGATTCTATTTCTTGGTTTGGGGTGGTTTTTTCAGTAATTGATACCATGCTAGGGATTTTCTTAGAGAGTGTCTTGAGTGCCAAAGATGTTGAAAATTTGATGTTTTTAAATGTTTGTGGGTTTTAATTGTAAATTAAATTATAAAAAACATTGTTTGTAATGTATATATTATCAATTTCTTTATTTGTGATGTAAAATTTATTTCAATTAAATTACATATTTGATACAAGTTTATTTGTTATATTGTGTTGTCATTAAAATATCATTAGTCTTTATCACCACTTTTTTAGCACGGATAATTCCCCCCTTTATCAACACTAATGAATGTTCTCAAAAAGGGTGACCTTTACCAATAATAAATTAGCACTGATAATGAGGGTCCTTTATCAGTTCTCTTTTATCACTGATTAATGGGACACATCATTAATGGTGCAGTAGAGAACAATGTTTTTCTTAGAACTGTTAAATCAATTTTTATGAGATGAAAATTGGATGATCTGTATTTGTTTACATAACTGGAAATTGTAATTAATTTATTATTACATAATTTTAATTAATAATTAGATAATTTTGGATGATGGGTCTGGTTTCATAAGTGTTTCTCTCTCAATATTCCAAAGGTGATTAGGGATTCCACCATATAGATACATACTCTCTTAAAATGATAGATAATATCTTCCGTACAAAAGGTTGATTCAACTCCCCTAATAATTTATGTATTGGATAAGAGTTTCAAAAACCTATCATAGAGTGAATTCTCTGGTGGATGATTGTGTGGTCAATCAGCCGTTATATCTCTTATGGGGTTATGCAGCAGGTAACATTCATTATAATGAAAAAAATTCCTCATGTCTGGGACAATATTTTTTTTTGGATTCAGAATGCCAAAAAATAAGTGAGAAATCTTTCATTTATCATCTAATTTATCCAAGGCGAGCATCACCATATAAAATTAAGGATTTGGTTGAGTGTTCTTTTGAAATTGGGTCTTTACAACATGGAAATGTGTATTGCTTGGTCATAAATTCTTTAACATTATTTTCCCTTCAAAGGAACTGAAGATGTGGATCTATGGAATCAGTTCTATTTATTTCAATCCCATCATTATAAATATTAATTAATGAAATAATAAAATTAAATCCTCTGGAGGTTGGAAAATATACTACTCAACATATCACTTTATCAATTTTGGTTACCCTAAAAATCGAAAAAGAAACTGAGGTTGCCAAATTTGTCCAATTTGAATGTTTTTTAGTTGATTTGTATTTTTTATCTACTTTATTTGAAATAATCATTATTTTTACAAAGGAAGATGATACTAATTTTATTATTGACTATTAAAAAGTTCCAATATTTTTTATGGTTTGTAACGTCATAGTTAATTACATTAGAAATTTTAAGTGACCGATTATTTTTGGTATTTTTATATGCAAGGGAGTGATGTTAATTGATGATTTAAAATTATAAATGATTGAAATATTATTTTCCATGTTTTTTTCATGCTCAAACTCATTTAGGGGGATAGGTGGCCTTGTAGTGGGTAACGACCCAACTGGTTATAAATGATGTTTCCCTTGGTGATTTAATTAAATGTATCAATATGTAATATGGTTATAGAAAAAACATGAATTTACATGGTTATATATTTTTATTTTAAATATTGTTAATAATATTACCTTTAATAATATAGACGTTAAACAATGATCACATGATTAATATAAATATAGGCATTTAACAAATCCAATTAACCAAGACAAAAGAAGTGATGGCCTAATTCAGCAGAATATATCAGATGAAGCCCATTTATTAAGGATTCCAAGGGGGGTAGAATCACTGGGATTTTCCCTTGACTATTCCCAATAGCATATCTAATAATTTAAATATGAGAAAAACTATTTATTGGATAAGTTCTTTCTTGTCAATATTGTAGACCGAACCATGATCATCAAACGATCCCATGAAGGTCTCACCAACACAAACCCTATTCTTCAGGAAAATACTATTACAAAAAACTGATATGTATCAAGACCATAATAATATGAATATTTATATTCTATTTAATAATTAATTTGTTTTCATTTTTTATTGTTACGTTATAAATCGTTATGATTTTTGGTCAATTAAACAGAAATTTCATTTTCACGTAATATTAATATTCAATTATTGGATTTTTTTGATGAATTAATGTATATTTTAATAAATATTACTTTCATAAAATAGTTTTATAAAATAATTTTTATTAATTATAAATGGCCGTATATTTTTTATGAAGTAAAATGTACTTTTTATAAGGGTTTAAAAACTGTTATTGTCAACAAAACCCAGTCTTTTTCAATAAATATCAAATATTATATTAAAAGTGTAATTACAAATAATTAGAACATTATTTATATAAAATTAGTATTATATTTTAAATAAAAACATTAATATATTCCTATATTTACTTTTTCAAAATTTTATATTGTATTTGAATTTTCAAGTAAAAATGAAATACCATATAAATATACGGTGTGTTTTATGACATTAAAATGACCCAAAAATTATTTAATAAATAATATAATGGTTATTTGCAACTAAATATATGTTTTATATTTTAAAAAAAGTGGTTTATCCTTGAACTATTTTAATGACGCAATGTTTTATGTTCCTACCACATTTCCCATGCTATGATTATCATACTATATCATTCTTCATTATTCTTTCTCCTATATGCCTCATTGATTTTCCTTGTCTCACATTTATTATTATCTTCATTTTATTACTATTTTATTACCTTATTGGGATTTATGGATCACCCCTTTCATATTTATTTCTCCATGTAATCCAATTAAGTTTTAAGCTCATGCATGTTAAAGAAGTTTTCAATAAAGATGATGTAATTCATGTTTACAGTTGTCATGAAATATACCAAATTCACAGAGAAAATTGAATTATCCATCATTATAGTTTTATTATGTTTTATTTTATATAATTAAATATGTTTTAATGTTTAATAAATATAAGGGTTTTATAGTTAGTATTATAGGGATTTTGAGTTAATTTTTGATGTAGATTAGAAAACTCTAGAAAAATACTTATAGGTAGGGCTATGAATAAGAATATATCCCTAAAATATTTGTGATTATATATTATGTGTTTTATCTATAAAATAAATCCCTATCTATATACTACAAGTTGACGTGGTTATGAAACAAATGTACCTAGGATTAATAACTCTAACAAAGTGTTACGAGCCTGACTCAAGATAACCTAGTAGACGATAATGGACCTTACTGTGCACCTAGGTTGACACTCCTAGGGGATATTCTTTGGTAATTAATTAGATCATTACAAACCATTATTAATTGAGAAAAAAAGTTCTAATAAGAGTATATGATAGTATATAGAAAATAGAAAACTATGACTGAAGCCTATAAATCGATAAGTTAAGGAAATTCATGTAAGTTATAAGTTATACATTTAATTTCATCAAATTCACATTTATATATTTAAAAGTTAAATATACTCATACCTTATCTTCCATTAATTTTATCCAATGGCCCAAAATAGGAGGAATCAGGTAAAATATCAATGTGATGAGGAATGTGATAAATGCCAAAACGAGATGACCAACCTGATAGGAGAAGAAATCACACACTTCATGATGGGAATCTCTCTGCCGAAGAAAGGTTTTTAGTAGAAATATAGATTCAAAGGAGTTTCTAAATCCCTTCAATAATGAAAAATCCATAATCTAGATCTTCTTGAAAAAAGGACTCCTACTATCAATGGATCAAATTATCCCTTAAGTGCTGAAAAATAGATCAAATCAATTGATATTATGTTCTCCATAATTCAATGCTCTGAGGAGGGAAAGGATAATTTGGATGTTTATTGTAGGGATGGTGAATTTGATCAATGATGGACATTGATAAAAAATAAAAATCACGAGGTAGAGTTCGAGGAAATGTTATGGATTTATTTTTGAAAAAAATTACATAAATATTTTCCATTCACCCTCCAACATAAAATAGAAATGGATTTACTTTCCCTGAAGAAGAAGGATGAAGAATATATCTGGTCATATGAAGAAATGTTTAGAAGGCTTGCATTATACACACAATTTATGTTGTATTTACCCACAAATGTAAGGTTGAAAACTTGTTTTGTGGGATAAAATGAAGCCTATTAATATCTCTAGTGATCTGTGACATTGAATGCATTGATGAAATTTTATGGTGTACCCTAAAAGGTGAAATGATGATTAGAAAATATCAGTGGTATTACAACCATATGAAGCAGAACATGGAGATTAATTTTGGAGGTCTAATAGAGATATCTTAATAAAAAAATTCAACACCCCAGATGCCAAAGGTGTGGAAAGAGGCACCTTGAAAATTTCCTAAAGGGGACAAGGAAATTCTTTAGGTGTGGCAAGGAAGGGTTCCTAGCCAGTGATGGCTACCAAAAATTTCCTACAACTGCCATGAAATAAAGTAATGATCTGATTAACCAAAAGGTATTTTTGATTCATAATACTACAAGGAACCAAATCACTTTTCAAACAAATGAACTAAGCTAAGGGTTTTCAGAAACAACCAACAATCTCTAAGGAAACAAGGGAGAGCCTTTCCCATAACGACTGAAAATGTGAATCCTGACAACATAGTAGTGATAGTTAAAAATGTTATTCATTGAAGAATACTGAACGTACTTTTTTATTACTTTTATAAAACTTTATTCATATCATGAATGTTTTTATTACTATTTAAACACCACAAAAATCATGGAAGTAGAGATTTTTTTGAAAATAGAAAATGGGGAAATTAATGCATCCCAATTTTATAACACCGCCCAATCAAAGATTTTGGGATTAATTTCATAGAATACCATGTCATAATTCCTTTTGGGGAATTTTGTGAAATTCTTGGCATGGATTGAATTTACTTATATAGATCCCACATAAATTTCTTTGACAAGAAAAGAAATCTCCAAATTGTGAATAAACCCCGGATTTTGTGCAAGTGCAATGAGGAGGATGAATCTTATTTCACACCATCATCTAAAGAATTAATATTATTTCCTTATGATCAAGTGTATGTAGGTGAAATTATTTATTCTATGGAATGAATCATCAGTGAATACATTCTCGTTATGAGGGAACCAACTGTTGTGTTTCATGTGAAATTTTCTGGTCATCCTCCAAGTAGATATGTTGATTTTTTTATCGAGCATATACCTGGGGAATTTAAATTATCCAAGACTCTATATAGAATATCTATTGTGGTACATGATGATATTTTGAAACAACTATACAATATTTTGGAAAAATTATTCATACAATCAAGTGATTCACCATATGGTGCACTTATCCTCTTCATTAAGAAGAAGGGTGGGTAATTGCAATGTTTTATTGATTATCATGAGATCAACAAGATCACGATAAAAAAAAGTATCCTCTATCAAAAATTGGATATTTTTTGAAATAGATATGTTGATCACAATAATTATCTATGTTGGATCTACGTTTGGGATATTACCACGTTATGGTGAATAAGGATGATATCCCAAAGACTTATTTTTGTACAAGGTACGGGCACTATGAGTTCATAGATATGCCTTTCAGACTCACTAATACTCAAGAAATCTTCATGGACATAATGAAAAGAGTGTTTTGAGATTACCTTGATATATTTTTTGTAACCTTAATAAAATATATTATAATATTTTCCAAAAGAAAAAATGAGAATAAGGATCATTTTTAAACATTACTAATGACATTGTGAAATGAAAATCATTTTTCCATGTATATAAAAAATGAGTGATGTTTGATAAAAGTGGAATTATTAAGTAATATAATCACAAAAAATGGGATATTTATATACCCTTCTAAAATAGAATAAATTTAGGTTTGTATGAGTCTATTATCTATGAAATATATCCATAGTTTCCCTAGATTATCTTTGTATGATCGCAGTTTTGTGAGAAATTTCTCATGATTTTCAAACCAACATAACAAGATAACTCAAAAGGGTGTAAAGATTTTAAGGAATGATTAAGGAGAATATATCTTCAAGGAGTTGAAAATGAGGCTTTTAATTACTCTTATTCTCACACTACCTGCAAGTGGATAGATTTTTGTGGTCTTTAATGATTCCTCATAGAAGGGCTTGGGTTGTGGGTTGATAAAAAATGAAAATTTCATTACCTATGCTTCAAGAAAGATGAAATTTCATGATCATAAGTATACAACATATGTTCTATAGACGGATATAATAGTTTTGGTTTTACAAATTTTTTATCATATATTATTAGGTAGAAGTATGATATATATATGGATCATAAATTTAGCATGTATATATTCACATAGAAAGAAATGAATATGATTCAACAGAGTTTTTTAGAGATGATCAAAGACAATGACCTATCAATCCCCTACCATATTGGGTAATAAAATAATTTGGAAGATTCTCTTAGAAGGAAGGATCTAGAAATTCTATAATTGATGAGAATTAAGAGTGAATTTATCTTATTATATTTGGAAATAATGTACAAGAGAATCATAAAGGATCATCATCAATAATTTCACAAATTTTTTCTCAACCATATCTTTTGGAGAGGATAAATGACGATCAATGAGTTTATGCATGAATTAAGAAGAAAGAGGAATCTATAAGGAATGGGAAATAATAAGAGTTCAATATTAATGAGGAAGGTGTTTTGAAATTTGGGTCAATACTATATGTACCATTAAATCCCGAGTTAAAGAATGAGTTGTTGGATAATGCACACAGCTCAACCTTCTCTACCCACCTAGGAAGCACACTGATGTATCATGATCTCTGAGAATACTATTATTGGGTAAAAATTAAAATAGAGTTCTCAAAATAGACATTAAGATAGCATGTATTTTAGCATGTTAATGTAGAAATGAAAAAATACAAGGGGATGATGCAACCATTACACCTACCTACATGGAAATGAGAAAACATCACCATAGAAATTGTCAATAATATTATAAAGATATCAAAAGTGATGAATTATATATGGTTTATGGTGGATCATCTTACAAATACTATACACTTTATTATAATGTGATATGAATTTATATTGGATCTGCTTGCACATATATAAATTATGGAAGTGTTATGGTCGCATGGATTACAAATATAGATTGTATCCAATTGAGATCCAAGCTTCACATCTATGTTCTGGATGAGTCTCCAGCATGCTCTGAATACTGATTAGAACTTCAGTACTACCTATCACCCTCAAATGGATGTCCAATCTAAGTAGACTATCCAGAAAGTTGAGAACATGATGATAGAATTTTCAATGGAGTTGAAATGATGATGATTTCAACATATTCTTATGGTTTATTTCACATACGATAGTTTCCAAATGAGCATCCAAATAGATCCCTATGAATCCATTTATGGGAACTAGTGTAGGACACTAGAAATCTCTGATGAAGTTGGAGAAAAAACATATAGGTCCTAAAATGGTCTAGGAAATGGTGGAATAGATTAAGACCATTTAGCACCCCATAAAGGCAGATCAGAGTTGAAAAAATATTTATGCTGACAATTATTTATGATACCTTGAGTTTGATGTTAGAGACATGGTATTCCTCCTCATATCTCCAAGGAATAACGTGATTATATTTGGAATTAGGGGAAAGCTTAGTCCCAGATTCATGATCCCCTTTCAGATCTCTGATCACATCCGATTGGTGGCCTATCAACTTGCAGTCCCTCTTATCCTATCGCGAGTTCATGATTTATTTTATGTATCACTATTGAATAAGTACACACATGACCCCTCAAATGCACTAAATCTAGAGGTGGTACCATTGGAGAATGATCTTTCCTACGAGGAGTAGCCAGTGAAGATCTTAGACTATAGAGACAATTTTCAACAAATTAAAACAATGAACCTTGTCTAATTACAGTGGAGAAACCAAATGTTGGAGGAACTAATATGGGATGTAGAGTAAGTGATGAGATAGAATTACCAAAATATTTTTTATGGGAGTGAAATGAAAATATTGAGGGAAAAATTTCCCAATAGGGGAAGATTATAATGATCCAAACTGTTTTAAATGAAGTTTCAATTTGTCATTTAATTAAAAGTCTTATTATACAATATTATTTTAGAAAACTGATTCACATCCCTAGATATATATTTGGATTCAAAAGAACATTATGAATATTAAAATTGGTAATATTTCCATTAAAATTTGATCACATGATTAATATAAATATAGGGCTTTAACAAATTCAAATGATACAGATAAAAGAATTGATGGTCTCCTATTGTAAGATTGTACCATATGAAGACCATTTATCAAAGTATCTAAGGGAGATAGAATCACTAATACTTTACCATAACCAAGACAAAGAAGATATTCAATAACTAAAGTATGAGAAAAACAATTTTAGAGAGATGTTAAAGCTCGTCGAGATCACGGCCCGAACCATGATCGCCAAATGACCCCATGACAGTCTCATCATCATGCACCCCACTCTAAAGGTGTATGCCAATATAATAAATGGATATGTATCTTGAACTCAGTAATATAGATATGTATGATGTATTCAATAATGAAATCATTTTTATTTTTTATTTTTACTTTAATATGAATTTGGTTTTGAACCAATTTAACACAAATTATAATTTCAGGTAATATTTAAATTAAATTAAATTATTTAATTTGATAAAATAATGGTTTTTTGAAATAAATTGTATTTTATAAAAGATTTTAATAAAACAAGGTATATTAATTATAAATGGTCAGGAAATGTTTGTGATGAAAAATGTACATTTTTAAGGGTTCAAAATCTGTTATTGTCAAAAAACCATGATTTTTTCAATAAATGTTGAATATTATTTTAAAATTGAAAATTCAGATATTTAGAAAACTATTTTGATAAAATAAATATATTTTTTTGAATCAGAACTTCAAAATTTTCCAATATTTACTTTTTCATAATTTTATGATATAATCCAATTTTTGGGTAAAAATTAAATACCATATAAATATATGGTGTGTTTTATGACATCATAATGACCAAAAAAGATATAATAAATACAATAACGAGTATCATAAGAAAAATATATTATTTAATTTAAAATAATGCGTTTTTATGATTATTTAATTAATTTTATAATTTCTTCTTGAATCCTACAAAATATATAATATATTTTATGTTTTTAAATTCCTTCATATAAAGGAGTGAATCACCTCCACAAAATAAAAGGAATTATTTTAATTTATTTGGCCCTTTTCCTAATAAAAAAACCATCCAAAATTGGAAAAAACTTGGGGAAAACCATGGGAAGGTTTGTTGTTTTGAATATATTATTATATATAGTCCAAAAAAATGTGAAATATTAAATATTTCCCCTTTCATTTCTTATATAAACCCACCCATTCTCCAACATCTATTCACTCAAAAGTCTTGAATCACATCATTAATATACCCTCCTATCTCTATAGTCCTCACATGTAACCCCATGCTCTCCCCCAAAATACTCATTTTCCCCCCATTTTCAAATAAGTCACTTTACGGATAGTGGTAACCTCCAAATTACCATATCTGAATAAAAAAATTATACATAAAAAAACAGAACTTCAACATAATGTGCAATTACAAAAAAATCACCATGATTGAGACATGACAAACTCTACTAAATCCAGACTCATCTCACATGAACCACTTCAAACATGTAAACTCAAAATTTATATCATCACATAGAAGCGATTTATTGATGAAGTTTAAAAATTGATACAACCATGCCACTGTGAAATCAAAATATTTCCAGGACCCAATAGAAATAAAAACCAAAACAGCGAATGAATACCACAAAATTCATCAAGAACAAGAAGAAACCATAAATTTTTTGGAAAGACCATCATCAATCACAACAAAGAATCCCTAGTGCCATTAGTTTGAAAACAAATCATAAATACAATATGATGTTGAACCGTCACCACCTGAGATACTGAAACCAAAGGATGAAAGAAACCAACGAAAACCCTCCTGAAACACTACTGATGGGTCAACCTCACATTCCAAAACTCCCATGAACACCGTCACAATAGAAAGATATGGGTAATATATAATGATATCATTAGAATCAAGATCTGAAAAAGGATAACCCCATGCTCTCAAGAATCCCCTTTTTAGGCTTTTGGAGAAACACATTCAATTAAGGGTTCTTTCCTTTATCATCATTATCAATTTTTATTTGTCTTGTTATGGAATTTTATTTTCAAATAGTAATGACGGGGCAAGATTTCAATCCTCCCTCAAACTACCCTTCTTATGTATAAAATATGGGATATCCTTTTCTCTCTCATTTATCCCTCACATGTAAACCTATTACCATGTCAAAATTTTATAGGAATCATTTACCTTTTCTTTTTTAAGATTTTCTATCATCATATACCTTGATTTCTAAATTATATATGTGTGGAAATTCAATTTGGTTTCCCTATTACTGACCAATTCATGTATAAATTATGAGAGAACCATTTCTCTCTTATCAACCATTTTTATTATCTTTTATGTGACGATGTAATACTGTCGATTTTTCACAATGATTTTCTATTCCAAACCATTTTGTTGTCAATATCATACACATTAACTATCACAGATGTTCATTTATATGCACATATACACTTTTATTAGGTACTTAAATGTATATATATTTTACACTCCATGATAATTGAAAAAATTATGATGCTGGATTAATCCATGTTTTATAATATATTTTTCACACTTATGCATGAGAAGAGAATGGATGTGACAGGTGTGCTCAAAATCATATAGTGCTCTACTACATTGGGTAATGATTAGTATCATGATACTTCATGTTAGGACATGGGTGTACCTAATTCATTTATGATACCTTTCCACCATGAAGACTTTGTGGTTTATCCTTCAGTTATGTTTATGATGGAGTGTTTTATATTATTTATACATTTCCCATGTTTTTATTATCATGTTATATCATGATATATCATGCCCTATTATTCATGTTACTCTACCCCTTATTTATTTTCCTTGTCTAAAATGTATTATTATCTTCATATTATTCCATGTTTATTCTCTTAATGAGATTTATAGATCTCCCTTTTATTATGTATTTCCCTAGGATATACAATGCAGTTTTAAGCCCAAGCATGTTAATGAAGTTTTCAATAAAGATGTTATAATTCTGGTTTAATGTTGTAATGTAATTTACCCAATACCCAAAGACACTAAACTTATTGATTTTTCAAGGTGTATTATGTGTAATTTTATGTAATTAATTAATGTGTATTTATTTAATAATAATATGTTTTTTTATATAAGGCGATGGATAGGATGGAAATAATGAACATTATAAATATGGACATCCCACTGTAGATGCAATTATAAAGGAAAAGAATATGATGGTGAATAACACCTCTTATTAAAAGGCAGATGAAGATGCTATGTATTACTCTAATCCTAATTGTTAATATTCCTCTTTGGGTGTTCGAGAAATGGATAAAAATGGGTAGTATGTTTCCATGTCATGGGTGGAGATTGTGGATAATGGGATGGCTGGTTCAACTAATCAAGCATTGCAAAATAAGGCTTATCAAATTAGAATCTACTCTAAAAAAGTAAAATTTCATCAAGATCTAGAAAAGATGCGTAAAAAGTGGATGAAATGATAAATAGTTACTCCATGTATAGATTGACTGCCAAAAATTATTTGGTCCCCATAACAGTTGGGTCTATGGGGATAAAATCATTGGGTTTGGATTGTTCTTCTCTTTTTATTCTATATTTTACTACCATGTTGGATCAATACATTATAATAGGAATGAATGTTACTTACTACAGAAATATAGAGACTCAATGGTATATTGGTTTGGTTTTTCTCTAATTGGTGATCATGAATTGGTTACCCAAATCATGGTTCAAGATTAATATAATATTAAACTCAAGGATTTTACATTTGACAATTAGGGGAGTAGGGCCTCCCTAGTCTCAGATAGGTTGTTCAAATTCCAATTTGTTTGTTCCACTAGGTTGAATACCTTTAGGGGGTGAATCATGGTATGAAGTATTAAAATTTCTTCCCCTATTGATATTTTTTTATCATTATCCAAAACACTCCTCTCTCTCAATCTCAATTAAACAAATGAACTGAATTTAAATCATGCACAAGGCATATCAATTTTTATTTGGGTCACCCTCATTGGGATTCTTCCAAGGAGCATACAACTTTGGTGTGCCAATGTACCAAATTCACTAAGGTTCATAGCCAATAATTAGTACAATATTCAAGATAGATGTTTTATTCATAGTCTCGCTATATTTACATGTTTTTTGGTCTAATTACTGCACTCCCAAGGGTCACTCCTTGTGCCTCTTTCGTTGGTTCACTGCTGGTTGAAAGGGTCACCAGTTTCCTCTTCCTTCACCCAATGCTCTTGGAAAGGAATCCATTCATATTTTATAGAAATTTAGGTAAAACATAGTTTATGGACATGTAGGTACCTTAATTTTGATGAATTATTGTATCATAAACTTTAGGTAGATTCGCTATTGAAGTTCCTTTTTCACATGTAGATGAAGTCCACCTTCTCAGGTACTGTTAGGTATTGGAAAATATTTTCACAAACTGATTTGAATCATTTTTAGGATTAATTGAGTGTTTCTCTAACCACATTCTCCTCCATCATACTGTGTATCAGGTATGGTAGACGAATAACCTGCTCTGCATACTACTGTAGCTTACAAGAACCATCATCCCTTCACAGACTGCCTCTGCCTTGACTATCACGTACAACCTCTGCATACCCACTCCGTGATCCACCTCATTAAACAACCATATGTCCACCAACTATTATCTTTTCATGTATTGACTTCTCTTACACATATTGGAGCTCCCCCTATGTGTACCACAATCTTCTTACATGTACATGTTTCTTTTGCAACCTATAACACCCCAAAAAACCCTTCAATGGAATTCATTCGGCATGAACCTATACAGGCTTCATGGAATTCTCCTTTACGAACTTCTTTTGGAAATTGAAGAATTCCTAGAGAAAATATGTGTTCCGTAATGATATTTTATCCCACTCTAAATAGTTGGATTTGGGCTCTTTATATAGGAAAATATTTCCTCAAAATCTGTTAATACAGGATTTACCAAATATTTGATTCGGTACAACCTCCAAATCATACTGATCCTCCTTCCGCACACCACATCCATTCCAAAACCATTTTCCCTTGTGCTGTGCATACTTTATTGGATCCTACACGGCCAATTTTCTCCACTATTGATTATTTATCCATGTACCGCACAACCTTCCACCGCGAACCATTTTTTGGTTTTGCAAACCACTCCCACATTTTATTCCTTCTATCTGGTATGCAGCCGTGAAACCATTTCAAACATGGTACACAATTCTTGTCCTGATATTAGTATTTCAATTCTTTAACCTTTCTTAATTCTAATTTTTACACACTGTTCGATCCTTGAATAAAACTGTACATTTATAAACATAAATTTCTAATTTTGAGGCCCAAAAATTTGGAAAATACTCTGAAACAATGACACCTTAAAAAATATATATTTGAAAAACACCAACTATACATATCTGCGATAATTTGTTATTGTCAACAAATAAAATCACACCCAAAACATTCCGAGAGGACTCATTGAGCGATTTTTTACCAACAATCCCCCCTCTGGTTTTGTTGACGACTCTTCACATAATATATCTTCTCATTTTGATACTTTATTTTCACTCTGTCTTTCTTCAATCAGAATTCCCTTCATACATTTAAGATAGAGATTAAAGATTTACCCAACACATACTCTAATCCCACATGAGTCATTCTAAGACTGAGAAACAAGAGTATAATGAAAATTTCATCAATGAATCACTTCATTCCAGACACCATATCTTCAAACAAATCAATTAATTTCATCATGAACCTCATCTATCATGATATATAATAATTGATTGATCACTTATTCCATCATCATATTTAATAGTTCCCCTATGTTATAGCTCCTTCAAATAGATTCAACTCAAATTCAACCCCATATCTCACTGTTTCAATTAAGACCTTCTGCTTGTGTATTTTCTCCCCCTGAACATCACAATTTCTCACCCTTTGTCAACAAACCTGAAGGGAACTTCACAGTTGTCTACAACATGGTAAAGAAAAAATATTATTATATTAGGGAAATATACATCATACCTCAGGGAGAGGGCATTCCACATCCACACTTTTTATAGTGCGAGTAGTTGACTAGACTCCCAAAACTAGTTGATGCCTTTCAATGATTTCATTGGGTAAGGCCTTCGTAAAAATATTAGAAACATGTTGTCTGGTTGGCACATACTCGAAATTCACAATCCCTTGCTTAACCATATATTTGATAATATGATATTTGATATTAATGTTCTTTGTCATTGGGGGATGGAATGAAATTTTTCTGAGATTTGTAGAACAAGAATTACGATAAAAGATTTCATTGTATATCCAATATCCTCAAGTTGTCACTTCATCCACAATAGATGTGTGCAATATTAATTAGCCATAATATAGTCAGATTTCGTGGTGCTCAATGAAATGTAGTCTTGTTTACTTCTCAACCAAAAAATACACAATCCTACAAGACAAATTACCTCCTAACATTGAATACCTTTCATATATTGATCTATCCCAATATACGTATGGATATCCCAATAACATTAGATAATATTTTTCATTATACATTAAACAAAAATCTATTATACCTTGATTCACCATAGTATTCTTTTCACTACTATCATGCAGCTATACTTTTATATTAATTTTATATCTCGCTACTTCGAATGTGGAAAATATAGTATCAGGACTTGTCACTATCATATACAATAGACTTCCAATGATTGGCATATATTATTTGATATTAAATACCTTGCCTTCATAATCCTATTATAGTTTTAACTCGGTAGAAACCAATGTTTTCATCTCCTTGGAATATTCCATTCACAATCCTCACCGAACCTCCTGGGCATATTTAATTTGAAAAATAAAAGCTCTACTCCTTCCATGTGTGACCATTAAGCCAAGGAAAATCGTCATCTCATCAATCATCGATACATTGAACTCACATTTAATGATTTTAGAAAACTGTATTCATTTTACTTCATTTGATCGAAAAAATATTATATCAATGACATAAACCAGCACCATCATCCTTCATCTATTATTATTATTTAAATAAAAATTATAATCAGCTCCACCATTTTGGATGTTGAACATATTTTGAAACTGATCATGTCTGGAATACCAAGTACTTGGTGCTGCTTCAAACCATATAAATCATTCTTCAGCTAAAAAACTATATTTTTATATTTATGAATGATAAAACCATCTAGTTTCTTAATATAAACTACTTCTTCTAAAACACCATTCACAAATGCTTACTTGACCACCATTTAGAAAATAGTAAACTTCTTTTCACTATTATAGCCATGAATAGTATGATTCTGTCCATCCATTCTACAAGTGAAAATAGATCGTCTACATTGATACCCTCTATCTGGGAGTACCCTTTGCACATCTATTAGCATTTGTTTCAAATTAAAACACCATCTTTATTCATTTTGTTGTGAAGGACCCATTTTTTCCAAGGAAATTATTATATGATGGTCTCAAAACAATTTCCCATGTTTAATTCTTCTCAATTTTTTTATGATATTAGTTCATTTCCTGAACCCAATTCTCATCACTAGCTACTTCATCAAAGAATTTATGCTCCACTTGTGATAAGTTTGATGTTTTCTGTAGATAATTCATCTTCCATTTAGGCACTGGTGTTTCTTGATCACCAATTATGTTTTTTCTGTATATTTAATCTTTTCATGTTGGTCTCTGGGTAGATACTGATTTATTATCATCAACTAAGTCTTATTCTAAATCCATTTCTAGATCTGGAGCACCACCTAACCTACCCATCTCTTTATAACTATCCTCCAGATTCCAATCATGTATTTTTTGAATATTCTGTTCATTCTCCAATATAGTCACATCATGACAATAAACAATCATTCATCACCACATATTGAATCATTTATATGCCTTTAATTTCTTTGATCATCCATGAAATATCCGATCATCACCACAAGATTAAAATTCCACGTGATTATACTAATTATTAAAGAATCATTTACTTATGGAGACAAGAAACTTCTTCAAGGACAACATCTTTCCATACCATAACTCATATAGAGTCTTCTACTCTTTGGGTAAAAGTAAATCCCTGTTTGATGTGTAAACTATTGTCATCACTACTTCATTCCAAAATTTCTCTAGAAGGTCTTTCTCAATGAGCATTGTTCTAAAAATATTGTTGATAATCAGATTTATTTTCACAACTACTCCACTATACTCTGGAGTTCCTACTCCAGAAACATAATGCCACATCCCATGTTTCTCAAGATAATCCTCCACTTTGATATGTGTGAACTCTATTCCATTCTCTATTTGAATTGTCTCGATTTTTTGACAAAGCATCTTTTTGCATTCCCGTCGATATCTTGTAATACAACTGAATACATCAGATTTTTGGGTGATAATTTAAACTCATACCATTATACTATATTCATCAATATAGAAAACATAATATATCATCCCACTAATATCCCTTCGCGAAATTGTCCCACACACATGAATATTCACCAACTCAAGAAATCTTATTGGATTTTGGATCATTAGATTATATACGTTTTGAAAGATCTTCCATTGTTGACATGGATCAAATGAATGAGTATGATCACATGATAATCTATGATGATTTTTAGAATCATCATATTCCACATGATCTTCTAAGGATTATTTTCCTATGTAGCTGATATGCTTATTTCATAACAAGGTTTCTTCATCCCGGGGAAGAAAACACATATATTCTTCTACACTCACAAAGAAGAGATACCTTTTATATGCTTTCCTTGAAATACAATAACACCATCCTTTTCATTGATGATACATTATTTATTTAAAAAACATATGGCAAGCTCTGAGTCACACAATTTCCTGACACTAAGTAATTTTTGACTAAACCAGTCATTGACTAGAATTTCTACTCGTCTCATATCGTTTCCTCCAAACTTGCGTTATCCTTAACCAATTATTTTTATTCCCTCATCATTACCAAATCTCATAATATCTTTTTTATCATACCTGATTCCGGTCACTATATCCTAATTTCCTATTATATGGGATGTGCATTCAAATTCAATGATCCATACCATAGTGTGATCTGATGCCTGGAACACAATTTCTTTAACCACATCTTGCCTGTCCCTTTTCATTTTTAGCAAAGTATTTGACTTTATACCTGACATGTAATCATAATCATGATCTTCCTCAACATATGACAGAGCATCTTCATCTTGTAGGGTTGAAATTCATTTTTGAATTTTCATCTCTCTTGCTGATACATTTGGCTACTTACAAAAAAATTCCTTCTTCCTCGACACATTACTATGCATTGTTTTGTGAAATATATTTCCATGTGTTAGAGTCTTTTACACCTAAAACAAAGGCCATCAAATTATGAACTATAATTTTTTGCCCTATACAACCACGTATGTTGGTCTTGTTCCATTTGGTACCTCTTTTCTATGAAACATACATTTTTAAAGTGACTGATCATTCCAAAAAATATCATCTTATGTGAGGTGCATTCTTTTATGGAAAAGATGCTCCACTAATTGTTCATTAGGTTCACTAAAAATTATGATTCTTCTTCACACCCAAATAAATCTTCGGTATTAGAGTTGGTACATTTGGTCTGACATGAACCGTAACTACTTTCTATTTTAGATCAATCCAAAAATAAGCTTTATCTTTCATAGTGGATTGTATCTTATTTTTAGATGGGCCAATCAGCTCAAATCTCATCTTCTTTGTTTCTTGTAAGATCTTCTATCTAGATGTTGAACCAAGAGTTAACTGTTTATCCTGATATTTAATAGTTTTTTGCAGAATTAATTCTTCCTCTTCTATTTCATCGATACATGTGATTTGATCTTTTCTAGTTTCAGTCAAACCATTAGCTTCTATTTTCTATTCTTCAATATTGAGTTAGTACTCAATCGACATTTTTGAGATTTCAGGCACTGAATACCTCAAATTTTCAATTTCCACACTCAGATCAGAAATCTCTCCATCCTGTTACTGAATAATGATTTTGGAATCATGAAAAACATTGTTATATTTCCTTGTTTTGTCTATAAAAATTTCTTCCTCTTAAAGGAAGATTCTAATAAATCTTAAATATCATCTCTTACTTAAATTTCTCCTTCTTCAATGACACTTTCTTATCTTGTTAAATAATTTCTAACATCTACCCCCAATGCATCTATTTTATGATACTTAAATTAATCCAATGCTTATTCCTCATATTATTCAAAAAAATTAATCTTATTTTGAAAGGAATTTCTTCTCTTTGGAAGAATTTCTCATAGTACATCTCTTACGGGTTAATCTGGGTCTCCTAAATCCCTCTCACATTGTCTTTCGATTGAACTCTGAAGAAGATTATTATAGGCTTTGGATGAAGAGATCCTGGTCATTCGGGGGATGTTGCATGAAAATATTAAAATGGACTCTTGATTTTAACCCTTATATTGAATCACCAATTGTGCCTATCTAGGTTAATTTTCATGATTTTCCTTTGCAGCTGTTTAAGAAAGAAGCACTATTTCCCACTGCTATTCTGATTGGATATCCTTTGAATCTTGATTCAGCTACAAAACTTTTATCTCGACCCTCTATAGCTAAAATTTGTATAGAAATTGATATTTCCCAGCATCTTCCAGATCAAATGTGGATTGAAAGTGGGGATTTTGGATTTTCTCAGGAGGTTGTCTTTGAAAGATTACCTGATTACTGTCATAACTATTTTAGACTTGGAAACTCCCTGAATAACTATGAAAAATATACTGTCCATTCTAAAATGTGGAAAAATGTTTGGGTTGAAAAAGGAATTCAAGGTCAAAGGGATAATGTTGGTTCTTATGGATACATTAAAAATGTTATGGATCCTATTTTGATTGCTGATATGGGTAATATACAAGATGAGGAAAATCAAGTAGCTGATTATGTAAATGTTGTCCATGAGGTCACTGCCCCTCCTATACCTCATAATTCTCCCCCTACTCTTGAGGAAGATGGAACTCAAGAGAGAGTTGAGAATGAGGAGTGTGATAGCTCTGAAAGTAGTGATACTCCCCATGTGGAAGAACACAAATATACTCTTATGGAGGAAGAACATCTGAACACTATGGAAAGGAATGGAAAAAATCCTACAGTTTATTCTAATGCGTTCATCACCCCTAACAAAAAAATGAGGAAACATTGTGATTACTCACAAATGGAAAAAACTATAGTCACAAGATCTTTGTACATCTCATGAAGAGAAGCCTCTACACTGGACACATCTCAAAAAGTCAAGTAAAATCAGCATGTTGATGTGGGTGGAAAGAAGAATGTGACTGATTATGAAGAGTCTGAATCCTTTAAGAAACATAGAGATGAAATTATTTTTAAATCTTTTAGAAAAGGGGAGATTTCAAATAATACCTATATAGACATTAAGTCGGACATTTTCAATGAGAGAATGATGAAGGGGTTTCATAATCCTCCCTCATGCACACTTATTCTATTTTACACATCTGTTTCTCTTTGTCTTATTAGTTGATGAATCTTCAAGGTTCAGTTTGGCTCTATTTCAGTTTGGTTACCCCAGTTTTGTTGTTTTCAGTCTGACTACTTGGGATTGATCTGTTCATGGGATCGTTTTTTTGGTAAGGAGGACTGAAGTTCGATGGTTTCTCTAACTGGCTATTCAGCTTCGACTCTTGGTGATCACGGTATAATTCTCCACTTTGGATTGGTGGGATGCATCCTAGTTATGATTTTCTATTTTATATGGAATTCTCACTACTGGTCTGCTTGTGGATTTTTGTAATTCTTCTGTTACCTTTCTGAAAACCCGATAGCTTCTTTGTGGACTGTTTGAGGTCCCTTTTTGGCTGGCTTCATGCTGTTTTTCTGCTCTGTTCAGCTGGTTTTCTATCTGCATTCGCCCTTAATATGAATGGCCTGTTTCTGCCCATTTCTTGATCTGATCTAAGCATTACAGTTTCTATGGTCTCGATGGCTTCTTGTTTAGAAATTTGTTGAAATGATTCTTAATGACATTCTGTTATGAGTTTGAATCTGTTTCTGATATTGCCTCATCTCTGGATTTGATCTATAAAGCTTATGTTCTCTCATTAAAATGCTTATGTTTCTTCTTATGGATTGTCACTCTAATTCTGTACAGCAACTCTGGATGTTGTTTGGATGAGACTTTGCAGTCTTACAGGACTTAGATGCAGTGTGTTTTTGATATGATATCTGCTTGAAGTCGTTGCCTTCTACTCTGATGACATGACCTTGAGGGGATCTCTATGAATCTGCTGCTTTGTCTGGCAGTTCTAAAGAAGTTCTGGAAAAAAGTTTATGACATTCTATCCTGTTATACTTTACTTCCAGCATGATGATCTAATTTGTATGATATCCCCTGGATTTCATTAAGTTTCATTTTCAGGTAATGTGACTTGCTTATATTGATGACCAGTTTCATGCAAGCTGAATGTTGATGATATCATGGACTGGAGAGAACTTTTGGAAACACTTGACTGGCCTTCCCTCCTTCTCGATTTTATGAAAGTCAAATCTAGAAAGGTTGAGCATTGACTGAAGTATGTGGATCTTTTTTTGACTGGCTGTATTTATAGCTTGGGCATTCTTAAGTCATTATTTTTGTACCCTGGTTAATTCCCTGCTGGTGTAAGCTCATTGCACCTCGTGTTTGTAACGCAACCTTCTTGTTTTTAATAAATCCTCTTAGGGGCATGAATTGGGAAACCAGTTCATGTCACCACTTTTCAAAAAAAATTATAAAAATTGTTATGGAATTTTAATGAAAAATGCCAATTATTTCTGCATCACAAGCAAACAAATAATTTTTTAACATTGATCATCCCATTCCCATTTGGTAATTTGAGAAAATAAATGACATGAATTTATCTAAATTTTCCTCAACTATACTATCTTCAATAGAAAGATTCTTAATGGCCTTTAATTCCACATCGTTGGAAGTACCCTTTTCAACTACATCGATATCATTTATTCTCATTTCATATGCTACAACGGTACTGGGTAGGTTATCATGTGTCAGCTTTTTTGGGTCTTTGACTTCCAACACTGAAACATTCAAATTGAACCGTAGTGGAATTTTCCTCAAGATACATTTCACAATCATTTTATTTTCAATGACTTCACCATGACTGCACATGTCTTCCCCAATAACATTTACCCTATCGAAGCATGCATCAACAATCTCAATAGGGTTCATTATGAGATCCTCATTCTTGTTCCACAGAACCTAAAACATTTCATCTCCAACTGTTGTGTTACCCTAATAAATGTTCAAAAAAACATTCCCACATAGAATGTGATGTTTTTAGGACATAACCATTATATAAATTGAATTTTATAGGGATACCCCTAAACCATTGATCCATTTAGAATCAAAATACAATTTCCTACTTTCACCTTCTGATAAAATGCCACTTTTTATGTCAACTGATATTTCCTAAAAAACTACTGTGAATTTATCAATTCCTACTGATTAAAAGTACTGCTGCATCTGATTTTTTATTAGATAATAATTACTTCTATCAATGATCATAATTCATTTATGATTTATCTCATACATTTCTTCTTCTGAGAGAGAATCAGAAACTTTCAACAGTTACCTCGCATACCAAATGATAGTTCCACTAGGTCGAATACTGAAAGAGGGGGGGGGGATGAATCCGGGTATGACTTATTAAAATTTATTCCCTTTTAGATAATGTTTAATCATTAATCAAAACTCTCTTCCAAGTCATTATCATTGAAAATTATGAAAATAATTTAAATCATGCACAAGAAACATCAATTTTACATGGTTCAACTTCATTGGGATACACCCAAGAGCATACAACAAAGGTGTGCTGATGAACCAAATTCACTAATTCTCATAGAAAATAATGAGTAAAATGAATAGGATAGATATTATATGCCCATTCTCACTTCCTATAGAAGTTTTAGGGTCTACAAACTACATTCCCAAGGGTCACTACCAATGCCACTTTCTCAGGATCACTACCGGTGGAAAGGGCCACCGTCTTCCTTATCATTCTCTCAATGATCTTGGAAATGAATCCACTCTTATTTTATAGACATGTAGGTCAAAAAAAGTTTATAGACATGTAGGTCCCATAATTCTGATAAAATCCTACATCCACAACATTAGGTAAAGTCTCTATTGAAGTTCCTTTTTCACCCATAGAGGAATTCCACCTTTCCAGGTACTGTTGGGCTTTGTAAAATACTATCACAAACTGATCTAAAGCCTTTTTAATATTCCTTGGGTGTTTTTCAATCCACCTTATCCTTCCATGTACTATGTACTTAGTGTGGTATACGGATCACCTCCACTGTGTACTGCTGCTTCATTTGTGAACCTTCATCCGTTCACAGACTTCTTCTGCCTTCGCAATCGCGTACCGCCTCAATATACTGACTCTATGAACCTCCTCTGTGAACCACCCTTTATTCATGAACTATTCTTTGTTAGTGGACTGCCTTTTCTTCTGTGTATCAGAGCTCCCCTTATGCATACTAAGTTCTTCTTACATGAACATTTTTTCTTTTTAGCATACAATTTCCCGAAAAAACTGTTAGTGGAATTCCTTCCATGCGAACCACTTCAGCCTTCATGAAATTCTCCCTCGCGAACATCCTTAGAACATAGCTGAATTTCTGGAAGAAATGAGTGTTCTCTAATGATATTTTATCTCACTATAAACAGTGGGATTAGTGATCCTTATATATGAAAATATATCATCAAAATCTCCTAATCCATGATTTACCAAATCCTTGATATGGTATCACATCTATTGCTTACTAATCCTCCTTCCAAAAACCGAACCCATTACGTGACCCATTTTTCAACAGATGTATGTGCACTTACTTCTCTCCTACATGGCCGATCTCCTCTACCAATGATGATCCATCCAATTACTACACTGCCTTCTACCGTGAACCATTTTTAGATTTGCGAACAACTCCCGCGTACCATTCTTGATGCCTGGTATGCGACTGGTCACATTTACCGGACATGGTATGCAGTCCATGTCCCGAGAACCATGATTCTCTTCCATTACTTATTTTTTTTCACCATTCATCACACAATTCAATTCTATGTATAAACCATACATTGATAAACAAATATTCCTTATTTTGAGGCAAAGGAAATTGGAAAACAATGGGAAACTATGCCATCCTAAAAACATGCCTTCAGTAAATAACAACCACACATATTAATGATCATATAGATTTTCTTACAAACACAATCACACCCAAAACATGCCATGTTGACTCATTGAGGGATTTTCCCAACACCAATCCTCATAATTTTCCTTCTGATACTTGAAATAATGTATTATATATTACTATGGAGGCTAATCTAGATGGACTATCATCCCCAAGGAATTTGTCTCATTAAGCCTCCAAAAAAGACAATTTTGATCAATTGGTGAATTTGTGGATGATTTAATTTCATTAAAGATTTTATGAACCATCATAATTATTAGGTTTCGCATAAGAGTTTAAATATGTCACTAATATTCAAGGCCTAGATTTTGACCACTAATATTTTGGAGTGATCAGTGCTAAAAATAAGGGAATATTATCTTGTCTTTAGGGCAGGGAAGATGATGTCCCTTCTAAATATCGCATGGAAGACTCTATTCATCTGAGAGATGTGCATGAAATGGTTAGTTAAACTATTAATGGTTGTAATGGGGAATTCTAAGATGCTCAAACAAATAGATAATGGATAATAGGGATTACCATAGGGTAAGTATTCTAAAAGGAAATAAAATTTCTTAATATATGGTTATGCTAGTGGATGAATAGGTTTTCCAAATGGTCAATTTCATAAAGTCCATACAAATGTTTTTTGAGTCTCGACATGTTTTTCTTAAGGGCACTTTAAATGACATGGCTATGGCACATATTATGTTCACTATATAGATGGAACATACATCAAGCATACCCTATTTCATTCAAGTTGTTTTTGTCCTCCCAGAAGCTTCAGGTGACCATGAAATTAAAATTGTATAGGGTTTGGGGAGGCCAACCAAGGAATTAGTGTTTCAATAAAAATATTAGGGAAAAGGAAATGTAATAGTGTATTCTAATAATGATGAAAAATAAATATGTTTTGAGGAAAATAAGATTCATACCCCCAGGGAGAAAAAAATTGAAACTACATTACTTGATGAAGCATATAAAAGGGTGGAGTTTCAATTAGATTGTGAGAGAACATATTTAAAGAAAAATGACATTTTAGGCCTCTTACAAAAAGTGAAAACATTGAGGAGAGGCAAAAATCCGTGAGGTTGAGGCCATGGGTGTGGACTAATTAATTTTAACTTTATGCATGATGACAAACATTTAATTGGGGTAAAGATTAGATAAAGATAGATATTTGACTATTATATCCATTAGAGAAGCTTTTCATTGTATGAATTCATCTCTTGTTTTCTCTATTTATTTATTTTTAATAAATAGAATTTGACCCCCTATTCCAAAAACATAATTAGTAAATTTTAATTAGAAATAAACATAATGTAATTAATAATTCTATATTTTTAATTATTACTATATCAATTGTTATTAGTAGTTAATTAATTAGGTAAATAATTATAATTATTAATTAAATAAATAAAATTAGTAATTACACAATTGGAATTAGAAATTAACTTAGTTTTACTGAATTTTTTTAGTAATTAATAAATTGAAATTAATAATTAATTTAATGATATTAGAAATTAAATATTTGTAATTAGTAATTTATTAATAGTAATTAGTAATTTATTAGTTATGTATTTAAATTGAATTAGTAATTAAATAACTATAATTTTTAGAAACATAACTTTAATTAGTTACTATTTTATTATTACATATTTATAATTTGAAATTAGATAATTTAATTAGTATTTAATTTAATGTAATTAATAATTAATTATGTGCAATAACTAAATTATTAATTGTAATTATAAATTAATTAATTGAGTATTTAATTTTAATTGGTAATTAAATAGATATAATTTGAAACTGCATAACTCGAAATAGTGAATAATCTATTATTACTTAATCATAATTCATAATTAGTTTATTTTAATTTGTAATTAATTAAATGTAATTATAATATTTGGGTAAATTAGTAAATTAAAATTTGTGGGATTATTGTAGTAAAAGTGTAGAATAGGACAAAATAAACTTCAAACACAAAGAATGCATAATATTGTTTTTGATAAAACATATATTTCGTGTATTAATTAAAAAACCATGATAAATTATAAAATTTGAAATAAAATTTAGTTTCATAATATAGTTTTACGAAAAAAAATATTTTTTTGTATATAAACAATTATATAATATAATATATTCAGAATTGATTTTTCGAAGTGTCAGAAATTTGGTCATGTCAAAAAATATTTTTTAATAAAAAGGATTTCATTTTAGTATTAAATTTATCATATTTAGAAGAATAATTTAACAAAATAGATGTTTTTCATATTAAAAATTTCAAAATTACATTAGGGTTTATTTTTTTTTTTAAAAAAAATTAATTTTTAGATTAATATTTAAATATCATATACGTGATGTATAAATTCCGTATTTAGTAATAGTACATATAAATGATTTCTTTTCAATTTTATATGTTATAGGAATATTTTAATGTCCCTTTACTATATACAGACATTTTCATTAATATTGATTCAAATGGCGAGTCACTTTTTTAATATATAATATAATATTTTAATATTTTATTCAAAAACACAACCTCTCATCCCTTATAAATACAACCATTCACCACATTTATCCACTCAATGTATGACATAGACCATCCAAAAAACACTTAATATCTCTTAATCTATGTACCAACATCCTAGAAGCCTTAATCACTCAAAAAAATTACAATATTCCTTAATCTATATCATAAGAGTTATCATCCAAAGGATGCGGTAATATTTTCAATTTAATCATGTATAATTATTTTCTTATTTCAACTATTAAAATATAATCTATCCAAGATAGTATGATAACCTAAAAATTATTAATAGTATGTAATGTAATTATATTAATGGAATATCAATTATCTGATCACATCTCATTGCATTTACAAATGGAAAACATTTTTTATGTTATGGTTGTTCACTACCACCATGAACAATGTATTCAATTTTTCACCACTATCTTAGTTTATGATTTAAATTCACATATTATGGTAATAAATGATATTTATTATTATATTATTAATTTTTTCTACATTTTATAATGGTTACATCTTTATAAGGTTAAATAAAACCAAATATGTTCTTCTTTTTTGAAAAAACATCCTAAAAGAACTAACAACATAATAATAAAATTTATATTAAATGATTATAAAACTAATTATAGAAATTATGGATATTTGGTACCATTGAAACATATACAATTTTATGAAAATAATATCATTTATCTTTTATAGTTTTGGTCACATTTTCAAAGAACATCAAAAATCATCATGAAACTGAATTGACCTTGGAACTGTTAAATAAACTACTTTGGGATAATAAGAATTAATATGATTTATAAATTAAATTAATATAAACAAACATAAAATAAATGTAATAATTAATATATATATATATATATATATAATGTTATTAATTAAGTATTTAATAAAAATAATTTGGTTATTCATGATACCAGATGTACAAACTAAGAAAACCATGACTTAGTGTAAGATTTTCATTGAATCATTTTATTTCATTGGTCCATAAACTATTTATCATTAATTTTATATTAAATTTATATTTTATTCCAAAATTTATCTATTACACAGGTTTTATTTTCATTAGGTAATTTAATTTTTTACAACAAAATCCACTCCTCTAACTAATTACATTCTTCATAAAAATTTGACATTGTTAAGTATAATTCTGATCCTGGATAATGGAAATTTTCCCTCCATAACAATATTCATTCATCCAACCAATGTTTTCCTTTATTATATTGAATAATTAAATAAATCATCTCTCTATAATCTTCATAAATATATTTATATATTTTCAAAAGGATCCTTTATTACTCTTTTCATGATATGGGTTTCAATAAATATATTTTTAAATATTTAAAAATAATTTCATTTCACTTTCTTATCTTTTACCTTCCACTCCAATTTTTTGACATAACATTTAATTCTCTTAAAAATACTATTACTGAAATTTATTTTATATCTATGATTTAAAAATTTATTAGTTTTATAGTCACCTTCTTGAAAATAGTTTTTAATAGTGAATCATAAAATTTTCATTTTATAAGATGATAAAAATGTATTTGGAAATATAAATATTTATTTTTATATCATTTTATTCTCTACCTAAAATAATAAAAAAATGAACCATCCCTATGTGTCTCCTCCCGTGAGTATCTCAAGACTGCATCCAATAGGCTAGGGGTCAGATACTATCATTGAGTTTTCATATTACTATCATGGGAGGCCTTAGTCTAAAGTACCTTTACAAATGCACACATGTCAAATCCCATTCAATGATGAAATTTAAAACAATTAATAAACCATGAATGAATACATATAAATCCCACCATCATAGTATTAAAAAATAAATTGATAGAAATAGTGCCAAATAAGTTCCCACAACAAAGAGACTAAACAAAAGTCCAAAATGAATGTATAGATAAGGACTACTATCAAGGTAACCACTAGAACTCACCTTATTTAGAATTACTCATTAGGATCCTAATTTTCTATATAGAAAAACATCGAATGGTTGAATATATATATAAGCAATTAAATGTGTATTAAAAGACCTTGAAGGGATATGTATCATAATATCTAGTAGGGTACTACAAAATCCCAAATCTTATAATAATAATAATAACAGTCAACAGATAACATGTGTATGTCTAAGTCACATATAATAAGAATATCAATATATGATCAACAGAGGCTCAATATTAATGGAAAATTCACAACTATAATACTATTCTACAAATCACACTCAAATGTTTGACATAATACTCATTTGGGAGAACAAGTTCCATGAGTCATATAACATTGATAGCATTCGTCTGAGATGCACTGCTCATCAAATTTTTCCATAAGAAGTATAGATTTGATGATTAAAGTGAAAAATGATAATGTGAGAAACAAACCCCAATCCTTGGGGTATAATAAGAACTCAAACTATAATAATTTTCTAATTAGAGGATCAGTTCTTATATTATGTTGGTGAAAATGATAACATGAACATCACATAGGAATTATAAGGACCCAGCCTTAAACCTTACTTAAACATGAGTTATTTCAAGATTACAAATTGAGGATCTTTTCAGGTTTAGAGTTTTAGAGAATTAGATCATGAAACTTGCATTACATTCCACATTTAAACAAGGTGGATACATAAAAGACAGCATTCATTCTTCCCATTAACGGAATCATATTTAAATTATAACACAGATTCTTTCTTGACACATCCTTGACACTATCATCACATCATGTAACTTTCCCTTGACCTGTGAAAAACATTTCAAAAACTTTGGATGAGCATAAAAAGCTCAGTAAGAGTTATAAAAAATATGGAAAGGAAACATGAGTTCATATATACATTAGAATGAAATCACACTTTACCCATAAAACATAGGCATATCAAATCATGAATAAATCATTGAAAACATATGACATAAAGGTAACTTGAGGCATTCATAACATTCTTACATAGGGAGTAACCCTCTTGGTTACGTTTGGAATACCCATCAAAGTATATTCCCTAAATCTCTTCGGAGAAACCATAATGTTTCACTCCTTCGCGTTACCCATTGCATTGGAGATCTATATCGGGCTCACCCGCCCTTAGTTTATCACAGAACCACCCGTTTTCATAACAATGCCCAAGAACCATAAATGTGTCACATAAAACATGAATAAAGGAAACATAACATTTCCACATTTCAATCACAATATAACAATTTATTATATTGAAATAAAGAATCCATTCAAAAAGAAACCATTTCCAAAACCATTAAAAACATTTAATAAAGAGATTTTTGAATCAAAGTGTCCCATACCACCTTGATGCTTAAAATTTTAAACCATTAATATCCATATAAATAAATCATTAAAACCATTTTGAAAACATGGATATTAATAAGAACAAATAATTAAAACATTTAAAACGATATTTTGGTTAAAGGGGTTTTACCAAAATTAGAGACACTTGAATACAATAATCGAGGACTAACATTTAGTCAGAACTTTATAATATCATGAGAATAAATGGATTCATGATATAATACTCCAAAGGACAGTATATACACCATATAAGAGTGAATTGGTGCATAACAACAATGAACCCTCAATAGAAATGTCAAATGTGACGAAATCCCTTATAAAGAAGGTATCCTTAAATTAAGGAAAAATCAATCTCAAAAATATGTGTGAAAAATATAAATAGACCCAATATAATTGGATATTAAGTTTAAAACAATAAAAGGACATTCACATATATTCAATGGATGACATATTCAATAACTACATGTTGAACCCAAAGAAATCGAAATTGGGTTAAAAAGTTACCTTGACAGCCTAATGTCATCACATCAAAATGAGTTGATGAGAGATAAAAAGTGTATCTCATTACATGGACATAAAATTTAAATCAATAAGGATATATGAGAACATATCCCAACATAACAATATGTAAATTAAAAGACCCATCAAAAGATGTCTTTTAAAAAAGAGGAGGGTGAAAGGTTCCCTTACCGACTTGGGTATCTTTCAAAACATACACCCCATGAAAGAAGGACAATAGATCATTGATGTAAATACTCATAAACTAAATTATATTAAACAAAGAGTAGAATAATGGTCAGTACATACACCACTCAATGGAATTTGTGGCAAATGTAGCATAAATCTCACGGGAATAAAAGTGAGATGAAAAATCCCTTACGAAAACTCGGCAGCCTAACGGCGCCACATAAAACTTCCGAATATGGATTGATGAGATCAAATAGGGTATCTCATCACATTACAATAAAATGTACCGCAAGAGTAATATAAAATAACATCCCCCAACATTACATATAGGAGCTTAAAAGAAGTGACACAAAGGAGAGTACTTAAAAAGAAAGAGAGAGGTTAGATCTCTTACGAAAATTCGGCAGCCTAACGGTGCCACTCAAAACTTCCAAAATGGATTGATAAGAGATAATAGGGTCTCTCATCACATGAACATAAAAATTATAGTAGGAGTAATATAAAAGAACATCCCAATAATAAGAAATATGAGCTTAAAATAAATGACATAAAAGAGTGTACTTATAAAGAAAGAGAGTTGTAGGATCCCTTACCTCGGGTCCGACATGACTCGATCGTTCGTTAATCTCCTGAATAATAAACTTGAGTTAATTTATACTTCATTAAGAACCCTTTTCAAGTTCATTATTCCTTTTGTATCACTTATTACCATGTCATAAACATTATGTAATCATTTATGTTAATAATATTTGTGTTGCTGATATTTGGTTCTTAAGTCGAAAGTGGACTTCTTACAATTACATGTTGTTCATGTGGCAAAATGTTTATTATATCCAGAATTGTATTCATGATGTAGATATAATATATGTCATATATATATCCATTACATGCATGAATTTATAACATTACATAATCATTTAGAGGTAAGAAATGAAATGCACCGTTCATGGAGACAGTAAGCCGTACGTACGCATGAACGCTACTTTCATTTCTATTTCGTATTTTATAGAATGTAATAATAATTATATAAAGGTATATTATAATTCCAGTATAATATCATATATAATATCATAGTTCCATCCTTTATACGTCCCACATATGGTATTTAACGAATCAAATCACTTTGAGGGGGCGGTAGTCCGCACTTCCTTAAATGAAGATATCGTGTTTACCCATAATGGAAACCATAAAGGTAAGCCCAAAATGAAAAAAACAGAAGCTTAAGGAAAACATAAACATATTATATATCATATATAAAAATAATGGCATAATAATGGCCACCTTTGAATGTTTTAAATGAGTATTGAACAATCATCGTTTTGGGAGGCAGAATTTTGCCATCCACAGAAACCGTATGTTCTTTAACCATTTGATGTAGTTGTGTGAGAGTGTAGCTTGAATAAATCTTATAACAACATCCTAGTATATTGAAGATACTGGTGTTGTTACAAAAGAAATAAATAAAAAGAGTTTAGAGGGTTGGAGAAGCAAAATAAAACAAATGAACATGAGAGAATGAATTACCTTTAAAAGTGTAACTCCTTTTGATTTGAGCCTAAAGGATTACTTTGAAAGGATTCTTCCCAAAGGGAATACTCTAGGATGAGGAGAGGGATTTGGAGAGAGTAAATGGGCAGGGGTTGGCCGATCCAAAGGCTTGAGGAGTGTGTGAAATGAGGTAGAGGTGGGGGCCTTTTATAAGAGGAGAGGAGGGGCACTTTTGGAAAGTAAGAAATATTACTTTATTTGAAAATGTGTTTCGGTTTTAAAAGGTCCCACATTGGTATAATTCGTGGATAAGGTGATAAGTATTCGAAATCCACTCATCCAATTGGTTTTGGACATGTGTAGTTCATAGATTTTACATTATCTTTCCATTTTATTTAAATCGTCAAATAATGATGTCATCGCTGCATCATTATTATGTCATAAATATTTTAATTTATTTAATGTCTAAAAATTATAAAAAAAAATACTATGATGTAGGAAATCGTTTTATCGTTCCAATGAATATTTATAATAAAAAATATGACTTGTATAACCCCACTTAAAAATTGTTTTATTAAAACATATCATATTTGTGTCAATTTTACTTTTACATTAAATAAAAAGTTATTTATGTCATTTCCCAACCAAAGTGTCTCCATGGGGTCCCCAAGTTGGCCCATGGATTGTCATGGTCGGCCATGACTCACCCAATAGGTGTAGGACAAGTGTCATGGTGTTTTCAAATTCTTATAATATCATTTTTACCTTAAATTACACTAATTACCTCTAATCGCGATTAAGAACTTAAGAAGTTACTATTCACCAAAAAATTATTATAATCTCATTGAACCACATTTTACTTCTTAATGACAACCATGTATGTCGGATTTTTAAAATTCAAAACACAATGATGGCAAAATTTCATTTAAACGGAAAATCAGCTTTTATAAGTACCACTTAGTGGTTTCACTATTCTTCAAATATTGAAGTTTTTCAGAAAAATCCCAAAAATTCACCCTAAGCTATATTTGATATTCTGAATTAAAAAATGAAGTCCGTTTTACAAAATTCAAAACATATAAGTCACATTAATTAATTTAATAATTAATTCCCGCTGTCAGAGCAAATAGCGTGTTTTTATAAAACAATAAGTATCAAAAGATTGACACTAGTTTAAGTCTGATTTCAAAGGGAAATTAATTCCAACGACCACTATGGGATTTAATGGTAAAAATATTTTCTAATTTCACTTTAAAACCAATTAAAAATATAATCTAATCATATAAATAAATTAGATTAAAAAGGGGTTTTGAATTAAAATACAACATTTTACACTATTCATTAAAAAAAATGAACTTTATCGGAAAGATACCAAAAATTTACACAAAGTAAATTTTGATGTCCCGATTCTTAATAAGAGTTTTATATGGTCCAAAAGAATGTTTAAGAGTGAAAAAAACTATATTCAATGACGGTTCTCCATCAAAAGGTGATCAGTGAACCTTTAGTGAAAACTAGGGCATATACGCCTAAAATTGAATTCTTTCCGTATTTTAAGCCTTTATATTTTATTGTATAAATGTAAAAATATTTAAGAACATATATAATCATATTTTAGTTATTTATATCCATTCCCGCCATTACAACGGCTACATGTTAACTACCATTTAAAAAAATATTATTTTATTATTAGAGTGCAACGTAAGATTCCCAAGAAACTCGTTGTTGCGTGTTGGGTACGCCATCGAGCATAGCGTCCCCTTTAAAGTAATATTAATATTTTATTCACAAATATGGATAAATATGAAAATGTCATATTCCTTATTTACCTGGGGTGTTACATCCTTCCCCCCTTTTGGGAATTGCGTCCTCACAATTTTAAAATTTTGCTTGGAAACATCCTTGGACGTCCCACATCGGAACAAGAGTCGGTAAAACAATCACTCTAAAATAAAGAAAGATAAGCACGGAGGTCACCCGAGTTAACCCATAATAGGATTCCAAGTATGAAAACATGGACATGGAGGAGAAAACATAGGTTCATGTTCTCATGAAGAGTGGTAGAAAACATGTTTAGGAGAAAGATAATCATGAGAAAATCACAAACTTGTGATGGGTTAAACGGTATTCGATTCCACAGTAGGAAAAGTTAATAGACAACATTTTTGTTTTAAGTTACTATTTATTGAGGAATTTATTCATAAGGAAACATAATCACTTATCATGTTGACTTTCAACTTTTACTAGATTCCTTAATCAAACTCATATTTTCTCCAGAAGGCGTGTATTTAGGAAGACTTGTTCACATTAAGAGTACTATAATCAACTTTTAGATAATCACCTAATCCACAAAAGAGAACTATATACTTCCCATGTCATTAGACTTTAACCAAAACCAAAACCAATAAGGTTAGTACAAGATCAGATAATCCAGAAAAGGATAACCCCTTATAAAAAGAAAATCTATTCTTAATCTCCAGAATTTGTCCAACAAAACCCAAAGTTCAACGAGGACCATCCGATAAACAATTTGTCCATAAAATTCTTCAAAGTAAACCAATATAAGATTGAAACCCAAATATTTTAAGGATTTAGTCACATAGTCTTCCAAGTTAAATCGTAACATTTATCTCCAAACAACATCAGTTGCTCCTAAAGTCTCACATTGAAAAGTAATTATCCTAATCACATATCCTCCAAAATCAACTTACTCTTAATTCATAAAATCATATAACTAAAAAGAATCAGTCAAACTAACCAGGGACTTCACGTAGTCCAGTGGTAGGCGATAAATACCAGTCGCACTTTGGTTGTGGGTTCGATTCCCGCAGCATTGTCCGACGCGACGGGTTGTCACACGGTCTGCGTGTTGTCCTTTTTCCAAAACTATATAATTCTCAAATCATTACCCAAAAAGGGATAAAATCATCAAAAATAACCATAACATAATTTAACCTCAATTTTATCTCATGCCTTTCACTTCAATCATAACATATGGTAACCCATAGTTACCTCAAAAGTAAGGATCATATAAACCCAAGTGGTTCTTTATAACTATGTCCACAAAAGAAAAGATAACTATTACTTGAATAAAATTTGCCTATATTAAACATCAGGGTTACACATAATATAAAAAGTCTTCTAATGTAACCCCATCATCAAAAGAGACTTAATACTCTTAAGAATTTCAACCTAACTCTTGAAGCCCCTATATGTTGACATCTTACTCATTCAACATTCTTCATGATCCATTATCCATTCCTTTCCAACTTATTCCGAAATACCTCTTTCCTACAAACAAAATCATGAATCATATCCTAAGATTCCAAAATAAGAAAACAATAGTCATGAAATAGTACATACCTTTGATTGGTCATTGTCAGTTTCTTTATCCTCAATCGGAATGGCATTAGGTATTGGTAAATGAATATTGGTACGCTCTTGGTGACCCCATTCACGAAACTTCTTCATAGGACATGTGTTTGAATAATGACCATGCACACCACATTTAAAACATTCAATTGATCCCTCAGAAAGAACTTCTTTCCCTTTCCTCGAGTCAACTGGATGCTTCCTTTTTCCATGGCAGGTTCTTGCTTTATGACCTTCATTTCCACATCTATAGCATATTTCTGTCCCTTTGAAACATTTTCCTAGGTGTTTCTTTCCACATCTTTGACACATAGGTTTTTGAACACACTTACCTTTATGATTATTACTTGTACTTCCGTAGGGATTTGTTTCTTGCATATATGATGCCTTAGAGAAATCTCCAAGGTTTAGGTGGTCAATCATGACTCTAGATAGTTGGTTGAGGATAATCAAAAGAGTTCTCATTGCAGCTCCCATATCATTCAGTTTCTTGCTCAAAAAACTGTCACAGTTTCCTTCACATCAACTGTTACTTTGGTGCCTGCTAGATCCATCCATTTACTAAAACCAAAAAGGTCAGTGTGAGTATATCAACAAAACCATCATGTACTAATGAGTAAGATAGACAATAAGATATACTTACTCATTCACTTTATCTAAAACTAAGACTCTTTCTGAAATCCTAACCATTATGGTAATTGTCAATTATGCTTAAAGAATACCCTAACCTCTAAAGTTATCTAAACCGACCTTTGATACCAACTATAAGGCCCCAGCCTTAAACCTTACTTAAACTTGAGTTATTTCAAGATTGCACATTGAGGATCTTTTCAGGTTTAGAGTTTTAGAGAATTAGATCATTAAACTTGCATTACATTCCATATTTAAACAAGTTGGTTACATAAAAGACAACATTCATTCTTCCCATCAACGGAATCATATTTAAATTATAACACAGATTCTTTCTTGACACATCCTTGACACTATCATCACATCATGTACCTTTCCCTTGACCTGTGAAAAACATTTCAAAAACTTGGGATGAGCATAAAAAGCTCAGTAAGAGTTATAAAAAATATGGAAAGGAAACATGAGTTCATATATACATTAGAATGAAATCACACTTTACCCATAAAACATAGGCATATCAAATCATGAATAAATCATAGAAAACATAAGACATAAAGGTAACTTGAGGCATTCATAACATTCTTACGTAGGGAGTAACCCTCTTGGTTACGTTTGGAATACCCATCACAGTATATTCCCTAAATCTCTTCGGAGAAACCTTAACGTTTCACTCCTTCGCGTTACCCAATGCATTGGAGAGCTATATCGGGCTCACCCGCCCTTAGTTTATCACGGAACCACCCGTTTTCATTACAATGCCCAAGAACCATAAATGTGTCACATAAAACATGAATAAAGGAAACATAACATTTCCACATTTCAATCACAATATAACAATTTAGTATATTGAAATAAAGAATCCATTCAAAAAGAAACCATTTCCAAAACCATTTAAAACATTTAATAAAGAGATTTTTGAATCAAAGTGTCCCATACCACCTTGAAGCTTAAATTTTAAACCATTAATATCCATATAAATAAATCCTTAAAACCATTTTGAAAACATGGATATTAATAAGAACAAATAATTAAAACATTTAAAACGATATTTTGGTTAAAGGGGTTTTACCAAAATTAGAGACACTTGAATACAATAATTGAGGAATAACATTTATTCAGAACTTTATAATATCATGAGAATAAATGGATTCATGATATAATACTCCAAAGGACAGTATATACAACATATAAGAGTGAATTGGTGCATAACAACAATGAACCCTCAATAGAAATGTCAAATGTGACGAAATCCCTTATAAAGAAGGTATCCTTAAATTAAAGACAAATCAATCTCAAAAATATGTGTGACAAATATAAATACTCCCAATATAAGTGGATATTAAGTGTAAAACAATAAAAAGACATTCACATATATTCAATGGATGACATATTCAATGACTACATGTTGAACCCAAAGAAATCGAAATTGGGTTAAAAAGTTCCCTTGACAGCCTAACGACATCACATCAAAATGAGTTGATGAGAGATAAAAAGTGTATCTCATCACTTGGACATAAAATTTACATCAATAAGGATATATGATAACATATCCAAACATAACAATATGTAAATTAAAATACCCAACAAAAGAAGTCTTTTAAAAAAGAGGAGGGTGAAAGGTTCCCTTACCGACTTGGGTATCTTTCAAAACATACACCCCATGAAAGAAGGACAATAGATCATTGATTTAAATACTCATAAACGAAATTATATTACACAAAGAGTATAATAATGGGCAGTACATACACCACTCAATGGAATTTGTGGCAAATGTAGCATAAATCTCACGGGAATAAAAGTGAGATGAAAAATCCCTTACGAAAACTTGGCAGCCTAACGGCGCCACATAAAACTTCCGAATATGGATTGATGAGATCAAATAGGGTATCTCATCACATTACAATAAAATGTACAGCAAGAGGAATATAAAAGAACATCCCCCAACATTACAAATAGGAGCTTAAAAGAAGTGACACAAAGGAGAGTACTTAAAAAGAAAGAGAGAGGTTAGATCTCTTATGAAAATTCGGCAGCCTAACGGCGCCACTCAAAACTTCCAAAATGGATTGATGAGAGATAATAGGGTCTCTCATCACATGAACATAAAAATTACAGTAGTATTAATAAAAAAGAACATCCCAATCATAAGAAATATGAGCTTAAAAGAAATGACATAAAAGAGTGTACTTATAAAGAAAGAGAGTTGTAGGATCCTTTACCTTGGGTCCGACTTGACTCGATCGTTCTTTAATCTCCTGAATAATAAACCTGAGTAAATTTCTACTTCATTAAGAACCCTTTTCAAGTTAATTATTCCTTTTATATCACTTATTACCATGTCATAAACATTATGTAATCATTTAAGTTAATAATATTTGTTTTGTCGATATTTGGTTCTTAAGTCGAAAGTGGACTTCTTACAATTACATGTTGTTCGTGTGGCAAAATGTTTATTATATCCAGAATTTTATTCATGATGTAGATATAATATATGTCATATATATATATCCAGTACATGCATGCATTTATAACATTACATAATCATTTAGAGGTAAGAAATGAAATGCACCGTTCATGGAGACGGTAAGCCGTACGTACGAATGAACGCTACTTTCATTTCTATTTCGTATTTTATAGAATGCAATAATAATTATATAAAGTTATATTATAATTCCAGTATAATATCATATATAATATCATAGTTCCATCCTTTATATGTCCCACATATGGTATATAACGAATCAAATCACTTTGAGGGGGCGGTAGTCCGCACTTCCTTAAATGAAGATATCGTGTTTACCCATAATGGAAACCATAAAGGTAAGCCCAAAATGAAAAAAACAGAAGCTTAAGGAAAACATAAACATATTATATATCATATATAAAAATAGTGGCATCATAATGGCCACCTTTGAAGGTGTTAAATGAGTATTGAACAATCATCGTTTCGGGAGGCAGAATTTCTCCATCCACGGAAACCGTATGTTCTTTAATCATTTGATGTAGTTGTGTGAGAGTGTAGCTCGAATAAATCTTATAAAAACATCCTAGTATATTGAAGATACTGGTGTTGTTACAAAAGAAATAAATAAAAAGAGTTTAGGGGGTTGGAGAAGAAAAATAAAACAAATGAACATGAGAGAATGAATTACCTTTAAAAGTGTAACTCCTTTTGATTTGAGCCTAAAGGATTACTTTGAAAGGATTCTTCCCAAAGGGAATACTGTAGGATTAGTATAGGGATGTGGAGAGAGTAAATGGGCAGGGGTTGGCTGAGCCAAAGGCTTGAGGAGTGTGTGAAATGAGGTAGAGGTGGAGGCCTTTTATAAGAGGAGAGGAGGGGTACTTTTGGAAAGTAAGAAATATTACTTTATTTGAAAATGTGTTTCGGTTTTAAAAGTTCCCACATTGATATAATTTCGTGTATAAGGTGATAAGGCTTCGAAATACACTCATCCAATTGGTTTTGGACATGTGTAGTTCATAGATTTTACATTATCTTTCCATTTTATTTAAATCGTCAAATAATGATGTCATCGCTGCATCATTATTTTGTCATGAATAATTTAATTTATTTAATGTCTAAAAATTATAAAAAAAATATTATGATGTAGGAAATCTTTTTATCGTTCCATTGAATATTTATAATAAAAATATGACTTGTATAACCCCACTTAAAAATTGTTTTATTAAAACATATCATGTTTGTGTCAATTTTACTTTTACATTAAATAAAAAGTTATTTATGTCATTTCCCATCCAATGTGTCTCCATGGGGTCCCCAAGTTGGCCCATGGCTTGTCTTGGTCGGCCATGACTCACCCAATAGGTGTAGGACAAGTGTCATGGTGTTTTCACATTCTTATAATATCATTTTTATCTTAAATTTCACTAATTACCTCTAATCGCGATTAAGAACATAATAAGTTACTATTCACCAAAAAATTATTATAATCTCATTGAACCACATTTTACTTCTTAATGACAACCATGTATGTCGGATTTTTGAAATTCAAAACACAATGATGGCAAAATTTCATTTAAACGGAAAATCAGCTTTTATAAGTACCACTTAGTGGTTTCACTATTCATCAAAAATTGAAGTTTTTCAGAAAAATCCCAAAAATTCACCCTAAGATATATTTGATATTCTGAATTTAAAAATGAAGTCCGTTTTACAAAATTAAAAACATATAAGTCACATTAATTAATTTAATAAATAATTCCCGCTGTCAGAGAAAATAGCGTGTTTTTATAAAACAATAAGTATCAAAAGATTGACACTAGTTTAAGTCTGATTTCAAAGTGAAATTAATTCCAACGACCACTATTGGATTTAATGGTAAAAATATTTTCTAATTTCACATTAAAACCAATTAAAAATATAATCTAATCATATAAATAAATTAGATTAAAAAGGGGTTTTGAATTAAAATACAACATTTTACACTATTCATTGAAAAAATGAACTTTATCGGAAAGATACCAAAAATTTACACAAAGTAAATTTTGATTTCCCGATTCTTAATAAGAGTTTTATTTGGTCCAAAAGAATGTTTAAGAGTGAAAAAAACTATATTTAATGACGGTTCTCCATCAAAAGGTGATAAGTGAACCTTTAGTGAAAACTAGGGTATATACGCCTAAAATTGAATTCTTTCCGTATTTTAAGCCTTTATCTTTTATTGTATAAATGTAAAAATATTTAAGAACATATATAATCATATTTTAGTTATTTCTATCCATTCCCGGCATTACAACGGCTACATGTTAACTACCATTTAAAAAAATATTATTTTATTATTAGAGTGCAATGTAAGATTCCCAAGAAACTCGTTGTTGCGTGTTGGGTACGCCATCGAGCATAGCGTCCCCTTTAAAGTCATATTAATATTTTATTCAAAAATATGGATAAATATGAAAATGTCATATTCCTTATTTACCTGGGGTGTTACAGGAATAGATTATGATAGATGATCTCACTTCGCGCTTCATGGAAATAATCCAACAAATCTTTTGAATAATTAACAATGAAGTGTTCCCTATAATATATATAGGAGTTTATTCTATACTAACCCCTAGAGAATGGATCAAGGAAAATTTCCCTAACCAAACAGGTCGATTCTAATGATGAAAAAATATCTATGAATTTTTTGAATAAGTTCCCAGCATGTACAAGAAGTAAATGATGTATCCCTTTTTAACCGGGTCATTCTGGTGTATCATGACTCATGACTATGTTTGTTCATGCGTACATGACATGTCTATGCATATGTACTCATGGTCGTGTCCATGTCCATGTTTGTATAGTCATGTCTATGTATAGTTGTCTATGTCTATGCCTTTTTCTTGTACCTTCAAGGGAATATTTCAAGTCCCCAGGGAAGCGTCACATGATTTATTATAGGGGTTACATGTCGTGCAATATTTATCATCCCCACAAAACCCCAATGCTGTATAGGGGGTCCCAGATGATGTGTAAATCCAAAATACATTCCATGTAACATAGAATTCCACATAACCCATGAATGATCCATGTGTCATCTAGATTTTTTATCACCACCATCCCTATAATCATAAAATTTAGATATAGAGATTGAATAACCATACCATCACCACTGGATAGACTACTTCTTCTGATTAATAAAAAATCGCTACCTAAAGCTACCCATGTATCATTCATAAAAAAATGCATGAATTCCTCTGATCTAAACCTAATCATAAACAATCACTATAACCTCTCATTCTATAATAAATACAGAATACTAATATATGATTGCAATCAATTTCATTAATTAATGGGGGCACAACGATTGATTATAATTTATTTCATCGAAAAAATAGTAAAATGAACACTAGTGATGAATTCGTGACGAATACTATGAGAAATCTAAGAAACACATAAATGAGGAATGAAAATTGGCCATTATTGGTTTTCATTGATCAATTTACATTATAATGAAAAATAATGATCCAAATAACAATAAAAAATATCCTAAAAATCAATGAAAATAAAACCCATACCCACAATACAACCAATCTGCGATTCAACATCTTAGTCAATTGATTCACATTCATCATAAAAATAATAAACATAGAAAGAATCCATTAAAATATCATATTATATATGTTTGGTTAAATTTATTGTAAAGAAATATTCTATTTCATTATCATTGGCAAGATCCCGAAGTTCTATCACACAATGTTTGATGATCCATGATCCTGGCGATGCTCTCCAATGGAAGATCCTACAACACACTCCAATGAATCCTCTTGATTTTGTAGAGTTATGAAGACAACCATGATAATATCCAATTACAATTTTATATAGAAACATAATCAGTTTTGGGTAATAAATTAAAATAAAAATTTATTAAATTAATTTATTCAAATGTCTGCCGATAATCGTGCCCAACCAAAATGTCGGACACACTCTAAGGTTGTATAATTGATAGGGTAAAAACCATGATCTCAACTCAACTACGATGTCAGATTTTGAATTAATGAACTTTTTGGGATTTATTAAAATTTTTTTAGGATAATTGTATGTGTGTGCTATTAATATATTTCATATATTTCAAATATTATTTTCACACACACCCGGACTCAGAATATCACACTTTCTCTACACCTAAAATCGAAAATAATCTATATGATATTTAAAAATAATATATGGAATAATAAAAGTTATTATATTGTTCTTACGATGGGATTTAAAACCAAAAAATTCTAAAACTAAATGAAGGAAAAAGAGATGTGGGAACTGTGCATGCATCTGAGACTCCCACACCTATGTGCTCCCCTAAATATTATCATGCTACCATCAGACACACTAGGGGAATTTATAACCAAATAAATATCATGACCTATTTATTTTTTATCTCTATTAATTATTATAAAAATGTATCTCCCTCATTTATATCCATCTCTCCCCAATCAATGACATGTGATGGGTTGTGCATATACCTCCCCAGCTGCAATTAGTTGAAAAGGTTCTGCACTCATTCTTACTATGACAGTAGAGTTAAGTGGTAACCCCCAATCATCTCTACAATGTATCTTGAAAGGGGTAAACAAATAGAGGAAAATCATTCCACACATACCAAATCTCCACAATCTATATCAAGGTGAAACTTGTATGATGATATGTTGTTCCTCCTTGGACTAAAATTTCCTCCTTCATCAGCCTGTATATGACTTCTAACAGCTATAAAAAACCCACATCCAATATTTTATGATATGATCCTTCTCTATAGGGTCTCACACCAACATTGTTACCATAAGTAATGACCCTCTTGGGATAATCTAGAAATGTTGTGACCTGTAGGGTCACCCATAAAATTCCCCAAATGGTTTCATACTAATGGTATACTGATATATGTTATTTTATGAGAACTCCACCAATTGTAAGTGATACTCATATATATGGATGAAACCTATAAGGAAAGCCTAAATAATTTCCTCTATGATCTGAATAATGTGGCAAGTCTTGCTGTCAGTATAGAGGTTAAAATCTATACTCAAATGTCTTTGAGTAACAAAATCTTCATATAGTCCCTTGAAAAACAAAGATATGAATTGAGAATGATGGTTTGAAACAATCACTGAGGGAACTCTATGGTGTCAAACTATCTCAAAAAAGTAGAGGAATATGATTATCCCTAATAAAATGTACTATCGAAGAGCTAATAAGTGGGTTGATGTGGTTATTTTTTCTATTATTACACATGTTGATTCATCTCCCCATGATGTATGTGGTAACCCCATCATTATGTCTACTGATATCTCTTCCCACTTCCACTCTAGAATCTCACGGGTATTAGAAAACCCACTAGAACCTAGTGCTTATCCTACACTTGATGACATGTAAGGCATTGCGATATAAACTTTGAAACTCCCTTCTTCATCCATAGTCACTAAAACTGATGTTGAAGGTCCTATTATATCATTTACACACCTTGATATTCCATAAAATAAAATGTATTAATCGCTCTAAAAACCTATTATCACAACATCACTAGATCCAATGTGCATCCTCTATAAATAATTACATACTCCCCACCTTCAAAAAAATACATCATGAGCATGACCAACAGATAGCTTCATATGTAGGTTCTCACAATCGGTATCCCCAAATATTTCCACTCAATATAGTTTTAGAAACAAATGGGTAACATCCATTGACTAAAAGAAAATATTATCCATCACAATACAAAAAGGTTATCTTCAATGAGACCAAATACTCTCACGCCTCTCTCAATAACTATGAACATGATTTCCTATTAATAGTATCTACTACCACATTCCACTTCCCAAGAGCATCTATATTCTCTATGTCACAATCCTGGAGAAATTGTATGCCTTTGGTCTATCTGAAGCCATTTTCCTCCCGATAAGAAGATATACATGATACTCTTGTTGTATAAATAGATGATAAACTTATATCCTATTAGGTAGTTGTTCTATATCTTTAGTGGGAAGTCGATCAATGATAACTCAAGATCATAGGTCATGTATTTAAATTCATGTGGTATCAACTGATCTAAATTGTAGGCAATTTTTTTTCTATATCATAAAAATTACATCCCAGTCCATGATATATCATAGAACATTGAATACATGACACCCTCCTATAGAAATCTAAAGATGGAAGTGCTTGTCAATCTAAACCTCATCTTTATTAAAGCCTGTTATCACCTCTCTATACACATAAAAGGATTCCTATTTCTAGTCAAGGATATCAAGGGATCCGATATCATGGAAAAGTCTGGTACGAATATCTTATACTTTTCTACTAACCTAAGGAATTTTGGCTCCTCCATAACACTCTTGGGTGAATACCAACCTAAAATAGTATCAGACTTTACTAAGTCCACTGCCACACCATATACTGAGAAAAAATGTCCCAAAAAGTGTAACTCTTGAATAAAAAAATATATCTTATAGAGATTCCCATAAATTTAGTGATCTCAGAGTATGTCAAGAAAACATTTTATGCGTCTCACGTGCTCCTCATCAGATGCCATGTACACTAGGATATCATTGATTAAGGATTCCTTAAACTATTCTGTGAAAGGATAAAATATCAGGTTCATGAGTGCCATGAAAACTAACATGGAATTATTTATTCCAAATTGAATAATTATATAGTCATAGTGACTGTAGAGACATCTCAATTCAATCATTTCTATATCATCATCCTATACTCACAGTTGGGAAAACCATGATCTGAGGATAATCTTCAAGAATTATCACACCACTCTCAACTGATTAGTTAGGTTTTCAATCAATAGTGGTGGAAAATTATTCTTCATGGTCACTTTCTTAGAGAACTAGTAGTCCACATATAACCTCAAGCTCACATCCATCTTCTTAGGGAACAACAATCAGACTTCCCATGGGGAAACACTAGGTCTAACAATGATCTTCCTATAAAAGTCCTCTAACTACACCCTCAGCTTGGGAAGCTCCGAGGGTTCCATCAAATATGCTAGCATAGATATCACAATTTTCATGGGGTGAAGGTAGATATAGAATTCTATCTATAAAGAGGGATGTAATCCCAATATTTCCTCAAGAAATAAGTCCTTATACACCACCACCACTGTAGGGAACTGAAAAATCATAACATCCACTCCACCAAGGGTCATTCTAGGAAAATAATGAGTGATCAGATGCACCCAAATGTGATTGATTCCATCATGTGCTACATATGTTTCCTTTTTCCCAAAAAAGGAAAATATAATCCCATAACAATTAACTCACCACATCCTTTACCTGGAGAAGTATATTTTGCAATGAAATATATATATCCATTCCATAAATATGATGATTTCATATTATATCATTGTTGTCATAATGATATCCCAAACAAAACATTCACCTCCAAGAGTTTATTCAAACTATCAATAAAATTGTGTGAGAAATGATTCATATCTTTTAGGAGTCTCTACGGGAAAGGGAAGATCCAAAAAGCTAAACATGAATCTCTATGTTTCATACTAGATATATTGAAAATAATTAATGAATTACCCCAGGGTTAATTAGTAATGAAAATACAGCATAAAACACACATATCATAGCTCATATCATACATGGGGCATCAGTGTCAAAAACCTCGACCACCTATAGCTTCCCTCACCCATGTTCTTAGCTCCTTGAGGTTGGCATGGAGCACATGCTGGTGGTGGATGTAACAAATCTAAACTTCTATAAAATATAAATTCTTTCCCATATCTTCTTCTATGTTTTAATCCTAGAGAAATATCCTAATATTTATATTTCTTCCTCTTAGGTATCCCATATACTGTCTTCTAGTCATCCATATAGTGGGTCAAATAATATCATGAAAAATTCCCCTCCCATCACAAGAGTAACACCACCTATAATTTAGATAACTAGACCCATGATGTGAGATATAAACTGAATACCATGTATCTTTGGATTACCATTCGAATCATCTCACATGTCTTGGTACATGATACTAACAACAACTCCCTTTAGACTTGGTGTCTTCTCATGTATTCCCATTACTGGAAACAATAGTCTATGTATGATCATATATCAAACTATCAACCATGAAATAACAATATAGTACCCTAGTATAGGTAAGAATTAAAATAGGTATCATGTTAGCTCGAATATCCTTGTTTAATCCTCACATGATGGTCTGATCCGGAATGATTGGATCGTGAACCCTTCCCATCGAGTACCTATGTAGGTTGGTAAAACTAAATGAATACTCACCAAATTTTTACTACCCTTCTAAAGATTTTTAGTCTCTTGGATGTGCACATACATCAATATAACTACAGATAACTTCTTTCTAAAAATTTTCTCAATCTCATACCATGAATTAGTTACCTCATCATGTGTTTGGGTAACTAACCCTAACCATCCCCATGCAAATCCAAGGAAAAGGCTTGCTACATGGACCATCATCTAATCTACTAATTTCACCACAAGATGGAAATATCATGTCATTATATCAAGCTAATTTGTAGCTACATGTGGGTCAGGCTCTCCTAATAACATGAGGGGTCACTATCATTGAAACTCATAAAGCATGCTCAGCCTACACACCTCATCTTATGGTACTATGGGTACCATCTACTTCTCAATAACTGGTTGTGTAGATTTTGAATATATTGTATGTAACATCTTTATAATTGGTCCTAATATTAATGGGTCATCCCTATGGAAATCATCATTGTGATGTTGATGCCGAATCCTAGATGTAATACATTAAAGAGGCATCTAGGAAAAGAAAATACATTTCCGGATCAATGATTATATCTATAGAGATGACTCAAACATAACATTGAAACCACTATCGATTTATATATGTTTCATATAACAATGATTTTTCCTACATCTAAAGAATACATGTTTCATGTTGAATGATAGGTAATCAGAGTCTTTTTGTATATATATTCCATCCATTGTACCAATACTAGAGTACCTACCATGAAATATGAACATCGAACATTTAAAATTGTTCCCCATACCAATCACATAGACTCTGGTCCTATTTTAGAATCACCATCAATGGATACCACTCTATCACGACCCATACTAATGGGACTTAGTCCCAAAATACCCTAGTCCTACCTATAATAGTCAAGGGGGTGGTGACTAGCACAAAGTAAGCATATCATTAAAATTGGAGGCCTTATCAAAATGTATCTAAAACATACAAATCACCAAGACCCTAAAAATAAAAAATATAAAAAAACTCATAAAACACCCATGATTTGGTCTATGTTCGACTATTAGAGTACAAAATATTAAATGGAATGAAAAAGGGACAAATACATGCCCACAACAAAAAGTCTGAAAACAAGTGCAATTTGAAAGTATAAAAGGTGTCATTTGTTAAGGTAACCTTTAGAACATACCTCAGTCAGTATAGCTCACTAAGCTCCATCTGCCCTTGTATTATCTAGGACTTTATATAAAAGTTTGATCATCTATATAATAGATGACATGTATGGGAAAATCCCATGAAGTGGTGAGTATAAAAATACCTAGTATGACACCCTAGAATGACTAAGCATATAAAAACAAGAATAATAGTCAGCTCATTAGAGGTATATGTCTACAACACATATAATAATATATATATATATATATACTCAAAAAATACCCATAGATTCAAGGAAAAGTACAAATTGTAATAACAACCTAGGAATCCCTCTTGACGGTTCCAAATAACACTCATCATGGAGTGTACACTCCATGAGTTAGATACCACTGGTGGAGTCCATACAATACATAAAGCTCATTAGTTTTCACCATAAAAAGTAAACACATGAGGTCTGAAAATAATGATACATAGATGATGATCACACCCAAGTACATGAGGTATACCAAAAAACTCAATCTATAATAACCCATTAAGTATAGGATCATCACTAGTGTGTTGTTAGTCATGATGGCACCAATAACTACACCTAGGGTAGAATTATGATATTTGATCTCACTATAAGCCTCATGGAAGAATTCCAGAAAATCTATCTATCAATTCCCACTAAAGGGATCACCATCCTTTGTATAGGAAATGATTCCATATTAACCCTTAGGGAATAGATCAAAGGAAAGATTCTTAATGAAACTTTTACATGGTAAATATATCAAGGTATCTATGAATTCATTGAGTGAGTTCAGAAAATTTCTTGTTAGTAAAAATTCTGTACCTATAGAATAGGTTCATGATGATGTATCACAATCCATTCCCATGTTCATGTTTGATTACATGACATGTCCTATCTTTTGTACTCCATGCTTTTTCTACGTACAACTTGTAGTGTCCTTATATGGTTATACTTGTATGGGTCCATGTTAGTGTACCATTCTAGGTCAATGATTGACACCCCAAGTAAGGGTCACATTCCATGTGATAGGGGTTACAAACTGTGTGATATTTACCTTCTCCATGAAACCCTAGCACCATAATGGGGGGGGGGGGTCCAACACTGTGTGTAAATATGAAATAAACATTATGTAACATGAAATTTAAAAAAACCATTGGAACCTATTCATATCATCTCAATTTACTGGTTTCTCCAAACATATCACTAGGAAATGTAGATTTACAGTTTGATTGATCATACCATAACCATTTGTTGGATTTCACCATCTGATTCACTGGAAATCACTACCCAAAGCTTTGCCTATGTCATTCGTCAAAAACACATTCTAGAATGCCTATGATATGGCCATGAACCAAAAATATTTTGGTTCGATCATGATATATCATTAATATAAAACCTAGATCTAGGATGTTGATCCATTTCCCAATGGAATGAGTGCACAATGAATGATTATCTGGTATTTCATCAAACCAGCAGTCAAAAAACACCAGTGATGAATACATAAAGAATAGTGGGAGAAATACATGATACATGAATAGTGTAATGACCCTTAGCCATTTTTCTTTGTTATAATCCATTTCTATTATAATAATGAACAATGATCTCAATAATAATAAACAATTATCCCATTAATCATGACAAATAAAACCCATACATTAAATACAACTGGTTAGGGAATGAAACCGTTATTTAATTCATTGATGTTATTTGTAGAAATAATACATGGTTAATGAATCCATGAAACATCATCCTACCTCAAATTTGATCAATTTCTGATGAATAATGACTCTATTTTTTTATCTTTGGAAATATCCTTAGTTTCTATTGACCACTGATCAATAATCCATGATTCGGTCTTCACTCTCCAATAAAAGCTCTTACAATACTCTCCAATGGATCTCCTCAATTTGCATGGTTATGCGTCTACCCACGAAAATATCCCATAACTACATTTCTATTGAAATTTTATTAGAATGTGGTAATAAATTCAATGAATGAATTTATTAAATTAATTTATACCAATGTCCACCGTTGATCGTGCCCAAACCAAACTCCTGATGCGCTCAAATGTTAAATCACACCTAGGGTTAAAACAATGCTCTAAAATCAACGAAGGTGTCTAATATATGATCCAAGCCGCTATTTATATGATATTACACTTTTTATAGAATTATGTGAATGGTTGAAAAGAGTATATTTTATATATTACAAAAAATAATTCTAGGAACAATGGGAATCATAATCTTATGCCATCATTATTCCTAGATCAGAAAAATAATTAATTTATTTGAGAATGTTTAGGGAAGATCACTATTAATTAAATAAAGAAAAAAAGGATAGGATTCCATTTTAAATTTGTATATTGGAGAACACATTAAATTCCCAAAGTCCAGAGGAATACAACCATAAAATTGAGTGCCATGAGACCAATTGCTACAATGCCCATTATAAGTAGACCAAGTAAAAAACATGAGTGTGACCCCAGATAGGCCCAAAAAATTAAAATTGGTGACATATCCAAACACCACCACTATTTTGTCTTCACGGATGCTTCTACCGTAGCTAGAGACCATCCACCACCTACTCGAGGTCATGCCACCCCGAACCCGCCTCATCGTCGACTCGCACCCAACCTAAAAGGCCATTTCCATGAAGTGCAAGGCTCACATTAGAAAACCATTCAAAAAACTTTCTACTCAGCTCCATGAACTCCACCTGTACACTAGAACCAAAGATCATCACTGCCACAACCAGATCATCACATCTCAAAACTATAACACACATAGATTCACTATATTTCTACAACAACAATCCACGGAATCAAGATCCTTCATCACCATGAATTACATAACCCAATTGAATTTCCTCCCAAAGAAACACCTAAATGAAGAACTTCATTTACCAAGATACCCACATATGTCTGGTAGATCATTATGTAACTATTAGGCTATATATATCCCCTACATCATTTGGTAAAATTTAAAATCTCATAAAATAATCAGGGGAAATGAGTTTTGGTGCTTGATCCTCTAAGGGAAACAAGAAGGGATGCTTAATCCACTTTAGAAAATATTTTGTACTTTTTAATAGAGTATTTATGATGGTATTGGTAGTAAACCATGAAATATGATATTTTTCTATACCTATGTTTATGACACACTTGTTAATATATATTCTAATATTATGATCCATGATTGTCTTCACATGTTTCTAAACCATGGTATATATTATGTACCTCCATGAATTTCCTTTAATGACCCGAATAAATAATATGTGATGGTTATTTTTTATAATATAATTATCTCATGTCCATTATTTCTCGCATTATTATTATCTAACTCCTTTTGTGACAGGTTAATAATTTTTAACCTAACTGATCATTTGAGTTCACCGATTATTTTGTTTCTACTTACAATGGTGGTTATATATTAGACTATTTGTAAAAGAAAATTTAATGAGGATATATTTATAATAAATGAATATTTAATGTTTTATAATATGTTCATGTGTATAATTATTAAAAATAATAAATCATTTGCTCCATGGGTTTTTGATGATATTTGTGAAATTTATTTCTAATGTAATTAAGAAAATATTTATATTTATCAGGTATTTCCTCAATTATGACTGTCACTAGAGGAAACATTATTGGACTTTCTAAATAAATTTTCTTCTTTTGATTGGAAATTTTACTCCCTTATACTTAAACACAAAATGATTCACGAAACATTATATGTATAAATCATATTTTCCAAGTGCTTTTCAAAAATAGTGAAAATATTTATTAATCTCATTAACATTGTTAGAACATTTCCAATGATGATAAAAAATGGATTTTGTGACCAAAAAAAAAGTTAATGGAAATATATTAATCTCACTAAGTTATTAACATACTCAATCATATTGAGTGTATCAATGGAAACTAAAAGCATATGGTTATCTTGTATCTAATGACATCGAAACCTTATTTGGATCCTTATATTGTAACATAAGCATCAAGATTCATTTTTTTTAAAATTAAATAGTTGGTTACTCAAGATGAAATTACTATAACACATAAAATCATTCCTTACATAGGAAATATTATTAATTTGCCAATAGTAATAGATTATTTTATTAATATTATCATTTTAGGGATTGATCATAATGAAAATTTGAAAGATAGTGATGTCATTTGTCTATAAAAAATCATTTCACAAATTAGGCTCATGTTTTATAAAATAATATTTATTAAATGTGCTAAAACTATAATGATGAGACCTTAAGAAATTCATCATAACTTCTAGTATTAAAAGACCCATAACTCATAATGAATTCCACTGATTACCATGTAAATAATATAGGGCTGTATAAGGTGTAAAAAAATTATAAATCATATGATATATGAATCTAGGGTAATTGATTAGATAAATCATTACCCAAATCTATCATGTGGATTCACTAAAAGTTACTAAAATAGATCATAATGGTTATGTTTTCCAAGATAAGTGTATCCCAAATATATATTCCAAAAAGGAACCAAAGATTTATAGTCCCCTCAATAATTTCTTTTCAAAACTAGATAATCCATGGGCACTAAGCTTTGGTATGTCTTACCCATTAGGATAATCGTGGTCTTAGCATGTGCCAATTTAGAATGAATCTAACACATAGTATTTTAATTGCGAATTAATCTCACCATATTAGCACATGATATTGTATTGATTGGTAATCCTAGTTCAAATGGTTTACATTCTAATCTTATTCTTTCCATAGAATAAATATGTAAAAAATCTATTAATGTTCACCTCTATAAAAACAATCATAGAATGTGTTATTATCCTAAATTAAAATCAAATTATATTCTAGAAAATAAAAATGCATCCCAATACTATGGTATATAAAACCCATTCTTATAATGTATTATAATTAAATAAAATCAACAATACCAACATGAGTAAACACAGATACATAGATAATCAACCCTCACTTCACTACACAAGGCTTAAGAATTTGGGAATGTTATTAGTCCATCCAAAAGTCCAGCTACCCAAGGATAGTTTATTGAAGAAATATTTCAATTACATCATATTTATAACAAAGAATATATATGTATCATAATTAATTAAAAAATTCATGATCATAAATCAATAAAAGTTCAATTCCAGGATGAAGAAATCTAAATCCATTATAATACCATTAATTTAACTCCTTAGATGAATGTTTGATAATATATAGAACTAATTTAACAATTTAATCTAAATACTAAAAACATAATCATAATATATAAATTTTTATCTATGAATAATTGACAAGTGAATACAAGAAATAGACGAACATTTCATAAATTTTAAAAAGAGATAAATCATTTTTTATTTATTTAGTAATAAAAACTAATTATAGAGACATTATAATTTTTAAAACCTTATGTATATTAAATAATTTTGAATATATATTCCTTATATTCATATATATAAATATATTTTTTTTATATTATTCATTATATATAATTTTCTCAAATATATGATATTATTTGAAATATATATATTTTATACACTAATATTATTAAATAAAAACATACATAATCGAAATATCACATAGTTATGAATATTTAAAACATGATAAATGAAATCATAAAAACACATTTTGATTTGTGTTAAAAATACCCAAATAAGGTGTTTAAATTTTAATAATTAAAATTAAATCCAATAATTTTTTTTAAATAATGATATAACTAATCCTTACTTTTTAATTTATAAACATTTAACAAATGACACTTATAATTTTTAAATAAAAATTTCATATCAAAATAATTTGTCATTCCATATACATTCAAATATAAATATATTATTATCAAAAATTATTATTAATTGATATTTATTTATTCAATGTTTCAATAACTTTTAGATAATATACTATAATAATTTTTTAATTAATTAATTTTCAAAAAATAAATATATTAACAAATATACTAAAGTGAATTTTTTATAATTTTTAAACAATATATAAACATACACTAAAATTCATAATTGAATTTTTAAGAAATATTTTCCTTCAATATAATGTTTTTGACAATATACACTATATTATTGAAAAAAACATAACACACCCCACGTAAAGAAAGAATGGACCTGAATGGCCCAAATGCCTTCTTTTTTATTGATCCTGATACCCCCCCCCCTTCAAGGGATTAAGGGGAACCATTAAAAGGAATGTAGGCTCAAGGATTACATGACCCTGAAGGTCTTTAGGAAATATACAGACAATATATGGAACTCCTCCTCACAGCTTCTTCTTCATGATATCATCTCCCCACCTTCACATGGCTTGATTAGCTAAGCTTCCCGTGCAAACAAAGGCTTGTCACGATTTCAATGCCATACTCACTATTTCTGACAAATCCACTTAGCTTCTACTCTAGTGAATGCTCCTGCCCTAAATCCCAATATAGAGTCTTCTCTTTTTAGTGTCTTTATAATATTTTATGCATAATTTCAGTTGGGCTAAAGGCCTTAAGGTGACCCAGATTCCTTGAGGTGGCCTAGAATCCTTAATGGCCGGAAGGCCATGGGAGGCCCGAAGGCCTTAAAGGACCCGTGTCCCAAACCGGTGGCCCAAATTCCGAAACGGATGAATAGTTCTGGCTGTTACAATACCAAACCATACCTTCTGTAGTCGCTGCTACAACACAAGACACAATACTACAATAATACTTCTATAATAACCCAACAATATGTCTCCTCCCATTTTGAACATGGGACTCTTGGATGCACTTGCCGACTCCTCACCAACTGGACTGAGGCTCTTGTGCATATGGAAAACCATGGTAGGTGGGAAATTTGGGTTACAATAACAACCATTATATCACATTAATGTAACACACCAAAAAGTTATGAGATAGATTATTTTTATTTTCTTTTATGTCTTATATTTTCACACTGCACTATGATTATATTTCTCTATACACAACAACATATTATCATGTAGTATACCAAACACTATTATTGGCTTCTGTTAGACAAAATTTCAAGTTATTTTGATAGAATTCATTTCACGAACCACTGATTATAGATTTTGGTCAATGTATAAACAAACTATGTTTATATTATGTTATACTCAATAACAAAGGAATCTTTCCATAATCTTAACACTGACTTGGCTTGCATTACATGCTAGAGAGAACTTCCTCCGTAGCTTGCATTGTACACAAAACTCAGTTTCAATAAACAACAATATATTATTAAAATATTATTATTTAATGGGATATAAACTAGCTATTATGAATATTATTAACAAAATTTTAAAAAATTTATATCATTAACTTTAATATTATTTCATTCAGAGATCTTGATATAAGATGAAATTCTATTTTTCATATAAATGATGTATTTTTCAAAAAATGCAGTTTTTCCACCTTTTCATGGAACACCCATTTAAAATATTGTTTTTAGAAATTTTATATATTATATTTGACAAAATATATATCTTCATTGGAAGTGGGACATCAATATTTATCTTTGTTGAAATTATGGTATTTTTCAAATGGAATTTATATTTTGATGAATAGTTAAAAATGCGGCATTTTAATTCAAAACATCCTTTTCATATAATTTATTTATATAGTTATATGATCTTTTAAATTAGTTTTAATGTTTTAAATTATTATTTTTTTATTATTTAATCCAATTTTGGTTATTGGATGTAATTTCACATTTAAATTGGACATACACAAATGAAAATCTTTTGATAACTTTTTAGTTCTTAAAAACCCGCATTTTGGTTTTGACAAAAGGAATTAATTTACAATTACTTTTTCAAAATTATATGTTTTCAATTATGAAAAATGGATTCCATATTTTGAAACAGTGGGTCTGAATTATGTAAATCAGTCGGTTTATTTATTTTCTTTATGAGAATAGTAAGTAAAAAAACCTTATTTACCACATTTAATGGTAAATCAGGTAAATTAGTTTAACAAATAATATGATAAAGACAAAAAAAATCCTAAACCATTCCAAAATAATATTGGATGAATAAAATTATACCCTTAAATTATTTTTTTGAATCTTAGTCATTTAAAGACCACATATAAATGAAAATTTCATAGATATTAATAAAACCAATGAATGTGAAAAAATGTCAAACACCGATTTCATATAAGTATAATAATTTAAATATAGGGATAAACTGATTATATCATTGAACATAAATATTAAATGGAAATATAAAATTATTAAATAAATAATCAAAATTTATTTTTAATTTTTAGAAGAAAAAATAATTACATTAATGTCTTATACATTAATGATGTAAAAATTAATTAATTGATGACAAATCAATAAAAAAATTATTATTAAAAAATTAATAACTATGAAAATTCCCAAACACATGATCAAATCATACTGAATGATTATATCTCGAAAATAATCACCCAAGGGTCATAATAGTGTACATTTAAAGCCTTATAGAATATATTACCACATTTCTATTATTTTATTTAATGTAATCTTAATGTATCCACATTCATACATTCATAAGTAGAATATTTTCAATGATTTATTTTATAATAGATAAATTATACTTCATATATTCTAATGAAATATAATAAATTTATCATCATTATAGTAGTTTAATTTTAATTTTTACTCAGCAAATATGTCTTCTAAATAATTTCATAAAATCATTGTAGTTATTATTTTATTAATGGAGATATCAAATAAATGTTATTAAAAAGTTTAAAATAGACATATTTTTGGAAAATTAATATGTCAAATGAATTTTATTGATAACCTTGAAAAAATGAATATATAAAAAATAGTTTATTCTAAGATAGCTTGTTATATTTATATTGTTAAAAATCAATAAATTGAAAAGTTACATGGTGGACACTATTTAATGTTTATCAAAATAGTGTTTAAATAAATTATTTGAATATCATAAAACTTTTTTAAAAATATAGAATAATTATTATATGGAAAAAATATATAAATTATTTATTTATGATTTAATTTTCATCAAATAAGTAAATATTTTACCCTTTTAACATTGAAATATTTTCTACCCTTGTAAAAATAAAATAGAATAAATAAGATTAAAATTGAAAAAATATGATTTAAATGGATATATAAACCTATCTAAAATTTATTCATTGATGGTATTATAACCCTATATCATGTAATCATATAAATTGGTACATTTTGGAGTTTTCTTAGTGGGTTTAAATTTTTTATTAATTAATATTTTTTTAGATTCCAAAAGTTCCCCTCACCTCAATTATAAAAGGGATCATTCTCCCGAATTTCTTCACAACTAATTAAGATTTATATTCATCTATACCCTACCAATTTCTATTCTAAAATTATTGAGTTACATTCAAGAGGTTATTCTCATCTCAAAATGAAAACTCTAGTTCCATTAATAGGAGATCTAAAGAGAGCACATCAAAGAAGAGGTAATCTCCTCTACGGATTCTTTCATATTTCTTTCTACTTCTAATTCAACTTCATGAGTTGTCTCATTATAGAATAATAACTCCAATATAAAATATATACTGATATGTTATTATAATTATGAAACAATTATATTAAACTTTATATCTATCCTATGAAAGTTGAAATCGCCACGCGTGCGTACGTACGACTCACCATCTCCACACTACGTTGCAATCTGTTTTTCACAATCAACTTACTTGGATGGTTAAAAATTTATTTAAGGAATATATATGTTTATTATAAAATTATATTTATTGTTAAATATAGTACAACATTCATATCAATACCATTCAACAATAATGGGAGTGATATATTTGCTCGTTCATACGTATGACCTACCCTCTTGACAATGCGATGAGATTCGTTCTACATGATAATCACTCAATAATTATTATATAAATGTATATAATGAATAAAAATGGTATTTTTCAGAATAATACCATTTTATAATGATATAAATATGACCTAGGAAGAAGAACTAGAACATATTCGACAAAACATTCATACAATCATAAAGAAGTTAAAACCTGAATAACTAGTAATAATGAATTTTTACAAACAAAAGAAATAGAATATGACCATGATTTTGGAATAACTTAATAAAATTATCAAAAATATTATATAGGTGGTTCGAACACATATAAAGTATATCATATCTAAAGTGTGGGATAATTTTGAAATCTCATTTTTATCCAATATTATTTATACATAAGTTTTTACTGAGGATATATTTATCATCCAAGTCTATGATTTAAAAAAAATTCATATTGTTTTTATTCTTCTATGTATCATTAAAATAAATTTTTCTAATTTGTATTAACTTTTACTACATGTTTTTGAAGGCATATTTCTTTTGTTTATCATACGAGGTACTTTTTGACTTTTTGAACAAAAGTATAATGAGCATTTTTTTTAAATTATACATATGAATTAATTTTTTTACGATTCGATGATGCCTTATTTCCATGAAGCATCCTATACACTATTTAAAGTTTATTTTCAATTAAATTTTTTTCTTTTACGATTTCATGACATTTTGATAAAATAAAACGTTTTTGAAGAAGAATGTATATTTTACACAATAATTAAGTTCATGCGTTTTATCGAAATTTTTTTCCATTTAAGATGATTCTCTTAAATAGGGTTATGTTTATGTCCATATTATTACTATGATTTATTATCGTAATTATGGAATGATATTTTATATGGATTATGTTATGAAGGAATAATGTTTAAGAAACCCATTTTATTTCTTTTGTTATGCTATGATGAATAATTTATGTTTTTCTGGCCCATGTAAGAATTATTCCATTATGAGATGTGTGGGACCTATATCACCTTCAAATTCATTGGGAAACGATTTATATCTAGAGAGATAAAAACGACTAGAATAGAAAGTAAATCTAGTTCAGTAATACAGGGTTGGAACAGAATCTAAATATAGTTCAGTAATACATGGTTGGAATGGCATGTAAAACTAGTTCAGTAAAGGGCTTTGTATACTATCATGGTCTTGGAAGCAAAACATTGGACACTATGGTAATCATATTATGAGTTTATTTTCATTCCACAATTCCATGTTTTATGAAAATTCAATTTTATCATGGTTAATGTTCCTTATTTATCTATGCCTTATGGATGACCATGATTTATTTCATGACTCATGATTTTGAAATATCAAAATTATGGTCATGTTTTTACATTATTATATATAGGGTTCATTTTATGTTCTCAAGGATTACCCTTACTAGGAATTTGAGCCCACCATTTTTATTTTTTCATTTCTCTAGGATATAAAGAATGGTTTTAGGAAGGAAAAAAAGGGAAAGATCATTATGAGAGATATTGAAGATCTTTTTGCGGGTTAGATGATTATGTTCCATGTATCCAAAGACACTAAACTAATACAGTATTTGGGGATATATTTGTGCAATATATTATGTATTCATAAATATAAGTTTTATGTCTATGTACATAAAGCCTGGGTTGTTAGAGTGGGTATCATAAAAAAAGAGGTAAGAATGAGTATGATAATTGGGAACTCTCATGTGAGAACGTTGGAAAAAGAATGACTCTATGACCACGGGCTTTATGAGGTAATGGGTAGCACTGGGGGTGGTGGTGTGTCCCACCCATGGGGTGTATCCACAAATAGATTTTTCTGATATATATCAATTCTAATCCACTTGAAATAATTCTAGACTGTTAGAGTTAGTATAAAAAAAAGGATTAGTCATCATTGGGAAACATGGATGAGAAAACTTTAGTGAGATCCCTAGATATATTTCTATAGCATGTCTACCAGTGTCCCTAAGGGTATGTCTAACTATAGGTTACAATCCTATAATTATAGATACGATCATGAATATCATATGATTAAACCTAAGATGTTAGAGATTGAAAGTACCCCCCTTTATTATGTTGTTTTCCAAGTATGATTTTTCCCCTCCCACTACATTTTTTGGGTTTTAGACAATATCTAGAACCGGCAGGAACCATGTTAATGATAAATGCATGGGGCAATGCAATGATTTTCATCTTGAATAACCAAATATTTTATGAGATGGATTTAGAAATCTTTTTTATATTCTTACACAACCAATGAATCATTATATACTTTAAAATGATCATATAAGGTAAAACAATTGAGTCCTTCATGGGGAAATGTCCAGCTTCTATCAGTGGTTCTTCCGATCCACCTATTGTAGAACACCAGATCAGAACCATTGAAAAGATATTTTCCATCCTTCTATATTGGGAAGATGATAAAGTCTTTTTGGTTGTATATCATTTAAAAGGTGCATCAAAATATTGTTGGACTCTAATTAAGAATACAAGGTAGTAAGATGAATCATAATCCATGGAATGTGGTGAGTTCAAAATCATTTTTTTCAATAATTAATTCCCTTTATTCTTCTAACAATGATGGAAAAGGAGTTCCTTGAGCTTAAGAAAAACGATGATGAATCTATTGGTACATATGAGGTGAATTTTACAAAACATGTAATGTATGCTTTTGGCAATATCATCCAACCTGAATGTAAATTTTATCAATTCATCATTGGATAAAAACATTGTCTTTAAAGGTCATTAGCAATAAGAGACTTTAGTAGCTGTGAATAGTTTGTTCGTTCTTCTATCAAGGTAGAACTATAAGTTGGTGTTACATATCCATCGCATGGTATTGAAAAGAATCAGATGATGGAGTTCAAGGGAAAATAACAATATAATGGGGAAATGAAGAGAAATGTTTCCTTATGCATAATGTGTGGAAAGAATCATGGTGGAGATTGTCATAAAGGAACTAGAAAATGTTTCATGCGTTAAAAATAAGTTCATCAATTAGTTGAGTGCCAAAGTAATGGGAAACATGTTTCTAACGATGAGAAAAGGGAAAAGAATACAAAGAATTCACCACTAATAGTTTAATTCCAAATGTGAATATAAATGGGGAATTATGTTAACCAATTCCCAAATCAAAAGGTTAATGATTATTATTGACATTAGCAACCTCTTCAGGGAAAAGATAAATTTATGTCACAAGTGATCACTATTGGTGATGATGAGTATGACAACAAAGTGGTAGAATTATTAAGTGTCTATGTAATGGGATTACAAAATAGTGTTGTGGAATCTCATTTATATTATTATGGAATATTATAATATCTATGTATTGGTCTATTGTGTTTTTCCATAATTATATGGTACCGGTAACCCTTAAAAGTGATTGAAATATTTTTGTAATGATCATGATATGCGCATAATAAAGGGATAAATAGATAATTAAATGTTTGATTATATTAATGAGAACATTAATACTATAAGGACAAATTGATACCATGGTTTGAGTATATAGTATTTTTATTTTAGTTGTGTTGAAAGAGTTAATTTTGAGATAATGAATGTTTTCCCTAATGTTCTATTGTAATTCATGTTATTCTCATGTTTCAAGAGAATACATTATTAAGGTATTCAAATGTTTTGAATGTGAAAATAAAGAAAAACCTTATGAGAAATGGGAGATTAATGTTTCGTCGATTTAGATCTACTATTTCTAATGTTTTATATTTTTAGTTTTTGGATGGATTTCAATTTTATCCATTTATAGATAATATAGGTTATATTCCTATTGATGTTTTTTAGATTAACATATTATCTCACTATAAAGGGATTTGTTCATATTTGATTACCCTTTCTATCATTTTTTATGAGACATATGGAATAACCTATCATTCTATCACATGAACTGATAATACATCAAGAATGAAAAATTCAACCACATTTCATTAAATAATAGACGAAGTGGAACTTGGTAATGGCATGAACCATGATGAGATTGTATCAAAATAAACTATGTATTTATTCTCATGAAAAATTATTCAATAATAGATAAAGGATCCTGAAAACCCAAAAAGTTATCATAGTACCTTCTTATCAGATGAATCAGATGATCCCTTAAATCGTCACATATTTAAGGATTTCTGGATGTTAACTTTTTCTAAACCATGTTCTCTGTCACTATCTATTAAAACATGACAATTATATTTCTCTCCCATATCTTTGTTTTCACTTCCCACCTATGTTCTCATATGTGGAAACCCACTGATGATTTATTTTGGGTAACCTTTATGCTTCTCACATTCCTTTTTCAAATCAAGTTTTAGTAATCCTTTTTATGATGTGGGTTTCTTTGAAAGAAAAATTCATGTGGTAAACCATTTATAACCACAAAAAATTTTGAGGGATAAATTCATATTAATCGGGGTAGAATTTAACACCATGAAATTTTATGAGATTTTTTTTATTTCATTGATGTATTGTGTTGTAGGCTATAGTATGATTATCTTGCATTTTACACAACATCATATTATCTTGTAGTATATGCAACACGATTCTTGGCTCTTGTTACACACAATTTCATGTTCTTTTGATAGAACTCATTTCATGCTACAATGATTATATATTTTTTATATGTATAAAAGAACTATGTTTGGATTATTTTATAAGAAACACCAAAGGAAACTTGTAATAAACATAACAATGACTTGATTTTCATTTCATGAAATAGCCACCTTCCTCGATAGCTTGCGTTGTATACAATACCAAATTTCACTGAACAATGATATATTATTAAAATAATATTATTTAATGATATATAAATTAGTCATTATGAATAGTATTAATATTTTCTTAAAATTTTATATAACATTAATTTCAATCTTATGTATTTTATAGAACATGATATCTGAAGAAATTCTAATTTTTGGATAAAAGAAGTTTTAAAAAAATGCAGTTTTTCCACTTTTTGATGGAACACCCATTTAAGAGATATATTTTATCACATTTATATATTAATTTTTGAAAAAATAAATATTATATTTGTAAGGGAGACATAAAAATTTATTTTGGATGAAATTTTGGTATTTTTTGATTAAATTCATATTTTGATGAATAGTTAAAAATACTTCATTTTAATTCGAAACTACATTTTCGTCTGATTTATTTATATAGTTATATTATATTATTAACTGGTTTTAATGTTTAATTGGATTATGTTTTTATAATTTAATATAATTTTTTCCATATTATGTAATTAAAATATTAAATTGGACATAAACACCTGACAATATTTTGATTAGTTTTTACTTCTTAAAAAGTAGCATTTTGGTTTTGACAACGTGAATTAATTTTAAATTAATTTCTACAAATTATATGTATTTAATTATGAAAAATGGATTAAATATTTTGAATTAGTGGGTCAAAATTTATCATGACCCGTCCTCGGGGCCCGTGCCATGACTACCCCAAGCCCGCCTTCCATAAGCCAGGGGCTGGAGACTAGAACCAAAGGCATAAATCCCGATAACTGGGAAGGCATCGCCTTTATAAAAGAAAAAAAACACCACAGAGTACAAGCAGAAGTAAAACAGTAAGTACAAAGAGAATTACTGAATGTTAAATGGGCCAGAATACAAACCCAACTGAAAGTACAGCTACAACTGAACAAAAGTCCAACAGAAAAAAACAACAGTTGGAAGAACGAAAGCGGCTCCTGGGTTGTTCACCTCGGATCCTACCTGAAGGGTAGGTACAGATAGCGTAGCTCCTGGATCGTCCACCACAGATCCTACCTGAAGGGTATATACAGATAGCGCATCTCCTCAATGATCTCGCCTATCAACCTCCTCTATATGTCGTCTCGTCGTGAAGTCCACCTCCGGATACTGACTCGTCGTGTGGTCCACCTCCGAGTACCGTCCGATCCTCGAACACTCGGCCTCTGTTAGCACTGCCCGTCATCTGCAACCAACACAACGAGGTTCTGGCATAGCCCGTGCAAGGGTGAGTATAACAATACTCACTAGGGACCTTGAGACCCTCAAGGTCTCACTAAAACCAACAAGGATAACCACAAAGAAGATCTCAATAGATAACATCTACTTAGGTGTATGCCCATGCATATACCTAAGTTATCAAGTAACCAATCTCAATCATGAGGAAAACACCAATATCATGAAATCAATGGATAACCACTACCCAGGTATATTCCCATACATATAACTATGTTATCAAGTGTCCCATCTCAATCATGAGGTAAACACAAGGGTCAAAAGTATTAGCTCAAACCGGGATTTTCATTATCGAAACTGTAACTGCTAAAGAGCCTCGTCTCTGGAGTTTATAGTGGTCCTGTCACGACTCCGAGGTATTACTCACTAACCTAAGACTACTGAGGTACTCCTCCTATCGAGTACTGTGGGCCTACTGCTACAACCAAGCACTTCCCACCATGGGTCTTCCACTACAACCAAGTGCTCCCCCTCATAGCCTCAAGAGGTACTCCTTCTGTCGAGTACCGCGGGTCTGCAGCTACAACCAATTGCTCCTCCGTCGTGGGTCTGCCGCAACAACCAAGAGCTCCCCCTCATAGCCTCCAGAGGTACTCCTTCTGTTGAGTACCATGGGTCTTCCGCTACAACCAAGTGCTCCTCCGCCGTGGGTCTGCCGCTACAACCAAGCGCTCCCCACTGGGCTATCCGAAACACACCGAGTCAGTCGGTCAAGCAGTCATCAGGTCTCAGCCGGCTACGCGGTCTCCGTACTCCGCACGCTCATCTCCGGGAGGGTCTGCTCCACGAGCTACTGGTCGATACTACAAGTATCACAATGTTCCACAAAGAAGTATCTCAATGGACCTCCTCGTCACATGGGTCTCAACGCAACAAACAACGCGTCAATCGGACTCCCGGTCTGTGAGTTACTAGCCTTTTCGTCCCCGGGGCCCGGATGGTTTCTTGTGCGAACCAACCCAGAAGTATCTCAACTGTACCCCAAACTCTCATAGGGTATACTCATAGGGACCTTTTCTCCACGTGATCACCATCTCCACTGACGGTTCGTCAAACGGACGTCCAGTCTGAAAGTTATCATCTTTTCCGTTCCATGAGCCCGGTTAGATTTTGGGTGCAATCCAACCCGGAAACTATCAAACTACATCCAAATATCTGGAGAAGTATGCCAAAAGTTCAGTCTCATCAAAAGGAATTCAACGAGACAGACGGCGCGTCAATCGGACGCCCGGTCTGTGAGTTATTGGCTATTTTGTTCCTGGGGCCAGGTTGATTTTTAAGGAAAAACCAACCCGACCGTACTCCAACTGCATCCAAACCTCAGGAGGAGTAATCCAAAAGATCTGTCTCACTTAGAGGAATCCAACAATGTCGACGAAACGACAATCATACATCCAAATCTCATGTTATGAGTGTTTCCGCTCCGATGGCCCGGGTGGTTTCGTGTACGAACCGAACTGGCCGAACCCAAAGTATTCTAAAGCATTGAGTGTGATATAACGAACCGACAGTCTCGATCCAAGGATCGCATCGCCGCTGATGGTGCGTCGATCGGAGGTACGTAGCTCATGTTATGAGCAAAAGACCGAAAAGGGTTCGAAAACGGGGGCCTGGGCCCGGACCGACCCGACCGCCGCGGCGCGGCCTGACCTGGGGGGCCCGGCCAGGCCTGGGCGCGACCTGGCCCTACCGGCGGGTCGGCTCGGCCTGTTACGACCGAGCGGAGGGGGGGGGGGGGGGGGCGTGCTGCCCCCGCGTGATGGAGCCACAGCCCCACGTGGGGCCTCCCTTGCCAGCGGATGCAGTAGCCGGCCGCGTCTCGTACCCCTCCAGTCCCACGCGGTCGAGGGACCACGCCTTGCCGCCGTGGCTTCAGCCGCGGAGGCTCCTTCCGGCGGCGCGCCGGGCGCCACTGCCCCCTGCCGCCGGCGCCGCCTTACCGGCGAGGTGCACTGGCGGGCTGCTCTGCGGACCACTGAATGAGTTCTGGTGGTCGGAAATATGCGTGGTCTTCTCCAATGGCCCTCTTAGGGCCCGTCCTTCACTGCGAGGACCTCATATCGCCCATGCGGCTTTCTTTGTCGTCGTCTGCCATTCCGCACACCAAAAACGAAAAGGGCGGTGGGTTCGGACTTGTTCGTTGGTCCGCACCCACCGCGTTAGCGGTTTTAAAAGTCTCACCACAACAATTAATCATACGCCGCACGTATAAATCACAAAGATTTAAAAGAATCAACCCATACCTCAACGTTGTCATCGAATGTGATTTCATCAGGGAATTAACTGTCCTGGAAGAAGAGGATCGTCGCGTCGCGGAAGGGGCGTCGCTGTCGTCGCGGTACACGGTGTTGTGCGGTCAAACTCCGAGGATTTAAAATCACATAGATTTAATTGCACCAATAAAACCCATGCTCAAGATATAATCCACAAAGAATTAAAAGAACCTAAACCCCCTACCTCAATAGGTTGTTGATCGAAGATTGTGGCGGGGAAGGAACGTCGCGGAAGAAGCGTCGCGGAAGGAGCATCGCGGAAGGAGGATCGTCGGCGTCACGTCTTCGATCTCCGAGGGTACGGAGTTCTTCGTCGCCCTTCGTCGGAGGCCGGTGTTCTTCGTGTCCTTTGCATTCTTCATGTTCTTTGTGAATGAGGATGAAGATCTTCAAGTTTTAGAGTTTTTCCAATCCTCTCAACAAGCCACCCTCTAGTAAAATAAGAGTGGGTCTTATTTTATTCCCATGCCAACAATTTGAAATTCAAAGTTAAGAAACGAACAATTAATTCGATGAATTAATTGTAACGACTTATCTGCCCAATTAATAGTGGCGTTTAGAATTTAAGAAAACGCACGGTTGACTTTCATTAAAAAGAGGTTTTTGCGGGTGCGTTACTTAGAGGGAAAGAAACGGTGGGGCTCGTGTGGGCCCCACCTCACAAGTATCCTACCAAGTGGGTAGGATATCGTGGGTCCCACCTTATCCGCTCAACCTGGCTTAAGTGGCTTTAAGTGGCTTTAAGTGAAATAAAATAAAGTGTCGCACCACTTTTATTTTATTTTTTAACTTAACCCCAAAAAATTTAAAAGCACACCCGAGCAAACACAACTCCCGAAAAGGCGTTTCTAAGCAAAAACCGGCGCTGCGATTCCATCAGTGCCCTCAGAATTCGATTCCGAGCACCGGATCAAAAGTTAGAAAAACCCGCTCATTCGTTCACTGAATGTACCCGAGCCTAAACATCGTAAATTGATTCCGGGCACACCGGGCCTTGAAATCAGGTTCCGTCAGAAACTGTGTTCTTGTAAAATTTCAAATAAAATTAAGAAAACATTTTTCATAAAATTTCCGGGTCTTTACATTACTCCCACCTCAGAACTTTACGTCCCCGTAAAGCTTTAACACAAACTAGGGATACAAAGCGGTATGGAGCACGCATCTCAGCCTTCCGCTCCCATGTGCTTACCTAGAGGGACCCCGACCCTCGGAATCAGGTTCCGTCAGAAACTGCGTTCTTGTAAAATTTCAAGGGAATTTTTTTCTTAATTTTCTTAGGAATTTTAAAAGAATGCAGTTTCTGACGGAACCTGATTCCAAGGCCTGGAGTGCCCGGAATCAATTTCCGAAGTTTAGGCTTGGGTACGTTCAATGAACGAACGAGCGGGTTTTTTTAACTTTTGAACCGGTGCTCGGAATCAAATTCTGAGGGCACCGATGGAATCAAAGCTCCGGTTTTTTTCTTAGAAACGCCTTTTCCGAAGTTGTGTTTGCTCGGGTGTGGTTCTTAATTTTTTGGGGTTAAGTTAAGAAATGAAATAAAAGTGGTGTGACACTTTATTTTATTTCACTTAAACCCACTTAAAGCCACTTAAGCCAGGTTGAGCGGATAAGGTGGGACCCACGATATCCTACCCACTTGGTAGGATATTTGTGAGGTGGGACCCACATGAGCGCCACCTTTCTTTCCTTCTATGTAACGCACCCACGGAAACCTCTTTTTAATGAAGGTCAACCGGTGTGTTTTCTTTAATTCTAAACGCCTCTATTAATTGGGCCGTTAAGTCGTTACAATTAGTTAATCGAATTAATTGTTCATTTCATAACTTTAAATTTCAAATTGTTGGCATGGGAATAAAGTATGACCAACTCATTTTTTACATGAGGGTGGCTTGTTGAGAGTAATGGAGAAACTCTAAAACTTGAAGATTTTCATCCTCCTTCACGAAGAACGTGAAGAAAGCGAAGAACGCCGACCACCGACGAAGGGCGGCGAAGAACGCTGAACCCTCAGAGATCGACGACGTGACGCCGACGATCCTCCTTCCGCGACGCTCCTTCCGCGACACTTCTTCCATGATATTCCTTCCCCGTGACAATCTTAGATCAACAACCGATTGAGGTAGGGGTTGCGGTTCTTTTAATTATTTGTGGATTATATCCTCAGCATGGGTTTTAATGGTGCAATTAAATCTGTGTGATTTTAAATCCTTGGAGTTTGACTACGCAACATCGTGTGCCGCGACGACAGGGATGCCCCTTCCGCGATGCGACCATCCTCTTCTTCCGGGACAGTTAATTCCGCGACGCACTCACGCTCGACAACAACATTGAGGTAGGGGTTGATTATTTTAAATCTTTGTGATTTATAACCGCGATGTATGATTAATTATTGTTGTGAGACTTTTAAAACCGCTAACGCAGTGGGTGCGGACCAACGAACAATTCCGAACCCACCGCCCTTTTCGTTCGTGGTGTGCATAATGGCGGACCACGACAAAGCAAGCCACACGGGCGATGTGAGGTCCTCACAGTGAAGGACGGGCCCCGGAAGTGCCATTGGCGAAGACAGCATGTATTTCCGACCATCGGAACTCGTTCGGTTGTCCGCGGAGCAGCCCACCGGCGCGCTGCCGGAAGGAGCCGCCGCAGCTAAAGCCGCAGCGGCAAGGCGCGGTCCCGCGACCGTGCGGGACCGGAGGGGAACAGGACGCGGTCGGCTGCAGCATCCGTTGGCAAGGGCGGCCCCACGCGGGGCCGCGGCTCCATCACGCGGGGCGTAGCTCCATCACGCGGGGGCAGCGCGCCCCTAGCTCCACTCGGCCGTAACTGGCCGAGCCGACCCGCCGGCTGGGCTAGGTCGCGCCTAGGCCAGGCCGTGCCGTGCCGGGTGGGTCGGTCCGGGCCCAGCCCCCCCCCCCCCCCCCCCGTTTTCAAACCCTTTTCATTATTTTGCTAATAACATGAGCTACGGACCTACGATCGACGCACCGTCAGTGGTGATGCGATCCTTGGATCGAGTCAGTCGTTTCGGTATATCACACTCAAGGTTTCGGAATACTTTGGGTTCGGCCGGGTTGGTTCGTACACGAAACCAATCGGGCCCTCGGAGCGGAAACGCTCATAACTTGAGCTTCGGACATCCAATTGTCGTGCCATCGACTTTGTTGGATTCCTCTATGTGAGACGGATCTTTTGGCTTACTCCGCCCAAGGTTTGGGCACATGTGGAGTACGGTCGGGTTGATTTTGCCTTAAAATCCAACCAGGCCCCTCGAACAAAAAAGCCAATAACTCACCGACCGGGCGTCCAATTGACACGCCGTCTATCTCGTTCAATTCCTCTTGATGAGATGGAACTTTTGGAATACTTATCCAGATATTTGGATGCATTTTGATAGTGGCTGGGTTGGATTGCACCCAAAATCCAACAGGGCTCCTAGAACGGAAAAGCTGATAACTTTCAGACTGGATGTCTGTTTGACGAACCGTCAGCGGTGATGGTGATCACGTGGAGAAACGGTCCCAATGTGTATAACCTATGATAGTTCAGGGTATAGTTGAGATACGGCCGGGTTGGTTCACAAAAAAACCAACCAGGCCCTGTGGACGAAAAGGCTAGTAACTCACAGACCGGGCGTCCGATTGACGCGCCGTCTATTGCGTTGAGACCCCTGTGACGAGGCGGTCCTTTGAGATACTTCTTTGTGGAACTTTTTGATACTTGTAGTATCGAACAGTATCTCGTGGAGAAAACCCTCCGGGAGACGAGCGTGTGGAGTACGGAGACCGTGTAGCTGGCTGAGACCTGATGACTGCTTGACCGATCGACTCGGTGTGTTTCGAAAAGCCCAGTGGGGAGCGCTTGGTTGTAGCGGTAGACCCATGGAGGAGGAGCGCTTGGTTGTAGTGGAAGACCTATGGTACTCAACAGAAGGAGTACCTCTGGAGGCTATGAGGGGGAGCGCTTGGTTGTAGCGGCAGACCCACGGCGGAGGAGCGCATGGTTGTAGCGGCAGACCCACGGTACTCAACAGAAGGAGTACCTCTTGAGGCTATGAGGGGGAGCGCTTAGTTGTAGCGGTAGACCTATGGTGGGAAGCGCATAGTTGTAGAAGTAGGCTCACAGTACTCGACATGAGGCGTTCCTCAGCAGTCTTAGGTTAATGATTAGTATCTCGGAGTCGTGACAGGACCACTGTGTACTCCAGAGACGAGGCTCTGCAGCAGTTACGGTTTCGATAATGAAAATCATGGTTTGAGATGAGTCTTTTGACCCTTGGGTTTACCTCATGATTGAGATGGGTCACTTGATTACTTAGGTATATGTATGGGCATATACCTGGGTAGTGGTTATCCGTTTATTTCATGATCTTGGTGTTTTCCTCATGATTGAGATGGGTTACTTGATAACGTAGTTATGCATGGGCATACACCTAAGTAGAGGTTATCTGTTGAGATCTTCTTTGTGGTTATCCTTGTTGTTTTTAGTGAGACCTTGAGGGTCTCGGGGTCCCTACTAAGTATTGTTATACTCACCCCTGCACAGGCTATGCGCGCAGCTCGTTGTTTTGGTTGCAGATGACGGGCAGTGCTGACAGAGGCCGAGTGTTTGAGGACTGGATGGTACCCGGAGGTGGACCACTCGACAAGTCAGTATCCAGAGGTGGACATCACGACGAGATGACACACGGAGGAGGTTGATGGGTGAGAGCATTGAGGAGCTGCGCTATCTGTATCTATGCTTCACGTAGGATCCGTGGTGCATGATCTAGGAGCTGCGCTATCTATACCTACCCTTCAAGTAGGATCCGAGGTGGACGACCCAGGAGCCGCTTCCGTTCTTCCAGCTGTTGTATTTTTTCTTTTGTAATTTTGTTCAGTTGTAGCTGTACTTTCAGATGGGTTTGTATTCTGGCCCATTTACCTTTCAGCACTTATTTTTGTACTTAGTGTTTTACTTCCGCTTGTACTCTGTGGTGTTTTGTTTACTTTTATAAAGGCAATGCCTTCCCAGTTATCGGGATTTGCGCCTTTGGTGCTAGTCTCCAGCCCCTGGCCTATGGAAGGTGGGCTTGGGGTAGTCACGGAACGAGCCCTAAGGATGAGTCGTAACAAAATTATTTAAATAGGTCTATTTTATTTTTTTATAATAGGAATAGTAACTACGGTAATTTTTATTTACCACATGTACTTGTAAATTAGATAAACTAGTGTAACAAATAATATGATAATAAAAATAAAATTATACTAAAACCTAAAAAATTTAAATTGGATGAATAAAATTCTACATTTACCATATTTTTTAAGAAACCTTTTCATTTAATGTCCACGTGACAATGAAAATGACATAGATATTAATAAAACCAATTAAAGTAACAAAATGTCAAACTCACATTTCATATATGTGTTATACTTTTAATATGGGGATAAATAGGTGATATCTTCAAAAATACATAAAAAATGGAAATATAAAGTAATTTAATACATCATGGTAATTTATTTTTAATTTTTAGGAAAAAAATAATTTCATTAATGTTATATATGTTAATGATGTGAAAATTAATTAATTAATGAGAAATCAACAAAACAATTTTTATTAAAATCCTAATAACTATAAAAAGTACATAAAACATGACCAAATATTATTGGTAGAGTATATCTCGACCATAATCATCCAAGGGTCAATATAGTGACCATTTAGATCATTTTACAGTAGATTATGTCTTTTATATTATTTTATTTAACGTAATGTTATATTTGTCACATTCATACTTTAATAAATATATAAATTTTAATGAGTGATTTTATAGAAGATAAATTATACTAGATATGTTACCATGAAATATATTAAATTTATATTCATCATATTATTTTATTATATATTTTTAATCAACAAATATATAAATCAAATAATGACCCAAAATCCTTGTACTAATGATTTTATTAAAAATGATTTCATATAAATGTTATTAACAATATTAAAATAAATATATTTTTGGATAGTTAATATTTAAAATGAATTTTATAGATAATATTTCCCTCTTATTAATATAATAAAATAGTTTTTTTGAAGTTAAATTTTTTGATTTATATTTTTAAAAATCAATAAATTGAATACTGTCAAAATAGACACAATTAATTTTTTTTTTCAAAATAGTGTTTTATTAAATTATTTAAAAATAATATATATTTTTTTAAATATTGAATAATTATTATATAGTTAAAATTTTTATAAATTATTTATTTATGATCTAATTGACATCAAATAATTAAATATTTTACCCTTTTAATATTGATATATTCGTTACACTAGTTAAAATAAAATATAATAACTAAATATTAAATTGAAATGTTAAGGTTTTAATTGACAATGACACATGTATAAAATTTTTTGGTTTATGATATTACAACAATATCTCATATAATCTTCTATGTTTGGATACTTGTTTTCAGTTTATAGTGTTATTTTAATTTTTTTATAATTAAATATTTTTGAGGTTTTTAAAAGTGCCCCTCACCTCAATTATAAAAGTGAGACTCCTCCCTCATTTCTCCATAACTAATTAAATAATTTATTTCATCCATAACCAAACAATTTCTATTAAAAAAAAACTCTAGTAACATTATAGAGGTTCTCCTATACTCAATAGACCAACTCTAGTTCCACTAAGGAGAGATCTTAAGAATGAATGTGAAATAAGAGGTAATCTTCTCTACTGATTCATTCATATTTATTTCTACATTCAATTCTTCTTCATGAGTTGTTTGATTATAGTATAATAACTATAGTATCACTTATATATGTAGCTACCATTATAATAATGAAACAACCATATTCAACTTTCAATCCATCCTTAGGAATATGAAATCACTACAGGTGCGTGCGTACAGCTTAACATCTCCACCCCAGGGTATAATCTGTTTTTCACCATCACCATACATCGATGGGTATAAATATATGTAAAAACTATATATGATTATTAAAAAATTATATTTAATATGAAATATAATACACCCTAAATGTTAATACCATTCAACAATTATGGGAAGGACATTGTCACGCGTGCATATGTACGACATACCGTCTCCACGATAAGATGTGATTCATTCTACATGGTAACCACTCAATGGTGATTATATAAATGCACATAATTAATAAATATGGTATTTATTATATTAATAAAATTTTACAATGAAATAAATATGATTTAAGAATGATAAATGGATCTTATTTGACAAAACATACTTACAGTCATAAAGTTGTTAAAACCCGAACAACGAGTAACAATGAATTCTTACAAAAAATGAATGATAATATGAAAATATATGATGACCATGACTCTATAATATGTTAATAAAATTAAATAATTCTTTATACAAGAGCTTTTAAAACATAAGAATCATATCATACCTAAGGTATGTGATAATTTTGAAATCTCAGTTTTATCCAAGATTGTTTATACATAAGTATTTACTGGGGATATATTTATCATCCATGTAAATGTTTTCATAAAACGTTCAATATTAATATTATGTATGTTTAATGTAATTTTTTTACCTTTTTTACTTTTACTACATGTTATGGAAGGAATATTTCTTTTGTTTACCATATGAGTTATATTTTGACTTTTCTAGAAAACGTACGAGGAGAATGTTTTTTTACTTATACGAAAAAAATAGTTTTTTTTACAGTTTCTTAATTTCATATATACCTGAATACTACTATACAATATATCATGTTTATTTTTAATTGAAATATTTTCTATTAAAATTTCTTGGTATTTTGAGAAAAGAATTTTTTTTAAAAGAAAGGATATTTTCCTCAAGAATTAAGATCATGTGTTTTATCAAAATTATTTTCTGTATAACATGATGGTAATAAATAGGGTTATGTTTATATCCTTATTATTACTATGAATTTATTTTTTTAAGGATAAAATGATATTTATTCTGGATTATGTTATAACGGAATGATTTTTAAGATAACAATTTTATTTATTGGGTTATGATATGATGAATGATTTATGTTTTTATGGCACATGTTAGAATGATTTCATTTTGAGATGGGTGGGACCTATATCTAATCCCAATGAATTGGGTAAATATTTATATCTTATGAGATAATAAAGATTAGAATGGTATGTAATTATGGTTCAGTAATACAGGGTTGAAATGAAATGTATCTCTGGTTCAATAATACATGGATGGAATGTCAAGTACACATAGTTTATTAAATGAAACTGTCCACTATAATGGTATTGGAAGTAATTCCTTTGGTACCATGGAAATTATATTATTAGATTATTTGTTTCCCCCAATTACATGTTTTATGAAAATTGTAGTTTATCATGTTTAATGTTCCCTTAATATATATGACTTACAAAATTCCATGATTCATCTAATGAAACAAGATTTTGATATTTAAACTCTCTATTCAGGTTATTACATTCTTATGTTAATGATTTTTTATATTCTAAATTTCTACCCTTAATGAGCATTTGAGATCACCCTTTTTATTTGTTCTTTTACCTAGGATATAAAGATAGGTTTTGGGAAGGGAGAATGAATGAGATCATTATGGGATATATTGAATATCTTTCACACTGTTGGAAGATTATGTTCCAAGATTCCAAAGACACTAAAAGAATATAATCTTTGGATGTATATTTTTGTAATGTATTATGTATCCCATAAAAAAATGTAATGTCAATGTATGCCAAACTGGGGTTGTTAGAATTATATGAGGCATGAAGGGAATTTCATGGTATTAAAATTATGATACAAAGAAATAAAATAATACATCGTGCCAATAAGATTACATTACACCTCAATCGCAGTGGCATAAGAATGCAACATATGTTAAGTTATGATTCTATCATAATGATAATATAGTTTGTTAAAGGAGATAGAATGAACAAATTAATATATAAGGTCTTTCTTGAGGATAATTCTTTGAATCCTAATAAGCCATACCTTATAATATTCCCACATCATACTAAATAATATGTTGAAAAATTATGTGATTAGACTATGTTGAAAAATTTAAAATAATATTTCATATAATGAAACCCCAATGTAGACACTATTATCACTTAATTTATGTTGTGACCCTAAACACAAATTATGTTATCATATATCATTTTATAACATCCCAACCACATATTATGTTATCATATAACATAATCTGAGTTCCCAACCACATGAAACATTATCATATAACATAATGTTGGTCATAAGTTAAGTTTTAGTCATTTTAAATGAAATTTAATAAATCATAAATGATACTTTTGTGCTATATTTTTAGTATTATTGATCATATATTAATTTTAATCATGTTTCCAAGAATAAATGGAAATAAAACTACACTGATTACATATCTAGGTTTATCAAGATCAAACAAAAATCATTAAATATAATAAGAACAACAAGAAATATATTATCAGGTCAACTATTCCAAAAAACCCAAAACCACACACTATAAAATAAACAACACTTCGTAAGAATACCTTAAACCAATGATCCACTACCATTGGCTTAACAACCATTTTTATGAAGATCACATAAGAGAAGCTACTTGGCACCCCTATCCATTCTGTACCCATGGTTTAAGATGAATCATTCATAACATGGGCGAGATTAGAAAACCATATATGATGTTATATATTATCATAGAGGTTAGGAGAGAGATATATATATAGATATTAGTGGAAGTAGATCAGGACTAGGGCATGGGAAAACAAGCACCCCCCACTATTTCATGGAGAAGTCACCTTTAAAAAGTCAATGTGAAAACTCTTTAAATAATAACTCAATAACACAAACATTATGAATTAATTCATGCATCAAATATAACCCTAAACATTTACTACATATTATATTTCATTATATAAAACATTTTATTAAATAATATGCAATAAAGAGATTCAAATTTTATCATATAACATTCCACTATTCATGATCATGCAAAAAAATATGCCTCATTTTTTCATGCACCTCAATGAATTATAATATCATAAAATATTATAAAACCCCCATATATCACATATATCTAGTATAAGGGAATATCTCATTCGTTAATCATCTTAGTTAATTCAAACTACACATATTGAGGTGTGGGACCTCTATAAGTGCATGTAAACCCATCAGTCGATATACTATCATCTATGAGGAATGGGTCCCCTAATAATATTTCAAATGGGGCATGATGTTTAAGTTGAATATATAATATAATTTAGGTGTTATTGGTATAATGATGATTTGTAGGTTTCTCTTTTATATTCTTCTTTAGGGATGTTGAGTTGCTGCTGAGATTCTTAATATCCTTTATTAAATTTTTGGTACGCCTTAATGTTGGAATGTTATATTAGGGTATATTATAATTTTTTGATCCATTCAGTATCTATAGTCTAATGGGAGTTTTATCATTTGAAATGTTGATAAATGAGGTTTGAGGATCCACTGAAATTCATGGTAGTCTCGATTGTGAGTCATACCTAGAAAATTTAGGTTTCTTATTAATTCCCTCAGTTTTTTAGCAAACTTATTGTTTCATATATTTTTTTTTGGTTTTCATGGTATTCAACTAGGTATATTTATACCCACGAAATATTATTTTCTCACATGTGATTGGTTTATGTATTTGTTTCACAATTAAGAGATCACCATGGTGTATGTTGAGAATGTGGTGTTCATAAATATATTTTATTGGGGTTGATGGTGGGGTGTTTGTTGAGAGATGGTTATTTATGGATTTTGTTTTAATAGACCGTATACTAAGGAGGTGTTATCTTGTTCCCAGAGTCAGTAATATCCAGTGGTTTTTCCTTTTAGATTTTAATTTCTTATTTTAGGAATATAATTTATGGTATTTTACTTGATAATAGTTTTCCAATGCATTCATTAATATATAGTTTATTATATATATATATATATTTATTATTGTCTATTATTTTTAATTTTTTATGCCATTATATTATATTTTATTATATGATAAGTAATCCCTTGTATATTATTCATCCATGATCGTAGTATATTGACCCAAGACTATTGGATATGGGATTAAGGTGGCATAGTTGGTTTACCACAAACATAGGAAGACCCCCGGTGGGTCTAGTCATGTTAGATGGTCTCAAGATAATAATTCAGTTCGTTATATCAATGGTAGAATTTTTGTTCCAATGAAAATTAATGAAGAAGATATGACATAATATTCATCATAATGGTGGGATATTAATATTATAATATCTAAAATGTATCATTACATTAACATGATTTTTTGGTTCCCTAGTATGAAATAAGATATTATTGGGGTTGTTTCTTAAAGTATCTCCTTAAAATATTAGAAATCAGACAACTAAAAAACCAATAGTTAATTACTATTTTTTTTAAAATAGTATAAAAATGGTATAAAATCATTATTAATCATATAAGTGTCTTAGATAAATCTCAGAGTGTATAGGAGACATTTTATGTGATCATTGATCACCTAAAGAATGAATCAATTTTTACCATTTTGGAATTCTTCTTCTCTAGGGGAGTCAGGAATGATATATATCTAAAATATAGTAAATAATTATATTTCAATTATGATTAACATTTGGGACATCAATTTTAGTTTTAGATATATTTTTAATATCATCTACAATGAGCTCTTGGTACTCTAGAATAGTTGAGTACAACTTATAACCCTCAAATCAAAAACTCATCAGAATGAACCTATTGAGTAATAGAGTATATTATTTTTCTTTTATTATTGATGTTTTTATATCCTTTGAATATCACATATATCTCATAATGTGTCATCTAATAAAATATATCAAGAATACATTTAAATGTATTATTTTGAAACCCTTTATATTAGTTCTACTAATTCTATATTATACTAGAAAAATATTGGTAATTCATCATTGATTGGTCATATAAAATCTAGAATATTATTAAATAATTTATTTTTATATAGATGTTGTATATATATATATAGTGATTTTATAAATCATATGATGATCACAAAATATTTCCCCTAGAATTATATTTTTGTGATAATTTATTTTTATAGTTTTCTTTAATTTAGTCAAAGAACGATAGAAAATCATGATAAGATAAATCCTCAATCCATTAAACCATTAATAATATTTGATTCTATTGGAGAAATAACTTACTAAATAGATTTTATTCATTAGTTTAAGGATTTATAAATTTTTTTCCTAGTTTCATAAGAAATGATATATATACTCAATCCTAATTTTATTATATGCCATGATGATATCAGGTTATAAGTTATTAATTTATATATGTGTTATCTTATTTATGTAATTGAAAAATGTGAGAATATCATAAGGGGTAAATTAATATCACTGTTTTGGGTATGATTGTATTATGACTAGCTTTATGATGAAACACAGAAGTGTAATGTTGAGGCTAAATATTAGTGGATGGACCAATTTCATCAAGAAGCTTATTGTTTCTTCTCAAGGATGATAATCATGATTGTGGGTAGTATTTAATGAACCTTATCATTTAATATTTTTATATACTATAATTTTATAAATTTGTTTCTTATGTAAGTGAATTTTGGGTTTAAAGGGATTTGGAACTTGAAATGATGGATGTTAGAGGATTGAAGTGAAGGAAAAGAGATGGGGGTAAGGTATAACAGGTGTAGTAGATACCTTAGGGATAAATACTATACATCTAAAAATAACATTTATCCAACCAATTGTCTCATTTATACCAAATATTTTTTCATTGGGTCCCAATGTTATTTTAAAAAAATTGTTAAAGTTATCATTGACAATATAATTTAAAAAATATTAATACTTACTCCGAATATGATTATATGACCTATTATTTTACACTCCCAAGTATGTCTTCCTACACAAATTTTACTTCTATGTGATTTCATTCACCTAGTTTAATCTATCTCTTCCTAAATATTTAAAAAAATATCCATTTTTTTAATATGAGGTAAGATCAACAACCCTCATTATGTTCCTTGGTTCTCCAAGGTATAAAATAGTATATACATTACATATATTTTTTCTGTATTTAAAAATATTTTATCTTATTTTGTAAGTATTCCATTAGGTTATAGTATAAGAAATTATTTTGGGTTATTAGAGTAAGGAAGACATTTAGTGCTTCAAATTTTAAATTCTTGAGGACACAACATCATTAAATCATAGAGTTTATCTGACTTGGGTTTCTATAATTTAGCAAAATGAGGTAAATTCTATTCCTCTAGGTTTTGGTTTTAGAATTTTTTTTCGGTGAACACTTGTTTTCTCTCATTTTTTGTATTTTTTATGATTATAGTGACATGGTCCTGAGTGAGAAATCATTAATAAATTTTTTATTCTAAAAAAATAAAACAATAACTTTTTATGAAAATTAAATTTAAATAAATTATTTTTCATCAATATAATGTTGAAAATTATTCTTTGCAATATTCTTTTGATTTGTTTTGTAATAGTTCTTTTTATGTAATTAGTTTTTTTTTCATATGTAATATTTGTTTTATTTCCGTGGAATTTTTGTATATTTATTACGAATTTATGAATGTCATTGAAAATTATTGTTAGGGGTTTGTATGTGTAAACTAGGTACATGAATAAGTATTTTTTTTATTCATTAATTTGAGAATATGGGCCTCTTATGAGATGATGGACATGTGTATCTCTATGTATATAGATATATGTACATATACAATACTTCTTTTTATAAATGGGTCATCCTAAGTGAGGAGGATATAGAAACACCCACATGAATATATGTAGTTGTTTCTCTATAATAGTGGATTTCATGATTCCATTATCATGGATTACAATAAAATATTAACACATGTGTAATTGGTTTTTATCACGAATATTTAATAATATTACAGAGTTTTGAATAATTTATTATACTCACTAATTAATTGGTAAAAAAATTATTTATTATATTTATTTGATTTCCTACATTTTCATGCTACTATATACACATGATGTTATGATAGAAAAGTAGGGTAATTTTAGTGAAATGATACAAGGTACATTGTAGTTACAACTTGTACTAATTCATTAAAAATGTGTTTAATCATTTTTCCAATGATATAGGTATTGTAAAGACATATATGGGTGAGCTTTGGTGGAAGAAGTACATAGAAGTATGGGTGTTTTAGATATATTGTTTGTTATCTTCGATGTTTATTAATGCAGGATATTTTTTATTCATTTAATTTAATGTATTTCGATGAATATTGCCTATTTATATTGTTGGGTTTACATTATTTTTCTTCACAAATATATGTATGGGTTGTATTATTGTTTTGATTGCATGATAGTTTTTAGTTGGTTAGTGTGTAAATTTCTCAGAGATTGTAAAAATATATAATATGGTTTATATTATTATATGGTCATATTAGGTACCCTCTGACATACATGTTCCTTTTCATTAGTGTCCACATTTTAATTTTTAGAATTTTCAACATACACATGGGTCATGTCAGTTTCTTATCAAGATATGTATAAAAATATAAATTATAAATAGGGTGAATCACTTCTCATTATGATATATATTATCCATTAGTATTGAGAAAAATATTCCTCACGTATATAGATCCTATGAGGTTTAGTGATGATCTAATTTTTCTAAATGATTAATCTTTCTTGGTTAATTAAATAAATAGTTATTGGATTTTACCCAATGAATGAAACATCCTGAGATACTAATTATAGTGGAATGATGACATACTTATCATATAAAAATTTTGTAACATGGAATCTATAAAATTATTTTTTTAGATGGTTATGTGGTAATATTCTATCCGGCTATCGTGGAGTTTCGATAATTCTAAATATTATTGTGAGTTTACCTCGCCTGTTTTTGGAATCGAGAAAGGGTTGGTATTTGATAACCAAAGATTCCTATTATTTTAATGGTAACACCATAATGGAAAGTATCTTGAATAATTATTCTCAATATGATCTATGTACCTAGTAGGGGGCTTATGTTTCAATGAGTTAAGATTTTTTGTAGACATGTGGGGTATGGTATCCACATATAGGATGTATTCCATTACTAGTAACATGTACTCTATATTAGGTTTGGGTTTTTGTGGTACTCACATGGTTTACACTATCATAAAGAGGGAATGGTCCCTCATTGAGATAAAATTCAAGGTTTTCCATAATTGATACCATAATTTATGGGTAATGGGTCCCCTATATAAAATATGGGATGAATTATCACACCGATGATCCCTGTTTGTTGATGAGAAATAAATATTCCATATGTGGGGTCAGGTACCACCTATATTATTGAATCATGGCTTGTTATCACTTATCAACCATTAAAACATAAAATCTATAATAATGTATATAGTGGACCATAGGTGGAATCCAACGTGATTATGATGATAAATTATCTCATCTTAATTTTAATTTTCAGTGAAAGGGGTTAGGGGATTGTTGATTATTTATATTGAAATAAATAGTGAAATTAAATTTAATTAAATTAATTAAATTGGATCAGTATGAGTGAAAATATTTGGTGGATAATATATTCATATCCTGGAGAAAAGAAAAATATCATGTGAAATTAAAATTCTAATAGGATATGTGAAATTTTTTATTTCTAACATGTTCTAGTTATAATCCAAATATTAAATAAATATTCCATACATTCACACACATTAGTAATTAATAGTTCAATAATAAAATAACCATTATATTCCAAGAGACATGAAATATTCAATGGAGGCATAGAACACTAATTTGATATTCTTGAAGTGCATTTTCTATTCATCAATTTATCTTACATAGCCTATTATTCAACTTGAATGTGAGATTTACTTAACCATAAACATATTTAATAATGTGTTTTGATAATTATATTATTTAGGAAAAATTAATTTGAAATTAGAAAGGAGAATACTTGATTTATATTATGAAAACTGACACACACAAATAAAAAGTAAATAACATGCACTTGCTATATAATTTAAAGAGTGACGAGGTAAAATATATCAGATAGATTTATACAAATTTATGAAAATTAAAATAAAAAAATTTCTATATTTTGACTAATATATATTATAAAAACATCAATTAAATATAAGAGAACCTATAATAATACTTGAATAATATAACATATCAAGACCAAAACAAAAAAAATAAGGATTCTATATATGAAGAAAGTGTTTTGAACGATTATTGTCAAACTTATTCAGTATATAGTCATTCTAATTTACTCACCATTGAAACTAAAAAGATTTTGTTAATATAATTATATTTAGGGACTTATTTACATGAAAGGGTGGTTTTTGGTTATCCAAATATTTATTTCACAAAAATTTTCATACTTTTGTGATTTATAATATAGCCATATATTGTAAAATATTATTAATTTTTTAACACCTCAAAATAAATTTCCCATAAAATTTCATGTTAATTGGTCACAAATATCCAATTTTATATTCAAAATATTAATGTTGGTTTTACTAGGTTGATAGGATAATCACTTTCTAATGTTTTGGATTCTAAATAATTTATGGAATTTAAAATCAATGAATTGGGATAATAAAATATTCTATAATTATATTATTTTTCTCTACAAATAAATTGATCTCATTTGTGATATTATTTTGAGATATATGTTCTCACCATTGATATAGTTCTCAACTTTTGACAAATTTATAGGCCTTGGTATAATGATTAAGAAATGATACATAGTTTAGGAACCAAACTATAGTATTTTCCCTAATTTTCAACCATTTTATTGGGATTTATCAATGTAGTTTGATGGTGTTTTGGATAATGATTTTTATATATTAATAAAAAAATTAGATTCTTTATAATGTATAGAAAAAATTTTGTTTCAACATTTATGATCGAAATGTTCATCCAAATTAATTATATAGCTATTATTACAATTTATGAAAATATAAGTAAATTAAAAAAAATATACAAATATGTATTCATATAAATTTTAATTTATTATAGAATGTTAAAATAATATCATAATTCCACAAAAATATGGGAATTTTAAAAATGATTTCAAATTACATTGGAAATCACTGAATGTAAATCTAAATGAAAATAATAACATTTTGTGATCAAATGGCCACGGGAAATTATTTAAAAATCATAAATTAATTGGAATTATCAATTCCCTCACACTCAAGCTTGGGAATGTCCTCATGCACAATAAAATTGATACAACATGAAAAATTCCTAATCACTCATAAACAAGTCCCATAATATTTTTTCCACCACATAGGGGGTGTTAACTAATTCACTCATGCACTATGAATTTAAAAACCTTTTAATTTACCATTTATGTTTTAAAATTTATTTTAGATTTTATTTTTCAAATTTATAATTAGAAATTTTTTTCATATATGATTCACTTCTGTCACAATTTTAATGACCTATATTTTTAGAGGCAATAAAATGTCTCGTTTATAATAATTTATGGTAATTCTTATCTGAAAATGTAATTCTAAAATAAAATTACATAATAGATAATTTAAAGGGTTTTTATAAAGATAAAAGCTCAGAATACACATTGGAATATTGTGTAGAATATTTTCAGAGTAAGGCACTGAGTTATTCTGGGATTTAGAGGCCCATAAAACCTCATCAATGATGGAATAAAAATATTAAATATATTATATTATGTGCTAACAATTTTTTCAAAATAATTTGATATCTCCCAGATAGTTTGTCATATATGAAATAAAAGACCACCATTATGTCCATGATGGGGGGTTTTACAAATTACAAGTCATAACTCTTGTGTGCGTCTGGTATGATCTACTGTGAGGATAACTTATTTATTAATTTTATTAAAATAATTATGAAAATAATTGAATTTACCTCATGTAGTGTGTCAAATTTAAAACATGATACCATAATTAGGTTTAAGATATGAGTGTTACCCTAGGGATGATATAAGTTTTATGCCCATAAAATGTTTTGTTAGATCAACCATAATGTTAACTTCTTTAAGTATTTAATTATATTAATATATTAATTTAATTAAATAAAATTTGTTTTCTTCTATGTGTCTTATTATCGGTATGATAAAACAACCATTTTCATATTATTCATCATTCCAAAATATACAATATAAATTCATTTTGGAATCTTAAAATTATTATAGACTAAATAAGGAGGAAATTTTGACATTATCATCATATTTTGGGTGAAACAATGCTAAAAATATTTTTTTTAATTTGAGGATTTAATTGATATGATTTTTGGTGTTTTTAAATTCATAAATGATTCGATTATTTAGTGTTGGATGACTATATCGAGTGAGGATCACCCCATATATTCTTTTCACATGACTAGTAAAGCTTGGTTGAACTGATTCAGATCCATCCATGATGTCATTCTTCAATGTCCTATTTTAGTGTGTTGGGAGTTCTTTTCCTTCCATGTTTTTAATTTCATATGTTTTATTTAATTTCCATCTATTTTTATTTTATTCTATAATTTAAATAATGTTTGATAATGAAAAAATCATAAGACTGGAATTATGAAAAGATAAATTTTATCTAAAGAATGGTTTAATTAAATAAAATATGATAAACCAATAATTATTCAGGTATAATTCGAAAAACATATCAAATGATAAGTGATAAAAATTATCCATCATTGTTGTGAAATAATAACAATAATAATTGTGGAAAATTATCAAATGATAATTGCATAGTTTTAATAAAAAATTATTTTCATGATTTATCAAATAATAATTACAATGAATTATCAAACGATAATTATACAAGATTTTCAATGATAATATTATAAAATTATGAAAGAATAATTTAAAAATATTATCTTAAGATAATGATTAATAAATAATTTCTTCAACATTATAAATGATAATTATAAACAATCATCAAAATATGATTATATTAAATTAAAAGGGGTAATTGATAAAAAAATTATCAAATAATAATTTATATTAAATGAGTAAATTATAATTTTATATAGTTATAAAAAATATGTAAATTGAATTATCAAGGGTAATTTATGATATATTATCAAATTATAGTTATTAATATGTAATTTAAGAAAAAAAATTCAGAATATAATTTTAAAAGGATAATTTAGGAGAAAGTATCAAATGATAATTATAAAACTATAATTTATGAGAAATTATCAAAAGATAATTATAAAAAGACTTTTTTTTGAAATTATAAAATGATAATTATAAAAGGGTAATCTATGAGAAATTATCAAAAGATAATTATGAATGGATAATCTATAAGTAATTATCAAGAGATAATTATAAAAGGGTAAATTATAATAAATAATCAAGAGATAATTATAAAACGAAAATTTATGATAAATTATGAAAATATAATTTTTCTTGGGGGAAATATTATGAGTACGTGCGTTGACCTAAATAATAATTTTAAATTTATTCAGGAGAGAAAAAATATCATCACATGTGATATTTTAATGATAATTGATAAATTAGGAAGCATAGAGAATGTATCATCACAACTGATATTTTATTTCTTTCTAAAATAGAATAGTTTGTTTTTGTATTAGGAGCCTTAGCGAACCTTGAATGTTGATTTTAGCACATCTAGGATAATAAGGCACATTTGAAGGTGTTCTTAATTATTGATGTTTCTACACCAGCTTTCGAAACACATAAAGTGGTGTATTTCTTACTATTACATCGATGAATTTGAGGTTGGAGGTTCATTAATTTTATGGTCCTTCAATATTTATTATTTTATCATGATGCAATGTTATGATGGACTAACATATGCTTCTTATGAGTATAATTCAAGCATTTCAGTGTTCATTGGCATACTTGTTTATTTGCGAATATCTTGACCTTGATTTTGTTGTGTGTTATCATTCAATGCCATGACATGTTTTTTTTTGTGTGTGGAATTTCGTGTGGAATTATATTTTTGGTACCAAGAATATTTTCTGAATCATTCAGTTTGGGTGTATGAGGTTACCCACCAGACATAGTCTTAATGTCTGTATAGGTTGGTGTGGGTACCTCTATAGAAGAGAATGCATTGTGACTAGCAGGAAGATAATGGGATACCCAGGTGGAATCGTGATAGTGGGTGTATAAGGTTACCCAAACTGAAATTCTCCTAATATCTATAATGGTGGGTGTGGATACCCCAATATAAGGGAAAACATAGTGTCTTGTTGGTATATACTGAGATATAATGGTTGATCTTTTGGGTGGTGTTACATTATCCAATGGCCAAATACTCCTCCAAATGTAGTCCTAAAACACATAAGAGAGGATACAGATACGCTTATAGTGGGGGAAATAATTGTTTAATTTTGGAAAAGACCAGTTATTTTAGCTTCTAGACTTTGGTTGTGGGTGATTAGATATTTATGTAGACAAAGGACTGACTTGAAGAAACATGCCACATTCCGGAGACAACCACTAGATCGGCGGGGTGATATTTTGACATGGAATAACAAGTGACATTCCAGTGACAACCACTATCTAGGGGGGTTGATCTTGGTAAAATTGATATAGGTACATGACTACATGACATTATTACTAGTAAAGATCGATTGAAGGTGGGGTTGTGGTTTCCAGAATCATGTTCTGCCCATGATGAATTGACACATGTATGTCTACTAAGAATTTACATATCTCATGATATACACTAATATATATATATATATATATATATATTGTCCACATATAATATGGATGTATTGGCGGTGTCCTATTATGTCTTGTATTCACACCAAACATTGGCATATTGGTGTGATTGTATATTTAAGGACCAGAGATCTGACAAAGGGAAAATGTCCAATGTTGGACATTTTATCGATGGAGTGTTAAACTGGAGAAGATTGATAAAGACAATTGAATACCCAAAAAATAAATTTTTTATTAATTTTCTTATGTTACATACTACATATACTTTTGATAGGATTGCGACTTTTTGAGTCACATTTATATATATATAATTATTATGTTTATGATTTTTTCAATGAATATATATTCATTATTATATTATTTTCTAGTATTGTCCTTCTCAGTGACATGATACAGAGGGTATAATCTCTGGAATATTAGATTTATACAATCTAAACAAGTCGGTAGACTCTTCCATAAAAGGAGGGGCACATGACACAACATGGTATTACATCACAGACTCGATGGTTCATGTTAGGATGTTATATAATTTATCAAAGGTTTATGACTCACAAAAAGTGATTATAGTGTCTTTTATTATGGACCATTAATGATTTCTTTTAATTTAAACGAGTTAAAATAGTGATTAAAATTGGTTTTTAAATTATAGATTTTTATTTCTATTATTTTTGGGGTTTTGAAATAAAAAAATTATTTTATTATTCATAATTATTTTATTCTATTGAGTTAGGGTGACCCTAGATATACCATCCACATGATCAGTAAAGAATGGTTCATCCAATTCAGATATAGAAATGGCATCCTCTTTCTATGTCTAATGTGCAGCATTTGAATGCCTTTTCTTCCATTTTTTTAATATGTTTTTTCATTTATTTAATTTCTTTCCATTTATATTTTATCTGAAATAAAAAATGGTTTATCTTGAATAAAATATGAACCTAGAATTTTGAATGGATAAAATCAATATAAAAAGTGGATGATTTAAATAAAATAAGACAAAACCAAAATTATTGAGAGACATTTCAATGAATTATTAGTGGATAATTTATATAAATTTTCAAATAGAATTGTCTAATTATAAAGATGATAATTGTGTAAAATTATCAAATGATAAATCCTCAATTAAAAAAATAAATAATTTTCATGAATTATAATATGACAATTACTATAAATTATCAAAGGATAAATGAATGATATTTTATTGGAAAAGACATTAAAATTATCAAAAGATAATTTAAAAATATTATCATATGATAATTATCAATTATTATTTTCTACAAAATAAAAAATCAAAAATTATAAAAAATTATCAAAAGATAATTACATTAAATTATCTAGTGTAATTTATAAATTAAAATATTAATTTTTTTGAGAAATTACTATACTTGAATTATAAATAACTATCAATGAATAATTAAACAAAATTATAGTGGATAATTTACGATAAATTATCATGATATAATTTTGATTGGTTAAATTTTGTGAAATTATAAAAATATGACTATAAAAATATAATTTTTGAGAAATTATCGAAAGATAATTTTAAAAGGGTATTTTTTTAAAATTTTCAATAGATAATTATAAAAGGATAATTAATGAGAAATTATCAAAATATAATTATAAAAGGATAACTCATGATAAATTATTAGAAGATAATTATATAAGAATATTTAATGTCAAATTATAAAGAGATAATTATAAAAGGATAATTTATGAAATATTATCAAGGGATAATTACAAAATGATAATTTAAGATAAATTATAAAAAAGTAATTATTCTTGAGGGGAATATTTCCAGTGCATGTGTTGACCTAAATTATAATTTTGAAATGATATAGAAGAGAGAAAATATCATCTCATGTGATGTATTAATAATAATTCAGATTGTATACCAGAGAAAAAAAGTATCATCACTTGTGATATTCTATATATTTTTGAAATAAAATATTTAGGTTTGGTTCTAGTAACCACTATTGAACCTTGAATGTTGATATGTTGTCATCTAGGATAATTACACCATTGAGGAGGTGGTCTTAACTTTTGTGGTTTCCACAAGAGATTTCAAACCACAATGAGTGGAGTAATTATTACAATTGACATATAATACATTGAGGTTGAAGGATCGATAAATTAATGGGAAAAAATATTAATGATGTTATCACGATGTGATTTTTTTCTAGACTAACCAAATATTGTTATGAGACTCATGTGTGTGTGTGAGTAGGTTTTGGAATACTTTTTGAAATGTGATTATCCAAGCATTGATCTTGTTTTGGCTTATCCTTCCTTTCTATAACATGTATTTGTTGTGTGTTTCATAAATTCTGTAATTGTATTTAATGTAACAAGACAGTCAAGTTAATCATTGAGTTTGGGTGTTTGAGGTTACCCAACATGACACAATCCAACCATCCTTAAAGGCATTCCTGGATACCTCTATAGTAGGGAAAGAATAACGACTTGATGGATGGTTCTGAGATAATCAGGTGAAGACATGGGGTTTGGTGTGTGAGTTTACACAACCTGATTTATTTCCAACACCTTTAAATATATAAATATATAACCATAATGAGGGGAATTTGTAGAGGAAATATGGAAAATATGGAGATAAGAAGGTGGAGCCTTGAGGGTCGGAGTTATGCGGTCCAGCAGACAGTTAACCATCATAGAACAGTCTTAACATCCATGGAACAAGATGTGTATAACCATATAGAGGTGAAACCATAGTTTAATGTGGGAAAAAACATGTCATGTATTCTTATGTACATGGGTTGTGGGTTATAAAATTTTTAGGTATTCTAGGGATGGACATGACGGAACAAGTAAAATTCCAGTGAAAACCACAAGAAAGGTGAGTGAGATTTTGACATGTAAGAATGTGTGATTTTCCTATGACAAACACCATATTGGAAGGGTGAGCGCGGTCTCCATAATAGTGGTTTGTGTCTTCCAGAAATTATTATTTACAAAGATACAATGAAGGCAGGGTTAGAGTTCTTTGTGGATTAGTCTGCACAAGATGATTGGGAACACGTATGTCTACTATATATATAATTAAGTTAAGATATACACTATTATAAATATTTTATGTATATGATAATGTTTAATTAGTGATGTCCTATAATGTATATTACTCACAAACTACATGAGAATATCAGTGCGCTTATAGATTTCATCACCAGGTATCTAACGAAGGAAAAGGTCTCTATAGTTGATGGTTGAGTGGTGGAAATGGATATGGAATAGGCTGGGCTAGACATAAAAGTACCCCGAATATGTTTGTGAATTAATTATCTTATATTAACTTCTATTTACACTTTAGATAGTCTTACCACTTTGTGATCTACTTTTATATGTCTGTCAGTATTCAGTTTTATCATTTTACTCAGATTATTTATTCAATTTTTTATTATTGTCCATTATTTTCCAATTTGATGATAAAATACAAATGGTATAGTATCCCAACTATATAATTTATACCCTCTCTACTATCAAAAAACCTCTTGTGTACAGGTAGGCATGCACAATGTCACATGGATTTCCATCTCAGACCCATTGGTTCAGGCCTGGATGCTACAACAATGATGTACTATTTTCAATGATATCTATCCATTAACCAAAAAAGTGTGATGATTAATGAGTACGTTATACATTTTATATTAATTTACATAATAACAAAAAAATAAACAATTATTTTAAGGGTTATTTAGATATTATTAGATATTAGAATAATATGAAAAGGCTAGAAAGTTGGGTTAAAACATTAACAATGATATAAACATGGATTACTAAGGAAATGAAACATGGACGGATTTAAAATCAAATTCGTTTCTACTTGAGCACAGACATTATAATGAAAATAATATATATGAAATTTAGTAAGGATTAGATAGAGGAATAACTCAAACAATAAAAAATCCACATAATGTGGTAAGACTTGTCTTCTTATTAATTTTATATATTTTAATTGTTAATTTTTAAAAAATTAATACATTCTCGATGAGATTAACTAAATCATTTTAAAAAAATTATAATGAAATTTTTATTAATCCTACTTATAGAAAAACCTCCCTCATAAATAAAATTATTATTGTACTCAAGTATAAAATATTTATATTGAATTAATGGATGAAAAACATTAGTGAAATACATTCCCCCTGCAATTCAATTTCATAAAATCATGAATGTAATATGAAATATAATTTTTATTATGAAAAGGTCAAGGTATTGTAATGTGGTTATCCAAAAAGGGGAATTCATTTTCTTATAGGTTATTTGAAAATTATTCTCATTTTAAATTAATGGGAGCCTTTTTGGAATAAGTGATTCTTATATAAAGAAAAAAATTCATCTATCATTTTCATGAACACAAAGGTTTTTAAATTTATCTCAAAAATCAATAAAATCAATTTCCCTAGAAAATGGTGGAAGAATACGAGGAGAAAATTTTGTCATATCTAACTGTGGATTGAATGTTCAATGTGTAACTCATCGGTAGGGGTATAAATTCTATATCAAAGTATAAATAAGTGAAATAAAACATATCATGATTGAAAAAATGTATTGTTCAAATTTCTTAATGATAATTCAAAATCTATGGAATGAAGAGATGTATAATAACTCTCATAAAATGGTTGGAGAAATATGAAATTTTTTGATGGGTAACTATGATTTTTGTTTTGTGTTTTAATTTTTTGTTTTATTTTCTTACTTTTATATAGAAATAGAATGATAAAAATAATAATGAGTGAAAAGGGTGAAGTGATAAAGTGATTGGGTGAGTAAGTAAGTGCTAGTTATATTTAAAGGGTAAGAGTAAAATGTGTTTCGTATTTTTGAGTGGAAATATTTTCCTTTCTAGTTATTGGAATTCAATAAATAATTTACTCTTGATTCTATATTCTCGCACACCTACACCAAAAAAATATTCATTTTCTATTCAAATGAAAACACAAAATAAATGAATGTTTTAAAAATTAATGGAATGCTTTAATTTTCTCCAACGAAGTGATTCATTTATTCTCTATATAGACAGATATTTGTAAGGGACTATCCATAATTAAAAGGTGGACATGGTCTTCCTTTCTAATAAATAAATAAGTTTCTCAGGTTTAATGTGATTATAACCAAATTTATCATATTTTAATCCCTATTATTAAGTAAAAAATGTTCCTCATTCATTGTTGATATAATTATAATCTAGTATGGGTGAAAAAATAATGAAAATAACCCCTTAGGTCTTTAATATATCTAATGATGCATTCCAGTATCATATGAATTCTTTAAAGTGGTTTTATTTATTTATTCTTATTTATATATTTGATCAAACATAAGATCAAATTATTAGATTTTATTTGTTTTCAATCAATTTTTCTTCTATTTATAATGTCGGGAAATAAACATCAATAGAGACATAAACTCAAGAGATTTTTGAAGACCATTTATAGAAATGGGTTTTTCAGAATAATTAGAAATATCCACCTCAATAGTGATATATTATCTAATGTGGGATATATATTACAAATTCATTCTCATTAGAACAATAGAAATATAATGCTTCTGTGACACCCTAAAATTCTAATGTAAGAAACATATATTCGATAGCATATATGAAACACAAATCCTTGTGAAAAAGGTAATATAAATTTTAAATAATTTTTAATATATTTACAATTTAAAATACATTCTATATATTCTTATTCATGCAAAACTGAGTTAGTGTGCATTTCATGAAAGATGAGTCATCTTCGATGGCTTGTGTTACACTCCAGACCAAGTTTTACCGAACAATAATAAATTATTAAAACATTATTATTTAATAGAATATGATATAAATTACTAGTTATGAATATTATTAAATAAGTTTTGTAAATTTAGGGTTCATATAAATATAAAATAAATTCACGGTTTACCAATTTAGGAGAAATGAAAATAAGAACCAATTAGATATAAAAAGAATTATATTTATAATTATCCACCCAAAGGGGTTTTATCTTAACAAACATAATTAAATAAAATTAATGAATAATATTAGTGAAATTTATATGTTATATGTTAAATATTATATTTGTTATTCATCCATTAGGTTTTATTGGCATAAGATAAGAACAACCACTGTTTTACACATAAAAAACAATATTTTTATAAAGGAAATTTTAACATATTTTATTGGAGACCCCTGTTTATATATTTATATTTACTATTTTACTGATTTAATATGTAAAAATATAAATGGTATTTAAAATATAATCATAATAATTATGTTCAGTTGAATTTTCATATTTTTCTAAAACATTTCAATTTTTAACAAATAGTTCAAATACTGGATTTTAGTTAAAAACATCTTTTTCATATAATTTCTTTATTTTGTTAATAATTATTTTAATGAATTTTAATGATTACTTATATAATATTTTTATCAATTATTATAATTTATATCATTGGAATCAGTTTCATATTAAAATTTATTATAAAAACATTACAAACTTCAAGATGTTTTTACTTAAAAAACCTACAAAATCATCCCTCTAACAACATTAAATTTAAATCAACTTCTTCCACATATATTATTGGAATTTGGAAAAATGGATTCAATAATTGGAATTATAATAATTTATACTGTATAATAAGGCCATTTTTTACACAAAATATAAGTGTAATTGAATAAAATTAATTACAATTATTACAGTCAACTTATGCTTAATAAATAACTAAAACATTAACATAAGGGACAAAATGAACTATTAACATGTAAAAAAACATTGGATAGCCATAATTTATTTTTTGATATTTCATTTATGAGTATTATTTATTTGTAATGAAAATTTTAATGTAAAAATGTGTGTACACGTGACTTCTATTCAAAAATACCATGTGAGTCTTTTTCCTCTCTTATAAAAGCTCACCACATCTCCCCATTACTCACACATATCAAGACACTTATATTTAGAACATGTCTACCCATATATCTTCACCAAATCTATCCTATCATCCTTGAAGCATTTATTTTGGCAGAAATCTTTCTATGTAATCATTTTGATACAAAAAAAGACGTTACCTAGTTAATAGGTAACTTCTTCTCTCTATCTCTCCAATTTCAATTCCATATTACATCCACAAAAAGAATATATTTATTCCATTATTAAAAAAATAGTATAAAATATATACTATGATATTTTAATTTAATTTTTCAACCAACACTTATAGAAACCTCAATATAATGGGTAACAAGTGTAATATTTCTGTGTATGGTAAACTATTACATCATGAAATGATGATTGTTCATTTTCCATTTACCACCTATCATGGTGGAAATTGATATTGAAAATCCATTTATATATGAAATATATTATATTTATTATGTAATTATATTTTTTTAATTCAATTATTAAACATACCTCTAATACTTTCCATTTTGCGTCAATATGATAACATTGTTTGAGAATGTCTAGACTACCACCCCCTCAAAGCGATATGATCCATTCACATGTTTCATGGAATCTATAAAATATTATTATTAATAAACATATGTCACTTAAGAAATATATGATATTCACGACATAATTACATATATATATATATATATCATTTTCTTTATTACCTTTTCACACACTTAAAAAAGTGATAACGTCGTTTGAGGATGTGTGGACTACCTCCTCCTCAACTTGATGTAATTAATTTTACATCTGAATAATTATATATATAAGTACGTATGATTAAATAATATTTTTTTATTATCATTCTATAAATGTATAGTCTTAAATATCCTCTTTTTTTAATAATCATTGAAAAATGAGAACGTTACTCATGTGTATGTACGAACTTCTGTCTCTAAGATCATAATTATGATTCAATTTTCATTACCATATTTAATTATTATTTTTAAAAGTTAAATTTATCTAAAAATATGATAATAATGTGATGATGATTATATTTTAGATGTTATATAATGACCCATTTTACCATATTTGACCTACCAATGTTTTATCTGACCCATAAACCAAATTTGGACAAAACAACTCAAGTAAAGGAAATTGATTATGTATTATTAAAGAACATTATAACAATTTGAATAAAAATAACAATAAACATGATAAAATTTCTAAAAAAATATATAATTAACATGTTTTAATTATTCACAAATTTAAAGTATGTTCACTTAAAAGGTAACTCAATGTAATAGATTTTTATATCCCTTTTTTCCTCATTGAGTTAAATTTCATATTCAACAGTTACTTCATTTTTAAAGTGTATATATAGACCATTTTTATATATCATATCATAAATTAATTTATCCTTATGGTCTTTAAAATTTTCATTTAATATTATTCCTTGATGAGGATTATTATATAAAATGTTTCAATGTGGTATGGGACATTTTGGATTTTTTCGGATGACTTTATTCAATAATAACAATAATTATCTTGAAATGGAATTTAATTTCTAGTAAATTATATTACCATTTTTCAATAACACTTTTTCATTTCCTCTCCTCTGGTTATTCATGACCATTTTCAATTATTAGTACCATTTTCCACTCTTTAGTACTCAAAATGTTTTATAAAATATTTTTAGAAAGCTCTACATTATTTCCATGTTTAGTAGAAGAACCTAATATTTTCTAAAAACAATATTTTACTAAATTATTAAAAAAATATTAAAATGAATTTGTAATGGAATTTTTACCCTTTTTTTCTTGTACCAATTTCACTAGGAAATATTGTTATCACTTTTCTAACAACGCATTTTCAAATTATTTTTACCATGAAAAATGAATGTTGTTTGACCTCATTTGACAAGAACAGTTTTACCCACCATCATTTATTTTAAGAATCAATTTCATGTGTAAAAGGTTACAATTTATATAAAATTTATTAAAAGTGATTTTCAAATAAAAGGTTCTTCAAAAGGTTTTACAAAAAAAGGGATATTTTCCATAATAATGCTTCTAAGATATATTTTTATAGTATTTTTATTTATCACTAAAAACAACACATTTTTAATCCATATGGGATTTTTATTATTGATACCATGTGTATTATTCTTCTAGGTGGATTATTATTTTTTTGTCCAAGAATAGTATTCACATTCAATTTCTTGAATCATTTGTTATTCCCCTTGAAATATTGAATCGCCTATGTTCATTAAACATTGAATTTTCCCCTTATTACCCTTATAATTTATCATGGATATTACTATTGACAAAACCTTATACCATTAAACATGCTATATTAATATTGATAGTTATTTGATTATTTGGGAAAATATTTAAAAAAACTATTCTTTAATCAATATGATTATATGATAAGGCATATTATTTATATTTATAATTGGATATGAGTAATGAATTGGAATTGTAATGACAGTTAGATGACAAAATTTATATATCTTCACGTTGCGTCGATAGGTTCTCATGATATATACTAGTTTTGAAAACTAAATGAGTTTATATCCATTGTTTTAAATAGTCTTTTCAAGTGTCATTATGGTATATGTTTTCATGTTCCTTAGAGATGACATCAATTAAGAAAGAATTAACATCATATTAATTTTAGTTATCATCCATCCATGATATTTTTCATCGATATATCTATGGATACATTTCATTTTTACTTCATTGATTAAATGGATTGTCTTTTATTTTTTTAATTTTCCATATTTATTATTCATTATCTGGTTAATATAATGGAAAGGGTTTCTAGTTATTACATTACCATACAATTTATAAACTTTTTTCTTAGTTTTTTAAATGGAATGTGAGTTAATTTATTTACCAGGTCTTAATAATTATTATCATTTATTTATTATTGGTTTAATTATATTTCCTCCTTTCTAAGCATTTGATCTCACAAATATTCTTTTTAATTCCCCCAGAATCCATGAAGTGTATTATTAAATATATGTAGGGATTTATTACATGGATAAGAGTTATTATAGAAGTTATTTATTTAAAAACATGAAAAAAAAATCTGTTGTAATTATAGTATAATTTTGTAATAAAACTCTCATATCTATATATGGTTACTGAGACTGCAAGTCTTTCATTATTTCGAGATTGGATTCCTTATAATCATGCCAATTAAACTAGTAGCATAAACAAGATCCCTACTATATAGGGTCAGGTTGCAAATTTTTTGGTCATAAAAAGTTTAGTAGAAACCTTGGGAACTATATTTAGGAAAACATATGTTAGAAAACCAAACACTATGGTATAATTTGAGGATATGTCTAAAAGAACATCCCAGGATTTTGGTACGATAGGGATTATGTGGGTTGTTCTAGAAATACATCCATATCATGATAATATAAGTGTACATGCTGATAGAACAGATGTACCTAAGAGTTATAACTCTGACATGGTGTTCCAAGCATGATTCATGGTAACTTGGTACATGAAAATGGGTTGTACTGCACACCTGGTTTGACATTTCTATATAATTTTTTTAAGATATTCCATGATTTCCTTACCAACCAATATGAATAATTTTAATGGATAATTACAATTAATAATCTCGGATAATCCTAATGTATTTAAGATTAAAAAACATGGATTCATTATTTATATGTCTTTTAGATAAATGTACACATTTACTAATATAACTATTGTTTCTCACACTGTTATTTTTTGTTTTATTCAATGTCTAGAACCCTAACAATTCAATTTAAAATCAAACATAAGGGGAAATCTAGTGAAAATTAGCAGCCAAATGATGTTTTTATAGGATTTAAGGATATAGTGTTTATCCCAAACCTATTTTCTAAATACATGATTAATAGTATATACATTAACTAACTTCTAAACGCAACAAAGAAGAGAATAATTCAGGTTACTAAGAGCTCTATTGGTGGATACCATAATTAAAATAAGCATAAATTTCTCACATGTGATAATTATGAACGTTGATACCTAAGAACTTGTCTCAGTGGGACAGGTAAATAGTATATGTGTGGGAAATAAAAAAATAAAAATATTGATGAGGAAAAATAATGTGTATAATGGAAGTAAATGAAGCTAGTCTTAAGAAATACATTATTGTTATTTGTCGTATGTGTGTGAAACTATACATTATCATTGTCAAATCCCTATTTTAGAGGATAAAGTCTAGACCAAGGAGGGATCTATGTGAAAATATGTGGATGAAGTATTTACATATTGGAATAATATTAAAAACATTTCTAAAAGTCTATTGAGTGATTATCCTAATTTCAAAGATGTCCATAATATTAATTTTTCAAATTATACTAATTTGGTTTTAGAAAATGATAACATGTATATTGGGTGAAAAAATGACTAAAGGATGATAATTCGTTCATTCCAACCTATAACCTGTGCAATATCATGGTTAGTTTTTCTCTATTTTTAGTTTTATAAAATTAAATAATGAATATTAATTATAAATAAGTAGTATAAAGTTTAGGATTAGAGAATAATATATGAAACATAATATTTCTAGAAGATAATTAAAGGCAAATGGTTAGACTTTTCCCACTTTTATAGGCCTTATAATGCTTTGAAATATTATTTTTGTGATTTAGGCATTATTTTTTATTATAGTTAATTAATTTCTAGTCGTTAATGAATAAATAAGAATTTGATAAAATCCCAACCAAATGTTAAGAATTATCATATGAAATATAATAATATCAATTTATTCTATTCCATTATATTCTAAGGAAGAAAAATAATTCTTCAACATTAAAAAATGTATCATCAACCAAAAATGTTTTCCTAGTACCTTAATTTTTTTAAACAAATGTCTTGTAAATCATCTCAGATTTATGGATTTGAGGCCCTTAACATTATATTAATAATTAAATAGTTTTTTATTTATGACCTAATTCACTCCATATAAATATCTAGGATTTTTTCAAAGTACATATCACTACATTCCATTGATGTTCTCCTACATATATACCTAGTTATATGCTAGTCCATGTGAAATTTCCACAACCGATTCTCTATTTTCTAATGGACGTTTTAAAAAACCATCTCACAATATGGGATTTAAAAAATGAAAAATAAAACAATATATCACCTTTATTGAGTTTAAATTGTGAGGATGAAATTTAATAAAGGATGAGAGAACAAAACACCCTCAGATTCTAAAGTAAGAACCTTGTATTCGATAAAATATATGACCAGCGACACCAAGCACGTGAGGTAATATAATATCTCGATTATTTTGAATATATATAACATTGAACATTTTTATACATATTTCAATTCATGAAACACCGTGTTAACAGTGTTATATGCAAGTGCAACCTTTTTCGATGGATTATGTTACACACAATACAGAGTTTTGTAAAAAAATAATATATAATTAAAATAAATTTATTTAATATAATAAGATATATAGTAGATGTTATGAATATTATTAACAATATTATGAAAATTTATGGTTTATATTAATAAAAAATTAATTCATGGTTTACTGATTAATGAGAAAGGAAAATAAGAACCAATTGAATATTAAAAAGTAATATATTTATTTTTACGCTTCCAAAATATTATTGTCATAATTAATATAATTAATTTAATTAGTTACTGATTTTGATGAAATTTATATTCTATATATTCTATAAAATATTTTTTGATATTCGTCCACTAGGTTTTATAGTCATAAGATAACAACAAACACTATTTGACACATAAAAATGTATATCTTTATAAATAACATTTTACAACTTTTTAATAGAGAAAACTTTTTAAATATTAATTTTGACTCCATAACTAATTTAATATGTCAATATAATACTAATATTTTAACGGGAAATATTATAATTATTTTATGGTGTCTTTTTTATATTCTTTTTGAAACATTTCATTTTTTTAACAAATAAGTAAAATACAAATTTTAGATCAAAATAATTTTTTATTTTATTTATTTATAAGTTTATATTATATTATAATTTGTTTATAAGTTTAAATAGATTAATTGTTTCGATTAAGGTGATTTATTTCTTTGGAATCAGTTTGAAATTGATATTTATTATAAAAATATAGAAACATTTGGGTTGTTTTCACTTTAAAAACCCACATTGTCATCCCCCCTGTGGGATTAAATTTAAATCACCTTATTCCAATTATATGATTGGAATTTTTAAAAATTGATACCATATTTGGAGTCAAAAAAATTTATAAGGTCTAACAAGACCTAATTTTTTTTCTTAAAATATTCCCGAAAGTGATTGAAAATAATTATAATTATTAAGGTAAAATTTATCCTAACAAAGGTCTAAACCTTTAACTTAAGGGCCTAAATGACCTATCGACTTATCCAAGAAAAATTTTATTAACATAATTATTCTATAACATTAATTTTTTTTTGTTTTTTTGTTTTTAATTCTTTTTTAGCTAAAAATATGTGTATACCTAACATCATTTCTGAATTACCAAGTTATTCATTTTCCTCCATTCTCAAGGTCAACCACCACTACCCATTCCTCACACCTCTCAAACTACATATTTTTAGGCCAATAAATTCCTATATAGACTCTTAGATTATTTCACCTATACCTTGAAACCTCTATTTTGGAAGAAATTCGTCTGAGGAATCATTTTAGTACAAACCAAAAGAAGTTACCATATTAAGAGGTGATATATTATCTCCAACTATCTAGATTCATTTCCATTCTGCATCCCCTAAAATATCTTTATTCTTTGATTATATAACAACTTCACTATACTAAATATACTAAGATATTTTTATGTAATGGGTTCATCAAACACTCACACATACCACCATCTAAAGGGTAACAAACATACTCTTTCTGTGTACAACGAACCACTCCCTCCAAAAATGATTATTGTTCATTTTTTCATTTACCACATATCACGGTGGATAAAATGATAGAAAATATTTTTATATATTTTATATATGATATTTATTATATCTATATACTTCTTTAATCCATTTATAAATCATTCATATAATACATTCCATTTTTCATCAATATGGTGACATCGTTTGGGGATGTGTAGACTACCACCCCTTCAAAACATTGTGATTTGTTCATATGATAAATGAAATGTATAAATAATAATTATAATTATGAATATGAGACATAAAAAATATATTATATTCATGAAATAATGAACATCCAGGAAATATATATCATTTTCTATATTACCCTTTCAAACTCTTAAAAAGGTGATAACATCGTTCGTGGACTTCTGTACTACCACCTCCTCGACATGATGTGGTTACTTTGACATAAACAGAATTATATATTCCATATTTAATATTAAATAATATGGAGTTTATGATGTAATTGTCATTATAGAAAAATATAATTCTACTTCCCTTATTTATATAGTGGTAATTGAAAAAAGATAATGTTTCTCATGCGTAAACACGACCTACCATCTCCATGATCAGAATGGTTATTCACTTATTCAGAACCATATTTAATGATTATATTTAAAATTATTATTAATATAAAAATATGATAATTTTTTAATTTTATTTATTTTTTAAGTGTTATATATGAACCCATTTGACCATAGTAGACCTACAAATGTGGTTTTTGACACAAAAACCTAATTGGGTCAAAACACCAGACATAATAATAATTGATGAAGTAGTTCTATATAAAATGGTATATGTGAAATAATGTAATGATAAACATGATAAAGGCTATAAATAAATTATATAATTAACAGCAGTTTATTATATAGTAAGTTAAAGGATGTTTACCCAAAAGAAATCTCTTGGTAAGGGGTTCTCATATCACATTTTATTTCTATGAGATAAATGTCATGTTCACCACTTACTAATTTTATGATTTGTATCTAATGCCCATTTTTATATATTATATTGTGAAATGATTTTTATAATTGTCTTTTAAACCATTCATTTAATATTATTCCTTCATGAGGATTATGATTTTAAATGTTTCAATGTGGTGTGGAAAACATTGAAATGTTTAGAGATTATTTTACTCAACAACAACATTAATGGTCGTGAAATGGAATTCCATTACAGAAAATTATTTTTACATTTTAAAATAAAACCATTAATTTTACTATACTATAAATATTGATGACCATTTTCAAGCATTAGTACCATTTCCCCCTCTTTGGTACTCATAATTTTTTAGTAAATGTTTTTTTTAGAAATCCCACATTTATTTCTCTATGTAGTTGAAGAACATGTTTTCTTCGAAAAACCATGTTTTATTAATATATTATAAAAAAATAATTTTAATATGATTTTTATAGAAATTGATACCATTTGTTTCATTTAATAAATTTTTAAAAAAGTATACTTATCCCTTTTCTAACATTGTATTTTTAAAACCATTATTCTGTGAAAAATGAATGTTTTTTAGCTTATATGACATGTAGAAATTTAATACCTGTTATTTTTTGAGGCATCACATTCATGAAAAAATGGTTAATATTTTTTAAAAAAAATTCCCAAAATTATCTTCAAAGAACTTTTTTTCAAAAGGTTTTACAAAGCAAAAGTATGTATTCCTCAATAAAGGTTTTAAAATAATTTTTTAATGTATTTCTATTCTTCAATAAAAATTACACTTTATTTTTACTCCAAGTGGTATTTTTTGTAATGATACCTTTATTATTCCTCCTCTGGATTCATTATTATTTATTTAGACAATGATTGAACTCACATTCACTTACTTGTATCATTTGTTATTCCCCTTGAAATATTCAACCTCATATGGCCATTAAACATTGAATTTCCCCTAATTATTCTTTTTATTTATCTTGGATATTACAATTTTCTAAACCATATAACCTTTTATATATGTTGTATGCTTTTATAGTTATTTTATTATTTGTGGAAATATTGATAATTATGTATTATTTATTTAATTGAAATATTTGATAAGGCATATTATTTCTTTTTATTATTCTATATGAGGAGTGCTTTGGACTGGTATTGACGGGTGGATCCCAGACTTTATGCAACACCTCGATGCATCGATAGGTTCTAATGTGAAAAACCAATTGTGCATGTTAAAAAGGGTTTATATCCATGGTTTTAAACCATATTAGGAATGATATTGATGGTATTAGTTTTCATGTTCCTTAGAAATGAAATATATTATGAATGCATAACCAACATTTTAGTTGTATTTACTATTCATCCATGATATATTTCCTTCATATATCTATGGATACATTTAACTTTTCATTTCATTGATTAAATGAGATGTGTTTTTAGCTTCACACCCATCAATATTTAATTTTCCCTATATAGATATTTTAATGGATTATATTTTCAGTTATTATCATTCCATATTTTTTATGCACTTTATTCTCTAGTTATTGTTTATATGTAATGTGAGTTCATCTGTTTACTAGTTCATAATTATTATTCACATTGATTCATTATTAATTCTACTATATTTTTCCCTAACTATGAATTTGATCTCACCCATATTATGATTCTTTCCACAGAAATCAAAGAAGAAAAATATGAAATATATACATGGATTTTCTATATGGATTACAGTTAATATCCAAGTTATTTAATTAGAGAAGAAGAAAAAAATATATATTTTAATTAAGGTATTATTTTTTAATAAAATAATCATGTATGTATATGGTTACCAAGAATACTAAACACTTGTTCCAATGAGATTTAATTCCTTATAATCCTGCAAATCTAATTAGTAACAGATAAACATTAAGTTATTATAGATTCATATTATCATCTCTTTAAAAAATATATGATTATATATCATAATTGTCTTGAAAATAATCACTTTTTAAGGATCATTAATACTAATGGTTTTGGAAAATGAAAAATAAACTTCAACAACATAAATATTTTATTCAGATATAGTAGGTGTAATATCTTATTATTTTGGAACAAACCCCCTCCCATAATTATTTGTATTTCAGTTTGGAAAATAATTAATTAATTAATTTTTTTTCTACGTTTATATTGATAGGAATTGAGAAAAATTATGTTCCTTGAGTTCCTAAAAAATCCCTCTAAATTAACCATCATCCCAAAAAGACTTACAAAACCCTTAATGTATCTATCAAAAATTTCATTTCCTTCACTTATATAAGTGGGTGAGTTATCAACATAAAATAACAATCCTTTTTAGTTTTTAAAATATTTATTTTTTTATGTTTTATTAATCTAATAGAAAATAAATAATTAAATATATAACTACACCCAAAAAATGTTCTAATTTTAAGTGTGAATTATTTTCATCTATCAATGATAAAATACTATATTATTTTCTATAATATATATAAGTGTAATAATGTTTAATCTTGAGTGATGGTATCGATCAATTAGAATTTAAATATTTTCTTTATCCACGAAGGGGGTGATGGTCACAAATCTTGAAATGAATGGTGAAATTAAATTTTATAAAACTATTTAAAACTAATTAGGGTGATTAATAGGTTAATAACACAATTACATTATAGAGAAATGAATAATATTGTATTAATGTATAATTAAAATATGATATATGTAGGATTAGATTCTTCTAATGTTTTAGTGAGAATCCACATCTCAATATGATCATCCATCGATGAACACATGTTATAGATAGATGGTTTAATAATAAATTAACTATAATATTCCATGATTATTAAAAATACATGAAACTAAAAAATTAGATTAAATATGTCAATAATCTTGGATATTTTTTATAAATTCATAAAATATTAATTTTTTAATAATGAAGTGTGACTAATGTCAATTAATCTATCATACCTAGACTAAGATTTGATATAAGAGGGATTTAATCATACAAAAATATGACTACAAATTTACCTATTGATGTAGACAATAAAATAAAATTAAATAAGAAATTGAAAGGAATAAAACATTTTTTATTCTAAAAAAAATCACATATATACGATATGGAATTTATAAGTGGATAAGGTAACCAATACTGAAATAATTTATCCTTGATTATGAAGATTAAATACAAAATATAAAACTATATTTAATGTAAAATATAATAAGACATATTCAATTAATTTAAAAAGATCTTATAATAGTACATAAACATTACAATAAATCATGGAAAAAATCGTGAGACAAAAGGAAAATAGATGAATAATTTCTCTATATTAAACAAGCGCTTTGTTAAAGTACTAAAAAATCATTGTATTTTCAAGAAAAATTTCTCTAATAACACAATAAAGATTCTAACCTCTTGATTGGTAGTGGAAGAACATATTTATACTCTATAAGGGTGGATATTATTTCCTACAATTCAATAATTAGAATGTTTACACTTATTTGATCCATAATACATCAATATGTTTGAAAATAATCATATAAAAATTTATTCTTATACTTCTTATTAGTTCATAAAAATTATTCTAAGTTAGTTGGGAAATTTTATCAATTTTCATGAATGAAATATTAAATTCTGGTTTGATATAGTGACATTCAATTAACATTTAAATGTTCATGAATCTAAAGAATTCATAGGCTTTGAAAAAAAATTATGGACATACACCATTAATGATTTTTTATATCCAATTCTCTATCTCAAAAAATAATTAAAACACATATATACTTGTAATTTGAGAGATATGGGATGATAATTGATAGATATAAAAAAAATTGAGAAATTCCTGGGACTATAATAATTAAAATTTATTTTGGTAATTAATTAATGAATTTGACCTTCATTTAATTACTAAATTTAGGAGTTCATGATTAATTTTAATCCATATAATATCATGGTATTTGGGCTTTAAGATTTTTATAAAAACAAAAACTTCACAAAATCTCTAGGATGTATGAAACAAATGTGGGTTCAAATTCAATGATCTAAATGATTCATTAAATTAAAAATATTTACAATAATATATATGATGGAAATTTATATAGACGAACTAGAGATCCTGTAAAAATAATTACCCATTTTTAGAATACTATTGTACAAACATACAAATAAAATACCAATCTTCCACAAAAATAAGTTAATTTTAATAATTATTTAAAATTGTTTTAGGGTTTAAATAACTCAGATTTCATTGAAAATATATAAATTTTATGGTCAAATGAACATGGAAATTTATTTAAGAATCATTAATGAATGTAAAATATCTCAAACATGTTTCCCTAAATTTGGTGAATATCCTGCACATTGGTTTCTTTATTAGTATGACTATACATAAACTTCTGGGTGAGTGATTATTTCTCATGAATGAATATATGGTTCATACTGGGGTCTACTTTTTTCACCTCTGTCAATATTTTTTTTATTTGTGGAGTGATTATAATTGGGATCATGGGAAAAAAATCTCAGATATTATTAACTTTTATTTTATGATTTATTGATATTTGGGATGAGATATAATCATATAAAATGTTATAAAATAACATTGAAAATGATATAGTTTCCAAGAAGATGATGGTCTAGGATTACCATTAGGTGGAATTACACTTTTAGGTTGGAAGTATTTTATATGGTTTTGTTATTATTCAAGCCCAAGATTAACATTGGTGTTTAACATCACTGGAGATATCCTACATGGCCATTGAAATCATACCTACCTAAGAACATGCATAATGAAAAACTCATAAATGTAAAAAATTATAATTATTTTTTAGAATCCACAATGATATTGAGTTTTTATTGTGAATTAGTTTAGGTGGATTGTGTGGCGATCATTTGTTGTGGTTCAAAAAAGGATTCTAAATATTTTTATTGATGTGGTACTTTTTTTATAGATAGGATAATATGTTATATGAAGTATTTAAATGTTAAATTATTATATAACATTAATTATATATTTTTTATGCTTGTATATTTTATTTTGATATATTATCTCATGAATTTTAGACTACTTATAGATATACATTGCATGTGTTTTTTTTCAAGTAGAGTTGTGGTGTTTTTTATTAAATGGTTCATAGATAAATACACCCCATATTTTTTGTGTAACCTATAGTTTCTAGTAACCCCCTATAATTTTTGGGGGTGTACATAAAAGGCATGATTTGAATTTATGTTTGCTTAGGTGGGGTCTTAATGTGGTGGGTCTTATCATGTTTATTTTTAAATCATTTTAATATGTTTAGAAATTTTTCTGATAGAAAATTCTATATGAATCAAAATAAAATTTTATCTATATATATTTGAAAATTAAGATAATCTATGAAAATTTTATTGATTAAAAATATATGGTCCAATATTCCTTTAGAAAACTTTTTTGATTAATAAAAATATTATAATTAATAATTTTGGGCTCCAAAATATTAAATATGTTCATAAAGTTTCATTGTATGTTTATGAAAATATAACAACAAGTCGTAGTTGGAAAAACCAAAAATGATACTCAATATAAACCAATTCATAAATGATTCATTTTAAAAAATAAAATGCAATTTAAATGGTGAATTTTTTATATGTGATGATATATGGAAATATATTAATATATTTGATCATAAACATTAAAGGAAAAAATTCATCTAGTATATATAATTTTATTAGGTATATCCCTTTGAATTAAACAATCATAATTCTGAATTAATATTCCTCTTTCATCACAATTAATAAAAAACATGTTTTATTTCTAATACCGATGTATCTCTAAGAGGTTTAATACATTCAAAAACCATTTTATTTCATATTTATTAAGTTTACCATGAATTACTAGTATCCAATGCATATCATTAAATGAAACATTTATTATTTTTTTTCTTCATTAAGAAAACATTCAAGTTGTTCATATTCATTCTGAAGTGAACATCTAGTTTTTTAGATTTTAACCTTAGAAATGTATCCTATTAATATTGAAAAAAAATATTGAGATGTACACTTTTTATTAAATTTTATTTATTTATATCCCAATGTTATAATTTTTTAAGAAATGATCTATATAAATAAATTTCACATGAAAAATTTATTTTATGTCAAGTCTAATTTTATTGATATCCTCATAATCCTTGAGTATCCCATCATGATTCATTCATTGGACAGTATATCAAACTTTATTCAATGATATTTTGTGTTTTGTAACTATTTTCCATTTAAAGACATAAATGTTTTCAACCATTGGTTTCCTAACATTATATTGTTTTGAGATTTCATTAAAAATGTTAAAATTAGATAATGATATATTTTCATTAATGAAATATTATTAAATATAGATTATTTTATTAATTCATATTCACTCAATGATGATTGAGATATCTTTAAGAATTATATGTTCAATTATTAAAATCTATTGTCTTTTATGAGTTATTGGTGATGAAAAGTAGTTTTATATTGATATTAATATAAAACACTACTAAATCATTATTTCCAAATTGACCACCATAGTCACCATGAAATTACATATATTGATTAATAATTATTTTATTGTACTTGAATAATTAAAAAAATTATATTGAATAATAAAATAAATATTATTAATTATTGACAATTTAGAGGGATTTTTATTTGATCATTTGGTTAATTTTAGAGTTAAATATATATTTTTATTTTAATATTTCATGTTAAATTCGTATTTTTGATTTACCATGAATGATTGGTTGTTTTATAATAATAAATATAGTTATAAATAAGTTAATTTTATAAATTTATGCCTATATATATTGTTATTATTGCTATTATTATTATTATTACTATAGAATATTTTGATTGCCAATTTTATTTTTGGTGTTTGTGTATACATATGTTTGTATATGTGTATATTTCTATATGAATAGATATTATTATCATTTAAAATATTAAAATATTTATTTATATCATGATTAGAATTATATATGAATATATACTTTTATATGTATCTATATTTATTAATAATGTATTATTATTATTATTATATCATCCAAAATCCACCCAATTATATTCGGTATTATTGAAATTATTATGTTATACTAATAAACAGATTGATAGAGAGTATATTGGGGGATGAGTGGGTTCCCAATAGTTGGAGAAAAAGGATCCCCAACCACTATTAATTTACATAACAAAATTTCTAAAATTAAAACATAGAAAATTATAGAAAAAAAAATAAAATGAATATATCATGAGGAAGGATTAAATAATTATAGTGAATAATATCCATATTTTTTCCATCATCATTAGTGATTACTTTTTATCTCTGTATATCTTTCAATATTTTCAACCAACTTGAATATTCTAATCTTGATCCTGTCAACACTCATTATTTAGTCCATATATCGCATTGTAAGTATTATGATGAGATAAAGGTAATTCATATTCTTAATTATTAATTTTTTTCATTTGAAATTCCATTTAGTTAAAATGCTATCAATTCATAACTTTTAAAGGGATTAATGAAATTTATTAACTGAATAATTTCAATGGGTGAGGTATAATATAGATTATTTGAATAATGATGAGATTGATTGTACTTTATATTTTCCATGTTTTTCACACTATACATGTGATCTTCTATGAGTGAGCCCAGGAACAAACATGTAGAATCAAAATGATTATATCACATGTCTATAAAAATAAAATTTAATTCACATATTATAATATAACTAACATAGTCTCCCTGTACTAATTTAATTGTTTTTAATTTTTTTGTCATAATGTCACTTAAAGAAGTAGTGAAAAAATAACCTGAAATAGGTTTTGTGGGGGTACTCCATGTATTTGAAAAATTATTAAATAATTAAAATATATATAAGAAGATGTGTATATATGTTCCCCATAGAAAAAAATTATTTTTAGATGCATTGAAAATGGAATGAAATAATATAACCATAATGTTTTCTTGGAATAAATTTTTTGAATATGAACATTAGGTACTCTTAGTATTATATATAAATTAATTAAATCGAATAGAACTATGAAGTTAAAATATATTCATAATAATAATTTTAGAGAACATAATAATGGGATTCTTCAATGGGTTGAGTAGGTATTTAAAATAGTTTATTTAAACATTGATGTTGCTGCTTATAAACATAAAAATGTTGTTATATTTTTGACATGTAATGTACTGGATTTTTTTTAAATTTCTATGATTTCATCAAACAATTCTATTTTATGAATTTATGTCCATGTTATATATTTTTGATTAATATGAGTAATAAATGATAAAATAGAGAAGATAGATGGGAATGAGATTTGTAATCAATTATTAAGGATATGTGGAGAAATTAATGTCACTAGACTGTATTTTTTTTATTTTCGTAGTCCTTATTTTTATGCTTAATTAAATTATTGATATTAACCCTTTTTTAGGACCTCATTTAGTTTCAAATATTATTTTATATTTATTATATTAAATTATGTTAATATTTGGTAGGTTAACAAGGATGGTGATGAAATTTAGCATGTTACCTATGGTGGGTTGACTTAGAGGTGTTAACCCTCAAACAACGGAGGTGAGTGTTTGCATTAGATTATTAGATTATAATTACTAATATAAAATTGAAATTCATTGTTGGATGGAAGAAGAAAATTGTTGATACATTAGATTGTGCTCTGAGTGTATTGAACTTTCATCAATAATTTTTATGTGATGTCCACTGTGGGAAACAATAAGTTATATTGGGTCCCAAAATAAATATCTACATATATTCCAAGTGAGTTATAGGAAATATAAACACTTGTGAGGGATATATGAGATTTTATTTAAAATAAAATTAATACTCAAATGAGTGAAGTGTTTTACTGGATAAACGAAAAGAAAACAACACTCGTGTGAAAACTAGGCAAGGGAGGGTGAAGAACATAAAAAATATAATCATAACAAGGGCCATAATTATTCCTTTTATTTATGTTATAATAAAATAATGAAATTAACAAATTCATAAAATCTTATGCAATGTTAAGAATGATTGTTTGTTTCATAATATAATAAAATAGTTGATGTTGTTTCATTTAGGGACACTGTTGTCCTAGTAAAACCATGAGAAATTAACATTGATTTTTATCATCATGTTTTATACCATGTATAATTATCTTCATAATCTATATAATTATTTTATAGTAAATGGAGTTTATTAATTAATTTTATCTCATAACATACACAGAATTACACATATGAAATCACAATGGATGTTCTAGGTGTTTAATTGTTCCTAAAAAGTCTTTATGCTAATAACAGAAATGTATACAATAACACACTTAAATATACAATTCTTTTCTTTGTGGATACAGTTCATTAGATGTATATTGATGAGGACTATGGAAAAAAAATTAGATTTAATCATTGGATGAGAATCATATGATGATGATGGATTAGTGGTCACAATGATTTGATGGAGGATCCTGTTGGAATTTAACTAAAACATTTATTTTAAATATTTTTAATCTTTTTTTATTTAATTATGATAATATTATGATATTTTTTTATTATATTCATACCATTTAAAGGGTAATGTTTTATTTACCATACTGAGATAGTTAGAACCCAACTGACATGCATTTATTTGTGTATCATTTTTCCGAATATACGAATTATGGAGACTATAATATATTTTTTGTTTAATAGGGGATATATTATTAAATTTTTTATAATGTAAATAGCCTCTAAAATGAATTTTTAAATCTCCCATATCCTACAACATCTAGCATATACAAAGGTTCACATGAGTTCCTATTGTACGTTTTATGATGTTCTTTGGTTTGTAACCAATCCATCTCATTTACATATAGTATCAAAGTGACACTGGGAATTTATATTTTCAATAACTTGACCCAAATCACATTGCCTTGGATGGAGTGTTATATGACCTCATGTAGGCATTCCCTTATGTATGGGGATTATTGATTTTCATCGTGGGTCTGAACATCATCAGCAATGAGACTATACACCCAATATCCATGGTTAAGCATCATTACCACACAAAAGTAAACATAAACTGTTCATAATAACACATCCGAAAACATAATAAAAGTGCAATATCAGATGTCTTTGTAATTATTTCAAGTCATAAAAGTGATAAAACAATGAATCCCAAACTGGAAGGTAATCCAAATTGTAATAATCAACAGTTATGTAAATAAAGTCACTAGACTTACACTCAAGACTCTATCCTAGTCTCGAATCTAAACACCACGCTCATCTCTTCATATCTCAATCATTGGGTCCTTTCACTTCCCGAGATCGATGATCATGAATTCAATATATGCATCAAGATTCCCATTCAGGGTGTGATAATAATCCAAATAGGGCACCATATATTCATTCTTAATGAATGTTCTCATTCATAACAGGTGTATTACATGATAATAAAGAAGTTCATAAACAAAAAAATAATAATACTTGTATTAAGAGGTCATGCACTAACCTAGCCACCATGATCCCCTTCCATACACGATTATTCTCCATTAAACATAGGAAATAAAAATGAATCTTTTTAGAATACTTGAAACTATATGGTCCATATCATATATCTTTAATTTGTCACATGGATTACCAGTCCCAAGTTGGGCCAAATGAAAATCAAGTCCCATCTCTATCACAGTTCAGGGAAAAAGGACATCATATTATGGTACTACATTAGGTTTTGGATGGATGGACTTTTTATCCTAAAATCATGTCTTATTTCATGACAAATAGTTATCATTCCCCTTTCTTTTGTCTCAATCCCTCAGCGTTATCATCACATTTCAGACATGCCCCCTCTATGGCTACAAAATCCATGATGGTCTACCTGCAATTTGATACCATAATTAAATAAATTAATTTACAAAAATCCATACATAATTGGGAATAAACACATATATAAACAATATATAAAAATGCATTATTATTAATAGATACACACAATTACATGTGATAACCATCAAACATGGATATCACAGGCTATACACTAATGATCAAACTAAATAATTTGTATTAATCACATAGAAAATTACAAAAATATAATTTCAACAGTCATATAAAAGGACTACATATGGTAGGGAGATTCATAAAATTAAAACATTAATGTCAACATCATGGATTCTGATAGGCGATTCCAGAAATCAAGCATGCACACCAATATGGTCAGGCCTGCTTGCTAAGGATCATTAGAACCAATATCAATTCAACATGAGAGATATATTAGATCATTATATAAGAATTATATGGTATCATATTATATATATGATATTCATCCTATGACAAGAGAGTATAGATATTAATAATTTAAAATAAAATCACCTAGAATCACCAAGAGTTGATCCTAATTCACAAGGGATGATTCTAGGAGTTTTATATATACATATGTCATTAAATAACCCCTAGAGTCTCATAATGATTGATAGTATGGTCTAAGAAAACATTGGTTCAGAGTTTCCTTATAGACTTATAGGAATTCTGGAAAAATATCGATTATGGAGTAACATATAGGTAATCTTTTCAATGCTTACCAAAATGGGAAAAAATTATGGTAAAAGGGAGTTGGCCACAATTTAGTGGTTCTTGGTCAAAAATCACATTTGGAATCCATGTTGTAGTATACCATGAGATCCTATAAAAATGGAAAATGCCATGGAATTTTTTTTATCTGTAATCCATAGCCTAAAATCCATGATTATAAAACCTTGAAATAACCAATGATCAATGGATTTGTGAAACTATTATTATAAGAATGGCCAATTTTTTACATTGTCAACTCCTTTGTCCAGCCAACGCACTAGGTCGCAACTATGCCAAAATTACCTGAACCATTAAATTCAACCTCTACAATATAATATCCCATATATGCAACAACCTTAACCTCCATGATAAAAAACACACACAACTCCATTTAATCCATTTTCAACTAAAATTTAGTTCAACAACCATCTAACTCCTCTAAAACCATCCTCATTCTATTCAATAAAAAATTACAGTGCTATAAATCGCCCAATTATGATTTATCATCCTTGATAAGTATCTTTATGTGTCCTAAATGAATTACATGGTCCATACATCTTAATAATTAGGCCCCCACTCCAACAAATACTAATTGATCTATCCATTGTATCACATGACTCTAATAAGTGGAACCATATTTCAATGAAACATATTTCGACTCAAATCTATGATTTGAATAATGAACCCCATAAAATATGAGGAAAGAACTAAATCAACTTCATCATTGTTGATCACATGTAAAATATTATCCATTCACCACAAAAGATGGGGGACACTAAATTCACCATGAATAACACAATATCATAGAAAAAGTTCCAATTGGTAGTAAAATCTCACTATTCATTTAGTGAACTCAAACATTCCTAAAAACTATGGTTCTAGAATTCATTTCATCTATATATAATTTTCTCCAAACTGATGTGACACTTGAATGAAAACTAAATCACCCACAATAAATTCAAAAGGTCCACTCCTGCAGTAAAAATATGATTGATTCCTAGTCAATTAATTATCCAACTGCTTCTTAATTATGTACACGCTATCAATGGTTTCCTGCACCATACTCTACCAAACATCAACTTCCCCACAAACATCATAAATACAAAATGATGAGGAACATGAGAGTCCATAAAGAGCCTCAAAAGTTTCCATCTGAATTAATGCATATAATTATTTTTTTGTAAAAAAATAAATCATATCTAGTTCATCATCCCAGTATCCACTAAATTCCATAACACATGGTTATAGAATATCATATTAAATCTAAAATATCATCTCTAACCAACCATTAGTATAAAAATTATATTATATACTCTGTAACATCTAGGTACCCAAATTCATCTATAATCCTTTCCAAAAAAATAATGTTAAATACAAATATATATATATGATAATATGCTCAAAGGATATTTATACAACAATTAAATATCCAAATCCTACAAAATCACCAACTCATTTGTAGACTGGGTATCTATAATTAGTATAAAATGAGACACATTCATCATATGATCATCTACCAATAAAAAATAACATGACACCTTGGGATTCTGGTAACCCTATCAAAAATTCTATCTCATGTAATCCATCGTTAAATGGGGTGGTAAAAGTGTCTTATTAAAACCACAAAGACGATGATTGATAACCATTAACCACTGTAAGATAAGACATCATTACATAAAATATGTGAGGTACCTATTCATACCTAGCCCCCAAAACTAATGTTGGATGTCATGGTAAAACTTCATAGATCGTGGATGCAATTCCCATTTAGAATCATAAGAGTCGCTCATCAGCTCCTCTCTTAAGAAAACTAACACTACTGACCTCCCATGAACATATATCACATCATCATTATCTAAGGACAACCCTAGGATTGGGTAAATCACTAACACCCACTGAACCATCACCACCCACCCAGGATTTAACTCCTAGCTACCCAATACCTGGTCCACTAAAGAAGATATGATATCCATGGAAAACTATTTCAATACTCTATGATACTTTTATGTACCCACTATCTACTCAGCTGTCAAACCCATTAGATGAAATTAATCTGTAAAAGTATTCTATACAAGATCATGTGTCTCTAGAGATTTCATACCATGAACATCTATTGTTACATTAACTTACCTAAGAGTATAGTAAATCACAGATTCAAATGTCTAAAGGTACTACACCGTATTCATCTATCTCATATATTGGAAATGTTTATAGATGATATATCACAATATCTTAGAGAATATGTGTATAAGAAGACTTACACCAATTATATAATGTTACAAACACTATAGATCATGGACCATAACTTCAAACTCTAACACATGGGTCTGGTAGTTCTACCCATGGGATCCCAACTTATATAAAATATAAGAAACTATTTGATCTCTCTATAGTAACACAAATCTGAGCAGAATACCAATCCTTTAAAATACACTACATATCCAATCCCAAGATATAGAATAAACAAAATTTGATAAATATTCACTATCTTCTTTAACTCTATGAAGTATTATTCAATTAAATCAAACCACAAAAACATCACACCCTTTTTGATCAGTTCCATCATTACACTATGAAATGAGAAAAGTTCTAAATGAACAATAAATAGTAACCCACAAGATTAAATAATCACCAAAAAACAATCCTTTTCATCTGATATACCAATGAAATAAAAACCTCTACCTTTTTGAGGTCCATATAAATTACATGCCCAAGGAAACACACCTTATGAATCTAGAAGTGTCAATTCAAAATCATAGAGGAAACTCAATTTTATATAAGTTTACTCAATACAATATCATGGTGTTAATAATCAAATATCTAAATTCCTAAAATATATCAAAATATATTCCTTGAATACAATGATGAATTAGCTGAGATATGGATGGGAAATTCTATTTATGAGATCCATGGACACATGTAAAGCATTGATAAACACAATATCCATGAAACTATTCTCATATATTACACACCTACTATTAAATGAAATATTTGAAATATCTTCATAACTATCCCACAAATGATGGTAGCTTCAATAAAGACAATTCTTGGAAAACCACCGAGAAACCCATAATTTATAAAATAGATATCTATTCATGGGTAAAGGGAACATATTTTTAACTGTTATGAAATATATCTTTCTATATTCAGCAAGAAAACATATAATACCATCCTAATTATTAGTGAAAATAGTAAAACAACCCATAGTGATGTTCTTGCTCTCATAAATTATTTGAACTCCAAATCCTATAACATCACATTGAACTCCCTTATCATAGTTGGTTTCATACTATATTAAATAATAGATATCAATTGTTCATGATGCACAAGATATATATAAATCTCAATCAAAATATTCATAGAAATCCCTATGAAATCATCTTTGAAGACATAATGATAATAATACACCATTAGAGGGAAAATAGAGAGAGTTATTAATGAATCATCAATCGAATCCAACATTTCTACATAAATTTTTATATCTCAACTATGGGTCATGTACATTCCTATACTACTTATTTTGAGATCCCACTCACCGGTTATCACAATCCTCCCACCTTTATATGTGGTGAAAGTGAATGCATCTAACAGTAGTTTATATGAGCTTGATAAATGTTCATCTAGTATAATATGAATATAATATCAAAACTATTCATCTTTAATAACATGGATTCCATGAGATTTACATAGCTGGAAAAAAACGTTGGGATTCTAAGCACATCAATTGAGGTGGTCTACATTCATTACAAAAGGCATGCCAAGGGAGAAGAACTCAGAAGATAACATAATTTTTAAATCTAGGCCAACAATGAATTGAGTAGATATAGAAGAATTGGATTCCCCAATAACAAACAAAGCAACAGATATTGTGGAGGTAATCAAAATCACATCTCTAACAATAATAGGTCCCTATCATACACTATTTGGATCCTCATTCATTGCATATAATATTTATTCTTCATCTCCATAGACATACCTTCGAGGCATAAAACTCTCCCTGGTCACTAAAGACAATAGTACATAGGTCTACTATTTATGACCCCACCTAGATCCCTAGGTCATATCCTGTATCTTCCCTTCACCCCCTTGAGAGATTATCAACAATTCCTTTTTATAGACTTATTGAAGATGTCCCGTATTTCCACATCGATGAAATGACTTGATAAAAATATGTGATAATGTACACTATATCTATAGTTGAAACACTAAGGACATGTACATCACTTAGATGGGGTAGAATAATCCTTATAGTAATCAATCAATATACCACCCTACTAAACATCTGTAAACTTCTTATACATACTTATAATAGTTTCACTCACTACATAAATGAAATATTTAGTCATTATCATATTATATGTTGGAAAAAAAACATGTATATCCTAATATATGACCTTATCAAAATTCAGTGCCTTATGATGTAGCTAAAAATTCATTTTTAGGTAATATACAAAAAATAATATCTATTCTCTTAATGAAGGACAATCTAAAAAATAATAAACTTAACCACATTATTTTTAGCCAATATAGGATCAAATCATAACAATTTCATATAGTAAGTGTAGAAAGGTAAATTCTAATATTTCTCTAAATGATGTTCTAAAAAACTTCTCATTGATCTCAATTCATAGTGTATGGAAATAAATAATCTAGGAAAAATTAATTAAAATCCTCTCATGTGACACCATCACACAATAATTCCTATCTCATAACTCCCCACAACCTACTTATTAGTCTATGAATTATAATGTTTTCCAAAATCAACTTATTATCCACTAGTATATCCACTAGTTCAAATATTAGCTCTATGATATCGATAATTTCATTAATAAATTGAGTACCATTGGTTCCGTAGAATAGTGGAATATGTTGGAGTTGGATGTCTCTTGAATAATCATCCATTATCCCATGTTCACTTATACATAAATAAGAACAATGTTTAAATCTATAAGAAAGGGCTGGTATACTACCTGATTCAGAAAATCTATTGTGGAGTGAGCTCTGGTTCACCCACACTCTTAGAATGTGGTAGAACATGTGTTCCCCACATGAAGGAGAATTCTTTCCTATTTGAGGAAGATTAATTTTTTCCAAATGAATTATTAGAATACATACAATAACATAAGAAAAAACACAATAAATTACAAGACACATATATGTGATTTATACCAGAAAACCTATCATAGGAGATACCCAAACACAAAATATCACCCTCCTTATTCTAACCAAGTCTCAAACCTAGTCCACTACACTGGAACATTAGTGACAATCATATATATATATAATGAACAGGTTTATCTAACAAATTTTATAACATGTATATTAAAAAATAAAAAATACATATATCACTGAGAATATTTACACAAATCAAGTCATTTAATTAGTAAATACTATATATAAAATAATATGGCTATATATATGACATCTGAACTGATATTACTATTCACAATGCATGAATGCACCCAAATCAAATTAAATAGTAAAAAAATCCCATCAATGGTAACTCACAATACCATTAAAAATGTGTGTATAATGGTACATGGAACTCCCCAAATTGATTTCTTCACAACCTATCTTTTTTCAACCATAAAATAGAATATAAAACAAGAAAGAGAAGAAGCTATTTTGATTTGATACAACTAATTAACACCTTGACCAGAATCACTTGGTCTAATATGTAGTTTCAGGGGACCTCATGTGTTTTTCTCTATATGAGAGAAGATGTTAAATTAGTAGAGAGGTTATGAATATTGTATGTGGGGAGACTATACCCTCAGTATCAAATATAAAACATCATACTATTAAATAATATATATATATAAATATCCCCAAAAAACATAGTAGAGAGAATGAAAACTATATTCTCACAAATATTGTGAAAAGTATATGAATTCATGTTTGTAATAAACTATGAAATCCATGATTGGTTGTTCAACTAGTATATGTGATACAATAAGAATGTAAATAGATACACCATGGAAACATTACAAGGTTATTCATAAAATGACTAAAGCTCCGTATCCTCATCTCATTGTAACTAGGTCCTCACCCTTCCCAATATCCAAGATCATGAAGCATGCACCCACATCAAAATTATTATATAGGATGAAATTATAATACTAGTAGGACACTAAAAATTCATCCTTAACATAAGTACACATTCATATGATCTGTATACCATAATAATTTATAATTACATAATCAAGAAATAAGAATGCTTGTGATGATAATTCATGCACTAACCTAGCCACCATGACACCATATCATACATTCATCACTTCCATGTAATAAAGATATATCATAATATAAGTAATATTTAATAGAAAACCGTAGGTAAAACTAATGTATATATGAGTATCCAGTAGTATAACTTGTCCCGGGTCTGACCACATGGCCGTCAAGTCTCATCCATATCAGGATTTCGGAAAAAAGAACAGCATATCCTAGAAATACCTCATGTAATGTCTCGCAGTCATCATATCCCACCATTGTGTCTTGGGTAAGGCTACATGGTCAACATACACCATCATTGTGCCTCAGTCTATCATCATAATATCATTTTTCACATGATCTTACTCTACGGATAACCAATCCACAATACCTCCCTGTCATTTTATTTACTAGAATAAAATCCTACAAAGAAAATACATCCCTACACGACAGTTCATAAACACATATTGTAACAACACCAAAAATAAATAATGAGTATTAATAACCACACACACATATGTGATCAATATCAAAGATATGTCTCATGGCCACACAGTTATTATCAAACACAGGCATAGGTATAATGCTTTGAATAAAAAACCATTATATCTTGAAAAAAATCATATAATAGGGATCTATATAGTAAAAATATTACTACCTCAATAATTTCAAAATCAATATTATGATTTTCCATGATGTGATAACCAAAATAAATCCCACCCACTAACATGATCTCTCCCATGAGCTAAGATCCTTATAACTAATATCATTTTTTCACAAAAGGTATTCTGGAGAAATATAAATGCTGTACTTGGTGACATAGGATTTATATGTGATTCATTCCATGATAAGGGAACAAAAATAAGAATAATAGAATATTAACTAACCTAGAATTACCTAGAGATGATCCTTAATCAACATGGAAAAACTGACAAGTTTGAGGGATAGAAATGATATTGATGGATCCCTGGAGTAATATATTTTTTATAGGAAGGTCTAAAAAAGGTTGGGTTTTAGGGGCCTCAAATATTTATAGGGATTGCAGAAAAATTTAAGTTATATAGAAACATATATGAATACAAAATAATGCTTCCCAAAAACATCAGCGACTATGATGCTTGTGATTTGGCCATATTGTAGTGGTTTCAAGTCAAAAAAATATTCATAATCTATTCCATTTTCAATTGTGAAATACTATAAACATGGAATAGGAAAATGAAATAATGTTAATAAATATACCACAAACAATAATACCTGACTAATAAATTATTTCCTAGATAATTCCCTATGGATTTGTGGCCCCAAAATTGGTAGAACTGGAGGAACACCACTATCCAAACTCTACACCATAACTAATTCTGTACATCATAATTATCCCATAATAACCAAAATCATCAATGTCGACCATTATAATTCTCTACCCCAATAAATATACAGAATTACAACGTATGAATTAATAAACACATCATGTATTAGAATACTATTCTGACAGAAAAATAAATTTAACATACCTATCAATCTTTACTAACCGACCTCATAATATTCCTTGAAAACTATTGGAGTTACAAGAGTAGTGGTTGGTATATGAATAAGATGATAAAAAATTGATAAAAAACTAAAAATATAATTTATCAATATATTTATATTATATATATAAATTACCTATAATGTATAATATGTTATTCAAAATCATATGACTTGTTTTAATTTGATTTTTTAAATATAAGTTGTAATTATCATTTATGTTCGTGACAAGAAATGGATTTCCAATTTTTAAAATTTGTACTGATTTGTTAGATAATATATTATGTGAATGGTTTATATTTACTATATATGTTTGATTTAAATCAATATGATAAAATAATTACATTATTTATCGAATAATTTCAATAATATTTATACAAAAGTATTAAAAAATTTATAAAAAATATTTTTCTGGATAATATAATCGAAATTATTTTTAAAAAAATTGATATGATTTATGATTTATTTTTTCCCGTATATATGATTATTTATTCAATTGAGAAATTGATTCATGTGAAAAAAAATTCTCCACAAAACTAGGACTTGATGACTTGCATCGTGTTAGGGTTTGTATAAAAAAACTATATTGCGATTAAGATCACTACATTGTGATTATGTACATGTCTATTCATTTTTTATAAGATAATAATAAGAATACGTATTTCAAAAATTTAAACCTATCATGATCCATTAATATATATTTATTAATGTTTCAAAAAATTAGTTATTTATTAAATATATATTGGAATTAGAGTTTTTCAAAAGAAGAGACCATTGAAGCTTGATAAAAAGTTGTTGTGTTTATTAGAAGTATTAATTATTGGATATATTATACCAGTGGTAAATCATTGAACAAATTCATAATATTTGGAAATAATATTATGTAGAATCTAAACATTATTCCATAACTATCTCATCATACAAACATATTTAGAGATTCTTTTTTATAAATAGTGAACTTAATATTTTAAATACTTCTTATAAAGTGCAATGAGATTATTGAGATGTTTGGAGAGGTTATGAATCACTATCCACTATGTCTTATCATTATTTTAACAACATGAGGCAATGGTGGGGAAAATATTTAGGTAATTTTATTACATAATGGGAATATTGTTGTTGTAAAATATTATGAATTATCTAAGTTATTGTTTTCTAGAAAATTATTGTTTATATTTTTTTGACTCATGTATCATGATCTAATTGGCGGAGGTTACTTCTTAAGGAATGGGGTTTTATGACATGATTAAATTATAATATAAAAATTAATATTTGAATTCAGTTTGGGTTGTATTAATTGTTATTTTTTTATGAATAATGAATGAGAGACTTATAAATGAACATCCACAAACATTGTGGAGTCTCATAAATCATTATGAGGAATTGTAAAAAAAATACTCTAGGAAAGAGACCAAACCACGGTGTTATCAATTTCATTGTGAACTATATTATATTATAATTTATTAGATTCTATATTGTAGGCTTTTATCATTGAAGATATTTGGTTGAGTATTTAAGAAGTTTTGGAGAGTTTTTGGTATGATTCTCTAGGTGAAAATTATGGAAAATCATATGTTTAATAAACATAAAATATTTAATTATTAAATTAATATACACATAATAAAACTAAAAAAAATTAAAATTACTATTGTAATTGGATAATTAGATACATAAAATGACAGTATAAAAAATGGATTAAATAACAATAAATAAAACAATTTTACATGCTCTTAAAATACCAACACTCTTCAAAAATAGCCCATGATAATGTTGAGAAGTACATAAGAAAGGGATGACATATATATCCTAGTAAGGGAAAAATTAATGAATAATATGATGAAAGTAATAAATTTTATTCATGATGAATATCAATGTGACGTAAAAGTTCTTATAATCATAAACAAGAACATTGAATAATTATATAAGATGTTAACATTAAGGAAAAATAGGAATGTGGAAACGACATACAACATGACATCATAAGTATAAGTCAATGATACCCACCAAGACATCATTAAATAGTGTACATAGGATAACATCATATGAACCAAACATGGAAACTCTTGATATAAAAAGAATACCCAAATAATTATAGTGATATATAATTCATATTCCACCAATCATGTCCATATAATTTACAGGCATTTTTATTCCACATAGACCATACAAAATTAACCACTTTTAATCAGACAATCAAGGAGTGTGGGTTACATACATGATATTCCCCAAAATATGAGGGATAATTAAATCATATTTGAAAACAATTTGTGGAAATAGGGATGGGTATACACAAAACAAATGTTTGGAATGAAACATCATGGGATAATTTTGGCTATACAACTTCATGTACTTCTATTTAAAAGGATGTGTACATCCTAATGAAAATATTTTTTTTGAAATAATAGTGCATAACTCAAAGAATGTTATTGAATAAAGTATAGGAGAATAAAATTATATTTCCCTAAGAGGTACCTTCAAGAATAATTGGAGGATCTTATTAAGAGTTTTTGAACAATACAAGAATGATTTAAAGAGGTAAATGAAGTTGAAATTCGTGATAAATGGGGTTTTTTGGAATATTAGTGGGAGTTATGGTTGGTATTTATATAAAAAGAGAGTTAATTTTTTTTATTAATTATTATATACAGGTTTTGGGATATATATTATAAAATAATAAGACAACAACTTCCCATGGTTTTTACACATGGTTTCTTCCAATGGGTTGTGGTTTTAAATATGTTATATGGTAATAAACCTAAAATATTAAAATAATGACATTGGTGTTGTGGAAGTGAATAATGTTTTTAAGAAGTGATTTTAAGAAATAAAAATATGATATATGTTTTGGAAAATTCATTAATGGATTATAAAATTAATAAATTTACTCAAAAACATTAATTTAATGAGTAAACCAATATTTGGTTTTGTATAAAATTTATATAATTTATTACACTACCGATGTGAAATTATGATTTCATAATACTTGTTATATACTTATACCTTACTTATTTCTTACACAAAACTTCTACCATCTCAGAATATTATTAAAAAAATTGAATAACTGTTACATGATAATTTTATAAAATAAATTTTATTTTATGAAATTAATTTTACAAAAATTTAAATTTTTTACTTTGAAAAAAAAATCCTTATATACATAAAAATATTTGTTTTTATGAAACTAATAACTTTCTTACCAATAAAAATTTACATTTAAATTTATTAAATTATATATTAAAATTTATATTTAAATAAATATTTATAATAGTAATATATTTTTAAAATAACAATTATTTTAATAATTATTAAATTTATCAAGGGGGGGTCTTAATTCCGACTATATATTTCAGATAAATACAACCTTTATTTTTTTATATCAAAAGAATTTTTTATTAAAATAAAGATATAATATTTTATAAAGTAATAAAAAAAGGTATAAATATAATATTTATTTTATTAGAAAGGAAACATAAAAATTCATACTACATGGGTCTAGATATGAAACTCTATATTACACCAACATATTATCTATGTGTATGGTGTGCAATGGTGGTGTTTTCATGGGGTGGTTTGGTGAACATGGTTTTTGATGTTATCTCATTAATCTTGAAATTATACTATAAATTATTTCTCTAAATATTTAGTTATTGAATATAATCTATGGGATGTTTAATTAAAAAACCCAGTGATGGAATCTCCCTTGGATGCTATGATAAATTGTCTACATAGGGTATAATCCTACTTGTCGAGGCTATCTCTTATTCTTTGAGTGTTAATTGACTTTTATCATAAAACATAATATATATTAGTCATAATGGTCCTTATAAAAAAAATATTATCAAAGGTTATGATGCATAAAGGTAATTTAAGTATTAAAATATATATTTAACGATGATTCAAAATAATCAATGTAAACCATTTTTTTTTTAATAACAATACAACTTAATAAGGAATGTATAAATTCAAAAAAAAATTCATTGATATTATTAACCCTCTATAAATAACTCCCTTAAAATTTCATTTCATACACTAATATAAACGAGGGGATTTTTATTTGATCATCTCTTCTAATTCCCATGCTACTTCTTCAAACTTGTTGTTCCTTCATAGAAATATGACTAGGTGAGTTGGATTCCTTCATAAAACATTTTCACTATGCTCTTATATATTCAATGGATACTCATCATATGACAGATAATTCTATATGAGTACCAACTCTAGATTATATACATGTGACATGTCTAGTTTGTGCTTCTTCAATAGGGTTGCAATGAACACATAATGTATTTGGGATAGGATATGTGGGAGTGCTAGTTGATAGGACACATATTTGATGAAATCAGGGATCTCAAATTAGTAAATGTAACATGGAATAATATTTAACTTCTTCTTATACATCAATAAATTCTTCCATGGAGATATACAAAGGAACACCTTATCTTTAACCTCAAAATCTAGGACTCTCCAATGATTATCTTCATATCTTTTCTACTGAATATGTTTGAATTTAATATTTGTTGACTATTCCAAACCTTATCCACCATTTCATGGATAATATGATGTTTTTTAAGTTTCTATTATCCAACAATATCCCAAAAATATGGAGTCTTACACCACTTCCCATACATAGCAACATAAAGATCAATTTGAATGGTAGAATGGAAATTATTTTCATATGAAAAATACACTATGGGAATTTGATGATCCCAACAACCTTAGAAATCTATTTAACATGTTATCACCATATCATATAGAGTATTATTGGTTCCATCAGACTATACAACCGTATAAGGGATATAAGTTGTACTGAATCTCATCTTTGTATATAATGCCTATAGATGGACTCTCTGTAATCTCAAGGTAAAATAGCTATCTCAATTAGAGATAATCATGAGTGAAACTTCATGATGTACTACCAATTACATTATAAATATAATAATGTTTATATCAAGAGAGAAATATTCCAGGATTGAAATGAAAAAAATGAAATTATAATATGTTAATCTACTGCCTATATAAATTTATTTCCATTAGTTTTCCTAGAGAGTCTTATGATAAAATCTATGTTTATATTTTCCCATTAACATGCTATTATGGGAAATGGTTTCATTATATCCATTTAATAATTTCATTCATCATTGACTCATTTAAATTCCAAGAATCAAGAAAATGATTTAGCAATCTACCTCTTCATCTTATCCCACAATATATTTTCCTTTAGATCTCTTTACGTCATTAGTGATTCTTAGATGAATATAAAAGGATGAACAATATACATTATCAAAAATATTTCACTTAATATATAGTTTCTAATTGATAAATATCCGAATTCCAATCATTATAGCTACATATTTTGAAAAGTTAATGTCTGGAATATTCAGAAATATTTTTTCTTAGCTCCACAACATCATTTTAAGAATCATTTCCATCTCAAGACTAGATGGAAGAATAGTTATACGAGAGTGGATAGATGAATGGTATCTAATTATATTCATCACCATACATTTCATGTCCATGATTATTATATCCCATTCAATTCTTATCATGGATAGAGTTGTAAGATCTTGTTTACAAAATTAATCTTCCACTTTTTTCACCATCCTAGGATGGTAATGGTTTGAACAATCATAGTTATTTATTAGTTCTAACCACCACCATCGTTTTATATTGATATCCTGTTTCTTGAATATATGCATGAGGCTAATATGATTTGCATATATTTTACCAATTTCTTAATAGAGATAATGTCCTTAAATGTTTAATTTTAAGAGCATTGCATCCAAGTCTATATCATGTTTTAAAAATTTCTTCTCATGAATTTTTAATTGGATAGAGGAATAATATATCAAATTTTCTTCTTTTATGAGTACAAAAACAAATCCCTTTTTAAAAAATCACTATAAATCACAAATATTTCCCCACTAGTGGTTAATGTGAAAACACAAAATGTTATTATCCTCTTCATTACCCCTTTAATTCTCTCCCCACATTCATTATTCTGAAAAAAAAGTCAATATTTTTGGAGTAATCATGAACTACGAGATTGAAAATCCTAATAATTTTCTCACAAATCAATCATTGTACCTAAGTAGTACTACGAAACATGGGATATTAAACACATATATTTCTCTAGGTCGTCCTTCAATTGACTCAATTTTTAAAGGATCCAAAAATATTCTTTTATTATCGATAACGTACCACAATAATGTTAATTTTTTTTTGAAAAAACTCACAATTACTATAATTCACATATAAATTTCCCATTCACAAGGACATTAGTAGATCATTCAATTGATCATAATACTCCTCCTTTCATTTGGAGTAGACGAGAACATTGTAAATAAATTCTACCAAAAATTTATCATAGTAATACCAAAAGAATATATTCATTACATCCCAAAATATAATTTTAGAATTAGTGAGCCCATATGGAATCACTATGAACCATTAGTGCCTATAAATTATATGAAATGATGTATTTGGGATATGATCCTTCACTATTAAATGATAATATATAAATCTATAATAAACCTTAGTGAATTATTGTTCTTCATGTAGCTGATCAAAAAGACATCAATAAATGGGGAGTGATACTTTTCCATTATCTTGGTCTTGTTATCCCCATGATAATAAATATAGAGGCATATTGACCCTTCCCTATTATTGATATATAGGACTGTCACACCTCTTGGAGAATCACATGGGCATATAAAACCTTTTTCTAGATTCCCCATTTATTACATTATTACCTCTATAAGTTCCACATTGTAAATTTTATATTGAGTCTTATATATTGGAAAATCATAGGGTATAAGTTTAAGAACCCTGCCTTAAAACATTACATAATCTTCAATTAAATGAAAATTTCACATTTAGGATCTTTTCAGGTTTATAGTTTTAGAGAATTAGTACATAACTATTACATCTCAATGATTACAAAGTAGACACATCTACTCAGTTTCCATTTTATTTCACAAAATAAAAAAAACATGAACAAAAGAGTCATGTCTAGTTCCATGTTTTAGTTAGCATGAAATTTCCTTGATCACATCTTTGACCCTAGTCCACTTTATTTCCTCTGAATAACATTTCAAAAACTTGGGATGAGCATAAAAAGCTCAATAAGGGATATAAAAATATTGAAAAAAAACATCATTCCATGTATACATAAGAATTAATGAAATCATACTTTACTCATAAAACATAAGAACTTTAAAATACCTCATGGAATCAAAATATTTATGAATAACTCATAGATATCATAAGATATAAAGGTAACCCGATGCATTCATAACATTCTTACGTATGGAGTAACCCTCATGGTTTCGTTTGGAATACCTATCGCAATATATTACCTAAATATCTTCTGAGAAACATTAGAGATTAACTCCTTCACAATACCCAATTCATTGGAGAGCTATATCAGGCTCACCCTCCCTTAGTTTATCACAGAACCACCGGACTTCTTAAACAATTCCCAAGAACCATAATATAATTGTATCACATAAAACATGCATAATGGAAACATAAAATTTCCGCATTTCAATCACAAGATATCAATAAAACACATTGATATAATCAAAACATTATCAAAACCATTTTCAATTACAAATTAAAACATTGTATTTATTTTTCATTTAAAAAAATCTATTGATTATAGAGAAAGCGGAAACTCAAATAATGGTCACGGTGGCTGAGAATTCGTTGTCGCCGCATACGTAAGAAAAAAACATTCCTTTTGTCGTTTAATTAAACACTTCTTGTGAAAAGATTCCATTTGAATGAAATTTAAAGTCAAAAGGGTTTTATAAACCATATAAAATAAAGTCAAGTAGAAATCAAAAGATTCCTCAATGAATGGAGATTGAGACGAAGTCCCATACAAAGATGGTATCCTTAGATAAAGGATAAATCAATTACATAATTATGTGTGAAAAATATAAATACACTCAATATAAGTGTATATTATGTGTAAAACCATCAGAGGTCATCCTCAAATATTCATAGAATGACATAATCAAGAAGTTGAGGTTTAACCCAAAGAATTGAAATTGGGTTAAGAAGTTCCCTTACAAAAATTCAACAGCCTAACGACGTCACATTAAAACTCAGAAAATGAGTTGATGAGAGATAAAAAGGGTATCTCATCATATGGACATAAAGTTTACAGCAATAAAAATATATAAGAACATATCCCAACATAATAAGATGTAAATAAAAAGACCTAAAAAAATAAGACTTTTAAAAAGAGGAGGGTGAAAGGTTCCCTTACCAATTTGGGTAACTAACGAAATGTACACCCCATGAAATAAGTTTCATACAATGAAGATTTTAATACCCATAATTTAAATTATATTACACATAGAATAAAAACATGGGAAGTACATACACCAAACAAAAGTGAATAGTTGAAAATGTAGCATGAATCTCATGGGAATAAAAAGTGAGATAAAACCCCTTACCACATTGTAATAAATCGAGTCGTATGACCCAAAGATAATATGAACCAAATAAATCACAGAATACCATGAATATAGATAGAATCATGATAATATATATCAAATGTAAGTACACATTACAACACATGAAATAAATAAGTGGTGAACAATGGAAATCTCATGGAATTAAAAGCGAGATAGAAATCCCCGTACAAACATTCAACAGCCTAACGACGCCACTTAAACATTTTTAAAATGAATTGATGAGAGAAATAGGGGGTCTCTAATTATATTAATACGAAAATTACTGTAGTATGAATATAAAGTAACATCCCCGACATAAGAACATGGAGATTAAACTAAATTACATAATGTAGAATACATGAAAAGAAAGAGAGAGGTAGGATCCCTTACCTCAAGTCTGACATGTCTTGTTCGTTTTTTATATTCCTGAATAATAAACCTTGGTCAATTTATAATTTCTTAAGGAAATACATTAATGTTTATTATTCAATTCATATAAAATATTATCATTTTATAATAATTATTTAATTATGTGAGTTCATATCATACATTTTGTCGATGTTCAGTACATGAGTCAAAAATGTACTTGTTTGAAGAGAATTATCAATGTAGTTACAAGTAAATCATCTCCATAATGGCAATAATTTTTTAAATATCATATTTATCAAGTATATATTCATTCTAAACTATTACATAACATTTGGAGATAAAAAATGAAATGCACCGTTCATGGAGACGTAGGTCATACGTACGCATGACTGCTTCTTTCATTTCCTTATCATATTAATGGAATTAAAACTAAATGAGACCTATATATATTATAATTATATTATAATTATAGTATAATATATATGTTATATAGGTATCATATGTTCATTCATTACATTCTTTATAAATTCCATGTTTTCCATGAATGAGTCACACCACATGAGGGGTCGGTGGTCCACACGTCCTCAAATGAAATTATCGCAGTTCCACAACATGAAATGCACAATGATGTGATTTAAAAATAAAATTCATAAGAATATAGAAAAAATAAATACCATATATATAATATATAAATACAGTGACTTCATAATGGCCACCGTGAGATGTGATAAAAGAATATTGAATAATCATTGTTTCGTGAGGCAGTAAATCACCATCCACAGAAACAGTATGTTCTTTAACCATTAGAGGGAGGTGTGTGTAAGTGTAGGTATACTACTTATCATAAAAACATCCTATTATATTTAGGATACTGTTGATATTATGGGATCAAATAATATAAAGATAGTGGTGAGTGAAGAAGGAAAATAAAAAAAGGAACTCGAGAGAAGACATTACCTCTAAATCCGTTAACTCTTTCTTATTTGAGCCAAAGGCTTCCTTGGAAATACTTCTGCCCAATTTGAGGATTCTATGAGTAATATAAGTATGTGGAGAGATAATATTATCAGATTTTGGATGGTCCAAGGGCTTGATATGTGTGGGTAAGGGGGTAGAGGTGGGGTCCTTTTATAGGATGGAGGAGGGTCAATTTTGGGAATTCTTGAAATGATACTTTATTATAAAATTATTTTTGGATTTTAAAGGTCCCACAATGATATTTGTTTAGGATAAGGTTATAAAGGTTTTAAATACACCCATACAATAGTATTTAGATAGATTTATGTCTTATATTTTACCTTATTATTTCATTTTATTTAAATCGTTCCTTAATGAGGTAATCACTACATCATCAGGATAACATAAATGATTTAATTTATATGATGTGAAAAAATTATAAAAAAATTACAATGAAGTAGGAAATATTTTTATCTTTCTATTTAATATTTATATTAAAAAATATAACATATATATCCCCATTTAAAAATTATTTTAGTAAAACAATACATGTTTGTGACATTTTTATTTTTACTTTAAATAAAAAGTTATTAATGTCATTATCATAACCATTTGGCTAAATGGGGTCCCCAAATTTACCCATGGATTGTCTTGGTCGTCCATGACTCGTCCAATAAGGTTAGTAAAAGTGTAAAGGTAATTTCATATTACTATAACATTATTTTTACCTTAAATTACACTAATTACCTTTAATCACGGTTAATAAGAGTCAAAAGTTGGTATTCACCAAAAATTATTTTCATCCAATTGAAAACAATTTACATTATAATGACAACCATGTATGTAGTATTTTTGAAATTCATTTCACAAAATATGTAGAATTTCATTTTAACAAAAAATCGGGGTTTTAACTACCACTTAGTGGTTTAACTAATCAACAAAAATTGATGTTTTTCAGAAAAATAACAAAAATTCACCCTAAGATATATTAAATTTTACAAAATCAAAAATTATTTACATTTTAACAAATTCAAAAAATAGAATTTTCATTAAAAAACTATATATTTAATTTCCACTGTCAAAACAAGTAGCGTGTTTTTAAGAAACAATATCTATCTAAAGATTGATATTTGTTTATGTCCATTTTGAAGTGAAATTAATTCAAATGACCACCATTATATTAAATGGTAAAAATATATTCTATTTACACATTAAAAACAATTATAATATAATCTATCCATATAAAAAATTAGATTAAAAAGGAGGCTTTGAATTAAAATAAAGCATTTTCCACTATTCACTAAAAATGAACTTTATTAGAATAATACAAAAAATTTACACAAATTTAATTTTGATGACTTGATTTTAAAGAAGTATTTTATTTTGTCAAATATAACATATAAAAGTGACAAAATGTAGATTTAAAAAGGGTTCTCCATCCAAAGGCGATTAATCATCATTTAAAAAAATATTAGAATATTTATGCTTAAAATTGGATTTATTCTCACTTTAAGCCTCTTTGATTTATTAGATAAGTGTAAAAATATTTAACAATCATATATAATAATTTTTTAGTTAGTTCTGTTCATCTCTCCATTACAAAGATTTGGCGTTAACTACAATTTAAACTAATAATATTATATTATTAGTGTGCAACGTAAGATTTTAAAGAAACACGTTTTTTGCGTATTGGGTATTCCATCGAACATATCACCCCTTTTAAAGTCATATTAATATTTTTTCACAAATATTAATAAATATGAAAATTTCAAATTCTTTATTTACCTGGGATGATACATCCTTCCCCCCTTTTGGGAATTGCATTCTCGCAATTTTAAAATTGGGCTCGAAAACTTCATTGAAAGCCCCACATCGGAGAATGATTCAATAAAACTATCACTTTAAAAGAAAGAAATAGAAGTACATAGGTCACCTGAGATAACACAAACTAGGATTCTATGAAAACATCGATATGGAGGAGAAACTAAGTGTCATGTTTTGATGGAGAGTGATAGAAAACATGATTATGAGGAATTTAACAACAAGAAAACCACAAAATTGTGATGGGTTAAATGGTCATTGGTTTCCCAGTAGGAAAAGTAAACAGACTACATTTTTGTATTCAAGTTCTTTTCATAATATTGGAGAATTTATTTCTGAGATTGAAAAAGAAGATAAGGAAACTTACTTACTTGTCATGTAGACTTTCATATTTTATTAGATTTCTAACACAAACTCATATTTTCTCTAAATGATGAGTATTCACGATGACTTGTTCACATTAAGAGCGCTATAATAAACTTCGAGAGAATCACCTAATCCACAAAAGGTAAACTATATATTTTTCTTGTATTTAGACTTTACCCAAAATCAAAATGGTTAGTACAATATCAGAAAATCCCCAAAAAGGATAATCTTTTACAAAAATAAAAACTACTCTTATTCTCCAAAAAAATTTCCAACAAAACCCAAGGTTCATCAAAGACCATTCAATAAACAGATATCCATAAAAATATTCAAAGTAATCAAAATTAATATGGAAAACCAAATCTCTGAAGGATTTAATCAAATATTCTTCCAAGATAAATCATAACAATTATCTCCAAATAACATCAGTTTCTATTAAAGTCTCATATTGGAAAGTAATTATCTTAATCACATATCCTCCCTGACAGGTTAATACATTCCCTAGATAACCCAAAATCAACTTATTCTAGATTCATAAAATCATCTAAATAAAAATAATTAGTCAAACTAACGAGGTACTTCATGTAGTCTAGTGGTGGGCGATAAATACCAGTCACACTTTAGTTGTGTGTTAGATTTCCAAAGCTTCGTCCGACACGATGGTTTGTCACACAGTCTGCATGTTATTCCTTTTCAAAAATAATATAATTTTATAACATTCCCAAAAATAGATAAATTCATAAAAAATAACCATAACATATTTTAAGCACAATAGTTATCTAATAACTTTCAATTTTCATCCCAAAAAGTATTAACCCGTAATTGCCTCAAATTCAAGGAGCATATACACCCAAATGGTTCTTTATAACTATATCCACAAAAGAAAAAATAATTATTCCTTGAATAAAATTTTCATATATCAAACATCAGGGTTACACATTCTATAAAAAGTCATTTAATGTAATCTCATCATCAAAAGAGCCTTAATAATTTTAAGAATTTCACCATCCTAAAATCTACCATATCCTTTGAATCCCTTATATATTGACTTCTTACTCATTCAACATTCATCATGATCCATTAACTATTCCTTTCCAACTTATTCTGAAATACTTATTTCCTATAAAAAAAATCAAGAATAATATCCTAACATTCAACAATAGGAAAACAAATGTTAAGATATAATCCATACCTTTCATTGGTCATTGTCAGTTTCTTCATCCTCAATCGGAATGGAATTAGGTATTGGTAAACAAATATTTTCACGATACTAGTGATCTCATTTCTAAAACATCTTTTTAGGAAAAGTGTTGGCATAATGACCATTCACACCACATTTAAAACATTCAATTGATTCTTCAGAAAGAACTTATGTCTCTTTCCTAGAGTCAACTAGATGATTCCTTTTTCCATGGAATGTTCTTGCTTTATGACCTTCATTTCCACATCTATATAATCTTTATGTCCCTTTGAAACATTTTTCCTATGTGTTTCTTTCCACATCTTTGACACATAGGTATTTCAACATACTTACCTTTATGATTATTACCTGAACATTCGAAGGGATTTGTTTCTCACTTATATGACGCCATATAAAACTCAAAAATGTTCAGGTCATCAATAATGACTCCAGATAGTTTGATGAGAATAACCACAATAGTTCTCATTGTAGCTCCTATATTATTCAGTTTCTCATTCAGAAAACCGTCACAGTTTTATTCACATCCACAGTTACATTAGTGCCTGCTAGATCTAGCCAATTACTAAAACCAAAAAGTTCAGTGTTAGTATATCAGTAAAATCATCATATAATATATTATGAAGAGGTTAAATACTAAGATATAATTATTAATATTATGATAAACTTGTTTACATTATCTATATAAAAAACAATGACTCTTTCTGAAATCATAACCATTATGGTAATGACACTTAAGCTTAAAGAATAACCTAACCTCTAAAGTTATCTAATCCAACCATTGAAACCAACATTAAATACCGGACTTAAAACATTACATAATATTGAATTAAATGAAATGTTCACATTGAGGATCTTTTCAGGATTAGAGTTTTAGTGAATTAAGACATACCTATTACATCTCAATGATTAAAAAGCAGACACATCTACTCAGTTTTCATTTTGTTTACAAAATAAAAACTCCTGAACGAAATATTCCTGTCTAGTTACATGTTTTAGATACCATGACATTTCTTTGATCCCATCCTTGACTATATTCCTCTTTATGTCCTGTGAAAAACATTTCAAAAACATGGGATGATCATAAGAAGCTCAGTAAGGGATATAAAAATACAGAATAAAAACATTAGTCCATGTATACATAATAATTAGTGAAATCATACTTTACTCATATAACATAAGCAATTTAACATACCTCATGAAATCATAATATTTATTAATAAATAATAGAAATCATAATACATAAAGTTAACTTGAGGAATTCATAAAATTCTTACATATGGAGTAACCCTGATGGTTACGTTTAGAATACCCATCGCATTATATTCCCTAAATCTCGTTGGATTAACCTAGGTGTTTAACTCCTACAAGTTAACCACTGCATTGGAGAGATATCTTGGGCTCACCCGCCCTTATTTTATCATGGAACTACCCGACTTTATAAACAATTCCCAAGAACCCTATCATAATCGTATCATATAAAACATGCATAATTAAAACATAACATTTCCACATTTCAATCACAAGATATCAATACAACACATTGATATAATCACAAAATTATCATAACCATTTTCAATAAAAAAGTAAAACATGGTATTTATTATTCATTTAAAAAATGTTATGGCTTGTAGAGGATGTTGAAACTCAAATAATGGTCACAGTGTGGAGAATTTGTTATTTCTGCATACGTAAGAAAAAAACATTCCTTTTGTCATTTAGTAAAACGATTTGTGTAAAAAGATTCATTTTGAATGAAATTAAAAGTTAAAAGGGTTTTATACACTGTATAAAATAAATTCGTGTAGAAATCAAAAGATTCCTCACTGAAAGGAGATTGAGATGAAGTCCCATACAAAGATGGTATCCTTAGATTAAGGATAAATCAATTACATAATTTTGTGCGAAAAATATAAATACACTAAATATAAGTGGATATTATTTTTAAAATAATAAAAGGTCATCCGCACATACTCATAACACGACATAATCAAGAAGTAGAGGTTTAACCCAATGAATTCAAATTGGGTTAAGAAGTTCCTTTATAGAAATTCGACAGCCTAACAACGTCACATTAAATTTCAGAAAATTAGTTGATGAGAGATAAAAATTGTATCTCATCACTTGGACATAAAATTTATAGAAATATGGATATATAATAACATATCCCAACATAAGAAAATTAAATTTAAAATACCTAACAAAATGAAGTCTTTTAAAAAGAGGAGGGTGAAATGATTCCTTACCGATTTGGGTAACTTTCGAAACGTACACCACATGAAAGAAGAGTCATACAATGAAGATTTAAATACTCATAAATTAATGTATATTATACAAATAATACAATCATGGGCAGTACATACATCACACAAAAGGAAACAGTGGAAAATGTCGCATGAATATCACGGGAATAAAAAGTGAGATAAAAACCCCTTACCTCGTTGTAATAAATCGTGTCGTATGACCTAAAGATAATAAGAACCAAATAAATCACAATATACCATGAATATATATAGAATCATGATAATATATATCAAATTTCAGTACAAAATACACCAGATGAAATAAATAAGTGGAGAACAATGGAAATATCACATAATTAAAAGCGAGATAAGAAATCCCCTTACAAAAATTCGGTAGCCTAACGGCGCCACTTAAACATTCATAAAATGAATTGATGAAAGAAAGGGAGGTATCTCATTATATTAACATGAAAATCATAGTAGGATGAATATAAAAGAATATCCCCAACATAATAACAAGGATCTTAAAATAATTTACATAAAGGAGAATACATGAAAAGAAAAAGAGAGGTATGATCCCTTACCTCAAGTCTGACTTGTCTTATTCGTCTCTTAATATTCCTGAATAATTAACCTTGGGAAATGTATAATTTCTTAAGTACTTCCTTTAATGTTAATTATTCAATTCATATCACATACTATCATGTTATAATAATTAGTTAATTATGTGATTTCATATCATATGTTGTGTTGATGTTCGGTACAAGAGTCAAAAATGAACTTGTTTGAAGAGAATTGTCCATGTAGTTATAAGTACATCATCTCCAGAATAGTATTAATGATTTAAATATCATATATATCCAGTATATATTCATTTATAATATTCCATAACATTTGGAGTTAATGAATGAAATGCATCGTTCATGGAGACGGTAGGTCGTACGTATGCATTAATGCTACTTTCATTTCTTTGTCATATTAAAAGAATTAAAACTAAATGAGACATATATATTATAATTATAGTATAATATATATGTTATATAGGCAAATTATGTTCATTAATTACAATATTTATAAATTCCATGTTTGGCATGAACGAGTTACATCACTTGAGGGGGAGGTAGTCCACACTTCCTCAGATGAAATTATCGTAGTTCCACAACCTGAAAAGCATAATAAAGTGATTAAAAAATAAAATTCAGAAGAATATAGAAAAAATAAATACCATATATATCGTATATAAATACAGTGACATCATAATTTTCACCACGAGATGTGTTAAAATAAGATTGAACAATAATCGTTTCGTGAGGTAGTAATTCACCACCCAGAGAAACAGTATGTTCTTCAACCATTAGACAGAGGTGTGTGTAAGTGTAGGTAGAATCCATATCATAACAACATCCTAGTACTTTTAGGATATTGGTGTTATTATTGGATCAAATAATAAGAAGATAGTGTTGAGTTAAGAATGAAAAAAAGGAACTCGAGAGAAGGCATTACCTCTAAATCAGGTAACTCTTTTTTATTTGAGCCAAAGACATCCTTGGAAAGAATTCTACCAAAATTGAGGCTTCTAGAAGTAATAGAGGGATTTGGAGAGATAATATGAGTAGATGTTGTATGATCCAAGGGCTTGAGAGGTGTGTGTAAGGTGGTATAGGTGGGGGCCTTTTATAATAGGGGGAGGGTCATTTTTTGAATGTCTTGAAATGTAACTTTATTATAAAATGATTTCATGATTTTAAAGGTCCCACAATGATATATTTTGAGAATAATGTGATAAGGGTTCTAAATCCACCCATCCAATTGGTTTTTGACCAGTGTATGTCTTATATTTTACCTTGTCTTTTTATTTTATTTAAATCATTCATTAATGATGTAATCACTACATCATCATGGTCTCATAAATAATTTCATTTATCTCAGGTCTAAAAATTATAAAAAAATTAACAAGATGTAGAAAATATTTTTATATTTCTAATAAATATTTATATTTAGAAGATAACTTATATAAACCCATGTATTTTTTTATAGTAAAACAATACATGTTTGTGGCATTTCTATTTTTACTTTAAATAAAAAGTTATTAATGTCATTATCATACCCAAGTGGCTCCCTAGGGTCCCCAAATTGACCCATTGATTTTATTGGTCAGCCATGAAACATCCAATAATAGTAGGACATGTGTAATGGTAATTTCATATTATTATAACATTATTTTTACCATAAATTACACTAATTACCTTTGATCACGGCTAATAAGAGTCAAAATTTATTATTCACCAAAAATTATTTTAATCCCATTGAACCACATTTTACTTACTAATGACAACCATGTATTTAGGATTTTTGAAATTAAATTCACAGTAATGGTAAATTTTCATTTAAATGAAAAATCATTTTTTAACTACCACTTAGTGGTTTCACTATTCATCAAAATTGAAGTTTTTTAGAAAAATACAAAAAATTCACCCTAAGCTATATTTGATATTACAAATTCAAAAATTATATCCATTTTACCAAATTAAAAAAATTGATGTTTCATTAATAAATTATATAGTTAATTCTCACTGTCAAAACAAATAGCATATTTTTAAGAAACAATATCTATCAAAAGATTGATACTTGTTTATGTCCATTTTCAATGTGAAATTAATTATAAAGACCAAAATTATATTAAATTGTAAAAATATATTCTAATTACACTTTAAAAAGAATTAAAAATATAATATAACCATATAAATAAATTTTATTAAAATGGAGGATTTAAATTAAAAGACAACATTTTTAACTATTCACTAAAAAATGATCTTTATCAGAAAAATACGAAAAATTTACACAAAGTAAAATATGATGTCTTGATTATAAAGAAGGATTTTATTTTTTGAAATATAAATATAAAATTGGAAAAAATTATATTTAAAAAGGGTTCTCTATCAAAAGCCGGTTAATCGACATTTTAATGAATATTAGAATGTTTATTCTTAAAATTGGATTCATTCAAATTTTAAGCCTCTATCATTTATTGGATAAATGTAAAAATATTATAAAACACATATAATCATTTTTAGTTCGTTGTTTTCATTACATCCATTACAACGGCTAGGCATTAAATACCATTTAAAATAATATTATTATATTATTAATGTGCAACATAATATTTTAAAGAAAATAGTTGTTGCATATTGGGTATGCCATCGAACATATCATCCCCTTTAAAGTAATATTAATATTTTATTCACAAATATTAATAAATATGAAATTTTCATATTCTTAATTTATATGGGATGTTAAAATAAGATTGATTATAACTTAACCTCACGAATTAGAGTAAGAACAAAAAATTAATCTCGAAACACATGAACATATTTCCTTCCAATTGGATGTTATCAGGATGATATTTTCCTTAATGTAATTCATTTTAACTATCTATTCTTATTCATACAGAAATTTTATCCATTCGTGAGAAGATAATAATAAAGAAGATTCATCCTCCTCCTTTCACATGAATTGAATCAGAGGTTGATTCGGGATATAGAAGGTATTTACCTTTTCAGAGTAATTTATAATTTCATTATATAAGGAAATGCTATTAATATAAAAAAATTCATTTAATATTAATAAACAGATCATCACATGGTTTCTGGGAATGTATTTACAATAAATATAGATACGTTAGAAGTTACATACTAGTGATGGAATAATTTCCCCATTTTATGTTTTCACCAAAATCATCACATTAATTTTTTAAGTTTGAGATTTAATATTTATTATAAAATTACATGATATGATATAATGTGTAGAAAAAGAATAAAAAATTATTTTAGCTATCAATGAATGAAAAAGAAGATTAATTATCTCCACATTATTTTTAGGACACGCCTTAGTAGTTGTAATGAAACATGATTTCCCTTTATATCTAGGCATTAGAGGATATTGGTGTTAGTTATCATTGAAAACCATTTACTTTGTGAATTTATTTATATAGTGTCCTTGTTCATTAAAATTGTAAAATACGAAATTAGGCAGACTGTTGACTGGAGAGTTACTTTATTCTGTCTTATTTTTGGGTTTCTCCCATCAACATTCACTCGATTGGAGCCCTTAATTCCCACACATATTATATTTGTACCCTCCATGAAATTTATAGGATATATCTTCCTATTCATTGGCAAGTGGGAAATTGGAATTTCATTATAATGTGATATTTCTTAATCACTCCATCACAGTTGAAATATATTCTCTTCTTCCTCTCTTAATGCTCATGAGACCCTTATTAATATATCCTCTCTACTTCAACATTGAGGTTATAATAAACAATTTCCTTACAATTTTTAATGTCCAAAATTTCAAAATTTTTTCATAGACTCGGAATTATCCCACTAAATAAGTGGTAAACTTTACTTTTGGGTGATTGAAAATACTAGTGGTATATCATGAAATTCATGTCAGGATATTATCATGCACCCAATGGATTTGTTTTATTTTTATTAAGGACAATAAAATTCCTCTCCACGTCCAGTCAAAGAGTGTGAGGAATGTATTTATTAGAAAAAAATATTATGAATTGTTTACACTCCATCTCATCATTATCCTTTTCGGTATTTTCATTTTTTATCAACATCCACACTAATCATATTCTTCCTTAATATGATAAATATCAATCCATACCTTATAATGATCATATAAATAAAGGATGTATAAGTTATTTTCAATGGATTTGATTCATTATTCCATTATTAATTGATAATAATATCTGTTTAAATCCATAATAATTTTTCACATATAGTTCTCATTGTCAAATTACACATTCTTTGGCGGTGTGGGTTTTACACATGATTCATGTTTTTTCAGAACATGTGTTAATTGAGTAAGTATTTAACTGACATTCACAAATCATTCTCCCACTCGGTTGTTAATTTCATTTCGACATTGATCATCACATTTATTGTTGAAATAGTTCCAACTATTTCTATTTATTGAATAAAATAATGGAGATTTTATGGGTGATAATTATTAATCTTTCACACACATAGGTGGGATACTATGAACATTGAATTTATAACTCATAAATGGAATAAATTCCATAACCATTGAATTTATATATTTAATATATGTTTTCATGGTTTATTTTCTAAAATAAAATTTCATATGAATATTTTTGTTCCCTTCACAATGGTTCATAAAAAAACTTGTTCATTTACCAAATCTTGTCCCCTAAGAGTTTTAAACTAGTTGTGAAACAAAGGACATTTTTTGTTCCCCAGGTGATGATTGATTTCATCGCCAATGAACCATTTTAATGGTTATGATCTATATATATAACTATTCTAGAGCTAGATCCAACAGTAGTATCGAAAAATGTTTTTATTTCTTGGAAAAAACATAATCTATAAATAAATAATAGTTTTTCCATTTTTTAGTCATATCCCTAAGTCAATAACTAAATATTTACTTTCCAAATCCCCAAATATAACTATAACATACTACGATTCAAACTATGACAACCCATATCTTTAATAAATTTTATTTCATCATTTATTACATAAATACAGTTATAATTAAATCCCCTAAGATCAAAAAGCCTAGTGTATTTGGGTAATTAGGTACATAATATAATAAAATGACATATGGATAAAACAACATTATTTAAAACACCATAAAAATATCTTAAAATTCCATTTTTCTTCTAAACCTGCATGGGATAACCAATGGAAAATCATAAAAATGGGGGGATCTATACAAACTAGTTAGGGAACCAAAAAGAAATAATCAGATTAGATTATTAGATTTTAGTAATGTGGTAAACTAGGGTTACATAAAATGGGTTGGAATCATAAGCATGAACATAAAATCATTGAATAATAAAATAACATCATGATAACAATGAAATGTGGAAGCAACATAAAACATGAAATCATTAGCATAAGTTAAGGATAACCACCAAGAAATCATGACATAGTGTACATTAGTTAACTACATATTCACAATACATGTAATTTGATGGGAATGAAACATTAACCATTGCATTAGAGGTTTTTATAATTCTTCTCCCATCCATCATTATCATATCATGTATATTCATTTGGGTGACACATAGATCCTAAAAAATAATGATGTATTTAATAACTTTTAATCACATGATTAATGTGTATGGGTTTCATATATGTAATTCTTAAATAAAGGAAATATTGTTAAATTTATTATAATACCCTTGAGTAAAAATGAGGATGGGTATACACAACACAAAATTTTGGCATGGAAATTCATTAAATAATTTCAATAGTACAGTTAGTATATATATTGATTTATATAAGGGTTTAATGAGAGTTAAACATGATCTATCATTACTTGGGAATAAAAAAGGAAACTTAAGTGATGTCTAAAAAAATTCCAAGTATTTCAATTTTAAATTTTAAGGCATAACTCACTGAATGTTCTTAAATAAAAATGAGGAGAGAATTGCATTACCGTGTGAGAGATATTATAAAATATTGGGGGGAGCTTATTAAGAGATTAATAACACCTTGGGCGGGAAGTAGAGATGTATAGGGAGAGGAAATTCAAGATTAATGGTTCTTCAGTGAAAAGGAGTGGTTGTTTGGGTTGTAATTTTTTGAAAAAGAGAGGGTATTTCTGTAATAATTTATAAACATTGGTTTTGGAATCTAATTGATAAAATAATAAAAAACAAAAACCATATGAGGTTTTATGAACATGGTTTAATCCAAAGAGGATTAGTTTTCAAAAAATTTATATACATGAACCGAACATATTTAAAAAATATCATTGATGATGTGAAAGTGATTCATATTCATAAAGAATTGATTTTAAAACATTAAAATATAACATAATATTTAGCGGTTTCATTATGGAATCATAATATTAATTTAATAACATAAAAAATTATTTCAATGATTAAAACTATATATTTTCATGGATTATATTATTATATTAATTACATTAACTTTTTTCTACTGGGATGTAATTATACATAAAATGTATTAAAATAGTGTTTAATTTTTTTCCAACAATTTGACTACCTTATAATATTATGAAAAACAAACAGTTGTATAATATAAAAATGATGTTTTCACAAATAATATGTATTTAATCAAACTAATTTTAAAAATATCGGAATAATTAATTTAAAAAAACATATTTACATAACAAATACCAGTTTTTCTGATAGTAATAACATTCAGACCCTAAAAGAAATTACATTCAACTCCATTAAATTATTTTATCATTTATATTAAAATAAATATTATATAGAAATAATATATTATTAAAATTAAAAAATAACTAATAAATTCATGAAATTTGAAAATGTGTTTATTAATTGAGATGATATATTTAGAAAATAATCAATTATTATTTATTCATATAATAATCCAATTTTTATTTAATTCATTAAATATTTATTTATAAATTAATAAAAAAGGGATATATATAGTAGTTATTTTATTATAAAATCATTACAATTTTCCTTACTAGGTTATAGATAAATAACTCCTTATAACACTAGAATATTCCCCAATGGAAAGGTGAATGATGTTGGTGATTTCTTAGGTTGGTTCGAAGAACACTGTTTGAGCTATGATATTGATATACTTGAACTACCCCCATAATTATTTTGACTATAGATTTATTCTTGGGTTTGGACGTTGGAAAATCCAAAAGATTCCATCTCCCTAGTAATCTCTAATAAATGGGCTACATATGATATGTTATTACTGGTCATGGCACTCCCTTCATCTGTCTAGGTCAATTAGACATTATCATAACTCTTAATATATAGAAATCATATCAGTTAGTGAATAACATATATATTATCAATGGTTATGTTGATTAATATTCATTAAATAAAAAAGGATATATTTTATATTATTCATAAATAAGCAAAGAAGGGAAAGCATTTTATATAACTATATTACATAATAATGCATTTTTCAATTTAAAAAGGGTATTTATTTTATAAAGGTATCAATAATTACAAAGCATATGATGCTTTAAATTACCATTTTGAGTTGAATAGGGGATTTCATCATTCTAGGTTTCATCATGTCATAATTGGTCAAAGGATAATTTTGGTATCTATGCTAATTTGGGATCCTATGCACCTTGGTGAAGGTTGTAAATGACCGAGAGATGATATATAAGACTTGATATTATTTTGCCTATGTTTGTATTCCACAGGATGATTTCTTCAACCCAAAGGTGGTGTAGATTAATTTAAATGGATCATCCATTTTATATCGGTACACACTTTTCGTTACATCCATATTGTAGCAATGTAAATATATATAATTTATACATCACAAAATAGATGTCACACTGTAGTAAAGGTTTCAAAAATATATTTATTCTCTAGTAATTTTTAGATATTCACATACTAGATGAAGGGTTTCACTAGAAAATGTTTAGAGATTGAGAATATAATTTTGGGTTTCATGGTAAAGCTAAAGAGAAGATATTAAATTAAATTTATGGAATTGGTTTTTGACTGGTCACAATGCATTAAAAGAAATTATATGATATATATCATACTAGTTTGATGTTTTTAATGGTGGTTTGAAGAGAATCATTCCAAAGACTAGGTATTTTATATGTATAATTGTATTTAAAAAAATAAGATATAACAGATTTCCGAGGGTTGACTCAACCTAATTTTCATATTATGACCAAATTAAAATGTTTGGTATCCGTAGAAGGATATTATTGTACTAGGATATTCTAAATTAAATATAACCATTTGATTAATGGTTTAATTATAATAATAATGAACTAATTAATTGGATAAGGAATAAATTTTTTTTACTAAATTGATGAATAATAATTGTAGACACATGAAGATTTTAAGACAGGGGATAGAAGGTTATAGAAGGATGTAAAGTCTAAGATATAACCTCACAATAGTATCCTGTAAGTTGTTATGATTAATTCCCCTTCCCAAGTGTAATATCTATTTATTGTTAATTGATGAGGGAAGACTACAATTGAAATAGAGAGTTTCATTTTTTTAATAATACTAGTGAATTATTCATTAATTATTTCAAGTTAATTACCAAGGTCAATCAGTGTATCTGATCTGAATTGTAACTTACCAGTAGTGAACATAGTGTTTTTTTGTACAAAAATAAAAAAAAATTCCCTACTCATTGGAATATCATAGTATTTCTGAACTAATTAAAACCTAATTGTGTTCATATTCTACAATATTATCTCCTTTAATTATTTATGAGTGGGTGATGATTTATCAATAACTATCGAGAAGGATCATTGGTGGGTCCTCAGAATAAATGATTGAAATACCAGGAATCATCTTTTCACTCAATGTATTAACATTTAATGGGACCAAAAAATATAAATAGAGATAATGATTTCTTAATATGTTCTCTATGTCACTAATGTTATGTAGGTAGTTTTCAACTGTAAGGGAATTAAAATTTTAGAGAAAAAAAATTTTGTTTATGGATTTAATTGATGTGATGCTTCCGCTAGTCATTTTTGATGCATTTATACTTGACATCAATTCATGAGGATCAAAGAAAATATCATTAGTGAAGCTTTATTGGAGAGTTATTAAAATTATTTGGATGTAGATACCAATATGATTGAGGTATTTAGTAGATCATTGGACACATCTATCAATAAAAATGTAATGTAAATTAAAATCACTCATTTTATATGGGAGAATATTCTTAATATTTATGAATTAAAGTTAAAATATTGATATATTAGGTTTTTATTATTGGGAAATAATTTTAAATATTTCAGGAGAATCCTAAAATAGAAATTTGATGTCTTCTTTGACTGGGTGAACATTGTTGTAGATGATTAGAATGGACATGGAGAGATTACTGATGATATAAAATTCATGAAAAGAAATTTAAGAATATTTCCACAACATTTCAACACTAGATACTAAATTATTGAAAAAAATATAAAAATAAGTGATGATGGATAGCTTGCATAATACTCCCAATATATACTAAATCATAAATATTGAAAATGATTATGTGGAAAATGAAAAATATCAGGAGGTACCATTTATGTTTATTAAGAATTTCTCATTGATAGATAATATCAAGAATAAATATATTAATATAGTAATGTCTTTACTTAACTATAATATATTTAAAAAATTTAAGTCAATGTAAAAAATCCAATTACATTCTTGCAATGAATAAAAGTTTGACATCTTGATACAATTTTTCATAGAAAATTTCAATATGATGATGTGAAAAAGGACCCTTGAAGAAACAATTTAATGAAAGTAAAATAAGATGATAAAATTGGTAGAAATTTATTAAGAAGAATAATTTACTATATTAAGAAGATAATAGATAAAAAGGGACAAAGGTGAAGGATGTCAACGACTATATAGAAAATAGTGAAGAATTTTTTATGGCTATAATATATGAAATAAAAGAGGAATATAGTGATGATGAAGCTTTTAGAATCATGGGATGAGTTGACCACATAACTCATATTGAGACTTGTAATTAAAAAAATATCAACAGGAGAGGAAAACCAAATATATCTAATAGTGCATTTTATGATTCCAGGATATACAAATAGTATAAAGAAGAATAAATATCTTTGTTAATTGATGATATTGAACATCTAAAATATGTAAATTCTATAAACTCGGAGAATTACATTGATTTTATGTTCAAAATAAAAGACCAGGTCAAACCATGAGATTTAATTTTGTATTTTCATGTTAAAAATAATACATTGAATAGCTTATATCATACACAAGATCAATAAAAAATGATATATTTTAGAATTAATGGATAATATTAATACACCATGAGTATAAAATGTGGACAATCCCTTAAAAAATTACAAGAAGAGTAATTTCATGACTTGAACCTAATTGTGACTCAAAGAAAAACTACATCAAGTCTACCTTTATTGGTTAGAAGATAACAACCAAAAATGAATGAATAACTGAAATAGAGCAGAATTTTCATGAGTACATGTATGCTCATACATAGTCATATTCATGTAGAATTGAAGAGGAAGAAAAAGTAAAATTAGAGAAATATAAAAGGAACAACCATACATGTAAAACCTCTAAAAAGTAAAAGCCTAAAGTAATTAAAACTGAAAAGTAATTTATAAAAATTCATGAAAAACTATAAAGATTTATCAACAAAAAAATTGGAATGTATAATGCTAAGAGTGCATGAATCCTAACATCCAAGATGAAACCACTATATGTAGTCCAAAGAACCTAGTATCACTATGATCCTTTGTAGTCTCCACTGAACTGTCCATCATCAGCATATGATGTGACATGTAAGGGAAAATCCCATTTAGGGATGAGTATATACATAACAAGTAGAATACCACTAAAGTTGAAGGTGAAGTTGTAAGAGATACAAAATGAATAAAAATATAATAGATAGTAAAGAGTATGCATATTAAGCTAAGAAAGGGAATGTGTATCCTCATCCAGGAACAAGGGGATCAATACATTGCATATATGTACAATTAGTCAAGTTTATTCCACCCATACCAAGTTTTTATACTCATCCAACCCTAAGATGATAAACATGTAATTCACATGGAATAACCCACATGTCTTCACAACCAATGGAAGGAGACTATCCAAAACTAATGTTATGTATACAGTTATAGATATATAATCAATCAAAAGAATCCAAAATTAGAGACAAAGGGGATCCACATATCACAACTCCACCCAAGAATATGAGTATCTAACAGTTTGTAAATCATCATCAGTGATGCCTAAAAACTAACATGTCTTCCCATATGTTACCATGTGAAGGACCATGCCTTGAAACATTGGTCCACATCTGAGGGGGAATAATCTCCAAGAATATGACATGTTGTCTTGTTTTTTGGGGTTTTCACTCAATAATTATCAGTAGAGGACCCATCCCCCAAAATTTTGGGGTGTTCCACTCTATTGTCTTTAGGAACCATGCCTTATCCGATATGTTAGTTCTACTTGTTAACTATATATAGAGGAAATGTGACCTATTGTGCTATGTGGGATCCAATATATTTTCATGAGGACCTTCACCCATCTGTGATGGGGGTTCCCTTCTAGTCATTAGAGACCCATTCCCTATCCTATATGGTGTTCCACTTGGTATGTATAAGAACCATGCCCAAGATGATGGGGGTGCACTCTATGTGTCGAGGATATTTGTTTTGGTATTAAAAGGGGTTACAATATGGTCTTTATGGACCATATCTCATCCAATAGGGGTTCCTTATGGTATGTAGAGGACCCACATTGAATATAATGGTGGGGGGGTTCAACTCTAGTGTCTTTGGTGATCTTATTATCAGTCACTATCATCATCGAGCATCACCTAAATAAGAACCATGCAAGAAATAGTTCACATCGTATACCAAAATTCAAAATAGAGGTAAACACCATTTTTTATGTGCAATAAAATTCATAATAGACTAATTGTGATCCAAAAACATCTGTTAGAATTAATGATATAGGAAATATTGAATTTCCTCAAAAGGAACCAAGTGGTACACATCATGTGTGGGGATCCACAAGAAATATGGAATGGAACCATCACTTGGATGTGTCCCTAGAGGTACACAGCTTTCCAACCATTTAAAGATATATATTTTGGAGGGTATATACATGGAATGATCATTAGACGTGGGGTCTTTAATGTGTTCTTTGTTGTGAGCATGTATTCATCTTATTTCCACATACTTCTATATATGGCATGCCTCTTCACACAGAGTTCCACCCTTGTCTCTAATCATGTCTATGTACTTGAAAAAATGGTGTGTGACTAGTCGTGATCTCCACCATAGGACTAACCTACTCAGGAAATGATTATATAGCATGTAGGGACTCTACACGATATTCCATCCTTAAAAATTCTAATAAACATAGCTACTACATCTAGGGTCCCACATGCCAAATATTTTTTAAGTACCTAGCGTATAGTCTACATTTTTCTTGAATATCCTATCCATGATCCATTCTTATAATTTGGCCATTCTATAAATGATTTTACTTTTTTCTTCATGATATTAGGGGATTTGGACTTGATCTAATATTTCTAGCCATCCAGTTACTCGAAATTGGTTTCTCTTATGATGGTGGTTCATTGATCCATCCCATACACCTAAGTTGTAACCCCTATTGATGATTTGATCTCTTTTTAGAAATATGATCTTCAATGTCCCACAAAAACCCCAAATATTTTTTTTGCTTCTCCGATATTGTCTTTATAAGAAAATCTAATGTGAATCCAGGGGGTGTGCTCCATCTTGGTACTGCATGAAAATGTCCAATCGGTTCCACAGGGTCCAACAGGTGAAGAACATGTAGAAACTGATTGGGAAATTCATGATAATATATGTTCAACCATTATTGGACTAATGATAATGGACATTGATCATGAATGGAAATATCAGAGTATGATAATAAGAAAAATTAATTAATTTTTGTTCAAGGGAGCAGGAAATGGCCACAATTGGTGTATATCCATTAAAAGGATCTCCATACTCAGTCAATTTAATCAAAATGTATGTAAACCAAAAACTGATGATCCCTACATGGATATTAGAACATTCATAATTAAAGATTACTCATTAAAATTATTGAAGGAAGTCATTACTTTCATTTCATCCTGAAATGCTCTGATCCAACATTTCTTCATCACTTGCCATGGTCTGCCAGTTGAAGGAGAGAAGGAAGAATACCATGACCTTCCTAGGGTTATGAGGATTACCATGTGAAATTCTATATTAAATAATATTAATATATTGTTAGTTAGTTAAAATAATTAATTAATTTAATTAATTTAAATAATAAACCAAATTATCATACCACCAATGTGTAATATATACATGCAAACCTATTTTTTGTCATGCCTGGGGTATACATCACATTTAGGACTTAATCATTGTCTAATATTTCAGATATGAGAATCCATTTAATATTTGTATCATTTTCTTTAAGAAACAACAAGAACAAAATATAAAATATATTTACTAATTTTATTCAACTAATTTTGGGAACACCATACCTTAAAATTGTATGTTGTCTCAATTCATGGCACAATAAAAATATATTAATACATTTTAATGTTTTCTAAGGAAAAAAGGGTCTCTAAGTCATTCTATAATTCAATATTATGAACCATTAATAGAAAAACTAAACAAACCACTAATGATTCTATGCCACCATCTGTAACGACCTCTCCCAAGAGATGTAATGCATGTTCCCATGTATCCAAAACACATGATCCATGGGGATGGTCCATCTATACGAGGTCCTCTCCTATTGAACCAAGATATCCAATAGTTTATTTGAAAAGGTGGATCAACCATATATGTTTATCTTTCTCCAGTCAATGACATTAATAGGTTCATTCACATATCTTCTCAGATGTGATAGTGGATGATGTTATGTACCTACTATAGCATTGGGGTTATGGAATGTTAATAATCAACCTAACAAAAACTCTACAATATACCAAATGGCCTTATGAACATCAGTGTTAGATTTAACCACATAAAAACATCAATATCCCTCATCATGGGAAGACACTCTAGAAAATGTGGTCTCCCATATCAAACTCCAAGGGAATATAATAGAGATATGCCTTGGATTTATTCCTACTCTGAGCTTTTCCCATCTACTCATGGATAACAAAGAACTTATCGATTGTAACCTATACCAACTCTAGAACCATAAGAAATATATATCCAATCTATTTCTAGCACATGGGTGACCTGTTGGGTCCCTTTTATAGGGCCTCAACTGGTGTTATTCTTATTTTTTAGATGTAGCTGTTATTGAATGCAAACTCTGCTATGGAAAAAAGATCCTCCATGTTTTGGATGAATTCTAAAAGGAAATCCCCTAAGATATCCTCCAACACCAAGATAATGTGCTCATTCATCCCATATAACTAGGGGTAAAAGGTATCACTCATCCTTATTTTGGTCCTAAATGACTCATTCGTAAATCTCAAAAACCGTGATTCTTTTTAAACATGATCAAATACAATAATGAAAAACAAACTCCCATATATATAACTTCCCCAAACTCTCCACCAAACTCTTCTCCCTGATAGTAAGAAAGTGTGATGAATTTGTGAGTTGGTCAAATATTACCAAGATGGAATCATGGACTGTCACATCTAGTAAAATACCTATAAAAATTCCATTGATATACCATCCCTTTTCCACTTTGGTATCTAAAGGGATTTCACTGAACATACTAGAATTTTTTTTATCAAACATCAATTATTAACAGTTGAGGAATCAAGAGATTAAACTAGCTAGTCTTTATATCAGGATCGACCACCAACACTTTCAATAATGGTCTATATAAACCTTCTCGACACCGAGATGTACATATAGGGGAGAATTTTAGAACTATGATATGACCTCCTCCATCAATGTGTTTAGCACTAACATCTATCCCTGAAAAACGAGGAAATGATTCCCTAATTTATAATATCTATATAGTGAATATATTATGGATATCTTGCTATACTAGAAATCACATTAAATGTCCCCTATATGGGACCCACTCTCCCACTTAATAAGTGGGGGAGTCAATGACATTGACTATAGAAAAATTGTACCCTCATTCTCTACTATGGAAAGCTGCAAGGAAGAAAACTTCCCAGATGCCTCTAGCACTAAGTGGGCCTAAGACTTGCTACTACAAGAATTTTGTACTACGTTTACCTTCACAAGAGTATATAATGTCTCAAATTTATAGTCTTACATGAACTGTATCAAACACCTCTATCTCTATTTGAAGTCTCTCTATATGAAAAACAACAGAGACTATGATGGTTTGAGTATAACACAAAAGGATTTCCTAGAATATAGTGCCTTCACATCTTTAGGATGAAGACAACCACTCCTTTCTATTGGTGATGATTAATATATTTATTCTCATTGGATTTTAACTTCCTTAAATTGTATTCAATAAATGAATGTTTCTACTTCAACATGCAGTCGAGACCAGTTCTTAAGGCATCACAATACACGTTGTACTCCAGCCCTCCTCGGGTAGTCTCAACATATGATCAATTCATAGCCTAAGTCTCGACACCACAATGTCCATCTAGAACGTCTGAGTCTTGGTAAATGGATACTCTTTCCACATTAGGGTGGTCAATGGTGCTTAAATCCTACATAAGTCTAATGAAAACGTCATGTAGTTTCCCCATGCTAAGAAATATACTCACCTATGTCGGACTTTTTGGTGGCTCCCATTTAAGAATAACATTGATACATTCTATGTCCATGAATAAAATCATATTTAGAAAATAAAATCTTTATAAATTGAAACTCATAATTCCATATCTGATACTTCGAGAGCTTCCCTTCAAGCTGGTGATCTCAAAGAAAACCTAAAACCATCCGCATGTTCTCTGCAAGATTCTTCTATGATGTACAATAGATGAGTATGACATCAATGAGTAAAACCACACACTATACCATGTATGACAGGAGGATTTGATTATCCAATCCATCAAAATGGAAGGTAAATTCATCACACCAAAGTGAATCACCATAAATTCTAGTGTTTGTAGTGAAATTAACATTCCAACTTCGGAATATCAGTCATGTGAACCCTCAATAGGTGGTAGAAAGACCAGAGATTAGTCGTCAAAAACCATCTCTCACATCAAAATTGATCCAAACAGTCATCAATACTATGTATGGGTACTTTTTCTTTATTGTTTCCTGGTTCATGTGACAATAATCCACACAAATCCACAAACACTCTTTTTCTTTTTTCACGGACAATAATAGAGCTTCCTAGGGGGACACGCTGGACCTAATGAAATTTTTTTCTTGAAGTTCATTCTAATAAAACCAGAGTACCCGTAGCATCGTAGGGGGAATCCTATATAACAAATATGATTTTAGATTGGTCCCAAGATGCAAGTCGCTACAAAAAACCTGTATCCCTCTTATAAGGTAGTCCTAGATTGTGTTCTTGGATGATGTCCATATAATCTTCTATAACTAAAGAAATACAGAATTTTTGAAGATCCTGATGCACCAAGGGGTACACATTCCCACTAATGGGTTATAGGATATAACATCTTGTTCCCAAAACCCATACACCTTTCTATGTGATCCCTCTCACCCATAAATGAGAATGTCATACAATTAGTGCATAGACATCTGACTCATCGATGATGAAATTCAATATGGTATGGGAACTTGGACAAAAAATCCCTACCCAATATAATTTCATAGGGTTCCATCATGATAACGAAAAGGTCACACATGAATCTCCCTCCACTATACAATATCTCACACTATCGATATATAAAATAAATACGAGATGTGTTCCCTAAAAAAACCTCAAGATGAAGCTGATGGGGTAGTGCCACCAACTAGGAGATCCACATATAAAGAAAATATTATTTATATTATGGAATGATTTATTCCAATGTTTACTAATTCGGATATAAGATAATAATAAACACATATTGTACATCATGACATCCCATGAATGTTTGGGTCATAAGCGTCCAAAGCCTATAGTTATCCATGTTCCTGACCGTCAGCTCCCAAAGACTAATGTGGGTGGCCTTGTGGTTGTGGTGGAAGGATATCATAGGGTATCCCACCTATCAAAATTCATCATGCTCTTCAAGATCCTCCTCCCATGGTACCTCCTTGCGCACTCCTAGGAGATCTCGGGTCATGATGCTACCTCCTCCATGGAATTCTGTCTTCAATCTTCCAGTGCTCCATGGAATGTATGGTCGGGCAGTCCCATTCCATGGGACCTTTCTCATTAAAAGAATAAAACCATACATATTCAGGATATAATGTCCATATGAAATTCCCCTAAAAACATGCAATAGCTTGATTATGGGGTAGTCTCATGCATCGAGATCCCGTCATCAAGAAAATTATAGTTTTTGTAGAGGACTCATCAATGTGACTCCCACTACCAAAAATAGCTACCTAGATTCCATCATATAGAAAATAATATGTCATTAATATCAAATATTTCATGCCGAAATAGGTGGGAATGAACTAGGTAACAATTCTAACGTTGATATGCCCATGGATTCCCCGCTCAAACCTTCATGCTTTTATGTATTCATTCCAGATCATGTCAAGGGAGTACCCAGTATGGTGTGTGAAACATGAAAAATAATCTTCCATTGTCATCCCTCCCTGCTATAGCCTCAGATGCACATGAATCTAAACTAAGAACAAATAGAAGGGGTAGTACTTCTCATATAACAATTACTAAAAGATGGTTCAGTAGGGTAGTGATTCACCGTACATATGGGTAACAAGACTCCACCAATGTCTAGTTATCCCATAGGATGGCTAGATTCCAGCAAAACCACATGGTTATTTGGCGTTAATAGGAACCTCTAATGAAGGATCATCATCTCATGATAATCATCATATGACTCACAATATAACTTTCCTTTGATCCTTAACATCCTTTTGCACTGTAATGAATGAAGTGTACTAGGATAACATGAATTCTTATTCTTTTCTACTGATTTGAAATTCTACTCAGTAGGTCTATGTGATGCTACCTACCCAAATAGAGGAAGAATCGCATGGAATGGACCCTAAACAGAGGCCTCATTTCTCATCATTCCATCTTCACAATCATGAACTTGTATCCTTTCTAGCATTCATCACAGGGGAATCCTGAAATACAATCAAGACAAACCAAGATCAAATGAATATATATATATATATATAATAATGGGGAGTTTACTCAAAAAGTAAAATTAGACACACCATCTTATATGATGTATTTACCATTGATTTCTGCTACCAATTTCTTGGTACGTCGGTCTGACAAGAATCTAGCCAGAGTCCATGTGAATAGATACAATGGCTGCCCACACCATTAGTAGATTCCCTTACATGAGAGACAAAATAAAGTCACTCTAACATTGTTTCTATAACCCCAAAAAAATCCTTATATGGGGAGTAATTAAAGCACAGTCCCATGGATCAAACAAATTTTTATAACAATCTTTCCCTACCTAAATCTAGGAAGGGATTGGGCCGCCACTACCCCAAGCCCACCTCCATATACCAAAGGCTGGCAACCTGCACCCAAGGAAAAATTAAAACTGGAATGTATAATATTGAGAGATCCAATTTATTAATCATCATGTTGTGACCACTGTATGTGGTCCATACTACTAGTATCCCTAATGACTTTTGTAGTCACCACTCACCTATCCTTCATCTTCATAAGATGCCACACATGTAGGAAAATCCCACGTAGGTGTGGGTATATATATATACCCAGTAGAACACACTAAATGATAAAGGGGGATAAGTATGAGATAAAACTGAAATAGAAATATAGTAGATAGTGAACATGATGTACCTCAATCCATGCAAGTGAAATTATATCCTCATCCAAGAACAAAGGTATTAACATAGTGTGTATATAGACTGCAAGTCGAGTCTTGTCCACCCATAGGTGGTGGGTAAACTCCTCCAACCACAAGAAGATAAACTCGAAAAGCATTGGGAATACCATATTCATATTCACACCCCATGGATGGAGAGTAAACAAATGAAATGGTATTGATATAGATATATATATTCCTGGTCAAATGAATCCCAAATGAAAGATAAATGTGATCTTCATCTCAGAACTCTTCCCATGATTTAGTTTTTTCAATAGTTCCAAAATTACATCAATAATGCCAAAAATCTCAGGTGTCTTTCTAGATGTAACCAGGTAAAGCCCTCCCATTAATGTTCCACACATTATAGGGGGTAAAAACTCTTTTTAGAAGACCCATTCCACAGTGTTTCAGGGGGGTCCGACTCTGTATGTATCTGTAGAAGACTCATGCCATAGCTTATTGGTTGTGGTCATATGTACCCACACCCAATACGATATGGGGACCGGGTACACTCAGTACGTAGCTATAGAACCCCACTCCTGGATGTTCAAGGGGGTTCCACTCTAGTATCATGAGGACCAGATCCCTTCTGCAATAGGGGGGTTTCACTCATGTCATCGGGGACCCATTCCCTATCCGATTGGCAGGTTCCACTCAGCAGGTAAAGGAAATGTACCTAAAATAAGGTGGGATTCTACTATATAGGTCTAGAACCTATGACATTGTGTGATATGGGGTTACACTCTATTAATTGAGGAACCTCACCCTATCTGATCGGGTTATATGTCCGTCAGAAGAGGATCTGTGCCCAAAGTAATGGGTGGTCCAGCTCTAGTTTCTATTGATATCATCTAAATGATCACTACCCACGTTGGGCACCTTAAAAATAAGCACCACACTTGAAATATTTCACATTATATACAAAAACACCCAATGGGGGGCCCCATCATGTTCTATATGGACAAAAAAATCAAGATTGGCTACTCACAATCCAAAAAATCCCTGTTAAAATGATGGAGATATATTTGAATGATGTTTCCCCAAAGGAATACAAGGTGGACTCATCATGTGAGGTCCCAAATGCTATGTGGTCCACTTCCATCACATAGTCGTGTTCTAGGATGTACACATATTTATAATTGTCTATCGATATAAGGAGTGTGGGGGTTATACATGGCATGCCCATGCCACCCAGAGTCCCTACCTTGTGATTGATTGTTCTTATTTACCCATCCCATTGAAATGTACTTTCATACATGATATGCTTCTTCACCTAGTGTCTCGCCTGTGTCTCTAGTAATGCCTATGTAATCAGGCACATGGAGTGTTCTTGGATGTGTTCTCCGCCTCACAGATCATCCACTTAGAAAAAAGGTACACATCTTTTAGGCAATATACATGAAATTCCATCTTTATAAATTCTAAAATACCTAACCACCAAAGCCAGTTCCACACACATATTGTGTTCATAAAACTACACAGTGTCTAAATGTTATTATTCCATAATGTCTGATCCATGCTCTACCCTTTAAATCTATCCATTTTTTCATAGATATCAACTTTTTCCCACTATATATTAGTGGACATAGTATCGAATTATCATTTCTAGCCATCCAGTGGATATAAATCAGTTTTGTTCATGACAATGGTTTGTTGTATGGTATTACATGCATGAAATTTAACTAATCTTCATGATTTTATCTCCCTTTATCAAAACATTCATCCATGTCCTACAAAAATCCTAGATATATCCCAAATTAATTGATTTGTTCCTCTTACGATAATTTTTTAGGATTCTGGAGGTCCAATCGGGCTTATTACAGCACAATAATGTTAAACCGGGACTACAGGGTCACATCGGCAAAGAACACAATGAAATTTATGGGAAAATTAATATTAAAAAAGGTTAAACCATTTGTGGACAATTGTTATTTTAAGAAAATAAATAACAGAGATAAGTGAGTTAGAAAAAAAAGAATAACCAATTTAAATATCAATCCATGGGCACATGAAATAGCCACAATTGTTGTAGATATGATAAATGGATCGATCATCACAATTAATTAATCTATTTGTACATACCAGATAAATTACTGAGTCATATGTGTATTTTGGAATTTTATTCTCTAAAGAAACTGCTCTTTATGATAGAAGGAATTCACTATGTTCACTCAATCTCTATGTTCTCCAATGTGGATTTCCATTGTTCTCTTATATGATCTTCCAATAGAATGATATTAGGAAGAATCTATCTACTGTCCTATGATTATAAGGCTAACCCTGGGTTAATCTCCATAAAAATGGATTTATAAACATTTTTAGGTTAAATAATAAATTAATTAAAATAAATTAATTATATAATAGTCCGAATATACTGAAAATGGGTGAGATATCGGAATTCCCTATGTCGACTGATTTTAGGTAGCACCTGGGGTAATCATCATGTTGTAGGCATAACCGTGATCTCAGACATCCGATATGAGCTTCGGTTTAAGAGTTATACCATGTTCCTTAAGAAAATTTACATTCCTAATATAACATTTTTTTAGTATTTTTATAAAATTATTCCATGGAACACCAGGTATCTAAATAACAGGTTATATTATCTCATAGATCTATAAAAATATTTTATGTATTATATGGAATAATGGGTCTTCAAACGTAAAAATTACAAAAATAAAAATATAGTGAGAAATGTTTATTTTAATTTCATATATATTATTATTATTACATAAAATGATTTCATTTTTCCACTAATAATCTATTAATTAGAGTTAAAGGACATAATACGAACGATTAAATTTAATGGGATGTCGTTTATAACATTTACGTAAAAAATTATTTCATAGAAATTTCTTTTTTAAAAATGTTTTTTATTTTCATTACATTGATCGGTTTTAATGGATTATTTTAAAGAAATATTACAGGAAGAAAAAATATATATTAATTGATGTTTAAATGGTAATTGATATTAAATATGATTAATGACACATGATGTTTTTTTGCGAAAACAGTTTTCCATCTAATTTTATTTGTTTATTTTAAATAAAAATTAATAAAATTTTAAATTTTAATTTTATAAATTAATATATTTTTTAGATTCATATTTTCAATATTATATTTGGATGAATTTTGTAGTTTTTCATAAAAGGATTATTTTTTTATTTTTTAGAAAAAATATATATTTTTACAAATAACATAATTTTAATGAATTAATAACGTTATGATGATGAATTGAAAATTTACGAATCCTTGTTATTGAAAAAATATGAATTTAGGAATAAAATAATTCTTATAAAACTAATGTACTAAATTTATAAAACTATGATTGATATTTTGGAACATTTACTATATATTTTTTATAATAAAAAACTATTTTTATATTTATTTTTTAATTAAGTATTAAAAATATTCCGTTATTTTTTTATGATTTCTTTAAAATAACATTTTTTTAATGATGGAGAAATAAATTTGATGCAAATTAATTCCATTCATTTACCCTTAATTTTTTTTAATAAAATTACATTTCTCAAATAAAAATTACATTATGCGTACTTATATTGATGTTAAATTTTATCACCTTTAAAAATTGAATTGAATATAATAAATTATATATTTTTAATTATCGTAATAAATATTATTTAATAAGTTTAATTTTATATTCTATCATAAAAATAATTATACATTTTAAAAATTAGTCACTATAGTAATGAATAAAATGAAGAAAAATTGTAAAATCATGAAGTATCAAAATATCACACAATGTCATATATAAATCAGTTTATGAGGGATTTAATAACCATAAAATATCTCATACATAATAATTATCAAATTTTTATCCACTTTACTTGAATATGACATTCCCTTTAATATTTACAATATTAACATTTATAAAAATGATGCCCCTCTCACTTAGAAATGGACCCCTTCACCACCCCACTTTTCCTGACACCTAATACATCTATAATAATCCAGGATCCTCTAAAATAAATCCTCAACAATCTTATATATTTCATATAAATTTTATTCTCATAAAAATACATCATTATTTAGTTTTAATTCAATTATAAAAGGCGTCAATCCATAGAGTAAATTAATAACAAAAAGTCACATTTTCCCCTAATTTCCTTTAAATTCAATACTTATACATCATTGAAATATATAATAACAATCCTAATATAATGAAATTAATAAAATTAGTAAAATTAAAATTTAATATTTTAATAGAATAAACATTATACACATTTCTCATATCTATTTGAAAACAAAACTTTACCCATAATATGACCGGATCACCGCCACCATTGATGACATATTTCATTATTCATTATCAAATTATAAAAGTGGTTATAAAAATAGATTTATGAAACAAATATTATATTTATAACATGATTAATATTTTATAAAGATAATATTTATATTATATTAATTATATTAACAACAAATGAGAATAGTCATTTCAATCACCCAAAATGATCATACTAAGAAATAATTAATAATTTGAATCTATTTTGGATGATCAATTGTGATGAATAATTTTCATTCTACTAGATTTATTAATAATAAATTAATAATGAATTCCATAGATGAGGAACTCATAATCATGATGTGATGACCAAAACTGTTACACTGAAATAGAAAAATAATGGATAAAAGTATCAATAACTGATGATCTATATTTTATTAAAATAATAATAACTATGTAATAAATGGAAATACAAATTATCAAAATAGGTATTAAATATTAATATGGTTTTACAATATATGATTTATGATCTTTATTTTATTGTATTAGATGATATAACACATCTGGATAAGTGGAAAAATAGGGAAATAGTTATTTTTATGAATTTCAATTCCACGGGACATGTTTCTTATTATACAGCACATTACATTTATGTATTTTAAATAATTACACATTTACATCAAATATCATATAAAATATTTTTCCTGATATTTTAAAATTTATTTATTCTTTCCCTTTTCCTATGCTTTGATTCTAATATTACCTATGTTGTAAGTGTTATTGTTAAAATAATTTGCTTCTATTGAGTAAGAACATGTTTATTGAAATTTATCATCCATTATTTTGTTTATTCAATCGAATGACTATATTATATATTAATTATTATTTAATTTTGTGTATTTAATATTTTTTCTCGTGAATTACTATCCAATGAACTCATATATAAAAAAATAAAGTGTTTGTAAGGGGTTTCTCATCTCGAATTTTCTTTCTTTGATACTTGTTTTGTAATATAATATTACCTTATTTAAATGGTATATATATATACTCTATTAAAAATTATATCATTATTATTGATATATAAATTTAAATTTCAGTTTCTTTATTTCATGGTACAAAGATTCAAATGTTATAAAATATGTTGGAGTATTATTCCTAATCTCATTGTATAATCAATATTATTATTGCAGAAGCTCTTATTTGAGGGAATTGTATTTTAGTTTTATGATAATAAATATTTTATTTCATATTACATGGATAATTCTTGGGTTTACATATATTCTTATTTTTAATTTTCCTTTGGTTTAACCAAATGTTTTGCTGTAATTTAAACTCAACTTTTCTTTTCTTTATGGTCATGAATCATTATCCTCCATGTCTATATTGTTTATGATGATTCAAGAATATTATTTAATAATAATAAAATTTTTATTACTGTAATTTTATAAAGAATAACAACTAATTTAGGGATTTTAAAAATACTATTACTAAAAAATTTCTGAAGGGTCATTTTTTAATTTTGTGAAATGGTTGGACAAAAATATCATTTTTGTGATTTACCAGAGGGAATTGTTTTCCTTATCTCATAATTTTTTTTTCATAAAGTGGATTATTATATTTTTTTCATGGTTATCTACATTAATTTCCATTAATATTTCTCATTTAATTTTTAAAAAATAAATGTAAATTTTATAGAAGTATATATAAATGGATTTCATTCCACATATGTATTTTTTTATCATCCACTACAAATTTATTATCATTATTTCTTCCCTTTATAGGTTTCAATATTTTTCTCTATTTTAAAATTTGGCCTCCAATTTTCTTATATAATATTCTTGAAATATATTTTTTATGTGACATTGAATTTGGTATTTTTATAACCATGTCATGAAATATCTATAGATTTTTTTATTTCACTTTAATTTACATCTTAATCTCTAAAAGATATATCTCATGTGGAGTTATGTTTCACATATTAATCTACAAATGATATTATTATGTTTTAATTTTATTATTTAACAAATGGAATCAAATGATCCAATTCTTGATCTCTTCTAATGGGATACCATCTGAATGTATTATGTAACCCATCTTCTTATATTTTTTTTCATATATTTAAACATTTTAAAATTATTATTATAATTCATTGAATATTTATTTAAAAGATACTATAAAACTTCTTTCTATGGATGGAATATGTTATTATTTTATGAAAATAAACTTAAAACCCATTTATTTCTCAGAGGATATTTATATAGTGAGGAAATTTGGATTTTTTTTCTAGAACACATATCTATGTACATATTATTATTTCACATGTGGTATTTGAATTATATAGCCCTTCAACACATTCGGTGATGTTTTATATGACAAGACTAGATATTTTATAGAGTGGGGAGTAAACCTGATCATCTATTGGACTCTATCCATTATGTTTTATTTTCATAGTATTGATTCTTGACTGATTATTATTTTTTCAGGTTTTACGTCATGATGAAATTATTTTTATTCTATGACCCTATGATATCCACTTCATTATTTTAAAAGCCTTATGTTATGATTCTTGAATTATGATCCTTATTTTACTGGGTAAGATTCCCTTATAATGTTTTCTAGCACCATGGTTTTGTTCTCATACCCACATGTTTATCTTTGGATCACTTATGATATTTTATTTTTATAACTTATATTTAGACTTACTGATCATTTTAGATCACCTTTCTTATGTTATCATTCATATAGTTTAAGAATTATATTATTATATATGACATGTCTGGAAGGATTTAATGTGTTTGAAATTTTATGAGTGATGTTGAAGACTTACTTTAATATAAGGAATAATTTTATCAGTGAAAAAATACCATTTTTTGTGAATGTTATGAGTTATATTAGTTAAATTTTTTCCATAATTCTAAATAATGATAAACATAAATAGTCTTGGGGTTTTAGAGTATAAAAATATGTTTTTAATATTATAATTATGAATTTTTAATTTTTGGTTACTTTAGTTGGTATTAATCTATTTTTTGAATAATTTATTTTTGGTGCTAGATGAAGGAGTGAGAGTTTTGAGTTTTTGAATTAGTTTCAGAGAATGTTTTAGATTTATTCTGGGGATAATATGTTATTTAATGAGGAGATTTTAAGAGTTATGGATTATATCATAGTTTTAATAATTTTAGATATTATAATAAGATTAATCTTAAAGATACCCATATTTAAGTGTTACATGTTTATATATTAAAGATAACATTGAAATTTTGGATATTTTGTTAATGTTTTAGAAAAAATAAATGATTATGTTATAATAAATATTTAGGTTGATATATGATTTTATGTTAAAGTAATTATATTTAACTTGGACTATTGTTTAATTGATTTTTGGAAAATAAGATGATATGAATTGTTATCCATGGGGGTTGAATTTTGGTTTGTGATAACATGATTCAGGTTAATTTCGAAAATGGGTAATATATTTTTGGGAGTGTTTGTGATTAAGGTAATATTGATTGAAATGAAGTTTTATATTATTTTCGAATTGAAAGGTACATTAATTTTTGAGAGCATATGTTTCTATGATTTTTTTGTTCATAATATATAAATAAATATCATGGAAAATTAATGTGTTTTAATTTATAAGGATTTGGTTATTGGTACCAATAGGATGAAATTTATTGAAACCTTGTTTTAACATGAAGGGTATCAATTTAATCCAATTACTTCATAGTTGAGGAAAATGTATACTAGGTCAAAACAAACGATTAAAAGGATATTCGACTTATGATTTATTTTTCATACTAGTATATTTCTTTATTATTGTCATATCAGTTTGGATTTTGTTTCTTTTCAGTAAAATATCATGAATATAAAGCTGGAAAAGGTATGAATCTAGAGAATCATATTTCATATAAAAAATATTATTTGGGAAATATAGTTGAGACAAATAAAAATATAAAAAATTTACTATTGAGAGAAGAATTTAGTTTTTTAGTATTCTCAAATATTAAGTGCTTAGTTTCTAATTTAAAATTATTTCATGAGTGATGAATGTATTGAGAAAAAAATCATATATTTTCATTAGCGGGAGATATTTAAAGAGGGAGGGTGAAAATTATTTAGTGGGTTAGAATTTAATAATATAATATTTTAGTATGTTTTTTCCCTTAAAAAATACTATGTTGAAAGAATTTTTCATGTGTTACAATGAAAAAACAATTATTTATTTTATAATGTAAGATAAACATTAATACATAACAATAATACAATGTTACATACCATTAAGAAAATAAAAATAATTATAACAACCCAAGTAATAAAATGTTTAAAAAAATTATTTATTTTCATTAATTATATTTTATTATAATTGTGTTAAAAATTATCAGGTTTTCAATTACTAATGAATTTAACAAATTAAATGGATATAAGATCAATAATTTAATTTAATGAGATGAGATTAAAATTATTTTATATTAATGTTGATATATATCAAATAATTATTTATTTAAATGCAGTATATTTAATTAAACTGATTAGTTTTAAAGGATTAACCTAATAAAATATTTATATTAAAACATATATATTATTTTTCCATTATTTTGTTATTCATATGAAATAAGATTAAAAATGAATAAAATATAAATTCATTTTTTAATAAATCCATTTTATCATCATGTTTTATGGTTTTATTTAAATGATTAATTCCAATACATTAAACATTTAATTTCCAAAAAGGGAAATAAATTTTGGATTTAGCATGAGAGGATTATTTTAATATAAATATTTGGAAATTTTTAAAAAATATGAATTTTTAGGTAAAAATTCAAAGATTCATTTTTTATAAAAATTGTCACATTCCGGACAACATCGTTATATAAGAGTGAATTAAAAATTTAATAATTTTTTCACAATATAATATGTAATTGATGTGTAAAATAATAAATTTTAAAATAATATTCTAAATTTAGAAACCTATGACTATAATTTTCTAACCAATGATATGTTTTATTCGAATAAAAGAAAATATTTAGTACTTTTCCTTTAAATAATTATTAATATGTTTTAATTTGGTTTTGGCATGTTTTTAAAGACAAATATACTTCAATTATTTATTAATAAACAAATTAATATCATGGGTATTGATTTAATTCATAATATTTGACCTAAATGTATTTTTATTATTAAAAATACAGTTTTCTAAAAAAATTATTATGTTATGCGTACATATATTAATGTTAATTTTGGTGATCCCTCCTTGAGTATGTGTTTTTTTATTTTACAATGGATGAAAATGGAAGAAAAAGTTTTTCAATGTAATAAAATGATTTTATTGTTGTCAATATGTTAATGAAGATAAAATTAAAAATATGTTGGATGGTTTGGATGATGTATTAAAGGTAGGTATAAATGTAGATATATCTCAGATATAAGATTAAAGAGGAAACAAACTGATCAATCCTTATTCTCTTTTGAACGTTCCTGAAATGTACCAAGTTCAAATTGTGATTATTTGTGTGTTTTTCATAAATTCCAGAACAGGTGCTAAAGGATTTTGGTGTGAACTCTTTGTTCATAATATGTTGAAGAATTTATAAGAAGAAGAGTTTAATAAAGATCATGAAAAATAATGTTTTTCATAATGAAGTGGAAGGTAATTAAATATTAATATTATTTCATGAAAAGTTATTAAATGTTCATGAAAATATTTTTTATGAATATGTTTGAGTGGATTGATATTAAATTATATAGATAGAATAATTTTAAGTATTTTTTTATGGTGGGACATTATAAAATGTACTAACCACTCTAGCCATAGGGGCTAGATCAATCTACCTAATTCTTAGAGAAATTAAAACAACATGTTAGATTCATCCAATTTAAACTACATCGATTATAGATGTTGTGTAGTTCCCGTAGGGAGAGGACAGGTGACATTATTTCACACGTCCAATCATGGTCGATTTGTAGTCCCCATATAGTGTGCACAATGGAATGAAAGGGGAAGGTATGGTGGCCTGCCTCATATGTGTGTGTTAACGTGTGCATCGGTGTCATCCCCATTGTCCACCTGAGAGGTAGTGTAAATATTGGCACTTATACAGAAGACCATGACTGACTGTATGATCAATGTGAGTTAGGTATATTTCACGAGGATATTTCCACCATTAGAATTCATTTTCATATAAGTGTATCATTTATATCAAATAGACACAAACCTTTTTATCATTTTAGGACATCATCTTCATCCTCTTGTCTCTTAGAGGATTATTGTATACTAATTTTCTTCTTTCAAAAATATTCCATGACAATAACTGATTTAGTGATCTTCAAAAACTCGATATATTTAGATGATCATAAATTATATCCCCTTTTATGAGTCTCTGATGTGTGATGTGAAGATGGTAAAGAGATTTTATGAATATGATTTCTGTGAGGAAGATATGTTTTATGTTGAGGTGTTCACATATTTCAATCCATGAAATATTATTCATGTGTTCGTAATCTCATAAACATTAGTATTTTATAAGGAGGTTTCAATTATTTTCTCCCCCAAATAGAGAAAAATAAATATAAGGAAACCCGTGTGGAAACAATTCTGAAATGATTTGATCTTCGGTCAATCAAAGAATTGATTTTTATAGAATATTTCTTAGTATTTTATATTGGATAAGAAACAAAGGGGGTGTGGGGATCAATTATTTTAAATACTATAGAAACATGTCTGAGAGACACTAATAAAAATATTTAGTGTTATCTTATAATAGAGACTCTACATCTTCTATACACAAATCATTTCATGTGAATAAGTTCCACACACTTCTATTTCTATGATAAAGATCCATGAATCAGTCGAATTCATAAATAATAGGATTTTTTACATTTTTATTGAACACGAATCATATAAATTCTCCTTTAAATTAACACTCAATGTTTACATAATGAAGGAAATTTTTTCTTAGTGTATTCAGACTTTTACAAAAAGAGTGTGTAATATCATAGTTACCATGAATAACACTTATTTTTCATAAAAGAAGAATAATGTGAACACGTGTACTTAAAAATATGTGATGAAGAATAATGTTATTTCACAAAATTAGTATTATTTAATGATAATTATATTTTCCTTAAATATATGTCGTAGTGTGAATATGTTGAAAAAACAAGCATAACACTTATGTGAAGAGGGTAGAGATATTTTGAACAGTGTTGCATGAATTTTCCATGCATATTAATGAGAACATGATAATTCATGAATGAACTAGGAAAAAATATATTGAAAATATAAAAAATAATATTGATCATGTGGTGTTTAGTGATAATTCCATGCACAATTCAAATATATGCAATGGATGATGTGATATTTTTAGTGTAGTGTAATTAGCATTTAAAAAATATTAAATTTCACTAATAAGAGAACAGTAATATGTTAATTATATATATTTTTTTGATGAGTATGAGGGAAAATGATCATACATATATAATTAGATATATTTTAGAAATTATCATTTGGGATGACTTTTCACAGGAAGAGGTACTAAATTATGTATTACGTACTGGACCAAACGACATCACTAGAAGAAGAGGTGGCACCGGATGGAGAAATAGTCTATTAACCAAATGAAATAAGAAAGGATAAACATATTTTTTATTATGTTTCCTTACCAGGTAGAAATTATAAGAATAATAAAGAGAAATATCATTAATATAAGTGTATAACTAAACGTAATTCATCCAATGAATTTGTTACACCTGATGAGAAGTTCTGAGATGGTCTAGAAGATGAATGGTTCGAGAAGATTTTGGAAAAAGTTATTATTATCAGATTGTATTAGATGAATATAGTCAATTAGATGGGTAATAAAAATTTCCACTGGATGAACCATTACTAGAAAAATATCCTCAGATAGAGAGGATCATACACATATAAACGTAAGGAAGAATCATATGGACAATCTCCAGGTAAAATAGTAAGTCCAATTTTATGTTTTATACACTTAAGAATAAGAAGTGAAAAAGTCTATTTTATGTTGCTAGGTAAGTAAGAAATGAATGAAGAGAAGATAAAACAAGCATTGTGGCATAAAAGAAAATTCTCAATAGGGGAAATATTTTCTTTGTGTTATAAATTACCTTTAAAATGTTTGATACAATCTTTATTTGATGTATACATAATTTAAAAGAAGAAAAACATGGTTTATTGACTATTGTGGGATGGAAGTTAATGGATATTATCTACTTTTTATAACCATGTTTAATGGATTGTTTTTCCGTGGTTGTGTTGTATTGGATTATTTCACAACTATTCCAAGGACTAACTACTCTTACTGAGTAGTTGACCTTATAAAAAATATCATGTTCCATATTTACTTGTGTTAATATACATATATAAGATAAAAAACAATATAAAATGGAATTTAGATCCATACAGTTATAATATGTAATGAGATAAAATGTTGTAAATTGAAAAAAATCCCAATAGTAATTAAGCATATCTCATTGTTCAGTATATCATTGTTTCTGATGAATAATGTTTCTATATTATTGATGATTTCTTATAAGGGGTGTTTTTTTTGAAATCCACCAAATCAGGTTTACAATTTTCTAATCCTCTAAAAGAAAGTCCCAAAGGTTCCCATATTCATTATTAGGCACACAACTTCATTCCAAATAAAGGAATCCAATTGGTGTTTCAGACCAAATGGTTCTTAGGGACTCACATTAATGGAGAGGATGTGATTTCAGGATCATCACACCATTCTAGGGGGAATTGAAGCCTACAAACAAAATCTCTTATAGATTTAAGATACTTTTGTTAATCTCTACCTACCCCTAATATGTGATTGTTTACCCTTACAAAATTATTGTATTCTGAATCCTTCCATTGGAAATTGGTGTTCAATTAATAACTCCATGTATATGTGTTTGAGGATCATATTCTATTACCCATTATAAGGAAAATATTAATATTTTGTATCCATATATCCAGTCACTCCATTTTATACTACTATCAAGGGAGGTTATTGATATTTTTAGAATTGGATTCAACATTTGGGATGAATCCTCCATATATTATCTATAATTAATAATAAAAACCCAAATACTTCATTAAAAGTGTATAGTTTAATGTCATGTGAAAATAATATATATGAGGGTACATAGGAATAGAATATTAAGCTCATTCCTCATAGAGGTTTCCAACGTATCTCATCTATAATCTGACTTAGATTCATCGTGGTTCAATCACACCAATGGGGCATTCCACGTGGTGGATACCATTCTATGGGGTCTATCCTATCATTCCATTGAATATGGATTATAAAACATATTTTTTTATGGTAGAGGTTCCGTATTCAAGTGAGGTGACCATTGAAAATCCCTAATCCAACGTGACCCGTTATTGGTGTGAGATACAAGGTGTAGAAAGTAATTAATATCACCACATAAAAATGCGGGTATTCTACATTGGAGTGGACCTTATGAGATATTTTATGTATATCTAGAACTATAAGAAGATGTCTTATGCATCATGTCTATGCAAAGACTAAGTGTTCTTGGTGTTAAGTTTTCTTCTTAGTCTTCTGATGGATAAAAGAATTGTTAAACCCATGGGGGAGATTGGATCCTCATGGTCAGTATATCAGAGGCATGGAGGGTCATATACTGAAGTGGGTCCCCACTAGATCTTTTTCCTCAGGGAGGTATCTCATTTATCCTGTTAATATAAATAATAATATTTATAATAGTTTAACTTGGTTTTATTTCCATGTATGTCCATCAATAAGTGTTATAATATCCCATGGTGTCTGCATGACATGTTCAAATTGTCTGACAATATTTCTTGGATTGCCTACATGACACACTTGAAGATGTTTATACATAAAATGATTTCCTAAAATAAATTTCCAAATATAATCACATGATCTGGATGACTTGTAAAAATGACATCAAATGTTCTTGGGGGAATTTCCATAAAACACAACTTATTTATGGATGACATGTCTGCAGGGTTTTCCAAGACATGTGAGACACTCCTCGAGGGATTCAGAATACCTAAATTATATATCTGATAGGTTTTCATAAGACTTTAATGACTTGTTTGGGGGACTTCGTGAGAACCGGATGACTTGTACAGAGGACATACCATGACTTGGCGGACATGTCCATATGTTATCCCCTGAACAGGATGTCATGTCCGGATGGCTACAGTATGATAGACACTGATATTTCATAGTCCTTCCGCATGACTTTCGCATTTGGTCATAGTGCTGCTACATGAATCTCTTGATTTATTTTGAGGAATTCGTGTAAATCCGGTGACATGTCCTAGTTTCATTTCAGGAAATATGTATAATGTTATGAAGTCATGTACTCTCTTGGATGACATGCCATGAAGGAACCTATGAGACTTGGGTGGCATGTCCTATTACTATAATATTATCTAGATAGATTATATGGTGCAATTTATATCCTCACAAAATAGAGTATTCATCTTCACATATAATTATTCCACCCATTACATATTTGTTTCATGTGTTCCCCATGTGTTTTAAAGCATGATTCTTATTTAGGATTCGCATGACCTAGTTGACATATGGAAACCACTTCACATAATATTTACGATATGTCAAAATACCTTTATGTGATCTATAATGGGTTCAAAAAAAGATCATATTAATTTCATAGGATTTCTTAGGCCATTCCTCGGGTTTTACCCGGTGGAATACATCATAATCATGTGACCTTCTTCTCCAATAAGTGTAATCATGCACTCTCACCATCATCATCTACATGTGTTCAAATGGATTATATTTTATAAAGTGTGTGTGAGGGTATATTTATAAGACTCACCACCAATATTATATTCCACCTAACCATATTGACACATCAAAAAGCCTTTATATGGTTGGGATGACTTGTCAAGGAGTCTTCATGAGATGAGGACACCCCTGATAAGGATTTTTCTTGATCAAAGATGTCATGTCAAAGGTTCTTTGAAATAAAAAGGTATCTTGTCATGTGGGCCTCCACAGGATCAAGATGACATGTCGAGGGGTCTCTACATTGTCAATTGTGATTCGTCGATATGTATAACTCCCTTTACATGGAGATCGTCATATCATCTCTTACTGAGAAGATTTCTATATTTTTACTTCTTATTTTATAGAATATTTTAAAATTATGTTGGATCTAACATAGCCATATGTGTGTTGTAGAGGAAAATAACTCTCCATGCCTTTGATTTATAACTTGACAACTAATTTTTCTTTTAGTGAACCATAATTATTCATCATGGAAAAACCCTCAAATTTTATATGTTGTTTTAGGGTATACACATATCATAATTTAAATGTCTGAGATGCTTCCCATGATGAAGGTAGCATTCCAACATGAACCTATGTGAAATAGTGGTCATGTCTCTAAGTGATTCACATCATATTTTGAACCTCTTAATATTTTCATGTGAAAATAAATTTCCACATAACGCATAAGCCATCATAATATTTTCATCATTTATTTTCAAGTGCATTTTATGATTTTTAGGCATCCACTGGTATTCAATTCCCATTATTAGAAAATATTTTTTTTCAATATTTCACATCATTAATGTCTATTCTTTATTTTCCTTCAATAGAATAGGGAGGCCTATAAATATTTCCTCATGTGATCAATAAATGATCATTTTCTAGGCATGATCTACCTGTATGACATTCCTAGGTTCATGAGATCATTTGTCCTGTGGTTTACACGATCAGTTAGAGTTCCACACCTTTTACTCCTTTTCATTGAATATAATATAATTCCCATGAATTAGTTATTTTTTCCCTTATCAAATTTCTTATAAACATTTGGTGGGATAAATAATCCCAATGTAGTCCTCTCAATTGGTATCATAACTAAGGTAAAACTCTATTACATTTTCTTTATTGTAGTAATTTTCTTTTCATGATTTCATAATCATTATAATATTAAAAAAGGTCTATTTTCAATGGATATTATGTTATATATAAGAAGAATATTATATTTTTCTATATCATTAAGAATAGGATAAATAAATTGAAAAAGATAGATATTAAATTTACCCCTCCTTCTAAAATAAGAGGAATTATCAATTTCTCCGTTACATGTTAAAAAAGAAGATAGATTGGGCTTGGAAGGTGAAGAAAAAATTAAAGAACTATCCACCAATGAGAAGTAAAAAATACCACCTAATTTGATGAAATAATGTTAAATAATTTTGATTCTTGTGGCAATTCTTGTACAATATAACCTCGTGAAGAAGAATATTTTATATATGATGATAATGATCAATCTGCAACTTTTCAAGATATAATAATTGAATGATTAAGTGATATAATTTATTATGGTCCCAAATAAATAGTCTTCCTTGTTTGTAGAGTCTTTATATGTATTCTAGAAGAGATCACCTATTTGGAAGTCTCTGAAAATAAAATGGAGAATTCATTTCATGTAAACTTTTTGTCATGTGTATAACTCCCCAGACAGGTTGGAGCCTCTAAATAAAAAATGGGGGAGATTTAAATGAGTTCCATTTTCTTCAATAAAATTTTAATAAATAATATAAAGAGAAATACGGAGTCAAAAATACTTCAGAAGAATTGGTCCATAAAAGATAAAAAATAACATTGATTTAAATTATTTAAAATAAGAAATAAAATCTAAAAAGATCGAGGAAAATTATTCTTTTCAAGAAAAAATGTTATGTTTAATGAAGAAGAATATTTAATAGTGAATATGGTTTTTATAGATAGAGTTATTATTATTGAAAAACTACCAAATTTGCTCAATAACATATCTCTATAATTGGGTTATTAGTTTGAAAATGTTAAGAATACCCATATTGAGACATCACAAAATAAGGAGAATGATTGGGCTGTTACGTAATGCTCATTTGTGGATTATATATTTTTGATACCTCCAACAAGTGATAATAATATAATGAAATTATTAAATGATCTATATCTAGAAATAATAAATAAAAAGGTACCAAATATACCATCTTTTAATAATGGGTGTAAATCTATTTACAAGAATTGTTCATGTTGGAAGTCAAAATCTCTATATGTGTGGATGAATTAAGGAGATAAGAATCCTAAAATAATGACTAGTGTCACTAGAATAAATAATATGGAATCTAGTTCCCAATGATGATACCAACAAGTTATGAATAAGATCCAAAAACATTATATAGAGTAAATAAAAAGATCATGGTTTTTGGGTCAATGTTGGTGATGCAATAAATTTTGGAATTTTTTATTACATTGATGGTTCAATCATCTAAATGAAAAGGTGTTAAGAAATCCCATGAAAAGGGGTATAATGATAGAGATGAATAAGTATAATACATAAAGTAATATATATTTGAAAACATCTATTGGTTTTTGAATGTTTTAAAATACCTACGGTGTTGGAAAATATGGTTTTCACAGGAAAGGTAAATGATCATATCTACACATATCTTAAGACGTAATCATAAAGAGAGCATATAGGACAGTTAATTAGGATGATGCGAAATTTGGATGTAAGTAGAAAAAAATTTCAGAAACAATTCTCCAAAGATGATTTCAAGAATAAAGGTGAGAGGACCAAGGATTCTAAATCTAGTATGGTGAAGTAAAGATCTTCATTCAAAAGAACTAAAAAATGGATGGAACTCATAATTAGTGAAGTGGAAAATCAATGATCTTCCAATGTTCATAATGATTTGATATTTATCTTGAAAAATTAATTATAATTAATTAAAAAAATGGAATATGTATAAGAAAAGAAATTATTGAAGGAAATGAAATTATGTAAAGTCTATGTGTGTTTGGCAATAATACTTTTTCTTACAAGACTATTAAATCATTTTAAAAATAAATGAAAATAGTCATTCAAATCTAAGATCCTATTGCTTATTGTATTTATAGAACCATGATTATACTTAACATTTACATTATAAAACATCATTTTATTCATTATTCTCATGATTTTTAGTGGCCCCCATTTACTCATTATTAGTAATTACCTAAGGATAGACATGAAAGAAAGGGGTGTGCTAAATTCCAAGTAAGAGGATAAATAAAGAACATGAATCAATATATCATGAGTGAGAGCAATCATCATCACCATAAAAATATCATAGGATCATCATAGTCATCATTAGATGATTTATTAGTTAAAGTAATAGAATGTGGAAATACAAAAAAACGAAACATCAGGTCTTAGTGGTTTAGAACCACAAATAGATGTGAACATAGCTAGTATCATTTTCATGCATAACAGATGTGCATAATAATTTTGAACAAATATAGAATCATGTTCATCCATATTTCTCATTATCTCTAGAGATACATCACATTAAACAATGCATTATAACTCAATATAATTCTATGTACACAGGCGACATCATGATACTTACAAAACTATACATGCCACTTAGAACATATAACAATGTTTTCGACAAAATAACCCAAGGAAAAGAAATGGGTTCCCTATTAATTTCATAAGTAATACTTTAATGAATATAACATGTTTTCCCAAAAAATAAAAAGAATATCATACTTCGTATAATAAATATCAATCTTGAGGGATTAATAAAAAATCTTAAGAGAAGAAAATATGAGTTATTTATAAAGAATTTTTTTTATGTAAAAGTATTTTTATTTATCAAAAAATAATATTAGAAACATTTATACCAAAGAAAATAAAATTTATGCAAAAATAAATTATATATGTGGAATATTAAATGAACATCCACACTAAAATTTTCGTGAAAGAGGAATAATCCAAATAATTTTTTTTCGAATCCCCTTACCTTATGTTTGAATGCTTTTATAAGATTAATATTAAGGATAATAAAATTAGATTAATTAATAATTAAATATATAAATTCTTATACATGTATTTCATTCATTATAATTGTATTATGTTAATATATGTCCATTTTTATGAGTTATAGTGTTCAATTTTTTCATACTAAGAGTGTTCATTTCTTGGTTTTCACAATCGGCTTGCTTGTATATATTTATAGATAATCTTGTAAAATGGGAATAATTATAAATAATTGAAATTAAATGTTACTAATGAACTTAAATAAGTTTAAATTGTCTTATATATTATTTTTTCCTCAAATATGAAGATGATTCATTAGATAAATCATTAATGGTAAGCATTTACAATAATTTGGGCAGGTTTTGATCACACTATACTCGTATAGTTTTCTAATTTAATATTATGTATATATGTTTGATACAAGACCTGTAAATAGTTATAAAATAAATTTTAGAATCTATTTTAACCATTATAATGGTTTAATTATCATCCGTGAAGGAGTTAAATGATAAGGAAAACTTATCGTCCTCAAAGCCGATAAATCAACACATAAGAGACAATGTTTCCATTTTTTAGAATAGAATGTAGATGATAAGAGTTTTTATTATGGATTAAAATATTTTAAAAATAAAATTCCATTAAATTAAATATTATAGAGTTATCATGAAAATATGATGAGGTTAGGTGAGGAGAGAATAAGAAAAGTAAATCAATTAAAATGAAATTAAATGAATTTGAAAGAGGATTTTACCTCTTGAATTCTTCTTCTTATGAACCTCCTTAAGGAAAACAATTGTGAATTTTTTTGAGACCAAAGGCTCTTGGTTGTGGGGTAGGATATTTGGAAGTGTATTTGGTATAAATATGACATGATTCTGTGTTTTTAAGGTGTGAGGAGAAGAGGTGGTGAGGGGTGATATTTATAGGGGGAGAGGGGTGTTTTTATTATTATTTTATTCATTAGTTTATAATTTCGGCTCAACAAAATTTGTAGTTTCCATTCATAAGACTAAATAAATTAATTGAAGACATATTTTTCAAGATTATGGGATGAAATCATCCATAAATATTTTATGACTTAATAATTAAGGTATTTATTAAATATAGTAATTTATCGTATTTTACTTTTCACCAAAAATTCATCTATTTTAGAAAAATACCAAAAATACACCCTAACCATTTTTGATATGTAGTAATAAAAAATGGTCCAAAACATAAGTGAATAATATATAATGGTACATGCTATATAAATAGTCACAACATACTTTAGAAACTTGTATCTCACACAAGAAAACTATATAGACATGTTAAGTCCTTAGAGAGTATATATACAATGTTTATCTCATAACCAATTTTAATGTAAAATATATATGTATTAAATAACTCCCCATGAATGGATAAAAAAAATAATTTTAAACATCACTATTGAAAATATACCCAATTTACATGTCAAAAAATTTCTAATACATCCCCCTCATAGAGATAATCTATATGGATTAACCAGTACAATCCATTCCAAAAGACATTGAAATAAAATATATATATATTGATAAAAGATTATAGAAAAAACACCAAATAATATCAAGAAAGGGTAATAGCCATAAAAGTACACATGTTAGAAAACATCGAGAATATGTCCATTGGATGCACACACACCCCTCATTTTGTAAAAGATCAATCATCTGTCTCAATTTATACATAGAAATGATAAAAAATCAACCCAATAACTTGTATAAATATTCATTAAAGATTAGGAACACATACCTTAGGTGAAAAAATGTTTTTAGAAAAAAGGGGCTCTATTTGTGTCTAGTTTTACAACTCTAGAATCTATATCCATACTAAATTATTTATTATATAAAATTATAGGATCCAAGATAGAGAGAAAACATTTCCAAAATGGTTGGAAAATGTCACACATTGCTGATAAAATCTATCACCAAAAATGATCTTGATACAAATGATAATTATAAACCAAATCTCTAGAATTTTCACTTTAATATGTAGAGGAAATGAATTTCAGAGGAATTTGAATCACCCTAATTCATATGGGGAATACCTTGTGGTATGGATGGTTGGATGGAGATGAACGAGAAAATAAATGAGAACTCGATGTATTAAATATAATTGGATCAACTATATTCAAAATGTGAATTATGGATTAAAATCATGAAATTTTAGATTAACTAATATAGAAAATACCCATTTCATCCATTTAAAATAACAAATCCCCATTTACTTCCCTAATTTACCTCCCACAACATTAATAGATTATATTACTTAAATCCATATTAATGTATTATTCTGAGAAGTCATTCATGTCATTAACATCCATTTATGGCATAAATTGTCCCTTGAAGCTAGTTTCTCTTCCATGAGTAATTTACATCCATGAACACTAATGAAATTACTCTTCTTGTTCACTTAAATCCATACGACAGTGTTAATGCTTAAAATGAGGTTATCTAGAAAATTAATGATGTTTTAAGATGATAGAGATAGAAAATTGATTTTGGATAGGGAGTAACTTCCCATATGTCATGAAATATACATTTTATCATGATTAAATGAATAAAAGAGATGGTGTTATTATATTTATAAATAAGGAGTAGAATATCATTGTCTTGGGTAAGTCCAAGATAGGAGTAAGAGACTTCAGGTATATATATGTCTTGGTATTTTAATGATATAGTCAAAAATTTTCAAGTGTTAATCAATTTTGTAACTAAAGGCATGTTTTGTGGTTCAATAATATGACCTTAATCATTTAAGGAACGGATAAGTGTGTAGTTTGATAGTTATGGTGGAGAATAGGAAATCGTTATCTCATTAATTTAGTAGAGGATGAATGTTTTCTATCAAATGAGTAAAAAATAAATAATAAAATAAAATGGTTGACCATTTATTCAAAAAAACTCCATGGAGGACTTTTAAAAAAGTAATATTTCTTGGTACAACCCTTAAATATCACCTAATCAAACTCATATATGTAATACTTATCAAAAATTTAATGTATGTTAACACATGTGGATAAATAGATAAGTGTTTTATATTCTTAATATAATTTCATGAGTTGGTGAATGTTTAATCTTGTGGAAATATGATACCCAAAAAAATGATGGTAAAATGTATTATGTGTTATTTTTTGATGATTATTGAATAAGTTTATGGATATTGTCCACTACCCACAAATCATACGTTTTAAAATGTATATATCATTATTAGAGGATATAGTAGAATATAAGTGGTTTAAAAATTATTTTAATATATAAGTAATGATTCAATATATAGTAATAGTTGGATAAAAGAGTATCTGAAAAACATGGGATAGTACATTAGGTTTCAGTAATAAGGGCCCCTCAATAAAAAACAATTATTTATAGAAGGAAGAAAACTATAAAATGTATGTCTTAAAAATTTATCAAAAAATAGAATTTATAGATGAATTACAATATACAGTATCTTTTTACATTTTTATACACCTCCAATGGGTATTTTCATTATTTCAATAGAGATAATAATCCAAATGAGTTTAGGTATGGGAAGAATCCAACACCATTGTACTTTTATTTTTTTGGTTGTAAATGTTTTATTCTCACAAGAGAAAAGAACTAGATGATTGTTTCTCATGGGGATATATGAATTTTCCACAGATATTCATCCAAAATCAATTATTATAAAATCCATGAAAAAAGGTTTTCAAAAACCCATTCAAATAAAAATCTAATTATTTTACAAAATAAGTAGATTTTACAAACTTGTGAGAATATTTTATAGTAAAATACTTTCATAATTGTGGAAAATTTGATAATTATGTGATAATATTATCACGATATCGTGGGGTTATAAAATAATAAAAACATTCACTATTAATGAATAAATTATGTTAGTTCTAATTTCGTAAATGAAGAAAAGAATAATGATTGAATTAGTGATAATAATATAGTTGGTGACTATAAAAATCTACTTCAAACATTGAGGACGAAGGATAAACAATAATATTATTTTATATATAAATTCTATCCAAAAATATTTCAAAATTATACTAAAAATGTGAATTTTTTCAATTTTATACATGAAAAACAGGAAAAAATGTTAAAGAACCAATCTCATGAAATTGTTTTAATGTTGGAAGATAATAATTTCATCTCAACCAAGTGGGTGATATAAAATAAAGTCAATTAATTCATAAAGGTTAAAAACAACAAATAAATACTAATGTGAAAATTTTATTCCCAAATTTATGGCATATATGTTCATGGTATAATTTCACATTTGTCCTAGTTGGAGAATATATGACTTTTAGGGCTTCGGTGGTGAAATATGGATAAAAAGTGTATCAAATCGATGTTAAATCATATGTCCAAAATATATCCATCAAAAAATTATTCATTGATAAAATTTATAGATTTTTTATGTTTTAATATGAAGAAAAAACTTTTCCATTCAAAGAAGTCGTTATATATCCTAAACCAATCACTAAGGGCCTGGTAATCTAATTTTGACCAATATTTTAATTATAATATATTCCAATTAGGTTGAGTTGATAAAAACATATTCATCCAAGAGAAAAAGGATCTGAAGTTGTTGATTATTATTTATATAAATCAATAAGTTTATGGAGAACTTCAGAAAGTTCTATGTAATATATATTCAGAGTAAATGAAATGTGAAATAAAAATATCTATAATTAGAGAGATTATATTTTACTTTTGATTACATATTATTTAAGGAATTAAGTTAATACCCATTTTTTTAAAAACATATACCTGTAAATTACAATATTGGTTTGGAATGATAGATTATAGATTAAAAAAATACAACCACTACCCAGATGAAGTTATCAAAAGTAAATATTGAAAATGAGGTTGATATCATAGAATATATGATAATTATTTGACTTAAAATATGATTGAATACAACAAGTGTTGATATAGAATTTTACACACATCATGATATAAGATACAATTGCATTACCAAATAGAGTATCATACTATCAGTAAATAGGATACATCATTAAACAATTAATATAGTGTATTTCATCAATTTTATTACAACTCAACACTATATGACTCATTAGGCATTATAGATACTAGAAGGATATGTTCATCTAATGGTTGATATTTAATTTTATTAGCCACTTTCTAAAATGTAATCCCTTATATTTCTTGAATATATATAAATAAAGACAAAATATATTTGATCACTATAGAGTTTGAATATATTAAGACTACTAAATTATTTACTCATCCTTTTTGATTGATAAAACAACTTGAGTATGATGGAATTGAATTGAAATCATAAATTTATATAATTAGATATAACTAAAGTGCTATTAATTTAAAAAACCATTTTATCATTCAATATCAAGGAAAATAAACATAGTATTTCACTTTAACATGTATAAAGTTGATTAAGGGGTGGTAATGTTTTGGTATGTGTCTAGAAATGATCATGTGATAAATATTATTATAAAGGCACTCCCCAATTTAGATTTTGAAAGGAATCGATTATCTCTTTATGTCTGCCGGAACCCCTCTAAATAGATTAATTGGATATTAAACCCCCACAATCCTATGAGATTTTATATGAATAAAAAGGTATAATTTCTCCTATAATATAAATAATTTAATTTTGAACCATTATTTATCAACATTTTGAGAAATGGTATTTTTAAGATGATATTTAAAAAATTATGGGGGATATGATATGAGAAGTTTAATTATGGGTGTTTTCATCTTATTAAAAAAGGGAGAGGTGTCTTATGATGGTTTTTAGAATAAGGGACTGTATATGAATGGTTATTTAGGGACAATAAATATTTTTAGAATTATTGAATATAATTATGATCAATTAAACATTTTCATGATGATATTTTAATTTATCTTATATTTTTTACATTAAACTTTACTCATATTGTTTTAGTGTTAATGATTAGTGGATGAATTGATCACTATTTAAATGATAGAGGTTCAAACATTGGAATAGGTAAAATCTAGATAGTTATGATGTTTTCCAAGATATTGAATAGTTTAATATATATTGGAATTGTCCATGATCTGATGGGATATATTTTTGGGAAAATAACATTAGATTTTTATATTTTGTTAAAAATTATATTCGAAGGGATTTTGGGTGTATTCAAATTGATCCTTTATATTCATGGAAGAGTGTGATAACATATTTTTGAGTAATCCAAAACATTTTATAACGAGGAAAATGAAAAAATCATAATATTATTACTTTTGGAAGAATCTAGATGAGATTAGAAGAAGTTAGACTCAATTTTTGAGTCATTGACCGTTGAAATTTATGTTGTTCTAAGGAATGATTTTCTTTGAATGTGAAAAACTTTTCATAGAGTATCATAAAATACATTAGAAAAAACATATGATGTTTTAATTTACTATTTCACGTTTTGAAGAGGATTTCTACTTTAATGGTTTGTTCATTCCAAAAATTTTTAGGGGTGAACATTGATGTCTATTCTAATTTTTGTACATATTTTCTATGGTGATGGTAGTACTCCATAAAGATATGACATGAAATAATTTATGAACTATATGTCAAAGTGTTTGTACCACAAGGTGGATTTCAACATAAGAAAGGGGTTCTATTGAATTTATATAGGTCTATAATTTTAGAAATATCCCTAACATATGGAATATCCATGACACAGTAGTGTCGAACTATAGAATTTATACACCACAAGAAATTTCGAAGAAATAGATGAGGTTGAGAAGAAATTTTGTAGATATCTTGGTTTAAAGATCTATATGTCGTAGAAGGAGGCTTTTGTCATAATATTCATATAGATCAAGAAATATTTAGAAAATAATATAATGGCCACAAAATAATGAAATATAATTTGTTCATTGGAACATATAGCTCTTGGTTTGGACGAGTAACTATGCCATAGAAGTTACACAACATAGTATATCTTTTGAGTTCATGTTTTTCATACCAAGATGAATGGTGTCAGGTCCAAGTCTAGGTATTTTATTGTTACAATGATAATTCCAAATTAATAATATGTAATGACTTTCCAGGGATTAATGTGACTTAGTTTTCATATTATGAAAACATTATAATGATTTGTACACATAAAATGATATCATATTATTAAGATAATGTGAATTAAAACTAACCATTATAAAATGGGTTAGATTAAATGAATATAAAAATAATTTCATATTGTAGTTATAAAAGTGAAATGATTCCAAAAAATGACTAATAAAAGGCAAAAAAAATTTCATTACACTATGTTTCGATTGATATAAAAAAGAAGTAGAATCTAGGATATCATCTCTCTAGAAGACCAAATAATATATACTAATCACTACACCATTATTGATGTAATATTTATTTTATATTCTTAAAATAATGTATATTACACTTTGAATTGTGTATTTCATCTTAAAATAGAAATAGTGAATTATTTATTCATTTTTAGATGGTTGAATCCTGGAGGCTCAGTGTGACAACACTACATTTTATCCAAAAAGTAGTGCACTCTGTGATTTAAGGCACGACCCATTAACATTGCATGCTTATTTGATTATCCTAGTATAGGCGAACCAACATATATATTCTAAGGACAATATTTTATTGATTTATCTCTTCATATTAGTAGTGAGAGAGATGAGTGTTCCCAGTATTGATATAGCATGATAATTGGAAAGGGGGAAAAGAAAAGATTGAAATGACGGTATTCACCCCCACATTCTAGTATTATCCAATCCCAAAGAAAAAAAATAATTTTTTTGAATATCTAATATTTTAAATACCATGATATAATGTAATAATGTTTTAAATTAGACTCTGATTGTGCATTTTATTTTAAAAAAAATTATATTTCATTATATCATTACACATCATACTGGAATTTGGTAGGGAATAATAACATCACTAGGTTTTAATTGATTTCAAATATTGGAATATATAATTGAATCATTATACAATTACTTCAACAATAATGAAATTTTATAATGAATAACAAAATTATGAAAATATTTATTTAATGGGGGAGATTTTTAAACTAGATATTGCCTAATTTAATGTAAGAGGAAATGAAGAATGTCAAAATACACACAACACTAAACAAAATAAGAATGATCTATTACTCATTTTGTATTTTATATATTGAGATAAATGTTTTTTAGAGAATTTTAATATGATTAAGGATATGATATTTTTTGATGAATGAGGTGAATGAAACATACATTTTGGAAAAGTGTATTATTTACCTCTTTCTATTTTGATTGTGATAAATCTATGTCTTTTATATTTTCATGTCCCCATCATGATGCAATGAGTTGTGGGGTTTATAGAGAGATTATCCCATATAATTTTTAGAGATATGATAAATATGTTATTAATAAAGATATTTTATTAGCATTATAGTAGTTATTGACAACTAATAAATGTATTCTTTTTTTATGTAGAACATTTTGGGAGAAAAAATTAAAATCAATGTCTCAATACATTTTGGATTTAATGTATTATTTATTTGAAATAAGTAGTACAAGTTTTAATTCTAACATTAGATCCTTATGTGGTTATTGAAATAAATTCAAAAACCATAGTCCACCCTCCTTTTATGATGTTTTGAGAATTCTCGTTGCAACATATAGTATTGAAGTTAAAATGTTATCACATATAAAATATATCCATAAATTGTTTTTTTACATGGAGAATACCATTAATATAACTATAGTTGCATTTTAAGGTTTAAAAGGAAAAAATTCATTAAGAATCATATAAGGTTTTATGTATGATCACTTTTCTATGCCGTTTTCTCTACTAAAATACATGTAATTCAAGAATGTTATCACATAGACATGTATTTGAGAAAAAAAAGAGTTTAAAAATCTCAAAACTAATAAAAAGGTATAATTTTTTTTATGGAGTAGTCTAAAATTAAATTTATGGGATGATGTCAAGGTAAACATCATCAAAATCTATATAAGATGTCTATATAATATATATAAATAATAAAACACAGTTAAGAAGGAAAAGATACAAGTGAAAAATAATTTTTTATCACTTCAATATGTATCCTGTTGAATACAATGATAGTTTATTCAATTATATCACTGAGTTGAGGATATTCAATCATGTACATGGTAATAAAATCATGGTGGTGGATATTGTGAAGAAGATTCAAATAATAATTCAATCATTTTACAATTTGAAGGTGTCATATCTTAAAGAGTAAAACATATAAGAGATTCCACATAAGGATAATACAATTAGTTTTATAGATTTCCAGATACATGTTACATTATAATTCATGAAGAGATACCACTAAAAGTAGAAACCATTCCAATAAATGGAAAATCACAATATCAATCACTTTCATTATGAGTTGGATTGGCGTTATGTGTTCCATTATCATGTGGAGATATTTTTGAATCATAGTAAAATATGATTTGAGGAAATATTCCTCTATATTTTTTCTTGTAAAAATGGTTGGGAATATTTTAGTGATGTACCCATGGAGTCATAATAGTGATTTCATCGATGTTTACTATAAAAAAATTGATAAATAATGTTACCCTATATTAAAAATAAAACAATGAAATCATTCTATATATAAGTGTAAAGGAATGATAATACTTTTCAAAAAATAAGTCAATTATGATAATAGTATTTAATTAAGTTAAAAGTAAATAAAACTATATTTAAAGGATGATATGATTTGAGAAATAAAAATATGAAAATGAATATGTAGATCCTCTAAACAAATTTATTAACATCAATGTTTTGTTTTATGGTGTGATTTAGGAATATGTCATTCGATGGAAGATAATAGAAATTTTTTTGGATTATTAAAGTACTTTAGGGAGTATTTGGACAAACTATATATATAATTACATAATGAAAAAACATTATGGATGATCCATCCACTCAGTAATAATGATGTAGAGAAACTATTATTTTATGATAAAAAGTATGACATATTTAAGGTAACCAATAACCCATTTAATTTTATTTATGATACATGAAAATTGATAAAATAATTTTACTAATATGTAGATATCTTGATGAAAATTATTAAATCTAATTTAAAATATATGGGTTATCAAAAACATAAATAAGATTTTTTTTCCGTGAATATTTTTAAGAATTTTTAAAAAATTTTAAAAAAATTAATGATCAATTCTCTAAAGAAATTTGAAATATTGAAAATATATTTGATGTTGAATCATCCCAAATTTTGATAGTTAGACCTATGGGAAACAAAGAAAATGTAGTAGAAATGACTTTAGCTAAATCATTATGTGTAAATCCAAAAAAATAAGATTTAAATAGTAGTGGTGACTGTGTGGAGTGAATGTGAAATAATTTTCCTCTTAATGATGTAAATTTTATTCCATTACTTATGACTGACCATGAATTATTATTATGGCATTAGAAACAATTTGATAGGTGAGGAAAAAAAATTGAAGATATATATATATATATATTATTCACATAAAATAATTAAATACTTTATAACATTGATGACTTTGGAGTAATCATCAATAAAGCATAAAAAATATTTTAAAACTATGTGTTTCGATATATATTCATAATTTGAAATGTGATATTAGAAATACCAATAATTGATGAATGAGAGGAAAATATTATGAAATGATAATAAAATAACAATGTTATGTTCACATTTTTTTTTATTTGGTTCTCATTGATTTGTTATGTGAAATGATATATTATAAAACAAAATGAGACAATTATTTTAACTTTTTATAGGTGACTACAAAAGGACAAGTGATTAGAGGCTAAAATTGGATAATTTTGGTTGTAAATTTAGTGTTTTAAATTTATTCAATTTTTATAAAAACCAAATTAAATGTGCCTTACAATTAAAACATTATATCTCATCATATGTGGAATTATTATTTAAAAATTATTATTCTCAACCCATTTAAAAATTTGTTATTTAACAATATAAACTAATTATTTCAGTTATCCCATACTTTTATTTTATTTAATTTCATTTGTTGCGCAACCTATTTTTTTGTTGTGTTTAATTTAAGTAATTAATTTAGATTAATTATGAATCTTTAATTGTTGAATCTTTGTTAGTTGGTTGTGATGGTTTATTTATTATTTAAAAGTGTCTTTATCTGCATGTTTTTTACAACCTATTTAGTTGTGTTTAATTTAAATAATTAATTTAGATTAATTAGGAACTTTGGAATGGTTGGATCTTGGTAGTCGGTTGGTCTAATTAATTTATTTATTTGAAAGTGTTTTTATCTGCTTATGTTGATGAAGTAATTTTCCTTGATATGATTTCTATGCTGAAATATTTAATTTTCATAATGTGATGCACGGGTGTACCTATTTGGATTCAAGCTGCAATTACATATGTTGATATCAAATCTACTGCTGTGAAGACATTAATTAAATTCAGGGCAGGGAAAGGAAGTGGGTCCCGTATTAAGGAACACGCTTAGACCCTTCATTCTCGACGGTTACCTCTATGTGTCGAGAGGTGGTGTTCATGTATTTGTCGAACCGAGACTTCCCCAGGCATTTTAATACATATGAGTGATACTGGTTCCAAAAGGGCCAATATGGATGGATCTATTGGAAATGTGGCTAAGCCAGTCTCGGATGACATTCAACCCCTTTTTGTAAGATCGGAAGAGACTCAGGGTAAAACCATGCCACACATGATACTTTTTCTTTCAAAAGATTTCCTTGGGCGGGCTCGGTGGTGTTGGATAATTGAAGGATGTTCCGTAGCAATACCTTCGGTACAGGCTCAGACTCCAAATCTCAACTTCAACCTTAATAATGATTCATTGAAGGTTTATATTAATGTCATTATTAGTCTCTTGAGATTTGAGATATTTTCTGGTATGTCGAAGCACACCTGGTTGACACATGACTTAGACCATAAGTTAATGCACAAGATTGGGGGTATGCCTCTTCCATGTTTTACCATACTCTTCCAGGCTTCATATATATGCATATGTGTATTCTACTTATAGTTACTCCTTCCAGACTTCCAGCTTAGGCCAAAGGAGGTTATTAGGCATTGGTGCCTCGTGGAACCCGGGTCGAGTTATTTATTTCATTGCACTTTATAAATTACCTACTATTGTTATATAATGGCACACAACATTTTATTATTGCACTAAATGGAAGGGTTTAGACATCATGGGTGCCAGACCAAAGGGATTTTATCTCACACCCTGCTCGGGCGTCGTTGACACCCAAGTAGATTATATGATTGCAGATATTGGAAAAGAGAAGTGTATCGCTTCCAATTCTTGATTGATTATTGCCAATTATGATGTAGACCGGGAAAGAGGACAGAGCTTTGCTCACGATGAAGTTGTCAGACATTGTTTCTATTCTTTTTAGTTGATACCATACTTGGGTTCTTTTTTCTGTACTTTCAGTTTAGACACACATCATGGAATGACATCGTTTTGTGAGCTTCCTCACTTGAGTATAATGCAGTTGGATTATTTATATTTCATCTGATATAGTTTATTCATTTATATGCTTCCTCTGATTATTATTAATTTTTATTTACATCTTCTGTGATAATACTTATTACCTATGAGGGCATAATCTCCTCCTCGGGCACAAAAAAGCCCTTGCTGGTAGTTGGTAGCCTCTGGTGTTTGGGGAGATGTTCTTGAGGTCATGTAACCCACCAGACGGGCCACCGTCTTATTGGTGAGCTAGGTTGGGACGTTACAAATTGGTATCAGAGGTGGTATTTTTCCGTTGTCTTAATATTTTGGGTAGGTGGATAGGAAACTAGGAATGGGTCGGCACTTAGTTAATAGTCGTGCCTGGAACTGATCACCCCTTGTACTAGAAATGATAATGTGGCCAGTGGTTGGATTGTTGTTCATTCTTTTCGATGTTACAATTGATATGATTTCACCTCGAGTGATTGGTGTAATTTACACTACTTAGGAATTTAGAGAATTTAAGATATTTTACATATGGCCTATTAAGGTAAGGATGAAGCATTGTATATATCATAATAGAAACATAGAAATTCACTTGCCATGCATAGTTCCATGCCATGTAGTTGCATTTTATGTTGTCTCTTGATTTAAATTGTTTTCCTTGAATACATTCCACGTCTTGTAATTATTTAGCATGCCTTTTAGATACCATGTTTCGGTGATATATTTAGCATGTTTTCCTATTTCCATGCTTCCTGTTTAATACCATTATTTATTTGTATCATGTTTTTGTGCCTATTATCATATATCTATGATTGAAATGATATTCTTCAGTAATTACAACATGTCTCTCTATTAGCTTCTTGTGGTGACCTGCTAGATTCTTTGTTATGTAATTGGTTTCATTGTTAAACATTATTGGTTACTTTTGAATGGGAGCCACATTCAAAAAACTATAATGTGTATAGTCAGATTATAGGTTTATAGCCACCCATATATTTAGGATGATATGTATTTGAGCATTTTATAATTTCAAATGAGTCGGTTAACTACCCAAAGTCACAACATGGACTATACAGGTTAGTTGCTCCATGTTCCTTATGAGATAACACGGTATCGGAGTCGTGACTCTTAATAATTAAACAACTATTTTGGGGTTGCATTATAATGAACCCAGATCGGCTTAGTGGGACACATGTAGGTCGCCTTTTCAGCTTAAAAGGAATTCATGTGATAGACTTCCTAATTAAGGACATTGTGTCAATTAATGTAAAATGTTTTAAAATTGAGTTTTATAAAGAATTCCTATTTTTTCATTGAGGTGTTGGTTAAGACCAAGTACCTTTTGTTTTGTTTAGAAAAATAGTACATAATTTATGGATTAAATCTTTTGATGTCTAAAGATTAAATGTCATTAAATATAAAGGACTTGGATATGGAACCTGTAGTAATTCCCTATGTTTAAGACCCTATAATAAGGGTAGATTAAGATTCTCCATGAGTTGCTTCAGAATTGAACCTTTTGCATGTCATTGTTCCTAGTCGTACCCCCTTGATTAAAAAAATTACACCCTTTTTCGGTTGCGTGGAAATGTTTTCCTTGAGTTTTTTTTGGGTTTGATCATCGAGTAATGATTTTTCTATCGGGTTGGGCATTCCTTAAGAATGGTCAGTTGCTTCATAGGTTGTTCAAACCTCACTTCTGCACAACAATGGATGACTCAAAACGTTTCCATTAGAGTTAATAGTTATCTTGATTCTATATCTCATTGGGGTAGTATGCGTTCACGTACGTGGTGATGCCAAGTACTAAATGTTGTGACAAACTGGTTGAGATCAGTGTAATCATCAAGTCTTGCACTGTTAAATACATTTCGGGACATCTATGTAGTACAATGACTTATCTATTAAAAGAATCAAGTTCGTCCTAGTGCCCGTGTTGACTTCTAGAGACTCAGGTGTTTTGACACACTGGTCAGTTTGGTAAGGATTTTATGCCAATTATTTAAATGTTTCCATTCTGGTAATCTTACAATCCTCTTAGTGAACTCTTCTTTATGTGATGAGCATGAACCATACCTTTCCTTCATCCTTGATACACTAAGAGAGCATCGGTCTTACAGAATGCTAAATATTTAAAAAAATTTGGGCTTGGTATTGTGGTTTTTCTCAGTGTTTCACGTTGATGCGTCATTCATATCAAGGCTTGTTTTGTCTTGAGTGACCACTGTATTTCTGTGTAAGACTTCCTGATGAACTCTTCTACACCATCCATTTCATCTATCTTGTCTACTAGGCTGATGTCGATCTCGCATCGTTCATTGTTTTACTATGGGAATCTTTCCTTCATACCAATTTATCACTCGTAAACATAGAGTATGGACTACCGTGCATTAGTTCATTTCACTCTTGTTATTCCAATCCAAGGTTACCATAGACTTATTGTTGGGTTTGGAGATTCTTAAATATAAGAAGATCTCTGGAGGTCAGGTATGAACATCGTAGGACATATTTGTAGTAATTGTGAGATTACATTGAAGAAGAAATCACAGATTTTTCTATAAACACTCACCATCTAAGACGAGAACCTTCATAAATGGTAGGTCAGAGGGTTTTGACTAGTTCTCTCTCTTGCTCAATGAACCGATTAGTGGAGGAACTTTTTCTAACACATCATCAGGTGAGACAAGTGCAGTTTAGGTCGACCAAGGCTTTTCATAAAAATATAGCTCGACTTGGGCTTTAAGGGCGATGGAGAATTGTCTGTTTTATCTGTTTCAAAAATCTAGCGTGAAGTGTCTCTAGAATGCTTATGTGTGAGTCTTGTACAGAATTCATGATGGAGGAAGGAATCGTGACCCATAATTTTGTATCTTCTAACTTTGAAACCTAAGGTGGGAAGTAACATTTACTAAACATTTAATGATATGATGAAATATTAGTGTCTCTATATAAACAAGTATGAATAAGTACCGTCTTGGCATATTAGTTGGAAAATAAGAATTGGCCCAGATCTTAATGGCTTATGTGCCTCTTTGCTAACTAATGATTTAACGTGCGTTGAGCATTTGAAAAACTTTTGTATGAGACTTTATAACCCTGTTGATCATTTAAGAGTTACGTCGTTCCGGATGGATTCTCGTGGATGAGAAGTTCTAAGGTGGAAAGGTTGTAGCATTCCGTGTTTTGAACCAGATTAAAAAAAAGGCAGGGAATAATATTTTTCTGTTAACTAGGCATGTTGGTTTTAAAATTGAGCGTTAGAACTTTTTATTTTCAATATTCGACATTGGGACATTGATATAATAATAATATTATGTTTATTTTATTGATATGCGTATTTGTTTCTTTTCAAAAAAATGAAATAACTCTGAAATAGTGCATCGTACAAGAAATCTGAGACCACCGTTAGGTCCAGAACCCCTGGTTTACCTTAGGTAGGGTATAAACGTGATTCACATTGGGATATTGGCACTCTCAAACATGATAATTCCATATTTATTTTTTTAATTAATTATTCTGATTTTTAAATAATAATTAATTATTTTCTGTCAAACGATACGTCGTATGAGAAATCTGAGACTATTTTTTGGTCCGGAATTCCAGTTTTACCATATTTAGGGTATAACAATGATTCACATTTGGTTTTTGGAATCCTTGCACTTGATAATACTGTCTTTATTTTTAATTAATTAATTATTCCAATTTATAAATAAAAAATAATTATTTTCTCTCAAACGGTACATCGAATGAGAAATCTGACACCACCAATAGCTCTGATACATGAGGTTTACCCTAGGATTGGTATAACCATTGCGATCGTTGAACGTTTAGTCATATTTCACCCGAAGATAATTTATTTGTGTTTTAAATATGTTATTGGAAACTAGATTAATTAATAATTTTATTAATAATATTATTATTTATTTTGAAAACAATAAATAAAAATGTACATCCAAAATAAATAAATCATGTTGCGGTGTTAATAATAAATGTGCAGCGTAATAAATATCATTGTATTAATTATTCGAATTAAATACAAATGTGCAATTAATATTTATTTAATAACCGTTATCTTTTTTATGGTTATTATTTTTAAGTTATTAATGGTGTAATTAATAGGTGAAATTAAATACTAATTATTATTTTAATTATTTTTATTATTATTATATTGAGTCAAAAACATTGAGGTATATATATATATGAGGTATATCTATATATATGAGATTAAATATATATATATATAGTTATATATACATGTGCATGTGTATATATATGAATATACATGTGTATATATATATATATATTACACCTATAAACATGGGTGGATATTTATTGTTGGGTTGGATAAAATATTATTAATTACCCACATAAATGAATGCAATGTCTCAACTTTAATCAAAGAGAAAACCGTTTATGTTTTTAGTCCAAATATTTTATGTGACCCATGGCGTGCACCTGCCCACCCTGTTGTGGGTCCCAGGAAAATGTTAAAATTAATTAAATGTTTGTTAAGGCATTAAGTAAAATATTACGTCATTCCAAATTTCGTCTTTTGATTTAAAAATAATTAAATATCATTAATGGAAATTAATGGAATTTAAAGAGAGATAAAAATAAATATTAAAATAGACAAGGTTGGAGAAAAAATTAAAAATAATTAAAATGAGGTAACCTCATTTTAAATTTTTTTTTCATTTCTTGCACCATTTTTATTATTTGATTTATTTATCTCTTTTTTATTTTTACTTTTTATTTTATTTTATTTTGTTTTTATTTTTTCTATCCTCTATTCCTATCCTCCCTCTCATGTGTGTGACACACCCTCTCTCCCTATGTGGTGAACATCACCTTCTTCCAGCTACGGAAGATCACCGCGCCTCTATTCGATGTATGTTTTCTCTCCCTTTAGGTGTGTTGTGAACCTCTCGTTTAGGCTTATCCAATGCACCAAAAATCATGCAATCTCAATCCAAATCTGTTTCACAGTTTGTCGTGGAAGGATTTTAACATATTTTGGGGTTTTTCTAAAATCATCAGTTTTATTCCATTTTAGATCAAATAAAAGTCTACCATTGAGCATAGGATCATCTGTGACCATAAGGTAGGGATTCTACTCTCTTTCCCTCATTTTCATTGTGATTTATAAAAACACGTTATTGTGCCATTAGTTGGTGCATACTGGCATTGTAAAAATTCACTCAACTTCACTAATTAATTTGTTTTTCCTAGTTGTTGTAGCCGTATTGATCATGGATTAATTTTGTTAATTTTTTTCAACATTGTCGAACACCCCTTGGGGCGTGCAGATGTGGTCATTATTATTTCTATTAGCCCAAAATTTTAATTTATTTAATTGCATGTGTTGCGCAACCTTTTTTCATGTTCTATTAAAATAATTAATTTAAATTAATTATTAATATTGAATTGTATAATCTTTGGTAGTTGGTTGTGCTGGTTGATTTATTATTAAAAAATTTATTTATATTCATGTTTTGCACACCCTATTTTTTTGTTTAATTTAAATAAAAAATTTAGATTAATTATGATCTTTGGAAGTGTTGGATCATGGTAGTTGGTTGGTATACTTTATTTATTTATTTGAAAGTGCATTTAACTGCTTAAGATGATGAGGATCTTTGCCTTGTTGTGATTTCTATGCTGAAATATTTAATTTTCATTGGGTGATGCACGGGTGTACCTATATGGTTTCAAGATACAATTACATAAGTTGACATCATATCTGCTATTGTGAAAACATTAATTAAATTTAGGGAGGATAAATGAGGTGGGCCATGTATTAAGGGCCACACATAGACCCTTCATTCTTGGTGGTTACTATAAGTCCCCATCCTTAAACATTACCTAATCATGGGTAATTTCAAGAATTCACATTGAAGATATTTTCAGGTTTAGTGTTTTGGAAAATTAGATCATAAATCATGCATTACATTCCACATTTAAAAGAGGTGGTCACATCAAAGATAATATTCATTTTTTTCCACCAAAGGAAACATATTTAAAATAAAACATGGTTTCTTTCTTGAAACTTCCTCGACACAATCATCACATCATGTACTTTTCACTTGACCTGTGAAAAACATTTCAAAAACTTGGGATGAGCATAAAAATCTCACTAAGGGATATAAAAATATGGAAAGAAAACATTAGTCCATGTATACATAACAATCAGTGAAATGAGACATAACTCATAAAACATAAGCACTTTAATATACCTCATGAAATCATAATATTTATGAATAAATCATAGAAATCACAAGACATAAAGGTAACTTTAGGCATTCATAACAATTTTACGTAGGGACTAACCCTCATGTTCACATTTGGAATACTCATCACAATATATTACCTAAATATATTCGGATAAAACATAGAGTTTATGTCCTTCACATTACCCAATGCATTGGAGAGATATATCTGGCTATCCTTCCATTGCTTTTTCATGGAACCACCATACTTCATTAACAATGCCCAAGAACCCAAACATAATCGTATCACATAAAAAATGCATAAATGAAACATAAAATTTCCACGTTTCAATAACAAGATATCAATACAACACATTGATATAATGAAAACATTATCAAAACCATTTTCTATACCAAAAAAAAATAAAATTAAAACATGGTTTTTATTTTTCATTTAAAAAAAGTTATGGCTTGTAGAGGAAGCAGAAACTCAAATAATGGTCACAACGGCGGAAAAGTAGTTGTCACCGCATACGTAAGAAAAAAACATTGATTTTGTTGTTTAGTAAAACTCTTCTTGTAAAGAGATTCCTTTTGAATGAAACTAAAAGTCAATAGGGTTTATTATACAACAAATAAAATAAGGTCGTATATAAATTGAAGTATGCCTCATTGAAAGGAGATTGAGACGATGTCCCTTACCTCAAATACGAATTGTTCTAGTTCATTCTTTATATTCATGAATAATAAAAATAGGTCAATTTATAATTTCTTATGGACTTCTTTTAATGTTTATTATTCAATTCATATCACATATTATCATTTTATAGAAATTAGTTAATTACGTGAGTTCATATCACACGTTTTGTCGATGTTCGGTACATGAGTCAAAAATGAACTTGTTTGAATAGAATTTCCCATGTAGTTATAAGTACATCATCTCCAGAATGATATTAATGATTTAAATATCATATATATCTAGTATATATTCATTTTATACAATTCTATTACATTCGGAGATAAAAAATGAAATGCACTGTTCATGGAGACGGTAGACCGTACGTACGCATGAACGTTACTTTCTTTTCTTTGTCATATTAAAAGAATTAAAACTAAATGAGACATATATATATTATACTTTCAGTATAATATATATTTTATATATGTAACATAAGTTCATTAATTACATTATTTATAAATTCTATGTTGGGCATAAACTAGTCACCTCACTTAAGGGGGCGATAGTCCACATTTCCTCACATGAAATTATCGCAATTGCACAACATGAAAAGCATAAAGGTATGTTTTAAAAATAAAATAGATAAAAATATAGAGGACATAAATATAATATATATCATATATAAATACAGTTCCATCATAATGGCCACCATGAAAGGAGTTAAAAGAAGATTGAACAATCATCGTTTTGTGAGGCAGTAATTCGCCACCCACAGAAACAATATGTTATTTAACCATTAGATGGAGGTGTGTGTAAGTGTATATAAAATCCATATCATAACAAAATCCTAGTATATTGAAGATACTAGTGTTTTTATAGAATCAAAGAATAAGAAAATAGTGGTGAGTGAGGAAGGAAAATAAAAGGAAGAAACTCGAGAGAAGGCATTACCTCTAAATCGGTTAATGTTTTTTGATTTGAGCCAAAGGCTTCCTTAGGAATACTTAAGCCCAAATTGAGGCTTCTTGGAGTAAGAGAGGAATGTGTACAGATAATATGAGTAGATTTTGGACAATAAAACGGATTGAGAGGTGTGGGTAAGGGGTAGAGGTGGGGGCCTTTTATAAGAGGGAGGTTGGTCACTTATGGAAAGTCTTGAAAGGTTACTTTATTATAAAATGATTTTCTGATTTTAAAGGTCCCAAAATGTTATATCATGATGATAAGGTGACAAGGGTTCGAAATAAACCAATTTAATAGGTTTTATACATGTGTATGTCTTAAATTTTACCTCATCTTTCCATTTTATTTAAATCATTCATTAATGACGTAATCACTACATCATCATGGTGTCATAAATAAATTTATTTATTTAATGTATAAAAATTATAATAAAAATACTATGATGTAGGAAATATTTTTATATTTCCAATGAATATTTATAGTAAAAAATATAACCTATATAACACCGTGTAATTTTTTTTTGTAAAACAATACATGTTGGTGACATTTTTATTTTCACATTAAATAAAAAGTTATTAATGTCATTATCTTACCCAAGTGGCTCCATGGGGTCCCCAAATTGATACATTGATTGTCTTGGTCGGTCAAGACTCATACAACAATGGTAGGACATGTGTAAAGATAATTTCATATTATTATGACATCATTTTTACATTAAATTACACTAATTACCTTTAATCAGGGTTAATGAAAGTCAGAAGTAACTATTCACCAAAAATTGTTTTTAACCAATTAAACAACATTATACTTACTAATGACAACCATGTATGTCCGATTTTTGAAATCCAATTCACATAAGTGGTAAAATTTCATTTAAATGAAAAATCATTTTTTAAACTACCACTTAGTGGTTTCACTATTCCTCAAAAAGTGATGTTTTTTCAGAAAAATACCAAAAATTCACCCTAAGCTATATTTGATATTCTGAATTAAAAAATGAGCTCTATTTTAAAAAATTCAAAACATATAAGTTTGACTAATTAATTTTATAATTAATTCCCATTGTCAAAACAAATAGCATGTTTTTAAGAATCAAAATCTATCAAAAATTTGACACTTGTTTATGTCCAATTTCCGAGTGAAATTAATTCCAATGACCACCATTGGATTAAATTGTAAAAATATATTTTAATTACATATTAAACCTAATTAAAAAGATAATCTCACCATATAAATAAATTATAATAAAAATAGGTTTTGAATTAAAATTCAACATTTTTCACTAATCATTAAAACATGAAAATTGTTAGAAAAATACCAAAAATTTATTCAAAGTAGATTTCAAGGTCCCAATTATAGAGAATAAGTTTATTTTGACAAGTAGAGATTTAAAATTGTCAAAATATAGATTTAAAAATAGTTTCCCATCAAAAGACGGTAAAAAAATCCTTTAAAAATATTAGATTATTCTATGCTTAAGATTGGATTTATTCTCATTTTATGTCTCAAAAACACTATCCAATTCATAAATAGACATAGGCATGAAAATATATTATTCTTTACTTACTTGGTATGTTATAACCTTCCCCCCTTTAGGAAAATTGTGTCCCCGCAATTTATTACTTATCGAATAAGTGGGGGTATTTATCCATCATTTCATTTTTAGATTCCCATTATTCCTCTTAAATAATGTATTTTTTCAAAAAAAAACTTTACATGATGAATCACCTTATTCCACAACACATGCTCCCTATGATCAAGAATCTGGATCGATTGTTCCTCATAAGATAGATTCTCTTCCAACTGAACTACATCTGGACTCAAAACATGAGATGGATCTAGCATGTACTTCCTTAAAATTGAAGCATGAAAATCATTGTGTACCTGAGATAAATTCAGAGGTAAAGGAACTCAGTATGGAACTGATCCAGTTCTCTGCAGAATCTCATATGGTCTAATGAAACTTGGATTCAGCTTTCTTTTCTTACCAAATCGCATCACACTTTCCCACAGTGAAATTTTGAGGAATACATGATCACCTACCTCAGAAGAGAGATCCTTCCTCCTATTGTCTGAGTAACTTTTCTGCCTCCTCTAAGCTGTTCTCATGTGTTTCTGTATCAGCTAAAATTTTTCTGCCAAATCTTCTACCAATTTTGGTCCCATAAACTTCCTCTCACCTACTTCATCCAAATAATCTGGAGTTCGAAACCACTTCCCATATAATGCCTCAAATGGTGCCATATGTATATTGGAATTAAAACTATTATTATAAGAAAACTCAACAAATGAAAGATGTTGGTCCCAAATTCCCTGATAATCCATCAAACAAGCACATAGCATATCCTCCAAAGTCAGAATTGTTCATTCTGACTGCCCATGTAATTGAGGATGAAAAGATGTACTAATATTTAATTCAGTACCCAACGACATCTGAAGGCCTTTCCAAATGTTAGAAGTGAACTTGGGATCACGATCAAATAAAATGTAGAGGGGAACTCCATGTAACCTGACTATCAATTTAATATACAATCGAGAATGTTGATCTAGCAAAAAAGTATCTCGTATAGCAAGGAAATGAGAAGATTTAGTCATGCGATCAACAATAACCTAGATTTCATTATTACCTCAACGTGTCATCGGTAATTTCACAACGAAGTCCACAGATATATTTTCCCATTTCCATTCTGGAACTGGTAAAGGCTGATACATCCCTTTCGGTAACATCTACTCTACTTTAAATTATTGAAAATTCAAGCACTTCCTATTAAAATAAACAATATACCTTTTCATCCCATCCCACTAGTAATACTCTCGAAGATCTCTACACATCTTAGTACTACCAGGATGAACAGAAAGAGGTGAACTAGAAACATCACATAACAATTCTCTCTTCAACTGTGAATCACAAGGTACACACAATATCTTCCCAAATATAAAACACAATCATTATCAATGTTTAATTCATGTAACATACCCTTCTGAACCAGCTCTACCTTGTAAAGACCCATAAAATTCATGTAATTTATTTTTCTTGATTTTATTGGTAATTTTACAAGAACGCAGTTTCTGAAGGCACTTGATTCTGAGGCCCAGTGTGCCCAGAATTTCTATCTGAAGTTTAGCTCGGGTACGTTCAGTGAACGAACGAGCAGAAATTTCTAACTTTTGAACCGGTGCTCAGAATCAAATTCTGAGATCACCGATAGATTTGCAGCGCCGGTAATTGCTTAGAAACACCTTTTCCGGAGTTGTGTTTTCACAAGAGAAGTTGATAAAAATTGTGGAAGTTAAAATAAAAATTTAACTACAATTTTTTTTACTCTACGTGGTTTAAAGCTTGGGGTGGAAGTTGGAGGAAACCACCCAACTTCCATTTGGAGGTTATGAGGGTAGTGGGGCCCAGACAAACCCTACCCCTTCACCTTCTCTAACCTTCCATAAACATTCATTAAATTTGACAACCTGTGATATTAATTAAGTGGATTAATTCAAACTTTTGAATTTCAATCCTTAAGTTGTGTTAATAAAATAAGTAAGGGACTTATTTTATTTTAGGTTGGAGGCTTGTTGCTTGAGATCATTGGGAGAAAAGCTAAGGGAGAGTTGAGTTTCTTCATCCTCTTCGTCGAAGAACACAATGAACGCGAAGAACGTGAAGAACACCAGATTCCTCGGAGGTCGACGTCTCCTTCCACAACGTCTCCTTCTGCGACGCCTCTTCCCGCGACAGTTATCTCCGTGACGAATCCTCACCCAACTTGTTCGACGAGGTAGGGGTTTATTTTTATTTTTGTTAGTGATTACTACCTTGACGTTCTTCTTGAGTTTTATCTTTTGATATCGATTAATGAGAGTGGGATGGTCCGCACAAACACGGTCGACCCTCCTCCCTTATCTATGTTGTTGTTTCTATTGTGGATTGGGATGGGAATGGTGCGGTGTCGTCGCATCGTGCCGGATCTTGTGGTAAGAAATGCGCGACGCCGTCATGCGGTGCCATGAAATCCAACAAGGACGTGACGACGTCGTGCCAGGTCAGAGAAACCTGAAGACACTACGGTCGAAGAAGGGCCACGGTGGAAGGGCGTGGCGCTGTCGGGCAGAGTCGGACAAACTAAGGTCGTGGCCGGATCTGGGCCGCGATAGAGCAGGGTGACCGGCGGCCGGTTCCGGGCCGCCAGCGTCGGAGCAGGGGGCACCGGCCGTCGCCGGTCCGTGGCGGTAGAAGCTGGCTGTCCAGAGTGGGCCGGCCGGACAAGGGAAGGCCGGGGGTTACAAACCCCCGGCGGCCAGCTCATGCGGCCCCCCATAATGGGGGCCTCAGTTACAAAAGCCAGGGGGCAGGCGCCACCCCCCCCCCCCCTCAAACGGCTCGGCCGTTTGGCCAAGCACCTGGCCAGCACGCCCAGTCCGGGCCGGGCCATGCCCAAGTGGGCCGGACCCGGACCCTGTTCGGGTCCACCGGGTTCGGGCCGACCCTGGGGGTATCGGGCTGGGTCGGACTGGGCCCGAACCCCTTAGTACCGAACCTCCTCCGGTCGGACATCCATAAATTGAGCTACAAGCATCCGATCGATGCACCGTCAGTTGCGATGCGATCCTTGGATCGAGACGGTCGTTTCGGTACATCGCACTCAAGGCTTCAAAATACTTTGGGTTCAGCCGAGTTGGTTCGTACACGAAACCAACCAGGCCCTCGGAGCGAAAACGCTCATAACTTGAGCTCCGGACGTCCGATTGACGTTCCGTCAACTTTGTTGGATTCCTCTTAGTGAGACGGATCTTTTGAATTACTCCTCCCGTGGTTTGGAGAGTGGTGGAGTATGTTCGTGTTGGTTTTGACTTAAAAACCAACCGGGCCCCTGGGACGAAAAAGCCAATAACTTCCAGACTGGGCGTCTGATTGACGCGCCGTCTGTGACACTGAGTTCCTGTTAACGATACGGAACATTTGGATACATCAAGTCTGGACTTTGTGTCAGTTGATGTATCAGCCTCTCGGCTTGTGGAGAGGACCCTCCCAAATGAGCTTGATGTGTGCGGGAACCCTAGAGCTGGCTGCGTTGCGATTGTGACGACGATGACGACTGTACAGAGATCCTCAGTGGATTCGATGGAGACGACTACGACACTCAGCGATCCTATGTGGATCAGTGCTACCGATCCTGTGTGGGTCTGATCCTATGTGGGTCAGCGCTCAGCGGTTCTGTGTGAGCCAGCGCCTACAGATCATATGTGGGTCCGATCCTTTGTGGGTCTTAGCAGGGGTTAGTTACCTATCGATCCTTTGTGGGTCAGATCCTTTGTGGGTCATTTCAGGGTTTAGTACCTATCGATCATTTGTGGGTCCAACGACTTAGATGAATCAGTGGCAATATCTGATCATCTCTATCGTCATGCGAAGAAGTATACATGTGTGAGAAAAATCCTATTTTGCTTTCCAATGTGGATTGTGTTGTGCTATCCTGTGTGGATTTCAGTTTTTCTTTCATGTGTGGACGGGGTTGTACTTGGGCTCGGAGGTTGGAGCGAGCTGGAATTGATGACTTAGGTTTATGTATGAGCATATACCTAAGCAGTATCGGATGTTACTTCATGATTGTATCTTTCCTTTGTGGATTATCCTTTGTGGATTCTGCGAGACCTTCGGGGGTCTCGGGGTCCCTACTGAGTATCTTATACTCACCCCTGCACGGGCTATGCCCACACTACGTTGTGTTGGTTGCAGATGACGGATAGCACTGATCGTGGTTGACGCTTGCAAAGCAGGACGGTACCTGGAGGTGGACCACTGGGCGGGACGTACATGGAGTGGAAGGCTGGACCCTAGGATCCATGGAGGCTATCTGTACTCACCCTTCAGGTGGGACTTCCAGTGGAAGGCTCGACATTGCAGATTTACCTTCAGTTGTTGTTTTTCCTTTCCAGTTGTACTTTACTTTCAGTTTGGGTTTGTATACTAGCCCACTTACTTTTCCACACTTACTATTGTACCCAATTTTTACTTAGTGTTTACTTCTATTGCTTTCTTGCTCTGTGGCGTTTGTTTACTTTACAAAGGCAATGCCTTCCCTTTTTACCAAGAATTACACCTTGGTGCTAGTCGCCAGCCCCTGGACCATGGAAGGCGGGCTTGGGGTAGTCACGGCATGGGCCCCCAGGACGGGTCGTGACAAATTGGTATTAGAGGGAGTTTGGTTCTACCGCAGAACTCAGGACTCTGATATTTTTCTATTTGAAGTAATAGTGTTAAGAGTATTGGGTGTGTTTAATCAGTTAGGGAGTCCAGTGTTGGTGCGGCGGCCGACGTATCCGTACACCAGGACCCCGACTTCTGATTTCAAACTTAATGGATGAAAACATTGATTGCATGTGTGTTTCAAGTTTTCTTTTTGATTAATATATGTCAGCTCACCAGGTATACTATTTGACCATGGTGCACCAGTTTCTTTTCAGGATGGCCCCACGACGGTAGCCAGCAAGGGTTCCGAGAGTTGTGCGTGATGACAACCCACCGAGTGACGAGGTCTCGGTGCAGGGCCCTTTGACAGCAGAGGCACCAACGGTACCTCTACCCGCCGAGCCACTGGTGCTACCAGCCCCAGCCACTGACGATGCACATCGCCTTGGTGCACTGGATGAGTTCCAGCACCAGCGACCGCCTAGGTTCTGAGGGGAGATGGACCCCTAGGCAGCCAAGGACTGGCTGGAGGCAGTGGTACGGGTTTTCAGGTTAGTGAGGACACCAGCAGACCTCATGGTGATCCTCGCAGCGAGCCTACTGCACGCGGCAGCAACCAGATGGTGGATCTAGATGCTCCAGGTGGATGACGAGGCATCTCTTCTCTGGACGGACTTTGAGATCCTCTTCCGCTCAGAGTTCTTCCTAGCCACACTCTGTGCGGTACGCATCCAGAAGCTTCTTCAGCTACGGTAGGGCATTTTAACGGTCGCCCAGTACTCGAAGAGATTTACTGATCTCTCGCGCTACTCGACAGACATGGTACGAGACCCATTCATCCAGGCCCGGACCTTTGAGCAGGGATTGAGGCATGAGATCAGGGTATCACTGATCTCCCTCAGCATTCCGACCCATGCAGGAGTACTAGAGCGAGCCCTTTTGATCGAGAGAATTCTTGCTAAGCCTTCATCAGCGCCGAGACCCAACACAGGGCGGCACGTAGCAGAGTCTTCTGCAGCAGGGTGTCGACGAATGACTCAAGGGTCCAGGCAGACCAGACCCTCAGGCAGACGTACTCAGGACACTGGCTCAGCAGTGCGGGGCACACAGCGCAGAGCCAGTCTTTCGAGAGGCAGACAGTTCTACTCATGCGGCGGGCAGGGCCACATGGCTTGTGACTGCACGACCCGCCGTGCCGAGGAGCATCAGACGGTTGAGGGGCCACCCAGGCAGAGGCAGAGGGTCGACCGTGGCGGTCCTCAGGGAGTAGGCGGACGAGGCAGAGGAGCTGGCTGAGCAGCGGGTGGTGGGCGACGCTTTGAGGCTCTACCACCACCACCACCAGAAGGTCCACCCCGACCATAGGGACCTGGCGGGCAAAGACAGGCACAACTCCAGGAAGCGGAGGTCTACGACCACGGTGCGCCTGAGATGATTCGATGTACTATTTGTTTCTATTTCACCCTTGATGCAGTTCTTATAGACACAATAGCGAGTCACTCTTTCTTAGCCGCTGCCCTTGTTCGGAGCTCGGAGATTCCGACAGAGCCGTTGGCTCGATCCATACGGCTAGAGACTCCTATGGGAGCAGACTCGACGATTATGCACTGGTGCCGGAAGTGTGAGCATAATCTAGGAGGCGAGAGCTTCAGCTGGTATCTTCTTGTAGCGGCGTCGAGGCCTTACGACGTCATCTTGGGAATGGATTTGTTATCTACAGTGCATGCTCATATTGACTGTATTAGGCGCAAGGTGCGATGTGTACGCACCGACGGGAGCAGGTTCACCTTCACCGGTGAAAAGGGAGCCTATGCAACACAGGATGGACACTCGCAGAGGAGAGGAAAGCCCATCACTCATCAGTTGGCTAGCCTCATCCTAGGAGAAGTTGACGTGCGAAGTCCTGGTTTTCCTGCAGTGGTGGATTAGTATGCGGACGTTTTCCCCGATGACTTCCCAGGGCTACCTCCTCGTAGATAGGTAGACTTTTATATTGACCTGTACCCCGGGACAACCCCGATATCGACTCCAGCATATCGGATGGACCCCGCTGAGCTTCGAGAGCTACGGGTACAGTTGGAGGACTTGCAGGGAAAGGGATTCATCCGACCTAGTGTTTCGCCCTAGGCTTCCCCGATTTTGTTCGCCAAGAAGGTGGACAGGAGCTTGCGACTTCGTGTCGACTATCATCACCTGAACCAGGTGACAGTGAGGAACAAGTATCCACTACTGAGGATTGATGACCTCTTCGATCATCTCAAGGGACCACGGTGGTTCTCAAAGATAAACCTCAGGTCAGGCTATCATCATCTCAGAGTTCGGGACGAGGACGTGCAGAAGACGGCCTTCAGGTGTCGGTATGGCCACTATGAGTTCTTGGTTATTCCATTCGTCGTAACCAATGCTCTAGCAGTGTTCATGACCCTCATGAACAGGATATTTCAGCCATACCTCGATTGATTTGTCGTGGTCTTCATCGATGACATTTTGATTTACTCAACGACTGAGGAGGAGCACGCCTACCACTTGCGGGTTGTACTAGACACACTCCAAGAGCACAAGCTTTATGGTAAGCTCTTGAAGTGTCAGTTCTGGATAATCGAGGTCCACTTTTTGGGGCACGTCATCTCTGAGGCGGGAGTTGCGGTGGATCCTGCGAAGATCGAGGTAGTGCTAGCTTGGGAGCCACCCAGGAGCATAACAGAGGTGCAGAGTTTCTTGGGACTAGCTGGATACAACCGAAGATTTGTGTCGGACTTCTCCAGAGTTTCGGCACCACTCTCAGCTTTGACAAAGAAGGGGAAATGCTTTGATGGTCAGACATATGTTAGCAGAGCTTCCAGGAGCTGAGATAGAGATTGACCAGCGCCCCTATCTTGAGGTTTCCTGAGGAGGGAGTAGAGTACGTAGTCTACTGCGATGCATCAGCGACCGGACTCGGATGTGTCCTGATGCAGGAGCTCTCGGTGATCGCTTATGGATCACGTCCGTTGAGGCTGCATGAGAAGAACTACGCTACCCATGACCTGGAGTTAGCAGCAGTGGTCTTCACTCTGAAGTCATGGCGACAATATATGATGGGCAAGTGCTTTATAGTCTTTTCTGACCATCAGAGTCTCTGGTACATCTTCTCTCAGAAGGACCTGAACCTGAGACAGCGGCGATGGCTCGAGTTCCTCTAGGACTATGACTTTGAGATAGTCTATACTCCCGGAAAGGGGAACATAGTAGTCGATGCTCTCAGTAGGAGGACGGGAATTCAGCTACATGAGGAGGCGACGGAGCAGCTAGCCGCCTTGTAGATAGCCTTCGTGGATAGAGATGGAGCAGCCTCCCTTCAGTCTCTCACAGTCACCCATCCACTACTACAGCAGGTCAGAGAGGCACAGCGTGGGGACGCTGACTCTAAGACGCGGCGTGCGCAGATATCCCCAGGACTGGAACCTGATGGTTTCTCCTTAGGAAGACAGCACGACGTCCTTTTCAGAGGACGTACCTTAGTACCAGTTGTTTTACGGGAGGAGGTTCTGAGAGAGTTTCACACTTCTCCTTGGGCGGTACATCCTGGAGTGGCGAAGATGTACCAGGATCTCAGACGACAACACTGGTGGTCGGGAATGAAGAAGGCTGTGGCATAGTTCATTTCTCGATGCCTCACCTGCCAGCAGGTGAAGGCAGAGCACCAGGTACCAGCAGGCTTGGTAAAACCCTTGGAGGTCCCAGAGTGGAAGTGGGACGGGATATCTATTGACTTCGTGAATGAACTTCCACGCACTTCCAGAGGTCACGAATCCATTTGGGTGATTTTCGACCGACTCACCATGTCGGCTCACTTCTTACCCATCAGGGAGCAGGGCTCAGTGGAGAGCTTGGGACATCTCTACATTCAGGAGATTGTATGGTTTCACGGTGTTGCATCATCCATCGTCTCTGATCGAGATGCTCGCTTTACTTCCCGGATTTGGGAGGGGTTTCAGGAGGCGTTCGGGATGCAGCTACATCTGAGCACCGCCTTTCACCCTCATACAAATGGTCAGACGGAGATGACCATTAAGACTCTTGAGGACATGCTCCGCGCATGTTTCCTCGACTTTGGTCGCATCTGGGAGGACCACCTACCCTTGGTGGACTTTTCGTACAACAACAGCTACCACTCCACCATCGGGATGCACCATATGAAGTGTTGTACGACCGACCTTGCAGATCTCCTTTGTGCTGGACAGACCCTGGGGAGTCTGCCCTTGTGGGACTGGAGATGGTCTAGGCTACGATAGAGAAGGTCCAGGTCATCCAGGAGTGGATTAGGACAACTCAGAGCCGGCAGAAGTCTTATGCTGACAGGAGGCAGAGGCCACTAGAGTTCGAGGATGGCGATCATGTCTTCTTGTGTGTCTCACCTCGACGTGGATTACAGAGATTTGGCCAAGGTGGGAAGTTGTCTCCACGCATCATCGGACCATTCTAGGTCCTCAGTAGGATTGGCGAGGTGGCTTATCACCTGGCTCTACCACCTCAGTTGCACCGGGTGCAAGACGTCTTCCACGTGTCTCAACTAAGGAGATACGTACACAACCCGTCGCATATCATTGACCATGGGGAGCTAGTCATTGATGATGGGGCGACATTTTCGGAGGTCCCGGTGCAGATCGAGGATCGATAGAAGTGGGTCCTACGTGGACGGTTGATTCTTGTAGTGCGCATCAGATGGCAGCACAGGAACCTCCAGGAGAGCACTTGGGAGTGGGAGGCTTAGATTCGTGCTCAGTACCCACATTTGTTTCATTAGTTTATGATGTATCTTTATGGGGACGTAAATCCCTGAGGTGGGAGTTATTTAAAGACCTGCAAAATTCATCAAAATTGTTTTAATGATTTTCTTGGGAATTTTACAAGAACGTAGTTTCTGACGGAACTTGATTTCGAGGCCCAGTGTGCCCGGAATTTCTATCCGAAGTTTAGCTCGGGTACGTTCAGTGAACGGACGAGCAGAAATTTCTAACTTTTGAACCGGTGCTCGGAATCGAATTCTGAGGGCACCGATGGATTCACAGCACCGGTAATTGCTTGGAAACACCTTTTCCCAAGTTGCGTTTTCACGAGAGAAGTTGATAAAAATTGTGGAAGTTAAAATAAAAATTTAACTCGATTTTTATTTTACTCTATGTGGTTTAAAGCATGGGGTGGAAGTTGGGGGAAACCACCCAACTTCCATTTAGAGGTTATGAGGGTAGTGGGTCCCACACGAACCCTACCCCTTCACCTTCTCTAACCTTCCATAACCTTTCATTAAATTTGACATCTTGTGAAAATTAATTATGTGGATTAATTCAAACTTTTGAATTTCAAACCTTAAGCTGTGTTAATAAAATAAGTGAGGGATTTATTTTATTTTGGGTTGGAGGCTTGTTGTTTGAGAGCATTGGGAGAAAAGCTAAGGGAGCCTTGAGTTTCTTCATCCTCTTCATCGAAGAACACGAAGAACGCGAAGAATGCGAAGAACGCCGGATTCCTCGGAGGTCGATGTCTCCTTCCGCGATGTCTCCTTCTGCGATGCCTCTTCCCGTGACGGTTATCTCCGCGACGAATCCTTACCCAACTTGTTCGATGAGGTAGGGGTTTATTTTTTTCGTGATTACTACCTTTATAGTCTTCATGAGTTTGACCTTTTTCTATCGATTAACGAGAGGGGGCTGGACTGCACAAACATAGCCGACCCTCCTCCCTTATCAATGTTGTTGTTTCTATTGTGGATTGGAACGGGAAAGGCGTGGTGCTGTCGCACCGCAAGGGATCTTGCGGTAAGGAATGCACGGTGTCGTCGCGCCGCGCCGTGAAATCGAACAAGGACGCGATGCCGTCGCACCGTGTTGGAGAAACCCGAAGACACCGCAGCTAGATCGGTGCCGCGACGGAAGGGCGCGGCGCCGTTGCGCCGCGCCGGACGAACCAAGGCCACGACCGGATCAAGGCCACGGCGGAGCAGGGTGACCGGCGGCCGGTTCTGGGCCGCCGGCGTTGGAGCAGGGGGGACCGGCCATCGCCAGTCCGTGGCGGCAGATGCCGGCCGGCGAGAGCGGGCCGGCCGGACAAGGGATGGCCGGGGGTTACAAACCCCCGACAGCTAGCTCAAGAAGCTCCCCATAATGGGGGCCGCGGTTACAAAATCCAGGGGGCAGCCCCCCCCCCCCCCCCCTCAAACGGCTCAGCCGTTTGGCCGAGCGCCTGGCCAGCGCGCCCAGCACGCCGCGCCCAGGCCGGGCTGGGCTGGGTCGCGCCCAGACCAGGTCGGGCTGCGCTCAGGTCGGTCCGGGCCGTGCCGGCCGGGCAGGGCCGCGCCAGCCGGGCCGGACCCAGACCCGGTTTAGGTCGACCCCGTTCGGGCCGACCCTGGGGGTATCGGGCCGGGTCGGACCGGGCCCGTACCCCTTCGTACCGCTCCTCTTCTGGTCGGACGCCCACAACGTGAGCTACGAGCCTCCAATCGACGCACCGTTAGTTGCGATGCGATCCTTGGATCGAGACGGTCATTACAGTATATCTCACTCAAGGTTTTGGAATACTTTGTGTTCGGCCGAGTTGGTTCATACACGAAACCAACTGGGACTTCGGAGCAGAAACACTCATAACTTGAGCACCGGACGTCCGATTGACGTGCCGTCGACTTTGTTGGATTCCCCTTAGTGAGAAGGATCTTTTGGCTTACTCCGACCGAGGTTTGGATGCATGTGGAGTACGGTCGGGTTGGTTTTGACTTAAAAACCAACCGCATCCCTGGGACGAAAAAGCCAATAACTTCCAGACCGGGCGTCCGATTGACGTGCCGTCTGTGATGCTGAGTTCCAGTTGACGATACGGAACTTTTTGATATGTCAACTCCAGAATTTGAGTCAGTTGATGTATTAGCCTCTCGGCTCGTGGAGCAGACCCTCCCGAACGAGTTTGCTGTGTGCGGGAACCCTAGAGCTGGCTGCGTTGCGACTATGATGACGACGATGACTGTACAGAGATCCTTAGTGGATTCAACGGTGACGACTATAGCACTCAGCGATCCTACGTGGATCAGTGCTACCGATCCTATGTGGGTCCAATCCTGTGTGGGACAACGCTCAACGGTTCTGTGGGAGCCAGCGCCTACAGATCCTCTGCGGGTCTGATCCTGTGTGGGTCTTTGCGGGGTTTAGTTACCTATCGATCCTTTGTGGGTCAGATCCTTTGTGGGTCATTGCGGGGGTTAGTATCTATCGATCCTTTGTGGGTCCAACAACTTAGATGAGCAGTGGAAATATCTGATCATCTCTATCGTCATACAAAGAAGTATACATGTGTGAGCTGAATCCTGTTTTGCTTTCCTATGTGGATTGTGTTGTGCTATCTTGTGTGGATTTACGTTTTTCTTTCCTGTGTGGACTGGGTTGTACTTGGGCTCAGAGGTTGGAGCGAGCTGGAATTTATGACTTAGGTATATGTATGGGCATATACCTAAGCAGTATCAGATGTTACTTCGTGACTGTATCTTTCCTTTTTTGATTATCCTTTGTGGATTCTGGGCGACCTTCAGGGGTCTCGGGTCCCTACTGAGTAGCTTATACTCACCCCTGCACGGGCTATGCCCGCACTACGTTGTGTTGGTTGCAGAAGACAGACAACGCTGATCGTGGTTCAGGCTTGCGGAGCAGGACGGTACCTGGAGGTGGACCACTGGGCGGGACGTACTTGGAGCGGACAGCTGGACCCTAGGAGTTGTGGAGGCCATCTGTACTCACCCTTCTGGTGGGACATCCAGTGGACGGCTCGACGTTGAGGGTTTACCTTCAGTTGCTGTTTTTCCATTCCAGTTCAAATTTACTTTCAGTTTGGGTTTGTATACTGGCCCACTTACTTTTCCTCACTTATTGTTGTACGCAGTTTTTAATTAGTGTTTACTTATACTGCTTGCTTTCTCTGTGGTGTTTGTTTACTTGACAAAGGCAATGCATTTCCTTTTTACCGGGAATTACACATTGGTGCTAGTCGCCAGCCCATGTCCTATGGAAGGCGGGCTTGGGGTAGTCACGGCACGGTCCCCGAGGATGGGTTGTGACATACCTTCATTTGTAACTCACTACCTTGCTTTTGTGCTTGCTTAGTTCTGTCTGATAGAGAAGATTTCACTGATACCTGAAACAAAACAAAATAATTTCATGCACCAAAAACTTCCAAGCCAAAATTCATCAAATCATTAACCAAAGGATCACATTGCAGACATAACATGATTAATGAAGCATTAATTTTTTTGACTCAAAGCATCTTTTACTTTATTTTCTTTTCCTGGGTGGTAGTGAATCGTGCAATCATAATCCTTGATTAATTATATACATCTCCTCTGTCTCATTTTCAATTTTTTCTGAGTGAATATATACTTTAAACTTTTGTGATCAGTATATATTTCACATTTTGAACCATACAAATGATTCCTCCAAATTTTTAATGTGAAAACAACAGCAGCTAATTCCAAATCATGTGTAGGGTAATTTATCTCATGAGTTTTGAACTGACAAAAAGCATAGCCAATTACCTGATCATTCTGCATTAAGGTAAAACCAATTCCTTTCAATGAAGAATCACTGTAGATAATGAACTCACCATTCCTAGAAGTTAGTTCCAATACTGGAGCATTCACCACTCATCTTTTCAATTCTTGAAAACAATCATCACAATTTTTTTGACTAGTTAAACATAACACCCTTCCGAGTTAGATTAGTCAATGGGCTATACAACTGTGCAAAAGTTTTAATAAACCTTCGATAATAGCCTTCCAAACCAAGAAAACTATAAATCTCGGTTATATTTTTGGGTCTTGGACATTCATCAATATCCTTTGTTTTTGTAGGATCAACAGTTATTCCATCTTTATAAACAATGTGACCATGGAATGAAATTTGTTGCAACCAAAACTCACACATGCTGAATTTCCCATAAAATTTATTTTCTTTTATGGTTTCAAAAATAACCCTTAAATGAATTTCATGCTCCTATTTACTGTTATAAAATAGCAAAATATCATCAAATAAAACAACAACAAACTTTTCCAAGAACACATGGAAAATTCTATTCATAAGGTCCATTAATATAGTAGTTGCATTGGTTAACCCAAAAGGCATATGTACAAATACATAATGACCATATCTTGTACGAAACAGAGTTTTAAAAATATCTTCTTCCTTTAACTAAAACTGATGGTACCCCAATATCATGTCAATATTTTTTAAAATGCTGAGCTCCCTGGAGCTGATCAAACAAGTCATCAATATGAGGAAAAAGATATTTGTTCTTAATAGTGATGTTATTCAAGGCTCTATACTCAATGAAAAGTCTCATTGGACCATATTACTTTTTAACAAATAAGACAGGAGCACCCCACAGTGATGTGCTAGGTCGAATGAATCCTTTCTATAATAAATCTTGTAATTTCTCCTTCAACTCTAAAGGTTCAATTTGAGCCATTTGATAAGGGGTTTTGAAATTGGCTTAGCATCACAAACTAAGTCAACAGTAAATTCAACTTCCCAATCATGTATTATTCCAGGAAACACATCAGGAAAAACATCAAGATACTCATTTACCACTAGAACATCATTAATCTGAACGGTGCCTTTTTTTCAAACATATGGGTAAGGTAACATTCATTTCCATCTCTTACATGTTTCTAAGCCTCTGGATATGTTATCAATAGTAAGGGTTCATTCTTTTACACAAACTGAAAGTATTTCTGAAAAAAACCACTTTAGCTCTACATTCAATCTTAGCATAGTCAATAGAGAGACAATCCATACCTAGGATATCATCAAACTCTACTAGAGGTAAAACAATAAGGTTTTCATGTAGGATCATTCCACAGATAAGGATAAGAAGATTCTTATAAATTATTTTTTCCTCAAGATTTCCCCCAGGTGTTTTTACCACAATTTCAAGAGTCATTTCTTGAGATGGAATTCCCATTTTACTAGAAAATTTTTTAGAGATAAAATAATGTGTAGACCTCGAATCATAAAACACATTGGCATAATCTGAAAAAAAACGTACCTAATACCACTTCATTTTATGGCCCAACATATGCTGAAGTAGTTACAAAGGATTTTACCACACCTTTCTGCTTGTAGTTTAACTGCTTCCCATTATTCGAACAATTTTTTGAACACTCATTTTCATAATCACCCATCTTGTTGGACATGAAACATTTCACAAACTGTAAATCAAATTTGGTTTTACCATTACCCTGATATTTTCCTGTGCAATTACGAGCCTTATGTCCCATCTATCCACATCAGATGCACTTTCCAGAATTCAAAATGCATTCCCCGGCATTATTTTTACCAAAATTATCACAAACATCAATCTTAGTTTTATTACCATCAATCCTTTTTGAAGGATTCTTCCCTTTCTCCTGCCACCTCGGTCTCTTCTTCTATTGGTTGTCATAGAACACTTGATCATCGACAAACTCCATTTCCACCTTATCTGCACATCGAACAAGCTTTTCATAACATTAAAACTCACAAGAATCTAATGCCCTAAAATATTTTTTCTTTAATCCTAAGTAAAAATGATTGATTTTACTATCAAGGTCACTATTAAAATTTGGAGCATACCTTTCCAGTCATGTGAACTTTTCCTCCTATGAAGCCATTGTGTCGTCCTCTTGCCTCAATTACAAGAATTTTTTTCTATCCTAAGTCGAACAACCTTAATAAAGTATTTATCAAGAAACATACCTTTGAATTCATCCAAGTTAAGAGAATAAACCTCATCAAAGTCCCTGATATTTTTATCCATCAACCACTACTAATCTGCTTCTCCCTCCAAACAGTAAATAGAAAGACAAACCTTTTGATTGTCTTAACACCACATGACATCGAAAAACTTCTCCAGTTCATTAATCAACCCTTCGTCTAGAACATGATTATATGGTCCTCAAAATGATGGGGCATGTTGCCTCATGAAATGATCCACCACATGCATGTTCCTCTTCGGTTGATCTGGATGATATCGGGTATGGATACCACCACCATTTATCGCTTCATTCAACTATTCCATTACTACAACAAACTATTCAGTTCCAATTACTACCATCTTAGGATGATGATTTGGAAGGTAATTTCCATATTTATGCCTTCTTAACACTACTTCCCTATTTCCTCTGCAGAAAACCCTTCTGAAAAAACATGTCTTAGATGAAGAAACATGGTCATCTTCAAATGTTATATCATTTCAATATAACCATAATCTATAAAAAAAATTATATTCATTTAATATAATTATAACTCTTAAATGTATCTAAACCGACCTCTGATACCAACTATAAGGCCCCAGCCTTAAACATTACATAATCTTGGGTTATATCTAGAATTTACATTGAGAATCTTTTCAGGTGTAGTGTTTTAGAGAATTAGATCATAAATCATGCATTACATTCCACATTTAAACATGGTGGTTACATCAAAGAAAATATTCATTTTTTTTCTACCAAAGGAAGCATATTTAAAATAAAACATGGTTTCTTTCTTGAAACCTCCTCGACACTATCATCATGTCATGTACTTTTCCCTTGACCTGTGAAAAACATTTCAAAAACTTAGGATGAGCATAAAGGGCTCAGTTAGGGATATAAAAATACGGAATGAAAACATTAGTACATGTATACATATGAATCAATGAAATCATAATTTACTCATAAAACATAATCATTTTAACATAACACATGAAATCATATGATTTATGAATAAATCATAGAAATCGTAAGATATAAAGGTAACTTGAGGCATTCATAACTTTCTTACGTAGGGAGTAACCCTCGTGGTTACGTTTAGAATACCCATCACAGCATATTCCCAAAATTTCTTCAGAGAAACCTTAGCGTTTAACTCCATCATGTTACCCAATTCATTGTAGAGATATCTCGGGCTCACCCACCATTAGTTTATCACAGAACCACCCGACTTCATAAACAATTCCCAATAACCATAACATAATCGTATCACATAAAACATGTATAGTAGAAACATAACATTTCCAAATTTCAATCACAAGATATCAATACAATACATTGATATAATAAAAACATTATAAAAACCATTTTCTTTACCAAATTAAAAGAAATGTAATAAAATATATTTATTTTTCATTTTAAATAAGTTATGGCTTTTAGAGGAAGCCAAACCTCAAATAATGGTCACGGCGGCAGAGATGTCGTTGTCGTTGCATACATAAGACAAAAACATTCCTTTTGACATTTAGTAAAATGATTCATGTAAAAAAGATTCATTTTTAATGAAATTAAAAGTCAAAAGGGTTTATTATACAACTAATAAAATAAGGTTGTATATAAATTGAAGTATGCCTCAACGGAAGGAGATTGAGACAAAGTCCCTTACCTCAAGTCCGACTTGTTCTCGTTTGATCCTTATATTCTTGAATAATAAACACAGGTCAATTTATAATTTCATAAGTACATACTTTAAATCTAATTAATCAATTAATATAACATATTATCATGTTATAATAATTCTTTAATTACAGGTGTTCATATCACATGTTTTGTCGATGTTCGGTACATGAGTCGAAAATGAAATTCTTTGAAAAGAATTGCTCATGTAGTTATAAGTAAATCACCTAAAGAATGGTATTAATGATTCAAATATCATATATATCCAGTATATATTAATTTTATACTATTCCATAACATTTTGAGATAAAAATTAAATGCACCATTCATGGAGACGGTAGGCTGTACGTACGCATGAATGCTATTTTCATTTCTTTGTCATATTAAAGGAATTAAAACTAAATGCGAAATATATATATATATTATAATTCCATTATAATATATATTTTATATATGTAATATAGGTTCATTAATGTCATTATTTATAAATTCCATGTTTGGAATGAACGAGTCACATCACTTGAGGGGGCAGTAGTCCGCACTTCCTCATATGAAATTATCACATTTGCAAAACATTCAACGCATAAAGGTATGTTTTAAATATAAAATACAGAATCATAGAGTGGAAATAAATATAATATATATCATATATAAATATAGTGCCATCATACTGGCCACCATGAAAGGTGTTAAAAGAAGATTGAACAATCACTGTTTCGTGAGGCAATAATTCGCCGCCCAAATAAACAGTATGTTTTCTATCCATTAGACAGAGGTGTGTGTAAGTGGAAATAAAATCCATATCTTAAAAACATCCTAGTATATTTAGGAAACTAGTTTTGTTATGTAATAAAATAATAATAAGATAGTGGTGAGTGAAGAAGGAAAATAAAAGCAACAAACTCGAGAGAAGACATTACCTCTAAACCGGGTAACTCTTTTTGATTTGAGCCAAATACTTCTTTGGGAAGACTTATTCCCAAAGTGAGGCTTCTAGGAGTAAGAGAGGGATTTAGATAGATAATATGGGCAGTGGGTGGACACAAAAAGGGTTTTATATGTGTGGGAAAGGTGGTAGAGTTAGGGTCCTTTTATAAGAGGGAGGAGGGTCACTTTTGGAATGTCTTGAAATATTACATTATTATAAAATTATTTTCAGATTTTAAAGGTCCCACAATGATATATTTTGAGGATAAGGTGATAAGGGTTTTAAATAAACCCATAAAAAAGGTTTTATAGAAATTTAAGGATTATATTTTAAATTATCTTTTCATTTTATTGAAATCGTTCATTAATGAGGTAATCACTGCATCATCATGGTGTCATAAATAAGTTTATTTATTTAATGTCTAAAAATTATAAAAAAAAATAATATGATGTAGGAAATATTTTTATATTTCTAATGAATGTTTATATTCACGTAGATAACTTATATAACCTCATTTAAACATTGTTTTAGTAAAGCAATACATGTTTGTGACAATTTTATTTTTACTTTAAATAAAATGTTATTTATGTCATTATTGTACCCAAGCATCTCCTTGGGGTCCCAAAATTTACCCATGGATTGTATTGGTTGGACAAGACTCTTCCAATAATGGTAGGACATGTTTAAAGGTAATTTCATATTATTATAACATTAATTTTACCTTAAATTACACTAATTACCTTTAATCGCGGTTAATCAAAGTCAAAAGTTACTATTCACAAGAAAAAATTTTATCCTATTGAACCACATTTTACTTAATAATGACAAACATGTATGTTGAATTTTTGAAATCAATTTCATAGAAATGGTGAAATTTCATTTAAACGAAAAATCAGTTTTTAAACTACCACTTCGTGGTTCCACTATTCATCAAAAATTGATGTTTTTCAGAAAAATACCAAAAATTCACCCGAACCTATATTTGATATTCTGAATCAAAAAATGATATCTATTTTAAAAAATTAAAAAAATATAAGTAGGATTAATTTATTTTATAATTAATTCCCTTTGTCAAAATAAATAGCATGTTTTTAAGAACCAATATCTATCAAAAGTTTGACACTTGTTTATGTCCAATTTCAAAGTGAAATTAATTCCAATGACCACCATTGGATTAAATGGTAAAAATATATTTTAATCACACTTTAAAACTAATTAAGTATATAATCTAACCATATAAATAAATTATATTAAAATGAGGTTTTGAATTAAAATACAACATTTTTTCACTATTCATTAAAAATTGAACATTGTCAGAAAAATACCAAAAATTTATCCAAAGTAAATTTCAATGTCCCAATTCTAAATATTATTATTATTTTAGAAAAATAGATCTTATAAAATTTTCAAAAGTTAGATTACAAATGGTTTTCCATCAAAAGTCTGTAAACCAATCTTTTAAAAATATTAGAGTATTCTATGCTTAATGTTGGATTTATTCTCATTTTCAGCCTCTAAAACACTATATAATTCATAAATAGACATAGATATGAAAATATATTGTTCTTTACTTACTTGGTATGTTACATCCTTCCCCCCATTAGGATAGTTTCTCCCCGCAATTTATTTACTTATCGAATAAGTGGGGGTATTTATCCCTCATTTCATTTTCATATTCCCATGTTGCCTCTTAAATCATTTGGTTTTTTACACAAATCCTTTACTTGAAGAATCACCTTATTCCGCAACACATTCTCCCTATGGTAAAGAATCTGTAATGGTTGTTCCTCATAAGATAGATTCTCTCCCAGCTGAACTACCTCTGGACTCAAAATATGAGATGGATCTGGCATGTAATTCCATAACATAGAGACATGAACTACATTGTGTACCTGAGATAAATTCGCTAGTAATGCCCCTGGGTATGAAATTGATCCAACTCTCTCTAGAATCTCATATGGTCCAGTGAACCTTGGAATCATATTTCCTTTCTTACCAAATCGCATCACACTTTTCCACGGTGAAACTTTGAGGAAGACATGATCACCTACATCAAATGAGAGATCCTTCCTCTTGTTGTCCGTGTATGTTTTCTGCCTGCTCTGAGCTGTTCTCATGTGTTTCTATATCAACTGAATTTTTTTCCCATCTCTTCTACCAATTCTGGACTCATCTACTTCAACTCACCTACTTCATCCCAAAAAGTTAGAGTTCGATACTACTTCCCAAATAATGCATCAAATGGTGCCATATGTATTCTGGAAAGAAAACTGTTATTATAAGAAAAATCAACCAATGAAATATGTTATTCCCAACTTCCCTGATAATCCATCTAACAAGCACATAGCATATCCTCCAAAGTCTGAATTTTTATATTTTGATTGCCAATCTAATTGAGGATGAAAATTTGTACTAAAATTTAATTTAGTACCCAACGACTTCTGAAGGCCTTTCCAAATGATATAACTAAACATGGGATCAAGATCAGATATAATAGAGAGGGGAACTCCAGGTAACCTAAATATCTCTTTAATATATAGTTGAGAAAGTTGATCTAGGGAAAAAGTATGTCATATATCAAGGAAATGAGCAGATTCAGTCAAGCGATCAACAATAACCCAGATTACTTTATTATCTCAAAGTGTCTTTGGTAATCCCACGACAATGTCCATGGATATATTCACCCATTTCCACTTTGGAACTAGTAAAGGCTGAAGCATCCCTTTCTATATCTACCGCTCCACTTTAATCTGTTGGAAAGTCAAACACTTCACAGTAAAATCAACAATATCCTTATTCATCCCATCCCACCAGTAATACTCCTGAAGAACTCTATACATCTTAGTAATGTTTGGATTAACTAAAAATGGATAACTATGAGCTTCACATATCAACTCTCTCTTCTACTGTGAATCACAAGGTACACACAATCTCTTCCCAAATCTCAATACACAATCATTATCAATGTTGAATTCTGGTAAAATACCCTTCTGAACCAGCTCTACCTTTTTCTGCAACTCATTGTCTTGCTTCTGCAATTTGTTAATTCTGTCTGATAGAGAATATTTCACTGATTCCTGAAACTAATCAGACGGATTTACGTCACCCACAACTTCCAAGACAAAATTCATCAAATCCTTAACCAAAGGATCACATTCCTAACATAACATTATTAATGAAGCATTACTTTTTGACTCAAATAATATTCCACATTACTTGCTTTTCTTAGGTGGTAGTGAATCATGCTATCATAATCCTTGATTAATTCTAGCCATCTCCTCTGTCTCATGTTCAATTATTTCTGAGTGAATATATACATTAAAATTTTGTGATCAGTATATATTTCACATTTTACTCCATACAAATGATGCCTCCAAATTTTTTAAGCAAAAACAACAACAGCTAATTCCAAATCATGTGTTGGGTAATTTATCTAATGTGTTTTCAACTAACATGAAGCATAATCAATTACATGATCATTCTGCATTAGGAAACAACCAAGTCATTTCAATGAAAAATAACTATAGAGAACGAACTCACCATTCATAGATGGTAGTGCCAATACTGGAGCATTCACCAATCTTGATTTCAATTCCTGAAAACAATAATCACATTCTTTTTCTAGATAAACTTAACACCCTTCTGAGTGAGATTAGACAATGCGCTAGAAAACCATGAATTTTTTTTAACAAACCTTCATTAATATCCTACCAAACGAAGAAAACTACTAATCTTGGTTATATTTGTGGGTCTTGTCCATTCTTCAACAACCATTTTCTTTGCAGGATCAATAGTTATTCCAGCTTTATAAACAATGTGACCAAGGAAAGAAATTTGTTGCAACCAAAACTCACACTTAATGAATTTCCCATACAATTCCTTTTTTTTATTTTTTAAGAATTACCCTTAAATGACTTTCATGTTCCTCTTTACTTTTCGAAAATACCAAAATATCATCAATGAAAATAATGAAAAAATTATCCAAGAACACGTGAAAAATTATATTCATAAGATCCATGAATACAACATGTTCATTGGATAACACAAAAGGCATAACTAACAATTCTTAATGGCCATATCTTGTACAAAACGCGGTCTCCAGAATAACTGATTCCTTTACCATCAACTGATGGTACCCCGATCTCAAGTCAATCTTTGAAAAATACTGAGCTCCATGGAGATGATATAACAAATAATAGATATGAGGTAAAATATATTTGTCCATAACAGTGATGTTATTCAAGGATCTATAATCAATGCAAATTCTCATTGAACCACCTTTATTGTTAAAAAATAAGATAGGAGCACCCTAAGATGATGTTCTAGGTTGAATGAAACCTTTCTCTAATAAATCCTGCAATTTATACTTTAACTCTAAAAGTTCAATTTGGGCCATTTGATAAGGGGGTTTTGAAATTAGAATAGCATATGGAACTAAGTCAACAGTAAATTCAACTTCTCGATCTGGTGTTATTCAAAGAAACTCATCAAGAAAAACATTAGGATACTCATTTACTAATGGCACATCATTAATCTAAACGATTCCTTTGTTTTCAATAATATGTGCAATGTAACATTCATTTCCATCTTTTACAAGTTTCTCATCATGTTGATATGTTATCAACAGTAAGGGTTCATTCTTGTACAGAAACTGAAAGTCTTTCTGAAAAGAAACTTCTTTAGCTCTATAGTTAATCTTAGCATTGTAAACAGAGAGCCAATCCATACCTAGAATAGCATCAAAATCTACTAGATGTAAAACAATAATGTTTGCACATCGGTTCTTTCCATAGATAAGGATAAAAAGATTCTTATAAACTCTTTTTGACTCATAATTTCCCCCATGTGTTTTTACCAAATGTTCATGAGTTATTTCTTGAGATGGAATTCCCAATTTACTAGAATATTTTTCAGAGTTGAAAGAATGTGTAGACCCCGAATCAAACAACACATTATAATAATCTGAAAAAACAATAAATGTACCTGATACCACTTCATTTGATGGCCCAACATCTGCTGATGTAGTTGCAAAGGATTTCACCACACCATTCTGCTTGTATTCTGACTGCTTCCCATCATTCGATCTCTTTGTTGAACACTCATTATCATAATGAGCTGTCTCATTTCACATGAAACATTTCACTAACTGTAAATCAAATTTGGTCTTACCATTACCCAGATCTTTTCCAGTGAAACCACAAGCCTTATGTCCCATTTTACCACATCAGAATCACTTTACAAAATTCTAAATACATTCACCAGCATGATTTTTACCACATTTATCACAAACTTAAAACTTATTTTTCTTACCATAAAACCTTTTTGAAGTATCTTCCATTTCTCCTACCACCTGAGTCTCTTCTTCTGTTGGTTGTCATAGAAAACTTGATCATCGAAATACTCTATTTCCACTTTCTTAGCACATCGAAAAATATTTTCATATATTTTGAGCCCATAAGAAGTTAATTCCCTTCAATATTTTGGATTTAATCTTTAGTAAAAATTATTGATTTTGCTATCAATGTCTCTGATAAAATTTGGAGCATACCTTGCCAATCGAGTGAACTTTTCTTCATAAGTAGCCATTGTGTCGTCCTCTTACCTCAATACCATGAATTGTTTTTCCATCCTAAGTCGAACAGTGTAACATCCCAAGTAAGAAATGAATAATAGATATTTTTTATCTATGTCTATTAATGATAAAGATAGTGTTTTAGAGGCTTAAAATGAAAATAAATACAATCTTATGCATGTAATACACTAATATTCTTAAAAGATTGTTTTAGTGCCTTTTGATGGAAAACCATTTTTGAATCTATATTTTGACAATTTTATAAACTATGTTTGTCAAAATAAACTTATCCTTTATGATTGGGGCATCAAAATTTACCTTGTGGGAATTTTTGGTAATTTTCTGACAATGTTCATTTTTTAATGAATAGTGAAAAATACTGCATTTTACATCAAAACTACTTTTTAATCTAATTTATTTATATGATTAGATTATGTTTTGAATTGGTTTTGAAGTAAAATTAGAATATATTTTTAAAATTTTATCCAATGGTGGTCATTGGAATCAATTTCACTTTGAAATTAGACTTAAACTGGTGTCAATCTTTTGATACTTATTGTTTTGTAAAAACACGCTATTTGCTCTGGCAGCGGGAATTAATTATTGAATTAATTAATGTGACTTATATGATTTGAATTTTGTAAAATGGACTAATATTTGAATTCGGAATATCAAATATAGCTTAGATTAAATTTTTGGTAATTTTCTGAAAAACTTCAATTTTTGATGAATAGTGAAACCACTAAGTGGTAATCAAGCAAACTGATTTTTCACTTAAATGAAATTTTACCACTAATGTGTATTGAATTTTGAAAATCCGACATACATGGTTGTCATGAAGAAGTAAAATGTGGTTCAATGAGATTAAAATAATTTTTTGGTGAATAGTAACTTATTAAGTTCTTAATCGCGATTAGTGGTAATTAGTGTAGTTTAAGGTATAAATAATGATTTAATAATATGAAATGACATAGACACATGTACCAACCTTATTGGTTGTGTCATGGCCGACCAAGACAAGCCATGGGTCAACTTGGGGACCCCATGGATCCATTTTTGTTGGGAAATGACATAAATTACTTTTTATTTAATGTTAAAGTGAAAATGACACAAACATGATATGTTTTGCGAAAACAATTTTTAAGTGGGGTTATACAAGTCCAAATTTTGATTATAAATAGTCATTGGAAAGATAAAAAGATTTCCTACATCATAGTTTTTTTTATAATTTTTAAACATTAAATAAATTAAATTATTTATGACATAATAATGATGCAGCGATGACATCATTATTTGATGATTTAAATAAAATAGAAAGATAATGTAAAATCTATGATCTACACATGTCCAAAACCAATTGGATGAGTGGCTTTCGAACCCTTATCACCTTATCCACGAATTCTATCAATGTGGGACCTTTTGAAACCGAAACACATTTTCAAATAAAGTAATTTTTCTTTACCTTCCAAAAGTACCCCTCCTCTCCTCTTATAAAAGGCCCCCACCTCTACCTCATTTCACACACTCTTCAAGCCTTTGGCTCGGCCAACCCCTGCCCATTTGCTCTCTCCACATCCCTATCCTCATCCTAGAGGATTCCCTTTGGGCAGAAGCCTTTCAAAGGAAGCCTTTAGGCTCAACTCAAAAGGAGTTACACTTTTTAAAGGTAATTCATTCTCTCATGTTCATTTGTTTTATTTTGCTTCTCCAACCCCCTAAACTCTTTTTATTTACTTCTTTTGTAACCACACCAGTATCTTCAATATACTAGGATGTTGTTATAAGATTTATTTGAGCTACACTCTCACACAACTACATCAAATGGTTAAAGAACATAAGGTTTCCGTGGATGGAGAAATTCTGCCTCCCGAAACGATGATTGTTCAACACTCATTAAACACATTCAAAGGTGGCCATTATGATGTCACTATTTTTATATATGATATATAATATGTTTATGTTTTCCTTAAGCTTCTGTTTTTTCATTTTGGGAATACCTTTATGGTTTCCATTATGGGTAAAACACGATATCTTCATTTTAGGAAGCGCGGACTACCGCCCCCTAAAAGTGATTTGATTCGTTAATACCATATGTGGGATGTGTAAAGGATAAAGTTAATGATATTATATATGTTAATATACTGGAATTATAATATACTCTTATATCATTATGATTCCATTCCAGAAAATATGAAATAGAAATGGAAGTAGCGTTCATGCGTACGTACGGCTTACCGTCTCCAAGAACGGTGCATTTCATTTCTTACCCCTAAATGTGATGTAATATTATAAATGAATGTATGTACTGGATATACATGACATATATGATATCTACATCATGAATACCATTCTGGATATAATGAAACTTTTACCAAATTAACAACATGTAAGTGTAAGAAGCCTATTTTTGACTTAAGAACCAAATACCGACAAAATGAACATTATTAACTTAAATGATTACATGATGTTCATAACATGGTATAAACGGAATAATGAACTTGAAAAAGATTCATAAGCAAGTAGAGATTAACTCAAGTTTATTATTCAGGAGTTTAAAGAACGGTCGGGTCAAGTCGGATACGAGGTATGGGACTTCGTCTCAATCTCCTTTCGTTGAGGCATATTTTATTTTATACACAACTTTCTTTTATACGGTGTATAAACCCCTTTGACTTTTACGTTTATTCAAAAGGAATCTTTTTTTTATACGAAGCATTTACTAAACGAAAAAAGGGAATGTTTTTGTCGTACGTATGCGGCGACAACGACTTCTCCGCCGTCGTAACCGTTATTTGAGTTTCGGCTTCCTCTACAAGCCATACCTTTTTTTTAAAAAAAGAAAAAAATAAATACCATGTTTTACTTTGGTATTGAAAATGGTTTTCATAATTTTTTTATTATATCAATGTTTTGTATTGATATCTCGTGATTGAAATGTGGAAATGTTATATTTCCTTTATGCATGTTTTATGTGATATGATTATGTTATGGTTCTTGGGCATTATTATGAAGACGGGTGGTTCCGTGATAAACTAAGGGCGGGTGAGCCCGTTATAGCTCTCCAATGCATTGGGTAACGCGAAGGAGTGAAACGTTAAGGTTTCTCCAAAGAGATTTTAGGGAATATACTGTGATGGGTATTCCAAACGTAACCAAGAGGGTTACTCCCTACGTAAGAATGTTATGAATGCCTCAAGTTACCTTTACGTATTATGATTTCTATGATTTATTCATGATTTTATGAGGTATGTTAAAGTGCCTATGTTTTATGGGTAAAGTATGATTTCATTCTTATGTATATATGAACTCATGTTTCCTTTCCATGTTTTTTTTATAACCCATACTGAGTTTTTATGCTCATCCCAAGTTTTTGAAATGTTTTTCACAGGTCAAGGGAAAGGTACATGATAAGATGATAGAGTCAAGGATGTGTCAAGAAATAATCCATGTTTTATTTTAAATGTGTTTCCATTGATGGTAATGAAGAATAATATCTTTATGTAACCACTTTGTTTATATGTGGAATGTAATGCAAGTTTTATGATCTAATTCTCTAAAACTCTAAACCTGAAAAGATCCTCAATGTGTAATCTTGTAATAACACAAGATTAAGTAAGGTTTAAGGCTGGGGCCTTATAAACAGTCTTAGGAGAATATTTCTCAAGAAACATACATTTGAATTCATCCCAGTCAAGAGCATCAATCTCATCAGCATCCGTAATTTTTTTGTCCTTCGACCACCACTGATCTGCATCACCCTCCGAATGGTAAACATCAAGAATAACATTTTGATTGTATGAACACCCCATGCCATCGAAAATATTCTCCAGTGCTTTAATCCACCCTTCAACTAGCATAGGGTCAGATGATCCTATGAATGATTGGAGATGTTTCCTCATGAAATGTTCCACCACTAACATGTTCCTATGAGGTTTATCTAGCTGATCTCGGGTATTGATACCCCCAAAATTTACCGCTTGAGTCAACTACGCAATTAATGCAATAAACTCTTCAGTTCCAATTTCGACAATCTTAGGATGCTGATTTGGGAGGTCATTTTCTTCTGTATGCCATCCTAAAAATGCTTGCCTATTTCCTCTGCAGAAAACCATTTTGAAAAAAGATGTCTTAGATGAAGCAACATGGTAATATTCAAATGCTATATCATATCAATTTAACCATAATCTGTAAAAAAAATATTTCTGGATAATCATTTAATAGAATTCTAACTCCTAACGTTGTCTAAAATGACCTCTGATACAAACTATAAGGCCCCATCTTGAAACATTACTTAATATTGGGGTATTTTCAAGAATTCACATTGAGGATATTTTCAGGTTTAGAGTTTTAGAGAATTAGATCATAAATCATGCATTACATTTCACATTTAAACAATGTGGTTACATGAAAGACAGTATTCATTTTTTTCCACAAAGGAAACATATTTAAAATAAAATGTGGTTTCTTTCTTGACACTTCCTCGACACTATCATCACATCATGTACTTATCCCTTGACCTATGAAAAACATTTCATAAACATGGGATGATCATAAAAAGCTCAGTAAAGGATATAAAAATACGGAAAGAAAATATTAGTACATGTATACATATGAATCAAGGAAATCATACATTACTCATAAAACATAAGAACATTAACATACCTCATGAAATCATAAGATTTATGAATAAATCATTGAAATCATAATAAATAAATGTAACTTGAGCCATTAATAACATTCTTATGTAGGGAGTAACCCTCATGGTTATATTTGGAATATCCATCACAGTATATTCCCTAAATATTTTTAGAGAAACCTTAGAATTTAACTATTTCGTGTTACCCAATTCATTTGAGAGCTATCTCAGGCTCACCCACCCTTAGTTTATCACGAAACCACCCGACTTCATAAACAATGCCCAAGAACCATAACATAATCGTATCACATAAAACTTGCATAAAGGAAACTTAACATTTAAACATTTCAATCACAAGATATCAATAAAACACATTGATATATTCATATCATTATCAAAACCATTTTTCAATACAAAAAATAATATAAAATTAAAACACGGTATTTATTTTTCATTAAAAAAATATGGCTTTTAGAGGATGCCGAAACTCAAATAATGTTCACGGTGGTGGAGAATTCGATATCGCCGTATATGTATGAAAATAAGATTTCTTTTGTCGTTTAGTAAAACGTGTAACACCCCGAGATTTTATGAAAAATATTCTTTTTAATTTCATTAATGTCTTGTGTTTTACGCTACACCAAAAGGAGCTTTCTCACCAAGAATCCTTGACTTGCCTTGTATTACACGCAATGGCGACCTTCCTCGATAGTGTGTGTAGTACGCAATACCGAGTTTCACTAAACAATGATATGCTATTAAAATATTATTAAAACTAGCCGTTATGAATAGTAATAACAACCTTTTAAGATTTTAGAAATTTTATCTCTCAAAATGGACTTCATTTTTGGATTCAGAGTATCGAATTTAGCCTAAGGTGAAATTTTGGTACTTTTCGGATAACTTTCATATTCTGATGAATAGTGAAAATTACTAAATTGTAATTAAAAACAAATTTTTAAATCAAAATAATTAATAGTGATAAATTATTAATTTTAGTGGTTTTAAATTATATTTAGAATATATTTTTACAATTTAATACAATGTTGGTCATTGGATATAATTTCACATTTAAACCAGTCATAAACAAGTGTCAATCTTTTGATAGTTATTATCTCTTAAAAACACTCTATTTGTTTTGATGACGGGAATTAATTTTTAAATTAATTAATGCAACTGATATGTTTTGAATTTGATAAAATATACATCATTTTTGTATTCATAATATAAAATATATCTTAGATCTAATTTTTTGTATTTTTCTGGAAACTTTCAATTTTTGATGAATAGTGAAATCACTAAGTGGTAGTTAAAAAACTGAATTTCTCATAAAACAAAATTTTACCGCTTCTGTGAGTGGAATTTCAAAAATCCGAGAGACATGGTTGATGTCAGTAAGTAAAATGTGGTTCAATGAGATGAAAATAATATTTTGGTAAATAGTAACTTTTTACTTTTTTTACCACGGTTAAAAGTAAATAGGGTAATTAAGGGTAAAAATGATATTATTATTACCCTAACACATGTCCTAATTCTATTGGACAAGTTTACTTCGACCAAAAACAACCTTAGGAATAAAATATGACCATTTAGGCCCACTTGGATTAGATTAGGACAATTATTATTAATTTATTTAAAGAAGGGTTAAAATAGTTAAAATCAAAGTTTAATAAGTAAATAATTTTTAATATGGGGTTATAAATAAGATAAATTCAACTATAAATATTCATTAGAAAGATAAAAATATTTCCTACATAATCGTATTTTATTTGTAATTTTTAGACATTAAATAATTAAATTTATTTATGACACAACGATGATGCAGTAATTATCTTATTAATGAAATATTGACATAATTGATGTTATAAATACCCAAATAAATATAATTTCAGACTTTTTATGAATTCCAATAATTTTATTGGTTAATATGAAATGTTATTATGTATTTAATTAACTTTTTTCTAACTTATAATTCTTTTAGTATTTTCACAAAATCAATTACTAAATAGTGTCCAAATTGACATAAAATAGTTTTTAAAACAAATATTATATTATTAATTGTTATTTTATTCCTAAAAATCTATGGTTAGGCCAAATGTCTTATATAAGGTTATATATATTAACAATAAACAACTTGGGGTTCGTTTGGCTTGATATAGTATGTTTATTAACCTTATAGTATAAGAACACAAGAAGACACGGTAAAAGTAAAATTATTTAACTTAATGTTAAATATAAATGATAAGGTTAAAATAGGAACATAAACTTGTCTAAATTCTATTGTATGAGAGGATTTCGACCCATCCATACCTTATCATTGAAATAAATTAATTTGGAGCTATTTAAAACCATACATGACTTTATAATAAAATAATATTTTTAGTTATTCCAAAGGTGCCCCTCTCCTCCCTTAAAAAAGGGCACCTCCTCCCTCTCTTCCTCACACAACTTTGATACTTCAAGATCGGCCAACCCCTGGAAAATTCTCTTCTACACTTCCCTAGAAAAATCCTAGAGGTTCTGGTCTTCCTCAAAGACCAATTTTAGTGCCCTAAGAGGACGTCTCAAAGAGGCGCTTCAATGAAGAGGTAATTTCCGTTACAGATCCTTTCACCTTTATTTCTTCTTCCACTTCTTCTTCATAGGTTGTTTCATTATGAAGTAATAACATCAGTATCACTCATATTCTTATATGTTATTATAAGTATGAAACAACCCAATTTCACCATCTATCCATCCTACGGAAAACGAAATCACTGTGCGTGCGTACGTACGGAATACCGTCTCCACGACGTGGTGAAATCTATTTTCCACCACCACCTTAAATGGATGGGTATAATGGTGTAAATAATAACTATATATTATTATTTTAAAGTGATATTGATTCTGAAATAGTATATACATACACTCCAATACAGTCCCATGATCATGAGAACGATATCATCGCTCGTGCGTACGTACGGACTACCGTCTCCATGACGCGATGAGATTCATTCTCCACTTTAACCATTCATGAATGATTATAAACTATATATAATAAGTAATCATGAAATATATGAAATAATAATGATACTGGATTTATGTGTATATATATGTATGTCATCTACTTAATTCCGTTCAACTCAATAAGGAAACGATAACAGCGTTCATGCGTATGTACGGCCTACCGTCTCGATGAACGATGTATTTCTTTCTATTTACTGATTTATTATATATATGTATATTCTTAATATATATATAAATCATGTTTTATATTCTGGAATTAAGTAATCATGATCTAAGTAATCATATGAATAATTATAAGTCAAAACACGTACGACAAATGAAACAATTTTACCCAAAACACTCTTTAACATGGAATTTACAAAAGAACGGGTAATATAAAGTCATAAGTGAACCATATATGATATCATAACAATGAATATGATTATTTAATAAGTTAATGACATTATTTAAATCATTATACAGGAGGTTCGGACACTTACAAAGCAAATCGGACTTAAAGTAAGGGAAATATCACAATCTCATTTTTATCCGAGATTGTTTATACTTTAGTATTTACTGGGGTGTATTTTATCATCCACATTCATGTTTCCTCAATATGTAATATTATTTCCATCCACCTAAAATTGTTTAAATCTAATTTTACCCTTTGGTGAGTTTTTAGTAAAAGATATGAAAGAAATCTTTTGTCGTTTTTCGTACGATGTACTTTTTGACTTTTTCTACAAAAGTACGAGAAGAATGTTTTTTAACTTATACGGAATGAATGGATTTTTAAAACATTATTTCCAAAAAGATTCTTTTACAAGTTTTCAAGTTTATTTTTAATCAACTTATTTTAGTTTAAAATTGTATGACATGTTAAGAAAGGAAAAGTGTTTTCGAAGTAGAAAGGATATTTTCCTCAAGAATGAAGTTCAAGTGTTTTATCAAAATTATTTTCCATCTAAGATAATTAAGCGTTCTGTTTTTATCTCTATTATTACATTGATTTGATTATGTTGTGATTGATTTATTTTTATGAATTCCTTTATCATATATTAATTGTTTTATGATGTAATGATGTTTAAGATTCCCATTTTTTTACATCCGTTATGCAATGATGTATGGTTTATGATTTTGTGGCACGCATGAGAATGGTATCATTATGAGATGGGTGGGACCTATATATCCTTACAATTCATTGGGAAAGATTTTATATCTCATGAGATAGACATGGCTGGAATGGTAGGTTATACCGGTTCAGTGAAATATGACTGAAACGAGGGTGACTCGGTTCAGAAAGGGACTTTGTCCACTAAGATAGTCTTTCCAATGAGTCTTGACTAAAAAGAAATGATTCTATATGATTATGTGTTTATTACACAAAGTTTAATGTTTTAAGTTATGATTATTGTGATTACATTTCACTGCCATGAGTTATCCCATGTTATTAAATTATGATCTCTTTTACAGGTTATGATTTCCAAAAGTTATGCGCTTATGTATATGATGTGATTGATATTTATTTTGTTTACCCTTACTGAGCATTTAAGCTTACCCTTTTATGTTTTCTTTTCCCCAGGATATAAAGAAAGGTTTTAGGTATAAAGAAAGGGAGATCTTTATGGGAGATGTTGAAGATATTTCCCAGGATTACAAGATTATATTCAGAGTTTTCAAAGACAGTAAACTATTACGATCCTTGTGCGTGTGTTTTTATTATGTACTAAGTACTCCGCAAATGTAATGTAATGTCAATGTACGTCAAGCTTCGGGTCTCTACAGTTGGTATCAGAGGAAATTTTTAGTCAACCTTTGGAAACTAGGATGCGAAAACGTTAGTGAGATCTCTAGAGATATATCTAAGGTATGTCTAGGGATGTCCCTAAGGTTAAGTATATGTATAGGTTATAGTACTAGAATTACGCTAACGATCATAGAATTAAACCTATGATGTTAGATATTGAAGGTACTCCCCCTTTATTATGTTTTTTTCCCTAGCATGTTTTTTCCCTCTCACACTATTTTTTTGGTTTTAGAAAATGGCTGGAAACAAGATGATTCGCGATAATGGAGGATATGATGGAAAATGGAATGATATTCTTCATGAGAAACCAAATTAAATAGGATTTGGAAGTAAAACATCATTATTATGACAAATCAGCAGTCTCATAATATGATCAATAAAGTAAAATATGGTAAGTTTCCTGACTCGGCTAATAAGAGAAAGATGAAGTTTCATGATGATCATAGAAGAAAGAAAGTTCAATTTCCCCTATGTAAATCATGTGGGAAGAGGCATCAAGGAGAATGTTTCAAAGGAATTGAAGATGCTTTGTGTGTGGAAAAGAAGGACACAAAGCGAGTAAGTGCAAAGGAAAAGGTTCGGTTAACACCATGGACAAGGATAATGGTATTGCTACGACATTAACAATGATTAGATGTTTTAAATGTGGAATGTACGGGAATTATGGAAACCAATTCCCTTATGGAAAATCTCATGAAGAGAATCAACATGGTCATATGGGAATTATTTATGTGGATGTTGATTAGGAGACTACAAATGATATATGAGCTGAAAGAAGTGTTAAAGCTCAGTCGGTTGTTTTAGAAGGTAGTGGAATGATTGTATGTTTATCGAGAGTTATGTTGTATAGTTAATGGTACTATGGAATAAAGAATCATCTAAGGATTGTTACACTATTTTTTTTACAAAATGTATTTGAAAGTATAACTTGAATGGTACCAGTAACCATGGAATGTTATTCAGATATTTTTGTAAAGTAGATGATATGTGAATAATGAAGGAATAAGAAGATAATGAGATGTTTGATTGTATTCATGAGCTCATGATTGATATAAGGACTAAGTAATATCATGGTTTGAGTATATAGAATTTTGAGGATTTTGGTATGTGGAAAGAGTTAACTTTTAACAGCACTCATGTTTTCATTAAGGTTCAATGGGTATTCAAGAGAGTACAAGATTAAGGCCTTTGAATATTTGGAATGTGACCAACAAGATATATCTTATGATATATGGGGATAAACGATGGTATTAAATCTCTGAGAGTGGACTGCAGTATTATGGATAAGCCTAATGATTGGAATGGATTATGTTGGACATAAGTTAGTATTGTTTGTTTTTCAATATTATTGATGGGATGTTATAGTAATATAGTTTTAGAAAAAGGAAAACCTGCAGGACGGGCGACAGCCCATCGCGTCGGACAAGGTTGTGGGAATCGATCCCATAACCAAAGTGCGACTGGCCTTTATCACCAACCACTGGCCTACAGGAAGTCCCTAGTTAGTAGAAACTAGTTTTATTTTATTACGCGGTATGATATATGAATTATAAGTTCATTTTTGGAATCATATACGATTAACCTCACCATAGATGGAAATTGTTCAAAGCCCGAACAACAGTGAAATTGTACCAAAATCATGTAAGTATTTATTTTAATTCATCAACTTTAGGGAAATGATCTTGAAAACCAAAAATGTAGTCCTAGTGCTCTTATATCTGATGAATCAGATGGTACCTTAGATCGTCACAAATTAATGGCTTTGTGATTGCTGGCTTTTCCATAGCCATGTTCTCTAACACTCTCCATCAGAACATGATGGTTATATTTCTATTCCATATCCATATTTTCACCTATGTGGAAACCCAGTGATTAGTTTATTTGGGTAACCATTACGTTTCATACTTTTGTTTTTAATGATTGGTTTTGGTATTTCTTTTTACGATTTGGGTTTCTATCAAAGAAACTTTCGAGTAGTAAACCATTTATAACCCCGACGAATTTCGAGGGTGAAATTCATTTTAAGGGGGGGTAGAATGTAACACCCCGAGATTTTATGAAAAGTATTATTTTTAATTTCATTAATGTCTTGTGTTGTACGCTACACCAAAAGGATCTTGCTCCACACACATCCTTGACTTGCCCTGTATTACACGCAATCGCGACCTTCCTCGATAGCGTGTGTAGTACGCAATACCGAGTTTCACTAAACCACGATATGCTATTAAAATATTATTAAAACTAGCCTTTATTAATAGAAATAACCACCTTTTAAAATTTTAGAAATTTTATCTCTCAAAATGGACTTCATTTTTGGATTCAGAGTATCGAATTTAGCCTAAGGTGAAATTTTGGTACTTTTCGGATAACTTTCATATTCTGATGAATAGTGACAATTACTAAATTTTAATTAAAAAAAACTTTTTAATCAAAATAATTAATAGTGATAAATTATTAATTTGAGTGGTTTTAAAGTATATTTAGAATATATTTTTACAATTTAATACAATGTTGGTCATTTGATATAATTTCACATTTAAACCAGTCATAAACATGTGTCAATCTTTTGATAGTTATTATCTCTTAAAAACATGCTATTTGTTTTGATGATAGGAATTAATTTTTAAATTAATTAATGCAACTGATATGTTTTGAATTTGATAAAATAGAAATCATTTTTGAATTCATAATATCAAATATAACTTAGATCTAATTTTTGGTATTTTTCTGAAAACTTTCATTTTTTGATGTATTGTGAAACCACTAAGTGGTAGTTAAAAAACTGAATTTTTCATAAAACTTAATTTTACCGCTTCTGTGAGTGGAATTTCAAAAATCGGAGAGACACGGTTGATGTCAATAAGTAAAATGTGGTTCAATGAGACGAAAATAATTTTTTTTGTGAAAAGTAACTTTTTACTTTTTTTACCACGGTTAAAAGAAAATAGGGTAATTAAGGGTAAAAATGATATTATTATTACCCTAACACATGTCCTAATTCTATTGTACAAGTGTCATTCGACCAAAAACAACCTTAGGAATAAAATATGACCATTTAGGCCCACTTGGATTAGATTAGGACATTTATTATTAATTTATTTAAAGCAGGGTTAAAATAGTTAAAATCAAAGTTTAATAAGTAAATTATTTTTAATACGGGGTTATAAATAAGATAAATTCATCTATAAATATTCATTAGAAAGCTAAAGATATTTCCTACATAATCGTATTTTATTAGTAATTTTTAGACATTAAATAATTAAATTTATTTATGACACAACAATGATGCAATAATTATCTTATTAATGAAATATTGACATAATTGATGTTATAAATACCCAAATAAATATAATTTGAGACTTTTTATGAATTCCAATAATTTTATTGGTTAAAATGACATGTTAGTATTGATTTAATTAACTTTTTTCGAACTTATCATTCTTTTAGGATTTTCACAAAAATCAATTACTAAATAGTGCCAAAATTGACATAAAATAGTTTTTAAAACAAATATTATATTATTAATTGTTATTTTATTCCTAAAAATCTATGGTCAGGCCAAATGTCTTAGATAAGGTTATATATATTAACAATAAACAACTTGGGGTTCGTTTGACTTTATATAGTATGTTTATTAACCTTATAGTATAAGAACACAAGAAGACACGGTAAAAGTAAAATTATTTAACTTAATGTTAAATATAAATGATAAGGTTAAAATAGGAACATAAACTTGTCTAAATTCTATTGTATGAGAGTATTTCGACCCATACATACCTTATCATTGAAATAAATTAATTTGGAGCTATTTAAAACCGAACATGACTTTATAATAAAATAATATTTTTAGTTATTCCAAAGGTGCCCCTCTCCTCCCTTATAAAAGGGCACCTCCTCCCTCTCTTCCTCACACAACTTTGATCCTTCAAGCTCGGCCAACCCCTGAAAAATTCTCTTCTCCACTTCCCTAGAAAAATCCTAGAGGTTCTGGTCTTCCTCAAAGACCAATTTTAGTGCCCTAAGAGGACGTCTCAAAGAGGCGCTTCAAAGAAGAGGTAATTTCCGTTACCGATTCTTTCACCTTTATTTCTTCTTCCACTTCTTCTTCATAGGTTGTTTCATTATGAAGTAATAAAATCAGTATCACTCATATACTGATATGTTATTATAAGTATTAAACAACCCTATTTCACCATCAATCCATCCTACGGAAAACGAAATCACCGCGCGTGCGTACGTACGGAATACCGTCTCCACGACGTGGTGAAATCTATTTTCCACCACCACCTTAAATGGATGGGTATAATGGTGTAAATAATAACTATATATTATTATTTTAAAGTGATATTGATTCTGAAATAGTATATACATACACTCCAATACAGTCCCATGATCATGAGAACGATATCATCGCTCGTGCGTACGTACGGACTACCGTCTCCATGACGCGATGAGATTCATTCTCCACTTTAACCATTCATGAATGATTATAAAGTATATATAATAAGTAATCATGAAATATATGACATAATAATGACACTGGATTTATGTGTATATATATGTATGTCATCTACTTAATTCCGTTCAACTCAATAAGGAAACGATAACAGCGTTCATGCGTATGTACGGCCTACCGTCTCCATGAACGATGTATTTCTTTCCATTTACTGATTTATTATATATATGTATATTCTGAATATATATATATAAATCATGTTTTATATTCTGGAATTATGTAATCATGATCTAAGTAATCATATGAATAATTATAAGTCAAAACACGTACGACAAATGAAACAATTTTACCCAAAACGCTCTTTAACATGGAATTTACAAAAGAACGGGTAATATAAAGTCATAAGTGAACCATATATGATATCATAAAAATGAATATGATTATTTAATAAGTTAATGACATTATTTAAATCATTTTACAGGAGGTTCTGACACTTACAAAGCAAATCAGACTTAAAGTAAGGGAAATATCACAATCTCATTTTTATCTGAGATTGTTTATACTTTAGTATTTACTGGGGTGTATTTTATCATCCACATTCATGTTTCCTCAATACGTAATATTATTTCCATCCACCTAAAATTGTTTAAATCCAATTTTACCCTTTGGTGAGTTTTTAGTAAAAGATATGAAAGAAATCTTTTGTCGTTTTTCGTACGAGGTACTTTTTGACTTTTTTTACAAAAGTACGAGAAGAATGTTTTTTAACTTTTACGGAATGAATGGATTTTTAAAACATTATTTCCAAAAAGATTCTTTTACAAGTTTTCAAGTTTATTTTTAATCAACTTATTTTAGTTTAAAATTGTATGACATGTTAAGAAAGGAAAAGTGTTTTTGAAGTAGAAAGGATATTTTCCTCAAGAATGAAGTTCAAGTGTTTTATCAAAATTATTTTCCATCTAAGATAATAAAGCGTTCTGTTTTTATCCCTTTTATTACATTGATTTGATTATGTTGTGATTGATTTATTTTTATGAATTCCTTTATCATATATGAATTTTTTTATGATGTAATGATGTTTAAGATTCCCATTTTTTTTACATGGGTTATGCAATGATGTATGGTCTATGATTTTGTGGCACGCATAAGAATGGTATCATTATGAGATGGGTGGGACCTTTATATCCTTCCAATTCATTGGGTAAAGATTTTATATCTCATGAGATAGACATGGCTGGAATGGTAGGTTATACCGGTTCAGTGAAATATGACTGAAACGAGGGTGACTCGGTTCAGAAAGGGCCTTTGTCCACTAAGATAGTCTTTCCAATGAGTCTTGACTAAAAATAAATGATTCTATATGATTATGTGTTTATTACACAAAGTTTAATGTTTTATGTTATGATTATTGTGATTACATTTCACTTCCATGAGTTATCCCATGTTATGAAATTATGATCTCTTTTACAGGTTAAGATTTCCAAAAGTTATGCGCTTATGTATATGATGTGATTGATATTTATTTTGTTTACCCTTACTGAGCATTTAATCTCACCCTTTTATGTTTTCTTTTCCCCAGGATATAAAGAATGGTTTTAGGTATAAAAAAAGGGGAGATCTTTATGGGAGATGTTGAAGATCTTTCACCAGGATTAGAAGATTATATTCAGAGTTTTCAAAGACACTAAACTATTACGATCCTTGTGCGTGTGTTTTTGTTATGTACTAAGTACTCCACAAATGTAATGTAATGTCAATGTACGTCAAGCTTCGGGTCTCTACAGTTGGTATCAGAGGAAATGTTTAGTCAACCTTTGGAAACTAGGATGCGAAAACGTTAGTGAGATCTCTAGAGATATATCTAAGGTATGTCTAGGGATGTCCCTAAGGTTAAGTATACGTATAGGTTATAGTACTAGAATTACGCTAAAGATAATAGAATTAAACCTATGATGTTAGATATTGAAGGTACTCCCCCTTTATTATGTTGTTTTCCCTAGCATGTTTTTTCCCTCTCACACTATTTTTTTGGTTTTAGAAAATGGCTGGAAACAAATGATTCACGATAATGGAGGATATGATGGAAAATGGAATGATATTCTTCATGAGAAACCAAATTAAATAGGATTTGGAAGTCAAAACATCATTATTATGAAAAATCAGTAGTCTCATAATATGATCAATAAAGTAAAATTTGGTAAGTTTCCTGACTCGGCTAATAAGAGAAAGATGGAGTTTCATGATAATCATAGAGGAAAGAAAGTTCAATTTCCCCTATGTAAATCATGTGGGAAGAGGCATCAAGGAGAATGTTTCAAAGGAATTGAAGATGCTTTGGGTGTGGAAAAGAAGGACACAAAGCGAGTAAGTGCAAAGGAAAAGGTTCAGTTAACACCATGGACAAGGATAATGGTATTGCTACGACATCAACAATGATTAGATGTTTTAAATGTGGAATGTACGGGAATTATGGAAACCAATTCCCTTATGGAAAATCTCATGAAGAGAATCAACATGGTCATATGGGAATTATTTATGTGGATGTTGATGAGGAGACTACAAATGATATATGAGCTGAAAGAAGTGTTAAAGCTCAGTCGGTTGTTTTAGAAGGTAGTGGAATGATTGTATGTTTATCGAGAGTTATGTTGTATAGTTAATGGTACTATGGAATAAAGAATCATATAAGGATTTTTACACTATTGTTTTTACAAAATGTATTTGAAAGTATAACTTGAATGGTACCAGTAACCATGGAATGTTATTCAGATATTTTTGTAAAGTAGATGATATGCGCATAATGAAGGAATAAGAAGATAATGAGATGTTTGATTGTATTCATGAGCTCATGATTGATATAAGGACTAATTAATATCATGGTTTGAGTATATAGAATTTTGAGGATTTTGGTATGTGGAAAGAGTTAACTTTTAACAGCACTCATGTTTTCATTAAGGTTCAATGGTTATTCAAGAGAGTACAATATTAAGGCCTTTGAATATTTGGAATGTGACCAAAAAGATATATCTTATGATATATGGGGATAAACGATGGTATTAAATCTCTGAGAGTGGATTGCAGTATTATGGATAAGCCTAAAGATTGGAATGGATTATGTTGGACATAAGTTAGTATTGTTTGTTTTTCAATATTATTGATGGGATGTTATAGTAATATATTTTTAGAAAAAGGACAACCTGCAGGATGGGCGACAGCCCATCGCGTCGGACAAGGCTGTGGGAATCAAACCCACAACCAAAGTGCGACTGGCCTTTATCACCTACCACTGGCCTATAGGAAGTCCCTAGTTAGTAGAAACTAGTTTTATTTTATTATGCGGTATGATATATGAATTATAAGTTCATTTTTGGAATCATATACGATTAACCTCACCATAGATGGAAATTGTTCAAAGCCCGAACAACAGTGAAATTGTACCAAAATCATGTAAGTATTTCTATTAATTCATCAACTTTAGGGAAACGATCTTGAAAACCAAAAATGTAGTCCTAGTGCTCTTATATCTGATGAATCAGATGGTACCTTAGATCGTCACAAATTAATGGCTTTGTGATTGCTGGCTTTTCCATAGCCATGTTCTCTAACACTCTCCATCAGAACATGATGGTTATATTTCTATTCCATATCCATATTTTCACCTATGTGAAAACCCAGTGATTAGTTTATTTGGGTAACCGTTACATTTCATACTTTTGTTTTTAATGATTGGTTTTGGTATTCCTTTTTACGATGTGGGTTTCTATCAAAGAAACTTTCGAGTAGTAAACCATTTATAACCCCGACGAATTTCGAGGGTGAAATTCATTTTAAGGGGGGTAGAATGTAACACCCCGAGATTTTATGAAAAGTATTATTTTTAATTTCATTAATGTCTTGTGTTGTACGCTACACCAAAAGGAGCTTGCTCAACACACATCCTTGACTTGCCCTGTATTACACGCAATCGCGACCTTCCTCGATAGCGTGTGTAGTACGCAATACCGAGTTTCACTAAACCACGATATGCTATTAAAATATTATTAAAACTAGCCTTTATTAATAGAAATAACCACCTTTTAAAATTTTAGTAATTTTATCTCTCAAAATGGACTTCATTTTTGGATTCAGAGTATCGAATTTAGCCTAAGGTGAAATTTTGGTACTTTTCGGAATACTTTCATATTCTGATGAATAGTGACAATTTCTAAATTTTAATTAAAAACAACTTTTTAATCAAAATAATTAATAGTGATAAATTATTAATTTGAGTGGTTTTAAAGTATATTTAGAATATATTTTTACAATTTAATACAATGTTGGTCATTGGATATAATTTCACATTTAAACCAGTCATAAACAAGTGTCAATCTTTTTATAGTTATTATCTCTTAAGAACACGCTATTTGTTTTGATGATGGGAATTAAATTTGAAATTAATTAATGCAACTGATATGTTTTGAATTTGATAAAATAGAAATCATTTTTGAATTCATAATATCAAATATAGCTTAGATCTAATTTTTGGTATTTTTCTGGAAACTTTCATTTTTTGATGAATTGTGAAACCACTAAGTGGTAGTTAAAAAACTGAATTTTTCATAAAACTTAATTTTACCGCTTCTGTGAGTGGAATTTCAAAAATCTGAGAGACACGGTTGATGTCAGTATGTAAAATGTGGTTCAATGAGACGAAAATAATTTTTTTGTGAATAGTAACTTTTTACTTTTTTTTACCACGGTTAAACGTAAATAGGGTATTTAAGGGTAAAAATGATATTATTATTACCCTAACACATGTCCTAATTCTATTGGAGAAGTGTAATTCGACAAAAAACAACATTAGGATTAAAATATGACCATTTAGGCCCACTTGGATTAGATTAGGACATTTATTATTAATTTATTTGAAGAAGGGTTAAAATAGTTAAAATCAATGTTTAATAATTGAATTATATTTAATATGGTGTTATACATAAGATAAATGAGACTATAAATATTCATTAGAAAGCTAAAAATGATTTAGTACATAATGGTATTTTATTTGTAATTTTTAGACATTAAATAATTTAATTTATTTATGACATAGCGATGATGCAATAATTATCTTATTAATGAAATATTGATATAATTGATGTTATAAATACCCAAATAAATATAATTTGAGACTTTTTATGAATTCCAATAATTTTATAGGTTAATATGATATGTTAGTATGGATTTAATTAACTTTTTTCAAACTTATCATTCTGTTAGGATTTTTACAAAAATCAATTACTAAATAGTGTCAAAATTGACATAAAATAGTTTTTAAAACAAATATTATATTATTAATTGTTATTTTATTCCTAAAAATCTAAGGCTCGGCCAAATGAATTATATAAGGTTATATATATTAATAATAAACAAGTTGGGGTTCTTTTGGCTTGATATAGTAAGTTTATTAACCTTATAGTATAAGAACACAAGAAGACACGGTAAAAGTAAAATTATTTAACTTAATGTTAAATCTAAATGATAAGGTTAAAATAGGTACCTAAACTTGTCTAAATTCTATTGTATGAGAGGATTGCGACCCATCCCAACTTTAGCCTCGAAATAAATCAATTTGGAGCTATTTAAAACCGAACTTGACTTTATAATAAAATAATATTTTTAGTTATTCCAAAGGTGCCCCTCTCCTCCCTTATAAAAGGGCACCTCCTCCCTCTCTTCCTCACACAACTTTGAGCCTTCAAGCTCGGCCAACCCCTGCCAAATTCTCTTCTCCACTTCCCTAGAAACATCCTAGTGGTTCTGTTCTTCCTCAAAGACCAATTTTAGTGCCCTAAGAGGAGGTCTCAAGGAGGCTCTTCAAAGAAGACGTAATTTCCGTTACCGATTCTTTCACCTTTATTTCTTCTTCCACTTCTTCTTCTGAGGTTGTTTCATTATGAAGTAATAACATCAGTATCACTCATATACTGATATGTTATTATAAGTATGAAACAACCCTATTTCACCATCTATCCATCCTACGGAAAACGAAATCACCACGCGTGCGTACGTACGGATTACCGTCTCCAAGCCGTGGTGAAATCTATTTTCCACAACCACCTTACTTGGATGGGTATAATGGTGTAAATAATTACTATATATTATTATTTTAAAGTGATATTGATTCTTAAATAGTATACATACACTCCAATACAGTCCCACGATCATGAGAACGATATCATCGCTCGTGCGTACGTAAGGACTACCATCTCCACGACGCGATGAGATTCATTCTCCACTTTAACCATTCATGAATGATTATAAAGTATATATAATAAGTAATCATGAAATATATTACATAATAATGATACTGGATTTATGTGCATATATATGTATGTCATCTACTTAATTCCGTTCAACTCAATAAGGAAACGAAAACAGCGTTCATGCGTACGTACGGCCTACCGTCTCCATGAACGGTGTATTTCGTTCCATTTACTGATTTATTATATATATGTATATTCTGAATATATATATATATAAATCATGTTTTATATTCTGGAATTAATTAATCATGATCTAAGTAATCATATGAATAATTACAAGTCAAAACACGAACGACAAATGAAACAATTTTACCCAAAATGCTCTTTAACATAGAATTTACAAAAGAACGGGTAATATAAAGTCATAAGTGAACCATATATGATATCATAACAATGAATATGATTCTGTAATAAGTTAATGACATTATTTAAATCATTATACTGGAGGTTCGGACACTTACAAAGCAAATTGGACTTAAGGTAAGGGAAATATCACAATCTCATTTTTATCCGAGATTGTTTATACTTTAGTATTTACTGGGGTGTATTTTATCATCCACATTCATGTTTCCACAATATGTAATATTATTTACATCCACCTAAAATTTTTTATATCAAATTTTACCATTTTGTGAGTTTTTGGTAAAAGATTTGAAAGAAATCTTTTGTCGTTTTTTGTATGAGGTACTTTTTGACTTTCTCGACAAAAGTACGAGAAGAATTTTTTTTTAATTTATACGGAATGAATGGATTTTTAAAAAATTATTTCCAAAAAGATTCCTTTACAAGTTTTCAATTTTATTTTTAATCAACTCCTTTTAGTTTAAAATTGTATGACATGTTAAGAGGGGAAAAGTGTTTTTGAAGTAGAAAGGACATTTTCCTCAAGAATGAAGTTCAAGTCTTTTATCAAAAATATTTTCCATCTAAGATAATAAAGGGTTCTGTTTTTATCCCTATTATTACATTGATTTGATTATATTATGATGGATTTATTTTTATGAATTCCTTTATCGTATATGAATTGTTTTATGATGTCATGATGTTTAAGATTCCCATTTTTATTACATGGGTTATGCAATGATGTATGGTTTATGATTTTGTGGAACGCATAAGAATGGTATCATTATGAGATGGGTGGGACCTATATCTCCCTCCAATGCATTGGGTAAAGATTTTATATCTCATGAGATAGTCATGGATGGAATGGTAGGTTATACCGGTTCAGTGAAATAGGACTGAAACGAGGGTGACTTGGTTCAGAAAGGGACTTTGTCCACTTAGATAGTCTTGACAATGAGTCTTGACTAACAAGAAATGATTCTCTATGATTATGTGTGTATGCCACAAAGTTTAATGTTTTATGTTATGATTATTGTGACTACATTTCACTGCCATGAGTTATCTCAGGTTATGAAATTATGATCTCTTTTATAGGTTAAGATTTCCAAAAGTTATGTGCTTATGTATATGATGTGATTGATATTTCTTTTGTTTACCCTTACTGAGCATTTGAGCTCACCCTTTTATGTTTTCTTTTCCCCAGGATATAAAGAAAGGTTTTAGGTATAAAAAAAGGAATATCTTTATGGGAGATGTTGAAGAACTTTCACTAGGATTAGAATATTATATTCCGAGTTTCCAAAGACACTAAACTATTACGATCCTTATGCGTGTGTTTTTGTTATGTACTAAGTACTCCGCAAATGTAATGTAATGTCAATGTACGTCAAGCTTCGGGTCTCTACAAAACACATCATATAAAAATATTCCTTTTGAATGAAATTAAAAGTCAAAAGGTTTTATTATACAACTAATAAAAGAAGGTCGTATATAAATTTAACTATGCCTCAATGAAAGGAGATTGAGATGAAGTGCCTTACCTCAAGTCCGACTTGTTCTCGTTCGTTCTTTATATTACTAAATAATAAACTTATTTCAATTTATAATTGCCTAAGGAATAACTTTAATGTTTATTATTTAATTCACATCACATATTATCATGTTATAATAATTCGTTAATTACGTGAGTTCATATCACACATTTTGTCATTGTTCGGTAAATGAGTAAAAAATGAAGTTGTTTGAAAATAATTGCCCATGTAGTTATAAGTACATCATAAAAACAATGGTATTAATGATTTAAATATCATATATATCTATTATATATTCATTTTATACTATTCCATAACATTTGGAGATAAAAAATAAAATGCACTGTTCATGGAGACGGTAGGTCGTACGTACGCATTAACACTACTTTCATTTATTTGTCATTTTAAAGGAGTTAAAACTAAATTAGAAATATATATATTATAATTCCATTATAATATATATGTTATATAGGTAACATAAGTTCATTCACTTCAATATTTTTAAATTCCATGTTTGGCATGAATGAGTCACATCACTTGAGGGTCGATAGTCCACAGTTCCTCATATGAAATTATCGCATTTTCACAACATGAAAAGCATAATTGTATGTTTTAAATATTAAATAAAAAAGAATATAAAGGTCATAAATATAATATATATCATATATAAATATAGTTCCATCATAATGGACACCATGAAAGGTGTTAAAAAATATTGAACAATCATCGTTTCGTGAGGTAATAATTCGCCACCCACAAGAATAGTATGTTCTTTAACCATTAGGCGGAGGTATGTGTAAGTGTAAATCAAATCCATATCATAACAACATCCTAGTATATTTATGATACTGGTTTTGTAATGGAATCAAATAATAAGAATATAGTGGTTAGTGAAGAAGGAAAATAATGGGAATAAACTTGAGAGAAGACATTACCTCTTAATCTGGTAACTCTTTTTGATTTGAGCCAACGGATTCCATAGGAAGACTTCTTACCAAATTGAGGCTTCTAGGAGTAATATAAGGATGTGGAGAGATAATATGAGCTAAGGGTGGATGAGACAAGGGATTTAGAGGTGTGGGTAAGGTGGTAGAGGTGGGGGGCTTCTATAAGAGGGAGGAGGGTCACTTTTGGAAATTCTTGAAATGTTACATTATTATAAAATTATTTTCGCATTTTAAAGGTCCCAAAAATATTATATTTTGAGGATAAGGAGATGAGGGTTATAAATCCACCCATTCAATAGGTTTTCGACCGGTTTATGTCTTATATTTTACCTTATTTTTTCATTTTATTTAAATCGTCCAGTAATGAGGTAATCATTGCATCATCATGGTGTGTTAAATAAATTTATTTATTTAATGTCTAAAAATAAAAAAAATTATCATGTAGGAAAACTTTTTAGATTTATAATTAATATTTATAGTCAAAATTATAACTTATATAACCCCATGTAAATATTGTTTTAGTAAAATAATACATGTTTGTGACATTTTTATTTTCACTTTAAATAAAAATTTATTAATGTCATTATCATACCCAAGTAGCTCTATGGGGTCCCCAAATTGACCCATGTATTGACTTGGTCAGACAACACTCATCCAATAAATGTAGTACATCTGTAAAGGAAATTTCATATTATTATAACATTATTTTTTCCTTAAATTACACTAATTTCCTTTAATCGCGGTTAATCAAAGTCAAAAGTTACTATTCACCAAAAATTGTTTTTATCCAATTGAACCACATTTTACCTACTAATGACAACCATGTATGTCAGATTATTGAAATCCAATTCACAGAAATGGTAAAATTTTAATTTCAACGAAAAATCAGTTTTTAAACTACTACTTAGGGGTTTCACTATTCATCAAAAATTGATGTTTTTCAGAAAAATACCAAAAATTAACCCTAAGCTATATTTTATATTTCAAATTAGAAAATGATTTCTATTTTATAAAATTCAAAAAAAATAATTTCATTAATTAATTTTATAATTTATTCCTATTGTCAAAACAAATAGCATGTTTTTAAGAAACAATATCAATCAAAAGTTTAACACTTATTTTAGTCCAAGTTCAAAGTGAAATTGATTCCAATAACAACCATTGTATTAAATGGTAAAAATATATTTTAATTAAACATTAAACATAATTAAATAGATAATATAAACATATAAATAAATTAGATTAAAATGGGGTTTTGATTTAAAATACATCATTTTCACTATTCATTAAAAAACTGAACATTGCCATAAAAATAACAAAAATTTATCCAAAGTATATTTCAATGTCCCAATTATAATGATTATGTTTATTTTGAAAAATAGAGCATATAAAATTGTCAAATGTTATATTTAAAAATAGTTTTCCATCAAAATGCGGTAAAACTATCTTTTAAAAATATTATAGTATTCCATGCTTATGATTGGGTTTATTCTCATTTTATGCCTCTAAAACACTATATAATTCATAAATAGACATAGATATGAAAATATATTATTCATTACTTACTTGGGATGTTATATTTACCTCTATGTCTCGGGTGGCAGTGTTCTTGGCTTTGACAGAATGAGACTTCCCCAGGCTTTCTAATACTTATGAGGGATACTAGTCCCAAAAGGGCCCATCTGGGAGGATCGTTTTTCAATGTGGCTAAGACAGCCTCAGATGAAACTCGAACCCTTTTTGGAAGATCGAGATGGGCTCATGGTAATGTCATGCTATGAGTGATACTTGGTCTTTCGAAATATTCCCTTGGACGGGCTCAGTGGTATTGGATAATTGAAGGATGTTCTGTAGTAATACCTTCGGGATGGGCTTGGAATCCAACTCTCCCCTTGAACCTTAATAATGATTCACTAGAAGGTTTATATTAATATCGTTGTTAGTATCTTTAGATATGAGATATTTTATGGTATGTTGACACACACCTAGTTGACACTTGACTTAGACCCCAAGTTGAAGAACAATCTTTGGTGTATACCTATTCCTTGTTTCACCTTACTCTTCCTGGATTCATATATATGCATATGTGTATTCTACTTACATGTAATAATTTCACACTTATGGCATATGCCGAAGGAGGTGATTAGGCATGGGTGCCGCTTGGAACCCGGACCGAGTTATTTATTTCATTGCACTTAATAAATTATCTTCTATTTTTATATAATGGAACACTGTATTTTATTATTTCATATAATGGAACGGGTTAGAAAACGCGGGTTCCAGCCTACTGGGATTTTATCTCACACCCTTCTCAGGCATCATTGACACCTGAGTAGATTATATGATTGAAGGTATTGACAAAGGGAAGTGTACTGCTTCCAATTATTGATTGATTATTGATACTTATGATGCATACTGTGATAGATGACTGTTCCTTTCTCATGATGGAGTTGTCTCACTTTGTTTCTATTATTTTTAGTTTATAGCATGCTTGGGTTATGTTTTCTATATTTTCAGTTTAGACATACATCATGGCATGACATCATTTTGTGTGCTTCCACACTTGAGTATTATTATGTTGGAATATTTATATTGCTTCTTCTACAATTTAGTCATTTATATGTTTCTGATAATTATTATTAATTAATGTTTACATCCGCTGTGATAATACATGTTACCTATGAGGGCATAGTCTCCCCCTGTGACACAAAAAGGCCCTCGCTGCTAGTTGGTAGCCTCTGGCATTCGAGGAGATTCGCTTGAGGTCATGTAACCCACTGGTCCTACCACCTTCTTAAAGGTGACCTGAGTCGGGGTGTTACATATATATATTTCAAGAACATGCATCAACCTCTAAATGATATAAGCATAGTTGTGTAATCTAAAAGGGAATGTGTAAAAATACAAGACCAGCCGGAAAAGTGTCCCAACCTGATAGAAAATGGAAAAGTAAATCAAATTTGAGGGGGTCCCGCTCTTGGATCCCAAGCTATAAAATTCATGCGCGGTCTAAGAACCCCATATCCCTAAGATCCTCTAAAATGAAAATAAACTCTTTCATAATCTACATAAGGCAAGATTCATTGGAGAAAATCCCATGTGGGATTGAATATAAAAAATACTCATTAGGAAACCCCAAAAAGGTAAAGTGGGATGTAAGAAATACAAATGAATAGGAGATCAATGGTTAGAACAAAATATTACAAAAGTGTATAGTTCAACCTAACCATACAGTGAAATCATACTCATCCAGACAAAAGGAGCCTGAAATGGTGCGAAGTTGAACTTATCATCAAGGATTTTCTACCTTCAGTAGGAGAGTGGACTCATCCCACCAAGAGAGGCTAGAAACGAAAATCATGTGGCATAACTTGTGCATAATCACCTATCCTAGAAGGAGAGTAACGAGAATCCAAGAAGTGAGTAATGAAATAAGAGAAACATATATATATATATATATGCTTTCTTAAGGAATAAAAAACTATAGAGTAATGGGATCTCAACCTCACAGCTCATCCTAATAAAAGAGTTTCCAACAATTCGAGAAGTATCCACCCAAAATTTCCACCATCCCACACATCATCCCTCAAAACACAATTCAAATGGGATAAATCACCACACCTTGATACTATCCTCTTTAGGTGGTATTGAATCACCATGACAGTTTATGTTGTGTCTTAAGGACGTGGCATGGTGGAAAATCACCCATCATTCTCGGGATTCTAATGGTACATCAACCCATGTCTTGTCACTAATCTGACATGTCGAGAGGTCATGTCTCCATGTTGAAGAACCACACCCACCCAACTCTGAGGTTTCCACACTAGTGTCCCCGGGGATCCATGCTCGGCCCAGCTGGAGGGTTCCACTATAGTGTTGTCGACGACCCATGACCAGCCAGGCTTGAGGGTTCTACTATAATCATTTGGGATCCACACCCTTGTACACCCAAGTGATCAAAACTGGAAAGTCCATAGGGACCCACTGCCCATCCTTGATTAAGGATATATGCTAGAGGGTACTACCCATCATGTAGCTACTGAGGACCTTTACCCATGCCGACAAGGGGATAACACTCTTGTTATCTGGAATCCTCATCGTTGTACAATAGGGGGATCGACCCCCAAATGTAGTTATAGAGAACCCATTCTCAAGACAATGGGGGTCAACAATATGCTAATCATAGATCCATACCCTAGCATGTGAGGGAAATCATGACCCAGAAAAAAGCCTTTGATTTTTCGAGATGATCACATATTTCATTGATCATCGCCTCCAATATAAATCATGACCAGAAAATGTCACATCTTATCTCTTAATATAATATTGAGGGAAACATAACGTTCTGTGTGGAAAAAATTCAGGATAGGCTACTCACATGAAAAAAGATGATTCCCAATAAAGGAAATATAAGAGGTAGAAAACTCAATGTAAGGCACACAATGTGTGTGTGGACCACAAGATGAAAGCTCGCCTCATTTTCTAGCCTTATTCCTGGCCATACACAGGTACTAAACTATAGATATGTACCCCTAGAAATTTCACTAAACTCTAAGAATACATGAAATATATAGCCAAAAGGAGTATGAGAATATGATTCTCATGTTGATATGAAGGATAAAAACCAAATTCTTATGACATGACTCATCAGATATCCCTAGATAACCAAATAGATCACACCATTGCAATCCTTGAAAAAAAGTACACAGGATCAACTTTTCATTATCCCGAATTAGACACCCGATGATGAAGTCACATTTCACCACAACAGGAATTAACTAGGCATTGTGGGGCTTACATATTGATTTATATTTAAACACCTAAAACATTAATTGAAATATCCACAAAAAATCCACGAATGAGACGTCATTGATGGAACATCAATTTTACATCACAAATTATAGTTACATCCGATACAAGATTCATCAATAACAATAATTATATTATTAATTTTATATAATGGAATTTCATTTAACTGAGCCACATGCCTAAATAATATAATTATGAAAATTTATTCAAAAGGAAAATCTTCAATGTACGCTATCATTACCACACAGACATGAAAAATTGCCACTCTATTTTGGTGTAATTGAGGATTGAAGTCGCTGCCCGAATACCCATATTTGTTTGGCCGGCTCTTGCCTAACCTGCTCCACTCTGACCAAACCTGCTCCTAACCCAAGATTCTTCCATCAACTCTCTCTAGCTACATACACACTCCATGTGCCATACACCACCCGACATCCCCCCACCGGCTCACTCTGACCACCTCCACACATCACTCTTCCCGCACCACCCGACTACGCCCTTCATCTACCTCGGACCACCGATGTCAACCACCATTAATAATTGGACCCTTCTATGGACCACTAGAACTATTATGGTTCTCAAAAAATAGAAATCAGACTACATCTGAAGACCTTGTGTCCCGATCAACACAGACTCAGGATTCACACAATGATTTGTCTATGTTTCGACGTATCAAATGGTAGGTGGATGCTTCCACAGACTTTCATGCATTCTTATATACCCAAAAAATGAAAAGTTTGTAGATATTTTATCCTTGTATCATTATATACTGAAATCAATTATCTTCTCATAATTTCGAGGACATTTCATTGTGTTGAAAAGTTTATCAACGAAGAACAAGAATAAAGGGTGAAGACCATGAAGAATGAGGGATCCCAAAAGAGATTAGTCGATGGTTGTGCCTGTATAGAAATCCACAAGAAATTCAAAATCACTTAAATTTATATAGAAAAATATTTGGAAAATCAAAACAACAATCGAGGATGAATAATACAAAAAATGAATCTTACATAGATTCAGATTTTTTATTATGTTTTTATGCTCTAATCTACATGTATTAGTTGTACAATTGGGATCCGTTGAAGATTACATGATGATTTTTCAAATGGAGTAGAGGAAATAACATCTCCATGGTGGGATGAGTTTGTGGAAAACCTTTCAGATCCTCATAATCACATATGTATAGAATTTTAATAGGTCACCCGCCAATGATCATCGGGTCTGAACATCCCACACACTCTCACATTAGGTCCCTCTTATGTAAAACACACCATTATGAACTCATTAGTGGTATCAACATTCCAATATGATATCCCATTCAAAAGTTATTTGAACCAACATCTAAAATAAAAAAATATATTGATTTAATTTTTTTACGGTTACATCCTTAGTGACTTTTTCTGCAGAAGACTCATGTCGAAAACATTTATATCGCGCCTAGGGTAAAAACAATGTTCCAGTCTCAACCATTACCAAGAATTTATTAAAAAATCTACCATTTAGAAGATATCCTATTTTTATCCCATTCATAGTATAATATATAATTAATAATTTTATAAAATTAATTTTGGGTATACCGGGCCTCTGAATCACACATTGTCGCTATACCTAGCTCTTGAAATATATAAATTAATATTTAAAAGAAATATAGAGAAAAATCATGGTCTCTACATCATTCAATATTTCTATTTTTCATCCCTGAAATGAAAACTAAATAAAAAACTAAGGATATTGAGTCTACACATAGCTCTCTTTCTCTTAGGTAAATTCATGTACATTTCAATGATACCACACACATGTGAACAAATTGAATGGTCCATCCATGTATGGTTAGCTCATGTTTATGATGTGCATAGGAGCATGTATGTATCTCCCAAGCACCGATAAGTGAGAAAACATTGTGCAACCACTCAAGCTGTACCAGTTGTACATGGAAATATGCTTCCTCACCAACCCTACAAATTAACTCGAACATCCCTATGAACTTTAGGTATATCTTTCCTCCCCAACTAAAATTCACCACGCAATGCCTCATCATATCCTATAATACCTGAATAGTGTTCTTGGTCTAACCATCATTCTGGAGGTGAAATTATATACTCATCCATAGTTGGTTATCAAATTCCTCCAATTTTCCTCACAACAATCATTATTTAAACCATGTGTCATGATCATAGATAATCATCAAGGGTCCCCCTTGAAGGCAGATGATCTCACGTACCTAAAACATCCCCAATAACTCCACTAAGTACAGCTCACTAATAGAAAGGAAGTGTGACCAATCCATGAGTCATTATACTATCACCCATATGAAGTTAAGACCTATAACTATGCACAAAATACCCATGACTAAGTCCATGGATATTCCATCCCATTTCCACCACTCGATCTCAAAAGGTTGTAACAAAACATCCGAATCTTGGTACTCAACCTTCACCTGCTGACATGTGAGGAATCATCAGAAAAACTCGACAAAACTTTTTCTGATGTCATACCACACAAATTACTATTGATGATCACTGAACATCTTACCCACACAAGGATGTATAGATGAGGTTGGATTGTGGATCTCTCGCATCACCTCCTCCCACATCGCAACTGAAACAACACTTAATGCTTAAAATAATAATTAGTGGTTTCATATTTTAGAATATCTATTTGGTGATTCTTTTATGAATATATTATCATAAATGATCTCAATGTTGGTGACTCATAATGAGGGCACTCTGAAATTCTCAAGAAGCAAAAGAGTCAAAACCATCGAATGATGAAAAAATAACTATACCCTTCTTCTTCACCAGGGACAACTATGGGGAAGATAAATACTCTAAAAAATTCTTAACTAGGTGAACCGAAGGTTTATAACTAAGATAATCTGATACAATATTTTCCCTTCCCAAGGAATAGAATATCTCAAACTCATAGTCCTATATGAATTCCATCTAGCGCCACTGTTTCAAAATCATGTCTGTGCATCTGAATACGTAGTCAGAAATCTAGTGGTCTAAGAAAACCACAAGGAGTTCTCTCAGGGGGAAGTGTGCCACCATTATCTCGGTGAAAATTATTATTTCAATCTCTAGGTTGTGATTCACACAATTCTGGTCATGGGTTCTTAGTTTCCTTGACCTATATTCGTCAACTATCTATCACTTTACTGAGGATGATGTTGAGCATGAAAAGGTACCAACGAACAAGGCATGTGAGTAAACACATCCAAATACTATAATATAGGAAATAAAATAACATGGAATACCCTACACATATTAAAATATATTTAAAGGAGTGAAACCCCAAACTGGGTACTCATCCTGACCCACTAGCGACATTCGAGAAAAAATAGGCTTGTAGGAGAAAATGCACTAGAAATTTTAGAACCTACTCTGACACTTCTTCACACAACCCCACCATGAATGCACAAAAAATAGGGAATCTTGTACCACACCTTGATATTATCCTCTTTGGGAAGAATAGTCTCACCCTCATGGTTTTTATATCATCACAAAAACACGTCTCAGATGAGGATGAAATCCTATGAATTTTTCATTCATAGTTTCATCAAAACAACACAGATACATAGTTACACTAACTCCCCACGTCTCCCTGGGAAAATCTCATGGATGAATTAGGGAGGGAAGAGTATATCACAGAATTTGTAACATGTTCCCTAGAAACAATTATAAATGTCATAGTTAATAACTCTTATCATGTCATGTCCTATAGGATTGTAGACATCTAATGTTTTCACCTATCACCAGCCCTAGTCGCTAGCTCCACAAGCCTAATGTGTCCTGCTCAAAGGCAATGGAGGAATGATCTCATATAATTTTACACCATCCACAACTCCTCCTACTATGACAACACATCGTCCATGGGTCCACCCTATCCCCACCTAGGTGATCCCTGATCATGGTGTGGTCTCTACTATGGTAGTTTATCTACAATCTATCAGGGATTCTCATCATGTATGGTTGGTAAGTACCATTCCATGTATCCTAACCAATTACAATCATAGAATTGGACCACCATGATCTATCCCCGTGCTCTACAATGTCCCTGAACAAGGGGAGGCATCCTATATTGGGATCTTGTCCTCTAATATTTTTTAGATGTCATAGACATCTCAGATCTGTAGCATCCTCTGCTAAATCGAGCTATCTGGAATCCCTAGGACAAAAGAATCTCTATAAATAGTTCCTACTCCAACACTATAGCATTGGTGGGGATGCATAAGGGTACTTTGCTGGCATGAATCTCTCTGAAAATTCCTTGATCAAACTTTTATGCTCTGAAGTAACCATCCTGGATCATGTCCAGAGTGTACCAAGTCTGGTATTTGAACCTATCCATATACACTAACACTACCATCTCTCCCTGCTATATCTCCAAAAGAACTTGAATATGAATATAGCATAATCATGAGGGTATTACTCCACATGAAACTATAATTGGAAGTCATCCCAGGAGAGAGCCAACCCATCGTTCATCTGAGTAAACAATATCCACCACCGTCTAGCCATTATATGTAAAAGACTATCTTCCAAAGCCATACTCTAATACAATAGTGTCTAAACATGACACAAGAGGCAGACCACCAACTCCAACCAATCATATACTTTGAGGATCTGTCTCGTTGTGGATCCTCTGCGATCTCTAGAACTTGAACCCATGGAGTGTGCTCAGCCAACTCAAATCACAAAACTCTTATGTTGGGACTAACTACTATAAAAATTGTATATGTGCTGCAAAATACCCACCTAGAGTAAGTGGATCACATGATGGACCCTGAATTTAGGTCTCATCAGCCACATTGTCATCATCAGAAACAGAATCTGGTATCTTGGATGGCTGTTATCATGGATGAATCTTGAATATTTTTAAGGAGTACCATGGTTGTATGATAAAATATATATATATTGATAACCATAATGGGGAGTTTAATAAATATTTAACATGAATGACTCAATCTTGTATGATGTATGTACAATTTATCCCTGCAAAAAATGTCTCAGGGTTCCATGACAACATTAAGGTTGTCAGGGTCCTGGTGAATGGCTATGTCTGCTGCTGAACCATTACTAGACTCCCTTTCCTAAGAGATGCACTCGATATCCTTGAGATGGTTTCCCTATTTCCCAACTAATTACTTTTTAGGTAATTACCAAACAATGTCCCAAGGAATGAACAACCTTTGATAACACTTTTTCAGGACTCGACCCTTATCGAGGATCGAACGACAACAACCCCAAGCCCACCTCTATAGGATAGGGTTGGCAACAAGAATAAGAGGAACAAAAAACAGGGGGAGGTATTTTTATATGTACTGAAACACACACACACAAAAATCAATTAAATGTGTAAATGAAAAAAAATTGAAATTAAAAAACTACTATATCTACACAACAAACATGCATCGAACTCTAAACAGTACAAGAAAAATAGTGTAAACTGAAAGGGAATGGTAGAAATACATGTACCGCCTTAAAATTGACCCAACCTAAGAGAAAATAGACAATTTAAACAACGCTGGGAGAGTCCAGCTCCTATATCCCATGGTACAACCATCATATGCGGTCCAGGCACCCCGTATCCTGAAGCTCCTATAATATCATGATCAACCTATCTATTGTCTACATAAGGCACCACACAAGGGGGAAAATCCCAAGTGGGGGGGGGGGTGTGGGTGGGGGTTGGGGTTGATTATAAATGTAATCGATATGGATCCAAAAAAGGAAATGTGAAAGTATTAATAGATATAACTGAAGAGGAAAGTAGTAGATAGAACAAATAGTTGTAAAAGATTACATCTCAACCCAACAAGAGAGTAAAAGAATACACATATAGACACAAGGTTCTTCAAACTATGAGAAGATAACCATCTCATTGGGTCATCACTTCCTAGAGTAAGAGAGTGGACTCATCTAACCATGAGAATCTTGACAGGGAAATCATTTGTCATAACCCACCTATTTTAACCTCTCATGGATGGAGTGTAACCAACACCCATAGAGTGGGTAATAAAATTGGATATATAAATGTTCAGTAATAGAAGCCCAAATGAGAGAGTAAGTGGATCTCCATCATAAAACCCATCTTATGAAAGATGTCTCCATTAGTTCTAGAAGTATCTACAAATGATGCCTAGTATCCGACATGACTACCTTGATCACAAAAGTAACAAGGGATCAATAACCACACCTTTCACTTTGGGAAACACGGAATCACCCTCAGAGTTTTAGGTCAGGTATAAAAGACACATCTTGGTGGAAAAAGTAGCCATCTGTCTTTTGAGTCCAAACGTACATCAACCAATGTATTGTCACTGATCCTCCTAGTCGAGAGGTCATGTCTCAAGGTTAAGGACCCATGCCTAGCCCGACTGGAGGGTATAACTCTAGTGTCAATGAGGATGCATCCCAAGCCCCTCTTGAGGGTGACCCTATAATCATCAGGGATCTATTACCTATTAATTCAATGGGATCAATACCCAGTCAACCGGGATTGGCTACCCAACCCCATTTAAGGGTATATGCTGGAGGGAACTGTCCTTCATGTACCAACTAAGGACATGTACCTATCCTGATGGGGGTCAACACTCTGGTCATCAAGGATCCACACCCAATTATTCCAATGGGATCAACACCCAGATTTAGTTGTATAGGAACCTCACCCATGAATATGGGGGGGGGGTTAACACCCTGTTTTCAGGGATCCACACCCTAGTACGTTATGGTGATCACCACCCAGAAATAAGAATATGATAATTCTTCATGACCATAGTTATTATTGAGTATATCCTTAGATAATCTTTTCACTAGGAATAACACAAATCATATCTCAAAATCCATTATTAACAAATCCATCATATTCTATGAGAAAAAACACTCCAGATATGGTACTCACTAGAAAAAATCCGCGTCCTAATGAAATAGATGCTACTGGTAGAAGACTCAAAGTATGGTACACATAGCGTATGGTACCCACATTAATTGACCCCCCCCAAATCATCTATCCATGTTCATAACCATACTCGGGTATAAAAATCTATAATCGAACCCATATTCATTCTAGTGTACCCCTATAGTACACTACATATATGGATAAAAGGCTGACAGGCGTAAGTTGATCATTATTGATCCGAAGGGAAAAATGAAATTTAACTAATAGATGTCGTCAAATAGCCGCAGATAACTAGAAATATCACAATGTTATGATTCTTGTAGAATAATAACAAAAGATCTACTATTCATTTTCCCAAATTAGTCACCTGGTGAAGAAGTCACATTTCACTATAACACTCCAAAACTGGGCTTCATGGGTCATACACCTAGATTTTTATTTAACTACCAAAAATTGGTCTTTAAGTGTCTACCTAAAATCTTGGTTTGAGATGACACAGATGGTGCGTCAATGGGGCATCATAAATAAGAGTTATGTTTGATATAATATTCTTCAATTATAATAATTATATTATTGTCATTGCTCATTGGAATTTTGTGAAACCAAACCATGATACCGAATGTTAATATTTCTAAACTGGACTCAAAAGGCCCCACCCAAATGTAGGACCACGTCAGCATAGATGGTATGTATAATGGATGCTATATTTAGAAGTTATGGAGGTCTAGTGTCAATGCCTGAAGACCTGCCTCAGTCCATCCCACTTCCGCCTAACCTGCTCTATCCCAACCTACTCCACCCCATCCCGGTCAGCTCAACTCCACCACATCCTATTCTCAGAAAGACATTCTCCCACCAACCCACTATTGCTACCTCCACATGTTGTGAACCCAACAATTCCCCCACGGCTTGTTTTGTACTCCTCCACAAGGGGAATTCCATGCGTCCCTCGACTGCTGCCTCCTCACAGCATGCCACCGTGTGCCACGGATATCACACACCATCTTTGACCACTGTGATCTAGTGTTGACTTTTGTAGACCAACAAGACTGCTTCATTAATCAAAAATTTGGAACAATACCAGATATGGAATCCTTGGGTCCATATCTACTGAGATTCCTTCTTCACTTAAAGATTTTGAAATGTTTCGACATATAAAAAAGTGGGCAGAAACTTCATCAGACTACCACACATCATATGATCCCTGAAAATTGTAGCAGTTAGAGATTTGTAACACTTGAATCCTGATCTACCTAGATATATTATTTGCTCAATGTTTGTATGTAGTATCGTCATTTTAAAATATTTATAGATGAAGAACCTAAATACAAAATAAAAAACATAAAGAATGAGGGATCCAAAAATAGATCAGTAAATAACCATGTTAGTATGGATATGTTAAAGACACTACAATGTAGTGAGAATGATCATGAAACAATTTTGGAAACTCATATCATCAATTGGGGATGTAGAATCCAAATGAAGAATCCTACCTGGATTTGTATCCATCATAGTGTTTTTTGCACTCTGATCTTCTCAGATCTGTAGCTCCATCAATATTTTTCAGTGGCCGGACTTTTATTTTCCAATGGGAGGAGAGGACAGAGCATCACCATGGAGGTATGATTATGAGTAAAACCTAGAAAATCCTCAATATCAGATATTTATAGAATATTAAAAGGTCACCCTCCAACTGTTTTAGGGTTTGAACATCACATGCCCTCTCACTTTAGACCGTTATTTGAAAAAAAACCCCATTATGAACTCAAGGGTTGTCCCAAATTTCTAATATGGGTCCCTATTCAAAATTTATTAAAAATAAATTTTCATAAAAAATAAAAAATAATTTTTTTTTTCATTTACTATTACATCGTCGATGACTTTTTTTACAGAAGACATACATTAAAAGGTTATGTATCTCCTTGGGTAAACACTACATTATGGACTCAACTGTGACCTCAAATTTCTTACCTGAGCTATTTTTTAAGAGATATCATATTTGTATCCTATTAATAGTAAACAATATAATTAATATTTTTATTAAATTAATCTAGGGAAGTTCACCCCTTAGAATCACAGTCATCTCAGAGCCTACCATTGGAAATTTATAAATAAATATTACAATGTATTATGGGGAAAAACAAGTGTCTCTACACATAAGACAGAGGCTTATAAAAATTAAATGACCTATAGAGAGAAGTTTTATTCCAACCAATATAGAAAAGTTTAACTCAAACACTTTGAACTATTAAAATCTATACTGTTTTATAATTCCTAACATCATTCACACCATGCAATTTTTAGATCGGGGTGGTTAGGGATATATATTTTCCGTCATGTCTACATTTATGGTATTATATTGATTCAATACCCTTTAAAAAGTAGTATATTTAATTTCAATGTTTATTAGTTAAATACACTCATAGAACCATACCGTAAATATTAAAATAAATGTGAATTTAATGAGGCAATCTATAAAAATAGAAAATATTTGATATGTTTGGTGGTCCATGGTATGTTAAAAAACATACACTATGATCATTCTGGGAAGAAACATGGATTATTTTTAGTTGCTTTATATACATTTTTTTCTTTGTATTTATTCCTTCATCTAATAAAAATAAATAATTGTCGGTTTTAACCGTTATTTTTGTTTTTTATGTTTTTTAATTTTGGGAATATTCTATAGTTTTCATTGTTCTTTAATTTAATTTGTGTGTGATATTTAATATAAGTAGAAGTTGTGAATTTTCAATTGAACCACATTCCTTATATTGTTAAAAACAAATCATCAAATATCTTTGCGAAGCCTACTTATGAAATTGAGGTAAGATAATCATTTTCATGTTTCTTAGGAATAATCTTCTAATAAATTTATATTACTCCACCAATCGATTATTGAAAATTTATAATATACTTTCTTCCCAATTCTAAAATCCCTTTTCTACCCACTTTAGATACAAAGGGATATTGCATTCAATTTTGGTAGGATAAAATTTGAGAATTTTGGGAAAATTTGTTATTTTAGGGGAAATTTAATTTCTTTATAATTTCATCTATTAATGTAAATTGTAAAACATGAAAAATGAATGTAAATGACATTTCATGAATTGATTATGATAACTATGATTGTTTGTGTTCATATGCATTAATTATGGTTAGTGTGCTTATCTGATGTGATTTATCACAATCTACATTTTCATCCATTTAATATAAATGCTAAAATATAAAACTTTTTGACTTTGGGGTGTGATTTTGGGGTATTTTAGTCAATTAATTATAGTATAGGATTTTTAATTACATTTTGTTTAATTTGAGAAACTATATAAATTGAATAAAAAAATCAATAAAATTTACACGTAGAGAATTTTTTTTACATAATGCATCAAAATTGATATATAGAGACAATCCCCCCAATTTTTTTTTCATTCCTTAGATTTTGAAATAAATATCTTTTATTGGGAATTAAATAAACATACTGTGTGGAATCTGAAACATAGAGATAAAAAATCCATAATTATCATGCATAGAGTTCAGTTTTTATTTATATTGTTACTAAACAATTATATACTTATATGAATATTGTCAATTTATTTCCATGTATTGTGTCCATAATAACCTTTTGGACAAAATTGGACCATGATAAACCATTTAAATTTTAAATAATTTGATATAAAACATATTTTTATACTTTAACTTCAAAATATTTAGAGTGTATCATTGTTTTTATATTTTATTGAATTATAAATTGATTTAAAAAATAGAAAAAATAGAATTAGTATTCATGATTTATAATGTATAAAGATTATCCTTAACATGTGACGCCTACAAGATTATTAAAATGATCAATATAAAATAATTAATTAGAAATATAACAATAAGTGTTGAGAATTTTCAATTCTTGTTGTGAATAGCCTATTCATGACAAGAGAATCACCAAAAAATAATGACATGAATATATAATATGAATAAACTCTCTTGGAAATATGAAAAAAATTTGAAGAAGTTACATTACGTGTCAGTTCATGAATCCTGACGAAAGAAATTGTTTTTATTTTCAATATCGGAATTGATGGCTTTAACATTCCCCACATAGATTGTTATCTTCATATACCATTATCTAGGACTAAGGAGGATTCAATTGAATCATTAATGGGTTATTGATGGTAGATTGAGCATGATATATGCCTATAAATATAAATCCAATATGAGATTAAAAAAAATTATTTTGCAGGGGAATTTTTTGATGAGGACACCCTGATACGATATCTGCTTCTTGTTATAATTTCATTATTTTAATTCAAATAATGTCTTCCATATCCAAAATCTTCTCATTTATTATTCACATGGATGTGTAAAAATATAAAGTTGATAGGAAAGTGGATTTTGAACAAATTATTGATTATTTAGTTTTTTTCTAAATTAAATAAAAAACATATCTCCATTATGCAAATTTTTTTCAATTCTCGATTTAAAAATTTAATTACCCTATGTAATAGTAAATGTTTTGTAATTATATTAATATTAATTTAAGTAGTCTAATATTTAAATTCTATATCTATTTATTTCAATTATGTATATTATGGAACATGCTAGAGTTAGGTGGTGTGTGATCTAAAATCTTCATCACATGTGTGACGTTGTGGTCGGAACTATTGGTTATTTACGAATAGAAAACCCCAATCAAGAATTTGATAAATCAACCTAGAGGGACCACTAAAATTCTCATACCCATATAATGGCTGATAGACCAATATGAGATTTTATTTAGAGTACTCTCATCATTACGATCTAGACAAGGGAGAGAGAGAAAATATTTGTGGAATCCCTCTATTACTAGATTATGAAATAAATACTTGTTAGATTAAAAATAATGTTAACATTAAAATAGGTCTAGCCAAGAAGTACTTGATCACCATTTTCATCAATTTTTTAAAACATCAAATTTAATATAAATTTTTATAAATTATAATTTCTATATCAAAACTTAATTATCATCATTTTTCATGAAATAAATTAGTATTGACAAATATTTTCATGTGAAATCTTAATTTGGAGACTAACTAGGTTTCCTCCATGCTTAATTTAATACAGGTAATTTAAAATTTTTCCACACCCCCTGAGAAGTTGTGTTTCAATCATAGAAACATTATCAGGGTAGAAGTGCCCCAAACATTAATTTTAATCACTTAAGGACACATAATTCTCATACCCAATTAATTTAATTTGATGGAGAAATGGAAATAACACTAAATAAATTAACAAATTCAAACTCAAGATATTCTCTAAGGCTGGAACCATTTTGGATATGACTAATAGTCATACTATTCTCTCTAAACCTGAATTAATTACTTCAAATCCCAATCAAACCCTCAGGAATCTACATTCACCTCAATTTACTAATAAAAAAACAAATCTCTATCACTTTATTATAATATTATTCTGAAATTTGAATGAATATGGTACAGGTGGTACAAAAATCTCATGGTCTTGATGAAGATGATCAAAATATACACATTCATAAATTCACCTTTTTATAATCATTTTCAAGCTTGTAGGGGTTGTATAAGAACATTTAAAATAGATGGAATTCCCCTTTTCAATTTATAATGCCTCAAATTAATGGTTGTAAATCATAAAACCAAGATATTTTGATGATTGAGAAGATATCCAAGATTTTTTTAGGAAAACCGTCTTTCCCAACACTTAACTCATAGAAATCAAGAAGAAGATATATTCCATACATCTATCCTTTGTAAAGACCCTTTGTGAATATTTGGAATTATTAAATATCATTTTAAGATGTTTCCCTAATCATGATGTGGTGGAAAATGACTTCATTATATTCATATGAAATTTACTACTCAAAAATGGCATAAATCTTCTCAACTCCTCATTAGGAGGAGCTTTGATAGTAATATTCTCAAAAAAATCTAGATGATTGAATAAAAATATTTCTCAGAACTCATTTTAATTTGGAACTAGTGATAGAAGAACCATATGTATTTATAAAGTACATAATTCAAATTAATTAAATTTAATAAAAAACATTTTTAATGAAAAAACTATTTATTGTAAATATTATCTATGAAGAATGAAATTGAACAAAATTTCCCATTTTAGTTATGTGGTTTTTTCTCATCACCAAATCATTCTACTAAACAATAATTTGATGTACATGGAAATGTATGATGTGAAACCACCTTTATTCCAGGGAAATTCATGAAAAATAAACCATGGATAGATAATATTTAAGCACAAACTATATATGAAGACTAAAAAAATAAAAAAAAAATTTATCCAACATAATTGAAAAAACACTGCATATAAATACTAACACTTGAACCCAACACCATTTAAAAAACCCTATATGAATCCATACAAGTATCAAGACTATCACCCATCACCTTTTCCAATAGAATAATTTTGAATAACCTTCAACATGTTCCTAACTTATTGAATATCATATAAATGGAGAAGTTATTGAAGAGATGAAAATATTACTAAAAAATTAGTCAATAATTTTTTAAAATATCATGTGCATGCATTCTGGAGTCCAAATAAATTTTCTCTCTCAGAAAATACCAAATATAAAAAATGAAACTATGATTACAATAATTAGTTTAAGAGAAATCTTCCCACACAAAACCAAGAAAGTTATAGTTGAATTGGAAGGAAGTAAGGTGTCAAATAATGAGTTTACTTCTAAATAAATATCCATCTAATATGAAGAGAGAAAAATATATAAGGTAGGATGTGGTAACAATGATAGACCTCTGACACCCTTATAATCAAACAAATAGGGGGAAATGACATTCCATCACCATTTTCTTCTATTTACACTATGTTAAACAATCATCGAGAAGAAAAAAATAAAAGGTAGATTCATGAATCTGTTAAAAAGGAAGTAATAAATATCTCTCTCTTAGAATCAATCTGAAAAACTCTCATGAATGAAAAATTTCACAAGGAAATATACAAAAAAAAGGATAATACTAGATTAAAATTAGAGAATCACTCTCTCAAGAATCATATCTTCCCTTATCACACAATTAATTCTAAATAAATGATTAGATTCAATGACATTCTCTATTATCACTAACATCTTATCTTAATTTTTTAAGAATTATTTGATCGTGGTGATTCAATAAATATCATGCCATACTTTGTGAATATTCCTTTACAAATAATAATATTAAATCCCATAATATTTGGGGGCCAATTGGAAAATATATCCAATATTTTTATAATTAGTGTTAAAGTAGTTGTGCTAGTAAGAGTGGAAGGATGTAATTTTCCAATATACTTATATGTGATTACAATGGATAAAGTCAATGTACCGATCCATTCACCAATTATTTTGGGAATTATGTTCCAAAATACATCAAAAAAATCATCAATGTTCATGATTGAACGCTTTCAATGATGTTTATATTTAACATGATGCACTTCATTATTCTTAACTCTATAAAGCACTCTTTAGGTAACAATTCTATCTTGAAATATTTCATGACTAAGGTAATTATCCTAATTATTATTTAGATATTATATATAAATTCATAGCCTTATGATAACAATTTTCTGTTGAAAATATTACAAAACAAGTGATTTCTCATAAATATTGAAATTATGATTTCACATTTGAAGTAGATAAAATATATTATTCCCATTATTGTTTAATTGAATAGGTTGATATGATATCTATTACCTAAGATATTAATTATTTACAAGTGGGGAACTTAAATTCCATCCCATCTCATGAAATTTTTTGTGAGGAATTTAATGTTTTTATTATTTGGGATGATAAATACTTTAGTAAAACTAATTTTATAATATAAAAAGAATTCAATAATGGAATGTGGAAGAAAATTTTGGAGGGAACACTATATATTTTCAATTATAGTGACTCTGGTTATTTTTCCAAAAAAAGTTACAAGGAATTATTTTGATGAATAATAATTATAATGATATGGTCAGATCAATAATCACAAGATTAATGATATCAAAAATGATATTTATTTAAAAAAATACCCGAAAGGAATTGGATGCAATGTAAGAATATATAGGTGATACAAAATCCTTATATATCACAATACAACATGATTTAAACAAGGACAATTAAGATATTCAAAAATATATAGAGGTAGGTTGAAAGAATTTTCATTCTAATGAGATAAAAAGTTCACATAAACTAGGTATATCATTACTATATCATTTTCAAAATAGATATGTTTTTTTAATTTTATAGAAATGAAAACCAATGGGAGGATATTTTCGGTAAGAAAAATGATGGGAAATGTTTTACATCAATGTAATTGAATAAAATTATAAAAGGGAAGAAATCCCTTGAGCAAAGTGTTGTCTATTTTTCAATAGGATTTTGATATTGAAAATCATGATAGATCAAGAACTAATATAGATTTACAATATTTAAAATGTTTTTTATGGTGTCATGGTTAGTATAGCTACAATGCCATTTTTTATGGTTTAATGTGTCTTATTTGAGAAAGAGGTATGAAATGAGTGTGATTTTTAGAGGGCACCAGAGGATACAATCACATGGAAGATAACCTATGACTTAATTTATAGCATACTTACATACAAAAAAAATTATATTATATAATATGTTTGTAGGAGATGTTTTTTGGAAGGTTATAACAAATATTTATGAAGAAAATAGATGGAAGGATAGATTCACTATACCTTTCAAGGTAATGGGATTAAAAATAATATCAGGGTTGTGCCATGAAAATATTATAAGATAAAATATAAAATCAAAAGGGAGTGCTTAGTTGTTTGGAAAAATTAGTTAAAATATTATTAGTAATTATAGGATTCATACAGTCTTTCTAAAACCAAAAAAATCAACTGAATTCAAAATATGAGGTGAAATCTGATGATATGTTTGACACTATACAAAAAAAGAATATCTAGAAGTCAAATATGTAAAATGATATTCCACTTAAAGATAGGGAAGGAATCTCATTCACTATAAATCGGAATATATAGATGAAGTACCATGTGAACCTACCCCACTAATAGGTGGTATACATTACACTCATTCACCCAATTTATCAATAAAGATCAACTAGGTAGTACATTTCTTGAACATTGGATAATATATGGAAATCCTTTTAATATATTATTGTGTGGATAACTAACTTGAATTCATTGTGGAAACTACATCAATTAAGTTTCAGGAGTAATGTTGTCTTTATAAATTTTATTATATTAATTCTTTTTTTAAAAAAAATTCTTCAAGCCAATCGCTTTAACCAAATATTATTTTTGGGATACATGAGTAGTTTTAAAAGTATTTGTAGCTTTTTTATCTCGTACAATTATTCCATTTTATGAAAAAATGTATAGGTTCATACCATCACTATTTATTATTCTTATTTAGAGTTCAATAAATATAGAACAAAATGTGGTAAATGAAATTGAAGAGGCTATATATAGGATATTAAATTCATGTGTTGCCTGTTCATATTAGGAGCTAGTATAAAAAACCTAAGAATCTCTGGTTAAAGCATAATTTAATGAGGAATATTAGTTTCAATTCCTTATTTTATTTTATCAAAAAAATTAATTAAATTTATTATCTTAAAAAAATTTCATCAAACAGCTTGAACTATTAAACCCATGTATTTATATTGGAGAAATAAGTCTCACAGGACAATCATTATTCTATATTTTAAATTTCACTATTGACATGATAAGATTAGTTAAATAGAAAATTAACGAGTAATGTTAATAATGAGGTGGTGAATTTGATAAATAATGATTTAAAGATGTGTGTTTATTTTTATAGATTAAATTCCCCATATATTTATAATTTTTCTATTTCTAAAATTGATATAGATATTTATTATTATTATTATTTACATTAAAAAAATTCACAATCATATACTCTCATTCCATGTTGTAATTATAAATCAATATTTCCCATAATTTTTATAGTTTATTCATTGAGAGACACATGACAGTTTCCTTCATGAAAATACTTTGATAATTCTAAAAGAATTGACTAGGAAGATTCAATTTAAATATTACTAAGGAATTTTATTATTTAAATCTGTATCCTTGGACCCACCAATATAATTAATCATACATTTTCTCATAGAATCTTTGAATGACATTTTAAGAAAAAGACCCATATTTGAATCATGCCATATCTTATTCAATCAAACACTATGTCTATTTAATGATATTCAATAGGTTAGGTGACATTTACCGGGTTATTATGTTTTTTGGTGAGATTTCATGTTATAATTAATTTTAATTTACTATTCACCTATCTTGAGAAATAGAAAATCAAAATAAAATGAAGCGAATTTTTTTTATGTTGTGTCTTGGGAGGATATAAAACCACCCTTTTAAAACTGATGGTCTCTTGATATTGTAGATCTAGATGATGAATTTGAAATTATTATTTATCAAAACATTAGAAAATGAAATAGAAATATAAAAAATAGAAAAATAATAACAATCAAAATAATCAAAAGTTAATATAGGGCTATTCATTCAATATGATTAATCATATAATTTTCCCACATTAAGAATTGAGGAATTGTTTGATGAGAAATTCACCATCATAATAGAATTTCATTAGTTTATTCTACTGTTCTCATGAAGTATTATAAAGAAGAAAACTTATTTTTGATCCTTATTTTTTTCCATTCCTACTTACCAAATTCATCAATTAAATTTTATCCTTGATCGAAAGTGCTCATGATTAATTTTGATCTCTTTCATTATATGATGGAGATTATAAATTTCATAAAAAACTATGGTTTGTTCCATGTAATTTATTTATGGTTCCAAATCTTAAATATTTATTTCCACGATAGATGAGTGAAATTAATTTAATATGAGGTAGAATTTATTTTGTAAAGTACATTAATGATGAATTATTAAATAAATTTTTGTCAATAGAATAAAATTTTTATTTAGAAAGTGTAAAAGTAAAATACAAGATTGGATACTAGATGGAAATGAGAGAATTAGTTTAGGAATATGTTTCAAAACCCTAATCCAAAATTAATTCCATATAAATGTTAGGATCATAGGATATTAACTATTCCATATACCATTTGAAATTCAAATTTTTATAGTTATTTAAATGATTAGGGTGATTATATAAATTTCATCGCATAATCTATGTTAATGTATATTAAATAAGATAAATGAATCCAAAAATATTTTGTGTCAAATTGATAAATAGATCTACTAATTTTCCAACATGATATATATATGATATGCTAGTAGAAGTCGAAGGATTGATTTTCCAAGTTGGAATCTATGTACTTACCATAGAGGAAGAAAATGCATTTATATATTCCCCAATAATTTTAAGAATATTAGTCATGAAGATATCCATTCAAATCATTAATTTGAATGAAAGATCCCTTTCTATGGAGCATGTAATTATCACAATGCACTTAAATATTGTTGGATCCATGAGGAACTATTCATGCAACAATTTAATCTTCTTAATTTCACATGAATGACGCATTTAGCCTATAAAAAATCAGGTATTCATCATGAAAAATTATCCATAAAGGAATAATTTTCCATTAAAAACACCATAGAACTAGTGAGTTCCAAAAAATAATAAATTAGGATTTTAATTTGGAAGAAGAGGTATCATCTGATTTCATTGATATTTTATTATAAGAAAATAAAATTATTTATCTTTCATAACATATTCATGGTTTTAATTTTGGGATCCAAATTTAAATATTCTATCTTGATATATAGGTTAAAGAATATGATGTTGAAGCGGGCTGCTAAGATAAGGATTTTTAAAAACCCATGGGATCTTCTCATTCAATCTGATGAATAGGTGTTAGAGAAGAGGATTATAATTCAAACGTCTAAGGAGGTTTCAGAGGGGATAAATGGGAGATCATTTCATGTATAGTTAATCACATATTAAGAATATTGGATCATCAGGCAGCATTAAATCATTACCCCAGGCATCAACACTATGAATATAATAGTGGAAGATTTCCTATAGGCGTGTTTGATAAATTTGAAAATTCCATCAAGGAAGATCCTATTAAAAATGTATCATAACATTCCTAGAAATTATATTGGGAGGATGCATCTACACAGTTTATATTGTCCCTTAAAAACTTTTTCATCTGTTATGATGTTTTATGCTCTCAGTTGTACTTGCCGGTTTCACACTATTTCCATAAAATTGTTTTATAATAAAAAATTAACTTTAAGGTTAGGTCAGATTCTAAGGATGATGAATACATTATCCACATTGATGATGTTATATTAAAATGACCCCAAAAATTTAAATTGTAAGGGATATATAAAAAACATGAAGTTTTTTCAATTGAGGTGACTCTGGTCATTTTTACAATAACATATTCTAGGAAGAAGGTTGAATAATCAAAATCAAAATTATATAATGTGGTCAAGAAGAAAAATATTAATGATCTTTAATGTGTAAATATGATCACAAATATCATAATGTAATTAGTTACAATGGATGAATAATTTACTAGAATATATTCTATTTGTTTCAAAGTACATAATGAATTGAATAATGCCAAATAAGACTTCTCTAAAGAATCATAGGTATGTATTGAATCTTAAAATACAAATTACAAAAAAATACATATGAAAAAGGTAAATATACACTAATAAATTTAAAAAACATAAATATTAAATTTAGCAGTATTGATGTGAAAACCAAAAAAGATGATATCCAGGATAAGAAAACTGAGGGTAAATATTCCACATCATAGGAAAGGGAAAATATTCCAAGAAGGACATAACCACTTATGCAACGTGTCGTTTGATTTTCAAAAAATACCAAACCAAAATAAATCTAGATAGATCATTAACCAATATAAAGGAAAAATTATTCAATTTTTTTTCTAGTTTTGTGGTATGAAAAGACAAAAAGATTATTCTTTCTGGTTTATCATGGCCTTTCTAGGAAAAAAAGGAAAAATTAAGGTGGCTTAATTATCATATAAGGAATTAATCATAGAGAAAACAACTTGTGACCATAACTATATCATATTTACATACACAATATTATTTAGATTTAGGCAGAAGTTCCTCGTAGAGGAAATTGGGATGTTTATAAGAATGATCTATGACTGACAATGTTAGAAAGAGAGATACGCTATACCATGAAAGGGATGTGGTTTCAAATAAAACTAAGTGGTAAGTAAATTATTGTTTTGAAGGTGAATTAGAATGGTAATAATGAGTTCCTAATTATTTATACAAATCAATTTAATTTGATTAAACAATAAGATGTAAATGAAAACAAGATAAAGTCAATGAAGAGAAAGTGGCATCAAAAGATTTGGTGAAATATTATGAGAAGTTATTTACAACTAGAAATTTAACAATATAAGAAAAATTATTGCGAAAAAGACATTCTATCAAAAGAATAAAAATGAAACCCATTCACTATAATTGGGAATAGGCTGAATAGGAAACCTAAGAACCTTTCTAAAGGACCAATGGAAAATATTGTACTCCTTCACCTTGATTATCAACGAATAAATAATAGATAATTTCAATAAATAAAATTTTGTTGTATGTGGTAATCAATATTAAATACACATAAATTTATAAGAAACTTGAATTCATTATGGACACAACAACAATTAATTGAAGGGGAGGGAATCCGGTAGTTAGGACCTTTAGTCTAGGATTTATATTAATTTTTTTGGTCGAGTCAATGATCATAACAAAAATTTATTATGGGAGGAAAATAGTATTTTTGAAAATTTTATACCTCTGTTAAATCTTCCCCTTGTTCCCTTTAAAAAAATTAATATCTATACACTATCACTTGTTTTTATTCACAGTTCTAGGTATATCGGTAAGAAAAAAATAGAAAGTAAAGTTATGTTGTAGTATATAGAAGATTCACATCATGATATACATATTCATGTCATGGAAATTTATAAATGGAACCAAGGTAACCCAAATTGAATCATCAGATGGGAAATAAGATATTAAATTCCTTATAATATTTTACCCCCATTATTCTAAATCTAATTTTGAGATAGAAAAGAAATTACATTCCCCAAATGTAATCTTAAACTCCAATACCAATCTATAAGACATACGGTTCATATGATAATCATTATTTTATATTTTTAATTTCATGGTGGAAAATTTTTGATTACATAAATGGAAAATTATGGAGTAACATTAATCATTGATAAATGAATTTGAAAAATAAATATTTTGAGAGATGATTAGAATTCAATGGATGAAACTATTCTTAATTCAATTTGTTTTTAATTTATAAAATTTATATTTATAGGTTTCATTTAATGTTAGTAACCTTGCATAATTTTTTCAATCATATGTTATCCATATAATATTATTTCAAAACAAATATTTCCCACTCTTTCTATATTATAAATTTTGAAAGTCTCACATTTTTTTTTCTCCAAGAACATTCCTAGTATCTTATCAAAGCTCTACATGAACATTGTTAATAATAATATGATTGTGGAATTTTATTTTTTAATCCTTTATCCACGAACCCACCTTAAATGTCACGACCCATCCCTTGGGGTCATTCCATGACTACCAATTCCCACCTTCCATAGGCCTGGGGTTGGAGACTTTCATTGTAAAGTCATATACCTTTAAATGGGAAGCCATTACCTTTAATCCTACAACCACACATTTCAAGAACACAACAAGGAGAAACCATGGAGTAAACTACTGTAGTAAGAGGTGTATTGAAAGTAAAGGGGCCAGGATACAAACACAACTAAAATGTACAAGTACAACTGGAAAGAGTAAATAGCTCATGTATCATCCACTGAGTATACTACCAGAAGGGTAGGTACAACTCACGATCAGTAGTCACTGTGGAACATCATGTCAAAAGTTCCACTTCTCGGCACCATCCAGTCCTGGATCTCTTTCCCATCCATGATTAACACTGTCTATTTTATGTAAAATAAACAACATGATGTGGGTGTATCCTGTGTAGGGTTGAGTATAAAAATACACAGTAGGGACCTTGAGATACCCGATGGTCACCCAGAGTTCAACAAAGGAAAAACCTCAAAGCAAGACCTCAATCACAAATAATGAAGTCGTCATCAACTACACATAGGTATATTCCCATATATATACCTATGTTATCAAAATTTAATTGTCTCATACATGAGGAAACATAAGGATCCAACTTTTAATCCATTTTCAAAACTAATAAAAAAGTGAAGAATACCACAAAGGTAACACCATAAAAGTAAAACCACAAAAATAAAAGTACCACAAAGGTAAACACTCAACTCACACTAGGTATAACTTATGTAAAAAAGTAGATATGATTAGATGTATTACTAGATCATTATATTATGTTGATAGGCTATGCTGTTGACCCACCCAGGATTGGTAGATGTTGAGCCACATAGGATCAGTGAGCAATGAACCACTCATGATTGATGAGAGCTTACCCATATAGGATTGATAGATGCTAACCCACAAAGTATTGATAGATGATGATCTACATAGGATCGATGTTATTTCATCAGGTTAATGCTACCCACTAGAATATCTCACTATGTATGCTTGATTATAGGAGGATACGTTCTTCAAGCCATCAGTCATACCTCATCTTCCATGAAGATCCACTACGATGGATCCCAATGCAAAACCATGTTATAAGGGTTACAATGCGAATGATGGCGTGTCAATTGGATACATGGCCTGTGACTTATACTTGTTATTGTACCGAGGGACCTATTAGATTCTAGTTTGATCCAACCCAACCATACTCAAAATTTCTCCATCGTTCAAGTGGAGTAAACCAAAATTTTAGTCTCGCTACAAGGATCCAAATGTTGGAGATGGTTCGTCAAACAGATTCCATGTTCACATGATATGTCCATTTATGTAAAACTGGGCCTGGTTGGCTCGATGTCAGGTCCGACCCGACATGATTCGTGTTGACCGAAACCTGTCTGGGTCAGACCCGGCCAGGATGGGTCGTGGCATGGTCAGCTCGCCGAGCAGCGGATTGGACCGACCTGCTTGGGTGGCGCGGCCTGGCCCGCGGAATGGTACGACCATCTAAGTTCATGAGGCTCAGCCAGTAGAGGGCATAGACCACTTGTTGCGGCCTGCCCTAGCTGTTTTTGGCCACCCTGATCGACCGCTGCGGCTGAAAATCTGCAGCCTTCTCCTCCAATGGCCTGTGATAACACACTGCACCACCTCCACGACCGGACGATGCCATATGCTCTACTGACCACTGTGGTCTAGTGTGGGGGCCTCCTCCAGGGGCCTATGATAGTGTGTCGCCTCTATCTTAGTTGGCCAGTGCTGACCGCTGCCATCACCTGCGGGTGTAGGTCGCCAGTTCCGCCACACCGGGGCATTACTGGTGGCCTTCCACAGGCCATCGGGTGAGTTCTGGTGACCCAATTTTCTATTTAAAGGTATCAATGGACTCATCGGGATGCCCTCTTCACCGATTGACCCTCCAATCCATGTTTCATATAATCCCAAATAAACAATCCATGAATAATTCATAGATCAACAATGTGGAAAAGGGTCTGGGACTTGATCGTTTGAGGATGATTCAGAGTTTTTCATTCCAGCATCAAGCCTTTAATGACACTACTCAATCATCATGCATTAGTTCGTGATTCAGTGGAACTCATCACCACTCACCGGAACCTGTCTCATCCTCAAAGTGGTTAGCATCACGGTACTTTTCTAGAGTTTTGTCGCTTGGTGAATCCATGCCAACACTCCACCCTGAGCACTATATAAATAGTAGAGGGGGATGGTGAGTAACACACGTGGAATTAATTGGGTTTAATTAATAAAGGAACCGTTCTAATTCCAACAATGTTGTTACAAGAATAAAGGGGAGTTAAGCCATTTAATTTCTTGATCTGTCGTTCATCCCGCCAGCACCACTCATCCTCTTGAGAAAAAGAAAAGAAATAAAATAACATAATGAGTTATTTTATTAATATTTAAAATGTCCTCAAAATTTACTTTTTCACCCAACATACTATGGTCAACGTGAGGTCTCTCTTAATTGAATCTTGACACTCCAAATTCAACAGTGCCCTCAGTTTTTTATTCCGAGAACCAGATCAAAAGATAGAAAATGTCACCCGCACGTTTACGGAACGTACATTAAAAAAAGTTCTGAAATTGATTCCAGGAACAACGGGCCTCGGAATAACGCGTCGTCAAATTTCACAAAATCATAATAAATCCATATATTTAAAAAATACATGTAAAATACTAGTGTTTACATTAACATTTAATTCCAAAATTTCCCATATAATTTATGGATGACCTTTTTTAGAAAATATCTACATTTCATGCCTATTATATCCTTATTTACCCAACTCTTAGTTTATTTCATGATATTCAAAATAAGTATTCTAGGGGATAGGTTTTCCCTGATAGATAGGGTATACATTAATGAGGTTCATTTTCTAGGTTGTTTTTGGATTTTGGTTAAGTCCAAGTCATCATTCATTGTATTTTATTATTATCCTCCCTTACAAATAAGGAAAAAGAGAAAAAAAAATTGTTTGTATCCTGGGAGGATAAAAAATATATTGTTAGAATTATATTAAATTTATTTCATAGTTTAGGGTGCTGAATGTGTGATTTTTCATAACAAAAAATTATGAAAAAATAGATAAAAATGAAAAATGAATAGAAAACCAATAAAACAAGAGAGTGTGAAATATTAATTATTTTTACTCATATCTTACTCCCACATTGAGGTTTGTGGAATGAGGAGATGAAATAATCATCATTTTAGAATTATTTAACTGTGATTATATTTTTATATAATGTATTAATATAAATATAAAAACATTTATTTGGCCCTTATTTAATTCTTTTATCACCAACATTAATCCTTAATGACATTTGATCATTGATATAAAGTCTTTCTGATTAATTTTTATCCCTATATTTACATTGTGGATATACTTGATGCCATGTAATCCTATTGAATGTTCTATGTACTAGATGTTTTGGAAAAAGTGCATTATATTCATTACCTTGTGTTATGATTAAATAGAATTTAATGTGAGGTATATTTCATGAAGATATCACTTTAAAAATGAATTAAGAAATATATGATGGATAATGGAAGATAAATTTAATTTTGAATATGAAAACTAAATTTTCTGTTTGGAAATATTTATTTTAAAATTTTAGAGTTGGATGAGTTATTTTATGTGCCATTTAAATGGTTATTATTACCTCATGAGCCTTCTCCAGTCATAATTTACATGAACTGGTGACCACATCAGCTCAATAATTATTTCACATACGCCATAGTCTACTGACTAGAAGTGAGAGTCTATGGTGGTACACTGTGGAGACTATACTCTCTTTATCAGTTTGGATCACAACAATGAATAATATAAAATTAAATATGAGGAATATGGAAGAATAATAAGGTTTTAATAGAATGAAATATCCATAAAATGATAACAGACATAAACGAAAAATATTATCAATATAAATAATGATATAATGAAGCTATAACAAAATAGAAATTAAAATTGAAAAGGTTGTAGGAATACACACTACATATAATACATAAATACCCCAAATTATAAAATATAAGTTCATAGAGAATCACAAGTACTAGCTAGGACCTATACTCCTATACAATATACTTGTATAGAAATTCCTAAATCGATAGTGGGATCATTCCCTTGTCCCTACCTGCATCTGTAAAGACTGTTCAGTTACCAAATTACATCCCAAATAATAAGTGAGTAAAAATTAGTAATTCACCACAAATAACATTAAATATTGTCCAACCAGTTAATATATAGTTAATATTTTTTATTAATAAAATATATATTATATTAAAATAAACATAATTCAACTCAGGATCAATCTTATCTTATGATCCCGGGACAAAAAAATGTTACAACATATTCAATAATGTTTGTGATAATCTAACATCGTACAGACATACATACATACATATATATATATATATATATATATATATATATTTACATAAAAAGAACCAAGGATGTTGGCCAAGGTGTCCTCATAATATATCATAATAGACTGATAATATTTCAAACAAGGGTGACCACCAATAGAATTCAAGTAAAAAATACATAACATCGTGTATCACAAATCCAAATTAATTAGGTGAAGATTCATGTCCATCATCCTATATCAAGGTTTCATAAATTCTATTAACTAATATTACTTTTTTAATGGTGATTAATTCAATTTCAAATATCCATTTCAAACCATTATCCACAACCCATACATGTTTTATCACACACATTTTACCTATTTTAAACCCCAATTATGAGACCCATCAGGGGTTTACACATTATAAACAACCCATATCCTTTGAAAAACAACTCTTTCAAACACTCAAACATTAAGACCATTCAAAAAAACTTGTTGAACCTCATATATAATTCATATCATATAAACAAGAACCAAGAAAATAATTTTAAAATCCTAAAACATTGTCAGGGATAACTATTTAATCTTCAAGGAATGATCCAAATAAAAGAAATCAATGTATTTGTAAATTTAAAGGGGAAATCAAGGGATCCTACTGCAAAACCATGGTGGAATGAAAAAACACTCCTGTGAATTGACTGAGACCTCGTTGGAACCTCAACCACATGCTTTGGAAGATGAATATAACCAATACAACCAAAATTAAACACAATGTGTAGGATAACCCTTAAATAAAAAATAGATAAGGAAGTAAACCAATGTATTGGGTAATGAGAATAATGATGGGGGAGGAGGAAGTCCATCAATGAAGAGGGATGCAGTATATGGTCATGCATTCGAAGAGGTGATGGAGTTTGGGGGTCACGATTAGACAAGGGGATCTCACTGTTGGGGGTTTGTGTGGCTGTCCAGTGAGCACCAAAATAGGAGAATATGAGGGAGGTTCGTGCCCTATTGGAGTGGGGAAGAGAGATGGAGTGGTCACTGGTTGAAAATCATCCTATAGGAGGGAGAAAGAAAGGATTGGGCTAGGGGTGTGATGCGTGCTGCGCATGAGGATGAAGGGGAATGGTGTTGGATGCAAAGGGGGGAGGTGTGCTAAAGGGGGTAAATAGGGGGGATATTCCACACATGGTATCATTACCCATTTTTCAACTAAAATACTGACATAATTAATAATAATAATACTAATAAATCAATTCATAATTAATTAATAGAAGTAGTTTTCAACATACAATAATAATAACAACATTGATAATAAATGTTTTATAAATCATGGTATAATTAATAATTAAAGCCCATAAATAATTTTTATGATTTATGAAGTCAATAATAATAATTATAAAAATAGAAAATTTAATAAAATTTATCTTCCAAGGTAAAATGCCTTCTTAACATAAATTATTTCCCATAGAACCTAATCTTATGTATTTAATGTGTTAGGAAATTGTGAGGTTACACCATGTGGTCCAATGAAATTAATAATAAAGACAATAAAAATTATTTTACTTTTAATAATAATAATAAACATTTTAATTTTTAATAATAATAATTATAATATGATTATTTCTACAACAATATTTTTATGTTCCATTTTAATATTTATCTAAATTATTAATTGATCATGATATCGAGGCAGATTATACGGTGACTAGGGCATAGCCGTACAGACTCCCAACCATTCTCTGACCATGAAAAGATACCGCCAAACCCAAAAAACCATATTTTATAACAAAAAACTAAAAAATATAGACATAGGCTCACCCAAATCCCAACCTGAGCTAGAACCAAGGCAAACATCTAAAACCCGAGCTTGACATCCTCTATATTTGGAACAGTTCTCATTGAAATACCAATACTATTGAATATTTAATATAGTGATTATCAAAATGAATATAATATTTGTGAGTTAAAAGGATTCTTATTGTATTACAATGATATGGGACATGAAAATTAGAAGTAGATAATTGAATAGTGGAGGTATTTTCACCCCCTCATCATTCTCCTCACAAAGTGAGATTATTTATCTATGATACTTTAATAATTCATAGTTGGCTACACATGAGTGGTCATTTCCATATATATACATCTAGGTGGTAAGGGTTTCTAGTTAATTCTAATATTTTTCACACCCATACACCCCAAAAGTCTATCCACACACTCTATAAACAAATGGACTGCCTATACTTATGATTATATTGTGTGAGACTTGGAAAAAAGGATGGATCATTGACTTTATGATCATACAATGTCATTGAGATTCCATAATATTGTTCCCCCACCCCTATTTATAAAGGAATTAAATTTATGATATATGTCCAACTTTAGTGACCGTGGAAGAATAAATCATTCTCTACACATAGAACTATACATTTCTTCAAGTACCAATATTCATGCACTAACCCATCCAATCCTAGAATGTTACCATATTCAAATTCAAGACTAATTAATTATTTCCATAGAAATTAATTCTATATTTTTTGATATGGTATAAAAATATGGGAAGCATTTTTTTCAACAAATTAGATTACTGGAAAGAGTCTACAATTTCTATAATAAATTGAATGATTTTATAATAGATGCAGAATATACGGTCATCACCTTCTCAATCATTGTTCACATGAATAAATCCTCATGCCTTGTCCAATTATGACTTATTAATACCCATTTCCATTGGTTCCTCTTTTATCATTTTAATATTGATTCATAGTAAACATATACATTACCAGATTTCTAGCCCACCACACACCCTATAGTAAGGAATAAACATACCAATGTATTGATAGGAAGGTATATGCATGCCCAACTCACTATAAAAATATATATAAACTTGTCATACCATATTAAAGATGATAAGTACCAATAAAATTAGTGTAAAAATGGAATTATCATTTTCTTTAAAATCATTCCTTTGGAAGATTCTTAAATCAAAATTAAAATTTAATAGTAAACAAAATTGAAATTTTTGTTGTTTAATTAATATAATAATAGAGATACACTCCTTATACTAGTTCACCACTTAGTTTAATGTGAATGAATCTTCTATGGATGTTTTCTTAGGTGAATATATAATTATATCCCAGTTTGTTATTTGAAAATATATGGGGTCACACAATGTTTATTATAATTTGGTAACACATAGTTTTTCCTTAATGGAAGCTTGTCTAGTCCTTAAGAGATACCTAACAAAGAAATAAATCACCCAATTACTGAACTGATGATTTTATTAATCCTTTGTGAAATTCTAATCATGGTTTCCAGTTTTGAATATTAGAGCACACCTTGTTCACCTAACTAGTTTATCATTCTACACATATTCTCAATAGTGTACCCAATCACCCAACACACCAAACCTAGAACACGTTTTTCTCTTTCCTCAAATATGATTCATTTTTTTCAACAATAACCAATTAATAAATAAAATTGGGTGTTTCAATCATTACATTTCATTAAATAGTCTCTTATAATTAATAAAATAATTTTTTTCACATTATTTATCTCAACCCCACCTACTAATAAGTCACAAAAAATCATTCTTCCACCACATTCATCTGATATACCTAACTTTTTTATTTATATTATCATTCTTCCATTAAATAATATATTCCTTTTTTATATTAATCGGTTATGAAATAAAATCATAGTCTTATTTATTCACCATAAATTATATGTGTCTTAGAGTAAAATATAAAATTTATTTATATAATAATGATTTCCACTCTCTTAGATGATGAGTGAAATCTTCTTTAGACAATCTATTTTAACTCAAATTATATTGGTTTTTTTATGATCCCAATATCAACCAGTGTCTCTATAAATGATTCAAAAAGCCTTTTATGTATTTTCAATAACCCTTGAACTAGAAGAGAAATAAAATTCAATGTAATCCTTAACCATGTCACTAAATGAATCATATGTAAGGTCAACACCAAAAGGTCTATTTATGTATATGTCTAATAGAAAATGATTCGTTTTTTTCCATGTACACAATATAATATTCCATATTAGTTAATGTTTTAAATAATTCATCTTTTTAGTGTTTAAAGAAACTATATGGTTCCATTATCCAGGTTGTGTGACATTAGAAGGATCACCATTGGTCATCAATTCATAGAACTAAAAGGTACATAATTGACACTGATTTTGTAACCATAAAACTCCCATCATCATGCTAGATTGTATATCTTCAAAATATGAATCATTACTCTTGAATGCTTGAACATGAAGGTCAATTTGTTGGTATTATTCAAATGAACTTATAAGGATCATAGTTATTCAATGATGCAATACCATAAAAGGATCATCAGTTTTCATTAATTCTAAGACAATAATGTAACTACAATGGTCCTTTTATAACATCTAACAGGGTATGAAAAGAATATTTAAAAGTCATTGAAATATGATGGATTTGATTCCGTTAAATGGGGAATGAAAAGGTATCTATTATCACATACCCAATCTGAAATCATACACACCTACTACCACACTAAATGGTCATAAAATAAAAATTTTATATCGTTTTTCTTATATAACCAAACAATAAAGAGATTCTAGACAATATATAAACCATATCAAATGTCACACAAGTGAATATTTCAATCAATCACATTTAATAAATTGGTAATCAGTAATATTACCTAAAAGGGATTCATTAATAAATCATTAATACATTATTGTGTCTCATAATTAGAAAAAAATCCATAATGGGAAGAGACATTCCTAAAATATTAAAATAGGAGAACAAATCAATGAGTTCATAAAAACACTTTAACCTCTCATCATTAGAAAATTTATCAGCAGCCATGAATAATATTAAACTACGAATTTAGTGAAAGAAAAATTTTGGTATTTCTTTATATTTATTTGGAATTAATGATATTATATTCGAACAGTATGTATAGTTATTATTTTTATATCATGAACATTATGAATTGATCATTATTAGGTATATAAGTCCCGAATTGTGGTGGATTTTAGTTATTATAGTGGGAGATACTATTGTTATCGGGGTGGATATCCAATAGTGTTGTCGATGTGGGAGTGTTTGTGTTAGAGATAGTGATGTTGACGATATGTGTGATTATTTAATTGGTTATTATTTTTGACATCAATAATAATTAAATAAATATATATATATATATTATTTATTAAATATTACTAATCTTATTCACTTATTATTGGTGAGGATATAGGATTAACATACTGGTCATGATTATATACTCACCACATTATTATATTTTGTTTGTTATTCTTATAGGGTCATGTTTAGGGTGGTTATTAACTTCATTAATTCATGAATTTAGTGACATTGAATAAATTAGGTTTCTATATTTGTTTTATTTTTTACATCATATCACATCATATAGTGCTTTGGTTTTATTTTTTCTTAATATAACCAGTTATTTATCTATATTAATTATATTCATAAAATATCAATATTTATGTTTTTTGTTTCATATTTTGGGATGACTATGTATAATTAAAAAAGTGAAATTCATCCAATTTTTTGTGTTTTATAACATTCATTATATATTATATACATTTTCTTATTGTAGGTGGACTTTAAGGATAACTCTTGATCCCATTGCATAATTATAAGTCATCATGGTGGGATCATTCCTTGATAAGATTTGGGTTTGTATTCTTCTATTATAATGTTAACATATGATAGTACTCTTTAAAATATAAAATTGTAGATGATCCAAAATTATAAATTAAATAAATACAAACAATATATATAATGGATGAAATTCAATTTTCTAACAATTTAATTAATAAATATTGGAACTAATGAGGATGATGTATTTTTTATCAAACATTAAGAGATATTTTCAACCATAAAAATATTTTTTGGAATCATATGTTTTTATCTAGATAATAATGGTGATTAATGGATTTAATGAATAATGATGAATGATTATGTTTTAATTAATTAAATAATATTTTGTTTTAAATCAATAAATATTTATATATTGAGTCTTTTATTCATTACTAGTAGATATAAAGTTTTAGTAAGGTATCATTGAATATTATAGACTATATCAGAATTTTTAATATGATGTTCTTGTAATAATTAAAAGAATATAACAAAGTCTATATAATTAATGAATTATCACAAAATTAAATTAAATTTAATTTAATTAATAATTATAATAGTCATTATAATATTTTTGGACAATTTGGAATTATTTTTCTAATGTGTGATCCTAGACCATGATAGTTTTTATGAGTAAAATAGTGGTTAATTTATATATAAGTTTGACTTCAATATATTAAATAATGTATGACATTGAATCTCAATGAAAAAATATTGTTTAAGAGTGAAATCTTTTTTTCATATGACTAGTGATTATAATCAACAGTTTATGTGACATTGAGTAATATATTCCAATGGTTTTTGAATATATTTTACTTGAAATAATTAATGTATTCAAAACATTTCATGTTATTATTTTTATATAAGATTAAATATAAACTTTTATTGAACATTTTTGTTGAATGTGACTAATATTCATGGATGTTTTATTATAAAATATCAAAATGATATCTAAATTATTATATTTGTGAGAAATTGAAATAAAAAATTGAATATGATTTAAATTGTGATTGGGTTACTATGTACATATAATAATTGTGTTAATGAGGTAGCTTATATGTCAGCTTATAACCAATGAATTCATGATATGTATGTGAGAAAACTAAATATAATTCAATCTCTTGAAGAACCCAAAAATATAAAATTAAAACTGTTTTCCACTGATTTTATGTATGTGTAACTAATAGAAAGTGAAAAAATATAGATATAATTTCTCATAACCAATCCACAAAAAGAATTTTTTTTCAAAAATACGAAAAATAATCACGAAATTGATTGTTTTTTCGGTTATATCGCATGTATTAATCATAAAATCTTTTGGCATAAGATTATATTGGATGGTAATTACAATATTGTTAATAAAACCTAAATGAGGATAAATTCAACTATGATGAAGGTAGAGAAGAAGGAAATAGAGAATCTTTTAGAGGATAGAATCGACTTCCCAATCTTGAGATTAGCCGTTCCTAAAGAACAAGATTGGCCATTTTGAGGAATGAAAAATTGAGTTATGTTTTACTAGAATTTATAATAATTTGATAGTTTTAATAGAAAATAAAAATTTATATATGTTTAATATGAAATATCATATTTATCTCTATTTTATTGAACATATGAATGAAATGGTGGAAGGGAAAACTCATTATTGTTCCCTAGAATTTTTTTGGTTACATTCAGATATCTATTTCCCTGGAGAGAAACAAAATAAAATCATTAACTACCCCATGCACACATTTTCTTATTTGACGATTCCATTTAGATTTTTTATTTCCCTAGGTAAATATAAAATGTTGGTGGTAAGTATATTTTAGTCCTCATTGAATATTTTTTTGAACTATTTTTATATGAATATTATTTATTGAAATTCGTTTTATCATTTCCTAAAATATATAAAAAAATATTGGAAATATTTCATTGAAAAGAACCTTGTATTTAAATTATCGATGTTTTGCATTATAGTATATAGATGAATCTCCTTGGGAATTCCATTTCATTAAAAAAATTGGGGATGATAAATCTAAAATTAGAGGAATAAATAATCTTTCTTACACATGTTATGGGAAACATTTTAGATCTCTTCTAGGACATGAAATCTATTATAAGAGGATTATCAAGGACTTTATTTTGATACTATCCCACTATCTCGAATACTTATAATGTATGCTTACAATGATTTCAATGCCGAGTGCATGAAATATTTTGATGAATGAAGTGTTCATTTAGAACACAACAAATTATGTAACCCCAAAATGGAGAGATCTATTTTGATTTATTCTATTATGCTTCCAAGCATGTTTCATGGGAGGTGAAAAATACCTCCAACCTAGAAGCCACTAAATGGTGGTCCGAGATGAGTTTATATATCTTATTAGGTTCTCCTACCCATTCTCCATAGGTTTCTAACTTTCTATGAGTGTTTAATAAGTCTTGTGGGGATACCATACCCTCTTTAAGACATTAATCCACACAAATAAATAAGCTAAATAATGTAAATCAATATGTAATAACTACAAATAATTCATAACCAACTTCTCCCAAAACCAGGTACAAACCATAGGCAAGATCAAAATATTTTATTTCATGATATATAATTATATGTTATCAGAAATGAAAATAAATACATCTATATGAATCCCCAAAATAGTCCTGACTCCATGTTTAGAACCTCATCTACAAATATCGCAGGCCTAACTCAACTCCCAAGCACTAGGCCTTTTCCATTTACCTGGCTTGCATTCATGAAATATGATTAGGTACACAACATTGACTTGAGTAAGTTGGGAGTATAACTTAGTAGGATACAACCAATAATATCTACAAATATCTAGTTTAAACAGATATTTCATATAAATACATAATAAATGAAAATTAAATAAAATATAGTTTGGGTTCCACTAGTAAACCATATTTACCTTATCCATTCCAAAAATTATTCTCATTTAATCATTTAAATCACTATATTGAAATTTCCCATTATCATCATGTCTCCCATTTGTTATCAATTTACATCATTTACACAACAGCCATGGTCATCTTCATTAAGAATAAAGAAGAAAGTCAAGACCCCATACCAGTAGAGATAAACCCATCAGAACATACCTTGTAGCCATTATCTAAGAAATCCATTCAATTTCTACTAGTAATGGTGTAAAGCATATGTGTGACTCCCTAAACCTTGAATTCTTGGGTGGAATGATAGCATCAGTCCAACCTATCCCATGGTAGGATCATTGGCATTTTATCCCACCACCAAGAAATGTTTACATGCTTACATCTATATCCATTTAATCATACATACCAAATATAAACCACACATTCACAACATACATAACCACCGCAATACATCCAAATCACCATGGTAGTCAATATTATGTCATTACCCATTATCACATTACCATTTGCATTACATCTCCATTTAGAAAAATTCCCATTTATTATGCCTAAACATATTATGAATATTCCCTAGATTCCATATATCAACCCATATAACATATTCATAAATTACTACAAGTTAAATCACTTAACAAATTCATCATTTCCCATTAATTAAACACATTATACAAATCAGGATCAAATTAGAATCTATATGGAACTATCACATTAATCCCATTTTATCCCATTTTCATATCAATCCAATCAATTCCTTAACCATTATCTACATATAATCACATATATCCATATTATCATCTTAATCATCATATTTAGTAATCTATATTCCTGTCATGGTATCTACTAAATTTCATGTCAATTCAATCTTAACATTTCAATTAACCATGTTTTGGATGGCTGGTGCGCCACATGGGTTTACAAAATTGGCCATGTTTTTCTCCATGAATCCCACATGGATCATGAGGGGTTAATGTTTTCATGTTTACAACTATTATATCAAATATAACTAACATCACCAGTAACACAACAAGAGGAAAACAAGAAAACATGATTATTTTCACACAACCACATAAAACAATGGGATATAACAAGTATTCCACCAACCTCAAATATGAAAATGAATGCACTCTTAACCGAGGCCATAGATCTGGGTTCAAACAAAACTTTATGATTCTACCAAAAAAATCACTAGAGAAAAAATGTTTTAGGGACTCAGAAAGAAGATCACCCAAGATACAAGCCCTAGTTTAGAAAATGGATGAAAGAAGAAGATTATTGTCACATATGACTATAGTGTGCATCACATAGCGCTCCAAATGGGATATAAATGAGGTTGACTAATCCATTAGTGGTATTGAGTGATCTTTATCATCACTATAATTAAAATGGAGGAAATAGGGATAAAATTTAGTGAGGTTTTAGAATCACATAATGAAAAATAGTGAATTTTCCAAAATTTAATGGGGCACATAGTTTACCTACACGGGTTTCCAAACCATGTTCAAGAAAATTTATAAATGAATTTTTGTATCATGGTTATGTGGGGAGGCCCTCATGGTTTTGGAACCATGCATAAACCATCTGATATGAAACTCTCCAAATTTGGGATACTTAACCTCAAACAGTTTACATAACATTATGCCAGCCCTATGCTAACAACATGCCTTTTAAAGGTAACCCCAATTTTCCTTTAATTTGTGTTACAAATCCATGGAACACACCTGAGTCCCCTAAATCTCCAAGGAAAAACTTATTTAACCAAAATTAATATATTTAAACCAATATATAAACAATTAAATACATATATTATGTCTGGTATCGTACATCATCCCCACCTTATAATAGCCTTCCCTCGAGCTTCACTCCCACGGAACACTATGATTATGAAGAAAATATAACTGGACACTAGGCCCACAAATCAATCTCCCATTCCCACATTTCTTCTTCATCATATACATGATGCCAAATAACATGGAATAATGTAACAACCATTCACCATAATACATTTTCACTACAAACCAAAATACATACCATGTGCTCTTCAAAGGATGCATCTTCCCAAAGCTCGACATCCTTAATATGAATCACATGATATGGATAAATGTGATAATTCTCATGAAATTATACCTAGAAAAAATATTTCATACCACTACATCATTGTGGATTATTGAATCAGTATTCCATCATCTCGATCATCTCCATGATCTCAAGTGGCCCCACATACCTGCGTACCAATTTTTCATACTTTTGGATTTAATGTTGACCCACCTTCGGTGACAGTAAACGAAACACACTATCAACACCACAAAATCATGTGGTTTATGATGCCTAACTTTGAATAAATTATTCCTACTCTAATATGATTCTATACATTTTTGGATCAAATGAAATTTTTTCGACATCTCCAATATGAGTGTTGGCCCCAAAAACATAGACTCTCTAGTCTCTAAACAACACAACATAGATCTATATGGTCTTCCATAGAGTGCCTCCAAATGGTTAAATCTTAATTAAATAATGGACACTATTATTGTAGGAATAATAAAAAAGAAATATGTTCTTTTTCCATGAACCACTGAAATCTATAATAGAAGCCCTAAAAAGGTCCTCTAAAACCAAAATCTTATGCTCAAACTACCCACCTGTCCATATGTGAATGGTAATACTAAAAAACCTGGATACCAGGTGGCTTCAATAATCCCTTTTCTAAGAATGATGTAAAACATGGACCCTAATTTTAAGTGATTTTCCTCAGTACTCCATTCAATCACACTATCTCACAAACACATAATTTAACTAACAGATCCATGGTGAAGGTCTCTTGGACTATTAAGAAATGATCTAATTTAGTTAAACAATCTTCAAACACCCATATTGTATCATTATTCTATGGTTTCCACATAATCCCCACTATAAATTACATCATTATGCCATACCACATCCATTTCAGAATGGTAAATGTTGTAACAAACCACCTGGGTGATGATGCTTTTCCTTCACCTACTAACAGGTGAACTATCACCCCACAATGTTCACAACCTCATTCTTCATTAACAAAAACTAATACTAGATATGAGGATTAAAATACACATTTTTCATCCATGATGGAAATCCCACCTCAATGCATGATATTCACACATCCACTATTCTCACTTACCCGTTGGCACCATAACATGACCACGAAACCCCATCATTTCCAATAATCCAACTTGATGGTGAATCCCCAAATTTAAGAAATACCTCAAAACCAACCAATATAGGTCCTCAAGGTGGATCTTCTTTACCATGTTCAAATGCAGGGAATCCACACCTATTGATGCAAGGTTCATCATCTCTTTCCGATCATGTATCTCTTCATAAATTTAATCAAACAAGGCCATCATTCTTTTCTCGAAGCTCGATTCATAATCCACCTTATTCTAATTCTTACAGCTTAAAGAATCCATAACAGTGTTCACTCATCCAGATGTGTAAACTAAATAAATGTCAAAATACTGGATATATTCAACACATATTCACTTCCAAAGAATCAAATAATACCGAGAAATGATGTTATTAAAACTTTTTTGATTAGTAAACATCATGTACCACTATCTCAGAATGTAATTCCTCCAACAAATTAACTAATATTCTAAGGTGGATATATCAAGATTATGATTAGGGTAATTTATTTCAGGGGGCCTAAACCACCTTAACCCCAATGCTGCAACTTGATCATCCGACGTCAACATTTCACCATGTCCAACACCTAACACATCTCAAAAACAACATGTACCTATTACCATTTTTGAGTAATATTAGTATGGGTGTGGTTGTCAAACATTTATTAAACTCTTTAAAGTAATAATCACATGACTTATAAAACTATAACATAACTCCTTTCCTGTTTGAGATGGAAATATTCTTTTCCGTCTAGGAGAAATATTTAATGAATATTTTTTTTAACCATCCAACCCCAAAACTCTGAAAAACCAAAAAAATATTCGGATTCTCCAAAGATACCACAACCTCAAGATTATATTTACATACTGAATCACCTTCCAATGAGATAATGTGACCCAAAAATTACACCCAATCGATGCATAAATTTTATTTTGATAGCTCAACATATTTCTTATTCTGTCTTAGGATAATAAAGACGACGTCAACATGTTTTTCATGATCTCCAATTGTTTTATAGTACACAAAGATGTCCTGAACATAGAAACCTATGAACTGGTCCTTGTGGGGGTGAAGGGTTTGATTCATTAAATCCATAGACATAATCAGTGCTTTCTTTTACCTAAACAACATCACCACAAACTCATACAAACGGTACCAACTCATAAAAATAGTATGTGGTATATCTGAGGGTCTCAAAAACAAATTATTGTTTCATTGCTTAAAATAAATATTATAGAACACTAATTCACACTTCATCTAGTAAAAAAGATCATCAATTCATGGGAAAGGTTATCAGTTCTTAACCATCCTCTAATACAACATCCAATAGTCAACACATAACCTCAATATTTCGTCATCCTTCATGAAATTTAGCATCAGATACCCCCAAAGTGAGATTATAGTATTAATAAAACCATTTTATCATGTTATACTAATTGTTCCATATGTTCTTGAAGATTTAATAGTTCCATTATATATGCAGGATGGAAACTGGATACACCATTTGTAGTAACTCTATCATGAACTCAACATCCATATTGGTTAGAATCTCTATGAAATAATCATGAAAAACTTTTTGAAACCAATCCACCATAGTGGGAAAGTTAGTCTTCTCCACTCCACTATCACATTATAGAATAGAATCCACTTGGGTTGTGAGTTCACCAAATTGCAGATAAACTGGCCCTGCATAGCCTTGCCCAATATCACAATCATCAAGAAGGACATAGGTGTCTCCCTCAAGAGACATGAGTGTTACCCTATGATTTTAATAGTTGATATGGTACTGGTATACCAACATCCGATCCATAAAAAGAATAAGTTCAAATCCTAAAAACTATAGGAAAAATAGATTCCACAGAAAATAGTACCCACCAACCTCCAAAGAACATCGCTTAAACTGAATGATATTATCCATTCAAGGACCTAGTGACAGTTTAATTGACATAATCATAACCAAGAATTATATTGATAAACCCAATAGTTCAATAAGATGCGAAAAAATAAAATAATGTGAGGTACATAAATCGAATAAAGCATAAGAAAATTTGGAAGAAATAATAATTATACCTCAAACAGTTGATGGTCTAGCCTCCCCACCTCCTGGTGTAGACTAGACTGCCTGAAGCTGACTTGTCCCTATACCCTATGCCCTTGACTGAGTTCCTATTGTAATACTACCCTACTGATATAGATGATCTCTCATAGAAGTATCATGTCTACCTCTTATGTCAGTACAACCAATCGATCTCAAACTACCTACCTTGTATGGGGTAGCTGACACCCTACCTGTACTTGGAACTATTCTTGGCCCCCACCATTACCTGACCGTAACAGGTTCTTACATAATATCTATAGGTCACATAATTTTCCACATTATATGTAATCAATTGGTTTTCTGGAACATTAACTACACAGGTGTCCCACCCTACAACACTAATTTTATAAAAATACATCACTAACATGTGTGACTAGTTCCTTTTTCTAGATTCCTTTTCCACCACTGGACTGATGGAAATTCTCGATTTGGAGATTCATACAATTAAAATCCACATTATTTATTTGTCCAGCTGAAACTATATGTATGCTACCAGAAGCCTCTATGAGGTTTCCTTCTCATATATGGGCTCGATCTACCACTTTAGTAACACAATTCAAGAAAACATTATTCACCTGTGATGTGATCTCATACCTGAGTCCATATTTGAAACATCGTTCCATGAACACCTCATCCACCACCAAATATTGAACAAAACATTGAATATAATTGAATCATATTACATATTCTATGGCCAATAATGATCCATCAGTCAACCTCATTACATATGATCATTTTCCTTCCTTAAGGATTCAGGATAGAGGTGGTCCAGAAATTTATCCTGAAAATATTTCTAACTCATACTATCTGCTTACTAGGTCTAAACTAGGACATCCCATCACTTTTTTTCCATTCCTAGTGTCATTAATCATTGCCATGTAGATCTACATCCCTTGAGGGGTATCCAAGGTGTCCAAAATCAAGTAAATATATTAAATCCTCAATCCTATAACACTACGTCCCCCCTCTCCGACAAATGTCAGTGGATGCTACAATTGAAATTCTATGGTCGTCTCAAACTTAAATGATGCAATCCACCTTGGGTCTCATTCAACCTTCTGCATGAAATCAGAGAAGTTATCATATAACTAATCATATCCCCTATTAACATGAATATCTTGGTTTTATTACTCTTCTTTCGGAGGTGTATTCTCAGAGACATCCTCTTACTACTCCACATGCACATGTCATAATATTGTCATTTCTCTACAATGCCAAACTTGAGCATTATAACACATGACAAAAATATTTCACAGTTTTTATAGAAGAAGGCTCTCCACTTTCCATAAACAACCAATTTGAATACAATATTCTAAAATTCATTATCTTATTCCAAACACTACCCCAGACCATTTTTACGGGGGGTACATTGCTAACATAGGTATTCCAACTCAACTGTTTGAAGTCTTACATTAGACATTATTTCAAGACCATTTCTATACTTAAAAACTGTTTTTATCCAATACACATTTCCCATTTTAAAATTATTTAAAAATCAATCACTTAACTCATCTATGACCTTTTGTTAGAAAAAATTCATTTGCCACTATTCAACATTTTATATACCTTTTCCTATTTTCATCATTTTATTAGAAACCATTTTATTCAGGTGGTTCAAGAAGGTTAAATGCATTTTACCCTTTATTTCCCACACAACTGACCCATGTATTTACAAATCATGATGCATTCCACCCATATCCCTAGGTTCTAAAAATTATACATGAATACACAATCTGGCTCAATTCTGTCCATAATCAAAATATCTTAAACTTTTCACATCACAAATTAAGTTTATCACCCAATATAAAAATCACTACATGAAAATGGAATATTTGTGGTTTGACCCAATCGAAAATGCCCCTTTGCAAAAAAGTATGTTGAAAAAAAAATATTTGTGACGAGGTGGGGACTCATCGCAAATAGTTTTCCGAAGATTATTTAAAAATAGTATTTGCGACGGGCTGTTGCAAAAGGGACCTTCTCAAATATCATTATAAAATAAAAAAACAATATTGAATAAAATAATACTATTGATAAATATAAAATAATATTATAATATACTAAAAAAATAATAATGGAAAATAATAATAATAATAATAATATAATTAATAGTAATATAATAATAATAGAAACAAAATATTATTAATATTATAAATAATAATGAAATAATAATATTAATATTAGTAAAAATAATAATCAAATAGTCAAATAATATTATTAGTAGTATTATTAATATAATAATAATAGTAGTAAAGTAATATTAATAACAATATTATTATTATTAATGAAATAATAATATTAATATTTGTAAAAAAAATTATAAAATAATAAAAACCATTATATATGTTCATATATGAAAAAATTAAAACAAAATATTAAAAAATAAAAATTAATAAAACAATTAATAAAATATTAAATAATTAAATATATAATAAAAAATATATAAATATTAAAAAATGAAATATTTTTCCACAATGTAAAAAATGCACTAAATAGAAATATTATAGTTAATATAATAAAAAATATTGTTCAAATTCATTATTATAAAAAATTATATCATTGAGGGGGGTCCTCTAGAGGAGAAAGAGGAGATAGTAGAGGGAACTCCACCCAATACCAGGAGTTAAATGTCCCATGTACTCTATCTTCTTATGTTGCTACTGCTACCATCGACGCATCTCCTACTCCAGATAATGTGAATTTTGATAGAGCTCTTCTTGCTACTGCTGCTACCAGTGGTGCATCTCTTGCTACTGCCAGTGACAGATCTCCTCCTTTTCCGTATATATACTCTCTATAATCTCACTCTGAGCTCGTAGCTACACCGAATATTGTGCAGTAGATGATGATAACCCTCCATGAGAACCTCTAGTGCTAGATGCTGACATCACATAGGTTCCATAATAATTCTAAACTATCTATCGAGGGATGATACAAACAAATCAGCCATTCTCGAAGGGATATTTGGTCTCCTACATCCCTCCTACCTCATCAAATCGGTGGGTACTAGTCTGATCCTAGGTCATTTCTGAAGTCTAAGTCTATGTCTGAGATGTTGCGGGCTAATATGACTCCTTCAATTGAAATTTAATGTTAAAATAGTTACAATATTATTTTGAGTTAATTTTAAAAATAAAAAATACATTATTAAAACCACAATGTGATCCTAGATATCACCTCTAAACTCTCTAGTGACCGAATCACTATACATACTCTTATAGATGATGAACACCATAATATTGATCTGTTTGGATGCCTATTTGAATATAAAATAAACCATTACATTTAAAGTTATATAAATCATTTAAAATCTTTCTTACCATATGTTCCATGTGCATACTGAATGTAAAACTACTCATTCGATGTGTCACCACTTGTCTCTCCCATTTTTTGTGAACATACCATGGATATCCTAGAAAAATTTTCAACCATAATGTATAAAATATATCCATCCCAAACCTAAGATGAAATATGATTATGACTACGGGTGTGAGAAGACTCATAAAAATCTATCACTTCAGAATTTTTCATTGATTTCCTCTTCAAATGGTGCCCAAACTGATGTTAAAACACATTCTTAAACCACTCCAATGCCTTCCAAATAGCGGTATTCATGCTGTGATCTATGAGATACCATTAAACCTACAAATAGTTTATAATATAATGATATTAATTAAATAAATTTCAATTTAAATATTATTTATTCACATACATGAGAATAATCGAACATGTGGTGTTTAACATCAATGGGAATCTCATTTCATGTAACCTAAGATTCAGAAAAATAATTGCACAATATTGAGCTCCCCTATCCAACAACTATATATAGAAATCTATACTAAAAAAATAAATAACAAAACAATTATTATATAAATAAATTAATAAATGCTAACTAAAATACATAGGTATGCATACCTCTACAAGCATAAATCAAATCCAATGTGTGGAAATTTATTGGGGATAGTGACAAGAATCATCAATTACTCAAGAAAAAACAACCTCTCAGTACTCCATGGAACACCAGATATCTCAAGGTAAGATGATCCATCATCTAGAATTTCCAATGGTATATCATCCTCATACAACCAATGAAACAGAACCACATCCATCTAAAATAAGAAATAATTGTTTTCAGAAAACAGTTAAAAACAAATATTATACATAGATATAAATTATATATGACTATGATCAGAATTTAGTAGTGTCATTGTTCATATTCATCCTCATATTCAAATCTAATTATGTCAACGTCTTCATATTCCTCCTCAGCATCATCAATTTCTATATGATTTTTAGTTTCATCATCTATTATATTTTAAAATTCAGTTGTAACGTCATAAAATTCATTGTCACCATGTACACTAAACTATTGGGTTTCATAATCTATAGTCACATATCTTCATGGAAAAGATGGATTTAGTGTAGTCTGTTGAAAAGTTTATATCCCTTTAACAATAGTATAACAAATTTCAATTTGAGTAAATTAATTTTCTCAATATTTAACTTTTATTATGCACCACTAATCACCTAAATCATTTGAAGTAGCATAAAAAATATCATTATAAATTTGATGTGTCAAATTATATAATAAAAATGGTTCATTTAAAGAAAAATACTTTTTTAATATCAACAATTCCATGAGTCAGATGAACAAAGAAGCCTCTCTCAGCGTCAAACTAATGACATTTAAACATTGTTATGAAATTTTGACCCAAATAACACAATTCAATAATTTCTTCCAGCATGCCATAATATCCGACATTAGTTTCCCTATGATGATATCCTCTCATGCAGACACCACTATTCATTATTTACATGGTTCCCCATATGCACATATATAAAATGAAAACCCATTCACGATATGTACATTATAAGATTTAAATATTTTTATGGCGGGTTACTCATGATAAAGAATCAATTATCAATTTTATCAAAATGATGAGATATAGAAAATTTGTGAAACAGTTATCAATATAAAAATTAATAAATTTATTTTATATGTTAAAAAAAAATTTATGTTACTAGTTTTTGAAACCAATAATTTTATTTTTGACGTTTATCAAGAGAAGCTACTGTAATTTGCTGAATATGTTTCATGATTTGATTATCATACAACCTATAAATAATATTTGATTAATTTATGGAATAAAATATTATAGAATAATTTAAATGATAACTCCTTGTGGAAATGGTTTCATTTCATCAAAGATGAGTAGAACATACATATGAGGTCTATAATGTGTATCATCTGAAATCCATCGTTAATGAACTCCACAAAATTAATGTTCATAATGATTGAAAACAAATAATTGATTTCTTTTTTCATCATAAAAAATTATCTCATTACATACCACGTGGTTTCATTTTGACGGATATTCTGATTCAAAATAATAACAGAAGAAAAAAAATTCCCCTGGAAAATAAGGTTCTACAATTGAACCATCAATTGATCCTTTATCAAATACTTTTTTCAAATTTTCCTGAATACCATCTCATGAATGGGTACATCCATTGGAACTGTACCATACCTCCGAATTTTTCTTCATGTAAAAAATTTAATATCAAATGTTTCATCGAGTCAAATAAAGTCATTGGGATAATTTTTTCTTGTTTATACATAATTAAAACAACATCTTTTTTCCATTTTCATAGTTCACTTTAGTCTGTTGTAACTCCCCAAATAGCTCAAAAAAATATTATATGTCTGTTATCACATTCAAAATCAAATAATTAAGAAATCAACTTAATCCAATCAGCAGAATTATTTCCATCATAACATGATAGTCATGACTTTTTAATCAAGTAATATGACTATTTTTGAAAAATCTCTCCAAATTAGAATCATTATCATACAAAATTATCAAATCTAAAATCCAATTACAATAAAATATTTGGTGATCTATAGATATTTTATTACATACTTTTGGATTCATTAAATTCTATGATCTGACATTTTCAAACAATTCAAGTTCTAGTTTGCTATAAATTTGGGAAATATCTGATGTTGCATTTACATTAACTTTGGTCACACATGGTGTATCTAAATCTATGTGAAATAAGTTATCAAAATAATTCTTCTTCATATTAATGACATCCAACATGTGACAAACCAAAAAATCCGTCCAATATAGAAGATTCCAAAAAATTATCTGGTTTATCCAATTGTATTCTTTCCCAAAGCCATCAATTATTTGTTTGTTTATTGTTTTCCCAAATATGATAGAAGGTAATGTATATTCAATTGATTCTACCTTTCATACATAAGATCATTGTAGGAGGTTCGTCTCTTTCAATTATACCATCATTGGAATAATATTTGTCCCTCCGAAAAGGATGATCTATTGGAAGGAATCTGCGATGACAGTCGAAAAAACATGGTTTTATTCCATTACTCTGAATAAAATATTTTCCTTTACTCTCAAATAGTAAAGAAATGATTTTGGAACATGTGCAATCTATCCAGATAACATTATATATTTTTGGAAGTTAATAATTGTCCACATCAATGCATACATCAATAAAAAACTATTTCATATAAATATCACATTCACTGAAACCATTACTCCACAATGAATTTTACTCATTTAAAAATGGTTTGAAATAAACCTAAATATTATTTTTTTGGATGTACTGTAATTAATACGGTCAATCCCACACTATTTCATAGGAATACTGACTATTGTAAGAACCAAATAGACACAAACCCTCAGTAGAAAGACTCAATCCCACACTTAATGATTCTAAATCAATAGGAGAATTCAATTTGTCAAAAAAAATTCCATGAATCGCCATTAGAGGTGTGATTTATTCTTTTAACAGTTGAAATATTAGTTTTATGTCATAAAATCATTGTCGATGTGTTCTGATACATGAAAAAATGATAAAATCAGGGTGTATGTGGGAAAAATAAAAATTTTATTATAGGATTCAATCTATAAATTCATAGTTGAGACACTTCTTATCAAAATTGACCACATTTGGGACAACTATCCAACAACTCATCTTCACCATAATATATGATTCAATCATTTGAATAAGCATGGTTCTTCTGATAACCAAGACCAATATTATGAACAAACCTCTTTCTTTTATAGGAATTTCTAGGAAAAAATTTCCTATAGGTAATAGTGTTTTAACTAAAGATAATATCTTATAAAAATAGTTTTTTTCTAAATTCCATTATCTGATATATTAGAAAAAAAATTCAATCACTTCAAATTTTCATATCATTTATGAAAGATATAGGGTTTCATCAACATACCTCAAAAACTAATAAAATTGAAATTATTTCAACTCAAGAGTTAAATAAATATCATCATATGTTTCAGTTAGTTTAAAATAATGACCTTCTACATCATGTATTGATATTTGAAACTGTGATAATTCTAGTACCAAATAATCAGTATCTTCTCTAGAACTGTATTTCCCATGTTGATATAAATATAATCAAGTTGAAAAAAAATTTCATTAAATTACTTAAAAAATTTTAAATGTTCAAACATTAACAGGGAACATTGTTTAAAAGGACTTTGAGTTGTCCCTTTTGAAAAAAAAACTATTTATGGGGATGCAAATGATAAGAATACTTAAAAACCCTCAATATATATAGGATTTATACCAGAACAATTTGGATTCCAATTTTTATTTATCCATGTGTGATCATATTATAATAACGTTTATCAACTTCCTAGTTCCATATTTCTATATAAATTATAAAATAATTTTTTTTTGATTAATTTGAGATAATAAACGCACTATCCAAAAAAGAGATGAAAATTAAATTCACTTCTCTAGAATTTTTTTTAATGTCTATTATTTCATAGTTATATATAGTATTAGATTTATAATATATACTAATTTACACAAATTAATAATATTTTATACTTAATACATCTATTTATTTCTAATTACAAGTAATTTATAATAATGACTGCTAATTAGTAGTGACACACTTTTTAGTAGATCACACATAACTATTTTTCCAAAATGATCATATCTTTTCAACATTCTTTAATATAAATCATTATGATCAATCTTCTATGACATAAAAATATCCATTCTCATACATAAAAAAATGCATATCCATACGTCGGAGCATGTTTTTAATATTGATTTTAGTTGGAGAAATTTCCAAGTAGATGAGGAGTTAGGAAAAAGAGACACTTTTACCCATCTAATCATCCAACACAACTTTACCTTACAAGAAGCCAGTAAGAAAAATTGACTCTGATGTACGCATATCAGTCCTCCTGAATAAAAAAATTGATATCTTTTTGTTAGAGAAAATTATTCATAGTGTCTTCTGTGAGAGAATATTTCAAGGAGATGATCCATTGAGAAAAATTAATGTCACCAATCCACTAGAAATTATGCCAATTTATTATTAATTATTGCTAATTATTGATAATTATAATGAATTATTGTGAATCATATCTAATTATTTCTAATTATTTCTAATTATTTATATTTATTGAATATTATTAGTAATTATTTTTAATTGTTTCTATTTATTGCTATTTATTTGTAATTGTTACAAATTAATTCTATTTATTTCGATTTAATGAAATTTATTTCTACTTATTACTATTTATTGTTGTTTATTAATATTTATTGATATTTGATATTATTTATTTCTATTTATCACTATGTATTTCTAATTATTTCTAATTACTGATAATTATTGCTAATTATTTCCATTTATTGTTTTTTATTTATATTTCATAATAATTACTTATTTTTATTGGTATTTACTTCTAATTATTTCAAATTATTTCTCCCAATTTCTAATTATAGCTAATTGTTTCTAATTATATCTATTTATTGGTAATTATTGCTAATTATATTTGATTATAAACAATTGTTACTAATTATTGATCATTACAACTATTAAAAACTAATTATTCTTAATTATTATGGTTTATGCTAATTATTCCTATTTATTGCTATTTATTTCTAATTATTAATATTTATTACTAATTATACCAAATTATTAGTAATTATTTCTAATTATTACAAATTATTACTAATTATAACAAATTATAACTAATTATAACTAATTATTAATATTTAATACTATATCTTAATATAAATTACTATATTTACAAATAATTACCAATTATTTCTAATGATTATTAGTTATTGTGAATTATTATTAATTACTACCAATTATGAATAATTTTTATTAATTTTTACTAATTATTTCTAAATATTACTAAATATTACTTATTATTACTAATGAATCCTAATTATTACTTATTAATCCAAATTGTTTCTAATTAGTCCAAATTATTACTAAATAATCCTAATTAGTACTAATTAATCCTAATTATTACTAATTATTCCAAATTATTGCTAATTATTATGGTCTATTTCTTTTTATTGCAGATTGTTCTTAATTATTACTTTTTATTACTAATTAATACTATTTTTTACTAATTCAAACTAATTATTACTAATTATTACTAATTAGTAAATATTATTACTAATTAATCCTAATTATTACTAATTAATTTTAATTATTACCAGTTAATCCAAATTATTAATAATTATTACTATTAATTACTATTAAATGCAATTAATTAATATTTATATATAAATATGACTATTTATTTCTTATTATTATTATTTAATACAAATTATTAAAAAATATTAATAAATATTTCTATTTATTACTAATTATTACTAATTCTAACTAATTATTACTAATTATTACTATTTGTTATTAATTATTTCTAATTATTAATATTTATTACAAATTATTAAAAATTATTAATATTCATTACTAATAATTACTTAATTTTACTAATTAATCCTAATTATTACTACTTATTTCAAATTAATACTAATAATTAAAAATTATTAAAAATTATTACTGAATAATCCTAATTATTTCAAACTATTCCAAATTATTCCTAATTGTTAATAATTATTACTAATTAATCCTAATAATTACCAACTAAAACTAATTAAAACAAATTAATACTGATTATTACTAAATATGACTAATTATTACTATTTAATACAAATTATTTCTGATTATTCAGTTTATTCATATTAATCATAATTATTACTAATTATTCCTAATTATTTTCAATTAATATTTATTGTTACTAATTAATCCTAAATAATAATTATTAATCAAAATTATTACTAATTATTCCAAATTGTTTCTAATTATTCCAAATTATTTCTAAATTTTAATAATTATTCATAATTATTACTAATTATTACTAATTATTTCTAAATATTACTAATTATTACTAATTATTACTAATTATTACTAATTATCACTAATTATTTGCTAATTATTGAACATTATTTCTCATTATTGCTATTTATTGCTAATTATTGCTAATTATTGCTAATTATTGATAATTATTACTAATTATTTCTAATTATTCATAACTATTCTTCATTATTTCTAATAAATCATACTTATTCCTAATATTTTCTAATTAATCATAGTTAATCATAATTATAACCAATTAATCTAATTAGGACTAATTAATCCAAATTGTTGGACTCCTCATTTAATAATCATGTTTTATTGATCACAAATCCTATTCAACCTGGTTAAATCCTGTAAATTATATCAAATCATGTGATTTATTGTTTAAGTATTCTCTTGCTTTAAGAAGAGCCATTCATGATCATAATTTCTCTACACTGAGATTGGATACTATATACTATCTTTTGACTCAGTCTATAATTATTTATCTGACAAATTATTATGTTCAATTCATTCAATAAGTATCAATGCTAAGGTCTGAATATAGATATTTTCCAAAGTATGAGATACCGTGAATCAGACACTGTAACATTTCGACATTGTGAAATAGACACCGTGAAGTAGACACTGTGATGCAGACACCGTAAACATTGAGACATCGTGAAGCAGACATCGTGAACATTCAGACACTGTGAAGCAGACACCATGATATCAAGACAGCATGAACAAGACACCATGAAGAAGACACTGTGAACATGAGACACTATGACCATAATACACAGTGACCATAAGACACCGTGACCGCTAGACACCGTGACCGCGAGATACCGTAACTATGAGACACCGTGACAAATCCAGACACCGTGTGAAGGAGACTCTGTTTCAATGACACACTGTGACATCGTTTGCTAATATATTTTATCGTTATTCAATTCAATCACTAGCAGACATATTTGAAGATTTTAATGCACTGACATAATTAATGATTCTTTATAGACATATCATTAGACACTACAAGGTACAAGGTGCAGAATACATGCAACCTGTCGCCCCCAACACATTCACTCCAAGATAAAAGAGTAATGTAGCCCAGAAACAAATAGAAATGTGAACATATGCAAAAAAAAATGTAAGAAAAACATGATAGAAAGAACAAGAAGGTGGGCATGAGGGAGACAACAGAATACATTCTTTTGAATTGGATCATGCAACTCGACTCTACAGAAGAACACACAAAGCATACTGGAATCCAGAGAACATATTCACACTGTCAAAACATCACGAATAACACAAGTCAGATCTGTCTGACTTACGACACTCTGTTTTCCAGACAAGGCTAATGAAATTGTCTTCTATGAATGCAAGCACAAGGGACATATTAAGGCTGACATTCAAAATCTCATGTACAAAAAGAAATATGAGGACGAGGAAAAGAATTATAAAAAGGAAATGAAAGCAACATGGAGTGCTTTTGAGGAAAGTTCTAGCTACTTAGAAACATCACACGATGAAAAGGAAAATAAATCCAATATGTGTTTTATGAAAAACACATCTGAGGTAACACATGACTCATTTGTACATGATTCATACTATTCTGAAGATGAGAGTGTCTCTAAGGAAATGACTAATAAAGAAATGTTTGAATACTGTAACATGCTTGAATAAACATGCACTAAACAAAAATACAAATATAAATCATTGAAGAAACAGTGTGCTCTTACTGTGACTATTAAATCTGATATCACAACTGAAAAGTAGAAAAATTCCCAAATGCTCAAAGAGAAAAACGAATTAAAAATGTCTAATGAGCAATTGATGAATGACCATGAAATGTTAACCAATGGGAAGAATACCCTTACTCAAATTCTAGGAAAACAAATTCCCAGTTAATACAAGACTGGCATTGGTTATCAACATAGAAAAAGAAATATAGGTCTAAAAAATTTTGTTTCACGATCTAGGACATATAGTTTTACTTCCAATTTTGGATACAAATCATCTATTTCATGTTATGATACACTGTCTGTTGTATCAGGTTTTTTTGGACCGAATAGATTTTTTTTCAAATACGTAACTTAATGCTTATAGGAAACCTATGAAGCAAATATGGGTTCCCAAAGCACTTATTACTAATATTACTAGACCCAAACAAGTATGGGCACCAAAATCTGTTTTTTCTTGATAATTTTATAGGAAACAGAATTAAGGAGTTCCTATAAAACTGTATGGTACTTTGAAAATGGATGTTCAAGTCACATGAAAAGAGACTACTCATGCTTCATGATCCTAATGAAAATAGTTGTAGGACATGTCACATTTGGTGACAATGCCAAAGGAAAGATTATTGGGCTCGACCAAATCGATAACTCTAGCTTAGTTTTAATTTATAAAGTACTATTTTTTTATAGATTAAAATATAATTTTCCTAGTATCTCACGATTATGTGATGATGGATTTCATGTTAGATTTGAAAATAATGCTTGAAATATCATTAATTCTAATGATGAATAAGTGTTTTCTTGTTTAAGAAATGAAAATTTGTACTCTGTTAATATATATTTTTTAGATTTTCAAAATGCATCATGTTTAATTGTATTTCGTAATGTGTCTTGGCTCTAGAATAAGAGACTAAGACACTGTAATATTCACTCCCTTATAAAGTTAACTAGAAAAATCATAGTAAAATAATTGACCAAACATGTGTTTCTAAATGACAAAGTGTGTAATCCCTATCCAAAGGAAAACAACACAAAATTTACTTCAAACCAAAGAATGACATGTCAGCTTCTCAACCTATCGAACTAGTTCACATCGATTTATTTGGACTATATAGAGTTTCTAGATTAAATGGGAATCACTATGTTTATTTTCTTGTAGATGACCTTTCTAGATATACTTGAACCTTTTTTATGGCTCACAAGAGTGAAGCCTACACTTATTTTACTAAATATTCCATGTTTATAGAAAATCATCGTGGGCTTAGAATCAAATACTTATGAAGTAACCATGGCCGTGAGATTAAAAATCAAGAGTTTGAATCCTTTTTCTCACAAAATGGTTATAGTCACAATGTCTCGGCCCCTAGAACACCTAAAAAAAATAGAGTTGTAAAAAAAAGAAATAGAACCCTATAAGAGATTTCCATAACAATGCTTATTAAAAATGACCTACACATTTATTTTTTGTTTGGAGTAGTCAATAAAACATGCTACATTATCAATAGAGTGTTGATCAGACCCATTCTTAAGAGGACTCCTTATGAGTTATGGAACAATAGAAAACCCAATGTTTACAAATTCAATGTTTTTGGCTGTAACGTCTATATTATTAATACAAAAAACAATATTGAAAAATTTGCATCCAAGAGCGATGAAGGTATCTTTTTAGCATATTCTATGTCTAGTAAAGCCTATAGAGTGTTCAATAAAAGGACTAAATGGGTGGAAGTGTCTGTCTATGTAAAATTTGATGAAGCTAATCAAAGAGAGCATAAAATCATCTCTAGAAAACCTAGAGGATGATTTATCAAATCTGAACATCAATACCAAATCCTCAAACACTTATGTGAAAGAAACATTGAAATCATCCAATTCTGGAAATTCCCAAGAATCAATTCACAATAAACAAGATCCTGTCGATGAACCTGAAATCACTAGTCCCTCTTTTACTAGAACTGTTAGAACTCTTAAGAACATTCCTTTAGATGATGTTGTAGGATACCTAAAAAAAGGAACACAAAATACAACTTCTCTTAGAAATCAGGTATAACATGAAGCCTTCTTGTCACATCTTGAACCTAAAAACATTAATGATGCTATAAATGATGAAGTTTGGTTGATGGCTATGCCAGAAGAAATTATTCAGTTTGAAAGGATCAAATTTTGGAAACATGATGAATGAAATTTAGACACATTTACTATAAGAACTATATAGGTTTTTAGATATAAGGTAGATAAATCTTGTAACATAGTTATAATCAAGGCTAGATTGGTTTCTCAAAGAAATATTCATGAATAAATAATTGACTATAAGGAGAATTTTTCATCAGTAGCTAGACTCGAATCCATCAGAATCCTTCTTGCCTATGTTGCACATATGAATTACGAACTATATCAAATAGATGTTAAAAGTGAATTCTTAAATAGTTATATAAGTGAGGATATTTTTGTTGAACAACCCCTGGATTTACAAATCGTCATTTTCCAAATTATATTTTTAAATTATAATAAGACTTATATGGTTTAAAACAAGATCCAAGAGCCTGGTATGATAAATTAAGTACTTTTCTTATTTCTAATGGTTTTACGAAATGAATAGATGATCCTAATATTTTTATAAAACGAATTTCTAATTATGTATTAGATGTTCAAACATACATAGATAAAATTATTTTTGGATCTCCAAAAAATTCTTTATGTGTTGATTTATCTAAAAATATTCCAGAAGAATTTGAAATGAGTTTAATTAGTGAACTAATATTCATTCATGGATTTCAAATCTTTCAAAATAATGATAGAATCATTTTAACTCAATGTAAATATACTATAGATCTTCTAAATCATTTTTTATTGGATAACACTAAAAGTAGTAACACTCTCATGAGTACCACTTGTTTGTTTGATCTTGGTGAAGATGGAAAATATGTCGATCAAACTACTTATAGAGGAAGGATTAAAAGTTTACTCTACTTGACTACTAGTCGAACTGACATTATGTTTAATGTGTGTATGTGTGCTCGTTCTCAAGAAAAGTCTATTGAATATCCATTAAATGATGCAAAGATAATTTTAAAATACCTCAAGCATACACCCAATCTAGGACTGTTCTATCATATAGGAAAATCATTTGAAATAGTTAGTTATTATGATGCTGACTTCATTTGGTTTTAGTTAGAATGAAAAATAACCATTGGAACATGTCACACTTTAGGGAAGTCACTAGTATCATGGTGTAGTATGAAACCAAATTCTGTTATAGTATCTACTACAGAACCTATATACATAGTTGTTGGTAGTAGTTTTGCACAAATTTTTTGGATAAACATACATTACTAGATTATGGATATCAATTCAGGCATGTACCAAAAAACTGTGATAAAACCAGTGTTATTAACATCTAAAAAAAATCATGTTTCACATTCTTGGACAAAACATATTGATGTAAGACATCACGTTTTGAGAGATCATTATAAAAAAGGTAATATCACTTTAGAATTCATTGGTACTGAGTATCATCTTGCTCATATATTTACCAAATCATTAAATTCTGAAAGAATATATTACATTATACATGAATTAGGAATGATAAATCATAAGTAAATATCTTACTGTTTCATGATTACAGTCTCACAATTAGTGCTTCATGACTACTATCTGATAGTTACTATCTCACCGTAAAGTTCATTTTTACTGTTTCACCCTAAAGTAAAAGTTTATTGTCTCACCGTAACGCTTAGTTACTATCTCATTGTATTATTGTCTCACTGTGTTACTGTCTCACAGTAAAATTCATTCTTTGTCTCACCATAAAGACCTGATATGATCTCACTGTAAATATTTTTTATGATTATAATATTTTAATTAAAAACCATATCGTGGTAATTTTCCTTTTTACCATTATGTTTTCCTGCACTTTTACTTTTACGATGTTTGGTATTCCTAAATGATAAAATTAAGGAAGTATCATTTGTCCTTCATGCGATATTTCTATTATTCACTCATTTGTAACCTCTCTTCAAACCTAAAACCCTTATCTCTCTCTCAATCCTTCGGTGGATGACTAGGATGAAACTTCCTTCATTGTCGACTCCTAAGAAACATAGCTCAAAGAAAAAGAAAATTTCACCCAAGCTAGCAAACAAAGGTCCTCTAATCCCAAATCTGTTAAACTGAGATTTCATACCTAAGAAAGAGGTTTTCCCTAAATGGATTCTGTCAAGTATGTCTGTGCTTCTGAATATTTTAAAAGAGCACAGATGACTATAGTATTTTTCGAAGTAATATAAGTCAATCTACCATAAGTTAGTGGAAAAGGTTTTTCAATATGTTCATTTCTCCTTTGAGTCTGAAGATGGATATGTTGTGAGAAACTAGATCAATGGGAAAAAATTATCATTCTCTTTGAGGTTATGGGTTGCATGCCTTAGGATACGTCATGAATTCATCTGTGAGGATTATTAGAGAGGACCTCCACCTTCAACTGAATTCTTTGATCTGGAGGAGGCATTGAATGCCTTAACTGGAAATGGCACTAAGAGGAGATCCATTAGGGCTGAACTAGATGAATAATCAAGGCTTATATTAAAGTTTATTCTGAATGTATTTATCCCCAAAAAATATTATTTTGTTATTTTAAAATATTAGGATGTGTATATGATTCTTCTTATGAAAAATGGGCATAAATTAAACCTTTTAAAGTATATCATACACCATATGTGTGAACTTATCAAAGACACATCCAAGTAAACCTCCCTATTTTACCCTCATCTTATCTCAACTATACTTCATGCCAAAGGTCTGGTTGGACTTAATGTGGAAGTTGTAATGGATTGTGAGTACTGCCTTCAAACAGTCACTATCATGTGGATGAAGATAAATTTGAACCATTGGAAAAGGAATGGGTAGAAGAAATGATAGACTTTATGAAATATTCAATCATGTGGAACATCCCTCAAGACGAAGAGATATTTCTGATCCTGACTTAGAACCAGATGAAGTTTTTGAGTACTCTTCTGAAGAAGAAGAAGAAGAAGAAGAGGCTGTTGTGCTCCCCATGGAAACTGTTTCTGTTGAGGAAGATAGAACTCCTATCACTCTTGTTGTAAGTGAAAAATAAGTCCCTGCACTTACAGAAGTTGTTACTCTGGAAGCTCAAACTGAGGCTAAAATATAATCTATTTCTAAAGAAACTAAAAAAATGTCACGGAAGAACCTATATTGGAAGAGCTACATGTTATGCAAGAGGCTAACCTTGAGGAACTCCCATTGGAACGATCTTTTCATGATTTCATTCATTCGATTGAGGAAAGGATGGAGCTAGATTTTCAGTTAGTGAGATAGGAAATTAGTAAAGACCTATGAGATGAATTTGTGGAAATATATCCAGATCCTAGGACTCTCAATTCTGAGACGGATGCAACCATTGAGGGGGGGAAACCCCGAATATGTAATCTACTAAAGTACCAAACCCAATTATTTCAATTTATGTAGACACTCGATATAAGTTCCTTAGTTTCTATGATGTGGATGACTCTCAGCAAGTCTCAGCAATATGTCTTGACCTTTCCACTTTGTTCGAGTTGAAATCGGTCTCTAATATAGCCCCTATTAATGAACCTGAAACTGTATCAACCCCTGTTTTTGAACCTTAATCAGACCAACCATCCTTTTTGTGTAAGTATTATGTAAAGTAATTTAGTGCTACCCTTTTCTTTGGTGTTGAAAAAGTCTTGAATTCCCAACCTGCTCCTGTGACACATCTAAGTGAGAAAGATTCCTCTTTATTGTTGGAGTAATTTATTTGGAAAATCCAGCCCAAAATTCATCATGAGATTCAGGAAGTAAGTGTTGAGAACAGACTACTTAGTGATGAAGTGGAGACCATGAGAGGTATAATTGATGAAATTTAGAAAGAGATTCATTCGAGATCAAAGCTTGTTTCTCATTCTGTAGAACCGGATGTTCATCAAATCCCACAGGATGTTGTGTCTCAGATTCAGCCACACTTAGCTTCCTTATCTGAAAATGCCGAGGAAAGGAACAAATAGATTGTGAAGGAGATAAGAGATCTTGTTGAAAATCTAAACAATATAACTGATGAGTATATGAGGTGTCTTTAAAAAGTGTTGAACAAACTGAAATCTCTAACCTCACCTATCAATGCTTCTAATGCATATAGGAAATCATCTCAACTTTCCCTAGATAGTGACTTGCACAGAACAATGGTCAAAGAAGAGCTTCAGAATGTGCTCAGTGGATTCAATAAAGATTCTCAACATGAAGATATTAAGAACTGTGACATAGTTCTTGATCTTGTCCAAATCCATTCTAAAATTTCTAATGATGCTCAGCAAGAGATTTCCAAAAAAGTGGATCTCTATTTCAACCAAATATTATAGAAGACTGACATGAATTCTTACTTCATGCATCATATGGAAAATTTGCAGATGTTATCTCTTACTCAATATTTCAAGACCCAAGTCCAAAAGCTCACAGAATTCACTCATTTGATGGACATGTTTATGGAGAACAAGGATGATTTTGAGAAAGCCATACAGAATGGTGGAGAGATCATTGTGGATTTTATCAAACTCATGGGGCCCTATCCTCATGTCCAGAGTAAAAACATTGTTGCTCTTGTGGATGCACCTCTAAGACCTGGATTTCCTACCTTCACTTCTGCCCTAGCCTCTAATTATGTGACTTTTCTTCAAGATCTAAGTCAGATCAGTAATGTGATCCTTGATCAACAACTATATCATTATTCTACTGCACCTACTCTGGCTCCCTCTGTTTTTGAGGGCATTCCTTTACCTTCTATATCGTCCAGCTCCTTCCCTTATTCTACCTCATCCTCTGATCCTATGGCTTCCTCTTCAGTAGCTGCTGAGAAAGGAAAAGAGAAGACCAGTTAGTGAAGAAGGACAGTGTTCACTCCTTTTTGATAGGAATGATATTGCTTTTGTTTTTCTTATTTCTGTTTGTACAAGATCTTTTTTTCTATAATTAAATGTGTGATTTTCATGACTTATCTTATTCAATATTTTTGATAATCCCAAATGGGGGTGAAACATATATATGTTATGCATTTATCTCTATATCTATAGTTGAATCAAATATTCACCTTAACTCTACATGATTTATGATCATCAAAAGGGGGATATTATTGGACTCCTCAAGTACTAATCATGTTTTAATGATCACAAATCATATTCAACCTGGTTAAATCCTGTAAATTATATAAAATCATGTGTATTATTGTTTAAGTATTCTCATGATTTAAGAAGATCTATTCAAGATCTTAATTTCTCTAGACTCAGTTTGGATACCATATAATATCTTTTGACTCACTTTATAATGATTTCTCTGACAAATGATGAAGTTTAATTCTTTCCATAAGTATCACTGCTTATGTCTGAATATAGATATTTGTCTATGTCTGATACAATGTGAAGCAGACACTATAACATTCAGACACCATGAAGCAGACCCCATGAATCAGACACTGTGAAGTAGACACCGTGAACATTCATACACAGTGATGTAGACACCATGAACATTCATACACCATGAAGTAGACACTGTGATATCCAGACAACATGAACAAGACCCCCTGAACAAGACACTGTGACCATGAGACACCATGACCAGAAGACACCGTGACCATTAGACACCGTGAGCATAAGACACCGTGACCACAAGACACCGTGACCGTGAGACACCGTGACTATGAGACACCATGACCAATCCAGACACCGTGTGAAGGAGACACCATTTCCAACACATACTGTGACACCCTTTCCAGATATTTTTTCTTTCTTTCAATTTATTCCCTAACAGTCATATTTATATATTTTAATGAACTTACATAATTAATGTTTCCTTGTAGATATATCATTGGATAGTACAAGGTATGAGGTGCAGAATCCATGAAACCTTTCGGCCCCAAAACATGCACTCTAAGATAAAATAGCAATGCGGCCCAGAAACAAAAAGGGGTGTGGACATATACAAAAATCATGTAAGAAAAAACTATAAAAATAACCAGTTTGTGGGGCTGTGAGAGACAATAGAATAAATTATTGCGAATTGGATCATGCAACTCGAATCTACTAAAGAAAACACAAAGCGTACTAGAATCCAGAGAACATCTTCACATTGTCAAAACATCATGAAGAAGACAATCCAAATATGTCTGACTTAAGACACTCTGTTTTCCAGACAAACACTCATGTTCTGCATCTGCTTCATCTCAGAAGTCCATAGCTGCAAAGATCAACACATAGAGCACTTCTAAACCTATCTCAATATTACTTCTTTGTTGTGTATCATTTTATTAATTTTCTAGTAGAGTGTTTATCTATATTGAAACATGCTCTGTCTCTTGAATTAAACTGAAGGATACATGATATCCTTACTCAAACACTCATTTGCTCTTGTGTATACCCACTAATTAGTGTGGAAGAGGACCTTGTGTGGCCTGGTCATCTGTACCCATGAAGAACTATGGAAGAGGTCCATATGTGACCTAGACAGTCCTGTGTACTATTCTTTAACCCTGATCTATGGTGTGGATCTAGTTTATTTATATAAACTGCTTGGTGGCAGGTGATAACCAAGTTGAGTGGATTAGGTCTTGGATTGAGACTGAACAACTTGTTTCATATCCGTTGTGCTGCTTAATTTAGTTTTCTCTATTTTACTGCTCTAGTGGATAATTCAAAAATCCCTAAACATACTTATATAGTTAATCTTGGAAAGAAGTTATAATTATATTGCCTAAATAGAATAGATTCAAAAGTAATATTAATCACTGATACTAAGATTACTCGGAACTAATCAATCATCAATGAAGTTATTCAAATAGTCAACCCTTTATAACCATATTAGTTTGATTAACTAGGCTGTATTAAATCTTTTGGAGAAACATTTTCGAAATACCTTTTAATCATAATTTTTTAATGATACTCAATTCCCCCCTTCTTGAGTATTCTACTCCGACCACCACTAGTTAATCATAATTATGTCTAATTATTATTAATTTTTTCTACTTATTCCAAATTATTTCTAAATATTTCCAAATATCCCTAATTAATTCAATTAATTTATAATTTTTACTAATTAATCATATTTATTTTTAATTATTGATAATTAATCATATTTAATATTAAATATTATGTGTAATTCCTAATTATTAATAATTAATCCAAATTATTACTAATTATACTAATTATTACTAATTAATACTAATTATTACTAATTAATATTAATTATTACTCATTATTCTTATTTAATAATATTTATTGCTATTGATTACTAATTATTCCTTATTATGACTAATTATTACTAATTATTAATATTTATTACTATTTACTTCTAATTATTCTTAATTATAAATAATTTTTCCTAATTATTACAAATTACTCATAATTATTTCAAAATATTATTATTTATTCATAATTACAACTAATTAATCATATTTATTACTAATTAGTACTAGTTATTACAAATTATTACAAATTATTACTAATTATGACAAATTGTTTTTATGTATCAATAATCATCAATAAATATGACTAATTATTACTAATTATTGTTATTTATAAATATTTATTTCAATTTACTACATATTAAGCTAATTTTACTAATTATCGCTATTTTTTACTAATTATAACTAATTATTAATAATTATTAATAATTTTTCAAATTAATACTAATGACTAATAATTAATAATAAATAATATAACTTGTAATTAATACTAATCCCATTGATTTTTAAGAAAAAAATAATGAAAAATTAAAAGATCTAATTCTAATTTAATTCACAAGCAGCTAATTAACAATAATTATAGCTAATATCAAATAAATTTTTGTAACGAAAATAAATAAATAGATAATATCATAAAACTAAATCATTCAGAAGATTTATTTTGCGAATATTTCTCTGATTTAAAAAAATTATCCAAAATATTTTTTGAGAGAAAAATATATGTATAGAGGGAGAAAGGAGTAGAGAAAGAAATGAAATTATAGAATGATAGATGGCGGTATATATAGATTATACTAGTTGCGAAAAAATTATTTGTGACATGATTTATGTTGTAAATAGTAATATTTACGATGTGTCCCATCATAAATACTAACCCCCTATTAATTATGTGTGGTGGTTAAAAAGGTATTTGTAATGAGACCCATCACAAATACCAACATTTCAACATACTATTTCTGAACAGAGATAAATCTTGTAGAAAATACTAAAAGACATAGTTGGGTATTTGTGATGGGTTTATATGGTCGATGCAAATACCCTTCCCACGGTTTGCCGCACTACTTGTGCAATAACCTTTGTGACTGGTACCGTCTGTCCATCACTAATAACAGATTATTTAAAATGGGTAGAAGGTCTTTTCGAAAATAGTCACTCCAAAAAAACTATTTGAAATAATACATTTGACATTCATAAATACCTTATCAGAAATACCCATTTTTCCATAGTGAAAATTCGCAATTGTAACAATGCACAAAAAGAACGACAATTTTCACCCATGGGTGACATGGGTTTTCTCTCATATATGTGTTAGCTATTCCCATGAATGAGCTAATTACCATGGCATGACACATCCTATTCTCCATTCAACCATACCAATGAAAATCCCACAAAAAGAACCGCTCTAATACCACTCTATATCATCCTTGTCCCAGAAGCTAGAAAATAGTGATCAGATCCGAGTCACAATATGTCCTAAGGCATGACTCCCCATACACAAGAGGAATATGACTATCAACAACTGTCAAATAGGTTACATGGGGAGACTATAACCTCATTAAAATATTAAACCATATTAGATAAAAAAATAGATAATGAAAAAATACATGTAATAACTAACAACCATGAATAACCACAGTCTCCCAATACTGGATACAAACCATATCCAAAATTAAAATATGTTATGTCATGTCATACAATGCTATGTCATCAGAAACCAAAATAAATACAACCACTGCAATTCCGAAAATGCTTCTTACTTCAAGAATGGAATCCCATTCATGTACATCCCAGACCTAACTCAAGTCCCAAGAATTGGGCCTTTGCCATTTCCCTAACCTGCAATCATGAAATCTTATAAGGTACCCAATGAAATCCCAATTAGGACGTGAGTACAACATAGTAGGACACCACCAATGGTGTTGATTAGTATATTATATAAATAGATAGTTCATGTAAATACTATGTAAATTATATATAAATAAAATATAGTATGGGTGACACTATTTAACCATCTAGAAATTAACCATTCATAACATTACTCCCATTTCATCATTTACATCATCTTCTTTACCTTTTCAATTACCATCATGTGTCTCAGTTTTTATCCATTAACTACATTTTCTTATGGTCTAAGGCATCCTAAATTATTTACAATGAAATAATTCAAGACCACATTCCATTAGTGATAAACACATCAAAATCTACCTTGGATCCATCATCCTAAAAATCTTATCGAATGAACCCATTATGACCTTATAAGAACAACCCATGTACCTAAGCCATGCATTTCTAATTGGGGTTAGAGCAATAGTCCAAGCCAAAAATGTTGGAGGTGCCTTCTTCCATTATCCCACCACCATGCCATGTGCACTTTCTTATATACAGATCCAATTCATCATACGTACAAAATCCCAACCACACAATCACAATATACCATACCCCAACAATACATCCAAATCAAAATGGGATATAATATTTTTTTCATAACACATTATTGCATTACCGTTTATCTAAATTCTTATTTATTATACCTAAACTGATTATGCATATTCACTTGTTTCCATACATCAACCCACATATAATATTCAACAATTACCACATTTTAACTGACTTAAATCATTCATCATTTCCCATGTATTAACCCCCATATGCATATAATGGAAAAATCATTCCATGGGGCACTTTCACATTAATCCCATTTTAACCCATTTTCATATCTTGCCAAATAATTCCATAGACATTATCTACATTTAAACGGATCTATCCATATTATCATCTTAATAATCACATAATAAAATTTATATGCATGCCATGAGATATACCAAATTGAATGTCAATTTATAGTTAAGGTTTCCGTTAACAATGTTTGGGAAGATTTGTGCACCCATGGGTGGACCAAATTGGTCAAGTCATCTTACATGAATCCCATTGAGATCATGAGGGGTTCAATTTTCCATTTGGATACCCATAATATAAACTCTAAATAGATGAATAAAGAACAAAACAAGGTAAAAACATGAACACTAGATTATATGCAGTAACCATCCTTAAACTATGGGATATAAATTTACACCACCGACCACAAATTTGATGATGAACACATTCCTAATCGAGGACTTATATTTGAACTCAAAAATACCTTCACGATTCTACCTAAAACCCACTGATGAAAGAATATTTTATGTATTTTGAAGAATATCTCCCAGATAGAATCACTAATTTGGAAAAGAGAATAATGGAGAGGATTAGACTCACCATGATATTTAATATTCATCCTTCGATGCTCCAAATAGCCTTGAAAAAAGGGATATTAATCCATGATAGATCTTATGTGTTCTTGTTCATCACTGTAAATTCAAGAGAGTAAATGGCGGATAAAATCATGTGATTATTTAAAGACTTCTAATGGAAATATTATAATTTTTTGAACTTTTAGTGGGGCACACTATTTACCCGCACATTTTTCCAAACTGTGAACCATACACTTTCTTGGGGAATTTGTTTCACCAATTTATCTTGGGAGCTTCAAATTGTTTGGAAATCACATTCTAACTATGCGACATGCCACTATCAAAAACTACATGGATTGGCCTCCCACCTTGTATGATTTACATAACTATGTAACTCCCATTTGCCAACCATGTAGGTTGACCCAGTTTCTATTCCATCATTTAAAAAAACCTTGAAACACCCTCGAGGCCTATCAACAACCTTGGAAACACTTAATTATACAAAAAAAGCGATTAAAACTAAAATTTTCATAGTTACATACATTCATGAAGTCCCAGATATTTCAAGTGGCTTCTGAACTTGTTGAAGGAAAATATCAGGTCATTGAATATTCATATAAACACATGTATACTTTTAAAATTATACAAACATGTAACAACCCCTATCATTATTGGTTGAAAATTTCAAGAGGTAATGAAAATTTCCCATTTTGTAGATTGTTATTTTGGAGAATCAATGATCATGTATGTATTAAAAGATTCTGTATTCCTCTAAAGATTATTTTAATAATGGTTGGAGATATTGGATGATCTGATAAAAATTTTGAGTGCATCTAGAAGTGTTCCTACAATTTTTCAGAGTTTTTGGGTGGAATCCTGAAATAACACACTGTTTCAGGCCATGAATTATCATTTGTTGGTCAGATGAGTCTTTTTCATGAATTATCATGACATAAAACCCAATTTCACTCCATTAATACCACCTAAGATGTAGTTTGGGTATTTTAGAGTGATGATATTTCTCTAGAAACCTCCCAATTAATTCTTATGAACGACTTACACATTATTGATAATGGAATTGTGGGTTTTGGCCTATAGGATCCACTCTAACATTGGTTCTTCTCTATTCAAAGTGTCATATCATGTGATGATTTTCTATCAAAATGTTTTAGACCTTGTAATCCATAGATTTATTATCTCTTCCTAAATTCCTTATAATTAATTTTTGATTATGATTAGAGAAGATAGATTGAAATTATACTATATATTGAAGGAATATTTGGAGGATGATGGGGATTCTTGTCATCATGGAAAGAGGACACCCCATGATGATGAATAAATTTCATTTATTGGAAGAACATTGAAGGTATGTACTTTCAGGATCCCTTCTTCTTCTTCTTTTGTAATATTGAGTTAAAATGTCAATCATATGATGGAATTTATTTGAGGATTCTTATTATATTATAATTGGTTTTATGCTGTAAATGGATTGAACTCCATTGGATAGCATTGCAATTAAAGGTAAATCGACGCGTGTGTTTCATAAAATGATCAAATTTAATTATATTAAACATGTAAATTAATTATTATAATGATATAAGGATTTTTTCTAGAGTGTTGTCATAAGTGACTTATTGAAATTTCATGGATGGTTGATCACAATCCTGCAAAGAGGTTTTATCTGGTATGTCATTCACCATGTAATTCATTCATCATTGAAAGGGAGTTCTATTTTATTAATTTAATTAATTATAAATTTTTTATGATTAATTATTTGAAAATCATGTGCATGAGATAGAAAATTGTGGAAATTTATGGAGTCCAAATAGATATAGATGAATGAAAATAGTAGTTGGGATTTTTTTATGTGTGGTATTTTACTCAGTTGAATGTAGGTGGTATTGGGTACTCCTCCCTTTGGTATGATCTAAATTTGTTGGAATGAGATATAAGGTTTTCTTTATTGGTTGAACAACCCTTGATTAATAATTTTTTTAATAACAAGTTAGTTTTAATTAATTAATTATTATAATTTCAGAATTAATTAATTTAAATATGCATAATATAATTGGACAATGTGAGAAAGGCCATGACGGTCACTTTGGTAATTGATTAATGCCTCCACATGTGGCCAAGGCTTAATCACTGATGAGTTACATAAATTATATAGGCCATATTTACTATGTGGTTGTGAAACGTGATACCTAGATAACATTAGAACATGTTTGTTACATTTACCATATATGTGTGTGTCTATATCCCCTGAGACCATATATGATGATTTATTACAGAAGTGTACCTAGGTGGAATACTAGAATGTTTCAACCGTGATCACATATATAACTTCTTTAACTCATAATAATATTCCATGGTCTTCTTATATGTATACCCTTTATTCATTCATTTCATACATTTGTTTGCGTAACTCGTTTTTCCATGCTTGATTGGGATCACATGTTGGTGTGTGTATAGTAACTTTAGAACAATGATTGGTATTCCTTATTCTTATTTGCTACAATATTTATTACTTATGGTATTTTATTGCCTATGGAACCATGAATATAGTATTAGGATAATATAGTTTCATAGTTTTGGATATATGAACTCTTTGAGGGGGAGTGTGATGACTTGAAAAATGCAATGGACTATTGGAAGTTTTATGGTACTGGTAGGATCATAGACATGTTATTGATGCGGGGGTTCACTATGTGTGGAAATTAAGAATCCATTACATATAGGGATATGTGGCATAATTTTAACAACCTAAATATTTAATTTAAAATAATAATAATTGTGATATCTCTTCTAACATGAAACACAAAACATTAAGTTAATTTAGATATACTATTAAAACTATATTATGTAAATTTTATCATTATAACCCAACTATTAAATTGGTGGGTATGTATATAAATAACAACATTATGAAGTATACATATAATTTCTCACCTCAATATAAATTTTTTTATTTATCTCTTAGGAAAAAATGACTCGTTTTTAGTGAAATCCTTTTATTCTTGTGAAATGAATCTTCATCAAAAGTTACTTGTATTTTATATTGTACATTAAAATTATAATTAATTTATAAAATTTTAAACAAAATATTTTAAAAAATAAATATCTTTTTTTCATCACCATATCAAATATAACATATTATAAAATTTTGGGAATTAAATGTATTGATTGATTTTGTTATTGAATAGTGAAAAATACTGATGTTTCAAATACACTCATTTCTTTTCATTAAATAGTTCTATTAAAAAGTTCAATCCTATTTTGAATTTGGTCTTATAGTGACAGATTATCAAATTTATTTATAATAATAAAATTAAATCTATTTTAATCATCAATATTATTTATTTTGAAATAATTTAATATTTAGGCTTAAAAAATGATTTTTATAAAAAATATTCTAATTTTTTATGAATTGAAAATAAAGTCTATTTATTTCACCTATATTGATTGAATATTGAGAAACATTGATACCATATTTTTAATAATTAGGTTCAATTTTGTTAATTACTTCAATTTTAAGTTTATTCATTATGAATAACAATCTTGGTAAGTATTTGTCACCATGGTATGCATAAAATTGGTAAAACAAGGTAAAAAATATGAGGTATGTTCTCCAATTTATCCAAAGACATTACTTTATTTCATTATATTATAATTATTAATTAATATACATCCAATATTTGAATATATGGATCTTTGGTGACATTTTTATTTATAATGACATTTAAATTTTTTATGTATAGAAAAATACCAATGTCTCTCTCTTACATTTAAATTTTTTTATATGTTATCAGAGAGATAATAATAAGTTCTAAGTGAATATTAAATGTTGTTTTGAGAATAATGAAATTATAAATATGACAGGTTTTTATTTCTAAATTTTAGTGACTATATAATTACCTTAAACTGTAATTCAATATTGACACGGAGTTTGTAGAAATAGTAGAATAATCAATTTAAATGGTTGTAAAAAATCAAATGTAATATTTTCAGCTGACATACAGTGTATAAGTAATGATTTATGGTAAAAATAATTTTTAATTTATTTTTAATGTTCTAATTTATTTTTTTATTATGTGGTTTTTATATTCATGTTATTGGAATAATGTCAAATGATAAATGAATGGTTTTGTATGAAAAAACATTTTATTACATTTATTAAAAATTAAAAAAATAATGAATATGAAATATTTGGGTGATATATTAAGAAAAAATTTATATCATAGTCATTTATGGAACAATTATTACCTTTTAAGAAAAATTATAACCATTGAAGACTGAAAAATTCATTTCCATAGTAGAGGATAAAAATGGTATATTGGGGGTTAAACAAAGAGATAATGATAAATTTTATAATTAAACCCATCTCAGTAATGTTTTATGTACGTATATAGACCTAATCATATGTAAAATTAGAATATGACTCCATTTGGAATCATTTTTCATGAGTATGACACTATTATATTTTAATCTTTTAATAAATTCCAATTCTATCCTCCAATTCGGTTAAGAAAGAACACCCATCATTTATCTTTTATATAGAACATTTAGCTATATAGATCACCAGATACCTACCCAAGTAACTTATAAACATCATTATACATTATTTGGATGTTTTTCATCCTAAAATACAATTACAATGGTTCTTAATAAAGGATCTAATAAAATATAATCGAATTTGAGGAAATCATCCTTCCCGACAACTTTCAATTTATTTCTTCTTATAAGACAACTATTTATACATAATTAATCAGAACATAATAAATTAGTTATCGTAACTATATATAAATTTTATTATTATTAAATAATCACAGTTATTCCCCACCATTTCCATTAAATGTGAAGAAAAATTATCAGTCATTCCTATTTGTGAACTACCACCTCCAGGTAATGATACATTCCATTTCCCATAACAATATTTCTTGGATGGTTATTATGATGGTTTTAATTTTTCTATATAATATTTATAAAATCATTATTATATTTTTATTATAATATCATATCTAATTTTTTACCTTCCGATCCATTATAAAATGATAACATCATTCGTGCGTAGGCCTGTGGTACCACCTCAATGAAGTGATGTGATTCGTTTTCAATTTCCTCTTTACATGGAATGTAATAAAGAAATATTTAATATATATTTTTGATATTAATTATATAATTAAGGTTTAGGAATGATAAAAGAATACCTATAGTTATTTTAGTTTTTTGAAAAAGAAAACAAGAAATAAGGCGTATGTATGGTTTACCAACTCTATGAACAATTTAAATAATTTATCTATATTTACCTTTTATTTATGATTCCAATATATATATATATTTAATGGATATTTACTATATTTATATGTGATTAAAAATATATATATTATGGAACCATGATTAGTTTTTAAGGATTAGAAATTCCAAAATAAAGCCCTCACGAAAAACAAAACATTTAACACCCAGAAACAATGATTTTTATATGGAATTATTAATAAAAGGGTGCTAAAATATAATGAATAGATTTTATATATATTATAGTATTTTAAATTATTATTATCTATAATTATAATAAATTAAAATTTATTATAAATGAGGTTAGATAATTTTTGAAGCATGTTGAACATGAGGTAAGTGATTTTTATATCACTTTTATTTGTGAAAGACACATGCCATATTCACCACAAGATATTTTATGTGGTGAATTTATTATAAATTAATGTATTTTTTAATTATTTACATGAAAAGTATTTTCATATAAATATACATATAATATTCTATTTTTAACATGGTCTAGATTTAGATATTACATTAGTGGTAAGAGATTCAAGTTATAATCTCATTGTTTATCATGATTTTTTATGAATAAGATTCCGATGAAGAAATTTTATAACCTATATATAAAGTATCCAATGAATATTATTATAATATAGTTATTTATATAGATTAAATTTTTTCTTTTCATCATCATCCCTTAAATAACTCAAGATACTAAAAGACTGTTTCTATAGAAAACTGATTGTATTTGTCTCTCCGCTCAAAAATCCTTTTTCTTATATATCTAGTTTTTAAAAAATAGGATTATTTTTATATTAATTTATGGATATTTGAAACAAAATTTACCCATTATTTATTTTAAAAAATTGGTATAAATGTAATTATTATTTTCATTTTCCAAATGATGTACTTTTGTATTTTACTCTAATATGTGAAACGAATTTTTTTTATGTTTATTAAATCATTGGAATTTCATGTAATCACAGCCCTTAATGTGTTGAATATTAATTTAATAGTTTAAAATATTAGTATAAATAAAAATTTCTCCTTAATATTTGTGAAATTTATAAATTTATAAATTATTCTTTTAAAATAAAAATAGTATTTTCCTATAGAAATATTTCAGATATATTTTAGAGAAAATTTACATTTATTATAACATTATTTAGAATCACATATGTTTTCTAGATATATGATCCATGTATACAACAATAATTATTTATCAAGATGGATTATGATTATGATGATGAGATTTTTATGATACTTTTTTTATTTTCCATCGGTTATATTATATAGAATGTTTGAAGTACTTATGAAATCTGTTTTCTTTCCATGGGTTATGATTTGTGATTAATGATTTATAATCATTTGGAAAATTTAGGAATATATTACTATTTTGAGACGTATTGGAATATAATAAAATTTACAAATAATTAATATGTTAAATATTAATATCTCATGAGATAATGTGGATAGAATGGTTATTGAACCCAGTTTAGTAAGGGAAACTAACTGGTATTATAATCTTGGCAGTGAACCTTGAATCAATATATGATGAAATAAAGTGTGAACCCAATCCACAATGACAATCATGGAAGTTATCTTTTACTATGTAAATGATATTATATTCTTATGTATATTCCATATATTTTTATCATATTCCAATGTTATTATATGATGGTTTATATTCTCTGAATTCATTATAATTCAAGTCTTATGAATTTATATTCATAATCCATGTGTCATGACTATTATCAATGACATTTTGGTTATGGTTTTTAAATATTAATCTCAATATATAGTACACTTATGTTCATGTTTTCATTTATTCACCATTGTTATCTCCCCTTTTACCCTTAGTAATAATATTATATCACCCTTTTATATATTTTATTACCACATTACATAAAAAAAATAACTACGGTAATGCAAAATAGGTTTTTTTCTGTAATGATCTTTTTGGGAGATAAGGTAGATCTTTTACGAATAAGGTGTTTATATATGAATGTTTAAAAATAAACTAAACCTATACGATTGTAGAATGGAATCTAATGTTATGTATTGAATATTTATATAATAAGATGTAATATTTATATGTGAAAAATATGGGTTTCTATAGTTTCTATTATAGAATTGTTTATTTTCCTTTTGAAACAGGTATTGGAAAAAATTAGTGAGATCCTAAAGGATATTATTATTTATAGGAAAATGAACTAAATTATGGTCAATACAAGGGTGATCCTTTCGTTAGGAAACATTCCTATCAATATACTATATGTGGATCATATTTCTGAAATGATTCATCTAGGTTTAATAACCCTGCCAAGAGTTAGCTAAGTATATCATGACCATCATTCTAGTTCACGATATGTGTTCCCTAAATATGAACATGTTTTTTCACTCCCAAGGGATATTATTGAGTTAATTAACATTTTATTAATTAACTAATAAAAAGAATTAAATATATAATGATCATTGAGGACTTAGGTTAAAATTAAGGTTACATCAGTTGAAATTATGGTGTCAAAATTTTAAATTATTATTAACAATATTTCATGATTTATCACTATGATTAGTGTTTATAACATTAATATTTTTTAGTTAATAAATTGAAGAAAGAGGAATCTTGTTAAAGCAATATGTGGTGGAAAATGGAATGAATTTACTCATCAAAAATCAAATGAAATGATACATAGATAGATAATACTTGTTATTATTCATACTCATCTATATCATTATATAATTAAAAATATCATCTTGGGTTATTTTCTTGACATGCCCAATAATATAAAAATAGTGTTTTATGAGGACCATAAATGGATAAAGATTTATTTTCATACATTTTAATTATACTTGAAGAATAAAAAAGGAAAATGTCTCATAAGACGTATAAGATTTTTTATTTGTGGGAGATAAGGGAATAGAGCAAGTAATTATTGATGAAAAATGTGGATTTTAATGTAGGGATATGAATTTCATCCTAATTAACCATTTATTTTTAACGAATTATATGTGGGGAACATGGGAATTATTCTTTTTATTGAACTATTCTATTGTTAACACCATGACCAAGTAATGGCCTATAAAATGAATATTATATATGTTAATGGTCTAGAGTTTCTTTATATTGGGATTTGAGAATTATTTTGTTGATTTTTTATACATAATATATTCTTGTAATAAGATACATAAAATATATAAAGTTTCCAATAACCAGGAAATGCGATTTTTCGGTAACGTGGTATTTTTATAAAACACATGATTATGGTAAATATAACCCTTAATAGGTTCCGGATGTTGAATGTAGAGACCCTGTTTTTGGCCTAATAAGATATTGAAATATTTGAAAGAATATTTCCAAAGCTGGGTGCAGAGATGACGTGAAATTCCTAGGCTCGGTGAGCCCGAAACTAATTTTATAAAAATTTTAAGTGTTTTTATATTATACATGTGTGATTAACTAAAGAAAACAACATATATCTTAAATTATTGATTGTATCAAAAATCCAAGACCACGATTGGATCCGTAAGACATTATTTCCCTTAGGCGTAACATAAAATCAGTCATCCCAGGATGTTTGGACCCCACTCTTGTTAGAAATGTATTAAATGGATTAATTAAATTATTAATATATTCATTTAATATCTCAAACCTCAATATATCTCGAATAGGGACTCAGATGCAGAATTTTAGGCCATCGATGAGCTCAGAATGTAGGCATTACACTAAACAGGGTGTAACCTTTGTTGGCATTGGGTGTTCGGCTTATGCGCAATCGTGGGAGCATAATTAAATAATTGGGTAATTGTTTATTTAATTATTTAATTAATTTCATTTAATCTGATGAGAGGATGGAATGTGGGCCAACGTGGATGATTAATTAAATAATTAAATAATTGTTTATTTAATTATTTGATTAATTTCTTTTAACCTAGTGAGATGTTATCAATTCTTTGTTTAGAGGGGGTTGGCCTCATAATTCATTTCTGTCCAACGATGGTAATCCCTCCCTTCCACTCCTCTCATCCTCATTCTGTTGCTGAATAATGATGAATACTTGGATCTAAGAGAATCAAAGAACGATGAATGCAACATCTTATTCTCATAGTTGTGCAAGTGATATCTTTGTCAACACCGAACAGATCCTGATGAATGCGATCTTCACCAATGATTGATCCAAACCTGGCATAGGATTTATCATTGTGGATTCCTTACCCCGTTTTAAGTTTCTCATGGTGAACGTGAATTAAATAAATTAATTCTCAGACTGATAAACAATTGATTGAATTAATTTTATTATTGTTTGTCTTGAATTTGAGATTCTTAAAGCATGATAAATATTTAATTGCTAATTCCCCATGTTCATGATTCTCAAAAACGATGGCCAAACTAACTCAGTTATGGATCCACACTTTGACCGAGATCTTTCATTATTCATAGTATGTGCATTCTTCATGTGTTCTTCATCACAAAATAATGAAGCATGTCAAAATATAGATGTTTCGTTGAGCGCAACATACGGATGTGGAGATCTCGACCTGAGGATTGTGAATCTATGATCGTCACAATTTTCGGGGTTAAAATGAAGATGTCGCGGACCGCAGAAGGGGCAATGTAATGGTGTGATTTAAGCATGTCTTCAGAGTGTGGTTTCGGTGTGGTGAGTAGACGGGGACCAGGAAATGTGGCTGGCTTGAGGCACGCCGGTGCGGGTAGCCAGGGGTGGCGGTGGCGGTCTGACCATGTGGGACAACATGCGATTAGGGTTCCATTAATAAACACTGTGGATGAGGGGATTGGATTGAGAATTAATTTGAAAGGATAAAAATTAAAAATATTGAAAAAATTAATAAAATCAAAGAAGATTTGGGGAATGATGGGCATGGAGTAAAGGCCAAGGGGAGGCGCCACTTTTGTTGGATCGTGAGGGAATCATGGAATAATAAATGACATTGGTGAGAGGGTGGAATTCTAAGATAAAAGTGGGAATAAAATGAAATGAGAAAAAAAATTATAAATTGGAGATTTGGTGATGACTTCCAGCATGCAAGGGAGTCCAAATCATGATTGATTTTGGAGTTAGAAAAATAAATAAATAAGAAATTAATAATAACAATAAAATATTGTTATTATTAATTTTGATGATAAAACATTGTTTTCACTATAACTCCTTCATGCGACCTTGGTTTTACGAACCGTTAGTGGCAGTGCGACCATGACTTGAAGATGGAAATTATGAGTCCAATATTGGATTCCTTTTTCAGGTTTTCATATTGGGTACCCGAAACGCTCGTGAATTAATATATTTTATATCATTATTATATATTCGACCTGCTATAACTCATGCATGCGATGTCCGATTGACTTGCCGCCAGTGGCGACGTGACATTGTATTTAATATAGTCGATTCAAGTCAAATGGTGGATACTGAATTCTGGTTCACGGCTTGGTTCCACAAAACACCCAATATTATTATTATTATTATTATTACAGGATATTTTATCCCACATACCTCCCTCATACAGTGTCGGAATGGAGAACAGTCTGTGATGTTGCGACAATGAAATTCAGATGAATCTTTCAATACCATTTTTGTATATTTAAGTCGAAGTAAAGGTTCATGCCCCATGAGGCCCGGTTTGTACGTGTTATGGTGAAATGTAACCTTTTCACTGGGTATTCATTTTGGACAAATGGGTAGTCCATCTCATGTATTTTTTCATTTATACTTCAATGGTGTGACCCGTTCGGTTATCCACTATTGTTTGAAGTATGGCCGGGTTGGATTGAAAATGAATCTAACCGGGTCCTCGACACTAAAATTCCTATAACATACAAACTAGGTGTTCGATTGGCGCACCGTCTATCGTGTTGGAACCCTTATGACATGGTGGTCCTTCGGGTTACTCCCTTATGGAATATCATGGCTGTTGAGGTATTACTGATAATCGGAGGAGAAGAACTAGGGTGTTTCTTAAAGTGAGAGTTAGGATGGATACTCCCTTGATGACTCAAGTCCTGGGTATTCCTTACTCCCCTGCTCCGGTAGAGATGGGACTCCCCACCTCATGAGTGTAGGTTCGTTTTCCTCTGAGATGGTTTTCCCATATTTGGAGTCAGTACTCCACCACATGGTCAGACCAAGTCGGTTTCATGGGTCACCCTATGTACTGATTACATGGGTTGGCATACATGGGTTGATTCCATTTATGGGCACATGGCCAGCGTACATAGAGAGGACCCTAGATACATTGAAAAAATGAGTGATCCTTTCTACATGACATGTAGTTGCGTTTTACACGACAAGCCTTACGACAGAGGCCACTGCGCACAGGCAGTACTTGGAGTCAGAAGACATGACGTGTGACATTTCTACACATCGTGTACTTCTCAGTACATGGATTGATCTTCTTGTCCACCATATCTTTGACTGGTTTCATTGGGGTTAGTGACCCTTTTTGTCGCTCCCCTCATGGTCATTTATTGTTTCCTTCTATAGGAGTATGATCCTTTTAGCAGGACATTCTAAGATATAGGTAGGTATCCCTCTGAGAGGCCCGGATCAGATCCACTATCCATTCATGACCCTAGGAAGAGTCAGGCATCGACGTGACCAACTCTATCGGGCATGGATCTTCTACCTAGTAGGTGAATCCATATGAGTCGCAGTATCTGCCAAGGCCCTGGCAGTGATCCTCATCCGTGTATCGTGATATCTCTCTTCAACATGACTTTCTGTGATAGAGTCATGCATCCCTTTGAGAGGCCGAGAGTGAGCTCCTCTATCCTTTCTTGACCCTCGTTAGAGTCCAACATCGACATGAAAAAATCTACCGGGTGTTGATCCTTTACCTATAAGGTGAATCCGGATGAGTCACGGTATCCGACAAGGCCCTAGAATTGATCCTCATTTGTGTATCGTGATCTTTCCCACTCAAAATTATGTTCTCCCATAATGAGTGAATCTATCTCTCGTCACCTTTTTGATGAACGACACTTTCCGAACGGACATTATCAGAGCTATCAAACTCGTGGAGTGAGTTCTTCCAGACGATTGCTTTTTGGAATCTTCGAACTGGATCCCTAGCGTTGGTATGTAGTTGTGTAACTTGTCTCTAGACTACAGGTCTGATTAACGAGTATATCTAGTTGACCTGGCTCTATGTATTGGCATATACCTAGTGTGAGATGTGAGATAAAGACCCCCTTATTCTCTCTTTTGGGTTTCTTTGAGCGATCATATCCATTAATGGGTGGAGTTTTACTATTTTTGTTCACACTTTTTGAACATTGTTTTATCTTACTGCTCTCATCTTCAGTACCTTTATTTCTACTCCCTCGAGCCTTCGGGGCATCCTACTGAGTATTTTTATACTCACCCCTACTTTGGCTTTTCCCGAATTTGGCGTGCACTTGAATATGTCAGACAGGTTTATCAAGACATCATAGGAGCATTGGAATACAGGGTGCTTGGAAAGCGTGCAGTGGTCATATCTTGGGATTCAGGAGTGAGACTCTTCCAGCTATTTTACATTCCAACCTATATCCAGGTTTTGGAACATTTATAGTTGGGTATGTATTTTTTCCCTATTACCTTTCAGAATTACTTTTCTTGTACTTGTACTGTTATAGGTCGATGCATTTTTGTTTGGTTCCCATTTTATAGCAGTTTGGAACCTTTCTTTCTTCATTTCCTCTGCACTTTTTCTTTGAGTTAGGTGCGTGTGTGTACAAGTTCTAAGGAAAAGGCCTCTCTGAGTTTGTTGTTCCTTGGGTGCTAGTCACCACTGCCAGGCCTATGGAGGTGGGCTTGGGGTATTTGTGGTTCTAGCCCTAGTACAGGTCGAGTCCTGATAGAGTGGTATAAGAGGTTGTTTGACCATTGTGACGTTTTTCAGACATTTCCGAAAACCAGTCTTGGTTGTGTTTAGGGAGAAAATCTCAAAGTGTATCGAGAGAAGATCTTAGGTGAAGGAGTCAAGTGATGGTACAAGGGGCCGATATATCCATTCACCAGGACCCTGATTACCCACTTTTTGACTCATCACCCTGAGAAACATGTTTCATGGAACTATGGTACATGAGTCATATTGGATTGAGTCTTTGACTATCCTTCTTGAGTTAGCTCCCCCTCTTTGTTGATATATATAGATTTCCTCATCTAACGGTGGTACTCATTGATAGCATTCAGGATGTCTCTACGATGGTAGCCATATAGGATACTAGACACGGTTCGTGGAGACGATTCTATGAGCGATGAGAGATCAGTTCTGGACCCATCATGTGAGACCCTTTCCCTAGGGGGCAGGTAGCAGTACCCCTACATATTGAGAAGAAGACTTCCCAGAAGAGTGGGATGAGGAAGGGCATAGGTTGGGTGCACTTCACGAGTTCCAATATTAGAGAAGGTTGAGGTTCCACATTAATTCATTCCCTTAGATAGTAGAGGATTGGTTAGAGTTAGTGGTCCGATGGTCTATAACGGTAGTTTCTGAGAACAGAAGTTCAAGAGGGTACTCTGTAGAGATATCTATGTTATCATAGTTCCCTTGTGCATCCCCACCTATGTTGAGGTGAGAGAGCAGGCACTAGTGGTAGAAATATTCCTGTCACGCCATACAGCTGGTTGTGACAGTGAGCACAATAGAGCTGAGAAGTCTACCTCAACTAGCAGACGCCAGACGATGAGATCTCAACATAGAAGATCTTATCATGATTATTCATAGGAATGTGATCATATGAGGTTAATATAGCACATTAGAAGCATGGTGGAAAAATCTCTCAGACTTGTGCACTCAAGCTATGGTTGTGTAGAAGATTCCCTTAGTAGGATGTGCGAGAAGTCCTGAACTCACTTGGTGCGGGAAGTATCAGATACGTTAACTTCCTTGTATCTGACCCTAGTGGAACAGGAGGGTACACCTTTTATTCAGTGGATGATGTTGACTCCTTCGCCTCTAGAGCGTGTAAGAGAGTCTCATTTGTGATTCATCGACTGTGAACTCTTGTGTGGCCAGATTTCCTTAGGTGTTTCACTATATTGATATTCTGAAAGAGGGAATCACAATACTCTTTCCTATTGACAAACAATAATTCCAATTGTGAAATGTGATGTAGAGGTTCGGTCAGGGATGAAAACTTTTCCCTGAGTTCTATCAGGTCCTTTGAGATTGTGCAAGGAGATGGCAAGGTTGCATATCAACTTGCCTTATCCCAAATATTTGGAGTGGGTATAAGATGCCTTACACATGTTTCAAGTGAGGAGATACTTGTGTGGTCCTACAAACATCATCAAATCAAGAAATCCTTATGATGGTGGGACAACTCTTCGGTCCATATTCCATAGTAGCACGGAAACGTAAAGGCAACCAATGAGCGGGAGAGCTAGGTATGGGCTCAGAATCCTGAGTAGTTTCCATTTTTTTTCTTTTCAAGGATGAAAATATTGAAGGAGGGAAACATTTAGAGACCTGTTTGTTGGACTAATAAGACTTTGAAATATTTATAAGAAAATTTCCAATGTTGGGCACTGAGACGATGTGCAATTTCGATGCTCAGTGTGCCCGAAATTAACTTTATAAAAATGTTAAGTGTTTTTATATTACGCACATGTGGTTTACTAAATAAAAGAAGATATCTCTTAAACTGTTGATTAGATTTGAAATCAGTGACCGTGGTTGGGTCCGGAACGTGGTGTTTCCCCTAGGCATGATGTAAAATAAGTCAGTGTTGGATGTTCGGACCCCTCGCTCGTTGGCGATTTAATAAATGGATAAATTAAATTATTAATTGTTTCATTTAATATCTCAAACCTGAATATCTCTCTAAAAGGGACATAGAAAAAAAAATATAAGGCCGCTGATGAGCTCAAACCGTTGGCTTTACCCTAAACATGGTGTAACATTTTTTGGCATTTGATGTTCGGTTTATGCACCATCGTGGGAGAATAATCAAATAATTAGGTAATTGTTTATTTTATTATTTAATTAATTTCCTTTAACATGATGAGAGGATGGCATGTGGTCCAGCGTGGAAGATTAATTAAATAATTAAATAATTGCTTATTTAATTAATTGAAATTTTTTTTAAACCTTGTGAGAGTTTATAAATTCTTTGTTTAGAGGGGGTTGGCCTCATATTTCATTTTGGCCAACGAAGGTAAAACCTTCCTTCCACTCCTCTCCTCCTATTTCCGTCAACAAACGACGATGAAACCATGGATCCAAGTGAATCAAAGAATGAAAAATGCAACATCTTATTCTCGTGGTTGTTCAAGTGCTATCTTCATCACCACTGAACAGATCTTGATTAATGCGATCTTCACAAACGATCGATCCAATCCTGAAGTAGGATTTATCTTTTTGGATTCCTTACCTCGGTTTAAATTTCTCATGATGAATGTGAATTAAATAATTTAATTCTTGGATTGATAAACAATTTAATGAATTAATTTTCTTCTATTTTATCTTGAATTTGATATTCTTGAAGCATGATACATATTTAATTTCCAATTCCCCATGTTCTTGATTCTCAAACACGACAGCCAAACTAACACGGCTATCGATCCACACTTCGACCAAGATCTTTCCTTATTCATGGTCTGTGCATTCTCCACATGTTCTTCATCGCAAAATAATTTAGCACACCAAAACATTGATGTTTTGTTGAGAACGACATACGAACGTGGAGATATCGACCCGAGGAACGTGAATCTACGCTCGTCACGATTTTTAGGGTTAAAAAGAAGATTCCACAGACCGTGGAAGGGGAAACGTAATGGTCTGATTTTAGGGTGTCTTCATGGTGCGGTTTTGGTGCGGTGAGAGGACGAGGACCAGGTGATGCGGCTGGCTGGAGGCGCGCTGGCGCGAGTAACTGGGGGTGGTGGCTGTGGTCTAGCTGTGCTGGACACCATGCGATTAGGGTTCCAGTAATAAAAACTATGCATAAGGAGATTGTATAGAGAAAAAATTTTAAAGGATAAAAACAAACAATTTCGAATTTTTTTAATAAAATCAAAAAAGATATGGGGTGTGTTTGCCATAGTGTAAAGGCAATGGGAAGGAGCCACTTTTGATGGAGCATGATGGAATCGTGGAAGAATAAATGATATTGGAGAGAAGCAGGAGTTATAAGAAAATCGTAGGAATAAAATTAAAGGAGAAATAAATGATAAATGGAGGATTTGGTGATTAATTCCAGCACATAGGGGAGTACAAATTGTGATTGATTTTGGAGTTATAAAAATAAATAAATAAGTAATTAATAATAATAATAAAATCTTGTTATTATAAATTTTGATGAAAAAACACTGTTTTCCGTATAACTCCTTCATGCGACCTTGGTTTAACAAACCGTTAGTGGTAGGGAGACCTTGACTTCAAGACGGAAATTATGTTTCCAATATTGGATGTCTGTTTCGGGTTTTTGGATTGGGTACCTGAAATGATTGTGAATTAATAGATTTAATATCATTATTAAATCAACGACATGCTATAACTCATGCGTGTGATGTCTGATTGACATGAAGCCTACGACGACATGACCCAGTCTTTAATACGGTCGATTCAAGTCGAATGTTGGATACATAATTATAGTTCGCCGTCCAGTTCCACGAAAAAACCAATATTACTATTATTATTATTAAATGAACTTTTATCTGACATACCTCCCTGATACAGTGTCAGAATGTTGAACTGTCTGTGACATTGCGACCCAGAAATTAACATGATTTTTTCCAGACAAATTTTAGATATTTAAGTCGAGGTCAAATAATGGGCCCCACAAGGCCCAGTTCATGCGTGGTACAGTGAAATGAAACTGTTCACTGGGTATAAGTTTTGGATAAATGGGTAGTCCATATCGTGTGTTTTTCAATGTAGATCGCAAATGTGTGACCTATTCATTTATTCGGAGTAATTTGAAGTATGGCTGGGTTGGATCGAACATGTATTCAAATGAGACCTCGACACTAAAATGCCTATAACTTACAGAATGGGTGTCCGATTGACACATCGTCTGTTGTGTTGGAACCCTGATGAGATGGCGGTCCTTTGAGTTAATTTATTGTGAAACATTGTTGTGGTTGAGTTATGAGTGATAACTGGAGGAGCAGAACCAGTGCGTTTCATTTAGTGAGAGTTAGGCTGGCTACTCCATTGATGACTCAAGGAACGGGTATTCCTTACTCTCCTACTCCGGTAGAGACGGGAGTCCCAACCTCATGAGTTCAGTTTCATTTTCCTCTGAGAAGGTTTCCCAATATTTTGATTCGGTACTTTACCACATGGCCAGACCAGTCCGGTTGCATGGGTCACACGGTGTACTGATTACACGGGTTGACATACATAGATTGAGGTCATATATGGGCACATGGCTAGCATTCACGGAGCAGACCCCAAATACTTTGACATGATGAGTGATCCTTTCTACACGCCTGGAAGTTGTGTCTTACAAGACAAGCCTTAAGACACGGGTCGTTGTACATGGGTAGTACCCGGGATCAGAAGACACGTTGTGTGACATTTCTACACATTATGTACTTCTCAGTACACAGCTTGATATTCTATTCCACCATATCATGGACATGTTTTTTTTGGGTTAGTGCCCCTTTTTCTCGCTCCCCTGAAGGTCAGGTATCATTCCCTTATACAAGAGTATGATCCCTTTGGTAGGACATTCTGAGATAGATTCATGTATCCATCCTAGAGGCCCGGAGTGAGATCCTCTATCCATTCATGACCATAGTTAGAGTTAGGAATCGATTTGACTAACTCTATCGGGCATTGATCATCAACCTTACAGGTGAATCCAGACAAGTTGTAGAATCCACCAAGGCTCTAGTAGAGATCCTCATCCATATATCATGATCTATCTCCTCAGTAGGAAATTTTGTGATAGCGTCAGGCATCCATCCGAGAGGCCCATAGTGAGATGCTCTATCAATTCTTAACCACAAGTAGAGTCTGACCTCGACGTGAGCAGATCTACTAGGCATTTATCCTCTACCTAGTAGGTGAATCTGGATTAGTCGTGGTATCATCCTAGGCCCTGGAAGTGATCCTCATCTGTGTATTGTGATCTTTCCCCACTTAGGAGTGTGTTCTCCCATAATGAGTGCATCTATCTCTCATGACCTTTCTGATGAACGATAATTTTAGGAAGGACATTATCAGATCTATCAGACTCATGGAGTGAGTTCTCATGGACGAGTTCATTGTGGAAACTTCAAACTGTATCCCAAGTATGAGTATATAGTTGTGTAACTGGTCTCTAGACTACATGTATGTGTTACGAGTATATCTTGTTTCCCTGGGTATATTTATGGGAATATAACTGGTGTGAGTTACGAGATAGATATCCCCTTACTCTCTCGTTTGTGTTTCTTTGAACGATCATATCTATTATAGGGTAGAGCTGTACTATTTTTATTCATGCATGTTGTACCTTGATTTCTCTTACTTCTCTACTCTTCAGTACCTCTATTGCTGCTCCCATGAGCCTTTGAGGCATCCTACTATGTATTTTTATACTCACCCCTCCTTGGACTTTTCCCACAATTGGCGTTCCCTTGCAGACAACATACAGATTGATAGTGACATCAAAAGAGCTTCAGGATACAGGGTGCTTGGACCGCGTATGGTAGTCGTAGCTTGGGATTCAAGAGAGGGAATCTTCCAGCTGTTCTACTTTCTTACCTATTGCCGGCTTATGGAACTTTTCTATTTCGGTGTGTATTTTCCCCCTTTCCCTTTCAACTTTACTTTTCTGGTACTTGTATTGTTAGAGGTCAATGTATTTTTGTTTGGTTCCCTTTTTAAAGTCATTTGGAACATTGCTTTCTTATTTTTCTCTACAAGTTTTCATTGAGTTAGCTACGTAAGTGTGTACAAGTTCTTAGGAAAAGGCCCCCCCTAGCATATGGAAGCGGGCGTGGGGTAGTTGCAGTTGGAGCCCTGGTACAGGTTGGGTCATGACATTGAGATAAAAATGATTAGATGGGATAAAGAGGTGATTTATATTGATTATGTAAATAGGATAGTATTATTAACCTTGAAATTTGATATATATTTGATGAAAAGGTGATTTAAGAAATATTTGATGAATTTTACTGATTTATTATATTTTTTGAATATATTCAATTGATTAGGATTTTATTTGGGGAATAATTATTTTGTAAATTTTAGAATCATATATATATATTATTATGGTTTTTTGATGATTCATGATATTATTATGCTTTATGTGATTATGCAATCAAGGTATTCACTTGTTTAATATGTTACATTATGAGATACTACATGTTGTTTGGTGATAAATGTGAAAAAGATCTTAAAAAATAATATGTGATCAAATAATTTGCATTCTTGGGTTTGAATTTAGTCAAAAATATTGTGGAGGAGTCATATAATTAAATATATAATGAAATTTTTCATTTTAACTCAATGTATTACCAATTAGGTTTTAGAGATTAATGTATTATATTTATCTATATAGGATAACTTATGCTAACCATTTTGGTTTTGGAAAATATATAATGATAGGAGGAATGAATATTAAATATTTTATGGATATTATGATACATTAAATATACATATTAGTTCTTCAAGAATGATAAAAATTCATATTGAATTTTTTTTTCATGGAGGAAGAGATGAATTAAAAATTCATTAAATAACAACCAATATATGAAACTGTTCTTGTGAAATTAATTGAAAATATGTAAGTACATTTCATCATGTTCTTTATATTGTTAATAAAATAATACCTCAACTATAGGTAAAGGATATTGAAATAAAAATGTTTTTCATTTACCTTTATTTTCTATGAATCAATGGTTTTTTCACATGAAACTAATTTATGTTTTGCAATCATTAACTTATTTATGACCTTATTCTATACCAGTCCTTATTAATATTTCAATGATCGTTTTATCATCCATATATATAATTTATATTTCCCAATGTTAAACATATTTTATATCGCAAATATATGTTATTTTAGGAAACTATTATGTATCCCACTTTAACGTTTCATAAGAATTTTTATTATCCTCTTGTATAATGTTATTTCACAGTACATTTTTTTGTATATTGATCATTTGATGGAAGAGATATAATTTGAAGGGAAATTTTTATATATGTGGGGTGGAGGGGGTTAGAAATTAATACTGCGAAATCATTTTAAATGAATAATAATCTCGATAGATTTATTAACATACAACATTGAGCAATAGGATAATTGAGATATATTATAAAATAATATTATTTAAATGTCGCCATTATTACATATTCATCGATTTTTTTGTATTAATATTAGTAAAATAATTAATAAATTTAATTATAATGGATATACACAATAAAAAACTACTTATTAATTATTAAGAAATAGGAACTCAATTTATTCGTGAAGTCATTTTCTGCTTTTAAAATGCATTTTATTCAAAAGTAGATTTTACCGAAAATTTTGTATAAAAATTTATATTAATTTCAATAAATTTTATAAATTTTATTTAATAAAATTAAATCCATTCTTTAAAGAATCATATAAAAACTAACACATGGTGAAATTTTCTGATTCTTCACAAAGATTCAATTTTTAAGGAATAGTGAAAAATACAGATTTTTTCAAGTACACTCAATTATTTTCATTAAATAATGTTATTTAAAAGCCCCATTTTATTATTAATTTTGTATTTTGGTGATATATTTTCCATTATATATATATTAATCTTATTAATTCAATTTTATTGATCAATATTAATGATTTATATGTATGTTTTTATGCATAAAAATGCATTTTTCTAAAAACTATTTTTCATTACGTTTTAATAATTTATAATATGATTTACATTTGAAAATACTATAGATTTAATAATAAAAAATTTATAACATATTTGGAATTATATGGTGAAAATTTTGTAAATGTATCCCTTTTATTTTTTTCATTATGATGAGTGACCGTGGTAAATATTTATCACATTAGTAAGGGAAAAAATTGGTAAAACAAGGATAAAAGAATGAGTTAAGGTTTCAAAAGCAACCCAAATGTTGAATTTATTAAAATTTATTAGTTTAAATTGAACATATCAGTTCTATATTAGAATATATGGTTTTTGTGTTTATTTCCAATGATAAATATATTTATAATATTTTGTGTAATTAATAATTCGAAATGTCACACTCATTCTTTTAATTTTAATATATGTATAAATAGAGATAAAAAAATATTGAATAAATATTAAAAGTTATTTTTAGAATAATTTTATTATATTTCTGAGGGTAATTAGTTCATAATTTTTGTGATTATATAAATACATTAAAATCATATACAATGTCAACACATTGCCTGTACGTATAGTACAAATGTCAAAGTCAATGATTTTAAAAACAAATAATTTATTATTTTTTAGAAAAAAGTGGTGGTAAAAGATTTTTTTATTAATAAAAATTCATAATTTATTTTTAAATAAATTATATTTTATTTATTTGGTTATATATATTTTATTGAAATCAAAATTTATGAATTGTGTAAAATGAAATTAATTATAATTTATGGAAGATAATATTTTATACAATTATTTTATATTCATTAAAAAAAATTAAATAATAAATTTAGGGATATAAATGGTCTAAATTTTCATCCCTTGTCCATTTATAAGCAACTTTTTACCTAATAGGGGAAATTATAACCCATTCATATTGAAAAATTAATTGATACAATTATAGTTAAAACGAGTTTACTATTTGGTAAACTGAGAGAAAATGATAATTTTCCCAATAAAATTTATCTAAATTGCATGTATTGTCAATATGTTTACCCTATACTATACAAAAAATTGAATATATTTCCATTTGGAGGTATTTTTATTATGTATGAAATTAGTATATTTGAATCTATTTTGAATTTTCAAGTGTTCCACTCCCCCACATATAAAATCATAGCCCTATTTTCTATTAGTTTTACCACATTGAGCAATATATATCAACCTAACCCTATAAAACCCTATTCTAAAATTACATATCTATGGTGTATAAGATATGGTATTTCGAAAATTCAATTCCATGGTGCCTTATGAAGGGATCTAAGGAAGCCAACCGAAGGAGGGGTAATTATTCTACATAATGCCTTTCAACTTATTTCATCTTTTAATCCCTATAAATATATTGTTTGAATTATAAAATAATAAATTAATTAAATTAATATAACTAAATTTTATTATTAATATGAAACAACCATTATTCTCTCTCTTTTCCATTAAATGGGAAGTAAAATTATCGCTTGTGTGTATTTGTATACAAAATTATCTACATAACAATTCAATTCACTATTCATAACCATACTTAATATATGGTTATTATGATATTTTAAAGATCATATATTATATTTATGATTTTATTATATTTCCTCATTTATAATATCAAATATACATTCTTCCCTACCTATCTATTGGAAAATTATAATGTTGATCGGGAATTTGTATGGACTACCACTTCCACAAAGCTATGTGATTGACTTTTTTTTTGATTTACATGGATTGTAATAAAAATATATTTAAAATATATATGTTGATAATTATTTATTTATGGTTCTATAATTTTAAAATAATATCTATCATTTTTTTTGTTAAAAAATGAATACATCATTAATGCGTAAGTATGAAATATTGTTTCCATTAAAGAGGTAAATAATTTTTCAATATATACCATTTATGGATGATTATAAATAAATATATATATATATATGATATTGTTAAAATAATTAAAATTATAGAAATTATAGATCCATGATCTATATTGAAGGACTGGAACCTCCGAACTAAAACTCTCATGAAAAATGAAATAGTTTACACAAAGAAACAAATATTTTAATAAATAATTCATAATAAATGGCCGTTGAAATTTTAAAAGTGGATAATCTATGATATTTTATGTATTCAAATGGTTATAATATTGAATTATGGTAAATTTATATTTGATATATGGGATCTTAGTGTTCTTTTGAATAATGTTGAACTTATTGTAAGGGGTTTTCATCACATTTGTATTATTATGTGAAACATGAAATATTTACATCATGATTAATTTTTGGGGAGAATATAATAACCATGAATGTATTTTATTATTCCTCTCATGAAAAGTTTGGTGAAATATATATCAATCAATTTTTCTCTATTTTATGAGATTTGAATTCATAGAATACCAATGTTGCAAGGGATTTATGGTATAATCTCAGTGTTTATTCGGATTATTTAGGATTAAGAATATAGTGATTAAATTTTATGACAAATTTATCAAGAATCCAATGATTGTTATTCTAATTTTATAATTTATTGAGTTTAACAGTTTTCCATTAATTTTATAATCTTTCATAAATAATGTGACAAAAGAATTTTTTTATATTAAACCATCTTTATTTCCCACTTCGATCAAAAATAAATTTTACTCAAAATATATGTTTCATAAGAAAACATTTAATTTATTTTTTTATATTTTTATATGGTTTTTAAATTAATTTCTACCCCTGATGTAATGTTTATAGATTTCTATATAAATAATTTTTTTGTTTTCTAAATGAATCAATTTTGACTTTTAATCAAAAATATAAAATAAATATTTGTTTTAACATAAATGTCATTAAATGAATTTCACATGGTCATGGTCTCTCAATGATCATAATCTTCCCTTACATGTTTTTAATGTCATCATTAAAGAATTTTTTTTCCTTAAACATATATTTTAAATATTTTATTTCATAAATGAAAAATATATTTTTGAGATGATGTACTTGGAAAATTTATTGAAGATAAATTTGAATAATGATAAAATCATTTAATTTTAATTATTACTTACTCATGGAATTATCCAAGGATTCCATCCTTATTATTTCTCTATATAGTTTATGATAAGGATGATAAGATTTTTTTTAATGTTGTTTATTTTACAGGGGTTATTTTATTAATAATTGATGAAATGTCTATGAAAGAAATTTACATTCCATGAGATATGATATATGTTGAATGATTTATGATATTGTTGAACACATGTGATTAAATTATGATTATGTTATTTGTGGGACTGAAAATTATATATCCCTTTATTGAATTAGGTAAATATGGATATCTCAAGACATAATAAGGACTACAATGGGGAATGGAACCATTTCAGTAATGGACTATGTCCACTATGATAGTCTTGAGAGTTAATCCTGAGTATGTATATGATGGAATTTGGATTAAACCCAATCCACTATGATATTACATTAAATTATCCTTGACTAATTTAATAATTTTCTATGCTTCTATATTTAATATACGATTATCTATTATGAAAATCTTATTCTTTAAAGGATCATGTTCTTTTATTCCATTTTGAAATGTGGTGACTAATGTTTAAATCCATATTTAAATCTTTATTTTTTATATGGATGAATCTACTATGGGTGGCGGTTCATGGTAGGCTAGTATGTGCATGAACACTTAATATATGGAATTTGTTTCCTTGGTTATGCTTTTGTGATTATAATCTATGTTAATTAATTTATATTATTAGTTATTATATTATCATGATCTTGTAACATTAATATACACTATATCTCACCACCTAGGTATTGGACAACATTGGTTGTGTTCTATAGGGTGATACTCACACCATTCTTGGGTCTTCTTGACAGTTGGGTAGTCGAGTATCCCCCTCTAATTGTAAGTACAGATTTGGATAAGGAATCATGTTTGATAGTTTATTTAGATAAAACATTATATGTATGGATATAAGGATAAGGTTATTCTTGGAGTTGTAATGTCACTAGTAATTTATTTGTTTTATATCATGTAAGAGATTGGACCAATGGGGGACTAATGTATATTTTAAATTATGACTATATGACTTTATTGGTTATGCTTTAATTCATATAACTTTAATTTTGTTTGGATTCCACATACATGGATTATATATTGTATACATGTTTGGTTATTTATTTGTTTTTTTACTCTAATTGATGGAATTGTCCTTCCATGATTTCACAGTAGACACTCTCTTCTAGTCGACAACCACTATTATACATAGAGGGGTTCCTGAGGTCATGTTGAATACTATCATAGACCTGGTGAGTAAAATAATAATATTATAAAATTTCATTATAGGAAAGGATGTATTGTTATCCTATTTTGCGTAGATTGTCGACAAGATACCTAGAAATATGTCGAATCTTGTGGTGAAACTCAGTTTGGTTCATCATGGAAACTATTTCTTAGGGATGACCTAGTTATCAAGGATTAAGAATCATGTAGAGAGTTTAAATATTTATCCTTTTTCAAAACCTCATGTTATTATTTATTTTGAGATTTAGATATCACATTGACTTGACTCTGGAATATATTGACCGAATGTGTCACTTGCATCAAATTCAAAATATAGGTGTCTCATGAAAAATAGGGTTCTAGTATGTGATTATACTGATGATGGAGGAAAAATATTCTTTAAAACATAAATATTATACTATAATTTCATATATAAACACTCGATGTATTTCTACATAACTAAACACTTATTCATGTCTACATATGATAGTAGGGTATGAGTGACTATGGTGTGGTGCACCTTTGTGACGATGATGTTGAAAACAAGGATGATAATGGTGATGGTGATGATGATGCAATATCTCTATGAATAGATTGTGTAATATACCATACTAGGACATTATCAAATTTTAATTTCATTAGTAAAGAACATTTTTAGAGTAATATTTATATATGTATGGTTAATTAACGTTTTATATATAGAGTATATGTATTTATCCATCTCGTACCCAGCATAATTTTTATTAACCGAACCTAGAATATATGGCCTCTGTATTTTCATAGTCAGAGGGTGAAACCATAAGGAAATATTAGTTGTTTCATTCCTAGAATATTTTATATGATTATTGACCCTTAGTGATACCTTTTGGAGGTTTTTGGTGAGAACCATACAATAATTGATTTGTTACTACCATTACCATTGTGCTAATGTCTCTTACTATAAGAAGACAAACTAGGTTAGAATATTACCTATGAATTAATAGTCAATATCAATACCTTTGAGGTGGGTTCAATGAAGATAATTCCATTTAAAAATGAGTATCTATCGAAGTACAGATTTTAAGTACATTCAGGTTTCCTTTAAACTAGAATTATGGATCAACGCATGTAATAGTATTTTAAATACAAGGATAGGTTTTCAAGCACTTTGATGCTTGATGCATCGAGGGTTAGACATGGATTTGTCTATCCTATGTGTTTATAATGCAGAACATGTTCGATAGTAAATATAAATCCAAGGTGTTCATACACAAGATGGTTATATAATGGGTATATTCTCAACAACATATGAAACCCATGAACAGGGCGGTGCATTGGGAAATAGAATGGAATGATTTTAGGGATCAATGTTATGTCCTACATAAGGGGATGATACCATATAGTTCATAAGATAAAACCAACAGTTGGGAATTATGATTTCTTCATTCACATATAGAATGGATAATTTAATGTAGTGGAATGCATTTTTAGAAATCTAGTTTCTCACAATGTATTTTTTTCAGTTGTTTTTATTTGATTGTCACATTTGGTTATTACATTACATGATAGACTAATCATGGGTTGTATGAGTTTATGTATATATTATGAGGTTATAGATAAGGATACTACATTTGTGGTGTGAGTCAACCCATTTTTGTGTGAAAGGGATATATTTTGGGAGGGGTCATGTTTATTCATAAGATTGACCATTGAAAAACATTGATGGAACTAGTAGAATGATGAGTAATGTTTCTTAGGTTGTCAATTTACATAAGGAATATATGATTGTTTATTAATATGTATCATTAGATGGAGTCTATATCAATTCTTTCCACTCAATATGAAATATGTGACAACAAATATGGCTTCATAATGTGGTTGTATTGGTACACAGTACGAAACCATATGGATGGTGCTAGTGATCAATGAATCATGACTATAAATCCACCTACTTTTAGATTGATATTTGGCAGGTATTCTGAAATGATTTTATTTTTCCTTCATGGAATAAGGCATTATAATCATTTTCTTGAGTATAATTGATTGTTGAGGCTGGTATGATTTATAATAAGTAAACTACTAGTGTAAAAATTTGTGTTTCCATATAAACATGAATATATTATCTTAGAATCACATAATTATCATTTTATAAGGAATTAATGAGGTGTTATGACTAGTAGAGTCATTTTGGAAAGTATCTTGTGTCTGGAATGTTTTTTGAGAAGTGAATCATTTCATCAACTTGAATCCATAAACAATGTATTGTTACCAAATTTTTACTCTTGATGAGGTTTAAATTTTTTGAGAGTGAAGCCCAGTTTCATCGCATAGTTTATAGGTGAATTAATTGATGATTTATTTTGTGACATGTTCGTGGATGAGATTTATTTTCATCACATGATTCAATAAATAGAGCATCTAAAAAATTGTAAGGTGCCTATAAGGATTAGGATTAATGAAAATAATGGGAACGTGGTGTTTTGGTGTGTGGAAATTTGGTGACCCTCAATGTGGGGTTATTATGGAAATACTAGGTTGGAGCCAAAAATGAATTTTATAGATGTGTTAGTGGTATCTGTGATCATTTCATAGAAAATTTATCAAGTGTAAGACCTATGTGGATTTGTTATTTAGGTTAAACATGATGAGGGGAGATCAATGTATGAATCATCATGTGGAATAATGTTAGTGATTTAGTAGACAACTGGTTTGGAGTCATTGATACGTGATTCCTATGGAGAGGAGCACCATGGTTTGTGATTTTTTCTAATCATAACATGCCTTATAATAGAAACACCAATGTTTTTGAAAAATGATTCAAGTAGAAGATATAGATTTTAGAAAGATAGATGTGTGGTGAGAACCATCACTATGTTTTTTAGAATGAAAAAAATCATTTATCTTATATTCTGATTTTCATTCACAGAGATTCATAGTTGGAGAAAAATCAGATTTTCGAATGGGGAACATTCATGGGGATGTGACTATGCATTTTGTGTTGGGATGTAGAGAACTCCTTATGAATTAAGATTATATTAGATTATGTGATGTGGTTCACATGATACGATAACATATTTAGGATGGAAAGAATAATTTTGGGATATTGTAATTGCTTTCATCATTATGGTTTGAAATTTACTAGGTAAAATGAGATTTTTTACATTTAGTATATGGTAAATTTATAGAAACAAGGATCAAGTCTATAATATTAGGTTTTTAATTATTCTTCCGGATGATTTTCTATGAGGATATAGAGTTTGAGTGATATGAGAGTATGTTCTAGTGGATATGAAAGTGTTCCTATTTCTATTGGGAGCAGATTGAATGATTGAAAGAATAATAAATTGTGTGTTGTTTTGAATTATCATGAACACTCTTCAATGATGTTTTTCATAATTTATCACAACATTAAACCATGTTTAAAACCATAAAATTTTTATAGGATGTATTTCCTGAATTTTAAAGTTACGAGATTTCTTCAAATAATATTTTTTCATTCCATTTAAACCATTAAATTATTTTTTATAAGAATTTATGGTTTTGTCCTTTTGGAGATCCTGTAATATGTTTCATTATTGATCAATATTCTATATGTTGCGATGGATTAATATTAGTTTTTCATAGACCATGAAATCCTTTTATGTCTCCTTTTACTTGTAATTCTTATTTATCAATGATTTATTTTGATTAGAGAAATCAAAGGGAAATTACACATGATCATGAATGTGTTGTTCATTGATGATGAGGCTTTTGAACATTAGGAAAATTTGACACCATGTGATGGTGAACACACATCACTGATGGGTGTTTCAATGAAACCATGTACCTTGTTGATTTATTCATCGATTTTAATTCAAATTGAGTTAAACTAGCCATCATATCGAGTAATTATTTTTTGGTTTTTTCTAATAATTTAATCATGATTGTGTTTGGATTGGATTGGACCCCATTGAATTATGTTACGCTTAAAGGTATGTCACTTGGATAGTTTTTTGAAAGGTAAAAATTTTATTATATTAAAATGGGTTATGTTTTGTTGTGTGAAATAACTATTTTCCACAAATTTAGTCACAAGTGTGATACTGAGCTTCCATGGTTGGTTAGTTGAGGTTAGGAGTAACAGGTGTTATCTGATAAGTCTTTCTGTATGTAAACCTTTCTCATTTGAATGTGTTTTTATATGTATTCATTTAATTAATTATAAATTAGAAATAATTAATTAATTGGTATTCTTGTCCATGAGGTTGAAAATTGTTTCAATCGATGGAGTCTCAATGGTCCTGAAAAAATAAAACAAAGCTACTAGGATTTGATTGGTTTTGGAGTTGGATCTATTTGAGGTAGGTGGTCTTGTGTACTCTACCCTTTTGTATTTGATATGTTTATTGTAATGTGATATACAGTTTTCCACATTGGTTAAAAACCTTTAATTTATCAATTATTATGAATAACAATGAGTACTTAATTAATTAATGATCATTATGCATTAAATAATTAAAGAAACTGTGAAAATTGTAATTAGAAAATGTTATAAGGGCTATTATGATCCCTTATGTGGCTTAATACAAGACACTGATAGACAATGATTGATCACTATTGGGAGCCTTAGATTATATAGACCCATTTTGACACAAAATATTTCTTTGTGAGACCCAGATCCCATGATTCCATAGTTGGGGGATTGACTAAATATGTATTTGTATGTATCCCATTAGACCATGTGTGATGATTTATTCCATGATTATATCTAGGTATCCTAATATACAATGTTGAACTTGATCACACGTGTCGCTTCTAGTAATCATGATTATATGCTGAGGTATGTTTATATGGATTCCCTTATTTCCTTGATGTGATACTTTTTTTGGAATAAGTTCATTGTCCATTCTTGATAATGATCACATGTGGGTGTGTGTAGCCTCTTGGGAACCATTCATGATATAAATTATTGTTCAATATTTTGAAACATATTACATGTTGTATTAAAAATATTATGGTACTATGACGTAGGTATATATATTATTAGGGTGAGTAGTTTCAGATAGACAACACCTTTGGGGGGAGTGTAATGACATGACATAGGATATGATCTCTGGATTGTTCAATATCATGGGTTAGATCACAGACATGTTACTGATCTGGAAGTAGATCATTCATTGAAATGGATAATCTATAATCAATAGGCTAAAATTTGATAATAACATTCCTGGTTGATGTGATTATCCAACTACGTCAAGCATGATAGGTGGGACATAACATCATCAGGGTATAACATAAACTGTTAGGTTTGGGGTTGTAGAGTTCCTAATAATAACCACCATGTGGGCGGGGAATGCATTATTCATAATAACGACCTCCTTCACGGGGAGGAATTCATTTTTTATTTAATGGAATAACGTGGATTGACATTTTTGTGGTTCTATATAATTATGGGAATATTGAAAGAACGCACGACATGTGGTTAGAGATGTTTACTTGCATATCAAAAATGAGATAATGATGGTACAACTTTGCGGTTGCGATGGCTTGGTAAGTGCATGATCAATCAATATAGGGTTGTTATTTTATTAATTTTTTATTTGGTTGTTAAATTCTATATCTACAATGTTAAATTTTTCATGTTTACCTTAAACTGTGTTTATCAAAATCATGTACCTCGCGTCTTACCTCTTGTGTACTAGACAACATTGTTGATGTCCCGATGAGTTTTAATCACACCATTCATGAGTAGAAATAGAAAATGTGTACCCATGAATTCATCATTTATTGGTGGTATATGTTAGAATGAGGCACATGGTTAGATCATTTAGTAGGACAGTTTTCCGTGATTCTAGAGATCTAAATGAGGTGAAGATTAGAGTTTCAAATCCACTTGAAATTAAATTTTGTTAAATAATGTATGTAGTATGCATGATGAGAGATTAGTGCCTTGTACCGGTTATGTTTTTTGGGTCTATTGGTTTGACTATCATTCATATAGATGGTATTTTATTAGTTCTCTTCATGCTATGATTATGTACTATTTACATGTTTGGTTATTTATTTAATATTCTTTACTCTAATTAATGGTATAGTTTCCCCATATTTCCTCCTTAAACCCCCCTTTCTAGTTGGAAGCCTCTATCATACATGGAGGTACGCTTGAGATGATGTGGCATTCAGGCTCATACATAGTGATTTGGGTCACGATGTTACAAAATGGTTTTAGAAGAATGTCTATCTTATTTTCATATATAGGGAGTTTTTAGATGGACAACATAGTAATGCATTAGATCTTGTTATAATACTTTGTTTGGAGAATCACAAAAACCATTTCTGAGGGAAGTCCATGTTATTATGGTATGGGATTGATATTCTTGATTTTCTCTATTATGATATGTTTTCACCTTATACGATCAACAAGCTACAATAAAATGTACCGTCAATATTATCGATCTTTATCAGTACTAGTAGAAACCACTAATAAATGGAACCTTTTTTCAATGCTATTTTTTTTATCATTGATAAAATGTACTCTTTATTCCATATTTTTTAGCGTTGATAAATGGTATGCTTTACCAATGTTTTTCACTAGTGCTGATAAATGGTTCCCTTTATTAGTGATTTATTTATGATGATAAATGGTAACCTTTATCTGAGCTTTATTTCTAATATTGATATGGTTCCTGAATAAAATATACCAATTAAACAAATGAAAATTATTTTATAAAATAAATATTAAATTATTTTTTATTATATAATTATTGGTAAAAATGAGTAAATTTTTAAAACTATATATAAATTATATATACCAATAAATAGTCTAAATTAAATATATAGATATATTTTAAAATAATATTTTAAAAATAAAAATAAAGAACATGTAAATTAAGACAAAATAGAAAAAAATTATTAATTAAATACTTATTGATAATATTAATAATGAATATATATTAAATATATATATATATATATGAATGTATATAAATATGATTTATATAATACAATTTATTTATTCTTTATATTAAATATATAGTCATATATTTAGGGATGAATGTTTTATAATTAAAAATAAATATGGATCAAAAACTGACTAATTGCATTAAGTAAGAGACATAATTAAATTTCAATTTTTTAATAAAACACATATAAAAGATGTGTTATATTTATTTAATGTGCATATACATATATAATTAACATTTATATAAAAACACATGCAAGAAGTATTTAAGTAATTAATGGAATCTTTATATAAATTTTTCATAATTTAGTATTTTAATAGAATTGAATTATAACATGATACAATTAATATATCATGTATTTAACTTGTAATTATTTTTATTTATTTGTAATTGTATTATAATTAGGTATTAATTCATTTTTTTATTCTTGTGGAAACTTTATTAATTTCTATTATATATATATCTATATATTCCGTGTTTTAAAATTTTAAATATATATTCATATATATTTCTATATATATCCATATTTTTTAAATAATTTATATTTAATTAAAAATTAATTTTCCATTTTTTCTATATTCTTAAATTGTACAAATTATTAATTATTTAATTTCGCACATTTTTAACATTAATGCACGTAAAATTAAATATTTATAAAAAATGTATAAAATATATTTTGAGATTAATATTTATTAATAAAAATATTTTTAAATTTATATTTACTATATTTATACATTTATATATTTATAATGATAAATAAAATAATAATAATTTTTCAAAAATTATTTATATGATTATAAATAAATAATATTATGTATAAATAATTGTAAAATTATAATAAATGTTTTTAAATAGTGAATATATTTACTAAATTTACTAAATATATAAATAATGTTTTTAAAGATTCATTTAGTTTTTTAAAAGGTAGAGGCGCTACACCCCTTTTATTAAATAAAAAACACAAAGTAAAAGGGAAGAGAACCAGGGTAAAATCCATAAAAAGAAAAGAAATTAGATTCCCCTAGATCATGTACACATGATTTGATTAAAGGAGCGGCCACCACGACCTCTAGGATGTCGTCCACATCTCCATGATTTGGCCAACAACCAGGGTCCACCGCCACCATAATTATCAAGTAAGTCATCATCATCTATATCCATCATGTCAAAAGAATTATTTTTACAAAAGTTTCATTAAACATCCTCTTCTATAGTACCTGAAATAAGTATCTGAAAGGAATTTTAAGTACATATATTCACATAATATTTATTCTTCATAGTCATTGAAGATTTCTGTCCCTCCTTAGAGTGGGGTCTCCTTACCTTCTCCAACAACAGAGTAGAGAAAAAAATAACAAGGTTTCCAACCCCCTTGGTATTGATAGCCAAGGGAATATAAGTCTTGATTCCCTATACAGTAGGTGAGTCCGATTTGACAACCTTCCCCTGTATATCAGGAGCATGATTAGTAGTAGGTTGTAAAATGTTCCATAAAAATTTCCAATTTAAATGCCTATAATCATCATGGGATGAGGCCCCAAATCTTGCATCACCCATAAATTGAGTGAGAGTTGCCACTATAATGTCTAAATGAGAAATCATAACATCAATGGAAGAACTATTTGGACACATAGAATGCCTAGAATTGGATTTCATTTCCCCCTCCAGTATATGAGGAAATTTATTCTCATATTTCTACACACATTGAGAAACAGGAACCTTCACTTACTACATCCTATTTCATAATGTATTACTCTCCAACTAATCCACTTCATTTTTAGAAGCAGTTGATGAATCTTCTAAGTATGTGTTTTTGCTTACGGAAGAGGTCTTTCTAGGATGGGTGGAGCCCTTCAAATTACTCAAAACAGGAGAAGACATATAGTACTTCTGAGAAGGAGCTTTGATAGCCTTCTAATACTTGGATTTTGTAGCCTCTCGTTATTCTTTCCTATATCCTTTAGAGTATACTAGTTCATATTCTTTCACCATGTTGTAATCCATGACATATAGGGAAGAAACATCCCTGTCTAAATGGGTATCCACTGAGTCAACATCATCATCATGTCTTTTGAAATTTCATGTCAAATCATCTTTAAAAGAAATCATAGGGAATATTTATTCTATTAAAATGTATTTATATAATTTTAAATAAATAATTTCATATTTAACCAATGATAAAAGTATAATATATATATTTAAATAATGACTATAATTACTATATTTGTATTTATATATATTTATAATATATATATATATATATTATTATATAAATATATTTGAAAAATTTATTATTTATAATTTTAATTATAAATAATTAACTTGTTCTTCTGTAATAATCACTAATGAAATGAATCACTATTAGGGATTTATAGTAATAGTAAATATTCCATTTATCATTGCTTATTAATTTATCACTGATAAAAGCGATCATTACAAGTGCTTATTTGGATGCACTAAAAAAGTGTCCCAATATATTTAAAGAACCCCATAAATCATGAACTAGTCTCAATATTCAAATCCATCATTCGAATCCACCTGATTCCAGTACTCCTACACTTAAAACAATGCTCGAGTCAAAGAATCAATATATTTTATGTTAATTTCTCCTCTCCTCACATGTTGATTTCGTGATTGATGATATCTATTCATGTTTTTTTATCATCATTATTTCCTCCACGAACAACAATTTCTATTAGATCACCCTTGATTTATGTCACCAATGTACCCATGATTTCTTCCTCCCAAATCCCCTTGACATTAGTAGCTGGTGGTGTGCCTTTACTCTTTTAGGAAATTTAGCACCTCTCGAGTTGGTGTGAGAGACATGATCCTTTATTGCATGAGGAACTCTACTTTCATGTGACTCATTTAGGTCGCACTGCCTCACCTCGCCTCATGCCTAGATTCCCCAAGGTGCATGCCATTAGGAATAATTCAATTATATCACATATAAATTGAAATGAAATTTATTAATTACCATATGAAAATATTTTCTATAGATAATCTTTTTTTGAAAAATTATAAGAGGGTCATGCCAATGCACATGTATTAATTTTGAATTTAAAAATTTCTATTCTATTTTCTATGTGTCAAAAAACATATGAATAAAATATTAATATAATTAAGATATTCTCATTCTGTATGATGAAATAAAATATGCAATCTGCACTACAAAAAAATAATCATTTAGTGGAAATTTTTTAAACCACCACAAAACATGTTTTTTTACAACGACGACACTTCTCCCATGACTCCCCTGATTCCACTATCACCCCTGACCCCCAAACATCACCCAAACCCTGTGACCCCTCAAAACACTAGGACACCAGTAATCCGCACATCCCTGATGACCCACTGAAGCCCACACCACAGCTCTCCCCCCATCAGCGCACCTCACCACCGATTGTGACCCATGCGACCCCCCAAATCCCTAGGATCCCATGACCCAACATTCCCCTATGACCCCAACCCCCCCCCCCCCAAATCCCTCACCAAGCCTCACCACCCATCACCGCACATCGTGACCCCCCTCCAATGTCCTAGGAACCTGCATCCCCGACAACCCCTACGCCCCCGACGACCCCCCGAAACCCTCAACATGGTAATAATATATCCTTATATTGGGTCATCAATATCATTAGTTTCATCAGTATTGTTAGTGTAATTTATGTCATAAACGTCATCATTTTATGTTATGTTATAAGACTCACTATGTTTGTCAGTGTCACCCATTCCTTTTTTGCATTATGTTTCATTAGGTAAAACAATATTTTTATCTTGGTTATTATCCGATATATCATCAATGTACTCTGTGTCCTAAATGTAACCCATGCCAGCATTGTTATTGGGTTCATAATTGATGAAGATGTAATTGGACTCTATTATCTCATCAATATCATCAGTGTCTTTAGTCTTATTGGGTTTTTTAGTTATTGTAGAATTTATGGTTTCATTAGATTCATTATTATCATTGATGTCCTCAGTGTTGTGACATTCATTATCATATTTGGTTGTGTTGATGTAATCATGGTAATAAGTGTCATCATTATGATATGTGTTCTCAATTTCTTTAGGGACATTATTTTCATCTGTTTAATTATTTTCAAGTGTTTATTTGGTTTGGTTCATCTCATAGGTGTCCCCAATGTTGTTTGTCCCAATGATGTATTAAATTTCATTGTAACCATTGAAATTATTTTTTCCATATTTTATATTGTAATGGTCCATGTCATCAATATCATTTTTATTATTTAGGTATTTAGTGTCATTGTGTTTATTAGATTTTCATTAACAACATTATTTTCATTGATGTTCAGCTAATTGGGGTCTTCATCACCAATGGTTTTTACTACATCACCACAATCATTGTAATTGTTGTTGATCATGGAATCCTTAAAATTGATAGTGTAGTTTTTCAAACCCATGTAATCCATGTCATCCATTTAATTGGTTTTATGTTTTTCTTTGATTTCCCCCAATGCATCAATGTTTTTGTGTCTTTTTCATCATATATAATGTTGGTTTCAGCAATGTCATTGGTTTCATCAATGTGTTTTTTATCATTACTGTGATCGATAATGCATGAAATATTATAATCATTAGTGAAATGTATTTCATCCATATATTCATTAAATTGTATTTTATAGGGGATATTTTTTTCATCATCTTCATAGGTGTCATCACAGAGCTCGAGATTTAGTGGTTATTTACTGCATTTTAATTAAATTATTAATTTTTTTTTTGTACAAATTATACATGTACATTTTTATTGTATGGTTATATTTAGGGATATCATTAGAGGTGGCCTATTTAATTATAATCACACCTTTCTCCAGACAAAATGGAACTTGGTACACATGTTGATGTTAAATGATTGTAGGCTTGGGTTTGGGAATGGATCCATGTTTGATGATTGGATTAAAAGGAAGAAGCATGGGATTTTGGGACTAGGATTGAACTTCAAACCATCTTCAATGTTTTTCCTAGTTTAGTATTTTTGAATTGTGGTTTCTGATGTATATTATCTACTACTGATGTATTCATTTCCTGACATATCTTATATAGTTCATCTGTTATTACATGGGTTTTTTGTATTTTCTCCATATTCTTTTATAGATATTTTTAATTTTTATGCTTTGGTTTTCTAGTGGCTTGGTTCATTATTTACCATATGTATTTATATAATAAAACGTTATTTGTCATGTTTATATATTTTTCAACTAGTATATATGAATATATTTCCCTATTTAGTAATATTTATGTCTTTTAATTTTTTTTAATATTCTATAGGCACATTGTGATATAAATTGATGAATGCTGGATCACATTACCAAGGAACACAGCCTAGTATTCTATGGGTTTGGAAGAGTTTTTAGATTTTTCAATTTCTAATCGGTCTGTTGAATAGAGAATAAGATGTCAATGTTTAAAATGTAAATTTATAAGACGGTTTATTAGAGACAAATATTAGAAACATTTAAAATTGAAGTAATTCTAGGCTAAATATATGTGCTGGATTTTGCGCAGAGAATCGAACGTTACAGAAATGATGGGCCCTGATTTCAATCAACAAAATGAGATCCCAACATCATCTACAATGAAAAATGAAATAAAAAACCTTTTAAATGATGCATTCGGAATGTTAATACCCCACCATCAACATACAAACATATCATAACAACTAGATGAGGGTGTTACAAATAGAAACATGGCAAGTGATGTATTTGAGACTATAGGACAACCAGATAAAGATTGTAACATATTATTCGATCCTCCTCTTCATTCTGTGGAGAATAATGGAAGATAAAACATCATTGAGTATAATATGTTTCATGTTTTAGTTGATGATGGAAATCAATAGGTGTATAGTGCATGTTTGAAATAATCAAAACCTTCTTTTATGATGAGGCTTTACTATAACAATTGTAAATGTGGAATTACAATAAGGCAATGTCCATGATATTGGAATTGTTGTGGTATGAATTTCCTAAATCAAACAACCCCGAGTCTTTTTATGATATGAAAAAATTTGTTAACATTATTGGTATGAATTTTATAAAAATACATATGTGTCCCAATGATTGTATTCTTTATTAGAGAGATGATTCAAGTACATAGGATTGAGAAAAATGTTCTTCTTATAGATATATATCAATGGGTGATTTTAGAAGACCAAATCAACATTCTACCATGTATAAGAGGAATAGGAACACACCAATTAATGTTTTTCATTACTTTCCTCTAAGAGTTGATTGAAAAGATTATTCTTCTCATTGAAAACCACTGAACAAATGAAGTGTCATTTTGTTGATAATATAAATTATGGGTTAATGTGACTTCCATGAGATTAAAAATCATGACGAACATTTGATTCATTACATCCAGATATCTTAGTTGATCCTATGAATGTTTGATTTGGATTGGATGCGGAGGGATTCAACCCATCTGGGACATTGAGTACCAATTATAGCATTTGGAAAGTTGTTTTGATCCCTTACAATTTACCTATAGGGATGTGTATGAAACAAAAAACTTCTCTTATTTTGAAGATTATTATATAAAAAATTCCATGAAATGACATTGATGTATACTTACAACCTTTAATTGAATAATTACATGAATTATAGAGAAACAGTTTTGAGAAATATGATGCTTCTTCTAAAATAATTTTCAAATTTCCTCATTATTTAATGTGAAAAATTAGTCACTTCCGTAGACATAAGAATTTATCTGGTTGGAAAACAAACATGGGTTTCGATTTTCCAATTCCCACCATTGATTTTGAGCCCAGATGACTTCCTCACAATAGAAAATGGTGCCTCTTGCACCGTCGAATCTTTCTCGATGCGTCTCATAGATTTCAGCTGAACAGATCAAAATTTATTGGTTTCATTGATCATATACCACCTCCAAAGTTGTTAACTATTTATGAAATATTGGCACTTCTTGGAAATGTTGAAACATAATTTGGGAATGATCATCATTTTAATTATAGTGGGAAATGGGTTTGAAGTGCAATGTCAATTGAAATTAGAGCACAACAATGGAATAAAAAAAGTATATCCTTCAAACATCTATATCGAGAATTTAATTTGTTGCGGCATAATCTTGATGTGATGCATATTCAGATAATTTCTCTGACAATTTTATTTTCACATTCCTTAGTAATCATGGATTATTGATGGATCGTCTCAATGATCAGAGATACTTACAAGTAATGAACATAAAATGTGATATCTAGCTAGATGAGGAAGAAAAGTTTGCTTTGGAAATTTTTGCAATGAAAAATAGGGAGAAATAGACATTTATTTAAATTTTAAAGCATGTAAAGGTATCTGATTGGTATTAAAATAACTTCTCAATGTATGTTGACATAAATAATAATATGATACATGGACTAAAAAGTCTCAATTTCCATATTTTGTAACAACTGTTACTATTATTGGAATTGCATACATTATAACATGAAAATGTTACTACTATTATACTCCAATTATGCACATTTTCTTGACAAATAATGGATAAATATTTACATCCATTTGAGCTTGACAGCCTTCAGGAGAGGTTTTTATTGACACTGTGTGCAATAATGATGATATTTCCATTGTTTTTTTACTATCATGATTCATTTAATTGTTCATCTGGATGCGGAAGCTAAATTATGAGGCCTGGTACATTATCTATATATGTATCCAATTGAGAGGTAATTTATTTATATGTTTTCCAGTTATGTAAAAATTTAATGGCACTTAATTAAATTCATAATTATGTTTGTTTATTTTATTTCATAGATATCTTGGTAATTTGAAATCATATGTGAAAAATAAAGCTCAAATAGAAGGCTCTTTTTCTAAAGTCTATTTGGTAGATGAGTGTCTTATATTTTTTTCTAGATTCATGGATGATACTGAGATAATATTTAATCAAGGTGAACATGTTGATGATACCCCAAATCAATCTTAAATGCGTGGGAAACAAAAAATGTTTCCTGCTTTTGGCTGATCAGTAGGGAGGACATCAAATGTTACACTGACAAAAATGGAATTATTATAGGCACATGGATATGTGCTACTAAATAGTAAAATTACATATCCATTTATTAAATAATTTAAGATACAAACAATTAGATGAATAAGAGTCTGAAAACTAAATAAGAAATATATAACTAAATCAATTAATAAAGATATTGTAGAATGGGTTTCACGATGTGTAAGTTCACAAATATTGAAATAAATAAGGATATTCGGTTGACACATATATTTTATCAATCTAAAAATACATATATTTATAGATCATGAATAATTAAACTTGATTATATTTGTCCGAATATTTGATGCTTCTTGTGCAACGTCCTCTAAAAAAGATATAAAGTTCAACGCTTACAACGTGAATGGATTTAGATACTATATAGTCAATCAAAAATAGAGTTTAAAAACCAAGAATAGTGGTATATTTACATTTTATGAATTGGGATACTATGCAAAATAGAATGATATTATTTAATTAAACTACCATGGGAATTTTTTAGTTGTTTTATTCAAATGCATTTGGGTCAATATTAGAATATTTGTTTAAAAGGATTCCTTGTAATTTATTTCTGTAAACTTATCTCACATAATGGATGTTTGTGATCATGAAATTCATGATCAATATATATTATCATAACAAGCAAAAATCGTATATTATATGAATCATGTTGTGGATGAATGTCATAGTGTAGTTTCTTGGATGAAAGAAAGTGATTTGTATTATATGGGTGATGAAGTGGAATATTTGACCTCTAAAATTAAATCTCACCAACATCAATATGCATACATATTTATTCCTCATGATATGTTAAATATTAGTCTAGCATGGATGGATTAAGTGGATGAAGTGTATGAAGTAATGGAGTAGTAAAATGACATGATTGAGGGAGTAAATGATTATATGTAAAGTTATGCATTCATTTAGAAACCACTTATTTCATTTATGGGATCATTAATTATCATTATAATGTCATTTTTTGTTAGTATTGTGCATATGTTGTCATTTATAATTTTTTTACAATTTTTTTTGAAATTTATGTTCTGAACATAATTTTATTTGATTAAATGAAAATAATTCCAAGGAGGAAGTGTTATATTCACTACTAGAAAATCATGTTTTCCAAATGATTCTTTACCAACGGTTTAAACAAATAGTTGCTAAAGAATCTATTTCCCAACTGTTTAGTAAAACCGTTGGGAAAGGGGTGTCCAAGGGACCCTTTCCCAACAGTTCAAGAGAACCATTGGGAAAGGGGGTGTCCAAGACACCATTTCCCAACAATTCTACAAGAACCCTTGGAAAGTGCTCACCCTTTACCAATGGTTTATTTAAACCATTGGTAAAGGGTCTCTTGGACACCCCTTTCCCAACGGTTTTTAAAAACCGTTGGGAAATATTTCCCCCGAATACTCAATCGGCTGCTCTCTCCTCCCATTTGCGACAAAACCCTAATCCTCTCTAGGGATACATTGCTCTCACGACTTCCCCCATCTGAACCTGTCAAAATACATCCAAATCATCTCAAATCAGGTATTCTATTCTTCATAGACATAAAATATTTAAGTGATACATTGTTATTATTATTATTCATATCATATTTTAGTTTTATGTTTTGATTTTGATGTGTATATCATTTTTTGTGTTTTGATTTAATCTAGACTTTATCCATTCCAATCCATTTAATTAATTAAATACGTAACCCTCCATCGAAGAAGAAGAATCTCATATTCATTGCCGTTGTATTCTAGATTTTCTAAGAATGTGTTTTTATGATTTTTTTCTATCTTGTAATTAATTATTACTTGGAAATTTATTTATATGTGTTTATAAATTTTTAGAAATGTTTTTATGAATGTTTTATTTTAAAATTCCTTGAGGAAAGGTTTTTATTAAAATGAAATTTTTCTAATAAGGCTAGTGTAATGTAATTTTCTATAGTACACTATGTGACTATGTTTGGTATTTAGTTACACAAGATATAACTGGTGTGTGAGAATGTGTTGTGAAAGATATTCCATTGTTGGTTCAAGATTATATATACATTTTGAGGCTATTAATTATTTGTTTTAAAGATATTTGGGATATTTACCTTATGGTTATTGGTGAAAAATGGGAGCTGTAGAGGTGGTTCATGATTAAGACAAATAATTACTCCTAAACATGTGGATAAACCTTGCATAGTAGTGAATTCTTGAAATGTTTGATGTTTTTAGTCCTTTTTATTTGGAGTTTCTTATGATAGTGATGTTTCTTATTGTTACCTATGATGGGAATTTATTTCAGTTTCTAAATCAGCTGAGAATCCCCCACCATGCATAGTGTATGAAACCTCTACCCTTATTTAATCATTCTGTTTACACAGCGTATACAACCTCTACCCTCATTTAATCAGTGAACTCAAGTCATTAACTCAAACCTTCATTTTCACTAGCATGTAAGAAATTGAATGATTTAAACCCATCCTCACATGATTTATTACCTTAGATAGTGTCCAACATATGAAATACAAGCTTTTGAATTCATCAGTTAACCGGGATCATATATTCCATTTCCCCCAAGATGACAGAACTAATATAACATTAGGGTCAATTAAATATGGCTCTCATTGTACGATGTATTTTATGTGTCCTTCTTGGCCAATACTCACTTTTATGAGGGTGGGGTGCTTTTCACTATCCATTCTGGCATGTGTAGACATCTATAAAAATGTTAGATAAGTCACAAGATTAATTCAGTAATGTTCTTATCATTGACATTATTTTTTATTAATATCAAATTTAAAAATAAATGTTTTTGTCTATACTTAATCAAATTAAATCTTTTTACAAGCCATGAACAACATATTAGTGTAGAACCCTAAAATTTATTCACCCATGGGGTGCGCTTGACTTGGGGATGTAATTGGGAAATGAAAGGTATGGCCATAGAGGTGCTAATAATGAGTTATTAAACAAGAGTGGATGATTTGGGATGCCTATAACACATGATGAGACCTGAGGCATGTGCCTGTTATAGACCTAATGAAAGTGAATATAAAGAAATTTTTATTTAATTTATGAGTACTTGTTCTTTACATTATTTTAATAGTTCACTACATCGACAAGAAACTTCTTCCTTTATCGTTTACATAAATTTATTTTCTATTAATGTTCAATCCTATTGAATTGCTTATGACAAAATGACTTATATAAATTCTTTTTACAGAATGGACAGAAGTTGGATGTATGAAACTGATCGGATCTCAAGTGATTTTCAAAACAATTTGGAGAGCTTTGTAGATTTTTTATTTCACAATGCTTCATATAGTGGTTGCATACACTGCCCATGTTCTAATTGTGTTGGTAGACCTTGGTTGAGCCGTGAAGAAGTCAGCTACCACATAACCAAAAATGGTTTTCAAGCTAACTACTTTGTGTGGAATCACAATGGGGAGAAAATGAAATCTCAAATTAGTGATGATCAAAATGAAAACACTATAATGGAGAATTTGTTAGATGATCGGTTTCCGTTTATTCGTCATCCCGAAAAAGAAAGGATTTCGAGTCAAGAAGACTTCTATATGAGGATAACTAATGAATCTAGTGAAAATGACGATATTGATAGGGTGAAAAAATTGAATGATGCTGCCACGACTCCAGTATATCGGCAATGCGATAAAATGAAAAAGCTGGAATTTTGAATCCGATTGTTTCATGGGAATACTATGTATGGGATTTCTAATACAGCATTCGATTACATTCTTACACTCTTGAAGGGTTTACTTCCAGATGATGCAGATATTCCCTCAAACCACTATATGGCATGGAAGTTAGTTGAGGAACATGGATTTTCAAGAAACAAAATTCATGCTTTCCCAAAAGATTGCAGTTTATTCTGGGAGGAAACCGATGAAAAAAATGATTGTATAAAATGTGGCACATCCCATTGGAAATCAAAATCTGATGGAACACCATCACATGTTCCCCATAAAGTATTGTGGAACTTTCCATTGATTCCCAGACTCCAAGAATATTTTTATGTCTGATGACATATCAATAAAAATGAGATGGCATGATAACAAGAGAAAGAAGACTAATGATGAGTTGGTTCATCCTAAATATGGATTTTCATGGTAGAGATTTGATGATCAACATCCTGATTTTGTAGCTGACGTGCGTAATATGAGGCTGGGTCGTTCATGCGACAATTTTAATCCGTTTGGGATGATGCTTACTTCACAGAACACATGACCAGTTTTTATACACATTTATATTCTTCCCCCATGGGTTTGTATGAAAAAACATTTCACTTTCATAGGTATACTCATATCTAGTCCTTCTGATCCCGACATTGATATTGATGTCTACATGCAACCTTTAATAAAATAGTTGAAACTTCATTGGGATGTGGGTGTTCGCACATATGATGCATGTTTGAAAGACATATTTCAGATGCATGCTACGCTTATGTGGATGATCAATGATTTTCCAGCTTATGCAAGGATGTCTAGATGGAGAACGAAGGGAAAATTTTCATGTCCAGTTTGTATGAAAAATACACGATCCAGAAGATTAAAACATCACTGTAGTTTCTGTTTTATGGGACATTGATGATTCTTGCCGAAGGATCGTCCATATATAATGAATTGTTGAAGATTTGATAATACCATAGAGACCGATGATCCACCTCAGCGTATGTTTGGAACTGATGTTCTTAATGAATTAAAATATTTGAGTTTTTCTTTTGGGAAGGGTCAAATAAAATCTGGAAAGAGAAAAATGTTTCCACTAAAACTCGTTACAATTGGAGGAAGATGAGAATCTTTATTGATTTGCCTTATTGGTCAACAAATTTGTTACTGCATTTTTTAGACGTAATTCACTTTGAAAAGAATATATGAGAAATGTTGCTTTCGGTTCTTCTAAATGTCAAGGGGAAGAAAAATGATGATTTACGATCTCAGTGTGACTTGGTGGATTGGTGCAATAGACAATAATTACATCCTGTGTGTATCAGTGAAAATAAATGGCAACTTCCATGTGCTTCTTATGTGATGACACCTATGGAAAAAAACAATTTCTAGAAGTATTAGAGCCTATTAGTGTTCCTGATGTCTATTCAAGCAATATATCTAAACAGGTCAATAGAAGAGAGTTGCAGCTAAAATCTTTGAAGACTCATGATTATCACATTCTACTGCATGAGTTGCTTCCAATAGCAATCTGTCATCTTTTGTCCAATAATGTAATGGTGGATTTTATTTGGTGGTGCCATTTGTTTAGAGATCTTTGTGCTAAGATGTTTTCCAAGTCTTTCTTTCAAAAACTTTTGATAGATTCCCCATTAATTTTGTGTGACTTGGAGAAAATATTTTTTCCATCATTTTTCACATGCATGCAGCATCTAACTGTCCATATTCCCACTGAAATACTTCTCGGACGACCATTTTCTTTTTGTTGGATGTATCCAACTAAAAGAAATATGTTCACATTAAAGTCTTATGTCTGAAACAGAAATCATCCCAAAGGTTCTATCGTGAATGGTTACATGGCTCAAGAATGTATGGATTTCTACTCGATGTATTTTTCTGACCTTACTACAAGATTGAACAGACCAATGAGAAATGAAGAAGAACAGTATGAGAAAATTGAACCCAGTTTTCCATCACATCCTCAAACAGGATGAATTCCTGGATCATATACATTTAATACATTAAGCCATGAAGAGCGGGAGATGGCACATCGCATAGTTTTGTTCAACTGTGATTCGTTCAATGACTATATCGGGTCACTATGTTGATTATTTATATCTTACATATATATCTATTAAACTGTTCATAGTCTTTATCTATAGGGAACATAAAACAATGATAAATAGGAAGCTTTGTTCTTTATCTTTGAGAGGGAGAGAGACTTTTCATAGCAAAGAGTTTTCTACTTAGTTAAAATTGAAGGTAAAAAAATTAATGTTTAAAATACTTATATCAATATTTCATTAAGATTAATAGTCATTTATATTGTAGGTATTGAGTTTGTATGCTGACTCTGTCTCTGAGGAAATAATATCTTTGGCTTCTGGTCCTAATACCGCGGTTCATGAATGTAAATCAATTGTTATCAATGGGTGAAAATTCATTTGTCACTGAATGAGAAACGAACATGATAACACAACATGATGGCGTTATGGTTACTGCCACAACAGATTGGTATGTCAGTGCATCAGATAGTAGACCGCGATTTGAAAATGTGGGTTATTATGGAGTTTTTGAGAAAATAATAATATTTGATTATTACTCTCATGGACGAGTCAAAATGATGAAATGTCATTAGTTTGATTTTATGAAGAGACAAGGAACATTTATTGATGATTGTGGGTTTTGAGTAATTAATATGACTCACACTCTTGCTACCGATGAACCATATGTTTTTGCATCAATGGCTAAACACGTTTTTTAGGTCAAAGACCAACTTTGACCTAAATTTGGTGTCATAGTTGATGTAATTCCAAGACATATTTTTGATGATGGTGATGATGGAATTGACACTGTCCCTAATTCCATTGGAACCAATCCATTTATTTCTTTTGATGAATCCAATAGCTCAATTGTCTGAGTTGATTGTGAACCTGAAGTTGTGGTTGAAAATATATAGAATCATTCATCCATGTTCTCAATTATTTTTTTTTACCTCGAGTTGGGTTGTTAATGTTGGTAATATTCAAATTGATTTAGTATTGATCACAAATATGTTCTAGATGACTTGAACGTTATGTGAATTTTCAATGTTTATTGTTTGCAGTTTTATTTGAATTGCATTTTCTAATTTGGAATTGAACTGTATTCAAACATAGTCAAACAATATTTCTAACTTGGTGAACATTACAGCTTGAATGATTTATTAAATACATTCAATATCTTCTAAAACATTTGATAGCTGACTTGACCGTTATGGGAATTTTCATTGTTTATTGGTTGTAGTTTTATTTGAATTGAATTTTATTATTTGGAATTAAACTGTATTAAAATATAGTCAAACAATATTTCTAACTTGGTGAACATTACAACTTGTATGATTTATTAAATCCATTCATGCTCTTCTATAACAATTGATAGCTGACTTGACCGTTATGTGAATTTTCAATGTTTATTGGTTGCAGTTTTATTTGAATTGAATTTTCAAATTTGGAATTGAACTATATTCAAACATAGTCAAACAATATTTCTAACTTGGTGACCATTACAATTTCTATGATTTATTAATTCTATTCATGCTCTTCTAAAACAATCGATAGCTGACATGACCATTATGTGAATTTTCAATGTTTATTGGTTATAGTTTTATTTGAATTTCATCTTCTAATTTGGAATTGAACTGTATTGAAACATAGTCAAACAATATTTCTAGCTCGGTGAACATTACAAATTATATGATTTATTAAATCCATTCAAGCTCTTCTAAAACTGCTGATAGCTAAATTACTAATGAATCCCTCAATTCTCTCATATATTTAGTTTTTTGGGTTACACATTAGTTTCCTTTTGCTAATTAATTAAATATTTGTTTTCAAAAGAAGGAAATGAAACCAATTGAATAAAGAAGAAGGAAAAAATTATGGAGAAGAATCTTCGAATGACAGAGTTGGGAATTCCATCATTAGTTCCTGTAGTGAGTACTTTATTTCAAATTGATATATTGAAAGAATATATAATGTGATGTGATTATGTTTTTTGTAAACATTTTTGTAGGATCCACATATACATCGATAGTAATTCAACAAGGAGCCTAGTACTGGTCCTAGTACTCAGGCCGGTGGTACGAGGAGGGTTCATACCAGAGGTGGACGAGCAGCTGCACATACCCGACTAGACCATGCCCCTCCAACTGACATGTAATCCTTCCCACATTCTGATCCCGGTGTATTGTTAGGTACACACGGGATATTTAGGCCACCCATGTTTTCTCTACCTTCTGTATCTTCGGGCCCATCATTTTCACATCCCATGATGATTCCCACTCCCCAGTCAGCATCCGATTAGACAGCTATCCCATCTTCTTTTCCTTCTACATATGTCTCTCTGAGCTTCTATATTCCATCGTCTTCGACTCCTATTCCACCACAGGGTGTTCCATCAGTTTCTGTGGATCTAGCGGCGCTCAGTGATCAGACCAGCATATGTATATTTATAGAACCCTAAAAAAAATTTATAGTAATATTTATTTTCATTATAACATGTTTTGATAGAATATTTTAGTGCCACCAAGCTGCAGCAAGATAGGTCACATGCAGAACAGGCTGAGAAAAGGGCCACCGAGACGGCATAATAGTTTGCTAGGGAAAATAGTGCGTTTATAAAATTTATTGAAGTTCTACGTCCAACACTTCTAACAGAGGCCATCCCATCTTTTGATGAATATATGTTGTCGATACGTTCTATATATGGTGCACCAGGTGGAAGTTCTAGTGGTGGTCAGAACGATGTCCAGCTTGACAATGATGATGGCGAGGAGTCTGATACAGAAGAGGAGGGAGAGGAGGAGGGTGAGGAGGGTGGCAAGGGCGAGGAGGAGGGCGAGGGTGAGGAGGAAGGTACTGAGGAGGGAGAGGACGATGATAGGGATGAGGACGAGGGTGATTATTACGGTGATGATGGTGATGGTGATGTGGGAAAAATTGATCCATTACATTTTTGACTAATAATACTATGATTTGATATTTAATCTATTCTAGTTGTTGGTTTTATCTAGACTCGTAGTATAGTATTAGAGTTGAGTTATTTTTATATATTATCTGTTTTTATGGATGTTGTTGTCTTTTAGTGGTTGTGTGTTTGGGAACCCCCCCTCCTTCCTAGACCCTGGACAAACCCCCACAATCCTCTTGGACCCCGGACACCCCCCCTGACAGCCCCGGGATAGCCCCCAGACAGCCCCCCCCCCCACCCTCCTCCATGGACCCCGGACAGCCCCCCAGACAGCCCCCCAGACAGCCCCCACCCTCTTCCTTGGACCTCAGACAACCTCTGAACACCCCCCAGACAACCGCCGAAGAGCCCCCCGAAGAGACCCCCAGACAGCCCTCCACCCTCCCCCCTAGACCTCAGACAGCCCCCCGGACTGCCCCCAGATAGCCCCACAGACAGCCTACCCCCCTCTTCTTTGGACACCAGACAACCCCCCCCCCCACCCCCGAAGAGCCCCTCGGACAGCCCCCCACCCTCTTCCCTGGACCCCGGACAACCCCCCACCCTCCTCCTTGGACCCCGGACAACCCCCCGAACACCCCCCAGACAGCCCCCCGCACAGCCCCCATCCCTCCTCCATGGTCCCCGGACAGCCCCCCGGACTCCCACCGGACAACCCCCCAGATAGCCCCACCAGACATCCCCCCCACCCTCCTTGATTTCATTTAATATTAAAAAACCGATAATATATATTTTATTTATTTTCATCAGGATAATCTATGTAAATCACATTTACACATCTAGTCAATATCATATATTCTTGGTATGTCATTAAAGAGATGTATTCATTGGGCAAGTCATTGTTAGCTCCGAAATGTTTCATAGAATGATAAACTAAATTCTAATCCATACAAATAATGATATAAAAATATTTTATATGAATGTCCACAGGATTTTATGTAAATACCATTCCACTAATAGACACATGAAGATTCTCATAAAATGGAAAACATTTTAATTACATATGGAAAGCCGACCAAACGCATTCAGTTTCTATTGAAACATTAGGAGAATGATCCATGGATCATATATAACGTTTACGAATAAACCCCACCTCAATCTGAGACACGGTGTGACCGACAATACTCAAAGTGACTATCTTTTGTTTCAAAAGGACGTCATTTTAATTGAAAACCATCAACTGGCATATGTAAAACTGACTAAACACATTTGGTTTCTGTTGAAACATTAGGAGAATGATTCATTGGTCATATGTGATGTGTACGAATAAACTCTGACTCAATCTGAGACACGGTGTGGCCGACACCACTCAAAGTGTCTGCCTTTTGTTTCAAAAGGACGTCATTTTAATTGAAAAACTTCAACTGGCATATGAAAAACTGACCAAACAAATTCCAATTTTGTCGATAATATAGAACAACGATCCATGGGTCATATGTGACGTGAACGAGTCAACCCCGCCTCAATCCGAGGCACGGTGTGGCTTCCGCCACTCAAAGTGTCTGTCTTTTGTTTCAAAAGGACGTCATTTTAAGTGAAAAACATCAACTGGAATACGGAAAACCGACCAAACACATTCGTATTGTGTTGATACATTAGAAAAATGATCCATGGGTCATATGTGACTTGTATGAGTCAACCCTGCCTTAATCTGAGGAACGGTGTGGCCGTAATCACTATAAGTGGCTCTCTTTTGTTTAAAATGGACAACATTTTATGTACATACGGAAGACCTAAAAAAAAATTCGGTTTCCATTGAAAAATTAGGAGGACGATTCGTGGGTCATATGTGACATGTACGAATGAACCCCGCCTCAATCTGAGACACAGTGTAGCTGGCGCCACTCAAAGTGTCTGCCTTTTGTTTCGAAAGGACGCCATTTTAATTTTCAAACATCAACTGGAATACAGAAAACCGACCAAACACATTCGGATTGTGTCGATACTTTAGTACAACAATCCATGGGCCATATGTGACGTGTATAAATCAACCCCGCCTCAATCCGAGGTGCAATGTGGCAGCCACTACTCAAAGTGTGTGTCATTTGTTTCAAAAGGATGTCATTTTAAGTGAAAAACATCAACAGACATAAGGAAACCCAACAAACGCATTTGGATTGTGTCGATACATTATAAAAAAGATCCATGGGTCATATGTGGCGTGTATGAGTCAACCCCGCCTTAATATGAGGCACGGTGTGGCCGCCACCACTCAAAGTGTCTGTCTTTTGTTTAAAATGGACACTATTTTAACTACATATGGAATACCGACCAAACGCATTTGGTTTCCATTGAAACTATAGGAGAACCATTCATGGGTCATATGTGACGTGTATGAATCAACCCTTCCTAAATCTGAGAGGCGGTGTGGCCAAAACCACTCAAAGTGTCTGCCTTTTGGTTAAAATGGATGTCATTTTAATTGAAAAACATAAACTAGCATACGGAAAACCGACCAAACACATTCGGATTATGTCGATACATTAGAAAAATGATACATGGGTCATATGTGACGCATATGATTCAACCTTGCCTCAATCCGAGGAACGATGTGGCCGCCACCACTCAATGTTTCTGTCTTTTGTTTCAAAAGGACTACATTTTAAGTGAAAAACATCAACTGGAATACGGAAAACCAAACAACTGCATTCAGATTGTGTCGATACATTAGAACAATGATTGATTGGTCATATGTGATGTGTAAGAGTCAACCCCTCCTTAATCTGAGGATCAGGGTGACCGCCACCACTCAATGTTTCTGTCTTTTGTTTAAAATCAACACCATTTTCAGTATATACGGAAAACCGAACAAATGCATTCGGTTTCCATTGAAAAATTAGGAGGACAATTAATGGGTCATATTTGACGTGTAAGAATCAACCCCGCCTCAATATGAGATGCAGTGTGGCCAACAACACTCAACGAGTCTGCCTTTTGTTTCAAAAGGACGTCATTTTAATTGAAAAACATCATATGGGAAACGAAAAACTGACCAAACACATTGGGATTGAGTAAATACTCTAGAACAATGATCCATGGGTCATATGTGACGTCTACAAGTCGTCCTCGCCTCAATCCGAGTCATGGTTTGGCCGACACCATTCACAGTGTCACTCTTTTGTTTAAAATGGACAGGATTATAAGTGAAAAGAACAACTGACATACGCAAAACTGACCAAACAAATTTGAAATGTGATGATGCTTTAGGATAATGATCCATGGGTCATCTGTGATGTTTATGAGTCAACCCCACCATAATCTAAGGGATGGTGTGGTCGGAATCATTCTAAGTGGCTCTCTTTTGTTTAAAATGGAAAACATTTTATGTAAAAATGGAAAATTGACCAAACGCATTCGGTTTCCATTGAAACTTTAAGAGAACGATCCATGGGTCATATGTGACCTGTACGATCCAACCCGGGCTCAATTCGAGTCGCAGTGTGGACGGGATCAGTCTAAGTGTCTCTCTTTTGTTAAAAATGGACTCCATTTTAAGTACATACAGAAAACTGACCAAACACATTCGGTTTCCGTTGAAAAATTCGGAGAACAAACCATGGGTCATATGTGACATGTACGAATCAACCCCGCCTCAATCTAAGACACAGTGTGGCCAACCCCAATCAAAGTGTCTATCTTTTGTTTCAAAAGGACATCATTTTAATTGAAAAACATTAACTGGCATATGGAAAACTGAGCAAACGCTTTCGGAATATGTTGATACTTTAATACAACGATCGATGTGTCATTTGTGATGTGTAAGAGTTAAACTCACCTCAATCTGAGGCACAGTGTGGTGGGATCACTCCTTGTGTATGTATTTTGTTTAAAATGGACAGGATTATAAGTGAAAAGAACAACTGACATACGAAAAACTGACCAAAGGCATTCGAAATGTGTTTATTCTTTAGGATAACGATCCATGGGTCATATGTGACGTGTACGAGTCAACCCCGCCTTAATCTGTGGCACGGTGTGGCCGGAATCACTATAAGTGGCTCTCTTTTGATTTAAATGGACAACATTTTAAGTACATATGGAAAACCAACCAAACAGATTCGGATTGTGTTGATACTTTAGAACAATGATAAATGGGTTATATGTGACGTGTACGAGTCAAACCTACCTCAATCCGAGGCGCGGTGTGGCTGACACCAGTCATAGTGTCTCTCTTTTGTTTAAAATGTACATGATTATAAGTGAAAAGATCATATGGAATACAAAAAACCAACCAAACGCATTCAAAATGTGTTGATGATTTAGGAAAACGATACATGGGTCATATGTGACGTGTAAGAGTCAACCCCACCTCAATCTGAGGCGCAGTGTGGCCGACACGATTCACAATGTCTCTATTTTGTTTAAAATGGACAAGATTATAAGTGAAAAGAACAACTGACATACGAAAAACTGACCAAATGAATTCGGATAATGTTGATGATTTAGGTTAACGATCCATGGGTCATATGTGATGTGTACGAGTCAACATGGGCTAAATTCGTGCCACGGTGTTTCTAGGATCACTCTTACTAGATCCTTTTTGTTTAAAATGGACAACATTTTAGGTACATACGGAAAACCGACCAATCACATTCGGATTATGTTGATACTTTAGAAAAACGATCCATGGGTCATATGTGACGTGTACGAGTCAACCCCGCCTCAATCCGAGGCATGGTGTGGCCGCCACCACTCAAAGTGTCTGTATTTTGTTTCAAAAGGATGTCATTTTATGTGAAAAACATCAACAGGCATACAGAAAACCGACCAAACACATTCGAATTGTGTCAATACATTAGCACAATGATCCATGGGTCATATGTGATGTGTACGAGTCATCCCCACCTCAATCTGAGGCATGGTGTGGCTGACAGCACTCTAACTGTTTCTCTTTTGTTTAAAATTGACAGGATTATAAGTGAAAAGAAAAACTGACATACGCAAAAATGACCAAACATATTTGAAATGTGTTGATGCTTTAGTACAATGATTCATGGGTCTTATGTGATGTTTATGAGTCAACCCCACCTTAATCCAAGTCGTGGTGTGGCCGAAATCAGTCTATGTGTCTCTCTTTTGTTTAAAATGGACAACATTTTAAGTACACACAGAAAACTCACCATACAAATTCGGTTTTTGTTGAAACATTAGGAGAATGATCCATTGGTCATATGTGACGTTTACGAATCAACCCTGCCTCAATATGAGACGTGGTGTGGCTGGCACCACAGAAAGTGTCTGTCTTGTGTTTCAAAATAACGTCATATTAATTGAAAACCATCAAATGACATACGGAAAGCCGACCAAACGCATTCGAATTGTGTCGATACTTTAGAAAAATGATCCATGGTTCATATGTGACGTGTACGAGTCAACCCCACCTCAATCTGAGGAGATGTGTGGCCGGTATCACTCTAGGTGTATGTATTTTTTTTTAAATGGACATCATTTCAGGTAAAATTATATGGTATACAAAAAATCGATCAAATTATGAATTGACTTCTGGATTCCACATATAAATGTCATCTAATTTTTAAATTGATTTCTAAATGAATTATGTATGTTTATAATTACGTTATGAATTCTAATTTAATTATGGATGTGTATAGTTCCAGGATGCATTATATATTAAATTTGTATGATTTTGTTCTCTATATATATGTGTTAGTTGGTAATTCTAGGTACAATAATTGTATATGTATGTGTTTTTTTATTGCAGGTACAATAATTGGATTGAAAATTGGTGGGAATGCACAAAATGAGCCCTTTGTCCAAATTGCAGACCTGTTGTGCAAATTGCAGGTTGCGGTGCAATTTACACAGCATAGGCTATGCCAACGGTTTCAAACCATTGGCATAGCATCTTTGATACTTTTTTTACCAATGGTTCATTGAACCGTTGGTAATCAACTTTGGGAAACACTATCCCAACAGTTTGGGAGAACCGTTGGGATAGGTGAATCCTTGGGATTTCCCAACGGTTCATACCAAACCGTTGGGAAAAACTATCACAAAGGTTTTCCAAAACCATTGGGATTGGTTATCTTTCCCCCACTCTATACCAACGGTTCAAAGTAAACCGTTTGGAAATGTTTTCCCAATGTCTTACTTCCCTACAGTTTGAAGAACTATTGGTATACACTACTGGAATTCTGGTTTTTACCAAAGGGTGTTTACCAACGGTTTTCTTAAACTGTTGGTGCTGAAGGATTATGGAACTCTTTACCAATGGTTTCATAAAACCGTTGGTAAAGAAAATGTCAAGGGTTCACTGAAACTGTTGGGAAAAGTCACCCATTTGCCAATGGTTTTTTCAAACCATTGGCAAATGGGTGTTTTAGGTTCCCTTTTTCCAATGGTTCAACAGAACCATTGGGAAAGGGTACCCTTTTTCCAACAGTTCTATAGAACCGTTGGGAATGGGTACCCTGAACATCTCTTTCCCAATGATTTTTAAAAACCGTTGGGAATGATTTCCCCCAAATACAGCCGCGGTGCTGCTCTCACAAATTTGCGACAGAACCCTAAATTCATTTCTGCTCTAGCACTCTGCTCCTCTCGCGAACTCCCCCATCCGAAGAGGTGAAACCCCATCTGAAATCAGATATTTTTCCTTTATACACATATAATACCTTATTTTTATTGTTATTGATCTAATATTTTAGTTTTAAGTTATCAATCCAGCAACAGCTCTCCGCTACTCTCGAACTCCCCCATCTGAATAGGTGAAAACATATCTGAATCATCTCAAATTAGGTATTTTATTCTTTATACACATATGGTACCTTGTTTTAATTGTTATTGATCCAATATTTTAGTTCTAAGTTTGGATTTTGATGTGATTTCACCGTGAAAAATAGGGAAATGTATGAATAATTTGTTAATTAATTATTTTCCACTGGAATATCAGTTGTGTTATAATGTCCATGCTAAATAAAGGGGTAATTTAATAAAAGACCTCTAATAAATAAATTGTGGAAGTTGGGGTATGTTGCCTCTATGAGAGGTTTTTTGTTGTGTTTTATTGTATGTTGTAGGCTGTTTTATGTGGATTGGGGTGACCAGTTGGGCATTGTGATATGTGGGGTTGTAATGTGATGGTTAGTGGGCATGGATGTGACATGTGAAGTTGTATGATAGTGATGATGTGTGGTGGTGTTATGTCGTGTGGAGTTGTTGTGTGATGAAGTTTTGGTGAGGTGGTTTTGGTTGTGCAGTGGTTTCTAATGTGAAATATTTTTGTTCTGATATGTTGTTGTTTTGGTGAGATGGTTGGTCGAGGTAACATGGCGTCGATGGTTATTGTGAGATGGTGAGTTATTGTGTGGTGGTTTTATTAGTTTCATGGTTATCCATGGAATAAATTATGCTGTTAAAACATAAAAACAATATATTAAATAAATGAGATGGAATAGAAATTGATGTGTGGTAAATGGATTTAATTAATGTAACATTAAATGAATGGACAATGTAAGTGTGAATGAAGTGTCTTATAAATGAAAGTGAGAAATGTTATGCATCTTGTGTGGTGGTGGTGTGGTTTATGTGTTTTATGGTAGTATTGAAGTGTGTGATTATGTAGTTAATGTGAACCCATATGTTATGTACATTGTGATATCCATATATCATGTATTTTTATGTTATTTCTACACATTCCCAACCAGAGATGGATAAACTTACCAACGATCAGAGGTTTTGAGTTATGGGTATTTTTTCTAATATCTAGGATGGTGGGTATATGGTTGGATAGCTACCATGTCTTCCCTACTATTCCATCAAAAGTGCTTGACCATGTGTTTTTAGGCAAGATGCGATGTGATTGTCCATGTGTCTTCAGGTGAGATGTACTATGATTTCCCTAGTGTTTTACGGTGAGGTGTGATGTGATAAGGCTATGATAAGATATGGAATGTGGCTGGAGTAATGTAGGATAGGAGGATGGCACAAGGTTGATGTTATTCATGTTCATGATACCCTACTAATATGGTTATGGGATGAGGCATGCTGTGATGTGATATAACACATCAAGTTGTTGTTGGTTTTACATTTTTTCAATAACACATTTGTATGTTTTTTCACATGTTTAGTTGATTCCTTGACTATTTTCTTCCATTATCGTTTACTTAAATGTATTTCCTATTAAAGTTCAATCCTATTTAATTGTTTATGAAAAAATGACTTATATAAATTTTTTTACAGAATGGACAGAAGTTGGATGTATGAAACCGATCGGATCTCAAGTGATTTTCAAAACAATTTGGAGATTTTATAGATTTTGCATTTCACAATGCTTCAGATAGTGGTCTCATACACTTCCCATGTTCCAATTGTGTTGGTAGACCTTGGTTGAGCCGTGAAGAATTCAGCTACCACATAACCACAAATGGTTTTCAAGAAAACTACTTTGTGTGGTATCAAAATGAGGAGAAAATGAAATCTCAAATTGGTGATGATAGAAATCAAAGGACTGGAATGGAGAATTTGTTAGATGATCGGTTTCGGTTTATTCGTCACCAGGAAAAAGAAAGGATTTCAACTCAAGAAGACTTCGATATGAGGGCAACTGATGCATCTAGTGAAAATGATGATATTGATAGGGTGAAAAAATTGAATGATGCTGTCACGACTCTAGTTTATCGACAATGCGATAAAATGAAAAAACTGAAATTTTTAATCCGATTGTTTCATGGGAAAACTATGTATAGAATTTCTAATACAGCAATCGATTACATTCTTACCCTCTTGAAGGATTTACTTCCAGATGATGCAGATATTCCCTCAAACCACTATATGGCATGGAATCTAGTTGAGGAACTTGGATTTTCAAGAAACAAAATTCATGCTCGCCTAAACGATTGTGGTTTATTCTGGGAGGAATCCGCTGAACGAAATGATTGTATAAAATGTGGTACATCCCGCTGGAAGTCAAAATCTGATGGAACACCATCCCACATTCCACAAAAGGTAATGTGGCACTTTCAATTGATCCCCAGACATCAGAATATTTTTATGTCTAATGACATATCAATAAAATTGAGATGGCATGATACTGAGAGAAATAAGACTAATGATGAGTTTGTTCATCCTGTAGATGTATTTTCATGGCAGAGATTTGATGCTCGACACCCTGATTTTGTAGCTGATGTGTGTAATGTGAGGCTGGGTCTTTCATGCGACAATTTTAATCCATTTGGGTAGATTCTTACTTCGCACAACACATGGCCAGTTTTTATACACATTTATAATCTTCCCCCACGGTTGTGTATGAAAAAACCTTTCACTTTCATGAGTATACTCATATCTGGTCCTTTTGATCTCGTCATTGATATTGATGTATACATGCAACCTTTAATAAAAGATTTGAAACTTCTTTGGGATGTGGGTGTGTGCACATACGATGCAAGTTCGAAAGACATATTTCAGATGCGTGCTGCGCTTATGTAGACAATCAATGATTTTCCGACTTATGCAATTATTTCTAGATAGATCACGGAGGGAAAACTGTCATGTACAGTTTGTATGAAGAATACACAATTGAGAAGACTGAAACATCGCTGTAGTTTTAGTTTTATGGGACATCGACGATTCTTGCCAAAAGATCATCCATATAGAATGAATCGTCGAAGATTTGATAATACCATAGAGACTGATGATCCACCTCAGTGTATATCTGGAACTGACTTGCTTAATGAATTGAAAGATTTCAGTTTTTCGTTCGGGAAGGGTCAAATGAAATCTGGAAAGAGAAAGAATGTTTCCACTGAAACCTGTTATAATTGGAGGAAGAAGAGTATCTTTTTTGATTTGCCTTATTCGTCAACCAATTTTTTACGTCATTTCTTAGATGTAATGCATATTGAAAAAAATATATACGAAATGTTTCTTTCGGTTCTTCTAAATGTCAAGGGGATAACAAAAGATGATTTATGATCTTGGCGTGACTTGGTGGATGGGGGCATCAGACCAGAATTGCATCCTGTGCGTATCAGTGAAAATAAATGGAAACATCCATGTGATTCTTATGAGATGACACATGCGAAAAAAAAACAATTTCTGGAAGTATTAGAGACTACTAGAGTTCCTGATGGCTATTTAAGAAACATATCTAAACAGGTCAATAAAAGAGATTTCAAGCTAAAATCTTTGAAGACTCATGATTATCACGTTCTACTGCATGAGTTTCTTCCAATAGAAATCTATCATATTTTGTCCAATAATGTAAGGGTGGTTGTTATTCGGTTGTTCCATTTTTTAGAGATCTTTGTGCTAAGAAGTTGTCCAAGTTTTTCTTGAAAAAAAATTTGACAGATGCCCCATTAAATTTGCATGAGTAGGAGAAAATATTTCCTCCATCATTTTTCACATGCATGCTGCATCTGACTATCCATATTCCCACTGAAATAATTCTCAGAGGACCTATTTCTTCTCGTTGGATGTATCCAACTGAAAGAAATATGTTCACATTAATGTCTAATGTCCGAAACAGAAATCATCCCGAAGGTTCTATCATGAACGGTTACTTGGCTCAAGAATGTATGGATTTCTGCTCGATGTGTTTGACTGATCTTACTACATGATTTAACAGACCAATGAGAAATGAAGAAGAAAAATATGATCAAATTGAACCCAGTTTTCCATCACTTCCTCAAACAGGAGGAATTCCTGGAACATATACATTGAAGACATTAAGCCATGAAGAGTAGGAGATGGCACATCGCACAGATTTGTTCAACTGTGATTTGCTCGATGACTATATCAGGTAACTAAATTGATTATGTATATCGTACATATATATCTGTTAAACTGTTAATAATTTTTATCTACAGGGAACATAAAACAATGATAAATAGGAAGCATCGTTCTTTATATTTCAGAAGGAGAGAGACTTTACATAGCAAAGAGTTTTCTGCTTGGTTAAAATTGAAGGTATAAAAAAATTAATGTTTAAAATAATTATATCAATATTTAATTAACTTTAATAGTCATTTATATTGCAGGTATTGAGTTTGTCTTCTGACTCTGTCTCTGAGGAAATAAGTGCTTTGGCTTTTGGTCCTAATACCATGGTTCGTGACTATAAATCAATTGTTATCAATGGGTACAAATTTATTGTCACTGAACGAGAAAAGAACATGAGAAAACCACATGATGGTGTTATGGTTACTGCCACAACACATTGTTATGCTAGTGCATCAGATAGTAGACCGTGATTTGGAAATGTGTGTTATTATGGAGTTGTTGAGAAAATAATAATATTGGATTATTACTCTCATGGATGAGTCACAATGATGAAATTCCATTGGATTGATTCGATGACGATACATGGAACATTTATTGATGATTTTGGATTTCGAGTAATTAATATGACTCGAACTCTTGCTACTGAAGAACCATATGTGTTGGCATCAATGGATAAACATGTTTTTTATGTCAAAGACCAACTTCGACCTGAATTTGGTGTCATAGTTGAAGTAATTCCAAGACATATTTTTGATGATGGTGATGATGGAATTGACATTGTACCTAGTGCCATTGGAACAAATCTATTTATTTCTTTTGATGACTCAAATAGTTCAATTGTCAGATTTGATTGTGAACCTGAAGTTGTGGTTGAAAATATATAGAATCATTCAGTCATGTTATCAATTCTTTTGGTTTACCATGAGTTGGGTTGTTAAGGTTGGTAATATTCAAATTGATTTAGTATTGATCACAAATATGTTTTAGCTGACTTGACCGTTATGTAAATTTTTAATTTTTATTGGTTGCAGTTTTATTTGAATTGCATTTTCAAATTTGGAATTGAACTGTATTCAAACACAGTCAAACAATATTTATAACTTGGTGAACATTATAACTTGTATGATTTTTAAATCCATTCAATCTCTTCTAAAACAATTGATAGCTGACTTGACCGTTATGTGAATTTTCAATGTTTATTGGTTGTAGTTTTATTTGAAATGCATTTTCTAATTTGGAATTGAACTATATTCAAACATAGTCAAACAATATTTCTAACTCGGTGGACATTACAACTCGTATAATTTATTAAATCCATTCATGCTCTTCTAAAACAATTGATAGCTTAATTGACCATTATTTGAATTTTCAATGTTTATTGGTTGCAATTTTATTTGAATTTCATTTTCTAATTTGGAATTGAACTGTATTCAAACATAGTCAAACAATATTTCTAACTTGGTGATCATTACAACTTGTATTATTTATTAATTCCATTCAAGCTCTTCTAAAACAATTGATAGCTAAATTACCTATGAATCCCCTATTCCCTCATATATTTAGTTTTTTGGGTTACACATTAGTTTTCTATTTCTAATTAATTACATATTTGTTTTCAAAAGCAGGAAATGAAGCCAATTGAAGAGAAATGAAGGAAAAAATGATGGAGAACAACCGTAGAATGACGGAGATGGGCGTTCCACCATTAGTGCCTACAATGAGTACTTTATTTCAAATTGATATTTTTAAAGAATATATAATGTCATGTGATTAATTTTTTTGTAAACATTTTTGTAGGATCCACCTATACGTCGACAGTTATTCGACGAGGAGCCTAGTACCGTTCCTTGTACTCAGGCCGATGGTATGAGGAGGGTTCGTACCAGAGGTGGATGAGCAGCTGCGCGTATCCGACTAGACCCTGCCCCTCCCACTGACATGTCATCCTTCCCACATTCTGATCTCAATGTTTCAATAGAGACACATGGTATATTTAGGCATCCCATGTTTTCGTTACCTTCTGCATCTTCTGGGCCATCATTTTCACATCCCATGATGATTCCCACTCCTCAGTTAGCATCCATTCAGACAGCTGTCCCATCTTTTTTTCCGTATACTTCTGTCTTATGAGCTTCTATATTCCATCTACTTCGACTCCTGTTCCACCACAGGGTGTTCCATCAGTTTCTGTGGATCCAGCGACACTCAGCGATCAGACCGGCACAAGTATATTTATAGAACCCTAACAAATTTTTATAGAAATATTTATTTTCATTATAACATGTTTTGATAAAATATTTGTTTTTATTTCATGACAGATACATCTATTGACAGGAGGCGTGGGTGGGGGCGTACATGCATGTGTTCGGTGTGGAACCGCCACACACAGGTTATGGTGGATTATAATGAAGACAACCAAATGGTTGAGAAAACAGGGTAGTAATGTCGGAATTTTTTGGCGACGCTTGACAAATACTCCAACATCATTCCTGTCAGCCCGCTATCGTGGACACATTTTCCACATGAGGTCAAGGATAGAGCTTGGGCAGAGATATGGGTAAAAAATCTATTCTATTTAATTCCATGAATTATTTTTGTATTTATATGAATTAATATTTTGATTTTAGCTTCGATTTAATTTTCCCGATGATGAGGGTGCACGATCGGAACGACTAAAAGATTTAGGCGAGCTTTAGAGAGCCTGAAAGCATGAGTTGTATATTGGTTGGGTTTCTAGAGTTGGCAGTGAGTTAGAGGCGGTACCAGTGGTGGATGATTTTCCTATAGAGCAGTATCGTCAGATGATTACTCATTGGATGAGTACCCAGTTTATGGTATTAACAACATTTGAGGTATTTAAATAATAACTTTCATGTTTTTCATTAATACTATCTATTGCATTTTCGAATTTTATTTAGGAATCATCTGGAAAAAATAAAAAAAACATTGATCCAATAAAATACCTCCACACACTGGGATGCACTACGATGCCTGGTCATGAGAGGAAGCAGGTATAACAATTGTTTATAAGTTTTCTTTACGACTTACAGTTTCTTTTGTTTCTTCAATTACTTAATAGTTTTCTAAAGTTTTCATATAACTTTAGTTTTCAATGTAATTGTAGAGGCAAATACGAAATATTGAAGGACGCGTGCCTCGAGCAAAACTGTTTTGCTCGAGTAGACAGAAAAAGGATGGAATAGCCATCAACGAAGCGACTCAGCAGCAGATTGTAAGTTTTAATCTGTTGAATTTATTTTTTAATATCTATTTTGTAACTTAATGATATATTTATATTTGTAACAGGCTGATTTAGAGGCCCTCGATGCCCATGAACCAGAAAATCTTGGGCCAACAAATCACTTACATCAGGTGTTTGGAGAGGAGCATTCTGGCAGAGTACGCTGCCGACTTAGGATAGCCCCAACGAGGTATTGGACCACCTCAGGTAAGAGATGTAGTGCCACCGAGCTGCTGAAAGTTAGGGAACATGCGAAAAAGGCTGAGAAAAGGGCCATAGAGACGGCAGAACAGTCTTCTAGGGCAAATAGTGCATTTATGAAATTTATTGATGTTCTATGTCATACACTTCCAGCAGAGGCCAAGCCAGCTTTTGATGAGTATATGTTGTCGATACATTCTATATATGGTGCACCAGGTGGCAGTTCTAGTGGGGTTCAGGATGATGTACAGCTTGACGATAATGATGGCGAGGAGTCTGATGTGGAAGAGGAGGGAGAGGTGGAGGGCGAGGCGGGTGGTGAGAACGAGGAGGAGGGCGAGGACTAGGAGGAGGGTGAGGGTGATGACGATGATGGGGATGAGGACGAGGGTGATTATGGTGATGGTGATGTGGGACAAGTTGATCCATTAAATTTTTGACTGATATTACTGAGATTTGATATTTAATCTATTCTAGTTGTTGGTTTTATCTAGACTCGTACTATAGTATTGGAGTTGAGTTATATTTATATATTATCTGTTTTTATGGATTTTGTTGTCTTTTAGTGGTTCTGTGTTTGGGAACCCCCCTCCTTCCTGGACCCTGGACAACCCCCCACCCTCCTCCTTGGACCCCGGACAGCCCCTCCGGAGAGCCCCCCCAGACAGCCCCCCAGACAGCCACCCACCCTCCTCCCTGGACCCCGGATAACCCCCCGGACAGCCCCCCAGACAGCCCCCCGAACTGCCCCCCACCCTCTTCCATGGACCCCGGACAACCCCCTGAACAGCCCCGGACCGCCCCCGAACAGCCCCCTGAACAGCCCCCCCGAACAGCCCCCCCCCCCCACCCTCCTCCCTGGACCCCAGACAGCCCCCCAAACAGCCCCCGGGACAGCCCCCGGACAGTCCCCCAGACAGCCCCCACCCTCCTCCGTGGACCCCGGACAACCCCCTGAACACCCCTCGGACATCCCCCCACACAACCACCCCACCTTCCTCCCTGGACCCCAGACAACCCCCCAGACAGCACCCCACCCTCTTCCATGGACCCCGAACAACCCCCCGCACAGTGGATTCTCATAAAATGGACAACATTTTAAGTACATACGGAAAACCGACCAAACACATTCGTATTGTGTCGATACATTAGAACAACGATCCATGGGTCATATGTGACATGTATGAGTCAACCCCGCCTCAATCCGAGGCACGGTGTGGCCGCCACCACTCAAAGTGTCTGCCTTTTGTTTCAAAAGGACGTCATTTTAATTGAAAAACATCAACTAGCATTCAGAAAACTGACCAAACACATTTGTATTGTGTCGATACATTAGCACAACGATCCATGGGTCATATATGACATGTTCGAGTAAACCCCGCCTCAATCCGAGGCACGGTGGGCCGCCACCACTCAAAGTGTTTGTCTTTTGTTTCAAAAGGACATCATTTGAAGTGAAAAACATCAACTGGCATATGGAAAACCTACCAAACGCATTCGGATTGTGTCGATACTTTAGAAGAACTATCCATGGGTCATATGTGATGTGTACGAGTCAACCCCGCCTGAATCTGAGGCACGGTGTGGCCGGAATCACTCTAAGTGGATCTCTTTTTCTTAAAATGGACATTAATTTATGTACATATGGAGAACCGAACAAATGCATTCTGTTTCCATTGAAACATTAGGAGAACGATCCAAGGGTCATATGTGACGTGTACGAGTCAACGCTGCCTTAATCCGAGGGGCGGTGTGGCCGACACCACTCAAAGTGCCTGCCTTCTCTTTCAAAAGTAAGTCATTTTAATTGAAAAACATCAACTGGAATACGGAAAACAGACCAAACGCATTCGTATTGTGTTGATACATTAGAACAACGATCCATGAGTCATATGTGACATGTAAGAGTCAAACCCGACTCAATCCGAGGCATGGTGTGGTCGCCACCACTCAAAGTGTCTGTCTTCTGTTTCAAAAGGACACAATTTGAAGTGAAATACATCAACTGACATACATAAAACTGACCAAACGCATCCAGATTGTGTCCATACTTTAGCACGATGATCTATGGGTCATATGTGACGTGTACGAGTCAACCTCGCCTCAATCCGAGGAGTTGTGTGGCTGCCATCACTCAATGTGTCTATCTTTTGCTTAAAATGGACAACAATTTAAGTACATACGAAAAACCGACCAAACGCATTCGGTTTCCATTGAAACATTAGGAGAACTGTGCATCCGTCATATATGACATGTATGAGTCAACGCCGCCTCAATCCGAGGCGCGATTTGGCGGTCACCACTCAAAGTGTCTGCCTTTTGTTTCAAAAGTACGTCATTTTAATTGAAAAACATCAACTGGCATACGGAAAACCGACCAAATGCATTCGGATTGTATCGATAAATTAGCACAACGATCCATGGGTCATATGTGACGTGTACGTGTAAACCCCGCCTCAATCCGAGGCGCGGGATGGCCGCCACCACTCAAAGTGTCTGTCTTTTGTTTCAATAGGTCGTAATTTGAAGTGAAAAACAGAAACTGGCATATGGAAAACCGACCAAACGCATTCGGATTGTGTCGATACTTTAGCATAACGATCCATGGGTCATATGTGACGTGTACGAGTCAACCCCACCTTAATCGGAGGCATGGTGTGGCCGGAATCACTCAAAGTGGCTCTCTTTTGCTTAAAATGGACAATAATTTATGTACATACGGAAAACCGACCAAACGCATTCGGTTTAAATTAAAACATTAGGAGAACAATACATGGGCCATATGTGACGTGTACGAGTCAACACCGCCTCAATCCGAGGCACGGTGTGGCCCGCACCACTCAAAGTGTCTGCCTTTTGTTTCAAAAGTACGTCATTTTAATTGAAAAACATCAACTGGCATATGAAAAACCCACCAAACGCATTCGGATTGTCTAGATACATTAGCACAACGATTCATGGGTCATATATGACATGCACGAGTCAACCCCGCCTCAATCTGAGGTGTTGTTTGGCCACCACCACTTAAAGTGTCTGTCTTCTATTTCAAAAGGACATAATTTGAAGTGGAATACATCAACTAGCATACAGAAAATCATCTAAACACATTCAGATTGTGTTGATACTTTAGCACAACGAGCCATAGGTCATATGTGACGTGTACGAGTCAACCCCACCTCAATCTGAGGCGCGGTGTGGCTGCCACCACTCAAAGTGTCTGTCTTTTGCTTAAAATGGAAAAATATTTAATTACATACAGAAAACTGACCAAACGCATTCGGTTTCCATTGAAACATTAGGAGAATGACCCATGGGTCATTTGTGACATTTACGAGTCAACGCCACCTCAATCCGAGGCGCGGTGTGGCCGACACCACTCAAAGTGTCTGCCTTTTGTTTCAAAAGTACATCATTTTAATGGAAAAACATCAACTGGCATACGGAAAACCGACCAAACGCATTTCGATTGTGTAGATACAGTAGCACACCGATCCACAGGTCATATGTGACGTGTACGAGTCAATCCCGCCTCAATCTGAGGTGCGGGGTGGCCGCCACCACTCAAAGTGTCTGTCTTTTGTTTCAAAAGGACGTCATTTGAAGTGAAAAACATCAACTGGGATACGGAAAAGCGACCAAACACATTCATATTGTGTTGATACAATAGCACAACGATCCATGGGTCATATGTGATGTGTACGAGTCAACCCTGCCTGAATCTGAGGCATGGTGTGGCCGGACTCACTCTAAGTGGCTCTCTTTTTCTTGAAATAGAAAACAATTGAAGTACATACAGAGAACCAACCAAACGCATTCAGTTTCCATTTAAACATTAGGAGAACAATCCATGTGTCATATGTGACGTGTACGAGTCAACGCCGCCTCAATATGAGGCGCAGTGTGTCTGGCACCTCTCAAAGTGTCTGTCTTTTTCTTAAAATGGACAACAATTTAAGTACATATTGAAAACCGACCAAACGCATTCAGTTTCCATTGAAACTGTAGGAGAACGATCCATGGGTCATATGTGATGTGTAAAAGTCAACGCCGCCTCAATCCGAGGCACGGTGTGGCCAGCACCACCCCAAGTGTCTGCCTTTTGTTTCAAAAGTATGTCATTTTAATTGAAAAACATCAACTGGCATACGGATAACTGACCAAATGAATTCGGATTGTGTAAATACATTAGCACAACGATCCATTGGTCATATGTGATGTGTATGAGTCATCCTCGCCTCAATATGAGGTGTGGTGTGGCCGCCAGCACTCAAAGTGTCTATCTTCTGTTTCAAAAGGACATAATTTGAAGTGAAATACATCAACTGGCATACGGAAAACCGACCAAACGCATTCGGATTGTGTCAATACTTTAGAACAACAATCCATGGGTCATATGTGATGTGTATGAGTCAACCCCAACTCAATCCGAGACGCAGTGTGGTAGCCACCACTCAAAGTGTCTGTCTTTTTCTTAAAATGGACAACAATTTAAGTACATACGGAAAAATGACCAAACACATATGTTTTTCATTGAAACATTAGGAGAATGATCCATGGGTCATATGTGACGTATACGAGTCAGCGCCGCCTCAATCTGAGGCACGGTGTGGCCGGAACCACTCAAAGTGTCTTCCTTTTGTTTCAAAAGTACTTCATTTTAATTGAAAAACATCAACTGGCATACAGAAAACTGACCAAATGCATTTGGATTGTGTCGATAAATTAGCACAACGATCCATGGGTCATATGTGATGTGTAAGAGTCAACCCTACCTAAATCCGAGGCACGGTGTGGCCGCCACCACTCAAAGTTTCTGTCTTTTGTTTCAAAAGGATGGCAGTAGAAGTGAAAAACATCAAATGGCATACGAAAAACTGACCAAACGCATTCGGATTGTGTCGATACATTAGCACAACGATCCATGGGTCATATATGACATGTACGAGTCCACCACACTTGAATATGAGGCACGGTGTGGCCTGAATCACTCTAAGTGGCTCTATTTTGCTTAAAGTGGACAACAATTAAAGTACATACAGAAAACCAACAAAACGCATTCAGTTTCAATTGAAACTTTAGGAGAACGATAAATGGCTCATATGTGACATGTAAGAGTCAATTACGCCTCAATCCGAGGCGCGGTGTGGCCGGTACCACTCAAAGTGTCTGCCTTTTGTTTCAAAAGTACGTCATTTTAATTGAAAAACATCAACTAGCATAAGGAAAACTGACCAAACACATTCAGATTGTGTCGATAAATTAGCACAACGATCCATGGGTCATTTGTGTCATGTAAGAGTCCACCCCGCCTAAATCCAAGGCACAGTGTGGCCGCCACCACTCAAAGTGTCTGTCTTCTATTTCAAAAGGACATAATTTGAAGTGAAATACATCAACTGGCATACAGAAAACCGACCAAACACATTCGGATTGTGTCGATACATTAGCAAAAATATTAATGGGTCATATGTGACGTGTACGAGTCAACCCCTCCTCAATTCGAGGTACGGTGTGGCCGTCAACACTCAAAGTGTCTGTCTTTTTCTTAAAATGTACAAAAATTTAAGTACATACGGAAAACCGACCAAACGCATTTAATTTACATTTAAAATTTAGTAGAATGATCCATGGGTCATATGTGATGTTTAAAAGTCAACGCCGCCTCAATCCAAGGCGTGGTGTGGCTGGAACCACTCAAAGTGTCTGCCTTTTGTTTCAAAAGTACGTAATTTTAATTGAAAAAAATCAACTGGCATACGAAAAAATGACCAAACGCATTTTGATTGTGTCGATACATTAGGACAACAATCCATGGGTCATATGTGACATGTATGAGTCATCCCCGCTTCAATCTGAAGTGTGGTGTGGCCGCCACCAGTCAAAGTGTCTGTCTTTTGTTTCCAAAGGTCGTCATTTGAAGTGAAAAACATCAACTGACATACGGAAAACCAACCAAACGCATTTGGATTGTGTCGATACTTTAGAATAACGATCTATGGGTCATATGTGACATGTAAAAGTCAACCCTGACTTAATCTGAGGGACGGTGCGGCCGAAATCACTCTAAGTGGCTCTCTTTTGCTTAAAATGGACAACAATTTAAGTACATACGGAAAACCAACCAAACGCATTCGGTTTCCATTGAAACTTTCGAAGAACAATCAATGGGTCATATGTGACATGTACGAGTGAACGCCACCTCAATCTGAGGCGCGGTGTGGCCGTCACCACTCAACGTGTCTACCTTTTGTTTCAAAAGTACGTCATTTTAATTGAAAAACATGAACTGGCATACGAAAACTGACCAAACACATTCCGATTGTGTCGATACATTAGCACAACGATCCATGGGTCATATGTGACATGTACGAGTCAACCCCGCCTCAATCCGAGGTGCAGTGTGGCCTGTAGCTCTCCAGTTGTATGTATTATGTTTAAAATGGACATTATTTCATGTAAAAATATAAGGTATACAAAAAACCGATCAAATTATGAATTGACTTCCGGATTCCACATATAATTGTCATATAAATTTTAAATTTAATTCTAAATGAATTATGTTTGTTTATAATTATGTTATGAATTCTATTTTAATTGTGGATGTGTATAGTTCCACCATTATATGTTAAATGTGTATGAATTTGTTCAATATATGTAAGTGATAGTTGGTTATTGCAGGTACAATAATTGTATATGTATGTGTTAGTTTATTGAAAGTACAATAATTGGATTGAAAATGAGAGGGAACCTACAAAATGAGACCTGGTGGGAAAATTGGAGAGCCGATGGTCAAATTGGAGAGCTTCTGGGTAAATTGCAGAGCTGTTGTGCAATTTGCCCAGCAGAGGCTATGCCAACGGTTCAAAACCATTGGCATAGAATGTGTAGGTCTTGTTTTACCAACGGTTCATATAACCATTGATAAAACAAATTTCCCAATGGTTCTAAACTGTTGGGAAAGAGGATATGTTGGGTTTTTGCCAACGGTTTTCCAGAACCGTTGGGATAAGGTAATTTTTCAGCACCATATCCCAATGGTTCACTATAAACCATTGGGAAAAACTTTTCCCAATGGATTAGTTCCCTACGGTTTGCATAACCATTGGTATAACATATACCAATGGTTCTGCAGCCTTTCCCATCAGTTCTAAACCGTTGGGAAATCCTGCATTTCCAGTAGTGATAACATATACCAACGGTTTTGCAGCCCTTCCCAATGGATCAGATCCATTGGGAAAGTCAGCATTTCCAGTAGTGATTGTATGTGATCTACCCAAAGAAATTATAGTTGTCCTATTTTATTCATGTGGGTTACCTATAGATGGCACGCCATGATTACCTGTCCAGATAGTAGGTCAGCTGGCCGCGAAGCCAGTTTCCCTTCTTATTTTGTATGATGATTGGGGGTAGATATCTACTTGGTAGAATGCGTTGATTGATTTATATAAGAAGAAGAAAAAATCTTTCCCTGGTGGTATTCCATCGACTGGTGGTGAGGAGGAAAAATACAGAAATTTAAATCCAAGTAGTTTTCAATCATTTATTGGTTTTAAATATAAATATAAATTTGATACATTATTTAGTTTTCTATATAATGTTTTAACATGTGGTAGATTTAAGTAGAGATGGAGGTGGGGAGGTTAAAGAGATGTTATTATCATTAGACAATGATTATTTGTATTTTTTATATGTTGAAAAAATATGGCAACAGTCAGTTTTTATATGTGTCATGTGTGGCAGAGAGTTTCCACCAAACAGTTTCATGACAAAAGAATTTCATGATTGATTATGATTCCTTTTATTTATTATCAACCTTTTCTTCTAATGAAACTAGGTATTTACAACCCTTTGGTTTTATTAATAGGTATTTATATTTATGAATCATATAATAATGTGTAAAAATTGCACCAATATTATATGATCCAGCAGTGTCATGCTATGAATACAATAGGGAAAAATTTTATACATGTAACCATATATAGTGAATACCACACTCGAAATCATCCCTCATGATCATTATACTATCTTTCTAATAGTTTCACAACTGTAGAGAAAACAAACAAAGATCCCTTCAATAGTACAGCAAGATGCAGTTATTGAAAATAAGTAGAATGAAGTGTTTTTGGACAGTTTCCCAATTTTTAATCTTAAACTGTGCGAACACCCTCCCTAATCAGTTTCATGTGAATAGTTCAAACAAAGTATGGCTTACCATGTGCAACAAATGTGAACCTAATTAAATAGGCTTGAAATTATAAATACTTCCCTACACCCTTATTTCTTATCACCATGTCATTATTTATCCTTTGTGTGCTTATAGGGGCTCCCGCCCATGCTCCTCATATCATCTCCTCTCAAAAGATTGGATTGATCCCAATTATCTGGTGTTGAATTCAACCTATTTCATTTGAGTTTTATATCACTTAGTGAGTCTAAAAATAATCCTTCGTTCTTTCTACGTGTATCTCATCTCTAGATGCATTATTTTTTTGCAACTAAATTCACCATATTATCATGGAAATCATATATTTCTATAATTTCTCTTGATATTGATAGAAACATTCCTTGATATTTGTCTTGTCAGTCATCCATGGTATGTGGTAGGTGGTCTATATCATTTACCTTAGAATAATTATGTTTTATAAATTGTGTCACTATGATTTCTAGTGGGACATATATATGGAGACTTTTGAATTTGTTATTTAATTTGTTAAACATAGTTCCATTGTATTAGTATCCCTTATTTTTTTAAATTGTCCATGTTAAAGACCATGAACCTAAAATTTGAACTGAACTTAATGGTGTAATACTTTAATGACTTAATATAATTCGTTTTTCATTAATAAAACCCCATTTTAAGTGTATTGTTATCAAAACTATCAATGTGAGATTCATATGAATTGCGGGAGGACGTTACAACCCACTATGTATGCCTTAGTGACCAAGCCCTCTTTTAGGTGGTTAGGGACTATATATTTTTGAGGGAACTAGATGTTATAAAATGGAATACATGCATGTATGACCTACCACATGCCTTTTCATGTATGGTGTTATCTTCTATGGGTAGTACACATGTACCTATTACTTTTATTCAATTCTCAAGAACCATTAATTATGTAATGGAGTACCAAATCAATTAAATTAAATTGTATGAGTTATGGATTGATAACTACATGTCCCATATGAAATTATAATTAAAATGACCTATGGGAATTAAACTTATTAAATACACTTGAATAATAAGATGGAATGGATCTACACATGGCATCATTAGTATATAAAACTTAAATCAAATCAATGTTATAGTCACACCTTGAACGAAACTTTTGTTACTTTTTATGGAATACTACGGATGGTCTCATTGGATGTCGATATTTTGTACATCAGGGGTGATACATATTATAACATGGATGATCACACTATATGGGTTACATAGTTTCATAAGAGTAACACTCATTCCTAATGGGGAACACATATATGGGCCCAATTGTAAGATTATTACACCATGAAATAAGTGATACACAGAATAGTTTGTGTATTTTAATGTTATTTTTAAAATGAAATTTTTGGTTTTGTTGTATTATTTTGGATGTAGGATGTATGTGCATCTAAATTTGGAATGTTTTTTAGGGCCCTAGTACTGGGGCTGTAGAAACAGCTATGTTTTTTGTTAATCTATCTTTAGCAATAGTTTAATCCACCGCTACGTAAATGGATCATATTTTACGACAGTTTAAACCACTACTATAATTTGGTATTTTATTATCTGAGGTAGTTGAAATGACCTCTAGATTCAATAATTGAGGAATGTCTAAAATCTCCACTATATATTTCTCATCACTCATTATTATTTTTCAGTGGTTCTCATTGATTTAGCTGCGATTTTCCCAAAGAGAATGAAATTATTTTTAAGTGGTGGTGTAATCATCTCTGGTAAAAATTATTTTACATTGGGAGAACCAATAATAAAACCACATAAAACTACCACAAAATAAATTAACCAAAAAAGTTACCATAAACCTCCACTAAATAGAAGACACTACAATATATTTTATCCCAACACACAATTTAGTGGCGGTTTTTTGAAACAACCGCAATAGCTTGTTATGGCAGCTTAAACCCCCACCACATCAAGAAAAAACTACCAAGATGTGGTGATTTTCCTATAGTTCCACATAGAAATTATAAACCATTAATTTACAGGGAATGAATATTTAACACATGAATTCACACTTGGTCATCTAATTAAAAAGTAATTCATTAAAACTTTTTTGAATTGGGTTTTTCCATTTTTTATTTTTATTACGATTCATTATGTGATATGATGTGTGAAATATATTAATGTACAGTTATCTATTAATTAACCTATGATTCAAATTTCATGATGCTTAAAAATTCCTAGTCAGGTAGTAGATAATTTAATTTCATATTCAAACAATATAAATCTGTGTGTTTATAATTTTTTTTATTTGAGATCCAAGATATACATAGTTAAACTATGAATAAAAGTGTATATATAAATTTATTTCCATTAATATTTTGATCATTAGATTGATATATTCACATAATTAAAACTTATTTTGGTTTTATATTCATTATTTATATTTATCTTTATATACTGAAATTTTGATTTAATTTTCATTATTCCATGGAGAGTTTGATTATTTTACAAGATTTTTGTCCATTATTCATGCGTTTATGCACTAAAACATCGACAAATATCTTCTAACTCAAATCATTTTCACCCCCATAGTGTTTTTATGTATCACCTTTCTTCATGTTTCAAACACTTCCCAATCATAGAGGAAATCCTAAAGTATTTACAGTAAAATCATTGTCCATATAATTAATTCATTGTTTCATATTTATGATAAATTAATTTTTTTATTATTTATCAGATAAAATTTTGTTTTCATATATAGGCGAATTATTCTATTCAATTTTGTGTGATTTTTTTGAATATTCTCATACTCATCAGATATTAGACATCCAGGCTAATGTTATGATCACACCGACAAAGAATTGGGTAAGAAATGTTTACAACCATCAAGTGAAGTTGAATTCCATCTAACTATTTAATTTATTTTGTCATAATTTTGTCTATTATTTGTAAGTTAATTTCCTTATCATTTTTATGTAATAGTTATATGGTTTTTTTTAAAAGTTATTTTAGGAAGTCCTATTTTAAATGTTTATTTATTTTAGATAATTTATTCCATATTTCATACATTTTGACACCAAAACATACACATACTACTTCTACCTTATAAGATTTTCACCCATATAGAGTTTTCATTTATCACATTACATGATGTTCCCTCTACTTCTCAAACAGAGATGTAATAATGATGTTTTCACAATAATATAATATTTTATAGAATTAATGTATTATTTCCTATTTTTGTTTAATTATTTTTTAGTATTACACATTTAAGAATAACATTTTTATAGAGGTGAATTTTTTTTTTGAGTTGGGGTGGTTTGTTCCAAGCTACTCAAACTCATGAGATATTAGACTTCAAGGATAGAAATATGATAATGAAAATAAAGAGACGAGTCATGAATGTATACAATAGTAATCTGATGGTTAATTCATACAACTTATTTAACTAATATTTTCATCATTTTACCATCTACTTCTATGTTGATTTTCTTATCATTTTTATCTAATACTTATTTAGTTTTTTCACAAATCTTTTGGAAATTCATTTTTTATAGTTGCTATATTTTAGAATATTTCTATCCATATTTCGTGACATTATACTCCAAAATATCAACAACATTCTTTTCCATGAAATTTTTTTCACCCCTATAATGTTGGAATTTATTATTTTCCACTATGTTCCCTCTACTATTCGATAATATAGGTAATATTAATATTTTCAAATTGAAACAATTATTCATAGTATTAATGTATTATTTTATATTAATGATTAATTGATTTATTATTAGTAGTACTCATTCAATAATAGTTTACTTATATAGGTTGATTATTTTGTTCGAGTTGGGGTGGTTTATTAAAAGCTACCAATGATCATGAGAGATTCTAGTTTGTTCCAATAAACAATATAATTAAAACCATGAAAATAATCAAGAATACATACATAATTAATGAAAATGTGAATTAAACTACATATTTAATTAATTTAGTCATCATTTTATCTACAGTTTTTATGTCAATTTCCTGATAATTTTTATCAAATACGTTATTAGTTGTTTTCATCGATCATTTGGGAATTAATTTTTTTCTTCGACAATCTTCTATAATAAAAAAATATATATAAAATTTTATTTTCATATAATGTTTATATTTTTTCCATTTCATTTCATTTTCTAATGCAACAATACACATGGATTCAATGTTCTTGGAAGAAATTTTTTTTTCAGCCAAGAACATCGGGTCAGTATGCAATGTTGACAGTTGAAAATTAAATCTAAAGGAATGTGTGGTAACACAAACATATATGATTATTTTGAGACATTGGATGTATATAAATTATCCTCACCATAATATGATACATGGACTGACCAATATGACTACAAAGGCATCTTTTTATTAAAAATTGAAATTAATTTTAGTAAGAAGGGAAAAAAAGTAGTACATAAAACTATGAAAACCAATCCTATTTTTTGATAATTTAATAAAATGATCAAAAAGTAATTTCTAACATGTACGAATAATCTACACCTTATTATGATACATGTTGTTCTTGGTATTACTCAAACTATCTATTATTAGTTTAAAATCGACTTATTTGTTCCAAAAAATTGAGTCAGTGAAAATCAAGAAATATTTCTCATATCATCTTGATAGTTTATGAAAATGACTTGTAAATCATTTTTTATTTCTAGTAATATGTCTCTTAGAAAATAAATTCAGGATGCGACCAGTATGAGCCAATGTGCGTGTTTCCATTTAAAAACGAAATTTATTAAAAAAAAGTGATGTACTCAAAAGCATTTTAAAAAGAATTATATTATTTTAGAAAAATTATTAAATGATAAATTATTCAATTGAAAAAAGTATAATTAATTCTCACCTCTATCCAACCCACAATGTGACAGGTATGACTACAAGTGTGAATTTATATATAAAATTTCCATTAATTTCAATAAAAAAGTCAACCAACCTACTCAATAATTAAAAAAAATTGGATTATCTTGATGTATTATGAAAAAAACCATAATTCATTCATAATGTTGAGGGATTGAGTACACCTAAATCTGATTAATTATGTTCTTAATATAAATCAATGTTTCAGTAATCAATTTAGAATCTAGATTTATTTCATAAAGTTTCACTCACTGAAAACTAAGGAAACATCATCATATTGTATTGTTAATTTAGTAATATGATTTATATATACTTTTTTATGTATATGAATTATTCTCCCATCAATGAAATACATGATGTGACCGATATTGTTTATAGTGTAATTTTCTAGTTTAAAATGATGTTTTGGTAAAAAATGCATGTGATGTACTCACAATTTAGAAAACACATATTTATAATTTTTATACATTATGAAAACAATCCATATTACCTTTAGGAAATATATAAATAAACCACACCAAAATTTGATGTGTGATGAAAATGCTATTACTAGATGTATGGCGTTTTATTTGAAAATGAATTCAATTTCAATAAAAAAGAAATGTAAACTATTACAAATTAAGAAAACACATTTGTGTTGTATTGTAAATTTATAAAAGAAAATCCATATTTCATTTTTTATATTTAAGAATCGTCCTAAACTCAATCTGATAAATGATGCACTTATTATTCCTAAATATATATGTTATGAGTTTAAATCTGACATTTTAGTTCAAAATTTGTTACTAACTAAAAACTGAGAAAACACCATATGATTTCATAATAATTTAGGGAGATTATTCATAAATTATTTGCGACATTAATGAAATGGTATAATTTCAAACCAATAAAAAATTTATCTATATAAGTAAAAATTCATGTTTTCTATTTTAAATAAAATTTTAGTAAAAAAGATATGTGATGTTTTTAAAACTATCTAAATATATTTAGTTTTTTTACTTTAGGAAAATGATTCTCATGTCATTTGAGATATTTAGATATCATCATGACATAAATCCAACACACTGTGTGAATGGTATGCTTCCAAGTGAATCTTTTTATTTGAAACTGAAATCCACATTTGTAACAAAGAAAACTGACCAACACAAAAATGTCAAATCACATTCATATTATTTTATTAATTTATGAGAATTACCCATATGTCATTTTTATGTGTAAAAATTATCATCACATTAATTTGATACATGATGTTCCTGGTATGACCCAAAGTGTTTATTAATATATTTAAATTTATATTATAGTTGAAAAAGTATAACTCACTGAAAACTGAGCAAAAACGCTTGGATTTTCATGAAAATATAGTAAAATTTTTCATTAATCATTTTTGAGATGTAGGAATCAATATCATGTCAAACTAACAGATGACCTGACAAGTATGAGTCAACATGTGTTTTTCCCATTTTTAAATGAAATTTTATTAAAAAATAAAATTTACATTATTTAAAAACAATAAAACACCTTAGTATTATATTCAGACATTAAGAAAACTATCTACATGTAATTTGATATATTTAGGACTCATTCACAATGTAATCTAACACACAGTGACACAAGTATCACTCAAAGTCCATATTTTCATTTAAAACTGATATCAATCTTATTAAAAATAAGAAATTACCCACCCAAATACTAGAAAACACATTCTTATTATTTTGATACATTTTTATAACAACCCATATTTCATTTTTTATCTGAATGAATTGTCCTAACCTAAATTCAATGCATGATGTGCTCGATATGACTCAAAGTGTCCTTCGTCTGTTTAAAAACAACATTTTAGTTCAAAATGTGTCACTCACTGAAAACCAATTAAACACATTAGGATTTTATTGATTATTTTTGATAAATTATTCATAAGTCATTTTTTTTACATGTAGGAATCAATCTCATGTCAAAATGAAACATGATGTGATCGATATGAGTCAAAATTCATGTTTACAGTTTAAAATGACATTTTATTAAAAATGAAATGTGACATACTCAAAACTAGGAAAACAAATTAATATTCTATTGATACTTTAGTACAATGATCCATAATAAATTTGAGACATGTAGTAATTATCTACACCTCAATCCAACACATCATGTGACATGTTTTAATAAAAGTGCATCATTTTATTTAAAATTGTCATCTATTTTAGTAAATGGACTAGTGACCTACAAAAAACCTTGAAACATAATCTATATTATTTTGATATATTTTTAAAAGGATAAATAATTCAGTTTTTATGTGTAGGAATCCAACTCACCTTAATACAATACATGATGTTTTCGATATGACTCAATGTGTTTGTTATCAATTTAAATGAACATTTTAGATTAACCTATGTCACACACTAATAATATAATAAAATAATATCATATTTTCATAATAATATTTATCTAAAATTCATAAATCATTTGGATGTGTAAGAATTAGTCTCATGCCAATATGATACATGATGTGACTAGTAATATTCATAGTGCACGTTTCCAATTTAATGTGACATTTAATAAAAATTACATGTGACATAATCAAAACTCAGAGAACACATTCATATTATATTTATATTTTATAAAAAATATCCATATGTTATTTGAGATATGTAGGAATCATCCCCACCACAATACGAGACACGTTTTGATCGCTATAACTCCAAGTGCATCATTTTAGTTAAAATTGATATCAAATTCAGTAAAAATAAAAATGAACCTACTCAAAATCGAGTAAACATTTTAGGATTGTTTTGATACATTAGAAAAACATTATAGAAGTCATATTTGATATGAACGAATAAGCCACCCCTCAAAATGATAGACGATGTGCCTAGTATGAATAAAGTTGTCTATTATCAATTTAAAATATAAATTTTTGTTAAAAAAGTTCCACTCACTAAATACTAATAAAATTATCATGTATTGTATTAAAAATCTAGGGAAAAATTTAAAAAAAATTATTGTATTGGAATCAATTTCTTCTCATATTTATGAACAATGTGATCATCATGAGTGAAAGTATATGTTTATAGTTTAAAATGTAATTTTTATAAAAAAAAAAGAAATGTTACATACTCAAAACTAAAGAACCCTATTAATATTCATTATATTCATTTTTAAAATTATCCAAATGTCATTTTATATGTGTAGGAATCATCTGTATCTCAATCCCATGCATTGTGTGACCGTTATGACTCCATGTGGGACTTTTTATTTAAAATTAATATAAATTTTATGTAAAAATACTAGTAACATACTCAAAAATGAGAAAACCCTTTTGAATTGTTTTGATAATTTAATTAAATTATCCATAAGGAATTTATAATGTGTTGGAATTATCCTTACCTCAATCTGATACATGATTTCCTTGATATGACTCAGAGTAGCCGTTTTCAATTTAAAACAGACATTTTAGTTAAAAACTTGTCACTCCATGAAAATGATGAAAAATCACTCAAATTGAATTATTAATTTAGTAAAATTTTTAAAAATATTTTTTTACTCAATGTGATTTATCTCATGTAAAAATGATAAATGTTGTGACCCATAAGTGTCAAAGTGTGTGTTTCTGGTTTAAACTAAAATATTTATGAAAAAAATTGATATGCTCAAAGATGATAAAAAATAATTCATTTTGTTTTGATACATTATAAAAACGATCCATTAGTAATTTAAGATGTCTAGGAAGTATTAGAACCAAAATCCGGTGTGTGGTGTGACTGGTATGAATCAAAGTGCATGAATTTATTTAAAATTGTCATTAATTTTAGTAAAAAAGAAAAACGGAGAACAGAAAACAGAGAAAACACATTATGGTTGTTTTTATATGTTAGGAAAATGATACATAAGTCATTTATGAGGTGTAGGAATCAACATAAACTCGTTATATTACACACGGTGCCTTTTATAACTCAAAGTGATCATTATCAGTTTAAAATTGATATCTTATTTCAAAAAGTGTCACTCACTTGAAACCTAAGAGACATACTCAAATTGACTTGATAAATTATGAAAAAAAAATATAAATCATTTCTGATTTGTAGTAATTGGCGTCATGTCAATTCGACACATGATGTGATATGTATGAGTCAGTGTTTATGTTTCTAGTTTAAAATGATATTCTATTAAAAAAGATAAGTGACATACAAAAAACCAAGAAAATGCATTTTGTTTGTTTTGATACATCATAAAAATGATCGATAAGTCATTTGGGACGTGTAGGAATTATCCTCACCTAAATATGGTGAATTGTGTGACCAATATGACTCTATGTTCATCTTTTCAAAATATAGGTGTCATTTTAGTTTAAAACATGCATCACATAACCCATAGTAATAAAATAATCCTAGATTATTTTCCCATCATTCTATCTACTATTAATTAACAGATTTCCTTATCATTTTTATGTTACACTTTTTTAATTAATTTATATATAGAAAATTCATGAAGATGAACAAGAAATAGTGTGACATGCAGGAATCTACCATAACTCAATTTTATTCACATTGTTCCTAGAATTGTTCAACATTTAGATTAAAATTATATTTTTTGTTAATTTTATTTCTTTATATCTTTACTAACAAATTTTTTTTTTCTGAAGGTGCATTATTTTCATAGAATAGTTTTGGGATTTTCAGTAATAGCATGAGTCCGGGAAAGTATCAAAAGACAATGGAACATTGATATTTGTAAATGTACCTAAGAATTTTTACATATGTAATTTTATAAAGTAATGCATTAAATTTCAATAATATAGTGTTTTTCCTTTTATTTACTTTTTACATATCATATCATTTAAAATTTTTATTGGAAATTGGTTTTTTTGATATCTAGTGGTGAATCTTGTGTTTCTATATATTGTTACAGTACACTGCACTGGTATTGAAGTGTGATGTTAGAGCACACTATAGTATTCCCCTTTATGAGTGCTTAGTAAAAGCACTGATAAATATTTTCTTTTCACCGCACATCAAAAATCATTGTTAATGGACCCCATTATCAGTGATTTTTGTCACTGATAAAGATCTTGGTCTTTTACTATTTCTTCAGTAGTCATCACTTCCTCAGTGCTAATAATGGCCATTTTTCAATATTAAAAGATGAATTTGTCGTATTAGCATTTATTTTTGGGTTTCGATTTCATTTTAACTCATGAACATTTGAACAAGTGGAATCCCATGAATTATATTCATCATGTTTCTTATCATGGAAAATATGTTTCTTCAATGTGATTGTATAAATAATAGAGGACTCAACTAATTTAGAATCAATAACACATATTGTATTTTAACAGATACATTCTGGATGATATTATATTCAGTTGAAATGCTAATAATTTCTACTTATAATTCAATGTCACATGACACTATAGTGTGTTTCACATAGTTGATGATGATAATGGATATTTGTATGACTATGGAAATAATGACGAGGATTTAGTACCTCTATGAATAAATAGTATATTGTACCTTGTTAATTAATTATCATTAATTAATATCCTTATTAAATAACCTTGTGTGAGTATCCTTTAGATATGTTTACTAAACTACGTTACAAAATATAGTTTATATAGAGTTATCCATATAGAACATAATAAAATTAAACTAAATCGAACCATGAATTTGTATACTCTTGATGTTGTTATTCTAAGAGAAAATATGTCTTCAAATGTTCATTGAGATATTCCGCGAAGGTTTTTTGTGATTAATAATAATTTAACGAATACTTATTTAGGTATTCTTTTAAATACCTTATAACCATTGAAATTAGAATCTAGTTACTAGTGAGTAGTGTCACATATTGCATGAAGGTAACGTAAGTGATAATACTCCATATAAAGGAATATTCAATGTTAATTCAGTATGAGATGTTTCATTGAATAATTTTTTTTATTAATGTGAGTATCCTTTTAATGGTTAATAAAAGTATTGTATGTTTCTTTACTACAAGAATTATAGAGTTTCTCATGTGTTAGTAGCCATGATATAAGGTTGGGTTTCAAAGTGTTTGGATATATGTTTCATCGAGGGAAGAAATTTGGGGTTTTTCGACTCATTAGTTCATATTTTATATCTTATGAGTGTAAATACAAGGTGGTCAATCCTAGGTGGGTTAGTGCATGGTTTTATACTTAGAGACTTGAAAAAAAAACCATGTATAGTGTGACAAATTTTTAATCTTAGTATTAAGAAGATGTCATGACATGATGCAATTTCCTACATAGGGGGATGAGAATATATGGTTTATAATACATAACAACTTACTTGTCTATTGAAGACTTCATTAAAATCAATTTTTTTTCCAATATAGTGGAGTGTATTAGGATTAATATAGTTTTTCTACAGTGAATAGTGTTTTACATGGATGTTTACTTTATTTAATGGAAGAATAACTTCATTGTGTTCAGTGATGGACTAATCAAGTTATAGGTAAAACAAACTAAGCATAATGCGGTGACCAATAAGGATACTCCATCAGTAGAAAGAATATACCCATTTAACTATAAAATGACTCTCTTATGAGAAGGGTTATGTTCATGCAATATACTAACTAGTGAATGATTATTATGACCCGAAAATTCTAGTGAGTAATGGACATGAAGTATGATTTCTCCCTAAGGAATACTAATTAACTGATTCAAATGTATCACTAGATAAACACTATAAGTAGCCATTGTACTTATGTGAAAATATGTGTGAAACAAAAGGGATTCAGATCATCAATACAGTGGAAAAAAAGTAGAGAGACTTGTCTCTAGTGAATTTAGTTGACTAATTAACCAATGAAATCCCTTCAAAGTCATTTTTTCCTTTTATAGGGATTCATGAATGATTTAATAATACATATCTGGTTTAAGATATCATAATCAATGGTTTTTGGAGTGTCAGTTGTTGAGGCCTAGTACCATTATAGGTTACTATATCGAATTGTACAGATAGATGTTTCTATATAAAACTGAATGAATGAGTTTAGAATTATATCAATCTCATTGTATTGGGAATTAATGTGGTTATGTTTATTTGGTAGTGACATAATGGTTTAGAAAAAAACAATAATGTTGTTATGGTGTCAAATTCTATCCTATGTTGAGTTTGACATGTTTAGAGGGTAAAAACTTGTTTTGTGTTATCATTTAGGTGGAGAATCATGTGTAAAATTGGTTTATGACACGTTTATGGGTGAAAAAAAAATTTATTGCATGTTTATAGGGGTTAAACATGTGACAAAAAATAAAAAAGAAGCCTTTATTAGGAAAAAAATATTGGAAGGATTGGGAATGTGGTGTTGTCGTGCAAGAAATGACCTATACCATGCATGTGAGGTCATTCTGTCAATATTTTGTTTGAGGTAGGCATTTCGTTTGAAAATTTATTAATAGTGTTTTAGGGAATTTTAAGAGATTTTTTTGAGAGGTGATTCAATAGGAATTATTTATGGATAATGAATATAGTAAGAGGGAAACCATGCAAGGAATGTTGGATTGATTTCAGTTAGCAGGTCAGTGTACCATTGGTTTGGAATAATTTTTAGGTAATTCCTATCATGGGGAGAACCATGTTTTAAGATTTTTCCTTGGAATATAGTGTCTTATGGTTGGGGGACTATTTTTTTGATAAATCTAGGTAGTTGAGTCCATGGAATACCAAAAGAGGCAGGTGTAAATAGTGTTAGTCCGTGTTTGTGTCGTCAAAAATAAGATTTTGGCTCAACATCTAAATTTTTTATTGGATTTATCCAGCAGAAGCATGATGTTATTTTATTAATGAGCATGTTTATAGGTAAATGAGTTTGCATTCTTGGTTCGACCACATAGATATCCTTGATAATAAACACCGTCAAATATCGTGTGATGTGGGTTGTATTCAAAAATAACTTATTGTGGTTGCGATGAACTTTTTTGGGGATATTGTGACATCTTGTCTCATTGCGGTTAAATAAAACTGGGGGAAAATTAGTTTTTTTTCATTTATTGGATGGTTATTTCTAAGAACTGGAGATAAAATATTTTATTTGAGTGATTTATTGTAAATAATGTTTCTCTTATGTAAGGACAAAGATTTTAGGTGATCAAGGATAATTTAACAATGAATCCAAATGGGATCATGTTGATTTTGGGAGCTATCAGAAGGATTCATTACATCCCATATTTTTTCCCATCATGAATTATCATGTTCATGATCTAATGTGGTTATGTATCAAATACTCATAATATTAAAACACATTTCACTCTATAAATTTAACCTAGATTTTTTTGGGTGTCTTAATGTGACATTATTGCATTGAAAACTACCAATTTTATTCCTCTAAGACCCTTTTGAGATATTGGAATGGAATGGAGGGTTTATTCCCCTGGGATATTTTCTGACATCATTTATCACTCATAAAATTTTTTTTAATTGAAATATATTCCTCTATTTATGTATTATTCATTTCAATCCCTTCATGTATCTATTTATTTGAATTCATTTTGATCGTGGATTGATTTTAATTTAAAATTATAAGGAAATTCCATCGGATCATGAATGATTTTTCCAAGGATTATTATTCTATTGATCATCATGGAAATAGGATAACCAATAATTTTTAATGCTTTTTGTTGATGGAAATTTCAATCAAGTTATTATACTTGTATATTTCTGTCATTTGTTTTTAGTGATATTGAGATAAATTGGCCATCATTTCATTGAACTAATTTGGTTCATTTTCTCATATTGAAACTATATTCTGTTGGGAGTGGTTCGAACTCTATTGGATTTCATTATGTTTAATAGTATTCCAATTGGATGGTTTTTAGAATTGATATAATTTAATTATGTTAAATTATTCGATAATGTGATTCCACATGATTGGATTTTTTACGAAATTATGTCAATGTTTTGTTATAGATCGTCCATTTATGGTTGGTTGAGGATCCAGCTCAATAGTTTTAGATAATAAGTATTTTGACATATATTCGATTCACCATTGAATGTGAGATTCCATGTAATCATTTAATTAAATATTATTTAGTTATAATTAATTATTTTTAATTCTTCAGCATGTGATAAAAACTTATGGAGGTTGATTGAGGCCAAATTGACATGGATGCCTTAGAAAAATCAATTGGGATTTACATAGGTTGTGAATAGATTCTAAGTAATTATGGTGGGCCTTTTTGCTCTACCATTTGGTATTATGAATTATATTTTCATGATATATATGGTTTTCCATTTTGGGAGAATGACCATTAATTCAAACCATTTTATTAATAACATGTAATGATTTATTAATTAATTATTTGGTATACATAATTAATGAAACTATACATGCATAATGTAATTGGAAAACATGATAAGATACATAATGATCCCTTATGAAATGTCTTTGTTCCATACACCAATAGTGTATTACTGATACCTAATTTATTTCTTAGATTACATGGACCCTTTTTGATGTGTGGTTTTTCTTTATGAGGCCCAGATCTTGTGAGACCTTGAATGATGGACTAGACATAAGTGTGTGTTTTTATGTATCCCATGAGACCATGTTTTATGATTTATAGTTTTTTTCTAGGCTTCTTAATTTACCATATTGAACATGAATAAATGTGTTGCTTCTATTAATCATGGTAATATTATATTCTTTGATTATATATATACCATTGTTTCATTGATATGATAATTTTGCACACATAAATTATCTTACCATAATTGATAGTGATCACATGTAGGTGTTTCTATATAATATTGGGAACTATTATTGATATTAAATATTTTTCTCTTCAATGACACATTTTTCATAATTTATTACATAGTATGTTTAACAATTATCTAGATATCAGGATGATCTAATTTCATAGTTAAAAATTGAAGAACCCATATAGGGGTAGAGTGATTCTATGATGGTGACTATAAACTATGGATCATTTCAGTGTATGGGATGGATAACAAACATTTTGTAGATATGGGAGTATAAAATTTCCTAGATTTTATAATCATTCAATTATAGGTCGATGGGGGATAATTTAAATCTGGATGGATGTAATTGTTTAATAATGTCAAGCATGTCAATTCAGTAGAGACAATAAAATAGAAAATTAATACACAAAAATACAAAGGAATTTTGTTTTAAAAGTTATAATATGTGGGGAATTTATTTCATGGGACTTTTCCCAAATAATTTTGTTACTCATATATTTTAATAAATACTAATTTTTTTCATAATTTCTAGAAGCTAAATCCACTAAAATCGATGATACTATTATTGCGTGTTATTTTTTTTAATTAAAATTTAATATATGTTTGGAGATTCATGTTACATAATTAGTGGTCAAGGGATCCAATATTATAAGAGACGTATGAAGTATTTTATAATGAAATATGGAGTGCATTATAAGATGTCAATACACTACCACCCATATATAAGTGTCCAAGTAGAAATTTATAACAAGTAAATCAAATAGATTTTGTTGAAAAATCTTATTGAAAATTGGAAATAATTGAGACAATGCTTGGAATAAACATTATGGCCCTATAGTATAGATTATAAAACAACCATTTGAATAATTCCATACAGTTGTAATAATGGGATGATCATTTACAAAAATGTAGAATTATAGCTAATGACATACTAGGTAGTGAGAGTGACGAATTTTTACCTGGATAAGGTTTAAAAGGTGAAAAATCTTCTCCTGTAGATGTTAGAGGAAATTAGATGATAAGATTTTATTAATTTTAGAAATTTTAATGAAAGGAATAGATTGTCTCATGAAAATCTCATAAAATAAAAATACATCCACCTAGGGGATCAAATGTTTTTTTTGTGATTCAAGAAGTAATCTTATAATAGGTAAATGTAATCTATGATGGGAAGGATTATTTATAGTTACATAGGTATATCCCATCAATTCCATGAATATAATTAATTGTGAAAAAATATAACCCATTTATAGTTAATGGGTATAATATTTATAAATTACATGGAAATATTCCGCAAAAATTAGTATTGGATATAAGACTCCTCAAAACTATTTATCAATGAAAACCATATAGTTGTTTATTTCCACTGAAAAATATTTTAATGATGTGATTCCATAAAAAATATTAATTGCCTATTATATATGTTATAATATATTAAGGTAGATACATCACTCTTGTGTGGTGGAGGGACATAAACATTATTTTATATGATTTTCAATTTTGTCAAATTTTCATTTCATTTTCATGTTTTTTGAGTGATTCATTCAAAATTATAGTATATTTCCAATACTTATTGTGAAATATATTAATTACCCTCTAAATTTTTAATATATGAAAAATAATGACAAATGAATTTAAATTATATAAAAAACTAATATTGAATATATATATTTTTAAAAGAATTTAAAATTTATCGAAGTTCATGAAAGGACCACTGATTTTCGAATCCAACGCAATTCATTTTTTTCATATACATTTGTCAATTACCTAAAAGCATTAAAAACCTATTTTTATATCTTTATTAATAACCACCTTAATGATAAAATAAAGACATGATCGTATTACAATAACTTGTTGATTAATATATTCAATACATCGGAGCATTGAGAATTGTTCGTTATAAGTTATTGTGATATTATTCTTATTTTAGATAACCTTTTACATTGAACACCTATATTTGGGATACCTTGACATTTAAAACTTGTAAAACTTTCTAGTATTGAAAACAAATTCGGTATAAAAATTGTATTAACGATTCCTATATCTAATTTAATGTAAAATCCGATGTATGAACTAGTTTGAATTTTGATGTGGACTATGGGAGAAGGTTATATGGAAGAAAAATATTAGTATAATCCAAGTGAGTTGAAGTCAGAAGTGTTGATTTTTTTTGTTAATTATAAAAGAGGAAAATCATGATGAAAGTAAATTCATTAAAAAATTATCAAACAAAAATATAAATGAATATATAGAACTATTTTGAAGAGAAAAAATGTATTTCAATCTATTTAAAGTTTTGTTTTGAATTATAATATTTATCTCAATTTATACTGAAATGATTAAAAAATTGTAGAATAATGGATGAGATATATCATTACATTTGAATTTTTAAAATTTTTACTAGCCATGATGTTAAAGTCTAGATTTAGGGACAAAATATGTATATTTTTAGATTAGTCAATGTGGTAAAGATTAATCATTGAAAGAGTGATATAAGGGTGAATACATTTTTGATATAAAATAAGAAACAAGAATTATTGTTCTAAATAGATCCAAAACACCGAATCCAATATAAAAAATTCATAATTAAACCAACCAATATTAGTATAGGAAACAAACCTTAAAATTTCTCAAGATTTGAAAAAGTACATGGTAAATTAATTTGATATAAAGAAATTCATAAATCCTATGGTGACCCATTCATAATATTCGATCGATAAAATCCTTGATTAAAATTCATAAATGATTTATGAATGAATAAATACTTTGAAATAATATATATATATTCAATATATGATAATATAATTGGTAATTCATTGAGTTTACTTATAAAATAATATATAATTTTGAAAATTAATGAGACATGATATGACATATAATTTTGTATTGATAATAGAACTTATCTTCGCATGTCTTTGAATTTTTTAGGTAATCTTTTTAAATATCACCTGTCTAAGAGTCCACTGATTTTGTGAGGGTGAATTAAATAATTCTAGTTATTAATTATATTTTATTGATATTCAATTCATTTTATTCCTTATAATTTTTTATTCATCGAGATATAAAGAGTTTTGGAATGAGTTTGTTAAATTATTTGACTGTGTGAAAATTGTTTAAATTGGTAAAATTAGGAATATAATTCACCTTTTGTAGATATATATGAATGTATTCTATGGATTATTTTTTATATTTTTATTATGAAATATTAGATCATGTAATGTGACATTGGATTAATGGAATAATAATGAAGGTATTGAAGAATGGTGTGATGTTTTATGGATTTTTTTCAATGCATCATTTAAAAAGGATTAATTATATAGTAAAGGCATTAAAAATATAAGAATGGATTCAGGTTTCATAACCATTATCTAATACATCACATAATCATAATTTAATTCTCTATATGACTTAATATTTCTATCATAATAATCAAACAATTTGAAACAACCATATAACATGACTTTATAAGCATACATACCTTAAAAAACTCACTTTAAGAATCATAAATGATCCATAAAATATTGAAGCCATGATTTTTGGGATACATATAAATCATTTTACACCAATATACACCTCAGTTTTGACCACATTAATAACATTTATTCTACATAAACATCATGCCTTTGTTAAAATCTTCTGAATAATTATTTTCTAAAAGAATTTCATTAGGATCATCTTAAATTCATATTGAGGAATCTAGATTCCACATTATCATTATTCTATCCAATTATATGAATCCACAATGAATATAATATGAATTACATTTCAATCAAAGAAAAACAAATAATGCGGCTAATTTATATAAGAAGACAAAATTTTATCTTTGATATAAAGATGAGGAATAATAAAAAGTTATGTAATTTAAAAATTATAAGAATATCAGATATTTGATCCTCAATAATAGAAGAAAAGTTGAGCCCTTAAAAAGGGTACGATGCTGAATGTAAGAAGGTGATTGGAATATTAACATAGGATTATATTGAAGAATTTGTTTAAACTATTTGTTTCAACATTCTTTTTTATTTTCTATAGTCCACTATTTATATAATTACCTATTTTTCCATGTTCAAATCTCTTACCCTTAAAATAGAGTGATAAAATTAGAGTGATATTGGAATGATAGGAGATTAATTATAATTATTAATAGAATTCTTGATTAATAAAACACTCTTCTATTTAATTATTTTATTTTATAGATACTGTTTTATAATTTTAATATAAATAATTTCTAGGTTTCAAATTTTTTTCATTCTATTACTTAGATTTATAAATTAAAATCGAACTCTACTTAGTGTAGTTTTTATATGAAAGGACTAGTTGGATTGGGTGGTGAGTGTTTATAAATTCATGGCATATGTGTGAACTCAATATATAACATTTCAATTTTCAAATAGTACAATTTATTTATGATTTTTTGTAGTAGTTAAAGAGTGGTTTACTTTTTTTGAATGATATATAAATTTAAAACACATAATAATAGAATGATACCATGTAGTAATCACTCTTAGTTTAGTCTATATAATAACATTAATTCTCATGTGATTAATGAATCAATTGAGGAGAATTTTATTTATTTATTAATATAAATAGATTTAAAACTATTATAATACCATGATATACTTTTTTATAAATATAAAAAAACCTATCACATTATTTAGGAAATAAATTCAATATCGGTTTTTCCTTCTAATTAAAAAAATCATTTTTTTAAATTATATTTTATTTTTGTGAAAACATACATTTTATTGAAACATTCCAGATAAAAACATGTTTTACCACTATAACAACATTTTCCATTGAAAAATAAATATTTTTACCACACCCCACAGTAGGTGATGTTTTAGGTATGGACCTATCTTTGGACCAGTCTACCATTTATGTGGTTTCAACTTGACATGTTGTGTTACTTTTTTCCTTATTAGCATGTAATAGTTATTCCTTAGCTATGTGTGGTGATTACCTAGTGAGGGGACACTCAAAATATTCACTATATTCCCTTTGTAAAACTAGTGAGTAATATGTACCATTCATTTGGTATTTTAGCATCATCCATTTTTTTCAATAGCCATATATTTAAAAATATGTTTTCCTTTAAATAAACATTATTTCAATTTCATGTTTCACACTCAACACCAATCTAAAATGTGTCACAAAATTTTATAATACTATTATTAATAAAATTATTTTAATAATAAATCTTATAGTATATAAAAAGATTTTAATATAACACATGTTCATATATTTAGAGAATTAAAAAATAATATTATTTAATTTTAAATATTTTTCCTTAAACAAATATTTTTTTAATAAAATATTGTTTATCACAATATAATAAACCAATCCCTTTTAAAAGAATATTTTTTTTAATTTTTAATATTTCAATAAATTCAATAATTTATTAAAATTATTTCCGTTATGATTTGGTGTGACATATTACGATGAACTTTTAATGCATAAAAATATCATTTTTTAATAAAAGTGGGTTTTATTTATATTTTGTATTCACAAAAAGAAATTAAACTTAAAAAATATAAATTTTGCCTTTTAAAAAATTAATTCATATTTTATTTCACTATTTCAAAAATATATAATGTTAATTTGTTATTATTATGAAATAATTAATTTATTTTGTGAATATTAAAAAATAATTTTTTTAAAAAAAATTATCTCTAACGCCCAACCACAGAATACCAAAGATGGTTCCATAATTTTATAAATTTTCATGATAAAAAGGAATAGAATCTAGATGGAATGAAATTTTTAGAATTTCTAGAAGAAAGAATTACATACATGATACATATTTTACATTAGAGATATATTTAAAATATATTACACAAAAAGCTATTAAACTGCATCATTGAAACTCATTCCATGAATCCATATTCATAAACCGGGGAAAGGGAAAAAATACTATTGGGCTCAAATTCTCAGTATGGATGAAGTATCGTGGAATAAATAATGTATCCATGAGAAAAAACAACATTTATAGGTAAATAATTGAACTCACATCCTATTATTTAACTGGATAGAGAATAATCAATATGGAAATAATAAAATATGATTGAATAATTCTATATAAATAATCAAATGATGTTAAAACATGACGTCACATATTTAGACTAATCAAATAATAACATGGAGTAATAATAATGACAAAATTCATAATTCCTGACATTTAAGATATCTAGATCAATCGTCATGGTAGTGACTATCAAGATATATCCTATAGAATGTATCAGTCAATGTGTAAAAATATGTCTATGTATCAGGATCTATCCTCAACATATTTGCTATCTTGTTCTATCCTACATAAAAATTTAAACTACTTGGAAACTAATGTTAAGGGTTTGTCACCAACAGAATTAATCCCATGAGACTACTGATGAATCAAGGTGATTTCATTTATCCTCCCCAAAAAGTGCACTTCATGTTAAAAGCAATCCTCATATTTTAAATAATCAATTTAAATCATATAAAATTTTCCTTATCAAATATCTGTATTGATTAAAGGATACTGATTTATCGGTATTTATCCAATAAAACATATAACATTCAAAGAATACACCAAAAGTTAAAAATTACATATAGTTTATGAAATAATAATTAAAATAATATTAGAATATGAATATTATAATTTAATATAATTTTCAATGAAAAAATAATACATGGTAGTTATTTTTTCAAGAGAAATTTAACAATCACAAACAAAAGTGTGAATGCAAGATAACTTTCACAAGTTGGAAATTTTCATTTTAAAACTACTAAGAAGATGTATTTAAAATTAAAATCGTAAATAAAATCAATATAAAAGGATAAATTATATGATATATCAAATTGGGAACTAGATACTCCACATAAAATAATTGAGTGGTGAATATGACATTTATCTCATAAGTGTAAAAAAGGGAGATGAAAATCCATTTCCTTGAGTCTAACTTATCACATGTGTCTCTATATTCCTTAGTAATAAACATATTATAATTATATAATTTCATGAGAACCCTTTCAAAGTATATTATGAATTTTTTTCTCCTATTACAAATTTATTTACAATTACATAATACATTTAGTTTATGTCATATGTTTTTACCATATTTTAGTTATGTTTCAAAAACGACTTTATTGGGTAGACTATGGTCAAAGGGGTCATTATTTAAAGATCTACATAATAGTAATAATGAAATAATTATCATATTTATATGTAAATTACTATTTTTAAAACAAGTCATATAATATGGTGGATGAAAATGAACAAATGATACAATCATGGAGATGGTAGGCTGTACGTATTCATGAATTACATTTCCATTTTTCAATGATCATTTTGGAAAGAAGGAAATTAACATTTATTTTTACATAATAATAAATATATAATAAATACCATACTATTTTTAATAAATAATTTCAGATGTAATTAATGTGATTTATAAGGATTAAAATCACTTTTTACGAGGTGGTAATTCACATATCCACGAATGACGTTATCACTTTTCCAATGTGTGATGGTGTAAAAATGAAAATGATATATTATATTACCAGAAATGTTATTATGTTTTTAATATCATAATTATTTAATTTAGATAAAATATATTATCTATATATTCATTTAATTTAATCTATAATATTTAGTGTTTGGAAATGGAATACACTATTCACGGAGATGGTATGTCGTACATACGCATGAACACTATTTCCATTTTCTTATCATATTGAAAAAGTGAAACATAAATGATATATATTACTATTATAATTCCAATATCTTATTATTTTATGATTTATCAAATATATTAATTAAATCCATTCATAATACATTCCATGTAAAATTTGAAGGAATCACATCACTTTGAGGAGGCACTAGTCCACATATCCACAAATGATATTTTTATATTCCCAAAAATTGGAAAGACTGTAGGTATGTGATATATAAAAATTAAATAATCAAAATGACAGTATGAATATTCTATATATCCCATATAAACTATGATGTTATCATTATTCCTAACCATAAATGGTTAAAAATGGAAGAACAAATGACATCCGTTTGTGAGGAAGTAGTCCACTATACACACAAAAATGATTATGAATCAAATTTTCTAGAAGTGTGAGTTAGTGTAGGTCATGCCATTAATATGAAAACATATGAGTAAAATTAATATATAGATTTTATTATATAATAGATATATAATAAAGATAGAATGGGTAGATATTGATATAAACTATTCTAATTATAAATACACAATCCATTTTTCAAAATTTCAAGCCCATAAGTTGATGAAATTAATTTAATATTTCCATCATAGGAGAGATGAGAATGATAATTTTTAATGTGGATGTTTCCATATGTTCACTATGTTTAATTATATTAATTCACATAAGAAATATTTTAAATTGCATAAATTTTATTGATAGATGTAAAATTGATATAATAATACTTAAAAAAAATAAAAAAAAATTTATGAAAATAAATATAGAGATGGAAATTCATTTTCCAATTAAAATTTTGTATTAGGACTATTTCAAAAAAGATATCTATGAAAATTAGCATGAATTCAAAATAACGTAATATCTATATTCCTATTTTAAATATAAAATTTATTTCTTTATATGTAATTTATAAAAGTTTCCCTATTTATATTTAAAATAGGTTCTCAATTAAAAGGAAATAGACATGCCCATAAAAATATAGATTTTTAAGCATAATATTGTGTTTGTTCTTATAACAGTCTTTTGAAACATATGGGATGAATGTAAAAAATATTTAATTTAATATCTAATATATATAGTTCCTTAATATCATTAAATAAAATTATTTTACTTTATTTATTATTTTAAACCTCATTTGGGTGCATTAAATATTTTTTTTAAATACTAACTTTTTATCTAATTAATTTTACACACATTTCTAATTAATTGGTAACCAATGAATTGAATAATATATATTCACATGCTAATTAATCTTATTAATACTATAACATTTAATTTGTAAGTTATAAATATTATATTTACTAACAATATTAACAATATATTTTTGTTCGATTAAACCTGGTCTTGCATGTTACACAAGCTATTGAAGGAAATCGTTATTTTGTGTAACAGAATCCAACATAGTGTTTCCTATGACATAATGCACTCTAAGGTTTGTATTTTTCATATTCCAAAATTCATTTTTCATATAAATTAATCTCAATAAAACTAAATTTATTCCTAAAGAAAAATATTCTAACATCATGGGCTGTTAAATTCTCCCCAACATAAATAAATTATGTCCCTATAATTAAATCTTTATATTGATAATAGTGGGTTTTATATTTGAATATAATATTTTCTAAAAACCCAAATTGTAAATAGGATAAACACAAAGTATTACTTATAAAAGGGTTACAGTAATGTGAAGGTCCCCACAAAACTGGGAAATGGAATTGGAGAACATTACTAAAACCATGGACAAGGGAGAGAAATATAACTATCATGTTCAGATAGAAAGTGATAGAGAACATGTTCTTGAGAATGTTTCTGAACAAAAATACATAAACTAGATTTCTGAATTGATTCATTGATATCATAAAAAATTATGGTAGTAGGAAAACAACATTGTTTCATCACCCCTTTCCTAGAGTTGATAAATGGTTTCATCATCTATGAATATAGGGAAATATATTTACTTTATACATTTATATTTCATAAACACAATATTATCCTTTTTTAGTTCCTAGAAATCATCATATATAATCTCTTAGAATACTTTGAATCATATGCTGAAGTAATACATTATCCTCTAACACCATTCCAAAGCTCAATATAATCCTTTTCATAATTGGATATCTTTATGAAACTTCAATGTTTTATGATCCAAAATATTAGAACTAGTTACAAGGTATTTTGTAGTATCCAATTCACATTATCCATATCAATAATATATCTATCCGAAAATTAGTATCTCATCATTTGGAACATTTGTTTGTTTATCTTTCTATCTTCCATGTGTTTTATGAAAAGATAAACTATTTATTAGATCACTTTTCATGGCACCATTCAACATATTATATAAAATCCTTAATGAAATAGTACTTAACTAAAATCTTTATATATTTCATAATTCATATGATTAAAAAATCATGAAACAAATTCATTAATTTTTTTTGGATCTAAATATATAATTCGATTAATTATTCCACTTGAGTTATGTCAATAACAGATGTTTTACAATTATTGTTTATCTTCCCATGAATCATAGGGTGTTTATTAGAATAGTTATCCATTTAACTACACATAATACATTGAATATCAACATTTTCATTCTTCCCTTCTCAATATTTTTCTTTTTTACCTATTTCTCCACATTTATATCAAAATCCCTTTCCATTTAAGCATTTCCCAGGGTGATTCTTTCCATAATTATCATATGTGGGAAAATCAATCTTTCTCTTCTTCCCTTTATAAATTATTAGCTATATTATTATTTATTTTCTTTCATCCCTTTAATTTAATGATAATTATAGAATTATTTATCTATATTTGTAGAACAAAAAACTATTTCATCGTATAAAGAAAATGTTTTAGATACGGTTCCCTTTGGAGACGTGGATTAAGTCCTTCAAATACATGTTTAAACAAACAGTCCTTATTGTGTATGTAATCAATAAAAAACATAGGTAATCATGTAATGGTATCCTTATACTCGTCATGAATTTCTTTTTCATCTTTTATCATGATAATGAACAATCTCTTCATTATAGTTTTTTACTCACGAGGGAAATATTTTTCAATGAATGTATCCTTAAAATGTTTTCATTCGATGAGTTATTTTTCCTCATCCTCCATAGTAATCTGGATCATGGGCCACTATTTTTAAGAATCACCATTGAGACAATATATTTTAAATTTAAATTTTTTACATTTTATCAAATTCCAAGGACATAATGATCTTCTCTAGAGAACTAATCTATTTATCATCCTCCGTTGGATTTGTAGTCCAATTAAATGATGGGGGCCCCAATCACATAAAAAGGTCCAACATAATAGATTATTATTGTGGAATAGGTTTCTATAACATGGGATATTATTTATTATAACTATATTGATCTTCCATAATATATCTATAACATTATTAGTTCCAAAAGCAATCTTATTGGCTTCTTCCGTAAGGAAATATCACTTTGGTCACCATTTTTAAAACCCTTTTTCCTATCAGGTACCACTTGAAAATAATGTAAGACAATAAATTAAATCATAAACTTTTATAACATAATTTTTAATCTAAAAAATAGTGTATAACATATCATAAACTGAAAAATCTATGCATAGTGAAACTTATAATCATATACATGACTTCTTTTGGATGTTCATCTATACCTATTCTCATTATATAGTAGAGGGTTTTGTGCTTTAGTATATCTTTTAATGAATCTAATTTCCATAGTTTCTGTTAAACATCCTTTTATATGAACTATAACATCCTGACTCCAGAATAAAATATTTGGTTCCTACTTTATTACAAAAGATTTATTATAAGTATTTAAACCCTAAAGAATCAAAAAATCATAGTTGTTTTGGGGAACCTAATTACATTAATAGTAACTATTTTGCCTTTAGAAAAGAAAGGAAATTTATATATATAAAAAATATAATATAATAAATTCTTGAAACACATTCCATGAATTCATCTTCATATACTAGGTAAAGGAACCAAAGTGATGGTGATCTCAAATGATCAGTAAATATTAAGTATAATAGTGGAAATGATGAATCCATGTGCCCAGTCAATATTGAAAGGTAAATAAATTAACACAAATTACATTAAATAACTTAATAGAGTATAATAATAGTGGAAGGAAAAAAATATAATTTAATAATTTCACATAAATAATCACATGATCATGAAATGAGACTATGTATATTCTAACTAGTTAAATAATCACCTGGAATAATAATAATGACAGAATAAATAATGATGGATGTTTTAGTTTCAAAGATTTATCCTCAGATAGTTACTATGATGATATACTATAAATAAATATTACCTATAATTTTATAAAATTATAAAACTACCACGATCTATTCTCAAGATAGTTACTATCATGATCTATCCTCAAAACATATTTAATCTGTTTGGAAACAAACCCTAAGGGTTTTCTCAACAAATGAATTCATCCCATGATATAATCGATTTATTAAGTTGATTTCAATAACATGTACCCTACATTTACACTAAATTTCCTAAATCATTCCACATATACTCAATAATCACTTTTAATAATAAATAATTTTCTTTATCAAATATACATATTTATTAAAAGATACAAATTTATCAATATTTCCGTAATAAATCATATTACATTAAAATTAAATACCATATGTAAAATGAAGTATGGATTATAAAATAATAAAATCCATCACATGATAATATTGATTATAAAATGAAATAAAATTTTCAATTATAAAAGATTACAAGGAAGTGATTTTTTCACGTGAAAGTTTATAATTACAAAAGAAAGTGAGATTTTAAGATAACTTTGACCAGTTGGTAATTTTCATGAGAAAACCCCAATAAATGAAATAATTCAATGGAAAAACATAAATACCATGAATATAAAAGGGTTAATGATATAATATATCCAATGTGTTAGTAAATAAATCACACAAAATTAGTATGTGGTGAATAGGACATTTATCTCATGTAGGAGAAAAGTGAGATGAAAATATCATACCGTGAGTCCGACTTGTCACATGTGTATTTATCATCCTGAATAATAAACTTATGTTAATTACATAATTTATTATGAAATTTTTTCGTGTTTATTATTAATCTTATTTAATTTTATTTATAGTTATATTAAATTACATTATAAATTATGTTTATTTCAGATGATTTGACCATACATAGTTTATGTGTAAAAAATAACTTTGGAAAGTAGAATATGGTCAAAGGTATCATTATTTAAACATATCTATAATAATAATAATTAAATATTTATTTTATTAAAAGAAAAATTATAATTCTAAAAACACTCCTGGAATCTAGTTATGCAAAATGATCTAACGTTATGATTGTGGATATAGTAGGATGTACATACGTATATGCAAAATTTCTATTTTACCAAGGTCATTACAGAAAGAATTAAAAATACATTTATATTTCCATAATTATAAATATATCTTAGATACCATATTATTTAATCATATATAATTTTTTAGAGAATTATTAACATGAAAAATGAATGATATTTTTCCGTGGAGGGGGTAGTCTAGAAGTCAATGAATGAAATTATCAGTGTTCATTATGTGAAAGGGTAATAAAAGAAATGATACATTATATTAGAGGAAATTTAATTATATCATGAATATTATAATTATGTAATTTATATGATATATACTCATTTTATAATTATTTATACCAATAAATAATATTTAGTGATAGGGAATGGAAGACACTCTTCATGAAGACGGTAGGCTATAAGTATGCATGAAGGTTAATTTCATTTTCTTATCATGTTGAAATAAAAAAGTAAATCATATAAATGTACATTATAATTATAGATTAATATTAATTTCATATTAATAAATATTTTAATTACAACAATATTTATATCTTACCATGTAATGTGTGAATGAATCACATCGCTTTGGAGGAGTTAGTAGTCCACACATCTTCAAATGATATTAGTTTATTCAGAAAAATGGATATAATGGAGATATGTGTTATATATATATTTTATAAGAATATATAAATTATAAATGTCATTTAAATAACATATAAAATATAATTACATCACTAACCTAAATAATTGATGGTGGAAATAAAAGAACAAATCACATTAGTTCGCACGACACTAGTCCTCCGTACACATGAACGACGATTTTCTGTCCCATTTGAAGGTAGTGTGGGTGATTATAGGACATAATTTAAAAAATTTAAAATATATTTATATTTATTATTATATTTTTATTATAGAATCATAATATTTTAATTATTGTATTGGTGGAGAAAAAAATAAATCAAAATTGTTTTTTGAAAACAATTAATTCTTATTAGGGCAAATTTTTTTGGTTAATACCCAAACCCTTCCCTGGATGATTTCACACAAAAGTGGGGATTAATGGGTGATGGTATGAACTTTATGGGCCAATATTTAAATGGGTTTTATGTGATAAAATTCTTGATAGTCATTAATATGTGAGGGGGTGGGTGCCTATTTATAGCGAAGGAGGAGTAGCATTCTTGTAAATATAAATAGGTAAACACTATTTGAGATGTCTCCATTAAATCATGTGATTTTAATAATGATAAAAATTAAATAATATGTGTTTAATTATTAAATTATTGGATAAAAATATGTTTTGTACTAGTTTCTATGTTTTTTTGTACCATAGGTTTAAGGTTAGTCCCTTATTAAGATAGTTTTTATCTTAATTTTGATAATTAATTATAATTACATTCACTAATAGTACAAATGAAAATTTAATTTAAAGTTATTAGATATTATAAATTATTATTATGGAAAATATGAAATCCACTTTTCCAAATTAGAATAACATAAGTGGAAGAAATTAATTTAATAATAATTCAGCTCACGGGATAGAATAGAGGGTTTTTAAAGTGGAAATTTTCAAAACATACTATGATATTATTTCTTAATTAAATATAAAAAGTATTAAAATAACCTATATTTTATTAATATTTGTAAAATTGATCTAATAATACATTAATACAAAATTAAAATATAACTCATCACTATAAAATATTTTTTTTCAAAGTCATTTTAAAATTAAAATTCAGTATTTTTCACTATTAATAAAAAAATGAGACTTCTAATAAAAATACTAGAAATCTGTCAAGATAATATTATGTATTTAATATTTAAAAATAAAATTTAATATTTTTTATCTAATTTATCATGGATTCAGAATTTATATTTATTATAGGTTCTCTACTAAAGGGTGGATAATCTTTCTTTAAAAAAATATAAGTTTTTATGCATACAATTAGGTTTGATCATATCATAAGAATATAAAACGTATTGAATTGAAAAAAAAATATTGAATCTATAATATATATATTTTTTAATATCACTCACAAATATTTATGAATTTAATTTATAATGATAAAATATTTTTTTGGGCATATAATAATTTATAAAAATATTTCCTTTATATCCAATTGGGTTTTACAGTCAATTGAAATTAATTGGTAACCAATGAATTCAAAAATAAACTTTTATAAGTTATATAATCATATTAATAACATATAATTGAATTTCCAGGATATAACTATGATATTAATTATTAATATTAATAATATATGGTTTTTCGATAAAACATGTTCATGCGTGTAACACAAGTAATTGAAGGAACACAATATTGGGTATATAAAAAATCTGACTTATGGTTATGTGTTATAAAATTTAAACATTATTTTTTATGTACAATAATACAAACCTATATTTTTGTTTAATTAACGATATAAAAAAATTAAATTTATTCTAAATGTAAAATATTGTAAAGTCTTCTGGTGTTACAATAGCATTTATGACATTTTCAGGAAGTTAGTATAACATAAAAAGTTATTAATTTCTTTATTATATATATTTACGGAGTAAAACTATACATTTCTAAATTCTAATATGAAACCCTATAAATGAATGTTTATTTACATAATTAATATCTATAATGTAATAATAAATTTTTATCATTTTTTAATTAAAAATTATTTTGGTAAATAATTTTTTTATTGTTTTGATATCAAAATAAATTTTATTTTTTTTTATAAACAAATTTATCAGACATTTTTAATTTTATACTTCAAATAAAATTTCATCTTAAAAATACACTTCCTTCAAAAACAGGTTTATACACATCATATGCAGTAATGTTGAAATTAAATTTTGATACTGATATAAATTTTATATCATCAATTTTTTTATTTAGAATTAGTATGAATAAATTATGTAATAAATGATATTTTAATTAAATTCATTAAATGTCAATTACATTGATATATATTAGTTCCCTTGAAAAAATAGTTATTATTCAAAGAATTATACTTTTCCAAATATTTTTTTTGTAATTAAATGGATATATTTTAAATTGAAACTCTAATATAATTTTTTGGAATATGATAAAATAATTTATACTCATTTAATTTGTAATCATTGTTAAATAGAGAACATGTAATGATTAAATTAATAATTTTTTTCTATAAAAATTGTTTTTTGATCAAAATATATTTTTTAATTTAAAAGATAATTTTTAATAGTTAATTTATTTAAATATATTAAATGGATTCAACATTTTGATATAATAGCAATATATATGGTAAAAAATTCCATATTATATTTTCATTGGTAAAATTATAACCATGATTAATATTGTGTCAAGATTAATTAGAGTTAAAATGGGTAATCTAATTTGGCTCAAATTTTAATAAATATGTTATAAACATAGACTATATTGAAAATATTTTTAGGTTTTAAGTTTACCACTTATATATATCACTTAAATTACCACACATGAATGACAATACTCTTATGAAATTCTATTTTTTTGACTTATATAACATTTTTTTCAATGATTTTTCACTCATTTTAAACTATAAAAGATGCCACTTCCAATAATTTTAATGAAAAACCAGATTAAAACATTAACCATTACCATATATGTATAATTTATATAGAACACATATACACATTTTAAAGATTCAAAAATTAATGATTTGTTTTTAGACCTTCATTTCCAAAGAATACTACAAGAGAATATCCAAATTTTGTAAAAAAGTATTACGTAACCTTTACAATTTTTTTATCCCTATAATAAAATGTACTAAAATGAATTTTAAATATATCTATACAATTAAATAATCTCAAACAGTGTTAATTTTTATATATTTTTTACAATAATTATTTATTCCCTTAACATTCAATAAGAAAAATGAAAATATATCTCATGTGTGTATGCCTACTACTGCTTCTATGAACAACAAATTTTTCCTCATGAAAATTTAGGAGTGATAAATGAATTGGGTTTAGTGAATAAATATGTTATTCCTGTCATGATTTATATTTTTGTGATATAAATTAGTCACTTTATAAGTAATATTAGTAATATGTTTTCTTTGTAATACTTGCCAACTAATCCAATTATATAGAGAGGAAGAATGATTTATTTATAAGTGAAAACATATGTTTCACTTAATATATTATCATCAATATTAATAATTATTATTAATGAAATTATAAAATGTAAATAATTTAATTATAATTTTCTAACCATGATATTTTTACATAAAAAATCTCTTCCAAAGGCATTCTAACTAAAAGAGTATAATATATTTTTATTTGGCATGTTTGATCACCTACATGATAAATGATATGAATTTATATCGAGTATTGAATTTGAAAACTAATTGTATATATTAATAATCAAATAAATATTTTTTGTGGTTTAAATGTTAATATAAACACATAACTCTTTAAACAAGTTACCACCATTAATTTGTTAAAAATTACTTAAACATACCCATTAATAATTTCATCTACTTGAATTATAGATAAAACCCTTATAGAATGTAGTTATAATTTTAAAAAATATGTTAAAAAATTAGTTCCTTATATAATCGATTAATTATTATGGTTAATAGAATAAAGAATAAAAATATTGATATTACGAAACATGTTTGAAATGGTAATGATTACATACAACAAATGCTGATAATGGATAATAAATAACCAATATGAATGTTGAGAAAAATTATATATTATGATTATAACGTAATATTTATAAATATAAGGTTTTTAATTAGGAAATAATAATAGTTACTTGTTTATATAACATATTCAAACACCTTAGGGAAATCCTAATTTAAATTAAGTGTTTCTTATCTCAAATTTTCACCCATTGAGACATATATCCTATTATATAATATGTTTTCCTTGGAATTTGGAATAAAATTCCAATTTAATGTATTTTCACATAGTAATTTATTTTATGGGTTATACATATCTATATCACATACTCTATTTAAATGTATTCTGATTAAGAAACACACCAATGTTGTCAGGTTTTTTTGTTAACTGGACTCCCACCTTTAGTTATAAGGATTCCACTTGAACTTATATCTTTTGATATTGGTTTATTTTCCATAAATATTATATTTTAGGGTAAATTGTATTTATCTACAATGTATAATCTCTTTTAACTCTTATATTTTACATTGATGAAATTTCAATCCTAAGAAACATCTAATTTTTTAGAATAATTCTCATATACACTAAGGATAGATTCCCCTCCTTGGACTTAAATTAAGGTCCCACTAATTTTATACATTATTATTTGAAAACTAAATATGGTTTATCATATTAGAACACTATACTTTTTTTACATTCTTTAAAAAATATTTTTTTTATATTTCTACAATGTGGGTTTTCAATAATATTATTGTAAAACTTAAATAGGATTTCCATCCATTTAAATCAAATGTCATATCTTTTACCCCATATTTATTTTTAAAATCTTTCAAAGTTTTAAATTATAAATTACTTAATTTTGATTTAAAATAAAACCGATTTCACTATTTTAACATCACATTTTATAAAATATCATTGTGAAGTGACCTATAATATTTTGTTTTTACAAATGTATTATAAAATTATTTTTTCTATTTTTTCTATGTAGAAACATGTTTCCCATGACAATACATTTTATATGAAGAATTCTCTCTATGTTTTATTGTTTTAGAAAAAAAACTAATTTTCACTATAGAATAGAAAAATTTCATTTTAAAATGTTATCAAAAGATCTCTGTTATTTTTTTTTTCCAAAGTTATTTTTTTGAAATAACAGAAATGTAATTTTTTCAACTAATACATTTTTATATGACATATCATGTAAATTATTGATTATAAGCATAAAATAATAAAAATGAAATTTTTTCTCTAGATGGATTTTCTATTATCCTTATATTTTGATGAAATGATCCAACATTTCCATTTTCATTCTTAATCATCCTGTTTGTATAAATATGCGGATTAATCCAATATATTTCCTCTATAAAAACTCAATATGTCATTCATCTAATTGTCGTTTTATAATGAACCAAGTTGAATAATCCTAGATATAGTGTATACTACCATCCCACTAGGAAGATTACAAGGAATAAAATATGAAAGGACAAAAGATTTAAATATTACTGGTAAATATAATAAATAAATGAGTCTAACGAAGAAAATTAATACACTAATTACAATGTATGATTTATTTTAGGAATGAATTATTCCCACATATAATATCCTACATTTCTTTATTATTACACTTAATTGAATCCCATGAAATAGGAAAAAATAAGGATGATCTCAAATTCTATGTTAGGTTTAGGTACAATGGAAACTATAATGATCCAATCAGTATAATCATTATGGAATGGTAGAAAACCAAACAACCATTCCACCAAATTAATAAATAGGGTGGGAGTGTTTAAACAACATGGAACATTAAATATCTAAAGACACATGCCATTTATAAAACTGGATAAGGAATAATAAACATGGAACAATAAATAATCGAAACCACATTCTATTTAGTAAATAAACCGAGAATCAAATGTATCCATATATCTTTCATAGTGATATTTCATGGATAAAAAATAAATTTACTTGAAAGAAAGAAATGATAAAATATTAGATTCTATGTTTCTAAGGTACATGATACCATTAATGTCAATACATATCATATGAAAATAAGAAACATATTAGGTGAAAACCCCATTAATTTTAACCAACTGACTCATCCCATGAGACTACAGATGCATCGAGGGGATATTTATAAATGGGCCCCAACGATGCCAATACTATCCCAATAATTCATTATATTTCAAATCATTGATTTCGTTCGTAAACAATGTGCCTTATCAAATATCACTATTAGTTAAAAGATATAGATTAATCAATATTTCACTAGATAAAAAAATAAAATTAAATACCATATGTGAAAATGTTATATGTTTTTTGAAATAATAAAATACAGGATAAATGATATGAATATTTGGGTGGAAATTCAATTTTTAATGATCAATTGAAAGTGAATATTTCAAGGGAAATAAAAAAATAAATCACAGAAAATAATTTCAATACAATGTTGAGTAAAATAATTCATAAAAAATTTAGAGAATAAATAAGGATGGCATCATTTAAAATTATCCCCATTTGAGGATAAGTAACAAAAAGTTTTTTTGAAAATTGTTAATGAAAATTATCATAAATAACATTAAAATGTTCATGTGGAAGGTTATTTTAAATCATTCAAAAGTGTCATGTACAACATTGAAACATCTGAATCATAAATCCCGTGAAAGAATAAAATTAGATAAGACATGAAATATCATAAGAATAATGTTAATCATGATATATATCATCAAATTATAAGTATATTTAAATCATAAAATAAGTTTTTTCAATAATATAATAGATGTATCAAAGAAGGCTAACTATGAAAATGATCTATTCCCACTTTGGTAAATTTGATATCGTAAAACCTGTAAAATAGGGATCATCAAATAAATATTTAAATACACATGAATTGAATTATATTAATAAAAAATTTTCATGGTTAGTATATACACCACACAATAAATTTAATTGTAAATATAACATAAGTCTCACATAAATAAATATGAGATTAAAAATCTCTTTACAACTATGGATACATATGAATCAAAAACCCCACCACTAATAACTATCTACTAAAAAATTTAAATATGTTGATGTTAAATAATTCCATGATATAGTATATCAAAATGGGCTATAGATTGACAAATGAAAATAAGTAAGTGTTGACATTGACAATTATCTCCCAGGTGTAAAACATGAGATGAAAATCAATTACAAAGCTCTTATCATTGGATTGAGAATGAATAGATGAAATAATTATGATTGAAAAACTAAAATCCAAAATATAAATGTGGAAATAAAAAATAATACAATCATATTTCATTTATATTCTTTTCATAACATAACTAATGAAATATAATTTTAACCAAATGAAGTGAAATTGAGTTCAGAAATACCTTACCTTGTGATTCCATTTGAGTGAACAATATATGAGCTCATGTATAATGAATTTATGAAAGTTAATAAAATATACCAAAACCATAATCTTATTTATAACATCATATTTAATATTTTTATAATATTTTATTATCCATTAATTTACAATCATTCATTATTTTCACTCTTTCGTTTTTTAATTGCCTAATTGTTTAGGTATGTTTTGACTTGTTTTTTTATTACTATGAAAAAGATCATGATTTAATAATTTAAATAATCTAAACAATGAATTAAATATTCATTATATGTGTTTTTATTATAATCTATAATTTTTGGATATAAGAATAGAAGTTCACAGTTTTTGGGGACAATAGATTGTTTGTATGCCTTAACGTTGTTTCAATTTTATTTTTATTTTTAAAGAAAGAAAAATGATTGATATATTTTAATATAATCATTAAATTATTTTATTTATTTAAAATATATAACATATTTTTATTAAAACTATCCATAATACATTCATTTAATACGTGAACAGTTCACAACGTTTTGAGGAGGCGATAGTCCACACGTCCACAAACAATGTTGTCATATTACCATAAAATGGAAAATATAACGTTAAGTGTTATATATAAATTTTTTAAGGGTATATAAATTATAAATATCATATATATTATATATAAACAATAAATCATTCATTATTCCCAACCATGAATGGTGGAAACGGATGAATGAATGGCATTGGTTCGCGAGATGGTAGTCAACTGTACATACGAACGATGACTGCATATCAAATTTGACGGTAGTGTGTGGAGACATAGGATGTTGCATTAATATATAATTTAAATCAATATATTTAGGAAACATATTCTGTTTTATTATATAGATATAATAAGAAATTACCATCTGGAAAATTAAATAAATAAATATTCTTATTGCAAAATATTACTTCTTTTTTTGGTAACTCGTTTTTAATTATTCCAAAAAAATCCTTGGTTGAATTTATAAAAAATTTAGGGATTATATAATGAGTGGAGGGGAGTTTTTAAATTATTTGTGTAGGTTTTGTTGAACCAAAAGCCATGACATGTTTGAATAAGTGGAATGGATGAGTTTCCTCCTATAGTGTTGGATGAGTGGAATTACTGTAAATTTTGAAAGGTACACTTTATTAGGAATTCACCCTTATGTCATGTGCCACCAATAATAATCAAAATTATAGAAATTATAATATTGGGTCCAAATTAAGCAATAAAATAAGTTTTGGACTAGTGTATGGAATTATTTACCATAATTTTTGTGTTTACTCCCTTTTTAAGATAATTTCCTTCTTAATTACTATAAGTACATTCAATTTATTTCGCTGGTATTTTTGATGAAAAAACTTATTGAAATTGTTATAAATTATAATTTATTATAATTAAATATATTGAATATAATTTTGTTCAAAGTCAAATCCTATATGCAGATGAAATTATTTTAAAATGTTTCCCATAGATGTGATGAAAAAATTAGTTTTTTAAGTTATAAATGTTCAAAAGTTTGAAATGTGTTTAAATGAATTCTAAATGTTAAATTTATTAAAATTTCAATAAATGAATTTATATATTTAAAATTTAAATAATTAAACATTATAAAAAATAAAAAATTTAATTTAAATTTATAAACATACATGACAAAAAATAAATTTTCAATTATATTTCACAAATTTTCACTATTTATCAAAAAATGATACATTTCATAAAAATACCAAAAATCCACCTTATGTTAATATATACATCCAGATATTAAAAAATTAGTTTATTTTAAATAATAATTTTTATAAATGTGACAAAGTTTTTTATTTAAAATAGGTTCTCCGTTAAAAGGATACAAAACGGTCTTTAAAAAATATATCTTTTTATACGTAAAATTGTCTTTATTATTATTATATGGATATGAATAATATGTTATTAAATTAAAAAATATTTTATTGAATATATAATATATTAATTATATTAATAGAATCCAATAATAGTAATTAATTGAAATTATTATTATAAAACACCATTGGGGCATAAAAATATTCATTTTCAATAAAAACATTTCCCTTAGATTCAATTGTTTTTCATTATCATTTGATATTAATTGGTATCCAATAAATTGATTTTTTATTTGTGTAACCCATATATTTTTTATATTTTATTTAATATTATTCATAACCTCTAATTTAGATACTAGGTTATATCTTATTATATAATATAATAACATTTTAATAATAAATTTTATTTGGTAAAACTTTATCTAGTGTGTAACGTAAGATATTTAATTAAGCCATTTTCTCAGTAATGCATGATAACTCAATATTATGTTCCTTTAAAGATATATCTAAAACCTAAAAATTAATCAAAAAACTTATTTATATATATTAAGGTGTTATATACCTTTGTACGCTTCATGATGCATGTCATAAAAGCTACTAAATAAAATTATAATCATTTATAATTTCGGGTTGTTACTATATCCCCACCATAAATAAAAATAACCTCCAGAATTTATACATGATATATGCAGTATATTGTTTGATATTTTAAATTTCCATTATTGAAAAACCCAAATTTTAAATTTGGTAAAAAATAACCTCTTAATAAGAGATAATGTAAAGTGTGAAGGTCATATAACTAGGAATATAATAAGAATAACATCATAGGAAATTGAAGATATATTCCTCGAGAAAAAAATTAAATATTTATAGGCAGTGATTGTGGTCATTTATCCCAAACATGTGAATTATAAATGGAATTTTGAGGGACTCAAAACTATAGATCAATTATGATATAAAAGACAACTATTTCAACCAAAATAAAGGTACTAGGATAAATTTACTAATTTTGAGATCCTTTTACTAATGTTGAGTAATGATTTTTCTACCCAAAAACATAAGGAAACAAACTTACTTGATATATTTTTTCTCTTAAAAAAACATCCTTTGGTTTTGATTTGACTAATTTTTAATTTTATCCCATCACATTAAGAAATAAATATCAAAATACATTAATTTCTATACCAAAAGCGCTAAAATTTTCATTTAACGGATCATAATATACCAGAAAGTGTGAATTTCTTTATTTCAATAAAAGTTGCTTTAAATCATATGTTTAATGAATAAATCATTAAACCACAAAATTAATACCTACTCATTCACCATTAAAACTATTTTGTTCGAAATAATGACTTTTATGAAATAAATTATACGGGATAGTGGTAGGAATGAATCATATATCTTTATATTGTCATGGGTTTAACACCCAACACATTGCTAGATTTGATAGGTTTTCACTCAGCATAAATGTTTTAATTTTTCTAAAACCATATTAAGATAATAACCTAAATTTCTTCGATGGACATATATTAAATTTAATCATTAAATATACATTTTACGAAGTATTTCAATAGAACAATTTTTTCAAATTCTAATAATATTATTTGTATATAAAATCTAAAATTTATTAATACCATTAAAATTATGTCTATAAAATGTAAATGAATTATTCATAAATAAATGTTTCACTTAAAATATACAAAATTAATGAGTTTTTTGTAAGAAATTTATTCCAAAATATCCTTAATATTAGTAGACTCTCATTATATAATACCAAATAGATTTTTTAAAACATAGTTGTTATGAGAAAACATAATCTCATGATCTTATGATGGTATCCTAAAATCTTATGTTAATGAATACCTAAGTTCATATATGATAATCCTAAGGGTCCTCATTAGGGTTTTTTTCTCTAATATATTATTTCTTACATATTGTTACTAAGGTTTAAACTAAACATCTTTCGAGAGAAACTATAATTCCATGACCCTAGTGATCCCATAGCCAATGTCTACTAGAATTACATTGGCATGATTACATGGAATAGATTATCAATGGACCAATGAGTTTAGTAGTCTTGTTAAAATAGATTTATAAATTTCTCTTGTATTACAAATGAGTACTCTAATTACAAATTTTTTTTTGAGGATAGAATCATTCCCAAATAGAATATACTTGCATATATTAATTAGTACACTTCTTGGATTGATTGTAAAAATAAAGGAAATAATTATGAGATAAAATTATCATTAAGTGTAAATTAAAGTTTAAACCCAAATGATTCAATGAGCATAATAAAAATAGAATGGTAAATAAATAAACACAAATTCCATTTATTCAAGAAAATTCGAAGGAGTTCATAAACAATATGTTAAGGTAAATAATTTAATACAAATTCCATTTAAATATCTATATAAAGAATAATCAATATACAATTTTAAATAATTCAAAACACATTCCACTTAATCATTAAACAAATAATGAAATTTATCCATTGATTCATTCATTGTAAAATTATCTGGGATAATATTATGTTATTCTAAATTATGGATATTCTTAATTATTAAATGAAATTTTTCTTAGGTATATGATACCTTTAATTTAAAGAACATCAACATGAACGATTGAAACATAATGGATGAAAAACCCAATATGCCTAGCCAAATAAAATTTCCCATGAGTAAATAAATGTGCCATGGGGATATATATAATTAGTACACATTAATGAACGTCTTATAAAAATCATTCCTCATATATCTAATAATCAACTTAAATCATCAACATTTTGGTTTATTAAAAATCATTCTTGATTAAAATATAATGATTTATTAATATTTCCACAAATATAAAAATCAAAAACCATATGTAAAAATGGAATTTAGTTGAGTAAATAATCATATACATGATAAATTATATAGATATTAGGGGGAAATTTAATGTTCATTAATCATTGACACATGAATTTTTCAGGGGGACTATAGAAATAAATCAAGGAAGTGGATCTCAATAATATCATTGAAAAAATCCATCATAAACCATACAGTGGAAGAGTAAGGATAGAATCAATAAAAAATATCTCTAATGTAGGATATGTGAAACTACTGGTTTTTTTCTTTTATTAATTTCAATTACCTAAAAATTTCACTAAAACATTATTGAGGAATATAATCTTTAAAAAATCAAAAGTGTCCCATAACAAATTCAAAAATATGAATCATAATCCCAATTAAGGGATTTTATTAAAGGATGCTTATAATTTCATTATAGTAAGAATATTCATGATATATAATGGAAAATGATATTTATAAACACCATAAAATTTAATATAGGTTCAAAACATAATAAGTTTTTCAACGAATGAAAATTTGGACCAAATTCCATTACTTCTTTGGTAACTTTGAAAACATGAACCCCATTAATGATATATAATACAATTGTAATATAAATCACCATAAATTCAACTATAATGATCATAAAATACATTAATGGTAATTATATACACCACACAACAAAAATACGTGGTGAATATGGCAGACGTATCCTAGAAAAGATAGTGAGACTCGAAATACCAATACAACTACAGTGACATTTGAATCAAAAATCCAAAAATTTATAATTATAAAATGAAAAATATATATACCGTGAAGATAAAATAATTCAGGATATACAACATCAATGTGGAAAATATATACAACACATAAATGATGTATGTGATTCCTCTGACATTTACCTCATATACGTAAAAAGTGAGATGGAAATCCCATAAGAATATTATATCATTGGTGTGAGAAAATACAAATGAAATTATTATATTTAAAAAATATAAAACAAAAAAACACAAATGAAAAAACAAAATAATACAATAATTGGTCATTATAGATACATTTTTTTCACAAAATAACCAATGAAATAAGATTTTAACACAAGGAATGTAAATTGAGTTATGATATCCCATACATTGCGTTTCATTTTGAGTAATGATCCATTAACATTCAATATAATTGTTTTAAGAATATTATTAAAATATATAAGAAAATTAATCATATTAATAATCTCATATATTATGTTTCTATAATATTTTATTATCCATTTGATAATAATAGTTCATTATTTTCCCAATTTTGGGTGTTAGTTACTTAGTTTTTTAGTATGTTTTGACTTGTTATTTTCATTCCTATTACTTAGACAATGATTTTATCATATTAATAATTTAATAAATTATTTAAATATTATATATATTCATTAAATATGTATTTATATTAATCAATAATGAACATATATAGTAAATTAAACACACTATTCATGTAGATGACAGGTCGTACATACGCCCAAACAGTGTTTCCATTTTCACATCATATTAAAATAATATAAAGTTAATTTTATCATTTTATATAATAATTAATTTATTAAATTTATTTCATATATGTAAAATATTTTTATTAAAACTATCCTTAATTCATTCTATGTAATGTGTGAATGTATCACATCACTTTAAGGAGATAATATTTCACATGCCCACAAATGAAGTTATTTATTACCATAAAATTGAATAAATATTGTTATTTTTTATATATTATTTATATAATAATAAAGAAATTATAAATATAATATAAATAATCTATAATCTATAAAAACATCATTATTACAAACCTTGAATAGTGTAAATTAATGAACGACCAATATTTGTTCACGAGGGAGTAGTCCTCTGTACGCAAAAATGATGATTGTGTATTCCATTTGATGGATGTGTATATTGGTGTAGGTTATAACCATAAGTTAAAACATCTAAAAATAATTATTAAAGTGATTTTATTTTATAATAAATATAATTAAGAAATTAATGGGTGTATAAAAAAAATAAAACCAAAGTGCTCAATGAAGAACTTTATATCTTTTACAGGTAAATCCTTTTTGTTTATACCAAAATGACTTACTAGGATCGATTTCTGACCAAATTTTTGTTTATTATATTCTAGTTGTATTTTTGGCTTCTTATTTGGGTATCTATTTGAGGATTCGAAATTCTCAATTAGTTAGAATAAGTGGTAGGGGTGAGTACACTTTTATTGTGAATGAGGGGAATTCTTGTAAATATAAAAAGATCAATACCATTGGATGGTATTCCTTACATCATGTACCTGAAATGAAGAATATATTTATATAAAATGGTGGAAATGGTTGAAATATTACGATAAAATAGGTTTTTGGACTTATTTCTAGGGCATTTTGGCCCTTAAGATTAACGTTTTGTCCCGTGTTAAACTAATTTCCCCTAAATCACAGTAATTAATTTTAAAATTTTCACAAATATTGTCAATAAAAAAACTATGATGACATTACTATAAATTATAATTTTTTTAATTCCAAATATGGAATCTATTTTCCAAATTCCAATCGAATATTTTCAAGGAATTAATTAAAAATCAATCCCACAGACTGGATAACAAAGTGGGCAGTTTTAAATTAAAAAATGTTAAAAAGAAGAAAATATTTTTATATCCAATATAAATGTTTAATTTATTAGAATGATATAAATAGGAAATATATATGTAAGAAATTTCTAATGGAAAATTAATAACATATATAATATAATTCAACCACATAAATAAATTATATAAAACGCGGGTTTCAATTAAAATTCAGTATTTTTTACCATTAAACAAAAAATGAAATATTTCAGAAAATTACCAGAAATACAATATAAGATTATTTTTAAAATATTTTTTCAAAAAATAACATTATTTTTTAAAATAAATATTATAAAATTGTCAAATGTCGTATTAAAAATATATTCTCTATTAAACAGTTGGAAAACTGCCTTTTCAAAAATATAGCTTGTTATGCATAAAAATGTATGTGATATTAACTTATTCTTACCAAATATATTGGATAAATGAAAAATATAATTTATTGAATATATTATATAATTATTCCATTAGTATCACAAATAATAGTAATTTTTCTAATTTATTATGATATTTCACCATTGGGCATATAAATATTTTTTTTAATAAAATCATAGTCTTTATATGCAATTTTTTTTATTGTCATTTATATTCATTTAGAAAATAATGAATTCATTTTATATTTATTTAAAAAATAATATTTTGTGAGTTTATTAATACTATTTATAACTAGAAATAAAAGGATGGGTTATATAATATTATTATAAATAATAATATTTTAGTTACATATTTTTGTTTGATTGAACTAGGTCTTGCCTATAATATAGGATATAGAAGAAATTCATTCTTCCATGTAACATAATATGACTCAGTATTACCTACATTTCAAGATATATGAAATAAATCACATTTATTCTAAAAGGAAGTTTTTTTAATGTTTTATGGTGTATTATTCTTTTATATGGTCAGTTTTTGTGTCATAAAAGCTATTGAATAAAGTGTTATTCATCTTGAATTTCATTTTTTCACAAGGGTGTCAACCAGGATTACATAACATGATTTATTCATTGTTTGTTTTAAATTTATACACTTTATCTATATGGTCTTAATACTGTATGATTTATTATATTTATTTGATGATATTTAGTAAGAATCTTATTGTACATCTTCGGTTTACCATTTATTTTCGATGGTTTTATCTTGTTATAATAATGAGTGATTATTTTATGTTGTTATATGTTAAAAGGATCTGAAACCAAATTTATTTCAATGGTTTTTTTAAAATATTAATTTTTAATTATTTTGAATTTAATTTATTTAGAAAACCATGTTATTTTTATTGTTTCATTATGATTTTATAAATTGTTGATTTTCGTGTGGAACTAATAAGTATGGATGGTAACTATTTTGATATTATTTCATCCTCTAATGAATTGAATAAAAGTTTATATCTCATGATATATGTACTAATGAGTACATTTCTATTTTCTTAAGTGTAGCCTCTGATGGTGTGGCTCATGAATGTAATTTTTCCATATACTAAGGTTTCATCAATATTTGAAATATGTCACTACTTTATTCTTATTATAATTATTATGTTCTTCTCTTATGGATCTAGTTGATTGAATCATGTTTCAATAATATTTTAATTCATGTAATATGATATTCCAAGAATTCTTCCATGGTTTAGGATATATTATTATTTTTGTTATAAAAATACTATGTATATTCATTTTACATACATCCTCATTGTATGAGAATTAATAATATTAAATTCTTATTCCTTATGTTTAAACTGAGAAGCATCTGAACTCAGCCCTTTCTTATGCTTCCATTATCCCTATACCAAAATTTGAATATAACTTATGATAAATCTAGAGGTATTATTGTGTGAATAAATTATGGATAATTGTTCACAAGTATTGAAAAATAAATTAAATATAAAACACTATTGAAAAGATACCAAACCTTATATTCCTGGGAATGTGAGATTTTATGGGGATTTAATGTTTAAAATATATAAATAATTTAGCGAACCAATCTTTACATACATGGAAATTACAATACCTTTGCGTAATTCCTAATACATAATAAAAACATACACCAAAGGACCATAATAGTTTAGTGTCATTAGAATCTTGGAATATAATCATCTAATCTCAGTGAAACATCTTCAACATCTCCCCTAAATATCTTCCCTTTTTTCATACCTAAAAGTTTTCTTTATATCCTGGGTAAATGAAAACATATAAAGGGTGAGCAATAAAACAAACCATATGCATTTGAACATTAAAATACGATCATAAAGTTTACACATCAAAATATTGAGTTGTGAAATAAATCTTGACAGTACGTAAGGATAGGTCATAAAGGAACATCAATCATGATAAAATATCATGGTAATAAAACATTTAATTGTAAAAAACCATTAAGAACATTATTTGATTTCCATAGTATCCAAGGCATTGCTACCAAGACCATCTTAGTGGACAAATCCCCTTTCTGAATCGTGTCAATCCTCGTTCCTATCTTGTATCACTGAACCGGAATAAATTACTGTTCCATCCATGTCTATCACATGAGATATAAATCATTACCCAATGCATTGGAGGGAGATATAGGTCCCACCAATCTCATAATGAAATCATTCTTACTTGTGCCACAACATAAACTTATATCATTCATCATAACCCAAAGAATAAAAATGGGTTTAATAAACATCATTCCATCATAACATAATCCATATAAAACAAGTGGATATCATTTCATCATAAGAAAAGTGAAACCATCTAAATCATAGAGACATTATAATTGAAACTTACATATTTTAAATAATGTCATCTTAGATGGAAAATGGTTTTGATAAAACACTTGAAATGAATTCTTGAGGAAAATATACTATATTCTATAAAATCATTTTCTTATCACAAAATGCCATCAAACTTTAAAAGAATAGGATTTTGTTGAAAATAATCATGAAATCCTGTAGAGGAAGCTTCATTAAAATAAGGATTTATTAAACTATAAAAATCTATTCATGCCATATAAGTTAAAAAAACATTCTTCTCGTACTTTTGCTGGAAAAGTTAAAAAGTACCTCGTATGGTCAACAAAATAAACATTCCTTCCATAACACGATTTAAAAGTAAAATAGGGTTAAAAATGACTTTAAATATACATGAACCAAATTTAAACATTTTATGAAAACATTTTTAGAAAATATTGACATGGATGATAAACATAACCCCAGTAAATACTTACGAATAAACAATCTAAAATAAGAATGTGATTGGAATAAGTATCCCTTACCGTATGTACGATATGCTTCATACGTATCCAAAACTATTGTATAATTATTTAAATAATTTAATTTACTGATTACAGAAACATATTCATTGTTATGATATAATATACAATTTTCTTATGACTTTATATTACACGTTCTTTTGTAAATTCAATGTTAAAGCAGCCTTTTGGGTAAAATCGTTTTATTTATCGTACATGTTTGAATTTGTTGTTATTGATATTATTATTAGTTATATCATGATTTACTTACTTACAGAATGTAAATAACGATTTATATGTCATATATATTTATTATACATATATATATATATATATAATAGATAGATAAATGAAATGAAATACACCACTCATGGAGACGGTAGGCCATACGTACGCATGAATGCTATTTTCCTTTCCTCATTGACATAAATGAAAGTAAGTAGATGAGATATATATATAAAAATCAATAAATTAGTTTTAAAATTTCATATATTTCATTATTATTCATTATATATACTTTATAATCATTCTTGAGTTGTTAACATAGAGAATGAATCCCATCGCTTCGTGGAGACGATAATCTGTACATACGCACATGCGATGATACCGTTCCCATAAATATTGAATTTAATATGAGTGGATGATATAATATCTCAGAATCAGTATTATGTTATAATAACAATATATAGTTATTCATTACACCATTACACCCATCCAAGTAAGGTGGTGGTGGAAAAACAGATTACACCACGACGTGGAGATGGTATTTCGTACATACGCACGTGCGGTGATTTCATTATTAGTAGGATGGATAGAAGGTGAAAAAGGGTTGTTTAATATTTATAATAACATATAATTATATGATTGATACTTATTTTATTAATTTATGATGAAACAAACAAAGAAGAAGAAGTAGAAGATGGAAGAAACCTGAAAGAATCAGTAGAAGAGATTACTTCTTCTTTGACGCACTTCTTTTTAGAATCCTCTTAAGGCACTAGAGTTGGTATTTTGAGGAGAACAGAACCTATATAATGTTTCCAGAGAAGTTGATAAGGGAAATGGGTAGGGTTTGGCTGATAATGAAAGCTCAAAATTGTGTAATGTGAAGAGCGAGGAGGTGCCATTTTATAAGGGAGGAGAGGGGAACCTTAGGAAAAACTGAAAATATTATTTTATAATAAAGTCATGTTCGGTGTATAATAGCTCCAAATTAATTTATTTAGAATATAACGTGCGTATGGTTTGAAATCCTCTAAACAAATAGGTTTTAGACACGTTTAGGTTACTATTTTAACCTTATCATTAATATTTAACTCTAAGTTAAATAATTTTACTTTTACCGTGTCTTCTTGTTTTCATACACTATATAGTTAATAAACATACTATAACAAGAGAAAAGAACCCCAAGTGGTTAATTATTAATATATTTAACCTTATATAAGTAATTTTTCCAAACCATAGATTTTTTATAATAGAATAAAAATTAATAATTTAATATTTGTTTTAAAATCTATTTTATGTCAATTTTGACAATAATTGGTAATTGATTTTTGTTAAAATCATAACAGCATCATTAGTTTATAAAAAGTTAATTAAATCATTACTAACATGTCTTATTAACATATAAAATTAGTTTAATTCATAAAAAGTCTCAAATTACATTTATTTGGTTATTTATAATATCAATTATTTTAATAATTCATTATTTAGGTAATTACTGCATCACCATTGTGTCATAAATAAATTAAAAATATTTAATGTTTAAAAATTATAAATAAAATAAAATGATGTAGGAAATATATTTATCTTTCTAATTAATATTTATAGTATAATTTATCTTATGTATAACTCTATATTAAAAATGTTTTAGTTATTAAACATTGATTTTAACTATTTTAACTCTTTTTTAAATAAAATAATAATAAATGTCCCCATCTAATCCAGGTGGACCTAATTGGTAATATTTTATTCCTAAGGTTATTTTTTATCGAATTACACTTATAAAATTGAATTAGGACATGTTTTAGGATAATAATATTATCATTTTTACCCTTAATTACACTATTTTCTTTTAATCGTGGTAAATAAAAGTAAAAAGTAACTATTCACCAAAAAATATATTCCTCTTATTGAACCACATTTTACTCCTTGATATTAACCGTGTCTCTCAGATTTTTTAAATTCCACTCATATAAGAGGTAAAATTAAGTTTTATGAAAATTTTGGAACTCTCATAAGAGGTGGGTAAAAGACGGTGAAAAGTTTAATAAAATTTTTATATATCTAAAATTATTATAAAATGACTCCAATGAATTACAATGAACATATATATATATTATTTGTCAATTTTTACCTAAATAAATTTAAATAAATAGATAATTATTTATATAAAAAAGTTGGTTTTTAAATTGAAACCGAGTGTTTTAACAATTCATCAAAAATTGAATGTTTTTAGAAAAATACCAAAAATTTACCCTAGGCTAATTTTGATATTACAAATCCCAAAATGAATTCCATTTTGAATGATAAAATTTATAAAATTTAAAAAAGTGTGTATTACTATTCATAACAGCTAGTTTATATAATATTTTAAAAAAATATCATTTTTTAGTGAATCTCGGTATTGCGTACAACACACGCTATCGTGGAAGGTCGTGATTGCTTGTAATGAAATCCATGTCAGGGTTGCATGTAGTGAAAGATTCATTTGTTATTGCGTATAATAGAATCCAACCATATTACATTTATACATTAAATATATATATATATATATACACACTCAATGTTGCGTAAAATAACTTCTATCAAACGAACTTGAAATTGGGTGTAACACGATCCAAGAGTAGTGTTGTGTATACATCAAGCTAATATAGAGTTGCGTATAGTGAAAGATAATCTTGATGTAGTGTACGACAGAAGATATGAATGAAATTAAAAAGAATATATCTTATAAAATCACAGGGTGTTACATTCTACCCCCCTTAAAATGAATTTTTCCTTCGAAATTCATCGGGGTTATAAATCGTTTATTACTTGAAAGTTTCTAAAATAGAAACCCACATTTTAAAAAGGAATACTAAAGCTTAATTTTAAAAAATAATATATAAAATTTAATGGTTATCCAAAATAACATATCCCTAGGTTTCCACATAAGAGAAAATAGGTGAAAATATGGATATAGAGGAGAAATCTAACCGTCATGTTCGGATGGAGAGTGGTAGAGAATATGGCTATGAAAAATTCAACAATCACAAAACCATAAATTTTTTGTTATCTAAGGTACCATCTGACTCCTCAGATATGAGGGCACTAGGACAACATTTTTAGTTTTAAAGATCATTTCCCTAATGTTCTAAAAATGTTGAATGAAAAGAAATACTTAATTGATTTTTGTACAATCTCACCGTAGCTCATTACTTGAACAATTTACACTTCATCTCTTAATAAAAGGATGGTGAATTTTTCATTCGTGAAGTGTTAGCAGATCATGTGATAGAATGATGGGTCATTCCATCTATTTCAAACAAAAGGTTAGCAAAATTTATCAAATATACATAAGTCCATCTATGGATAGGTTAATCGTATATGATTCCAAAAATGAACTTATACATCATCAATTATACAGCTTAATAAAATAAAACTAGTTACTACTAACCATGGAATTCTTGTAGGCCAGTGGTAGACGATAAAGTCATGTCGCAATTCTGTTGTGGGTTCGATTCATGCAACCTTGCCCGATGCGATGGGTTGTTTCCCATCCTACGAGTTGTCCTTTTTATAAAACTATACTCTTATAACATTTTAGAAACAAAATTAAAAACCTATAGCCTTAAGAAATACTATATGATGTCTAAATTAATCTATTCCAACCATTATGCTTATTGAAAATACTCTTGTCTGATTACTAGAAATGGCATCTATCGAGAAAGTGAATTCTTTCATTTGTCCCCCATATGTCATAAGATATATCTTGTTGTTGGTCACATTCCAAACATGTGAATACCTTAATCATGTATTCTCTTGAAAAATGAATACCCATTGAACCTTAGTGAAAACATGAAAGCTATCAAAATTTAACTCTTTCCACATACAAAAATCCAAAAAATTTTGTATACTCAAACCATGATATCACTTTGTACTTATACTAGTCATGATCTTATTAATTCTATCAAACATCTCATTATATCTTTTTCCTTTAATTAAGCGCATATCATCTACCTTCCAAAAATATTTCAATAACCTTTCATGGTTACCGGTACCATATTCTTATAGAAAACCACAATGGACCAATACATAGATATTTCAATATACTATAAAAGTACCTCATCAACATTATTATTTAATTCCAATACATAATCCTTTCAATCCATCCTCTTCAATTACTGGCATGGAATGGGTCCTTCCTCGATTTAGAAGTAACTTCTTAGGTCAGGGCATTGGTTTGGGTAATGCCCATGTTCTCCACAGATAAGACATTGGACTCCATAACATTCTGTCACTCTTTGACCATTTTCTCCACATAGATAACATCTTCCCCACCATTTGAGGTATTCATCAAGGTTCTTCTTCCCTTATTTAGAAATATCATTCTTCTTTTCACTATGATCCTCACACTATAAACATGGATAAAATTACATCATCCTCTTATTTAATGACTTAGTAATACATCTAAGGTACACTTTGTTTGTCATATATCGAGGTGACTGATTGGGCATAATAACAATATCATTATCTCCAGGAATTAAACAATTTCATTGATAATATTCACCCATTTTCTCATTGGATTCAATGTTAAATTAATTCCTTCTCGTTCCCTCTATTGACTAAGACCAGAAACCATAGTGTAAGAAATAAATAAAATAATGAGGAACCACATAAGAATAAAAAGTCACTTATGGGATGTCTAACATATCAAAAATTCTTTAATCCATGACACCTTTGGTTTACCCTAGGTTATTCATGATCTTCAACATTATTCAAGGACTCTAACCTATACATATACTTATCCTTAGGCACATCTCTAGATATACCTTAGAAATATCCCTAGGGATCTCACTAAATTTTTCGTATCCTAGTTTCCAACGGTTGACCGAACCATTCCTCTGATACCAACTATAGAAACCCAGTCATTACATACATATACATTACATTAATTATTTGGAATTCCTATTATATAACAAAAAGATACACCAAAGGGTCGTAATAGTTTAGTGTCTTTGGAAACTTGGAATATAATATTCTATTCTTGGTGAAATATCTTCATCATCTCCCATAAATATATTCCCTTTTTTTCTTACAAAAAAATATTATTTATATCCTGGGGAAAAGAAAACATATAAAGGGTGAGGTCAAATGATCATTAAGGGTAAGCATAGAGAAAATAAAACAAACCATATGCATTTTAACTTCAAAACATGAACATAAAGTTTACATATCAAAATATTGAGTTGTGAAATAAATCATGGAAGTACGTAAGGAATAAGTCATAAAGTAACATCAATCATGATTATATAGCATGGTAATAAAAATTTTAATATTGTAAAACCATTAAGCACATGATATGATTTCCATAGTAGCCAAGGCATTGCTGCCAAGACCAACATAGTGGACAAAGTCCCTTTCTGAATCGAGTTCAATCCTCGTTCCAGTCTTGTATCACTGAACCAGATTAACTTACCGTTCCATCCATGTCTATCCCGTGAGATATAAATCTTTGCCTAATTAATTGGAGGGAGATATAGGTCCCACCGATCTCATAATGAAATCATTCTTACTTGTTCCATAACATAAACAAAAATCATTCATCATAACCCAAAGAATAAAAATGGGTTTCAAAAACATCATTCCATTAGAATATAATCCATATAAAACAAATGGATATCGTTTCATCATAAGAAAAGTGAAACCATGTAAATCATAGAGGCATTATACTTGAAACACACTCATATGATATAATTTCATCTTAGATGGAAAATGGTTTCAATAAAACCCTTGAAATGAATTCTTGAAGAAAATATCCTATATTCTTTAAAATCATTTTCTTTTCACAAAATGCCATAAAATTTTAAAAGAATAATATTTTGATGAAAATAATCATATAATTTGTAGAGGAAGTTTCATTAAAATAACGATTTATGAAACCGTAAAAATCTGTTCTTGCCGTATAAGTTAAAAAACATTCTTCTCGTACTTTTACCAGAAAAGTCAAAAAGTACCTCGAATGGTAAACAGAAATAAGATTCCTTCCGTAAAAAATGTAAAAGTAAAAGAGGGTTAAAATGAAATTAAAAATACATGGAATAAAATTAAAAAATTTATGAAAACATTTTGTGAACTCATGGACAAGGATGATAAACATAACCCTAATAAATACTTACGAAAAATCAATCTCGGATAAGAATGAGATTGGAATAATTATCCCTTACCTTATATATAGTATGCTTCGTACATATCATATCCTCCTTTATAATGATTTAAATAATGTAATTTAATTATTACAGAATCATATTCATTGTTATGTTATAATATATGGTTCACCTATGACATTATATTACCCGTTCTTTTGTAAATTCCATTTTAAAGTTTTGTTTTGGGTAAGATCGTTTTATTTTTCATATGTGTTTAGATTTGTTGTTATTGATATTATTATTACTTATATTATGATTTACTTACTTCCAGAATTTAAATCATGATTTATATAGCATATATATTCAGTATATATATATATATAATATAGATGAATGAAATGAAATACACCGTTCATGGAGACGGTAGGTCGTATGTATGCATGAACGTTGTTTTACATTCCATATTGACATGAATGAATGTAAGTAGATGAAATATATATATATATATATATCAAGTATATTTATCATGTCATATGCTTCATTATTATTCATTATATATACTTTATAATCATTTTTGAGTGGTTAACATGGAGAATGAATCTCATCGCGTCGTGGAGACGGTAATCTGTACGTACGCACGAGCAATGATATCATTCCCATAATTATTGAATTGAATTGGAGTGGAAGATATAATATCTCAGAATCATTATTATGTTATAATAAATATATATAGTTATTCTTTACACCATTATTCCCATCCAAGTATGGTGGTGGTGGAAAAACAGATTACACCACTGCATGGAGACGGTATTCCGTACATACGCACGCGCAGTGATTTCGTTATTCGTAGGATGGATAGATGGTGAAATAGGTTTTTTTCATATTTATAATAACATATAATTATATGAGTGATACTGATGTTATTAATTTATGATGAAACTAATCAAGAAGAAGAATTTGAAGAAGGAAGAAACCTGAAAGAATCCGTAGAAGAGATTATCTCTTCTTCGACTCACCTCTTTTATGATTCCTCTTACGGCACTAGAGTTTGTCTTTTGAAGAGACCAGAACCTCTATAATGTTTCTAGAGAAGTTTAGAAAGTGAAATTTGCATGGTTGGGCCAAGATAGAAAGCTTAAAATTGTGTAAAGAGGAGAGGGAGGAGGTGCTCTTTCATAAGGGAGGAGAGGGGCACCTTAGGAACAAGTTAAAATATTATATTATAATAAAGTTGTATTAGGTTTATAATAGCTCCAAATTAATTTTTATCGAAGATAAATTGGGGATAGGTCTAAATCCTCTCAACCAATAGGTTTTATACATGTTTATGTTACTATTTTAACCTTATCATTTAGATTTAACTCTAAGTTAAATAATTTTACTTTTACCATGTCTTCTTGTTTTCTTACACTATATTGTTAATAAACATACTATAACAAGACAAACGAACCCCAAGTGTATCATTATTAATATATATAACCTTGTCTAATTCATTTTGTAAATCATTAGATTTTTAGGAATTGAATAAACATTAATAATATAATATTTGTATTAAAAACTATTTTATGTCAATTTTGACACTATATGGTAATTGATTTTTGAGAAAATCATAACAGCATGATTAGTTCAAAAAAAGTTAATTGAATCAATACTAAAATGTCATATTAACCAATAAAATTAGTTTAATTCATAAAAATTCTCATATTACATTTATTTGTGTATTTATAATATCAATTATTTTAATATTTCATTATTTAGGTAATTACTGCATCACTATTGTGTCATAAATAAATTAAATTATTTAATGGCTAAAAATAATATATAAAATACCATTAGGTATAAAATCATATTATATTTCTAATGAATATTTATAGTTGAATATATATTATGTATAACTCTATATTATAATTGTTTATTTATTTAACTTTTATTTTAACCATTTTAATGCTTTTTTTAAAAATAATAATAATAAATGCTCTAATCTAATACAGGATGACCTAAAGGGTAATATTTTATTCCTAAGGTGGTTTTTGATCTAATTAAACTTATCAAATAGAATTAGGACATATGTTAGGGTAATAATAATATCATTTTTATCCTTAATTACCCTATTTACTTTTAGCCGTGGTAAATAAAAGTAAAAAGTTATCATTCACCAAAAATTATTTTTATCTTATTAAACCACATTTTACTCATTGATATTTACCATGTCTCTTGGATTTTTTAAATTCCACCCACATAAGTGGTAAAAATATGTTTTATGTATATTTTCAAATTCTCCTAGGAGGTGGGTAAAAGAGGGTGAAACGATCAATATAATTTATATATATATAATTATTATAAAATGAATCCAATGAATTAAATTTAAATTATATATGTATTATGTATCATTTTTGACCTAAAATAAATTTAAATAAAATAAATAATTATTTAAATAAAAATTCGGTTTTTAAATAGTAACCCAGTGTTTTCACTATTTATCAAATATTGAATGTTTTCATAAAAATAACACAAATTCACCCTAGGCTAATTTCCATATTCCAAATCCAAAAATGAAGTCCATTTTGAAAGATAAATTTTTTAAAAATTCAAAAAGTCGGTATTACTATTCATAATAGCTAGTTTGTATAATATTTTAATAACTTATCGTTGTTTACTGAAACTCAGTATTGCGTACAACACACGCTATCGTTGAAGGTTGCAATTGCGTTTAATGAAAGCCAAGTCAGTGTTGCGTATAGTGCAAGATTCATTTGTTGTTTTGTATAATAGATTCCAACCATATATCAATTATATATTAAATATATATATATATATATACACTCAATGTTGCGTAAAATAACTTCTGTCAAACGAACTTGAAATTGTGTGTAACACGATCCAAGATTAGTGTTGTGTATACTACAAGATAATACAATGTTGTGTATATCACAAGATAATCTTGATTTAGCGTACAAGAGAAGATATGAAAGAAATTAAAAATAATATATCTTATAAAATCTCTGGGTGTTACAAATAACATAAAATATCTATATTATGATCTTGGATCAACATAGTTAGTATCAAAGTAGGGTTTAGTTAATATTGTGTAATAAATTTTTTATTTTAGATATTTTAATAATAAATATTAGTGGAACTATTACAGATAATACTAATTTTTGGATAAAATCCTAAACCATTTGTAATGAAGAGATTATGTGGTTCTTCGAGAAATTATATCCCTATATATATACTTAAAAGAGGATTCAGATATGGAACAAATTAACATAGGGTAAATTTAGTAGAATATTTTGTCATATTATTAAATAAATCATCTCTATGAGGAAAGATTTGTGTGATTAAGAAGACACACCTGACTGTAAACTATTGAGAGAGATATTTTTGTTAATTCAAAATTTCATTATAAACTGTCGTGAATGATTTAATAATTTATTGGATAGAAAAAGTAAGAGTGAATAATGAGGGATAAATTAAGTAAAAACATATTTATTCATTTTTTAGATTACATATCAATTGATATTTTATTTTATGGATAAAGGGTATGTAAATCATGAAGAAAATATATTTATATGATTTTAAGGTTTAAAATATTTTATAAATGTTTATGGAAATTTTAGGATAGATATTATTAGAATTATACTAAAAAGTGTGAGAGAAACGAGATAAAATCACTCTATATTTTACTAAAATATCATAGGATGAAATTATAGTGTCATTACGAAAGCCGTATTTTTATTGAATTTTCATATTAACATGAAATGTTTACCAAATTTTATTGGAATCAATCATAATCATTTTGTTTGTAGTATATGGTTAAAAATAAGATAATAAAAATAATTTTGTGAAGGGTATATCGCTAGGAACTCCAAACGATCAAGATTTGGGATAAACTTTTTTCTAACCAAAACACGGAGAGTGATGTGGATGTACGAGTAAAATAAATATCTTAATTTTCTAATGGATCCCTTAGATTCTTCCTTTATTTAATAATAATTACAATTGGGATAACAATGTTTGTTATGGTGTAGGGGGGAGAATGTGACCCCCGTCATTTTTTAATATGTTTTACTTTAAATAAACATTGTATCAGTAGGTTTTTTTAGGACTGAAAAACTAAAATGATCCAAAAAATTCAAATGGATATTATTATGATAATTTATTGAATAATATATCATCTTATAAATAAAATGATCCTGAAAAACTAAGAAATATTGCATTTAGAGGAAATAAAATCAATATGATTCAATATTAAAATATTATTCCTTCCCGAAAAAACTATTTTTGTATTTTTTGATTATCCTAATATATTAAATAATAAAATTTTAAAACATCATATTGATAATATATAATATTTTATTATACGATACAATATATTTATATTATTTAATATAGGATTATGTATGAAATATTACTTTGTACACATAATGAATTAAATGGCCATCATTCAATAAAAGTGATTTTTTAGTATATATTAGACTGTCATTAAAAAAAGTAAATTTATAATTTTTAGATTATTTTTACATAAAATTAAATTCTATTTTAAATTTAATATTTCAAAATTATCTTAGGGTGAATTCTTTAAATAAATTATTTTTAGATGGATAAAAAATACACTTCTTATCAAAATTATTGCATTAAGAAATATAAAAAGAAGTATGTAAAATAAAAAAACATATAATTTTTTTCCATTTATTTACTTATGAAATAAAACAATAAATTTATTAATAATATTATGAAAAATTATGCTTACAAATTTATAATCTTATGTAATATTTAACATTGATGGAACTTTTTTTGTCTTTTTATTCAATTAAATATTATATTTGAAAAATATTATTTTCGGTTTAGTTCAAATACACATAAATTGTATATTTTTATTACATACCAATTTTTCATGTACATTATCAATTTTATCCAGAATATAAAATGTATGCTTTAAAATACAGATTTTCTAAAAACTATTTTTTACACCTTACATACGAAAATGTTAAGGTTTATTTTTATCATACCTAAACTTTAATCTGAAAAAATAGATTTCATATATGGAATTAGATTGTATGAATTATTTAATAATGGAAATAATTAGTCAATAAATGTAAATTACATAGTTAAATATAAGTTACCATGGTAGATCCCATATTTTTCAAAGAATGATACTTTTCAAAATACTTTGTTTTTAATTAAAATGATATATTTTAAATTCATTCCCAAAATTTATTTTTAATCATATTTAAAACATAATTGAAATTAACTTGATTGGTAATCAATGTTAAATTATATTAAGAACACATAATGATTAATTCGTTAAATTTTTGTGTAAAAGCAGTTTTTAACATGTTATATTTTTTTAATATAAAATATAATTTTATAATATCTACAATTTGAATTAAATTAAATGGAATCCATGTTTGTATTTATTATAAAAAAATTTGGTATGAAGGGTCATATTATATTTTTAGTGAAATATAATACCAATGATTAATATTTAATCATGCTTAATTAGTATTAAAATTTGTAATCTAATGTGGCACAAATTTTACTAAATCAATTTTAAAAAATAGATCTTCAATAATATGTTTTTAAGTATTCGAATATTTTTTTTATCTTATTAACATTTTATGGAATATCTCCCCAGAATCATCGGAAATTACATTCTTAACATAAGTCTAACATTCATTCGGAATGATTTGACCCTTTTTTACCAGTAAAAATATATCACATCCACTCTATTCAAGGAACTCAAAATCATAGAAATTTATGTGAAAATGTACCCAATATTATTCATTAATATTTAATAAACTCTTAATTCCGTTTCAAAAATCTAAAAATTACCTCAAGTCCTTCATTTCGAAAGGACCCATGATGAGATGATCCAAATACTAAATGTAACTGTTACATACCCAATAACATCCCTTCAATTTCCTTATCATCAGCCCTCAGACACACCAATTAGAAAAATATTTATATTATGAAATCGTTATAAATAATATTCTTAAATATTATTGTATTTATGTTGTAACCATTATCTACTCTACTATCATTCAATCGAAAAAATTAGAAAATTCCTTATGCTTGTGTGCGATCTACCATCTCCCTAAAATAAATGAGTAATTTTTCTTATCCATATTTCCTTGATGGTTATATAAATTGATTTAGTGAATTTATATGTTATTTATTTTAGGATTTATAGTCATTAAATATTAATTTATCATTCTATAAGTAATATTTTTAATAAGTGATGATTATTAAACAAACCACCTATAGTAAATATAATAAGATGAAAAGATATTTATGTATAAGTGATAGATAACATTTTCCTTATCATAATTTTTTTAAAAATATTAATTATAATATATCACCTTATTAAAATATTAATAGTTTTATTACACTTTTTTAACAGAGATACTGTTAAAAATCTTATCATTCGTAGCAACAATCACAAATAAACTATATCATATTTTTGTTGGATCAGTTTGATGAACAACATTAAAAGTAATATTATATAATGTATGTAATTAGAAAAACAATAATCTATATTAAATTTAAAATAATTTTTTTTGTTTTTTGGAATATTTACATCAGACCCTTTTATTTACTTACCACTGTTATTTTGTTAGAAATCACTAAAACATGATTATTACCAATTTCATCTACAAAAAATGTAATTAAAAATCTAATAGAATGATATTATAAATATAAAAAATATATTAAAACAAAAATTTTGGCAGTTTTTATTATTTCTGAATTACACAATTTAAGATAATAATGAAAAATTACTCCACACATATGAAACTAGTTCAAAATAATCAATACTACTCGCACCCGATATAGAAAATAAGTAATTACTATCCAATATACTGGATTTTTAGAATTATAAATAATTTTTATAAAATTAAATATATGTATATGAATAAGTATAAAACATATATTATTTATATATTTATTTTTATTATAGTGTAATTTCAAGTCCTTTAGTTGATGTAATGAATTTCGATGCAGTATTAGTTTTTAATATTTTTATCCAATAAAATATACTTCGTATTTTATTTTATTTTATTTTTGAATTATTTTATAAATAATAATTTTGTTAGTTTACTATAATAATTTAATTCATTGTGTTTTATAAGAGTATTATTTCATATAATAAAATGTATTTCAATTGAAAAGGAACAAATGTTTTATATTTTTTCTGTTAACATAACCCCTCCATTGAGTTACAATATTTCCTCTTAAGATTATTTATTCTATGATTGGTTGCATCCTCTATAAGATATTATTTAAGAGTAAATTATATGTATTTATGATGTCAAATTTCCATTTATAGTAAATCTATTTCATTGAAAATATTTTTCACAAAAAGTATCTAATTTTTTAAAATAATTATCATCCAATTTAATGAATGATTCACAACCTAAGACATTATTTTATTTCCCACATATATTTTAATTATAAAGGGAAAATATAATATGTGATAAATCATGTGAACTATATGCTTACAATATCTAATTTTAAAATATAATTTTTTACCATTTTTATGATGTGGGTTTTCATTAAATATATATCAAAACATTAATAAGGGATTCCATCATTTTATATAAAAAGTTTCACTTCCTCATTAAATGTTTTTTATTATCAAATACATATTTTAATTAATTTATTATTTTGTATTATTTTTCAAATTTATTTTTTTACTTTTCAATTTACATTTTTGATAAAAAAACATTTAAAAGTGACCTGTGACTTCATCTTTTTTTTGAATGCCTTATAAAAAATTGTATTAATATTTTTCCATGTGAAAGTTTTTTCCCAAAACATTTGTATATTTATATGAATGTTTATATCTACATTTTTATCATTTAAAAATAAATTTAATTTCTTCTAGATATATAAAATATTTTTTTAAATTATTTCAATGTATCAATGATCATTGTTATTTCCAATGATATTTTTCAAAAATGAAATATTAAATGATTTTTTTTGAAAAGATTTATCATTCTTTGACCTATATTGTACATGATAAATTATAATAATAAATTTATACCATCCAATATCATTCAATAGATTTATTTTGTAATTTTTTATTCTATAGGAATTACCCAACATTATCATTATATTTTCTAGTGATCCATTATTTTAAATACAAGACATCGACATATTTATTTTTTCTATAGACAATATAAATTTTATTTTTATGATGTAAGGTTGTTCACCTAAATTCCATTTTTTTTATTGACTGGGAAAATGATAAACATAAAATATATATTTTATCTATAGTGTGTAAATACCATATTCTTTAATATCTTGATTGATGGTTTTTACATAGAATGGAACTAAATATCATTAGTAACCCATTTATTTTTCATGGATTTATATTTGTATGAAAATGAAATATTTATTTATGTCATTCTACATGAAAATATATGAAACCCGTTTTCTTTATATGGGTTATTTTGTGCTATACGATGTCAATTATTTTTAATTGAATGTTTTATGAAATGAATTATATATTTTTTGTGTTCTTTATGATGAGATAAGAAAGTAGTTTTCCAGTGGCACTCATATATATGAATGATGATGGGTGGTGATCAATATCATCCTCCAATGCATTAATTAAAATTTAATGACTCATGATATATATATCCATGGGTAGATTTTATTATCTCTTAAACATGGAAAATAGGTTCGTGGATAATGAAAGAATTGTTTACCTATAGTAATGTTTCTTCCACATATGAATGAATTTAATGTTTTTTGCTTATTCTACTTCATATTTTATGATATAATGGCCTATATTTATTGAATCAGTATTTAAAACTCTTTTGATTCATGTATTATATTATTCTTATCATTATGATATGATTTACAATCAATGGTTGGTTGGTATATGTTTATTATATATCACGATTATAAAAATCCTCTCATATTGTGCTCAATAATGATATTTTATTTCAATTTCTTTTTTATACATACTATGAATCAATGTTAACCCCTTTATTATGTTTTTAATTTCAAAATATATGATGATCTATCTAATATTTGATATGTCTAAAATGATTCTTGTGTGTATCAATTATGAAGAAATTTTCACATGTATGATAAAATAAATTTCATATATACCTTTTCCTAAAAAAAATTAAACCTTTCATTATTAGTATTGTGAGTATATTTTTCAGTGTTATTTATATACAATGTAAAATAATGTAAAATAATCATATGATTAGCTTGGTTCATCAAATGAAAATCCAATGAGAATGGTCATTAAGATCAGATAAATAAAAAAAATATGAGGTAGTATATTAGTAGAATGGGAAAGGATGACCCAATGAGATTGGAATCACAATTCCCATAATGTAAGAAACATGATTTGGGAAAGAAATTTAGGATAAAATTGCTTGGATAAATATTTAACAAGATTTAGGGTCACAATTATATGACCTAAAAGTTTCTAGATATTAATGTTATATAACTTTGACCAAAGGTTTTAATAATAAATGTCAAAATAGAAAGTCAAAACTGGATATAATGGAGATCCTATTGAAATTATAGAAAACATCATTGTTTTGTGGACAATGTTTAAGCTCATAGTTCATAGACCAAGAGTTTATTAGGTTTAACATTTCAAAAACATTAAAAAAATGATGTACGGTGGGGTTATATGCTTGATATATTCCTGATTTTAAATCAATGTGAATAGGGGATTCCATCAATGAGAATAAAATTACCTGGAAAAGATACACATATTTTTGGGTCATAGTTCCCAAACCAATTGTGGGAGGGTGTCGTGACCCAAATGAGTTTGAATACAATGTTATATTTTCATATTATATTCACCGATTAAAACCATGAGTGTAGCTCTAAATATCATGAATAAAAATTAATGTAATTATTTTGTGAACCATAGAGCAAATATCCAACAAATTATCTATATTGTCACATTTTTTTAAAATCGTAACTATAGAAGTAGATACTTGTAGTTATTAAAATTTTACAAAATCTAAAGGATCCCTTGTGTGACCATATGGATCCACCTATATCCATGATTCAAACCCATGACTCTAGTTATAAAATACCCCATATTGATTTAACCGCATATCACTCTTCTAAAAAATCAAAGACATTACCAATAAACTAAATAATCACACACACACATATATAACATTTATATGTATAAAAATATATATATAAGTAAATTTAAATAAATTTTATTATTATTATAAATTTATAATTATTAAAAATAGAAATATTTGACCCCCAATTAGGATCAATTTTACTATATCATATATATTACAATACTTATATCCAATGATTTAGAAAATAATACCAACAGGTTGTAGAACTCGAAAAATATTATCATGTTCAATAATAATCATGATTATAGGGTGACATATATCTAAAATTAGATGTAGACCATGACTATAGGTGATTACTACTCTATTCCCAAAGGAAGTAATTTTCCCATGCATTTGTGGGAACCCCTATATCCACATTTTAATGTGAAAATAAATATCATCCATATTATAGTTACAATATTATTAAAACATTAATTATATGTTTAATATTCATGGATTAGAAAAACATGAAATTTTTTCTATTTCTATATGTTTATTTTCAAGTAGTGGGTGATAGGAGTTCTCTAACACCTTTTCAATAAGGAGTGATGTTCATGTAAATCATAGCTTAAGGTAGTATAATATGGAAGTGTAAAATAATATTGTGGATGAATAAAAACAAATATCTGAATGATGGGTTATAAAAAATCATTTTTCAGTGTGTATGTTGTTTGAGGACATTATCCCCATGACAAAAAAAATACTTCTAGTTGATACACTATATATAGAAGAACATATATCATTACAAATAATACAAGAAAATTAATTGTTTAATTCATTAATTATATTTATCAATGACATGATTATGGTGAAAAAAACATATAATGAATTATGTGTGGATTGTAGAATATGTTAATCAATAGGTGATGAAATACTATAGTCTTATTATGACTAAGATTTGGCAATTTTTGAATGATAAATATATAATATATAATTTTTATGATATATTTTTGGGTTTGAGATATATTGATAAAATCAAATTAATTATATTGTAGAAATTTGATTACATAAACACATAGTTACTATATCAGAAATTTTTCAGTGATAGTTTAGATATAAAATAAGAAGAGGCTTTTTGGACATTCCCATTATAGTACCCTATTGTACAGTACGAGTAATAAAATTAATTAAAAATGGTATTATAAATAATTATGACATATCTCAACGGAAAGAGGTATATTTTTCCATTTTTAATTTCATAAATAGAAACCATATATTGGTATCCCATACACGAATTTTAATCTTATGTAGAAAATATGGCGTTAGGTAGAATTGAAAATTTTTCGTTGTTTTACGGCCTTCTAAGGTGGACTATTGGTCGTTCAGTTTATCATCATGTGATAAGGATTTATATTCTTGGAATATTAACTTTTTAAAACAATGACCTCTATAGAGTGTATTTACGTTGATCTCACTCATGCACAAGGTAAATAAAATATTAGTTCTTTATAAGTATTGGGAAATTGGATAATACTAGAATTGAGTTACAGAAAATATTTATATTTAGATGCAATGGGGGTATGATTTTATAGATAGAACCAATATAAGAAATCATTGTGGAAATATATATAATAAAAAACTCGAATGAAGAAAATATATTATTTATTTTGCTTCAAATCAGATTTTCTCACCAAATGAATTTTTTCCATTCACTGTAAATACATACACAGATATATTGGACAAAAGTGGTTGGAGGTATAGGGATAGGATTTAATAATTTCCCTATGAAAATGAGTATGATTTTCTAGTGTTTAAAACCAAGATGTTTTAGTATACATAAATAGTTGGGGTATGGAATAATTAAATCATTACTCCAGACATTGGAATTGAGAAATTATGCGATGGATCATGTATGTCATGGATGACCACCGTACAAATTTCAATGATGAGTCCCGTGAAAAACTATCATGGAAAATGGAGTTAAAGGACCTTACCCTTATCATAAAAACGTGAATGTTTTTAGTAGTGGGAGATATGGAGGCACAAATATCATTAATGTGAAGAGGTATCCTTTATAGGTAATTTTTATTGTTACCAATATCCATGGATGTTTTATTATGATTATTATTTTCCTACGGTATGAGGGAGATTTTATAGAGTGAATAATATTAAAAACGGTTGGATCATCCTATCGGGAACTACACTATGTAATGACAATACTCTCTAGGTGAAAAAATGCATAAAAATATGACTTCAATATATAACCACTATAATTGGAGAATCAACATCATTTAAAGAGTTGAAATTATGTCAAATGAAAATGTACTAACATTATAGGTTAAACTAGAATGTTTAGGAAAAATAATAACTCCCTTGAATTATTCTTAGACCATGATCCCAGTGAGTATATATTTGACATTTTTTGGAGCTAATTTTCAATCATGAAAAATCATTTTACATTTTTCATATCTAATTTTAAATTATTCATAATCCATAGAAGGGAATCACATAGAAAATAGAGACTCATATTTTTCACCAGTCTCTCTTGACATGTTTTTTTTCTAAGGAGCCTTTCGTTGTCCTTCATTTTTTTTATTTAGGGATAACCAATATAGAGTATGGTTGGATAAAATCGTTGGTCAGGTTACATTGAAATATATTAGATAATGATTAAGGTCAAATAGATTTGACCAAATGTGAGGTGAAATATCTAGTTATAGGAGATTAATTGACCATATCTGAATGAGGAATCCCATTCTAAGAGTGGATCCACAATTAAAGAGAAGGGAAAACTTGATATAGATTATATTTATCAAATTTTAATGTAAGAAACCATAAATGCAAAGATACCTTGTGTCATGTAATAATATAAATCAATTCATATATAGTAATGAGAAAAGATATATCTTCCATTCATATAATCTAACATATAAATATCTGATGTGAATTAAATGGTTCATATTTTGAGAGAGGGAATTTAATTTTATTTAAATTTAAGCATGTATTTAGTATTAGAGATATAGGAAATTCTATATATCATGAAATTATAGGAATTAATCCACACGTAGTTTCTAGAATGGGAGTCTAAGAAAAAAATGGGTTCTTGTACACGGAGAAAATGATAATGGACATTTCCTAGTGTTAAGAAATTGTGATCAACCTGATTTGAATGAGTATGATTCTACGATCTCGGATGATAGAAAATGTCTTTTGAGGCTCAGACCATGTGTAGATCTATTTATTTCACTAAATACTCTAATATTAAAGGATTCAATATGTATGTTTGTTTACTATTATGGAATTTCAATTCTAATATAGGATTAGAACCTTATGAAGATATATGGTAATACCATTTAAAGTAGGATATTTTTAAATGTTTTCCTAATATATGGATGACATATAATGTTTTCTTTTAATTAGAGGTCTCATACACTAGGATCAAGACGATGTTGAATTTGATGGAATTTTTATATTTTTATAGTATTTGAGATCTAGTAATTACTATATATCCCCTGAAAATTGGAATCAATCCACACACAATTTTTGATATCGGGACACCATATAAAGATATGAATCACGTGTAGAGGGAGAATGAAAAATGTTTGTACACTTCGATGAGATCAGAAAATAAAAACAAATGTAAATTAATAATAGAATCATCATTGGTGTAGTGATAGGTGTTGATATACTGGCCACAACATGGCATGGTATATAAAATTTTAAAGTCACTACGTATATTGAGGTACTAGGATTCAATCCACACAATGTTCTGTAAAAAAAGATTATTTTTTATTTTAGGTTATGTCAATCAAGACATAAGTTTCATCTAGTGTATCAATTACCATAAAAATACCCATGCATAAAAATACCTTATGTAGACTGAGATATTATAATAGGGGTTTCTCTTGATTTGATTTTGCATAGGATATACCAACCAATGTAGATTAAATTCATACATAACGGATTTATCTAAACATTTTATAGTCATGTGTGACAAACTATATATTTGAATGTTTAATAATAATTATATGTACTATGATATCTTAATGTTTAATGGTTATATAAATTGTATTAGTTCAATATTAATTAAAATTTTAGAATGTGAACATTATGTTGTGCAATTTAATGTCTTGTACAATGGACTTTATTAACTCATTATGAAATTACACAATTTTTTTTTCTAGAGAAAAATATCATTGGTGGATTGTATGATAAGTTTAAAATATATTATTATAAATGAATGTAAATTGATTGATTATAACTTATATATATGAAAATGACCTTCACATTTATTTCCATGTGTTAGAGGTTATCTCCCTACGCATCAAGGGAACTCTCAAATCCACATCTCGTTCTCCATGGATTAATGAAAAGAAGGTAAACCATTTTGGGAAGGAAATTAAATCCTGATAAGTATAACTTCCTTAATTACAAACACAAGTGAATTTTGGGATTACTATGTGGATGTATGGGTTCCAAATTTGTAATCCCATAGAGCATAAAATAGAATTTCAGTACTAGATTAATTTCCTTTTTCTAATATATTTTAATGGATTTAAAATAGAGTTTCATTAATGGAATATATTTATTTTTTCCAATTATATAATATAGAGATTATTTTTTGATTATTTGTTATTTTTTAATGCAATTTATTTGATTTAAATATATAAATTAGTGTTATTTTCACACAATATTATGAGCGTTAAACTAAAATTTGTAATAATATTATATTTCACAAGATAAAGGATAACCTTTTCCTCTAATTCGTTTGTGGGTATGTCCAAATCCCACATGGAGAATAAAATTTGAGAAATAAGATCAAACATGAACTACCTAGTTGTAGTTAGGGGATATAGCTCTATGATATCATTTCCTCATGCAGTGAATGAACATGGATATATGATAATGTCAATATATTACTGGGGTTTATATAAATTAGCTTGTATAAGTTGAGAATAAAACTTTTTTAACTCCTTATTTTCTGGAATCATATATTAATAGATGTATCCATGTCTGTTAATTTAATTAAAGATCATCATTTTGTTGGAATGGTTGGTTCTAGCGTTGGAATCATTAAAAATAAAAAGATACTCTCCCCTTTCCATATATATAAAGAGAACTCTATGAAATAATTATTCATAGGGGACCTACTAGGAATTCATTCCATCATAATGTATGATGTTAATTATGAATCAATTTATTTTTTTATTATTTTAATTGTTAGGAAAGAGAATATAGTTTTTGAAATCATATATTATTGGAATCGTCCATCTAATTTTTTTTTCAGTTAGAGAAGAACCATTCTTACATAGATATGATATTTTATTAATTTCATTTATTTCATCCATATCATTGTTGAAGAATGATATACCACCCTATTATGGATGATGAGAATAACTATTTCATAAAGGTGTTGAATTCTTAGTGTTTTAGTTTTGAATTGTATCCCATTGGGTGTTATATGAATTGTTGATGTGAGAATACATTGGTTCTATAGAGAAATCTACCATAAATCCTCATATATAATATAATAATGGGATTAACTCATCATTTTTGATGTCATATTTTCCATTTAATTTAATTACTAATTACTCTAAATAACCCTTGATAGTAATTTGACCAATTATGTTAATAGTGTCAATTTCATGCCTGATATGAGGTAAAAGTATCCTTCTTAATTACTAGTACTTCCTTTTGATATTAAAAAAATAAGGTGGAACTGATTTCACTAGGTATATGAATAAAATATATTATCAAAACCAGTTGATCTTTAAATTATTTATCTTTCTCTCTATTAGGCTTACCGAGGGACAACCGGGGTACATCTCCCATGAGTGGAAAGTTTTATGATTTGAGAAAATATCTTCATTGCAGATTTATATATCATCCATTGACACTTAAAAAATATGGTGTAATATAATTAAAAAATGTATACCATTCTCGTTGATCACTTTTTGAGTGACGAACTTGATATCAAACTATTTTTTGAATCGATTCCCATCACGATATCTTTAATGATTTCATTAGATCGATGAAGATGTACTTGAGTTTATTGATATGAAAAACTAAATAAACTTCATGGTGCCCTAAAAAAATTTATTTTTTATAACTATAATCTCAATAAAATGAAACTATTACTAATATTTTAATATTGAGACATGATTTGAAATTTTTTTCTTCTATGAAAAAAAATTATTCTCAATTCTAACATCATTCTTCTAATAACGTAAAGTAACATGTGATTTATCTATTATTCCAATAAAGATGATGGGGGGCCTTCCATCTATTGGTTTCCTACAAAATTTAATATTCTGGAGATAGCATTTGAGTTCATCAAAGGATTTCTATAAATCTCCGTCCCACTAGTTGGTAACCCCTTTCATCATCAGTTATTTGGAGGGAAAACATTTAATAACATTGATATTTATGAATCAAATGATATAAATATGATATCCCTAGAGTCATATAAAAATTTAATGTTATCTATAAGAGTAATTAAGAGTAACTATTTATTATTATTATTATTATATTAAATGATGTAATGGTTTACCATAAAGCTGATGAATTTCATCAATATTACCCAAAAAGTGAAATTGGAATCATTCATATTTACGTTGTGTTGCTATAATTTTATGAAGACTATTTCATAATTGGAAAGACGATAAAAAAAATTTGTGCACGAAAAATATATCATCCCAAAACAATTATGGTTCTACACATAATGGAATTGAAAATTTGGTGCTTGAAATGTTTGTATGAAACAACAATATTCACCAAATAGAAGGGAATTATGTTATTATTATATAATATTTGGGGAAAAATAAAGGCAGTTTACTCATCATCTTAAGGGGATATCTAGATTTTTTTTCAATATGAACCATCTATAATTTAAAAAGCTTGAAAGTCGACTGCCATATCAATCAACAGTTCCACGATAAGGACTTTGATGTTATCCTTGGGATAGTACCAAATGAGACCCCTAAAATAAATGTCATCCCAAATATGGAAATCTCATTTAATAATATGTAAATTATTGATGATCTATTTTTGGAATTTAAATTTCATATTAATCCTTTTTTAACTAATATTTGTACCATTGACCTCCATTATAGTTACATGTTTTCGGCATATTCTCCTAACTCTATGTTTATTAGATCAATTATTATAAGGGAAACCCTTATGGGATCCAACCAAGGAATTTATATATAATTACATAATAATGTATGTCAATTAATTTTTTAGAAAAAAATATGATTCTTATATTCTTCATGATTCATTGTGTCACTAATCAATATAGTCCACCTTTATCCCTATATATCCAAAATAACATGACTGAGATCACAGATAGTTTACAAAAAAATCATCAATTATTAAAAGAATATATTTGATATAATCCTCTTCATTTTTAATCATACTTTAGGGATAAATAGAGATTTAATTCTTGGTGTATATAGGTTGACATGAGATACAAAAAATTCCACAAGGATTTCACCCATCATCCAAATAATCATGTTTATCTACTACAATAGATACATTGAAGATTTAAGAGAATATGATGAGACATCAAGTTCTTCTCATCATCATTCCTGAAATAGATAAAACATCAAGGATCCATTGATATTTTATTTGGATTTATGCAATGACTTCATTGAAGTAGCAATTATCAATGAAAATATCTATAAGGGTGGATTATAGAATGTTTTTTCCTTTGTAGTTTGATAAATCATAATGGAAATGTCCACATGAAAACTATATTAATTTCATTTGATTGGTGGTTTTAACTCCATGTCCAATGTGACACATGTGACATGATAAATCCCAAGATAGATAGTTACTAACTCAATAAGGTTGATTGGAAACATGTATTCTTCACATTGTTTTTCATTAAATTCATAGGAACATGTTCCATGCTGTTGGGGAAAATAATATGAATAGGGTTATTATCCACCAGATGCTTCCCAAACATTTTATAAAATACGACAACCATATATTATGATTCAGATGACTCAATAAGATAATTAACCCATTATATTACAACATCGTACCAATTAATATAGTACATCAGATATTTATGATATGATGATGGAACAATGATTTTGAAATGGATACATAATATTCATAGCTTGAAATTGAATTCTTTTACATAACTGAATACCATAAACATGGGGTAATAAATGAGATAATGAAATTGGGTTTTCTACTTGATCTTTCTAAGGGACCTTCGTGCACTATGATCATTCCCCTAGTCATCATTTTTGTGGGAAATAATCCAAATTTCCAATAGCCTACTCTCTAGATAGTTCAGATTGGGATGATATTGTTTATATATCCATTATGAATTATGTACTATTTAAAATAGAGGTAATCATACATTCTAGATATATAAATGGAACATATGTGTCTCTTTATAAAAGCTTCCCAATATTACTATATAAAAGAAATGAATTTAAGGAATTTCAAGGAACTGTTATCTATATGATATGTCTCACCTATAAAAATTTCAACCCCAAAGCCATAATGGATTAAAAATACCTAAATATGTGACACCCTATGTTATTAAAATTGTTGAATAATATCACTGATTGATATTCTATATGGTATGTTGTCCACTTGATCAAATATAACATACTTCAAGAATGTGGGATAATTTTTCCTACCATGAGGCTTTTTTCAAGATCAATTCTTAGAGGCCAAAAATGATTATGTTGGTTACTTTTTACCCTGGATGATGTTGTGGGGGGGGGGGGTTATATCTTATGAGTTTGGATGAATTTTCTATTGTAGACCTCAGGGTTGAGAATATACCTAAAAGAACAGAACATAGTATATTAATCTTATCAGTTATTAAATTGATCTATATAATTTATAATCATGTTGATGTTTATATTAATTTCATTAAATTTTCTATCTTTATGTTTTTCATGTATATATTTATTTAGTAAGAATGGTTCTTGATGTTCTTCGTCTACCATAACTCCATCTCCAAATGAGTCATACTTTTCCACTTCCTCCCTAATATTGGATGTAGAACATGAGTTAATACATGTATTCAGGATTTGTTATGGAGTCAATAAAGTATGTGACTTTGACGAAATTGTATTGTGAGCCCTAAACTAATGAGAATCATGTTTGGATGGGAAGCTCCTATGCTACCAATGATCAGGGTAAGAACTCAAAAGCCTTCAAGATGAGTTTTTCTGTGGTAAATAGGTCTTGTTCCAATGAAATTTTTTCTTGTGATAATTGTAGAAACTCTTAGAATATTTTGATGATGAAGATGCATCACATGAATTAAAATGGGGAACAAGGGTTACTATTAAATTATTATTTTATAACATATGTATTGAATATGCCTGAATTATCGACTTCATTTTCATCTAGTAATTAAATTAATGTGAATGTGGTTCCAAAATCACTTACATTTTCCATATACATGGATGTGTTAAAGAATACATGGAACCGCATTATGAATGGTTTTACATACATATTTTTGTGAAAGTCAACTATCTATTGGATTATATCCTTATAGATGAATCAGTATGAGTTATTTTCCCCTATCATATAGTGGAAGTGTTATTTTTCTAGCATATCACTTATTTTAGCATGATTGGGTTTTTTAACCTCTAATGATTTAATATAATCATCTACAAAGGATGATATGGAGAACAAAATTACTTGTTTCTGTCAATAAGATTAGGCCTTATTCTTCTTATCCATGATTTTATTACCTTACCAATTCCTTAACTATTATCTTGGGTGTTGTTTCTTAATTGTATATCAAAGGGGAACCACATGATATTTTGTGGGCTTTTGAATTGGAGATAGAATTAGAGCTAGAGGGAGAATAAATTCATTATTATCTAATATACTATGATTTTTCCCTTATGCTACTTCATAGTACACTATTATTTTTTTGAGTATTTAATTGAATATTATCAATTCCATGCAGCTGCCATAAACATATAGAGATATATAGGGTACTTAAAATGTACATGCATCATTAACCACTTATATCAATTTGTTTATGTATATATATTGAGGTTACTCTAACATAATCTTCATATTTAGGGAATGTTTTGTCCTTTGAACCAGATGATAAAGAATAATAATTTCCCATTTTTACACTAATTGTAATTATAGTGGTCAATGATCATCATCATAATATTAAAGGAGCTAAATTGTAAAAAAAATAACATAAAAATCAACTCGAATGGATAAAAAACCGTCTAGTAGGTTGATATTAAAAAGAAAATCATTCCCCTCAAATGTCTCTTTGAGTCTTCTGTGTTTTTATTCTATGTTATATTTGAGTGTATCTATCATAGGGATGCATTGAGATATAAAGTGTGTGAGATGCTACCCTCGGTCTCACATACTATTGAATAATAAAAAGGGGGCATTTCCATTATATTGTAGAATATAAGTCATATCGATCCATTCAGGGGCTATTTTTCTTTCATGATAAATAAGAACATGTCTCCCATTGATTACATCCATTCATATAGAAAGGTACATAATTGATTCAAATATTTATAAGAGTACTATAATTAGGGACAATGATCATGTGACATTTGTGGGATGATCCTAATATTATAATCCCCATCATTAATAATTTTGAAAATCAATATGGTCCATCTTGGGGTATATTTATTGAAATTGAGGATTTTCTACCCATGGGATGGTATTATTGGTAGTTCATGACAAAATAGATTGAATAAGTTGTTTTTGGATACCTATTATTTATATATGAGTGAATTCTTATCTCATCAATCAGGTGGTCCCATTTATTTTGAAAGGAATTCACCAAAGGGGATATATTAGCCACAATTGGGAAGTTGAATTCGGCTGGAATATTTCTTATGAGTAATTCATCATGGATTCAATTTAATATGTTTCCATCTTAATAACATATATTCAAATACCCTATTTAATAAATATAGGTTTGTTTTCATCATATTATGGGTGGTATATATCAATGAATTTCGATTTATTTTTTTCTAAAATATTTTTATTAGTCAATAACACGATGATATATGGACATCTAAAATCATTATTCTAACTTTTATGTTAGTCTCAAATATAATATTTATGAATTTCTCTGTAAACAATATTTTGAACAGAGGATTTTTTATTGTGATATTATATGTTGGTATCATGCTTCATGTTACCAATCTGTTGGACTACAATGAATTAACCATTGTAAAGGTTACAACATGGATCATATCCTCATTAAATTTGTAGGGTGATTTAAAACTATTTGAAAATCTATTGAGAAAAGTTATAATCCTAATTTATATTATCCTTATTGGTGGGAAGCTTTTGAATGTGATCCCTAAGATACCACATATATTCTTCTTTTTGTTTTCTAGGATCTGTCTTATGCACATTTATCCAGAGGGATTTTCTAGAAGATTTCACTAAATGCACTCCCTATGAGGGTGATTAATCATGAAGTAGGAGAAACCAAAAAGTAATTTCCATTGAAGCTTCTCTCAACCAAGAAAATACTAACATTCATGGAGGATGATGATATCCCCCAAACATACTTGTTGAGGGTTATTTATTTTCCACTCTCTCATTTAGGATACATAGTATATTTTATGTTCATGAGGGTGGTGGATCTGGAAAAATACCCAATCCATAGGGGATGAGATTTCTCATATATTTTTAGTGAGGAGACCGTGATTGTGGATTTAGTATCCTTTTGAATATTTATTTATGAATCTTCCAGTTTCATTACATATTCCTGGGGTAACTAATTCCCACTATAGGTTTATTTGTGGTTATAGGATTTACATTTTTTAGATGAGAGGAATGTTTCACAATTATGGAAGCCTAATGTATACCTTTATCAATAAATCTCTCCCACCTTGTTTTCCAATTATAGTATTTAGGGATACTGGGGATTTTTTTTGATGAAAAAACTAGCATATGTAGATATAGGGCTCAATAGATAGCCAGAATCAATGACAATACATGTAACATTACCTATAAGGACCTAGTATCTTATGATCCTGGTGAAATTTAGTTAATAGTATTAACCCCATCCACTGATAAGCCTACTATATCGATGGTAATGGATTATTCAGTGATGTTCCTTTAAGTTACTGAGTTAGGAAACCTAGAGGCACATGTGTTATTTCCCAAAAATTTGATCTTAGACCACCAAAATAGAATCTATGAAAAATATTCAATATATCACTTATAATGACATTATATGACTGACATACTCATTATAAGAAACATTTTTTCCTTGATATAGTGTATATTGACCAAAAAATTGATGAATTTAGGGTATGTACTCATCATTCAATAGCTCTGGAATTATGGAGAATAATGATTTTGGGCTAAACATAACCAGTATGGTTTCCTCAGGAATCTATTTACAAATGACTATAATGCTATTATTATATTATATAAGGGGATATTCAACCTGGTCATATCATAATATTCATTCATCCACTCTATATTCAAGTGCAATGAAATCATTAAATAATTATTTAATTGAATCAATGTACAAGTGAACTGAAAGAGTTTTAGATGGTGGATTCCAACTAAAACAATAATTTGACTGATATGGGATGTCACTACAATGGGATGAATTGAATAATTAAGGTGGCATTCTTTTGATGATCATATATCCCTATGAATAAAATATAAGATAATTTTTTACATGAGGTTTACTTTAATGTTAAGAATATGAATCATCAGAATGAAAGAATTCACAGTGAATAGTATTTGGTGGAACTCCAAGGTATTTTAAACCTAATATTATATTCTAGGGAGGATATCTAATCAAGTATTTTTCATTTTTATAAGGGGAAACTCTACAAAACATACTGTTATGTGGACATCCTGATTTCCCAGAATCACTTATATAGTGAGGACCATCATTTTTAATGATTATTGGTGAGATTTTAAGATGAGGACCATTTTTCTAGTTTTTCATCATAATATTGGGTTGTTCTTTACAGTTTATTCCATTGGGAGGACCTCAATATTGTACATGTTTAGTGTTATATAGAGTACCTCTATGAATGATTATTTAATGAGGACTGGTTAATATTTTTTTTATCATAGTACAACATGGAGGACATATGCGGTCATGAATAATTCATTCTATTAATGTAGAGATTTCAGATCATTTATCCATTTATAAAATTATTACAAAGAGCCTAAAATCATCATTGATATGGATAATGATATTATCCTTCTATTGGATTAAAAACATATCATAATAAGGATTGTTTTGGATGTCCATGTTTAGGTGATTAGGGTTTAAACATTGATTATAATTGTAACACCCCGAGCTTCCACGATACGCTTCTCTGTCAATAATGCAATAGCTTGCACTGTATGCATATTTGAGATTCTAACACACCATGACCAATCAAAGTAGTAGTTATGAATAGTAATACCCACTTTTTGAAATTATATAAATTTTATTTTTCAAAATGGACTTCATTTTTGTATTCGGAATATTGAAATTATCCAAAGATGAATTTTTTGTAATTTTCTGAGAGCTTTCAATTTTTTATGAATAGTGAAAAATACTTAAAAACAAATTTTTTAATCAAAATATTTAATAGTGATAAATTATACTATAGAGTGGTTTTAAAGTCAAATTAGAATATATTTTTACTATTTTATCCAATGGTGTTCATTAGAATTAATTTCACTTTGAAATCGGACATAAACAATTGTCAATCTTTTGATATATATTGTTTCTCAAAAACACGCTATTTGTTGTGACAACGGGAATTAATTATAAAATTAATTAATGCAACTTATATGTTCAGAATTTTCTAAAATAGACATATTTTTTGAATTCGGAATATCAATTATAGCTTAGGGTGAAATTTTTGCATTGTTCTGAAAAACTTCAATTTTTTATGAATAGTAAAACCACTAAGTGGTAGTTAAAAAACTGATTTTTTATTTAAATAAAACATTACCACTTCTGTATTTTAATTTTCAAACATCCGACATTCATGGTTGTCATTAGGAAGTAAAATGTGGTTCAATGGGATTAAAATAATTTTTTAGTGAATAGTAACTTTTAAGTTTCATTAATCGCGATTAAAGGTAATTAGTGATATTTAAGGTAAAAATGATATTATAAAAATATGAAAATAACATTACACTTGTCCTAACCCTATTGGATGTGTCATGGCCGACCCAGACAATTCATGGGTCAACTTGGGGACCCCATGGAGCCACTTTGGTAGGAAAATGACATAGATAACTTTTATTTAATGTTAAAATAAAAATGTCACAAACATAAGTTGTTTTACTAAAACAATTTTTAAATGGGGTTATACAAGTCATATTTTTGACTATAAATATTCATTATAAATATAAAAAGATTTCCTACATCATGATATTTTTTTATAATTTTTAAACATTAAATAAATTAAATTATTTATGACACCATGATGATGCATCGATTACCTCATTAATTAATGATTTAAATAAAATGAAAAGATAATGTAAAATATAAGACTTACACTGGTCAAAAACCTATTGTATGAGTATATTTCAAACCCTTATCACATTATCCTCGAAATATATAATTGTGGGACCTTTAGAATCCGAAAACGAATTTCATAATAATGTAACATTTCAATCTTTCCAAGAGTGCCCCTTCTCTCCTCTTATAAAAGGCCCCCACCACTACCACCATACTCACACCTTCAAAGCCATTTGGCTCGGCCAAACTCTACCAAAATACTCTCCCAACTTCCCTCCCTTACTCTTAGAAGCCTCACATTCGGATGAAGTCTTCACAAGGAAGCCTTTTGTTCAAATCAAAAAGAGTTACTCGATTTTAAGGTAATGTCTTCTCTAATGTTGTTTTGTTTTATTTTTCTTCTCCAACCCCTTAAACACTTTTAATTCCGTTATTTTGTAAAAAAACAAGTATCTAAAATATACTATGATGTTGTTATGATAAGTATTTTGTTTACAATTACACACACCTTCGTCTAATGGTTAAAGAACATACTGTTTCTGTAGGTGGCGAAATACTGCCTCACGAAATGATGATTGTTCAATATTCTTTTAACACCTCTAATGGTGGCCATTTTGATGACACTATTTTCATATATGATATATATATATTATGTTTATTTTTTCATTATGCTTCTGTATTTTTAATTTATGGCATACTTTATGATTTCCATTATGGGTAAACGTGATAATTTCATTTTAGGAAGTGCGGACTACCGCCCCCTCAAAGTGATTTGAATCGTTAATGTCATATGTGGGATGTATTAAGGATGGAGTAAATGGTATTATACATTATATTATACTGGAATTATATTACACCTTTATACTATTATTATTTCATTCCATTAAATATGAAATAGAAATGAATGTAGCGTTCATGCGTATGTACGGCTTACCGTCTCCATGAATGGTGCTTTTCATTTCTTACCTCAAATTGTTTTGTAATATTATAAATGAATTTATATAATGGATATATATGATATATATGATATCTACATCATGAATATAATTCTGGATATAATGCATATTTCACCACATGAACAACTTGTAATTATAAGAAGTTTATTTTTGACTCAAGTACCAAAGATCGACAAAATGACTGTTATTAACTTAAATAATTACATAATGTTCATAACATGGTAATAAGTGATATAAAAGGAATAATGAACTTGAAAAAGGTTTTTAATCAGGTATATATTTACTCTAGTTTATTATTCAGGAGGTTAAAGAGCGCTCGAGTCAAGTTGGACACGAGGTAAGGGAATTTCTTAACCCAATTTCCATTCTTTGGGTTAATCTCCTACTTTAAAATTATGTCATGATATTATTATGTCATATCCTGTATTTGTACTTTCTTTATGTGTACTTATAGTGAATACACATAATAGATCTATTTTATTTTAAAAATTATCTTTGTAAGGACTTCGTCTCAATCTCCTTTCATTGAGGCTTATTTTCTTTTATACACAACTTTCATTTATACAGTGTATAAACCCATTTGACTTTTACTTTTATTCAAAATGAATATTTTTATATGAAGAGTTTTTACTAAACGACAAAAGAAATGTTTTTCTTACGTATGCGGTGAAAACGACTTCTCCGCCGCCATGACCATTATTTTAGTTTTGGCTTCCTCTTCAAGCCTTACCTTTTTTTAAAAATGAAAAATTAAATACAAGTTTTAATTTTCTTTTATTTTGGTATTGAAAATTGTTTTGAAAGTGTTTTTTTATATCAATGTGTTGTATTGATATCGTGTGATTGAAATGTGGAAATGTTATGTTTCCTTTATGCATGTTTTATGTGATACGATTATGTTATATGATATGTTTAAACCTATTCATATGAGGAATGCATTGGACTTAATAAGTGACGGGTGGAGCCCGCTATAGATCCTCGATGAATCAGCAGGTCTCATGAGACAAACTAGTGCCTTGGAATGAGGCCTTGACAAAATTTTATTTGTAGTTTTGACACGAGGCCTTGGCTACGTGGTTATGACAGTCTGACATTATGCATTCCATCATTATGAAAGTGGTTATTGATATTGCATGTGGTTATTCGACCAGTAGAATATCCATGTGAATATGTAAATGGCATTATTTCATTTTTCTTTTTCCATATTATGTTGATGTTCAAGTTTAAAGATACTTTTCGTTTAGTTATAAATTGCCTTAAATGTTAATGTTTATTTATGAAAGCTTCCTCTATATTGTTATCCTTACTGAGCATCTGATCTCACCCCTTTCAATGTTTTAATTTTTCCAGGATATGAAGAAGTATATTATGAATGAACTGCAGGGATAATATAAGGGGATATGAAGAGAAGATGTTGTAGTTTTGTTTTAATTTATGATGTAATGTAAGACTTATGAATGTATCTAGTTTTTCCAAGGCTACTAAACTAATCGGTCTTTCGAGACTTCATCTTTGTGATCATGCCAGTGTTACGAAGTAACGCACCGACTCTGGGTAACTAGGGTCGGGGCGTTACAGTTGATATCAGTGGCAGTTTAGTTCTAAACTTGTATGCTAGATTTAGATAAACTCTGATTAGAGCACATAGCCAAAGATATATTTTGAGGATTAGTATAGAAGAACTTCCTAGAATTTTGGTAATATGGAAATTTTGTGAGTTTTCTGAGAAATACATCCCTGTCTGGATACAGGCATGTAGTGGTGGCTCTGGAACAGATGTACCTAGGGGTCAAACCCGAAAGCACCGCTTTGAGCTAGACTCGAATGGGAACTGGTGGACGACAACGGGCCTTGCTGCACTCATGGTTACGAAACTCATGGGGATATGCTTAGGATAATTCTCATTTTCTTTACAAACCACTATGAAGGGTTATGAGTATATACTTCCTCAATGAAAACATTTTTATGATTATGGATTATATCAATAAATAGTTCAATTTATGTTAAGTATTTTACATGTATGGAATTGTGAATTTTTATTAATGAACTAATCTAGTATATGCCATTGTTTAGAAATGGCGCCTAGAGGAAGGAATGGAAACCGTATAAATGCACGCACTCCATATAGGGATTTCCCTCATGCTCAATATAATTATTGTGGATATGGAGATAAAACTGGTGCTGATCAACTTATCACCATACTGGGACAACTCACTCAGGTTTTGAATAATAACCTTACTCGTATGGAGTACCCTAATCCGCAACGTGGAGGATCAATGTTAGACCACTTCATGAGGCAACAACCGCCAAAATTTAATGGGGGTACAAATCCATTAGTAGCTGAGAAATGTATAAACTCCATAGAGAAAATATTCCATGCCTTGGGGAGTAGCGAAAGAGAGAAGGTTGTCATGGCAGTCTACCGCCTCACTGGAGATGCCGATCAATTGTGGTCGTTGATTCAAAACACAAAGGAAGATGATGAAGTATAAAATATGGAATGGGGGGAGTTTAAAGAGTATTTCATAGAAAAGTACTTTCCTCGTGACTATAGAGAAGATATGGAAAGGCAATTTTTGAGTCTGAGACAAAAGGAGGATGAGAATGTCGCAAAGTATGAGGCCAACTTTACAATGTTAGCGAGGCATGCTGCAGATTATATACGTAATCCAAGAAGTAAGATTGATCATTTATTTGATGGGTTTAAACCATTTCTCCATCGAGCTTTAGTATCACAATCCTTCTCATCATATGAGGATATAGTCTCGTGTGATATCAAGACAGAAAAGGAATTCTCTAAGTCTTATGACACCAAAGTAAAGGAAGAGAAGAAGAAAACGGTGGAACAAGAGACAGATAAAGGGAAAAAGGGAATGAAGGATTTTCCATTATGTGATAATTGTTGGAAGAATCACCCTGGTACTTGCCTAAAAGGAGTGGGAGTTTTTTATAAATTTGGATAAAAAGGTCACCAGGCTCGTTATTGTAAGGGAAAGAAAGAAGCTATCAATGTTGAATGCTACAATTGTAGGGAAATGGGGCATTATGCAAATGAATGTCCTAAGCGTCAGGGAAACTTACCTTAGAAAAGTCCAAGGGATCAAGGAAAATCTTAGGATGTTACTATAGTTGAAGTGGAATAATTAATGTATTGGTGCTTTTGGACTCAAGGATTATATTCTGGTTATAATAATAATGTGATATATATAAGGAATATGCTGCAGTACTTGTTTTTTTCATTAAGGGTTTAATATGATGAAGGTAATCATATTTTTAGTATGTGAGAATAAGAGAAACTTTACTTTGTTTGGGGAATCTGATGTTATAATTAATTTTTGAATTTAGAGACCTTTTAGAGAATGTCTGGAAAGAGGTATTTTGGATAACTATAAAGGTTGGAATGGATTAAGTTGAACTTTGGATAGTATTGTTTAAGGTTAAAACTTTTATGAAGTGTATTTTTGGAATATTAAAATACTATACTTTTAGGAAAAGGACAACCTGTAGGTTGGGGGATAACCCATCGCGTCGGACAAAGTTGTAGGAATCGAACCCACAACCATTGTGTGGAATTCCTTTATTACCTACCACTACCCTACAGGAAGTCCCTGGTTATTACAAAAAGGTTTTCCTAATCTAAATGGTATGTGTTAATATTTGGAACCATATACAATTAGGATAAATAGAATATTTTTGAGTTCTATTACATTTTGGAGTGGAAGATGGGTTTGTGGTAAAAATTTATTAAAGTATGAAAATCTACATGACAAGTAAGTATATTTCCTTACATCCTTAGTAAATCTCTTAAATAAATTCCTCAACATTATGAAGGGTAACTTAAAAAACGTTGTTGGTTAACTTTTCTGACTGGGGATTCAATGACCGTTTAACCAATCACAAGTTTGTGACTTTCTTATGGTTAACTTCCTCCTAATCCTGTTTTCTACAACTCTCTATCAGACCTTGATGGTTTTTTTCTCCTCCATATCCATATTTTCATAGAATCCTAGTATGGGCTATCTCGGGTGACCTTTGTACTTCTCTTTCTTTCTTTTAATGTTATATTCTTATTAACCCTATTTCCGATGTGGGTTTTCCACAAAAGTATTTTCTATTTTCAACCTTTTATTTTCAAAGAAAAATTTCAAATTGCGAGGATTCAATTTATTGAAGGAGGGTAGAATGTAACACCCCTTGCTTCCACAATACGCTTCTCTGTCAATAATGCAATAGCTTGCATTGTACGCATGTTCGAGATTCGGACACACCGCAACTAATCAAAGTTGTAGTTATGAATAGTAATACCCACATTTTGAAATTATATAAATTTTATATTTCAAAATGGACTTTATTTTTGTATTTGGAATATCGAAATTATCCAAAGTTGAATTTTTTGTAATTTTCTGAGAGCTTCCAATTTTTTATGAATAGTGAAAAATACTTAAAAACAACCTTTTTAATCAAAATATTTGATAGTGATAAATTATACTATTGAGTGGTTTTAAAGTATAATTAGAATATATTTTTACTATTTTATCCAATTGTGGTCATTAGAATTAATTTCACTTTGAAATAGGACATAAACAATTGTCAATCTTTTGATATATATTGTTTCTTAAAAACACACTATTTATTGTGACACCGGGAATTAATTATAAAATTAATAAATGAAACTTATATGTTTTTAATTTTGTAAAATAGACATCATTTTTGAATTCGGAATATCAATTATATCTTAGGGTGAAATTTTGGCATTGTTCGGAAAAACTTCAATTTTTTGATGAATAGTGAAACCACTAAGTGGTAGTTAAAAAACGGATTTTTTGTTTAAATGAAACATTACCACTTTTGTGTTTTTATTTTCAAAAATCCGACATTAATGGTTGGAATTAGGAAGTAAAATTTGGTTCAATGGGATTAAAATAATATTTTGGTGAATAGTAACATTTAAGTTTAATTAATCGTGATTAAAGGTAATTAGTGATATTTAAGGTAAAAATGCTATTATAAAAATATGAAAATTCTTTTACACATGTCCTACCCCTATTTGATGTATCATGCCCGACCAAGAAAATCCATGGGTCAACTTGGGGACCCCATGGAGCCACTTTGGTAGGAAAATGACATAAATAACTTTTATTTAAAGTTAAAATAAAAATGTCACAAACATAAGTTTTTTTACTAAAACAATTTTTAAATGGGGTTATACAAGTAATATTTTTGACTATAAATATTAATTAGATAGATAAAATAATTTCCTACATCATGATATTTTTTTATAATTTTTATACATTAAATAAATTAAATTATTTATGACACCATGATGATGCAGCGATTACCTCATTAATTAACGATTTAAATAAAATAAAAAGATAATGTAAAATCTAAGACATACACATGTCAAAAACCTATTGGATGAGTATATTTAGAAATATTATCACCTTATACTAGAAATATATAAGTTTGGGACCTTTAGAATCCGAAAAAGCATTTCATAATAATGTAACATTTCAATCTTTCCAAGAGTGCCCCTTACTTCCTCTTATAAAAGGCCACCACCACTACCACCTTAATCACACCTTCAAAGCCATTTGGCTCGGCCAACCTCTGCCAAAATACTCTCCAAAATTCCTTACCTTACTCTTAGAAGCCTCACTTTGGGCAGATGTCTTCCCAAGGAAGCCTTTGGTTCAAATCAAAAAGAGTTACCTGATTTTAAGGTAATGTCTTCTCTAATGTTGTTTTGTTTTATTTTGCTTCTCCAACCCCATAAACTCTTTTTATTCCTTTATTTTGTAACAACACCACTATATAAAATATACTAGTATGTTTTTATGATAAGTATTTGGTTTATAGTTACACACACCTTCATCTAATGGTTAAAAAACATACTGTTTCTGTGGGTGGTGAAATACTGCCTCACGAAATGATGATTGTTCAATATTCTTTTAACACCTCTAATAGTGGCCATTTTGATTAAAATATTTTCATATATGATATATATATATTATTTTTATGTTTTACTTATGCTTCTTTATTTTTCATTAATTTCATACTTTATGATTTCCATTATGGGTAAACGCGTAAAATTTATTTTTGGAAGTGCGGACTACCACCCCCTCAAAGTGATTTGAATCGCTAATGCCATATGTGGGATGTATATAGGATTAAGTAAATGTTATTATACATTATATTATACTGGTATTATATTACACATTTATACTATTACGATTTCATTCCATTAAATATGAAATAAAAATGAAAGTAGCGTTCATGCGTACGTACGGCTTACCGTCTCCATGAACGGTGCATTTCATTTCTTACCTCTAAATGCTATGTAATATTATAAATGAATTTATATACTGGATAGATATGATATATATGATATATACATCATGAATATAATTCTAGATAAAATGGATATTTCACCACATGAACAAATTGTAATTATAAGAAGTTTATTTTTGACTCAAGTACCAAAGATCGACAAAATGACCGTTATTAACTTAAATAATTACATATTGTTCATAACATGGTAATAAGTGATATAAAAGGAATAATGAAATTGAAAAAGGTTATTAAGCTGGTAGAGATTAAATCTAATTTTTTATTCAGGAAGTTAAAGAGCGGTCGAGTCATGTCGGACATGAGGTAAGGGAATTTTTTAACCCAATTTACATTCTTTGGGTTAATCTCCTACTTTCAAATTATGTCATGATATTATTATTTCATATCTTGTATTTGTATTATCTTTATGTGTACTTATAATGAATACACATAATAGATTTATTTTATTTTAAAAATTGTCTTTGTAAGTACTTCGTCTCAATCTCCTTTCATTGAGGCATATTTGGTTTTATAAACAACTTTCATTTATACGGTGTATAAACCCCTTTGACTTTTACATTTATTCAAAAAGAATATTTTTATACGAAGAGGTTTTACTAAATGACAAAAGGAATGTTTTTCTTACATATGCGGCGACAATGACTTCTCTGCCGCCGTGACCATTATTTGAGTTTCAGATTCCTCTACAAGCCTTACCTTTTTTTAAAATAAAAAATTAAATACATGTTTTAATTTTCATTTATTTTGGTATTGAAAATGGTTTTGAAAGTGTTTTTATTATATCAATGTGTTTTATTGATATCTTGTGATTAAATGTGGAAATGTTATGTTTTCTTTATGCATGTTTTATGTGATATGATTATGTTATATGATATGTTTAAACCTATTCATATTAGGAATGATTTGGACTTAATAAGTGACAGGTGGAGCCCGCTATAGCTCCTCGATGGATTGGTAGGTCTAATGAGACAAACTAGTGTCTTGGAACGAGGCCTTGACAAAATTTTATTTGTATTCATGTCACGAGGCCTTGGCTACGTGGTTATGATAGTCTGGCATTATGCATTCCATCATTATGAAAGTGTTTATTGATATTTCATGTGGTTATTCGACCAGTAGACTATCCATGTGAAAAAGAAAATGGCATTATTTTTATTTTTTTGCCATATTATGATGAAGTTCAAGTTTAAAAATGATTTTGTTTTAGTTATACATTGAATTAAATTTTAATGTTTATTTATGAAAGCTTCCGATATATTGTTATCGTTACTGATCATATGAGCTCACCCCTTTCAATGTTATAATTTTTCCAGGATGTGAAGAAGTATATTATGAATGACCTGTAGGGATAATATAAGGGAATATGAAGAGAAGATGTTGTAGTTTTTTTACTTTATGATGTAATGTAAGACTTATGAATGTATCTAGTGTTTCCAAGGCTACTAAACTAATCGGTCTTTCAAGACTTGATCTTTGTGATCATGCCAATGTTACGAAGTAATGCATCGACTCTGGGTAACTGGGGTCGGGGCATTACAATAATCTCAATCATCTCATGTTGAGAACCAAAAAAATGAATGAAAAACCACCTAGTCAACTCATGATTTACTATTAAGACATCTCAACAACAATTTTAGATGAGATAATTTATATGACCCTACTCTTGTGTATATACAAGAATTTTCAAGTAATATTGTTGAGTGTGTTCAAATATGTGAGTTTACTACATGGTTTCTATCAAAATATGTCATTATTAATTATGGTTATGAGAAATAATATATTTTTACTCCCTTTTCATATTGATATGAAAAAGAGAAACTTTTTTAGGACCTAGTATATGTCCATTCCCCTATACAAGCACTGAAATATTCTGATGGTATTCTTGGATAAGGATGGTTGTAGGTATATATTCCTACTGATGATATGATTTTGGATTATCTTGATTTCATTCATTGGATCAGGAAATATTATGATTCAACTCTTGAGTCTTCATTGTAATATTCTGGTAGGCTTATTATATGTTAATAGGAATATAAGAATGTCCCATGTTCATAACTGAAATATTATTGCAGTCTTGATGAGTCAGGAAATAAATAGGGTTATAATCCTTCCACCATATTACAACAAAAATATACATGTAAGCTTCATATGATTAATATGGAACACAATTTTGAGGTTTCTTATGGGATTGAATATACATCTTCCCTGACGAGACCTCCATCAAGATTCCATGGTTTGTGTAATTATGGAAAAAATATATCATGATACATCTACATCATATTGATGCTAATATGAAACTTTTTGGACTTTTTGATTATAAAGGTCAGAAGGATAATTCTTTAGGATATCTGAAATAATAGTTATAATGTATATGAAATCCTAAAAAATTATATGGTAAGGAAGATAAGTTTTTTCAAAATCTATGAAAATAATTATGATTTGGTTTTTTATATTTATAAGTACTACTAGCTTCTCTAAAGGCCTATTAATGATAGATAGAATAACATGGATTTTTCTCATAAAGGTTCTCACCAGATACCTCTAACAACATGATAGAGCCTCATATAAAATACCCTCATATTAATGATGTCACCAAACTATTATGGAGGCAATGGGTTGTGGAAAAGGAATTTTATGTCTCTAGGGATGCAATTTTAATTATAACTTAGGGTTACATTCAAAGAATCTTTAGTTTTATTCAACATTAATTCATGATTAATAAAATAATATTAAACATAATACAGCCCAAAAGATCAGTAAATCTAATGTATTTAGGAATTTTTTATATTACATAATGAATTAAAACATAGATTATATCATATTTATTTAAGACATCTCTAACATGATCATAATATTCCATCGTACATAAAACTGTATGGGATAACCTGGGGACATACATAAGAAAGGTGTGAGATACAAAGCACAGTAAGAGAATAAGGATAGAATAACATGATGAAAGTAATATATGTTTGAAAATAAACATATCAATGTAACATATATGGGGTGATTAACATAAACATGAACAAAGAGTCATGATATAACATTATAAAATAAAGGAAATATTGGACATTTGGAAAGTACATGAAATATTGCATCATAAATGTCGGTCAAGGATAACATACAATACATCATGAAAGAAAAAGTACAATAATGTAATAGAGATTAATCCCTTTCCCAATATAACATCTCATGAGAATAAAAAATTCCCAACAAAATGTATTTTTATATAATTCATTTTAAACAGTTAACTTTTAATTCATTCTCATGATTATGTGTGTCACAAATATCATAGAACATTGATTCATTCATCATCATATTTTTTCCAATTATTAAAAAGTTTCGAATATATAAATTTATGACCAATTTAAATAATGTATACTTGTTTAAAGGTGAAAAACACACGATTGAAAATGGGTATTATATTCACTACACAATTGTTTGGGCATTGAAAATCATAGTGATATTTCTACAACATAATGGCATGATATAAAAATTTATAAAATGTGTTGATGGTAGAGACATAAAAAGGGTAGTAATAGGGAAATGTAAATATATATCCCAAAATTAAGAATTTTAAATTGATGGAATAAGATAAAAATAATCTTGAATCAATAAGATGTGGTGAGGAACCATTAATAAATTTCATCGTGGTAGTGAGTGTACATAATGGTTCATGAGAAGGATTAATGAGAGTGAGAGGGGTCTCTAAAAATTTAGACATATAATAAAAAATAATTATGGATATGTACAAATAGATCCCAACTTGATCAAATGTAAATTAATACGCATATCATAACAGAGTTGATTCAATAAAGGGGGGGTGGAAGAACCTTTAGTAAATTTCAACATTGTAATGACTGTACATAAAGGCTCATGGGGGGGATTGATGGGGGTAAAAGGGGAATCTGATCATATATACATCACATGGATAGAAATTGGGATAGTTAAGAACATATAAAAACATGAACAAATAAAAATTACGAGTCATAACACAAATAAGGATCAAGAGGAAAATAATAGTGGAAGAAACATTACTAAATTATTGCATCATAATAATTTTACATAATTGATTATAGGAGGGATTAAAGATATTCTAAGTAAAATATAATTATTTATACATAAAATGTAAATAATGGGAAATATGGACTAATATATCACAACAATATAAAATGGAAATTTTGTGGAATGACATAAAAGTTGTGCTTTAATTGATATAAGAAAAAAAGAATACCTTACCATGAGAGTGTGAATTCAAATGATTTGGAGGAGAATCTTAAGAGATTGAGGGACCTTTTTAAGGAATATATATATGTGATTAAATGTAATGATGTTCTTTAAGGGTTTTTTAGTAAGGACAAATGAGAACATGGGTGGCAATATATATGAAAAGAGAGTGAATTCATTATTATTTCCCAGACATAAGTTTTGAAATCTATATAATAAAATAATCAAAATCACAATAAATCCCACGGTTAGGGCCATTTTTTCAACAAAATATGGTTATTTTAATGATTTTATATGGATAAAAGACAAAAATATTTAAATAAAACCTATTTTGATGTGTAATTGAGTTATACTCTTCAAGAAATTATATCAAAACCATGATATATATTATTTGTTTCGGATGATTTATAATAGTTTTATAAAAAATACAAAATAAATATAAAATAACATTATTTTAAATGGTAAACATATATTCGGTCGTGGATACCCTTTATTTTATTTATTACCTTATTTTTTTCATTATCTTGTCATTGTACACACTGTATATTTATAAGGTATGTAATGTTTTCTGTAAAATTCGACATTCTTGGAAAATTATGAAACATTTTTGGATTCCTAATTTCTCCATTATATTTCAAATAAAATATTATATTTATAAAAATAATTAACAAAATATAAGATTTTTTTAATTTTTTTTAAAAAAATATTAGTTTTTGATAAATGGTGGTGTTTTTACAATAATAGTTTCCAAATGATTATATAAATTACAATTTAAATCATAGAAATTATATTATCATATAAATTTAAGATATATTTATAATAATATTTTATTAAAATATTATTTATTTAAAAAAATTATTTTATAAAAAATAATTTCTAAAGTGAAATAGTATATTACCTAAAAATAAAATGTCGTTTTTATCATATAAAATTAATTTTTTATCACACAATTTATGTAATCTTTTATATAGAAAAAACAATAGTGAATTAATATAATCATAGTCCCAAATAAAAAAATGATATATATATATATATCCATAGTATTATTGTTACATTTTTATATTATTTTTTAACTACTTTTCACTCCTAATCAATGTAATTTTCTTTTTATTGTGTTAATAAATATTTAATATAGTTAGTATTCATATTGTTAAAAAATTATGTTGACCATGTTACATTATATTAATTGTGTTGATTCTATATTTGAAATCAACTTTAGAAATATCAATTCATGGATGTGGAAAATTTTAATTTAATATAAAACATCTATGTACGATTGGATGCAGTTTTCCAAAAAGTTCAATTTTCAAGGAAATGATGGTTTCAAATTAACTATATAACTAGTAATATTAACTATATTAATTTATTTTCATAAATAGTGTTTTGTAATATAAACAATTTATTTAAAAAAATTCTCATTAAGGGTTATTTTAATTAATTATAATGGATAAATATTAGTATTTTGAAAAAGATTTCTGAAAAAAAAATTCATATATAAAATAATATTATAATAATATCTAGTATAAAGATGATAGAAATGTTAATAATTTAACTATGTATACCAAAGAGTACATATATTATCATTAAATAAAAATAAAAAATTTGTTTCATTTTAAATTAATTAAAATATAAAAATAAATGACAATTTTATGTAAAACGGTATTTTTTGTATTCTTTTATAAATTAATATTTTCTAATAAAATTGCATATATTCACCCCAGGTTAATTTTTATATGATTATATTATAAATGGGGTAATTTTTATCAAAAATTATTCTGAATGTTCTATATAATAATTAAAATATATTTTCATAAAAACAAATCAGAATAAATTTTTACGAAAACATATTTTGAAGATAAAAAGGCCATTAAAAATTTGATTGATTATTTTATAATTATTTTTTAATATATATATATGATATATATGCTTCCAAATTTAGATAATCATAATCATATCCGAAAATTTAATGAAAATGTTAAACTAATCATATCTAAAAAATAATTATTTGTTTTGGTTCGACATTGTGTATCCCATTAATTATCAGACATAGTTCTCTGTTTTAAAAATGCAGGCTTTTATATTCTCCGCCTATTAAAAATTTAAATCCCCAAAATCTAAACAAGAACTCATATCTTCCAATTTCTATCCATTAACTAGAACAAAGAAAAAACTAGGGATTAATACTTTTAAACTGCTTAATAGATACATGTGTATCAAATGAAAGTAATTTGATAACATATAAATAAAATTTATTTCCATAACTTGTGAATTTATAGGCTTCAATCTAAGATATCAAATTCCTATTTTCTAACATAGTCAATTTTGTGATTTTTTGGTCCCGTAATAAATGTTCATAATGAGCATATAAATTTACCAAAGCATATCCCCTATGAGTGTAAAAATTAGTGTGAAATAAGGCCCATTATTGTGCAATAGTTCCCAACAATGTCTAGATCAATATGTTGTTTTCAAGATATTATACTATTTATATATATTTCCGAAACTCGCCCACTTATGTTATCAAGATAAGGATGAATTTATTTGATAAACCACTTACTGTATACATAAAAAAATAGTTAGGTTTACCAAAATATATTATTATCCTTAAGGGTTTTTCTAGAGTTTTCAAATCTTAATCCCAAAACATACTAGAAATTTACTTTTATACCAACAAAAACAAGCCTGATAATTATTTCACATAAATTAAAGATTTCATAAAAAAAATTAAACATAATAAATTATTTATGATGAAGATGTCTGGTGTCTTTGGGAAATATTCACATTATATAACATGATAGAGCAGATAATACATAATATTTTTAAAAAAATTCTTTAATGTGATCATTATTTTACATCTATATAACACTTCATGGGATAACATAATACATACATAAAAAAAGGGTGAGATATAAAGATAGTTAAGGGATTAAAAATTGAATACCTTGATAAAAGTAACACATGTTAGAAAGTAGGAATATCAATGGGTAATAAAAGGGTGACAATCATAAACATGAACAATGAGGCATGATATAGCCTGATAATATAAAGGAAACATGGGAAATGTGACAACAACATAAAACGTATATCACAATAATATGTCAAGGATTTCTACCAAGACATCATGATTTTTAAATTCCCATAAAGTAATTTGGTTTACTCCTTTTCCCAACAAGACATCTAAGGGGAATAAACTTTTCCCAAAGCAGTGGATCTATATATAATTCTGGATGCACCTGTCACTTTTATTTTATTCCCATGCTAATGTACACCACATAAATCCTACAACATTGATTAATTTTTAACAATAATTTATTCCACTATAATGGAGTTTGGAATAAAAAAATGTTAGTCTCATGTAAAATTATTATATGTAACACCTTTGATTGGAAATAGTTATGGTATTCACTACACATTTTATTTGGCATGGAAAACCATGGTGATATTTCGGATGCAAAAAATGTCAATATAATTTTATAAAATTGGTATATAGGAAATAAATGGGTCCCTATTAATTTTTACAAAAAATTTATAGTAATATGGACATAGAAACAAATAACACAACATTAAGAAATTTAAATATATTCATCAAGTTAAAATGAATCACGAATAAAGAAGATAATATGATGACCCCTTATTAGATTTCAAAATGGTAGTAAGTGTACATAACGGTTCATGGGAAGGGTCAATAAAGTGAAAGGGGATTTCCATAATTATTAAAACTAATGTAAAGTAATGAGTTATTTAAAATAATATATCCCAACATGGAAAAATGAAAATTAAGAGTCATAAAATAAAATATGTTCCTATGTAAAAAACGAGAGTGTAAGATCCTTTATTAAATTCTTGTATGGTAACAGGTGTACATAAAGGCGCATGGGTGGGATTGATGAAGGTGAATGGGTATCTCCTAAAATTTACAGAAAATGGAATTAAATGGAGATAATGAAAAACAAATCTCAACATGAACAAAATAAAATTAAAAGAGTAGCACAAATGAAAAGAAGATATGGTGATCCCTTATTAAATGTTAGCATTGTATTAGTTAGATATTAAAGGATCATGAGAGGGATTGATGAGAGATAAAGGGGTATCTAATAATTTATAAATCAAATGGATAAAGAGGGGGACATGGAGAAATATATCCCAATATGAAAAAATGGTAATTTAGATACATGAAATAAAAGAGGTGCTTGAATTGAAAAGATAAGGGAGAAATCCCTTACCATAAGAGTGTGAACCATAATGGTTAGGAGGAACTCCGTCAGAGCTTGGGGTATCATTAAGTGGATTCTTGATATGTAATTCAAGAGTAAGTACATGAAAAAATGTTTTTTTGGTGAAGAAAAAATGGGTTGTTTGGTGGGATTATATTATAAAATAGAGGGGAATTATTTATTATTTTGAAAACATAGGGTTTGGAATATATGTATTATAATAACAAAAAAAAAATTATTCCATGTTTTTACCCTATGGTTTCTACAAATAAGGGTGGTTTTCATTATTATATAAGTTAGAGGTCTGAAATCCTTTCTGTAAGTTTGTTATATTCTTAAAGAATTCTTTTTAAAACCGTGAAATATAATATAGGGTTTAGACGATTCATAAAGGTATTATGAAATTAATAAAATAAAAAAATGTCTTTATCTTAAAAGGAATAAATATTTTTTTCATGAATACCCTTTATTAAATTTATTAAAATATTTTTTTCATTACAATTTCATTATAGATAATCTATATTTATATTTTATTTTATTATTACCCATAATTTTGACAGTCTCAGAAAATTATACAATCGTAACCACGTTATAATTACAAAATAATATCTCCAAAAATTATTAATTTTATAAAAAAAATTATCTACATTTATGTGTATATTTAATTTTAAAATAAGAGTTGATATTTATTGAAAATGATATTTTTTACAATAACAGTTTTTGAACCACTATTGAAATAATATTTAACATCATAAAAATTATATTATCATTGAAATTTTAGAATAATAATGTCATAAAATTTTATTTACTTCAAAACTGCATTAATTCATCAAAATGAATTGATTATTTGAAATAAATATTAACAAAAACTTCAATTTTTATTTGATCATAAAAAATTATAATTTTAATCAAACTGATTAAATAATCATTTATATAGTAAAAAATAAAAAATTAGAAAAATTAATAATTTCTATGAAATAGATATATATATATACATATATATATAATATTATTGTTACATTTTCTTATAGTCTATGTTAGTTTATAAACCCTTAGTTAACCTATTTTCCTTTTTCTCTGGTACTAAATATTTACTACAGTTACAATTCATATTATTCTAAAATTATGTAGACCTCACTAATTAGTAAAAATATTTATGACTGAAAATATAGAATCCATTTAATCAAAATGAATTCATGTATGTGAATTAATTTAATTTAATATAAAACTTGCAAGAATGACGGAAAATAGTTTTCCAAAAAATTTACAATCAAGGAGAAGATGATTTTTCTTTAAATATATAGCTACTAATTTTCATTATATGAATTTATATTCATAAAAATAGATATGTAATACAAAAAAATCATTTAAATCATACCTCGTTATGATTAATTTTAAATAATTTTAATGGAGAAACATTATGTAATTTAATATTGTTTAAATTGATAAATATTTTATCCAAAAAATAATTTTATACTATAATAAGATATAAAGATGATAAATATATACATTATTGAATCAGATATAATAAATAATACTTATTTTACATTTAAATCAAATTAAAATAATAATTATTCTTTTTAATGTATCACATTATCAAAATAAATGCCACTTTTTCATAAAGCAATCTTTTAAATATTATTTGAAAAATCTATATCTCCATAAAATCCACAACCATCAGTATACATTAAATTTTTTAAAATTATATTAAAAACATATTATTTATTAAATAAATGTTCTAAATGATCCCGAAAATAATTATAAATTTTTCCCATAAAATTAAATAAAAATGGTTTTTGAAGAAAACAAAATTTGTAGAACAAAAAATAATTATGAAAAATTGATTGATTATCTACTAAGAATATATATATATTTATTTCATAAAGTAGTTAATCATACTCTTGAATAAAAATTGATGAAAATCTCAAAAAGTCATATTAAAAAAATCATTGTTTCTACGGGTTTGGTGTTGAATATCACATATGTTATGAAACATATATTACTATTTCAAAAAAAAATGAGGAATAAAAAATTTAATGTTTGTTTGCTAGCTGTACACATCAAAATGGGGAGTATGATGATAACATAAATAATTTCAAGCTATCTTATAACATAATAATGAAATACTAGTAAATAAATATCTTTTGTGGGTAAAGTATTAATGTTATGTTCCCTATTTTGTTTTTGATATTCCCATAAGATGATTCATTTTTCTGTTAGTGTAGTTCTTCTTTCCAAATGTGGGAGCTCATTGAGATATTTCAATTACATTTTATTATTTTCATAGGTGAATAGGATTGGATACTCAAACCTCCCTATGGGTTTTGATGCATATTCTATAAATATATTAATTATTTAATACATGTTTTTAATTCATTTATAGAAATATTATTACTACTAGTTAAACTAGTTCAAAACAAGATTTAAAAAACACTAAAAAGGGAGTTTATCAGTACTAGAGAAGTGTTTAATACCATGGTGAGATTAAAATCCCTAGGATTTTATCGTCACTAGAAAATAAGTAATAAATGATCCCTTTATTAGCAAAATTAATGGCACTGATAAAGGTGAATACTATGGTAGGCTATAACAGCACACTGCAATACCCGTGATGTGTTTTGTAACAACACCCAATGGAACCTTAAATAGCATCAGAGAGAAAAAAAATTAATTACCAATATAAAATTAAAAAATAAATAAAAGAGGAAAAAAATATTATTTCTATTTAACACATTTAATTATTCCCTTAGATAAGCACAAATTCTAACATACATTAAAAAGCATCAATGTTCATTTTTTTCCTCTGACCTTACTCATGATATTTTCTAGAAACCCAATACCAAAGAAAAAGAACAAAATTTTGTAATAAAAAACTATTATGATAGTAAAAATATATTGAAATAAATAAAATAAAATGTTTTTATTTTAAACTAAACTTTGATTCATACGAGGAACATTGTGTATCAAATTGAGTTGTAGTCCATTTATTCACATGACACCATTTTTTTGTCACTCATCAAGAATTATATTTGTGAAAATTATATAAAATAAAATAATATATAAATTATACAGAATGTAATTTTGAAATAGAAAATATATTTATGAAAAAAAATATATGCACATTTTCTCAATTTTGGTGATACGATGTGCGTTTAAAAATAAATGACTATTATATATTGAAAATATGCAGTTGGAGTAAAACTACTCACACCATGTGTTGGATTGAGGATAAGCTAAATCAAACACACCAAAAAAAATTTATAGATCATTTTATAAAATTATTAAAACAATATAAAATTATTTTCTCAGTTCTGGGTATCTCACTTCTCTATATAACTAAGATGTCATTATAAATTGGAAACACACAAATTGAGACATACCAATCACATAATGTGTACATTTACATGATGCTTAATCCAACATGTCATGCTGGATTTATGAATTATTTTTATAAATTATGAATAAAAATCAATCATGTTTTCTAGGTTTCCAATGTGTGACACCTTTTGAACTAAAATGTCAATTTTAATAATATAACTTACAGTTTGAGTCATATTGGGTATATCATTTATCTATTTTGGGGGATGATTATCTTTACACATCGTAAATAACCCCTCAATTGTTTTCCTAAAGTATGAAAACAATATAAATGTATTTTTTTTGTTATTGAATACTGGAGTACTCTTTTTTACTAGAAATAATGTAAATTTTAATTAAAAAGATCCAGTTGGGGTCATTCTGGTCATAATGCGCATCAAATTTAAGTGTGGGGGATTTATACACATCCTATGTTACTTATAAATCATTTTACTAAAGTATTTAAAAAAATTAATTTGTTTTATTAGTTTTGGTTTTGTCACTTTTAATTGTAACTAAAATAACATTTAAATGTGAAACATCCACATTTAGTTATAGTAGCCACATCAGGTGTTGGATTGGTGTGATACTGATTCCCACATATAAAATATTACTTATAAACCTTTTTTATAAATTATCAATACAATCCAAGCATGTTTTATTAGTGTTTATTGAGTGTCATTTTTTTAACTAAAATGTCAATTTTAAAAAGATAACAAACACTAAGAGTAAAATCGAACACATCATGTATCTGATTAAGGTGTGGTTGATTCCTAATTAGAAAAATTAAATTATGGATTATTTTTTAAAATTATCAATATAATACGAATGATTTTTCCCTATTTTGAGTATGTCAATATATTTTTAACGAAATTAATTTAAATTTTTAATAAGAATATGTACATGGAGTCATATCGTTCACATCGTGCATCAGATTTAGGTTAGGCTAACTCCAAAAAATAAATAATAGAATATGTATCTTTCCTTTAATGTAATATTACAATATGAATTCATTTCATCAGTTTTGAGTACATCACATGTATTTATTATTAAAATTTCATTTTGAACTAGAAACACACACTTTGAGTCATACTAGTCATACCTCATGTAGGTTTGAAGAGTGATGGATTATTATATCTAAAAAGTGAATTATGAATCATTTTACTAAATTATCAACCCAATCAGATTTTATTTACTTGTTTTTCACTGAGTGACACTTTTTAAGAACTAAAATTTATATTTTAACCTCATAACAAACAGTTTATGTAGTAGTAGAAATATCTTGCATCAGATTTAAGTGAGGATAATTTATACATATCCAATTTGATATAGGGATTATTTTAATAAACAAATAAAACAATATGAATGAATTTTATCCATTTTGAGTTCTTCAGTAGATATTTTAACTAAAATTAATGTAATTTTTAAATAAAATGACACAGTATGAGTCATATCGGTCACACCATGTGTCAGATCGAGTTTTGGGTGATTTCAACATTTCCCAAATGACATATGGATAATTTTCCTAAAATTCAAAACAGTATGAATGTGTTTTATTAGTATTCTATATTTTACTTTTCTCTTTTACTAAAATGAAATTTTAAAATGGAAACATGTCCATTGAGTCATACATGTGACATTATATGTCAATTTTATGTGATATTGATTCCTACATGTGTAAAATTAATTACGAATAATTTTATTAAATTTTTAAAAATATTAGGAATGGTTTTAATTTTTATGAGTGAATCATTTTGAACTAAAATATCAATTTTAAACTAATAAATAAAAATTTGTGACATACCAGGAACATCATGTATCATATATAGGATAAAATGTTTCATAAACATAAAAAATGGATTATGTGTCATTTTATTAAATTATTAAAACAATAATAATTCATTTACATAATTTTGAGTATGTTAGTACTATTTTTTACTAATGTAAATGACCATTTTAAATAATAAGACACACTTGTGGCCATATTGGGAAAAAAATGTGTTCGATTGATTTTATTTTGATTTATAAACATCTCAGATAACATGGGGAAGTTTTTGGATCTATAAAAAAATATGAATTGGTTTTCATGGATATCAGAAGGTCAATTTTCATTTTAACTAAAAAGAAATTTCAAAATAGAAACACACACACTAAGACATGCTGGTTGTATTTTTTGATTGATAATTTTCAGAAGAGTTTCACCACATAAAAATGATATATGATTCATTTTACTAATTTTTCAATAAAATTCAAGTGTGTGTTTTGTATGTATCTAGTTAGACACATTTTTGAAATAAAATGTTAATTTTAAAATAATAACTTACTCTTTGAGTTATAATGGTAACATTTTGTATTGGATTTGAGTTTAATATGACTACTACTCATCAAAAATGACATATAGATCATCGTACTAATATATAAAAACAATCCCAATATTTTTTCTTGGTTTTAAGTACATGATTTTTTTCTAATAAATTAATGTCAATTTTCAATATAAAGAAGCACATGAAGTCATAATTGTCACACTGTGTGTTGGATTAAGATGATAATGATTCCTAAATGTCCCAATTGGATTATTGATTGTTTTCCTAATGTATCAAAACAATCCAAATGTTTTTTATTAGTATTGATTATATAACTTTTCTTTTTTAACAAAATGTAAATTTAAAATGGAAATAAGAACATTGAGTTATATCAATTACATCATTTTTTAGTTGAACATAATAATTATTTCTTTCCACTAATAATTACATATGAATCATTTCTTTTAATTATCATGATATTCAGAGTGTTTTTTCTTGATTTTCTATGTGTCACTAATATTTGTTAGTGAAATCAATGTAAATTTTAAATAAAAAGACATAGTTGGAGTCATAATAGCAACACTATGCATCAAAATGAAGTGAGGATAATTCCTAAACATTATAAATGACTTACATTTGGTTAAAATAAATTATCCAAACAATACTAAATCATTCTCTTGTTTTTTATTATGTGATGTGTGTTTTGAACTAAAATATAAATTATAAACTAAAAACATATAGTCTGAGTCATACCGAGTTATCTATGAATTAGATCAAGCATTGTCTCATTGATTGTGTGACGGTTTTTTTCATTCAACTGTTTTATGAAACCAATAAATGATATTACATGGTCCATTATGATGGAAGGGAAACCCCATTCCCCTTGAAAAAAATCATGTTTTTGATAACATGGGGTTTCTTCTTCTCTGATAAAGCATCATGTTATCTCATTTGTTGTATTTCGTTGTTAAATAAATGAAAAACCTGAATCCCTATATGATATGTAAAAAACAAAATAAGTATCATATAAAAATGATAATGACATTTACATGAAAATATTATATGAAATTATAGAAAATTAATTAAATAAGCAGTATGAATCCAACATTTCATGATTTTTTTATAGATTATTGACGCAATTTTTTATTTATGTTATCTTAGATGAACCTTATAATTATAATATATCATGAAAAAGTGAATATTCAAACAATCCATCCCAAATAGAAAAAAAGAATAAATATGTGTAGGAAAAAAATTATAATAAGAGTAATACATAAAAAAAATATATTAAACATAAATATGAAACAATATAATATTTTTATAGAAAATTATTTTACTATGAAAACATAAAAATTTCTTATTTGGTTGATGAAATGAATTTATATTTCATTTACTACAATTTTAGTAGTTGTAATTTCAAGGAATGTAAAAATTTATAACATTTTAGGGGTGAAATGGTTTTAAGGGAGATTAATCTTATCGATGTTTTGGTGAATAAAGACATGAAATATAGAAAAAAGTCATCTAAAATAAATGAACTATATAAGAAGTAATGAAAAATAAATCAATGTTTCAGTGTATAGTTTTTTAGTAAAATAGAGAATGTATATAGTAACATTAAATTTACATATTCCATAAGGGTTTTCTTTTGTTATAGTCTAATCTTTGATGGGTTTAGTAACATCATCATGTTAAAAATTCATTTTCTCCATGAGTAGTAAAACATGTAATTTATATTATATCAAGAGAGTAGAGAAAAAATAATATTATAATGAAAAACATAGTTTAATAAAAATTATTTTTACCTTCTCATTGACCGATCTTTATTTTATAATGATTTTATGGACTTGTATCCTCTATATAAAATATAAAATCCATATTTATGGTTACCTCTAATATAAAATACATTGTCTATAATAGGAATGATATGAACTAATTGTGATGAACCAATTAAAGAGTCATCCTCGATTGAATATTCATATGGCAAGCAAGTGTTTTAGTCACTAATAGAAAAATAGACCAATTATTGTTTGTTGTATCTAAGACCTAAAATTAGTGCACTGCTTATGATTCTATTACAAAATGATGCACATTTTCCACCTCAATAGAAAAAATAACCTTCATGTGTCCCATTTCATCAACTGTAACATATCATTTATTATCAAACAATATTATACTGAAATGTAGAATATTAAATAATTTATTATTGAACTCATATATCTATTTGATAATTCTATAATATGACATGTTTTCACAAATTTTATTTTTATCATTAGAACCAGATATGTGTATCACATTCCCAATAAGGGTAAATATACTGGTTTTCATTATACAATAGTCATCATGTTATCTAAAATATAATGTATAACCTTTTATTACAAAACCTATGTATATTATAACATTATCATTCGATCACATGGCTAGACAAACAATATATTTGGTATTTAGATTTGGATATTTATATAACTCCTTATAAATTTGAATTCTAAACCACCCAATAAATTTATGATTACGTGTATTTATACCCATCCATCAACATATAATGGATTCTAATCTGTATGAATTATTTTTTTGGCTTCAATATATGGATCAACATCTCCAATATTATGTAAAATGTAAAGGTGAAGTTTCTCCCTCTCAATGAAGGTAATTATAACTTTTCAGTCTTGGTAGTGTGTATGATGCTGGAGGATGATTATTCCTCCTATTAACCTTCACCAGTTACAAATATTCCCTTATCCCAATGTCAATCACATCCAACCTATCCTTGATGTAATCTCTTATTTTTCCAACACCATTTAGGAGTGTGAAAATAACACTATAAAATATATTTTTTCTATATGCCTGGCATCAATAAAATTGATGACATTCAAAAAATTCAATTTGGGTATTCAAATTAAATTCATATCTTCTTAAATATTGATGTGATAATGTTTTTTGAACTTGATTTACTAAAAATAGTGTCTATATCTTTTAGTTTATCGAATAATTTATAACAATACTACTCTTTTTCACACACCTAAACATGATTTATTAAATAAAAACTCACATAAGACAACTATGATGACCCAGATGTATAGTGTATTGGTATATTATGAATATTAAATTATGACTTAAAACATGAAACACAATATCTTTATTGAAAACATCCTTTACATGACCATAATATCCCCTCATACTTAGCATTGCATGGGATATCTCGAGGACATGAATTTGAAAAGAGTTCAATATAAAGCCATGTATGAGAGTAAAAAATGAAGAATATGAAAAATAAAATACATGTTAATAAATAGGAATATAAATGGAGATTAAAAAAATCTTGAACATAAAGGTATGATATAGCATGATTATCCTGCATGGAAATGTGGTGAGAACACTTAACATGGTATTAGCATGTGCCAAGGATAATTTCAAAAGGATCATTAGTAAAAGCTCATTAAACATGAATTATCACGATTAAACCCTCATTTCACTTGATGTGTCATTATAACAATATTTACCAAATTCATTAGAGTGCTATCAGGGCACACCCTTCTTAAACATTTCATTTCATGCATAATTGTGCCACATGGATCATACAACATGAAATCATTCAAATTCTTCATCTATTCCACGATAAAAGAATGTGAAATACATAAATGAAACCTTGTAATCAATATTTAAAGGTTCATAAAGGTGAATACCCTTGATATTGAAATTATCATGGTATTCACTACATAATTTTATTCGCTTGGAAAATCGCGGTGCAATTTCGGCAGCCTAATAGCGTGACAGAGGAATTCATAAAAATTGTTGATGAGAAAGAATGTGGTGTACCATCATATTTTAATTAAATTAATAGTAAGGGATTATATATATATATATTTCCTAACATATGTAATGGTGTTCAGATGCGTAATACAAAATAACTTCTTGAATGTAAATAAGAAGATAGAAATTCCGAATAGAAAGTTAGCATGGTAACAGATGTACATGGAAGGAATTAATGAGAGATAAAGGGATCCCTCATCATTAATAAATATATAGGGAAGAATGGGGGATCTTAAAACCATACCCCAACCTTTAATATTGGAAATAAAAACATATAACAATATTACAAAACATGGATAAATGAGAAAAGATGGAATCCCTTACCTAGTTGTTTGATCCCAATGGATTGGGAGAGGTTGGAGAGAGGCTTATTTGGAGCTTTGGGAACCTTGAGAGGATTACAGATAGATTAGGGAAGAGGTTTGTCTACCTCAAAATGCTTTTATTGAAGTGTATGTTGGATATTGGGTGGATTATATTGGAAAAAGAGGAAATACATTATTATGTATGTTTTGGAAACCACACATTTAACAAATCAAAACCACAATCCAACCTATATTTTTTCCAATGGTTTTTTCAAAAGGGGAGTGAAAAAAATTATTTTATTTTTCCAATGTCCTAACTTCTTAAAATATTAGGCTTTCTTATGTAGAGGTGAGTCACACTCTCAAGGAAATCATTTTAAAAAGATAAAATTATTTATATTTCATGGAGGATCCACTGAAGCTTTGTAAAATAAATAAAATAAAATAATAATCACATTATTTAAATGTTAAAGAATATATTTTCATAACATAATGTTTATTTTTTTTATTACATCACTATTGGGTCACTATGATTTCATAAAACACATTATATATTTAAAGGGTGTTTAATTTTTACCAAAAAATTTGATTGTCTCAGAAAATTATGTAAAATTAAACGTTGGATAATCTTGACATCCTGGTTCCAAAATTAGTATTCACTATATTTAAATAATTTTCTAAATATATGATTTAAAAAAACAAACAAACATTTAACGAAAATTCATGTGTTTGGACAAAAATAAAGTTAAAACATTAATAAAAATCACAATAATATTCATATTAGTTATATATTCATTTATATAATATAAAAAGTTATTTAGTAATAATATTTAGTTAAAATATTATTTAATTCATAAAATTCACTAATTCAACAAAATAGATTTCTTAATTAACAAAAATGATATTTTTTTAAAAAAATTAAAAAGTAATAATAATAAAATGTATTTATATTTTCAATACAAAAATAATCTAAATAATCATAGTACTAGGGTATCATTACATATCCCCTTATAACTCCCGCATATGACTGAAAGGTAAGGTGAGAGACGGTGACCAAATATTAGGGTGGCATAAATAACATTGCTTGGGTGGTAATCTCTATTATCTTCCACTTCTCTTCTAGGTAGTTCCTCTCGAGTTTAACATGTTGAAACCTGGATTGGGAATGGTCAAAATAGAAGGCCAATGATGCCACCTCCTTTTTGATATCTAAAAAATTGTCTTCGTGTGGGGATATTCTACTGGATGATGCAATCACATACCTTTTATGAGTAAATTGGATTTTTTACAGGCTCATATTTATACAAATCACGTGATCATTTTTTAATGGATATATTAGTAATGATTACCATTATTAATAGTATTTAAAAAAACATAAATACTATGAATTTCATATGTTATATATCCATCTTACATAATAATACATTTAATTAGATCAAGGTGAATTTCCATTAATAAAAGTTTGTGTCATTACAATCTTTCCCCCATATGAAATTTCACCGTTGAAATTTCGATTTACATTCTATGCCAAAAACTGGTGCATGTACTTTTCCATCATTACATCCTCCAGTTCCCATGTTGCCTCTTCATACTTATGGACACGCCATAGTACATTGACCAGGTGGGGAGTATTTTTATGTAGAACATTATCTCTACCGTCCTAAATCTTTACTGGCTTCTCCTTGTAAGAAAGATAACCCTCTAACTAGACTACCTCTGAAGAGAGTACATGTGAAGGGTCTCATATGTACTTCCTTAAGAGGGATACATGAAAGACATCATATAATTTTCCATGGTTTGTGGATGTTCTAGTCGATAGGTTAAATCCCAGAAATGATTAAGAATCTCGAAGGGGCTGATGTACCTAGGACATATCTTCCCTTTATTTCCAAACCGCATGAACTTATTCCTTGAAAATATGTATAGAAATATAAATCCTCCAACATTTATCTGAGGGTCTCATCGACAGTTATCTGTATAACTCTTTTGTTGACTTTGGGATACCTTGATATGCTGCTGAATGGTTTTCACCATCTCCGCCATTTCATCGACCATTTCAGGTCCTAGAAACATACGTTCACTGACTTCATCCCGACGCATCGGTGTTCTTCACCTTTTCCTATAAAGAGATTCATATGGTACTATTCAGATGCTTGAGTGGAAATATTTATTGACAGGGAATTCAACCAGTGGAATAGGTTGGCCCTATCATACTTTGAGGTCCATAGAACATGATCTGAACGTACCATCCATTGTCCGAATTGTTTGGTAGATTAAAAATTACTTTGAGGATTATAGGCCATACTGATGTTTAGTTTAGTTCTTTGAGCATGTTAGATACTTTTCCAAAACATCAAGGTGAATCTTAGACCACAATAGAATTCAATAGATAGTGGTAATACAAGCATCCTTACCACTAATTTTATGTAAATCCTTTGAAGTTGATACAATGAGAAGCCCTCTCAACTCTCTATAAATTGAACTTTCATTGTATGATTATCCACAACAATTCATATATCATTGTTTCTTCTGGACATTCTTACAATTCTAGTGAAAAAGTCCATGGTAATGTTCTCCTACTTCAATGTTTGTATGGACAATTTTTTCATCATCCCCTTATACTTTTTCCTATCAGCCTTCACCTTCTAATATACTATACACATTGATATATATTAAGAAATATCCCTTTTAATATTGTCGCACAAAATGTATTCTCGTAGATCCAGATACAACTTTGTGCTCCTTGGGTGAATAGAGAAGGTTGATCTATGTGCGTCATTCATAAGATTTTTCTTTATCACTAGATCATCTGGTGCATATAATTTTCACCCAAATATCACATATCCATCCTTGTCAACCATGAACATAGAGGATTACCCATTTATGAAACCTTTAACCCTTTTCATAATTTCTACATACATTTATTAAGCATCCTTTATTTTATCCAAGAGGGATGGTAGAGAAATAATTTGTGAAAGGATTGATTATTTTCATCACATAATGGTTCTCATGTCAATCCACTAAAAATATAAAAATATTGGATCATTTTCAATTATCATCATTGATAAATATTTGGGATCCTTTCTACATAGTGCATACACTACCTTGTTTTCCTTACCAGTATGGTAGTGCATTGAGTTTTCATAGTATTTGATCAGCTCTAACCATCTTCATTTTTGCATATTTAACTCTTTATGTGTGAATATATACTTGAGGCTTTTGTGGTCTGTACATATTCTACACATCCCTCGAAAGATGTAATGTCACCAAATATTTAATGCAAAGATCACTGAAGCCAACACTAGATCATGTGTTGGATAATTTTTCTCACTACTTTCAACTATTTTGAGGCATATGTGATGACTTTATCATTTTACCTCAAACTAAATAAAATAGTAAATTATAAAATTTTCAAGAAGAACCTTCCCATAACCATCAACATGTGATACAACACTCATAGATGATTTTTCCAAATGATTTATTATCATTTCTACTGGGGACTCAATGTTCTTCGAAAACATAAAATATATACTAATTGAACATGAATTCAAATACTTTACGACATACATTACATTTATGTATTAATTAAATGTAATTGATTCATCATTACCCATATTATCATAGGACATCCCCTACTCCATTGATCAAGGATTTTGATGATGCTCATCATGCATCTCAACCCTTGTAATAGAGAATCATCTTCGATAATTCCCGACTTCTTCACAATTGTGACGTAGAACCATGTAAGATTACTTATATAGAGTATTGTTTCTATCAATCATATTATCCATTATATTATGAAAATTTGATACTTTTACCTTATTTTCTACACATAAAATATCTCCTTGCCTGGGTGTTACACTACCCTTGGTGCCTCTTTCCACATTTTTTGCACAATGGAAATTGGTTATTATTTCCATTATTACCTTTATCGGATGGAATTTCATGAGATGTAATCTTAATCTTCCTTTATATCCTTCGGCATTCAAAAAGTTACCAATTGTTAATCGCGGGTTATGATATCTGGTTTGGCATAATTACAATATGTCATACTTCAACATCCATTTGATTGGGAATCTCATTGGAAAAATCGTCACGTTGCCCCTCACATCAGTTGATAGCCATATTACTCATATTACAACCCATTTTGTAGAATAATAGGAAAATTAGGGATCATTATCTTAACTAGTTTAACACATAAAGGGGAATCGAATGAAAAAAAGGATAACTTATAAATTACACCTTATTTCCTTAACTTATTAATTTATTGGCTCCAATCTATTATATCCATTATGTAATTCCGATCATATAATCTTAGGGGAATTATTTAATTCCCTTAATAATGGTTTGTACTATGCTTATTAATTTACCAAAGCATATCCCCCAGGAATGTCCTAACCTATAGTGAAACAAGGTTCTTTGTCATGTACCGGGACACCCTGGGTCAAAAACGAAACTCCTTGTTGAAGTTTTAACGAATAAATACATTTGTACCCGATCTACCTCTACCTTCTCATAACAAGACAAGGATTTTTTTTATAAACATCATAGTCAATACTCACCAAAATTTAGGGATGTTTTTATTATACTTATTCTTATCTCTGAGGATTTACTATGTTTTTCTAATCCTAAACCAAAAATTAAATAACCCTATCCTATAATACCAATTATTACAACCCTTCTCTTTATTACATGCCTAAACATGATTTATAACATAAAATTGCAGTTAATAGATGTCTGAGGATTGAGAGTTCTAGTGTCTTGGGAAACTAGGAACCTTACATAACGACATAAAACATGAAATACAACATCTTTATTGGAAATATCCTTTACTTGAACACTAAATTACCTCATACATTGCATCGCATGGTATAACCTGAGGACATTTATAAGAAAAGGGTAAGCTATAAAGCCCAATAAGGAAATAAACAAGGCATAACAGTAATAATACAATACATGTTTCCCAATAGGAATATTAATTGAGCATAAAATAAACATTAATATAAAGGCATTATATAGCATTATTATCAAAACATGGAAATGTGGATGGAACACTTAACATGGTATTAGCATGAGCCAAGGATCCTTGCACATGGAGAGTGTGTAAACCCTCATTAAAAATGAATTAGAATACGTAAACACACATTTTACTTGAAATATCATGATACTAATATTTAACCAATTCATTGAATAACTATCATGGAACACCCTTTATAAACATTTAATTTCATGCACAAGTGTGCCACATGGATCATACACCATGGAATCATTCGACATAATAATTTATTCCATGATAAAGGAATGTAAAACAAATAAATGATACTATATAAACAATAAGTATATGTTCATAAATTATAATACCCTTGATATATAAATGGTCACGGTATTCATTACATAATGTCTTTGGCCTGGAAAATCATGGTGCAATTTCGGTAGCATAACGATGGGACATAATAATTCATAAAATTGGTGGATGATAGGGAAAGGGGTTTAAAATAATATGTACATAAAATTTATAGTACGAGGGTCATATAGACACATGTCCCAACATATTTAATGGAGTTTATATGCATAATACAAAATAATTTCTTGAACGTAAATTAGAAGAGAGAAATTTCTTACGGAATATCAACATTGTAATGGTTGTACTATGAAAGAATTAATGAGAGATATAGTGGTCTATCATCATTAAAAAAATGAGGGGTATATGGGGTAGGTGCGAAACCATACCACATCATTTACAATAGAACATTAATGGTTATAACAATATTAAGAATGTTGGATAAAATGACAAAGGTATGAATCCCTTGTATGTGTGATACGAAAGGCATGGGGGAGACTTGAGAGGAAATTAATGGGAGCTTGGGGCATCATTAGAGGATTATAATGATATGAGGAAAATGTTTGGATGAGCTCCAAAGGCTTTTAGTGATGATTAAGTGGGTGCTTGGGTATGTTTATATTTGAAAAGAGAGATAATTTTTTATTATTTAGGTTTTGGACACCACACATTAAAATAATCAAAACCACAGACCATCCCATAGTTTTTGCCCGTGGTTTCTTCCAAAGGGGAGTGTAAAACATTATTTTATAATTAAAATGGCCTACTTTTTTAAAATATTATTCTTCCTTATGTGGAGGGGAGTCACACTCTCAAGGATATCATTTTAAAAAGATAAAATGTTTTTATAAGTCTTGGTGGGTCCACTATGGCTTTGGGAAATATATAAAATAAACCTAAAATCACATTATTTTAATGGTAAAACATATATTGCATGAACATTATGTTTATTGTATTTTATTACATCACTATTGTGTAATTATGATGTCATAAAAGAAATTATATATTTAAACGGTATATAATTTTTACCAAAAAAATCGACTCTCGGAGAAAATTTTGAAATAATAACAATGGGATAATATGGACATCCTGATTGAAAAAATAAATTAATTTTATCTAAATAATATTAAAAATATTTAATGTTTTACTTTTAAAATAAAAACTATCATTTGTCAAAAATTCATAGGTTTTGATAAAAATAGCTTTCAAACCATAATAAAAATCAGAAACATATTCATAATAATTATATAGTCATTTATATTATATAAATAGTAATTTAGTAATAATATTAATATAAAAACATATTTAATTCAAAAATACCATGAATTCATCAAAATATATTTCTTATCTATCTAAAAACGTTATTTTTGTTTTTAAGAAACTATTTACAATGTAGAAATAATAAAATGAAAGTATATTCTAGATATAAAAATAATGTACATTATCATAGTACTAGGGTATCATTTCATAACCCCTTATAACACCCACATATGTCTGAAGGGTAAGGTGTGAGATGGTGAATAACTATTGGTGTGGCTAAGATAACATTACTCAGGTGGTAATCTCTATAAACTTCCACTTCTCTCATAGGTGGTTCTTCTCAAGATAAACATGTTGAAGCTCATCTTAGGCTTAGTTAAGAGCGAAGTCCAATGAATCCACCTCCATTACGAGCTACGACAGATGGGATTAGTATGGAAAATTTGGTTGGATTGGCCTAACACTTCCTTTGTCTCAGTAAATTGGACTTGTTAAAGCCTTCTATTTATACTAATCTCGTGATTAGTTTTTAACGACTATATTAGAAACAATTAAATTTCAAAATGGTATTTTAAAATATGAAAATATAAATCCAATGAAATTAATATGTTATATAACCATTTTACACAGAAAATACATTTAATAATATCAGGAGGAATTTTCATAAATAAATGTTTGGGTCGTTACATAGTCGATCACCCATTAATAGAGATGGAGTTGCATATTGTTATGTATTCACATCAAATACTCTAATCTAGGGTAAGTATTTATTTCATCGAGATAAATATTTTTATTTAATTAAAACAAAGACTTTGTGGAATGTTTCAAATGAACAGATTGTTCGAATTCCTCAAAAATAGGAGACCCGAAAAATCCATTAATGTTATAGCCTAATAAATTTCCATAAGTAGGAATCTCATTAATATTAACATAAAATATGGACCTAAATGTAAAATATTCACTACTATGAGAATCATACATTGTAACTTATGTATCCCATATTAATTTTAGAACATTGGTACATGTATAAAAATATAAAACAATATCATTACGTGGGTTCTTTGGTCGAGATTTAAGCAAGGAAAACATAGTGTATTTGTGTTGAATTCATAACCATGGTGGAATGATATAATTTATAATCAAGACGTTCAAGTACTGTCATTAATACTATATAAAAATTTGAATTATTCCATATTTAGATCATATAAGACAAAAATTTCACATCCATTTTATAAATTTAGGATACTCATAATAAATTTTCTTCCAGTAAGAAGAAACTGTTGTATAATATATGTTACAATATTTAATTATTTTATTTGTATGACATGCCAATTTTTTGTGGTTTTATAACATCTATATGGTCTTATAATCCTTCAAATAATGTGGAATTACCATACAATTTTTGAAGGAATTGATTCAGTTTTCTTGTACCTATCCACATCATGATTTGGGAAAATTTTTAGTGATTCATGTTCCTTGAAAAATATTATCCAATCACATGGAAATGTATTTTATTTTTAAGATATCATGACCATTGAATGATGAATTCTTTGAAAAATATATATTCAACATGGATGTTCATTTTATTTTGGTAGAATATCAATAAAAGACCAAGTAGTTCTGTAAAGCTACTGTCACTGAATCCACTAATAGTTATGAAACTATATAACTTCAACACAACTTATAATTTTGTGTATTTAGTACAAATAATATACAATGGTATCACAACAATTAAACATATATAATATATTTGGATATTCATGACAATCATATGAAATATCCTTTTTTATTTGTTCCATGATATCTCTATCATTATTTGCACTAGTATTCGTTTAAAATTATCCATAAACCATAGTATCATCCCAATCGGTGTGCAAAATCATTTTTTCAAATTTTTTTCCCAAAAAAAATATCTCTGATATATTCTGTGACAAATAATTTTTTTCCAAATCTTCCATACTAAATTTTCTTACATAAAAAAAGTAAACATGGAAAAAGGATTTGAAAATTTTTGTATACATTATTGATTGCAGACTTGATGACCTTTTTACCTCCACATTCATACTTCTTACTCAGATGATTATCACGAATCAATTTTTTATTCATATCCTTCCTATTATTTTAGTAAAATATTTTTTTTAAATAATAAATAAATAAATACAGATAAGATATTAATTATAAAAGGTGGATGATAGAGATAATTGTAATAAGGGGAACCCAATATTTTATTATTTCAAATAATTTCAGTTTCTTTTGACAGAAATTGGTAAATGAATTAAAGAAAACAATTACTCTACTATTGTCGGCATTATCATATGAATTCTTCCAAATATGGATGTTATAGTAAATTATCATCCTTACCGGCTTCATCTCTCATATAGTTATTATTGTATTTTGTATCTTGAGACACGTCCCACATCTATTATTGACATGTTCCTACATTCCATGAACTACTATGTGTAGTAGTAATCAAATATTTGGAACCAATGATCATTTTAGGTGACTACTACTGAGGGTAGTTTAGGAAAAATAGATTATATGGGGGATGAGTCTCAAGAAACAAAATTCAATATATACTATTTGGGATATAATATTGTTGAGGGTGAAACCAACTATTTATTACATTAAATAATGGGGGTGATTGTCATTTTTAATAGTTTTTATTCATAAATAATGTAAAAATACAACTAAATTAACTAAATTATTTTTTTCCTATTGAAAATAATATCAAATCATATAGAATAATTCTCATATAAGGTAATTTCATTTCAATATATAGACTTTTACACTTTATCAAGATTAAATTTTATAAAGAAAATTAAAATAAACTTGGTTCCACATAGACATAAATTTTTTGTCTCATCTAGAGAAGATATAATGGTATAGAATAAATAATATTCCTGAGTAGAAAATAAATAGAGAATTAAAAAACATCCAAATAATGAATTTAAATATTTTAAATCCTTCATTTTTATTACATATAGATATTTTATTAAAAGAATTCTAATAAAATCCCATATAGTGGTAACCATATATGGTGATCTCAATGAATATTAATAATAACTCTCATTAAAATATGTTTTATTCTATAATGAATAATTTATTGTTAGAATAGATTATATTTCGGGGAATAATATATTCATTATTTGAAATTTATTAAAATATTCAAATCATATTGGTTATAAATGTTTATTTAGAAGCATGTATGACTCAAATGATAACATTCATATATTTATATATTGATTAGTAATCCATCATTTTTAAAAAATAGAAAAAATTGGTTATTTTGATAATTATACTAATTTAGTACAAATTATGGAAATAGAGATATTATTTTCCATAAAACTCAATAAATCATTTATGTGATCATTAAAAAGATTTTAAAACTATATTATTAAATATATATTTAAATAAATAAATTTAAAAGGAATAATATGATGTTTTTCTATATTATAGATTATAAATAAATTATGTAAATTAGATAAATATACTTATTTTCCTAAATAAAAACCTAAACAACACGAGAAGTGTTATTATATTATTATATATAATATATTTTTACATAATAATGTTGATATGCCAACTTTTTTATGTTCATAAAATCAGTATATGTTATTATGTGTATCTACATCGCTGAAATAATAATCTGTGCAAACAAAAATAATTGTATTAATCATATTATGAAATATTTATCTTTCCTGACTAAAATCAATACACCTATAATAATCAATATTATTCCTATTATTAATGTATTAATACATAGAGGGGGTTATTATTTATGTTATTCTTATTATATTGTGAGTATGTTGAATAAATCTGACCTTGTTATTTTGAGAGATGAAAATAAAACATTTGACTCTAGTATATTGTTTTTATTAATACAAACATAATTGTATCACAACATTGACATTTTAGTAGAGTTTATTTTAACGATTGTTATTTAATATAATAATCTCAATATTGTATCTTTTGTTTTTCAAAAGAATTGATATTATATGAATTATAGCATGGATAATTAGAAATGTATAATTAGTATATATTTATGATTAAATAAGAAAAAATTTGAGATTATTTTATAATAATCACCTAAATACATTAATTATACATTAATTCATGTTGAAATACAACCATCAAGAAAAAATCAATTCCAATTGGGATGGATATTTACTTTTATATATTTTTTCATTTTCATGGGAGTAAAATAAATAAGAATTTCACATTTGACATTATAGTCCAAACATAAACCGTCAACAACTTGTAGAACATATGAAAATTAATCAAAAACATATTAATGGAATTTATGTTATTAAATATTCTAATGACTTTTATTTCCATTAATTATGGAAGTAGATAACTAATGTCAAAATATTTTTGTCTCATGTATAATGTTATTTGAAAACACATTACTTTTAGACATGATATGTGAGACACTTATTATAAAATGGAACCATAATAAAATTATACTTAAAATCATTTATGAACCCTATAAATACTTTTATAGAATATATATAAAAAGAAAATTGATGAAAAAATGAGTACAAATATTTAGATGAAGCCCTTAAATGGACTATTTAGTGCAATGTTTCATTATACACTAGTGAAATAATCATCCGATTATCTTTTACCTAGGAACCCATGTATTCTCATGACATGTAAGTGGTGGAAAACCATAAAATATTACACATCTCAATACAATAAAAAAATTATTACAATAGTTCAACAGAGAAAAACTCACTCTCTCCTTTAAAACCCCTTTAATGAAAACCCCCTTCATAATAACATGAAAATTATAATGTAACCCATGTACTTTGATCATTATATATTATAATAATAAAAAAAAATTCATATATGAATCAATAAGTGAAATAAATTAATGGTTGTATATATCAAAAAATATTATTCAAATTGGGAAAACTTATAAATAATAGATTAAAACATTTAAAAATATGAGAAAAGACATGAAACATTCGATTTAAAATCCATCCAACAACATTTAAAACATTGAAATGAAACAATAATTCCATGTAATTTTCTAACATAAATAACATATTGAAAAATAACCAAACATGGTATAATTAAAAAAATATTTAATAAAAATATTTAAACATAAGAAAAGATCCTTTCATGTTACAAAAATCATAAGATAACCGCTTATAAATCCTTAACCATTCCATGGATAACTATAACAGAATTTAAATCATAAAAAAATGTATTTAAAATATTCAGGTATTTGTGGATCCATGTTAACATGAATATGAATGGATCCATATAATTAAATGGAAGAAATCGGTGTGTGTATGTCTTAATACACTACAAGGAAAGAAATAAAAACTCTTAATGGATCAAAATAATCCTAGAATCATAGAAACCCACAATTATAAATTCATTCTAGAATGGAAAAATTGATGGAAGATGAATAAAAAGAGATAATGAAAAAGTAAAATGCAAAAAAATTATCGTCAAAGATGAAAAATGACAAAGGATCATTGTACAAATTAAAATACATTTTATCATAGCATTTATTCATCTAAGAGAAATTGTGATATCTTGTATGAGATCTTATACTCATTTAGGCCCTAGACTATTTGAGCGTTGATTTGTTCCTTCCTCATATTAAACCCCTAGATTTATTGAAGACATGAATTGAGATTGGAATTGTCGAGGATGAAAACTGACACGATGTGTCTTTCATGGAAATATGGATATTTCTTGACTGATTCAATTTCATTTAGGTTTATAAATAGATTTGGGTATATTTTATCAGTGATTCTTAAAATGCATTGATAAATATCCCTTTTATTGCCACTATATTAATAAGAAATGATAAAAGTAATATTTATCAAGGCTTTTCAATAGTGATATTGATACATTTTATCAGCTTTTTTAGCACTGATAAATCCTTATTTTTTCACCATTTAAAATTTCTAATAAAAAGAATTTTTATTAGTTCTGAAACATAAGCGTTGATAATGGATTTAAAATTGTAAATATGAATAAAATAATCTGTAAACATATTTATATATTTATGTATATTTTTATGAATTTTTTTAAATTATTTAAATATAAATTTATTTGTTTATAAATATATAAATACATTACCAAAGAATTATATTATTTATTTCTAACTTATAAATATATTGTTTTATAAATATAACAAATATACTTACATTTATATTAAAATATATTTATAATTATTATTTTTTAATTATTAATATATTTATATCATTATATAAATAAATATCATATATATTTATATTTAATATAAATATAAATATAAATTTATTCATTATTTAATAAAATTTATTATATTTTTTTAATTATAAAATTATTTATACCATTTTAAATATTTATATAATAAATACAAATCTACAATATGTGAATATAAATATAAATATAAATATATTAAATATATTCATTATTTATATAAATTTATTATAAATTTAAAATTATTAAAATATATATAATTATTAATTTAAAATTATATAAATATCTTTCCAGAAAACAATATTTTTTAATTATAGATTTATGACTTTAAAATAAATTAAATATAAATTTATAAATATATTTATTTAAACAAATTTAGAAATATTCATTTAACATTATTAATGAATATTTAATTTTAAATCTATGCATGTTAAAAATCAATGAAATTGAATAATTAAAAATTAGTACACTTTACAAATACTAAAAATGGATAAGTTTAATTAATTAAATATAAATTAATAATAAATATTTATATATATTGAAATAAATATGAATATATATTGAAAATATTAAAATATCATAAATAAATAAAAAAAATTAAAGTACAAAAAATGATAAAATTACAAAAAAAAATTAAAAAAAAGTTTTAAAACTATATTATTTAAAAACTATAATAAATTAATAATAAAAAAATAAAATTTACTAATTAATGAGATACTATATTAAAATTATCATGTTTTAATGAAATTATAAAATGAATACTAAAATATGAATAAATTACACAAAAACTAGGTGTATGTATTTCTATTTAAGATTTCATTAATTATGTAAATATGTGTGTGTGTTTTCTTATATATAAAAATGAATTAATTACATAAATATGTGAAATTAGTATAAATTATTTTTGATATATGTGAAATTGAAAATTGAAGCTACATTCAATTATGTCCATTACTTAATGAAATTATTCAGTATTTAGAATTTATATAAATTTTTTATTGTAAATATTTCTTCACTAAATATATGCCTTATTTAATGTAAAGAATAAATATTTTGTACTATATAAGTCATATTTTATGAACTATTATATACATTTATATATATATATATATTTAATATATATTATTAATTATTAATTATAATATATACATGTATATAAAATTTTTACATTTTATCAATATTTATTTAATTAAAAAAACTTCTAACTTTTTCATAATTTAATCATTTTAAAATTTTAATTGTTTAATTAGTTTATTTTTTTTATATAACTATATATTTAATAAATACTATTTATTAGTATTGATGACTTATATATTGTATATTAAATTTGTTCATTTTTATCAATAATTACTTAATTAATTAAATTTGTATTTTTTTTACTTTACGCACTTTGCATTTTTATTTGTATAATAATTTAATTGTATTTGAGACTTTATCATCACTAATATAACACTTCTATTGGATACCATTTATCAGTGCTAAAAATAATGCTATGGTAATTTTTACCATTTATCAACGCAAAAAATAATACACAGATAAAGAGTACCATTAATAACTACTTAATAAAAGCACTGAAAGAGGTTGCATTTTATAATCACTAAAAGTGTGAAAATAAATAGAACCTATTTCAGCGCTTTATCTAGCTTTGATAGAGGCCAGTGCTCTTAATGGACTATTTTGTAGTTTTGTTATCATTGTGCAATTTATTGATCAAATACATTCATATTACAAACTAATTTGTTGTTTTTTAATTTTTATGATTTGCGAATTGAAAATTTTAATGATATCTATTGATATAGTAGGTGTTGTGGTGTTTGGATCAGGCCAAGGAGTGGGGATTCCTATATATCTCAATGAAGGGAATTATAACACATGTATTTTGTTGCTACATTATGCGATGTAATGTACCATTTAAGGACATTTGATAAGGGCCAATGTGGTTCCTATTAAGGATAAAAAAATAAGGCCAAGTGAGGTGTCTTTTAAGGTCATGAATACATGAAATATTCTAATAATTTTAAATTCAATTTGAATTGAATCTATCTAACACTATATAAATTCATTCAATTAGGACTAAAAACTAAATGGTTCCAAGAATTGGTAGATATGAGACCTACGCATGGTAAACAATTTCTAGTTCATCTTGTTTTTTTGTAAATCCACATGAGAGGGAATGGTTATAAATTATCTCTAATATGAGGCCTACATATGGTTATTCCGATATTGTCTATTGGCAACATGATGAGAAAGGACGACATGAATCTTAGGGAATAAGGCTCAACGGGGAATATTTCAATAATGAATATAGGCTAATGTGGATATCGTATTCATAGGGAATATAACTAAACGAGGATGCAATTACCATGGAATATGGAACAGTGTGTATTTCATCAATATGAATATAGACCATTGGGGATGAGGTTGGGAATTTCATCTTTTAGGAGGCCCAAGATATTTTTATGGTTTCTAGATTAAACCGTAGAAAGGAATCCCAAATATACAGGTTAATATGAATCATATATCATGTATTTTTTATTCATAATTTATTCTGATATGTTAAAGTAGGTCCATAAATATTAACGGCATGCTGTAATGAATATTTTTATTAAAGGGGTAATAAAATGATATCGTACGAGACATGTGCATGGGTATAAAATTCTAATTTTGGATTATAAATGGCTTTATTGAGGAATGTATGTGGAATGAAACTAGTTCAAAGGTATATTTTTAGTTATAACTCACTAATTATACCCAATATGGTATCATTAATGAAGGTAATGTTGGTTATCACACATAATAGGAGTCCTATATATGGTGGCATAGTGATTGGATCAATATTAGGTTACCAATGAGGATATGATTGGGTATTATATCTAGTAAGGGGCATGTTTTATATCTCAGGCTCATTGGTTCAATAGAATAAGTTAAATATGATGATTCATTATTGTGGATGCTAATTCAGGGTCAACCAATATGAGCATCATGATGAAGGTGTGGTTTTATCAGAACGTCATCATAAAAATAGTCATTATAAAGAGAATACATGATTGTAAACTCCATGAGGCCCCAATTAGTTAGCGATTAATACCAGTAAAGTATGAATTTTAATCGAATACTTGATTTTTGGGGAAAAACTGATGGTAAAAATATGTTTATGGATCATAAGAAGTCATGTACAGGTCCTGGTAAGGTTTAGTCCCATTGTATGGGATATGGGAAAATTAGAACCCACGTATGGGGACTATAGTGATGTTTTTCCATGGTATGAAAATAGGATAAAAATAACCATAATATAAGAAATACGTGAAGTATCATCCAGTTATTGGTGGATAGATGAATTGGTTCCTTTGTATAATGAATGTGATGATTTGGAACCCTTGTATGAGACTTAGGATAAGTGGCATCTAGGTGTGGGACCATGGTTAATTTTTTCACTAGTATAGAGCATGGATTATGTGTTTCCCCTGAATGGGGAAAGGGAAATGTGTTACTCTATAATGGTGTAGGGAGAAATATTTCCCAAGTAATTAGGTAAGTAGATATTTTACCTGAGTATGTAGGTTAAGGTAAAATTTCACCCCTGTATTGGCTGAATATGGTGACTTGGGTTCATACTTACCTGGTATTATAGTCTTATGGTAGGCTAGGTGTGTAACATCAGAGATTGGACCACCTTGTAAGGTTTCCTCCACCTAATTTTTAATGTAACATATAATATTATTTCTTTTATTATGTTTTAAATTTTTATCAATTGTATAATGACATTAACTATCCCTTTAATTCCCATTATTCATGAAATTATCTTTGAATTAAGAAGTCACCTAATGAATAAGGGAGGGTTGGATACACATACAAGTGGCCTTGGTCATCTAAGACTCTATTAATGGCCTCATATTTTAACCTCTATCTAGGAGTTTAAAAATAATAATAATGAGTCCTATTTATAATAGAAATGGGTTTAGGGAATGTTGTTAGGTGGGTGACCTCCATTCATTATCTAGTAAAGTAAACGGGTTCATATAATGGGGTGAATGATGGGAATAAAAAATAAATATCTGAGAGGCCTAACATGTAAGGGATTATAAAAACAGATATAGGGTGTATAAATGATGGGAACTCAATGGAAGATGACCACCTTAATGGAATATGGTAACATGGGATAGACCTAGGAACCATATATCGTTCACTAACAATTACAATATCTTCACCCTTAAAAATTGTGATAAAAAATACTAACCCATCTAGGAAGAAATTTTACCATATATTTGAATATATCATGGACAAAAATATCTTATTCTACACCTCATTTACATTCTATAAACATAATGTTCATTATGTAATATCAATGAGGATGTGTAAAAGAATGGATACAACCTTGGGAATAAAATAAAATTATTTCTTCACCCACCTTCCACTTCCCTTCTCCAAACCTAATGAATAGATGAATTTGAAATCTATGTTATTGATCAAAGGTCCAAATAATTTAAATTTAATGTGTACATCAATTAAGAAATGTGGGGTTTTTAATTTGGTTATTCATTAAATTAGATGTTTCCATTTTGTTGTCTTAAGTACGTTATTCATCCATTTCTTTGTCTAAAATCACTTGTGATTTCTAATTAGAAAATTTTAGTTCATCAATTATATTATTTAACTTCATCCTATCACAATAATAATTTTTTTGGTTCAAATAAATTCACATGACTATAGTAGTGATTAATTTTTTTAAAAATATTTTTTACCATTATTAATCAAACTAATATGATTCTGTATCTATCTCACATAGATATATTGGATTTTAATAGATGGATAACAATATTATGTATTTTTTATATATTATCAAATGAAATATTTGTTGTTATTTTATGTTATTTAAACCTCAATTTTTTTTAATTTGAGATACAATTCAATGATTTATTTTCTTTTTCCTCTTCTCTAAATTTAATACATGTAGATTTTGAAATATTGTATGATATTATAGGGTTGATATATCATTTATGTGATTTTATATGTTTCTAAGTTATTAACCTTGGTGTTTTTAAGGTTTAAACCGATGAATGATTTTGGGTTAATTAGGTGGTATGTTAGATACTACTTGTATTTTTGAAAAATAAAATATTTTTTGGGAAACAATCATTGTGAGTGGAGCTTTGCAGTGAAGACACAGTCTAATTGACCGAAATATCTACCATTAGGGAGAGCTCTGTGATCTAAAAAGTTTTGTGGTGCTTTGCGATATTGAGAGAATTTCGGCAGAAATTTCAGAGCATTGCGATTTGAGATGACGTGGCACTGACTTCATGCAGAAGGTTCAACGGATGGTAGAATCGCCTATAAATAAACCTAGACCCTTATTAGTGTAAAATAGTGTTTTCCTAAAAACATTTTTTTCCTCAATTCAAGAAAGAGGTTCACGAAAGAAGTGTTCTTTGTGAAAGAAGAAGCTTCAAGTTAGGTAATTAAGCTCCATGAAATTGGTGAGTTCCGCATTGGCTTAGTGAGCTTCATGATAGAAGTCACTCTACGCTGACTTGTGCTCTACAACAACATATGATTTGTGAAGGCTTGAGATTTGTGATGGTCCATGATTTGTGAAGAAGTGTGCTCCGTGAGGTAGTGAGCTCTATGAATGTGTGTGTTTTGTGAAGAGGCAGGAATATAGTGATTGTTGCTTTGAGTTTTTCAAAATTGGGTGCTTCGCAAAGTTGAGTGCTTTGTGAAGGTGTTTCCAAAGTGTGTTGCCTAGAAATCAATGGAAAAGGGGTATTTATCAGTGGATAAAATTTGGACATCAATAGAGGATCTACCAATAGTGGATGATGAATTTGTTAATAAAAATGAATAGACCAATAGGTCTATAAACTATCATTGGATCTTATAAAGAAGTAGTGAGCTCACATCAGTTGAGAGAGCAGTGAGTACTCAATTTTTGATTGGTTGTAAACCAGGAGGGACAGTGGGAACAGTTCGATCTTGTAAACAGCAGTGCCCTTATAGTGGATTTGGTACATCAACACATCGCCGATGTTTTATCCTTGGATATATCCCAATCAGGGTGAACCAAGTTTAATTGTTTTGTACTATGCATTCTTTAAGATTCATTCATAATCTATAATGAGATAGAGAGAGAGAATGTGGTTTTTTCTAACTACAAAACAATATAATAGGGGAATTTGTTTTAATTTGTCACATCCTGATTCACTCCACCTCATTGTATCTATCCTAGTGACCTAACAATGTAATAATTTTTTCCCATTTAATCAAGCCCAAGAATTAACCTCATACCAAAACATCATCATTATAATTTTCATCATATTGTGTTTCATACTATTAAAAAATCACATCATTAAATATATCATCATTATAGACAAATATCATTATACATACATGTTTCCCAAGTTTCACAACTTTAGAATCTATGTAATAAACACCCTAATTGTAAAAAAAGTTCCCGCTTCAACCAATAGGGTAGACCTGGGCGATATAACATGATTCATATTTTTTACGAAAATAAAAAAAATTACATTTTAAGGCCCCATTCTTAAATATTACATAATCATCAGTTATGTAAATAATTTGAATTTTAATTCGCATTGGAAATCTCTTCATGTTTATAGAATTAGATAATTAAGTCATAACTCATAAATAAAAACATATATATTGCATGCAGACACTTATACTCACTATAAATTTATTTATAAAACAAAAACTAGATTAAAAAGAAATTTGGTTTCATTTCATGTTCTAAAAAGATAAATTTTACTTGATCCCATAATTGACTCTATACTTATAAAATTCTTATGAAAAACAAATCAAAACATAGGATGATCACAAAAATCTCAATAAGGATACAAAAAGAATGAAAACTATTAGTCTTGTGATAAAATTTAATCCATTAATAACTTATCATAATGTAAGAATTTTCATGATTAAGAAGATGCAGAAACACTTCACAGAAAATAATCTCATTTCATACATTTTTGTAAGCCAAGGATTACCATAAGGCCCATAGAAATAAATATATAACATATAAAGGTATCTGAGGACATAAAAATAATTAAATGGAATAACCATATAGTCCAATTCCACAAATATCAATAAATAGAATAACCATACTTCAAACATCCATACCCAATGCATTTGTGGTTATAATGTAACCACACGTTCTATGTTTTTCACGGAACCACCAATCCTTGGTTTATCATCTAACAGCCCATATTTGGTTTATCACATAACCACCTTTAAAAATTCCATGTACCATTATATAATCATATAACATAAAATCTTGTGATTATAATCATTTCACTCATATACCTTCATATGAAATCACATGAAATTATTTCACGATATTAAAATAGTCAACCTAGTTTCAAAAACATTTTAAACATCTAATAATGAGACTTTGGAATCCCAGTTTCAATTAAATTATTTAAAATCATGAAATAAATTAACATTTTAGCCAATAATTTACATATAAATATATTCATAAAAACATTAATAAAACATGGACAAGAAATATATGGTTCTAAAGAAAAAATCATTAAAACATTAAAAATTATTCTTAGTAAGAGTCCCTTGCCGCATGATGAACACTTGAATAAAAATAATTATGGAATAAAATTTAAAAAAATTAAATTTCATGATAATATACTTATTCTTTATATAACTAGTCAATAGGGATTTATATATACCTTAGAGGATAATAAAGGTGCATAACATAAACATATTTCACAATGAATGTTGATTGAGACGATTTCCTTTACAAATATAGTATCATTAAATTAATGAAAAATAAATGAATTAAATATTTGTAAAAAATATAAATACACTCAATATAAGTGGATATTCAATTTGAAACAACTAGGTGAATTTACACGTATTTGTGGAACAACCAAACAAATTACATGGATATTAAAGTTAATGCATGAAGATTGAGTTAAGATTTCCCGTAGAAAGATTATTTTTTAAATAAAATAGATCAATTTTGTGTATTCCTTATAAATACAAAAAAAATAATGTATAAATACATGAGTGGATATCAAAATTTATTTCTCACATAATCATATAACAACATAATCCTAAAGTAGGATACTAAACAAAAGAATGTTAATTGGATTAAGAAGTTCCCTAACCATTAGTTTTACTCATCACATTAAATTGTTATGTTCATAAATAATAAATGTAGGTTAATTTATAATTGATTGATTAAAATTTTCATGTTTATTATTCTTTTCATATCCCTTATTACAATGTTGTAAAAATTACATGATTATTTATGTTCATATCAGATGATTTGTCGATATTCGGTACATGAGTCGAAAATGAACTTGTTTTTATGTAAATTGTCTATGTAGTGAAAAGTCCATAACCTCCATAATTTTATTCAGGATTTAAATTTATTATATATCTAGTATATATGTATTTATAATGTCTATAATATTTGTAAATAAGAAATTAAATGAACCATTTATAGAGAAGGTAGGCCATAGGTATGCATGAACACTATTTTCATTTCATTATTATACTAAAACCATGATAATAAAATGATAGAAATGTATTTTAAAATAATAGTGTTATATTTATTTCATTTATTACTCAAATAATTAATAAACCCAACCTTTATATATTTCATGTATGACGGGAACGATTCACTTCACTTTGAGGGGGCAGTAGTCCACATTTTTCAAACGAAATTACCGTATTTAAACAACATAGAAAGAATAAAGGTATATTATAAATAAAAATTATAGAATCATAGAGACAATATAAATATAATATATATCATATATTAACATATTTACATCATAATGAACACCCAGGGAGGTGGTGGGAGAAAATTCAACAATCATCATTTTGTGAGGCAGTAGTTCACCTTACACAAAAAACAATATGTTCTACATCAATTATATGGAGTTGGGCATAATTTTAGGTGTAAAACATAGAATGAGAAAATAATATTATATTTTTAATTTTTTTGTTTTAAAATAATGTAATTAAGAGTTGTTAGGTGGTTGGAGAAAGAAAATAAATTAAATGAGCTTGAGAGAAGAAGTTGCCTCTAAATCGAGTAACTCCTTTTAATTTGAGTGAAATGTATTTCTTGAGTTACCTTCTGCCCAAGGTAGGGCTTCTAAGTTAAATTGATGTATTTTGAGATCTTATTTGATAATATTTCAGGTGATCCATGCGGATATTGTGGGGTTATTATGTAGGTAGAAGTGGTGCCCTTTTATAAAAGAGAGGATGGGCACTTTAGGAATGTCTTAAAATATTATTTTATTATAAATAGATTTTAAAATTATACTAGTTCAAAAGTGATATATTTCGAGGATATAATTATGATGTGTTGAAATCAACAAAAAATAGGTTTTATATTGGATTAGGTAATACAATGTTACCTTATCTTTTGGTTTTATCCCTTAGTTAAATAAATTAACTCTCACCATGTCTTATTGTATGTGTACACTATAAGTTTAATATGGTTACATTAAAATGACAAGAGAACCTCAAGTGATATTTAATGATACATTTAACATTATATATGTAAGATAGATGAAGCTAATATTTTTATGACTATTATATCAATTAATAAAATTATATATGTTTTAAAACCTCATTTATGTCAAATTTAAAATTATTTGAAAATTTCTTTTTGTTAAAGTCATAAATAATAAATTAATTCAAAAAAACAACATTAAAAAAAATATAACATGTCATAATCATCCATAAAATTCATGTATAATCATAAAAATGTTCAGATTACATTTATTTTAGTACATATAATATCATTTATTTTAATCATTTATTAATAAGGCAATCACTTCACCATCATTGTGTCGTAAATAAATTAATTTGTTTAATGTATAAAAATTATAAATAAATTCCATTATTTAGAAAAAATATTTATATTTTTAATTAATACCTATATTAAAATTATTTAGTTATATAATCTCACATTAAAATCATTTTTATAAAAAGATACATGTTGAGATTATATTTTTATTTACTTCAAATTAATAACTATAACATGAAATTATCACACCCAAGTTGGTTTATGAGGTCTAAAATATACCCAAGGAATATAATATTTGAAAATATCTCATCAAATAGTATTATGACATGTGTTAGGGTAGTTTTATATTATTATAATATTAATTTTACACATATTTACTTGATTTACCCTTTTACAATGGTTGATAAAAATTTTCACTGAAGATACTATTCATAATGTCCAAAAGTAAAAGGGACATATTTTAAAAATTTGGATGTTCTAATTCCTAATATTGAATCCAATTTTCGAAATTTGAAAAATGGAATTGGGAAAAATTAATTTAAAATTTTATCTCATTGTCAAAACTCAAAAATAGTTTTTTAAAAGTAGAATCCATCAAAATATTGACATGTGATTATATCAAATTTCAATGTCAAATTATTTCAAATATTATAAATTGGATTAAATTTAAACAAATTAATCAATTTAAAAATTAAAACTAATTATGTAGAAAATATAAATATATAAATAAATTCGATTAAAATGATACTTTTAATTAAAATGCATTATTTATTGCAATCATTAAATTAAGAATTTTATCAGAAAAATATCAAATATTCAACAAAAGTAAATATTTATGTTCCTGAAACAAAGAAGAAGTTTATTTTTTTCAAATAGAAGAAATAAAATTGATAATACCAAGATTTAAAAAGGGTTCACCATCAAAAGGTGGTAAAATGACCATTTAAAAATATTAGAGTATTTTATGCTTAAAATTGGATTCATTCTCATTTTAAGCCTATATAATTTATTAGATAAATTAAAAAAAATAACAAACACGTTTAATAATATTTTAGTAATTGTTTTCATAATGTTCAATTAAATAACAATGAGTTAACTACCATTTAAAATTATAATAACATTATTGTGTTATTTTTCAGTATAACTCAATATGGTGTGATATATTTGAATTCGAAGAAACCCCCTATTTCATGTTGAGTCCCCTCTCGAAAAAATAATCCCCTTAATATAAATTTTATATTTTATTCATAAATATTAATAGATATGAAAATGTATTATTCAATAAATTTCGAGGATGTTACATACTTCCCTTTATGAAAATTTCATCTTTGCAATTTGAATTTTTGGTTGGTAACTAAAGTATGACATTTCAAAATACTTATTTTACAATACCACATAATTAAAATTAATAATAAAACCTCACATTTAAAAGAAATAATGTGAAGTAAAATGGTCACCTGGGATTTCACATTCTAGGATTCCATGTATGAAAAAATTGATATGGAAAAAAAACCAAGTGTGATGTTTTGGTGTAGAGCAATAGAAAACCAGATCATTACAATGTTAAAAACTATAAAACCAAAAACATGTGATGGGATAAAAGGTCATTGAATTTATAGTAGGAAATATAAATGGAAAATATTTTGGTTTCATGATCGTATTCCTAATGTGTATGAATTATTTTACTATAGAGTATAAGAATATAAAGAAATAAACATAATTGAGAAGTATATTTTCATACATTATTAAATTTCTACTAGAAACTAAAATTTCTCTAAACGACGAGTACTCAAGATGAGTTGGTGTCACATGATGTACCGGAATCAACTAAAATAGAATCACATAATCAACAAAAGAAGAACTATATATTTCCCATGTCTCTAGACATTAACCAAAACCAAAATGGTTAGGAATAGATAGGAAAATATCCTAAAAATAATAATAATTTATAAAGAGAATGACTAATTTTAATCACCAAAATTCAATAATGATACCCAAGTTCTAAATAGACCATTCACCAAAAATGTCCTTAAAATTCCTCAAAATAATGAATCTAATATTGGAACCCAAAACTCATAATGATTCTATCAAAGAGTTTTCTATGATAAATTTTAACATATATCTCCAAATATCATCATCCACTCTTAATGTATCATACCATAAAGTAATTAACCTAATCAAATTTTCTCCATGATATGTTAATCACTACCATAAATAACAAAATTACCAAAATTCGATTATTAGATCATATATTTCCACTACTGGAAAACTATCCTATACCAACGGTTTGGAACCGTTGGTATAGCCTATAATAACGGTTTGGAGAACTGTAAGTAAGTAATCCATTGTGATAGGTCTATACCAACATTTTTTGGAAAACAGTTGGTATAGACCTATACCAACGGTTCCATAAAACCGTTGGTATATGTATTTCCAAAAAAACATTCACTGGGATTTGATCCCAGGACCTCCAGTTTATCATTGAACGGCCTATCCACTAACCTAACATGGCTTTTGTGAACATAATTTCATAAATATATATATGTATTATCATAATTATTTTAAATTTTTATTTATAGATTGTTCTGGTTAAGAGGATCCGATAAAAAATTAAAGGACCTATACCAACGGTTTCCAAAACTGTTGGTATAGGTTCTTGGAATTTGGGATGTGATGTTGATTTACTGGGGACCTTTCTCAACGGTTTGGCCAAACCGTTTGGAAAAGTGGCCACAAATTGGACATTTCCCAATGGTTTGGCCAAAACATTGGGAAAAGTGGCCACAAATTGGACCTCTCCCAACGGTTTCTCCAAACCTTTGGGAAATCATATCCTTTCCCAATGGTTTGGACAAACCGTTGGGAAAGCCTAACATTTCACAATGGTTTGGCCAAACTGTTGGGACAAGTGTCCTCAAAGTGGGCTTTCCCAATGGTTTGGCCAATCATTGGGAAAGGGGGTATATATGTGTTGGGAAATTTCACATTTCTAGTAGTGTTCCCTGAAAATAATTCAATATTTTATACTCAAATAAACATCCATAGTATTCTATTTACCTTCATCATAAAAGTTCACAAAATAGTGAACATATTCAAACAGAAAATTTATCACGTAATCTCCAAAACATTTTCCAATACTATGGATATCCATTAAATAAAATATATATCTCCCAAAAAAAATTATCAGTAATCCATATGATCGTTTAACTAAAAATAATTAGTCATACTAAAATGATACTTTACGTAGTCCAGTGGTAGTTCGTGTGACCTTCCCTCCCTTCTATTGTGGGTTTGATTCTCATAGTGTTGCCATATTTGACGGGTTGTCACCCATCCTGGGGGTTGTCCTTTTTTTTAAAACGATATCATTATTATAAAATTATCAAAAATAAGATATTGTTCTAAAAATAACCATAAAATGATTTAATCTCAAAGCTTATCTAATACCATTCATTTTTCATCCAAAAATGTTATAACCATTTCTCACCTAAAAATTCCATTTGAACCCTAATGTTTATCAATTCTATCCACATAAGAAATTAAAATTTTTCCGGAAATAAACTTTCAACATATCAAACATCAAGGTTAAACATACTAGAAAAAATTCTTCTTCTATAATCCCATATTTGAAGGATCATTAATACTTTTAAACATTTCATAATCTTGAAATCTACCATAACTATGGAATCCTTTATATTAAGACTTATAAAACATTTAGTTTTCTACATAATCCATTAACTATGAATTTATATCTTATTTATTAATACATCATTACAGAAAATAAAATATCCTCATAATTTAAAAATATCAATCCAAATAAGATTCATTATTTAGGGATAACAAAATAAATAATACATTGAATCCAGATATTATGATATTCATAAAGTTGACTTTCTCTTTCGGTATGTTGTCATACATTCAAAAAGTAAAAATTCAATCCACTTCAAAAATTACACTTTTTGACAGATCTTGAAAAGTTGAGATATTTAAATCCTATCATGACCCCCTCCCCACAAAGTGTACCCCTCCTGGGCCGACCTTGTGAGAAGGAATATAATGAACCCCGAGTCCCGCCTCCAGTAGGCCCTGGGATGGCGACTAGCACTGAGGGTATAGTAAACACACAAATGGGAGGCATTACCCTCTAAGAGAACACATACGGAAGAGAGATATAAGATAGACACCAATAAACTCCAACTCAGAACTGAAATATAAAAGAAACCCATGTACATATATGAAATGTCAGGAAAAAGTAATACAACTGAAAGGGAAAACAAAAGGTACCCAAAAGAAAGTAAAATGATAGTGACCACAAGCCCGAATAGATCCTCCAACCACAAACTAGTACTAACCACCTTGTTCTCCAACCTACTGCAAGTGACCTGAAAAACAGTTCATATATACATAGGGTGAGTATAACAGTGTACTCAGTAGGATCCTCCCCAAGCCTCTCGTGCAACAGTAAAGAAAGCATGCTAAATCCCAATGAAAAACAAGTGAAACTAACTCGTTACCTAAATAGGTATACTAAGTTCCCAACCTCACCATGGCCACTCTCTCCAAGTAACACATACAAGAATATATCATATAATGAAAAATATCAAGGGTACCCCACTAATACTTCCCCAATTGTTTTCCACTTTTCCCCAACGACATACGTTTTGCGCATCTCTCTCCAAAGGCTTTCCGACAGACATCAGGGATAAGCTCTACAATCTGCACATCGTGCACCACAAAGGCTTTCCCGCAGACACCTGGGCGAAGCACCAAACCATACTCACAACCAAAAGTATCCAGGTAAGTTCAGGGAGACACCACAGCCTGTGTAACGTGTATCATACATCAGGTATTATACCTCAAGCCATTATAGCCCATACACCGAGTAGGGATCCTCAATCCATCACAGCCTATACACATTACACCTATAGAAGTCCATAGGATACTATATCCAGAATATATTTGTGTGAAATTACCACAAGTCATTACAACCCTCTACACACATATATGGGGAAACTAACCGTTGTGCCTGTTGGAACATGTATCTACCAAGAGAAAAGAGCGGGGCCAAAGAGGGTAGTCAGCCATTCATCCTCCCACCAGAATGTTGGGGAAAACACCCCCCAGGGCTCAGAATCCCCGGGGTGTCAGTTTCCCTTACCAACAGGGTGGAGTAGCTTATAGAAACACAAAAATTACAGAATATATATATAACTCGCATCCACACTATGGGAATTACCTAGTCTTAGATACAACTACAGCTAACGTCTCTCAGACTCCAGGTTGCTACTTCTAAGACTAGGTGTCCGATAAGCACACAAACATTTGAAGAGCTTTATTAAATTACTCCATTCCCATTTTATCAGTCCCTCCATACATTAATTAATTCTTTAAACATTAATTAACCATGAATAATTTAACATTAAACTTCATTAGCATCACACCCAAAATCCACGACTCATTTTAAGATTCACATCACCTTTAAATTCTAGTATCTCCCTCCCCGTGGATTATCACCATTTAATCAATCTTTCATTACAGATTTACTTTCCCATATTCCCAGGCATTCTAGAAAGGCATCCTATGCTACTAAACATAAAGGGGGCTCAACACGGTCAGTAGATATGCTACCTGTCGAGTCTTTTCTGCCTATAGCAAGAGCATAGACCCATTCTCCCTCAAGTGCCTAAACACGAAAAGCATGTGGCATACCTCGCGTGTCTTTTCCTCCTTTAGAATGAGGGTATGCAAGACCAGCTTCCTTGAGTAGTGGGGAAAAGTAAATCAAATAAACAACCAAACAAAACCACCAACATCCAGCCATCACATCCATCCCATACCATAATCCTTGGTGTCCTCCCCGACACCCACATGCATAAGCTGATGCATCTCTCCACCCTAGGTGTCATACACTACCACAACCACAAGTCCCCCTGCCTCCACATATCACAAAAAACATCCAGGCTCACATCACATCACAAGCAGTAAGAAAACACAACATCACATCAATGGGCTCTTGACCCTTTAACAATCAAGAGGGTAACTCAGAACCCATTAATAAATTTTCACACAATCTGTTCTTTACTCCATATTGAATTAGCAGATTTTTTATTTGTAGGTTCTAATTACGGGAGACCTAATCAGTAAGCTATCACAATTAAATAACCATGCTTACTACCCTAATTTGATTAACCTCAAATTAGAACAACTACAACAATGGTAACAACCAGATTCATTTACATGCCTCTTTATCTTTAGTCAATTAATTAACAATAAATTCTGGATTTACATTCATTATCAATTTCCATCAAGAACGAACAACTAATCAAAGAAACCATAGATATCACTCTATCTAGCAAAACACGAGGCAACCCGTTATCATGGTACAAAGCAACAAAGCAACAAAATGCGATCAACCAATTCTTTTAATCCAGTTCAAGTATTTAATTATGTCTATTTCATTGTGATCCAAAGGGATAAATCATGGTAATTCTACGTTTTCACATATACAATTAGAGATGACATGAATCCCCTTCCTCGAAGAGTTCTTGACATCCTTTATGCACACAATGGGTCACAATCCTCCTCTCACGACAACTACATCCACCAGAGGATGCCACGGTACGACAATACCAACCAACCCCAAGAAAACCCATTAGAATCTTGGAAATTACATGGTATAATATGGAAGGGAGAAACAAGAGAAGATGATCCCTAAAGGAATGACGATAAAACAAACCTTATTGGGACGATTGACTGACACAACTCAGTTGCATCCAAAATAGAGCGGAACCAATCGGAGTATTAGGGTTTGATTTGGAAACTCCTACAGGAATGATTGAAAGGTTCTAATGTCTCTTAGCCAAGAACAAAGAGGAAGAACAAGGGTGAATGATATATGGTTTTTTTGAAGATTTAACGAGGTAACGGTTTAAGATCCGGTTAATTCACCATAAAAAACGGATCGCATTAACCCATGTGGTTTGGCAAAATAAATATATCAAGGCCTTATGAATATTAATATAGGATTTATGGACTTTGAATCGGTCTTAGAGTCTTTAAAATAAGGATTTAAATGTATTTTACGTCAAAAGAAACGTCAAAAGGGGCGAAACTATTGGAAGCTGGAAACACTATTCATATACTTGAAATTTGGCAAAGAAATAGGTGGCACTTAGAAGGTCACCGTTCTGGAAACACTGTTTAGAAACATGATTTTTGTCAAAGGAAAGAATAAGGGGTACTTAAAAGGTCAACGTTCTAGAAACACTGTTCACAAACGTAACATTTGCCAAAGGAAAGAAAAGGTCACCAATGGAGCTCACCATTCTAGAAACACTATCCACAAATGTGAAATTTGGAAAATGAAAGAATAGATAACTGATGGAGCTCACCATTCTAGATCATTGTTCATAGAACTCAAAATTTGGCAAAGTATTGGGGATAAGTCACCTTGACCTCCCGGAACCCCTCCAACACCACATTTTCACAATGTAATGGACCGGAGAGGTCTGAACCATTACATTAGATACCTCTTCAAACATTCATGTCCTTGAGAATTCAAAACCACCCTAAAGAGAAAAAAAGAAACGGGGCCCAAATAACCACCCATCGAGATACCTCTCAAAAGAGAGAAAGCCACAAAAAGGAACAAAAGTTCATAAATAAAACATGAAAGGTCTAACCACAAAGGAAACATCATTACATGAAATGAGTTAAACATTAAACAACTATGGGTACTGAGCACGTATCTGTGACTCACGCTCCCAGATACTCTCCTCCATGCCACCGTGTCTCCACAAGACACAAACTAAGGGGATAGAATGCCCACAAAACACCTTCTCCTTGCGGACTTGGATCTCCACAGGTCGCTCCTCAAAGGTTGCATCATCATCAATATCGATCTCTCCCCAATCAATAACATGAGATTCATCATGAAGATAATGAATAAGCTGTGATACATAGAAAACATCATGTATCCGACTCATCTGAGGGGGAAGTGCTACTCGATACGCCACAGCTCTAACACGAGCTAACACCTCGAATGGTCCAACAAACCGGGGAGAAAGCTTACTTCCACGACCAAACCTTCACTGCCCATGATGGGGAGTCACCTTCAGAAACACATGATCCCTAACATTAAACTCTAAGGGTCTTCTTTTTTGATCAGCATATGATTTCTGATGATCTTGTGTTGTCTTCATCCTCTAACGAATCACCTAAATCATCTCTGTAGTATTCTTCAATACTTCTGGTCTTAAAATTGTTGACTCTTCGACCCCAGTCCAGCACAACAGAGAAAGGCATGGCCGACCATACAAGGATTCAAACGGCGCCATACCGATGGTTGAGTGAAAACTATTATTTTAAGATAACTATACCAAGGGTAAGTGACTCATCCATGAACCTCCAAAATCAAGAACACAAGAGCGCAACATGTCTTCTAGAGTCTGGATGGTTTGCTCTGTCTAACAATCCGTTTGAGGATGAAAAGAAGTGCTAAGGCACAGTTGAGAGCCAAAAATCATACTGGAGACCTCACCACACCCTGGAGGTAAAACGAGAATCTCGATCAGAAATTATTGACCTAGATACTCCATGATGTCTCACCACCTCCTCGAGATACTGCCTCGACAAAACATCCACTAAGCTCGACTCCGTGATCACTATGAAGTGGGCCGATTTTGTTAGACGATCCACTACCACCCATATAGCATCATGTCCTCCCGGAGCTCGAGGTAAACCTATAACAAAGTCCATTGATATGTCCTCCCACTTCCACTGAGGAATCTATAATCACTGGAGATGACCACCAAGAACATGGTGTTCGGCCTTCACCTTCTAACAGACTAAACATCGAGACACACACTCTGCAACTACATGCTTCAGCCCAAGCCACCAAAACTGACTCCTCAAGGATCGGTACATCTTTGTCACACCAGGATGTACTACCAAAGGAGAACTATGGAACTCCTGGAGAACCATATTACGCATCCCCTTGGGAACAAAAATCCTGCCATGATACAACACTCGGTGTTGTTCATGCTCCGACCAACCATCAGGGGCCTCACCACAAACAACGTTGTCTCTCCAAACATACACCTCTAGATCACCCAACTGAGACTCTTCCACCTTCTGCATCAGGTATGACTACACCGCAATCTAGAAAAGACAAACTCTACCCCCAACTTCACCAATATCAAGAAGAAAAGCTGATATCTCTTCCACCACACTCCAGGAATCACCAGATTCACGCACAACATCATTACATGACTTTCAGCTCAGTGCATCAGCTACAACATTCCCTTTTCCGAGTGTATACAATATATAAAAGTTTCATTTCTACAAGAACTCCATCCACCGATACTGCCTCAAGTTCAAGTAACATTGGGAGAAAAATAACTCAAACTCTTATGATCGTTCAAAACAACAAAGTGCTCACCATTGAGGTAATGTCTCCACAATTCAGAGCAAACACCCCAACTGCCAACTCAAGATCATGGGTGGAATAGTTGCATTCACAGGGACGCAACTGCCGAGACCCATAAGAAACAACTGACCTCTGCTGCATGAGAAGACGGCCTAGCCCCAGATGTGAAGCATCACAAAAAACATCAAACTGGACTCCCTCTGCTGGAAGACAAAGGACTGGAGCACTCACCAACTTCTCCCCTAGATACTCGAAAGATGCCTGACACTGATCAGTCGATATAAACGCATGGTCCTTCCTGGTCAAATCTGTCCGAGGAGTTGCAACTCAGTATAAATTGGCTACAAACCTCCTATAATAGCCTGCGAGACCAAGGAAACTTCGCACCTCTGACACAGTCTTAGGGGCTGCCCAAGACACCACTGCTTCTATCTTCGACGGATCCACAGCTACTCTTTTTTAGCACACAACATGCCCCAAGAAATGAACTTCTTGAGCCCAAAACTAACACTTTGAAAACTTCCCAAACAACTGATTTTGGCAAAGAACTCCCAAAACAGCTTTTAGATGCTCTGCATGCTCCTCTTCAGATGTGGAGTACACAAGGATGTCATCGATGAAAACCACGACAAACTTGTCCAGGAATTCACGGAAAACAGCATTCATCAACCCCATGAAAACAGATGGAGCATTCGTCACACTGAATGGAATTAAACCAAACTCTTAATTCCCATGACGACAACGGAATGTAGTCTTCGGGATATCCTCATCCTTTACACGCATATGATGATATCCTGAACGCATGTCGATGTTTGAAAACCAACTTTCACCCTTCAGTTGATCGAATAAGTCATCAATCCGTGGCAGAGGATAGAGGTTCTTTATTGTCACTTTGTTTAATCGACGATAATCGACGCACAACCACAAACTGCCATCAGCCTTTTTCACAAACAATCTAGCGCACCCCACGGTGACACACTTGGCCAAACAAAACCACACAGTAACAAACCATCAAGATGTATACGTAGCTCTCGTAACTCAGAAGGGGCCATCCTATACGGATACATAGAGATAGGAGATGCTCCTAGATATAGCACGATCCCAAAATTGTTCTCTCGTCGAGGGGGTAATGCTACAACCTCTTCGGGAAAGACATCAAGGTACTCCTCCACGACCCTAGGAAACGCCAACTACTAAACCTCTAAATAACTCAGAATCATCTCAGCCATCATAGATTATAAGGTTTTAACTCGTCTATGACTCATCTGAGGTTCTCGCTCACCAAAAAACACAACATTCTCTTTATCTGCATCAAATAAAATGACCCTCTTCCTGTAGCAATCCACAAAAGCCAGCACCGAATACAACCAATCCATGCCGAGGATGAAATCATATGGTTGTATTCGTAAACATAGGAAATCCCCCAACGAGCATTGTTTCCCCAACACTAGCTCACAGTCTCTACGTACTTCAAACAAGTCGGGTCGACCTCCAACTGGAGTAGTCAACGCCAAGGGTACTGGAAGCCTCTCTACCTCAAGTCCCAAAGCATGGATAAGGGTAGGTGATATGAAGGATTCTGTTTCTCCTGAATCAAATAAGGCATACACCAAGGTAGAAAACAAGCAAAGGGTACCTCGAACGACATCTGGATCACTTGGGGCTGGAAACGCTAAAGCATGAAGCTGACCACGACCTCCTCCATGGACTCTCTGACCCTGATGACGACCACCAGCACAGCCGCGCTCTGCTCTCTAAGGACGGGGAGCTTCATGGGGCTTTCCTCTGCCTACTCCATCTACCCTCTAGTGATCTAAAGATGGTGCAACCTGCTGCTGTTTCCTGGACTAGAACTGCCTCAATGAACGAAGCTGTTGCAGAGTGCCTAGTGTTCAATGACTGCTATGAAAATTCGGGCACTCCCGCTACTGATGACCACGCCCACCATAAGAAAAACAAGTGCTTGATCCCTTGGAATAGGCCTGAGTGTTGCTTCCTCTGGAGAAAAGAGATGGTAAGGGTTGGGACCTACCCCAAGGTGAACGGAAACTCTTCTGCCCTGAAAACACGGAACCCGGACCACAGATCTTCTTCGTGAGGAATCATGACGATTCCCCTCTCGTGATGATACAGTCCTGGACAAAGTCCTCGCCACAACCTCTGCCATCGCCAGCACCTCAAGATATGTCTTCAGCATAAACGGGGTGACCTGGCATTGGATCTATGAACGCAAAGCCTCCTTGAAATGCCTCGCCCTTGCCTCCTCATCTAGTAACAGGTCTGAAGCATATTGTAGAAGGTTCCTGAAATGGATTCCAAACTCTCAAACACTGGAGGTCTTCTGTCGAAGGGTAAGAATTTCTTGGCGACTAGACGCCTTCGAAGTTGATGAAAGAAACTCAACTCTAAGCATATCTCGAAACTCCTCCCATGAGATCGCTGACTCCTCACGATCCCCGAGGAACAAGAACCACCACTGCCTTGCTGCTCCATACATCATCGTCACAACCAAGGACATCCAGTGATCCTTCCAATCATGAATCGAACTGAAGCCAATCTCGACCTCCTCCAACCAGTCTTCTATGACTGGATATGAAACAGAGCCCTCGTACTTATGTAGACTCTGGTGCTGAATCTCTCGGAGTGTCTTCCTCCAAGTGTAAACGTCATCAACCTCTACCCAACATCGGTCAGCTGGAACAGCCTGTTGGACATCTTCTGCGCAAACCTGACGAGGACGTCGACCTGGAGACATACCTATAAAAAAAACTGTTAGAGCTACTAAGCCCAGAATATGGAAGACTCAACATTAATAAATTAATTTTTTTTCTTTTATTAATTTTAGGTTAACCTGTCCAAAGGTCTACCCATTCAAACACAGGCGCAAAGAAGAATGATGCATGATCCTTTCCAAGGTGTCTACCCTGCATCTAGTAACACATTGTTTAGTAGCTATCATAAACTTAAAGGTATGTTTAACAAGTCATAGGGGCACTAAACGCCAATGTCTCTGCCAGTATCCAGTGTTTAACCCACTTGCTAAACATGAATGACACTGTTTCCCTGCCATCCCATGCAACCTTACCTATGCCTAACTCCAAACTCCATCCTATCCCTCAACCAGACCTATGATACCACTATGTCACGACCCCCCTCCCAACTAAGTGTACCCCTCCTAGGCCAGCAATGTGAGAAGGAAGATAATGACCCCTGAGTCCCACCTCCAGTAGGCCCCGTGTTGTCGACTAGCACCGAGGGTATAGTAAACACACAAATGGGAGGCATTACCCTCTAAGAGAACACATTCGGAAGAGAGAGATAAGATAGACACCAATCAACTCCAACTCAGAACTGAAATATAAAAGAAACCCAAGTACATATACGAAATGTCAGGAAAAAGTACTACAACTGAAAGGAAAAACTAAAATTACCCAAAAGAAAGTAAAAAACAGCGACCACAAACCCGAACAGCTCCTCCAACCACAAACTAGTAGTAACCATCTTGATCTCCAACCTGCTCCAAGTGACCTGAAAAATAGTTTATATATACATAGGGTGAGTATAATAGTATACTATGTAGGATCCTCCCCAAGCCTCTCATCAAAAAGTAACGAAATCATGCTAATGCCCAGTTAACAACAAGTGAAACTAACTCATTACCTAAAAAAGTATATTAAGTTCCCATCCTCACCATAGCCACTCTCTCCAAGTAACGCATACAAGAATATAGAATATAGTGAAAAATATCAAAGGTACCCCGCTACTACATCCCCACAAGTTTGCTGCTTTGACCCAATGACATACGTCCTGTGCATCTCTCTCTAATGGCTTTCCCGGAGACACCTGGGCTAAGATCCACAATCTGCACCACGTGCACCACAAAGTCTTGCCCGCATACACCTAGGAGAATCACCACACAATCCTCACAACCAAAAGTATCCAGGTAAGTTCTGGGAGCCACCACATCCAACATAACATGTATCATACATCGAGTATTATAACTCAATCCATTATAGCCCATACACAGAGTAGGGATCCTCAAGACATCACAACCTATACACGTTACACCTATAGTAGTCCATAGGATAATATATCCAGAATATATGTGTGTGAAATAACCACAAGCCATTACATCCCTCTACACACATATATGGGGAAACTAACTGTTGTGCATATTGGCACATTTATCTACCATGAGAATAGATCACGGCCAAAGGGGGTAGTCATCCATTCGTCCCCCAACCAGAATGTTGGGGAAAACACCCCCCATTGATTAGAATCCCTGGGGTGTGAGTTTCCCTTACCGATGGGGTGTAGTAGATTATAGAAACACAAAAAGTATAGAATATATATATAACTCACATCCACACTATGGGCATTACCTAGTCTTAGATAGAACTGCAGCTAACGTCTCACAGACTCCAGGCTGCTACTTCTAAGACTAGGTGTCCTATAAGCACACAAACATTTGAAGAGCTTTATTAGATTACTCTATTCTCATTTTATCAGTTCCACTGTACGTTAATTAATTATTTAAACATTAATTAACTAGGAATAATTTAACCTTAAACTTCATTAGCATCACACCCAAAATCAACAGCTGCTTTTAAGATTCACATCACCTTAAAATTCCAGTATCTCCCTCCCTGTGGATTATCACAATTTAATCAATCATTCAATACAAAATTACATTCCCATATTCCCAGTAATTCTAGAAAGGCATCTTATGTGACTAAAAATAAAGGTGTCTCAACACGGTGAGTAGATATACTACTCGTTGAGTCTTTTCCGCCTATAGAAAAAACATAGACCCATTCTCCCTTGAGAGGCTAAACACGGGAAGCATGTGTCATACCCCACGTGTCATCGCCTCCTTCGGAAGGAGGGTAAGCAAGATGAGTTGCCTTGGGAAGTGGGGAAAAGTAATGAAGATAAACAACCAAACAAAACCACCAACATCCAGCCATCACATCCATCCCATACCATCATCGTTGATGTCCTCCCCATCACCCACATGCATAAGCTGATGCATCTTGCCACCCTAGACATCATCCAATGCCACAGCCACATGTCCCCATGCCTCCACATATCACAACAACCATCCAGGCTCACATCGCAGCACAAGGAGCAAGAAAACACAACATCACATCAATGAGCTCTTGACCCTTTAACAATCAAGAGGGTAACCCAGAACCCTTTAAGAAATTCTCACACAATCTGTTCTTTAATCCATATTGAATTAGCAGTTTTGTTATTCGTAGGTTCCAATTACAGGATACCTAATAATTAAGCTATCACAATTAAATAACCATGCTTACTGCCCTAATTTGATTAACCTCAAATTAGAACAACTACAACAATGGAAACAACCAGATTCATTTACACACCTCTTTATCTTTAGCCAATTAATTAACAATTAATTCTAGCTTTACGTTCATTATCAATTTCCATCAAGAACGAACAACTAATCAAAGAAACCATAGATATCACTCTATCTAGAAAAACATGAGGAAAATCGTTATCACGGTACAAAGAAACAACATGCGATCAACAAATTCTTTTAATCTGGTTCAAGTATTTAATTAGGTCAATTTCATTATGATACAAAGGGATAAATCACGCTAATTCTAAATTTTCACATATACAATTAGAGAAGCCACGAATCCCCTGTCTCGAAGAGTTCATGACGTCCTTTATCCGCACAACGGGTCACACACCTCCTCTCGCGACAACTGCATCCACCAGAGGATTCCACAGTACGATATAACCAACCAACCCAAAGAAAAACCAATTAAAATCTTCGAAAATACATGGTATAATATGGAAGGGAGAAACAAGAGAAGATGATCCCCAAAAGAACCACGATAAAACATACCTTATTGGGAAGATTGACCGACACAGCTCTGTTGCATCCAAAATATAGCGGAACCAATTGGAGGATTAGATTTTTATTGTGAAACTCTTATGAGAATGATTGAAAGGTTAAAGTGTCTCTTAGCCGAGAACAAAGAGGAAGAACAAGGGAGAATGATATCTAGTTCCTTTTTGATGATTTAACGAGGCGACGGTTTAAGATCCAATTAATTCTCCATTAAAAACAGATCGCATTTACCCACGCAGTTTGACCAAGTAAATACATCCCGGCCATAGGAATAATTAATATAGGATTTATGGCCTTTGAATCGGCCTTAGAGTCCTTAAAATAAGGCTTTAAATGAATTTTACATCAAAAGAAACGTCAAAAGGGGCGAAACTATTGGAAGCTGGAAACACTGTTCATATACGTGAATTTTGGAAAAGGAAAGAATAGGTGGCACTTAGAAGGTCACCGTTATGGAAACACTGTTCACAAACATGATATTTGGTAAAGGAAAGAATAGGTGATACATAAAAGGTCACCATTATGGAAACACTGTTCACAAATGTGAAATCTGGCAATGGAAAGAAAAGGTCACTCGTGGAGATCACCTTTCTGGAAACACTGTTCAAAAACGTGAAATTTGGAAAAGGAAAGAATAGGTCACCGATGGAGCTCACCATTCTAGAAAAACTGTTCACAAAACTCAAAATTTGGCAAAGTGTAGGGGATAAGTCACCTTGACCTCCCGGAACACCTCCATCACCAACTTTTCACAATGTAATGGACCGAAGAGGTCCGGGCCATTACAAATCCTATAAAAAATAAACGATGACCCATAAATTATTTTTAAAAATGAGTAGGTGTTTTATAACTCAATCAATTTCAGGCTGGTGATTCAGATATACAAGAAGCTTTCAATATCATTCGAACCAGTGTTTTCAATAATAGTGATGATAAAATCATCTAGGAGGGATAATAATGTCGTGCTAGATCTCCTTCCTTAAATCATGACAAATTATCCTTAATCTATTGAAAAGAATCATAACTTAAACATGAAACTAATTATTAAAAAACATTTAATGGGTAAATATATCGTAAAATGTTTTATGTTACTCTAAACCATCTACCTCCTTATATCAACATTGTTGAGGTTATTATCCAATCAATCAAATTTAACCTAACCCTCATAATGATTCCATATTATTATAACTCTCTTGATTATATGGGATCCTTAACCTACACCTAGATAACATCTTAACCTCTTATGTTATCTATAATGACCTCTAATACCAATAACAAGGCCCCAACCTTAAACATTACATAATCTTGATTTAATTCAATAATTTGAATTTTAATTCTCATCAAATATGATTTCAGTTTTACACCTTTAGATAATTAGGTAATAACTCATACATAAAAAACATAAATATTTAAATTAGACACTTCTACTCACTATAAATTATTTAAAAAACAAAAACAAGATTAAAAATAAATAGGGTATAATTTTGTGTTTCAACAACATAAATTTTCTGTGATCCCATCCTTGACTCTACCTTTATTAAAATCATGCGATAAACATTTCAAAATATTGGATGATTAGAAAAATCTCAGTAAGATATACACAAGGAATTAATACTCTTAGTCTTGTGAAAACATGTATACTATGAAAACATTATCCTAAATTAATACTTTTCACCTTTAAAATTAATAAAAACAATTATTAAATATAATCTCATTTAATACCATTTTTTAACAAAACGATAACATTAAATCCCATAGAAAGAAAGATATAGCATATATAGGTATAATGGGACATAAAAAAATACATAAATGGAATATCCATACAATATACTACCAAACATATCACCAAATAGAATAGACATGTGTCAGATGTCCATACCTAATTAATTGGTGGATATAACACAACCACCCATAATTGGTTTTTCACAGAACCAGATGTCATTAGTTTTTCAATTAAGCACCCATAATTGGTTTTTCACATAACCACCCATCAAATGTCTCGTTACAATTATATAATCATATCACATTAATGATTACAATAATCAACATTTCACTAAAAAAACTATCATTTTCAATCAAAATAAATAATTTCAGGATATTGAATTATTAAATCCACATTCAAACCCATTTAAAACATTTAATAAAGATACTTTTGAATCAAAGTATCCCATAAAACATTTAAAATATTGAATGAAATTAAAATTTTAAGAATTAATGTTCATATATGAATGTTCATTAAATCATTCTGAACACATGGACATAAAATATGTTGTTTTAGAATAAAATATATTTAAAACATTAAAAATAATTTTCAGTTAATTAGTCCCTTTCCACTTGAGAATGTGTAACGTCCCTATTCTGGATCCCCTCCACTGGTGCCCCGTACCCAGTTCGCCACATGACCTCAAGCGCGTTTCCCCGAACGCCAGAGGCTGCCAACTAGCAGCGAGGGCCTAGGTGAGTAGGTGGGGAAACTATGCCCTCATTCGGTAAGGTACGCAAGGTAAGAAAACAACCATAAACAGCAGAAGCAGTAACAACATGCATAACAGCAGAAACCCAACAGCGGAAGCAATGTATATATGTATAACTATGATCACAAAGATGCAGTAGGTACAAGTATCTAAGGAAATAGAAAACACAACAACGTGCTGAAATAAAACTGAAACCAAGTGCAAAAGAAAGCAAAGTAAGCTCCTCAGCATCGCGAGCCAAGGCTCAGTCCCATGCTCTCCAGCTCCCGGTGCAATCAAGATCCTGAAGTAGAAGGGTGCTTGACATTATCTATACCTGCAGAAACATAGTCTGCTTGGGCCCAAAAGCATGGCCCAAATAGGGTGTGAGATACAATCCTAGTAAGAAACCACCCATAGATCTGTGCCTAATAGTCAATGAATACAAGACAGTACTAAAACAAGAAGCAGTAAACAAAAAATCACATCAGCTACATTCCACAGTTCTAACAAGCATAGCACACAAGTAAGAAGCCAACAACAAAAGTAAACAGGTTACCCACTAGGTAGCTCTCACAGTCTAACCCCTATTCATCAACCTCTAAGTACTAACAACCCTCTAGGAGGCACACACAGTCTCACCCCTCAGGTTCAGCTATGTAATTAAGCAGACTCTCTGGGGAAGCACTCACCATCAATTCCCCCTATAGTCTCGTATCGTTCTAAAGGCTCTATGGGGAAGCACTCAACGTCAATTCCCCCTATAGCCCGCGTCATAATTAAAAGACTCTCTGGAGATGCCCTTCCGTCAATTCACCACATGGTATCGCATCATGATTTAAAAGGCACACTGGAGAGCCCTTCCGTCAATTCTCCCTTTGGTCTGCTACTATAGGTTCTCACAGTCCTGAGTCGCTAAACATGCTCAGCGCGTGTGTATCATCCATGTAAACCTCAAGAACTACTTGGATATCAACTAAGGCTCCACAATAAAATAAATCAAAAGTTCCACTGTCCTACGACTAGGCATGGCAACTGTAAAACGCCAAATAGGCTGAACAAGCATGGAAAAGAAAACTGAGCACAAACAAATACTCTAATCACAAGCAATAACCTCTACTAAACAATCAAGAAAAGTAGAAAAGAAACAAGGGAAAATAGGAAACACGCAATACCCCATTCAAGGGTATTGGTAAAATTTGCACAAAATACTCAAAGACTTTCTACAGAAAGGCACAAAACACCTACCTCAATCCTAAGAGATTGATATACGTGAAACTCGTTTATAGATTCCCCTTAGAACGATGTATATCTGAGAAAACACACAAAACGTTCATCCCACGATAACTTGGAAATGAGGAGGAATCAAGAGACAAGGCTAAAGGAGGAGGAAGAACTCACCTCTACACTTCCAACACAACTGACCGTGCTCGAATCGGAGAACAGACGGCGAGGCGGTCGTCCGTCGATGATCCGGTCGTACGGGTCGCTTCGGGCGGCCGAAAACTGGAGAAGGAGGTGAACATGAGGGTTAGACACAACCCCGGTCCGTTTCATGAAAAAAAAAGTACACAGCATGTAATTTTAGGGTACACAGCGTGTACTTCTAATTTTTCCATACTCTAAAATAACTGGCCTCCACCTCAGCCTTACACACCGTGTGTGTGGCCCAGACATGGCCAGCACAAGGCTTCGAGCCGGAATAGAGTACACAGTGAGTACTCAGAAAGTACACGGCGTGTACTTCTGAAATTTCCAAGAAATTCATTTTTTCTCAAAACTCCAGAAAAAGGAAAACATACCTGAAAAGAGATCTCGGTTCTTACAAAATTCCCCCCTTAAATAAATTCTTCCCCGAATTTCCCTAATGAGGCGGAGAAAGAGAAACCCTGAACAGCTCCGCCCACATCGATTGAACATCGGCCACCCTCTCCCAGGTATCATCCTGTACTCGTCCGTGCTGCCATAGCACTCGTGCCAGAGGAACAGAATGCCCATAGAGAACCTCCGTACTACGATGGAGAATCCGGATAGGATGCTCCTCGAACGATGCATCCGCTTCAAGCTCGACTTCCTCAGGCTTCAAGACGTGAGACGGGTCCAAAAAGTAGCGTCGAAGATGAGAGACGTGGAAGACATCGTGCATGGCCCGGTACCTCTGAGGTAGCTGCAACCGAGAGGCAACCAGCCCCACTCTCTCCAAGGCCTCGAATGGCTCGACGTCCCACGGTGAGAGCTTACCCTGTCTCCGAATCCTTTTGTGTCCCAACCACAGTGCGACATATAGGAAGACCCGATCACCAACTCCAAACTCCAGAGGTCATCTCCGTTGATCCGCATAAGACTTCTGCCGAGACTGCGCTGTAGCCATCCTCTTCCAAATCAGCTCTATCTACTCTGAAGTCTCCTGAACAAGATGAGGTCCCAGCAAAGCTTCCTCTCCTGCCTCCAGCCAGCATAAGGGTGATCGGCATGGCCTACCGTACAAAGCCTCGTATGGATCCATCTGATTGGTTACCTAGAAACTGTTGTTGTAGGCGAACTCCACCAGAGTAATATGTTTCTCCCAAGAATCTCCAAAGTCAAGGATGTAAGCTCGGAGCATATCCTCAAGCACTTGGATCGTGCACTCGGACTGGAAATCTGTCTAGGGATGGTATGCTGTACTCAAAAGTACTTATGTACCTAAGGCCTTCTGAAGTCCCAGCCAGAACCGAGAGGTAAAGCGCGCATCCCTGTCTGAAACAATTGAGTGTGGAACTCCATGCAGACGCACAATCTCCCTGCATAAGCACAACTCCCAGCCCGATACCTGATGCATCACAGTAAACAATGTATCTCTTTCCTGGCTCTGTAAGACTAGAATCGATGCTGATGAAAACCTTCATTTCAGCTCCTGAAAGGCTGACTCACAAGAATCTAACCATAAGAACATCACCCCCTTCTTGGTCAGACCTGTCAAAGGTGATACTAGATGTGAAATGTCCTGAATGAAGCGTCTGTAGTATCCATCCAGCCCTAGGATTCTTCGTACCTCAAAAATGTTCTTCGGATGCTCCTAGGAAACTACAGCTCTCGCTTTCTCTTGGTACACTGATACTTCTGCCTCTGAGATGACGTGACCCAAGAAGTGAATCTGGTCCATCTAGAAGTGGCACATCGAGAGTTTAGCATAAAGATGATGCTCTCTCAGTGTACTCAGAACGATCTCATGATGTGTGGCATGGTCATGTCGAGTGTGAGAGTACACCAAGATATCATCCACGAAGACCACGATGAAGGAGTCCAAGTAAACATGGAACACTCAGTTCATCAGCGCCCTGAAAACTGGAGGCACGTTAGTTAGGCCGAACGGCATGGATGTATACTCATAAAGACCGTACCTGCTCTTGATGGCTTTCCGAGGTATATCTGATGGTCTAACGCGCAACTGATGATAACCGGACCTCAAGTTGATCTTCGAGAACACCCGGGCTCCTCGAAGCTGATCGAAAAGGTCATCAACCCTCGGAAAAGGATATCGGTTCTTTATCGTCAACTGGTTCAGCTTCTGATAATCCACACAAAGCCGAAGGGTACCGTCTGCCTTCTTCGCAAACAGAACAGGCGAACCCCATGGAGAAGTACTGGGTCAAATGAAACCCGTATCCTGTAGCTCCTCCAACAAATTCTTGATCTCCTACAACTCAGGTGTGGCCATCCTATAGGGAGGAATGAACACCGGTGCCACTCCTGGCACGAGCTCAATAGAAAAGTCCACCTCACGCTCTGGAGGAAAACCTGAAAAGTCCTCTGGAAAGAAATCCTTGATGCGATCCACCACTGGAGGAAAGTCCAATTGTGGAGTCCCCTGGTCATCCAGATAAAGACGAGCAATATGTGTTGTCACCCCTCCTATCCCAAGATTCTAGAGTCCTGTCCGAACATCTCATTCGCCTATATGAAGGAAAGATTCACCTTCTGGTGAGATGAAACTAACTTTGTGACGATATCAGTCGACGAATTCCTAAAAGGGAATTAACCAATCAACTCCAAGGATGACATCATAGCCTCTCATCTCTATGACATAGAGATCCCATAAGAAGCGATACCCTGCAACCTCGAGAGGGCAATCTCTACACTGACGTACACTAGATGTCCTCATTCCCAATGGTGTGTCTAGTGTCAATGAGTCAGCCGAAGAAAAAATGCAGAGTCCAAGGCTATCCACAATGGCAACAGAGATAAAACTATGCGTATCAATAGTATCGAAAAGGGCTGAAGATAAAACTAAGGCTACTAAAATCGTACCTCGAACAGTAGAAGGGTTGGGATCCTGATCATGATAAGTCTGCTCCATGGTGAAAGACTGGCCTGCACCGTGGCCCTGTTCCCCAGACTGACCACTCTGAGCTAAACCTCCCTGTTGTTGTTGAGGGACTGGTGGATGACCACCACGACCTCGACCTCCACCTCGGCCCGAACGGCAGGAAGATCTCCAGTTCCCTGATTGGTGAGAGACTGGTGGGGCTGCTCCAGAACTAGGAGTCATGGAATAACCCCAGTCACCTGCTGCTTGTGGGAAAACCTGGAAGAAATGCTGAAGGTGACCCAACTTGCAACAAGATTGGCACTTCACGGGGTCTCTCTGGCACTGCGGCCTCGTGTGCCCTGTCCGGCCACACTGGTAGCATGTCACCTCGCTGCCTGATGATGCATCTCGCTTCCTCGAATCACCATGCGTAGGCTCCCTACGGTGCTTCTTGCTTTCATTTGAAGGAAAGATAACTCTGGAAGCAGAACCTCCCTGACTCGCAGCTCAAGAGTATCTCCTATTGCACTCCGGAATCAGTGCCTGGTTGATGATGGAAGTAATGGAAGTCATCTAGAAGATGTTCACCTATGAGAGAATCTCCCTCCTGATTCCATCCACAAACTTCCTCTCCAAGAACACCCCACTCCCATCCTGAAAGGGTGTAAAACGCTGTAGATCAGTGAAACGAGAGGAATACTCCATGACAGATAGAGTACCCTGCTCCAAGCTCATGAACTCCTGGGCTCGATCGGCCCTCAGGGTCTCTGGGTAGAAGTAGTCATAAAACACGCGCTGGAACTCCTCCCAAGCCATAGCCTGCTGCTGGACCACCTGTGAGATCATGTCCCACCTCCTCTTGGTGGAGTCTCGAAGCATGTAGGTGGTGAGCTTGACCCGCCTCTCTAGAGATGTCTCCAGATGCTCAAATATTTTTAGCATGGCTTGCAGCCATGACTCTGCAGCCTGAGGTCCTCCCTCCCCCGAGAATGTGGGAGGATGCTGCTGCTGGAAAACCCTGATCAAGTCTGCCATAGACGAGGTAGGAGGCGGCGCTCCATGGAAGGCCGGCATCATCCTCACGAAACCTTCCCTAAACTGTGCATCAGTGACTGCAACTGGTACGACAACTGGTGCCAAGGCTGTCTTGGCTGGGGGATCGACATGAAGTCCTTGATCAGCCCTGTATGGCGTCTGATCACTGCTTGACAACAGACGTATGACCGGAGGACGTCTCGGAGGCATAGCTCTAAAAGATCAAAAGAATACCTTGGATATGGAAAACAAGGACAGAGAACACAAGAGTAGAAAATGGGAACATGGGATGAAAATCACACAAGATTGAAAAACACGACTACAAGACGTATATAAAACTACACGGCGTGTCTTTTGAAACCACTGACATGGGCGTTTACTCCTGCCCTATAAGTCGTGTACACTACAAGCTACATGGTGTGTTGTCCCCCACAAACGGCATGTACTTGAAAACAATTACCCTTCCCGAGTATCCTTACATGACTGACCCACATGGTCCGACTCAACCGGAGACTACACAGCGTGTTTGAAACAAACACGGTGTGCACTAGACAAGTCTTCGGCGGTCCGTGTTGTTGAGTACACGGCCGTATACATGGCTGGACCTCACACGGCGTGCTCCGAACAATCACAGCATGCATAGGCGAAGGCGACACCGTCTCATGTTGTTTGGGACAAAGCAGGGTACCTAGGCAAGACTACACGGCGTGTTCTGAACAAACACGGCGTGTGGAAAAGAAGGTCATGTCGACCCGTGGTGTTCGTGACAGGGTCGGGTACCTGGACAGGACTACACGGCGTGTTCCCTACAGACACGGCGTGTTCTACCCGATCTTCCCCAGCTCGTGTTGTTAGTGACACGGCCGGGTACACGGCTCCGAACTCACAGGGCATGTACCAATGGTACATGGCGTGTTCCCGAAGTTACACCTACGACACCGTGTTCTGCTCACACAGTCAGTGACATGGCCTGAAAACTACATGGCGTGTGCCCGAGAAGTACACGCCGTGTATTCAGGGATTTTTTGGGTAGTAGCTCAGAATCTGCGCAGAATTCCATAAACACTAAAAAACGAGGGAAAAGATGCCAAATTCCGATCCGTGAGGGCCCATAACATCTGAAGAACAAAAAATTGCCATTCATTTTAAGCAAGAAATAGAACAACAGTTTTCTAACATAGAAGCATATAATCTATCAAGAAACTATCACAACATCATGCATAATCTACTAAAAGTCTATCACAACAGCATACAATCGCTAATGCATCCTAGATGGCATGACAAGAATGCATTACATGTTATTTCTACAAGTGCCTATATGATGCATGAGATGGCATACCCTCATCTCATCGGGTTGCGACAGAAATACAACCGAAATACCAAAACAATAACTACAAAAGTCATGTGAATCACTCTAGGTGAAAACATTTCAACCATAAAACTCAAAACCAGCAAACTGCAATTTAATGAGGTAGTATAGCCTTTCCATGTACACGGGTTAACTACTCCCGAGCACAGATTAATATCATGTACCGAATCCATCCTATCCATGAATAAAGTCTCCAAATAGTAAAGCAAGAGAAAATAACCACTTTGATACCATTTTGTAACGTCCCGAGTCCGGAGCCCCTCCACTGGTGCCCCGGACCCAGTTCGCCACATGACCTCAAGCGTGTTTCCCCGAACGCCAGAGGCTGTCAACTAGCAGCAAGGGCCTAGGTGAGTCGGCGGGGAAGCTATGCCCTCATTCGGTAAGGTACACAAGTTATGAAAACAACCATAAACAGTGGAAGCAGAAACAACATGCATAAGTGCAGAAACCAAACAGCGAAAGCAATGTAGATATATAATTATGATGAAAAAGATGCAGCAGGTACAAGTATCTAAGGAAATAGAAAACACAACAACGTGATTAAATACAAATGAAACCATGTGAAAAAGAAAGAAAAGTAAGCTCCTCAGCATCGCGAGCCACAGCTCGGTCCCATGCTCCCCATCTCCCGGTGCAATCAAGATCCTGAAGTAGAAGGGTGCTTGCCCTTATCTATAACTGCAGCAACATAATCTGCTTGGGCCTAAAAGCATGGCCCAAACAGGGTGTGAGATACAATCCCAGTAGGAAACCACCCAAAGATCTATGCCTAACAGTCAATGAATACATGGCAGTACTAAAACAAGAAGCAGTAAACAGAAAATCACATCAGCTACATTCCACAGTTCTAACAAGCATAGCACACAAGTAAGCATCCAGCAACAAAAGTAAACATGTAACCCTCTAGGAAGCTCTCACAGTCTAACCCCTATGATTCAACCTCTAAGTACTAGAAACCCTCTGGGAGGCACACACAGTCTCACCCCTCTGGTTCAGCTACGTAATTAAGAAGACTCTCTGGGGAAGCACTCACCGTCAATTCCCCCTATAATCTCGTATTGTGCTAAAGGCTCTCTGGGGAAGCACTCAACGTCAATTCCCCCTATATCTTGTGTCGTAATTAAAAGACTCTCTAGAGAAGCCCTTCCGCCAATTCTCCACTTTTTCTCGCATCGTGATTTAAAAGAAACTCTGTAGAATCCCTTCCGTCAATTCTCCCTTTGGTCTGATACTCTAGGTTCTCACAGTCCTGAGTAACTAAACATGCTCAGCGCGTGTGTATCATCCATGTAAACCTCAAGAACTACTTGGATATCAACTAAGGCTCATAGTAAAATAAATCAACAGTTCCACTATTATACGACTAGGAATGGAAACTGGAAAATGCCAAACAGGAAGAACAAGCATGGAAAAGAAAACTGAGCACAAAAAAAATACTCTAATCACAAGCAATAACCTTTACTAAAGCAATCAATAAAAGCAGGCAAGAAAAAAGGGCAAAACAGGAAATACGCAATACCCCGTTCAAGGGTATTGATGGAATTTGCACAAAATACTCAAAGACTTTCTACAGAAAGGCACAAACCACCTACCTCGATCCTAGGAGATCGATATACGTGAACCTTGGCGACAGATTCCCCTTATAACGATGTAGATTAGAGAAAATGCACAAAACATTCATCCCATGATAACTTGGAAACGAGGAGGAATCATGAAACAAGGCTAAAGCAGAAGGAAGAACTCCTCGCTGCTCTTCCAACGCAACTGACCATGCTCGAATCGGAGAAAGGATGGAGAGGCGGTCGACCGTCGAAGATCCGGCTGTATGGGTCACTTTGGGCGGCCGAAAACTGGAGAAGAAGGTGAATATGAGGGTTAGACGCGACCCCGGTCCGTTTCATGAAAAAAATAGAAAGTAAACTGCATGTACTTTTAGAGTAAACGAGGTGTAATTCTAATTTTTCCGTACTCCGAAATAACTGGCCTCCACCTCAGCCTTACACACCGTGTGTGTGGCCCGGACACGACCAGCACATGAATTCGAGCCGGAACAGAGTACACGGCGTAAACTCAGAAAGTACACGGCGTTTACTTTTGTAATTTCCATAAAATTCATTTTTTCTCAAAACTCCAGAAAAAGGAAAATATACCTGAAAAGAGATCCAGGTTCTTACTGAAAGAATTGAATAAAAGTAATTAATGAATAATATTTATTCAAAATTTAAATATCTTGATTATATACTTAGTCATGATATAACTTTTCAATAGGGTTGTATATACACCTTACAAGATAATAAAGGTGCATAACATCAACATATACCTCAGTGAGTGGAGACTGAGTCAATGTCCCTTACAAAGATTATATCATTTAATTAAGGATATATAAATTACATAAAAATGTGTGAAATATTTAAATACGCTCAATATATATGGATATTAAGTGTACAAAATCAGTGGGTATTCATACATATTCTTGGAAAATCTAAACCAATGATAGGGATAATTAACTCAATGAATGGAGGTTGATTAAAATTTCCCGTAAAAATATAATATTTCTAATAAAATAAATTAGTTATGGGTATTATATTTTAATACAAAAAATGAAAATTCTAATTCCATATAGGATAAAAAAATTTATTTCTAACAAATTCTTTACATTATACAATCAAGAAGTAAAGATTAACCCAAAGAATGAAAATTGCGTTATGAAGTTCTGGGACCATAATTCCAACTTGTTACGTACAATCATTGTGTTCCTCAAAAATAAACATAGGTTAATTTATATTTTCTTGATAAACATTCTGAAGTTTATTATTCCTTATATATCACTTGTTACCATGTTATAAAATTACATAATTATTTAATTTTATGTCATATGTTTTGTTGATATGCAGTACTTGAGTCAAAAATGAAATAGTTTTGATGTAAATTGTCCCTAGAGTAAAAATTGCATCATATTTAGAATATTATTCATTATTTAAATATAATACATATCTAGTATATATGTACATATAATATATATAATATTTGGAGTGATGAAATTAAATTCACTGTTCGTGGAGATGGTAGGCAGTACGTACGCTTGAATGCTGCATAAATTTCATTTTCATATTAAAATAATACTAGTAATATGATATAAATTTATATAATAATAACTTTATTATATGTATGTCATTTATTTATCATATTTTAAAAAAACGGTCATTTATAATTTCTATATATAACGGGATGGAGTCACATTGCTTTGAGGGGGTTGTAGTTTATGCTTTCTCAAACCAAAATTATTGTATTTACACGACACAAAAATCAAAAAGAAATGATCTAAATAAAAATTTCCAATTTATATAGATAGTATAAATATAATATATATCATATATAAATATATTTCTATAATAATGTCCAACATGGTAGGTGGTAAGCGAAAATTGAATAATCATATTTTTTTTGGAAATAGTTCATCGTACATAGAAACAATATACAATATATCCATTAGATGGAGGAGTTTGTAAGTGTCAGTATATAGAAAATAAAAAAAACGAATATATTAAGGATACTATTTTTGTTATAAAATAATGTAATGAATAGAGGTCAGGGGTTGGAGAATGAAAATAAATGAATGAAGATTGAGAGAAGATGTCACCTCTAAATCGGGTAACTCCTTTTGATTTGAGCCAAATTGCATCCATGAGATGCCTTTATCCATGGTTAATGCTTATTAGATGAATTGAGTGATTTTGGTATCTTAGGATTGTATTATTTTGGTGATTCATGGGGCTTTAGAGGTGTGACTATGTTTGTAGAGGTGGTTCCCTTTTATAAGAGGTAGGATGTGCACTTTAGGAATGTCTTGAAATATTATTTTATTATAAATTGATTTTCAAATTAAAATAGTTCCAAAGTCATATATTTCACGGGTAAATGTGGATGGGTTGAAATCCACTCAACCAATTGTTTTTATAAAAGATTAGGTTAAAAATGACACCATTTTCTTTAAACCATAGTTAAATAAATTAACTATTACCATGTATTCTTGTATGATTACACTATTAGGTAAACATGTTTACTATAAAATGAAAAGAGAACACAAATTAGATTTTTAATGACATTATTAACATTATATAATTTATCCGGAATAATTCAATATTTTTATGACTATTATATCATTTAATAAAAAATGTTTGTTTTGAAAACCCATTTATGACTAATTTGACATAATTTAGTAATTGTGTTTTTTAATGTCCTAACAACATGATTTACTATAAAAACGACATTAACTAAAATTTAACATGTCACAACAATCTTATAAATTTTTGGATATCATCAAAATGATAAAATTACATTTATTTGGATATTTATACTATCATTTATTTGAATTTTTCATTAATAAGGTAATCATAGCATCATCATTGTGTACTTAATAAATTTATTTATATAATGTCTAAAAATAATAAAAAGATAACATGATTTAGGAAATATGATTAGATTTAAAATGTATATTTTAGTCAAGGATATAAGTAATATAACCCAACCATAAAAAAAATTTGTATAAAGATACATGTTTATGTTATATTACTCTTTCCTCAAAATTAATTATTATAGCCCATCATTATCACACCCAATTGGCTATATGGTGTAATAAAATTGACTCATGGATTAATATGGACAACCATATCTCATCCAATACAATTATTCCATGTTTTAGGGTAGTTTTATATTATTAAAATATTATTTTCACCCTTATTTACATGATTTACCCTTTAACCATGATAAATAAAAATAATTACTAAAGTTACTATTCATAACGTCAAAACATAAAAGGGAACTATTTACATAATTTTTACCATCTAATTCAATTACAGATTCCATTTTTTAAAATTAAAAATTAAAAATTTTAAAATTTAAAATTTATTGTCATTGTCAAAATGAAAAAATTGGTTTTTTGGAAGTAAAAAACATAAACCGATTGAAATGTTTTTATATAAAATTTTAATGTGAGATTAATTCCTCTAGGGACGATTGGACTAGATAATAAAAATTTATTACAATTAAACTTTAAAATCGGTTAAATGGAAAATCTAACTATAAAAATAAATTATATGAAAATGTTGTTCTGAATTAAAATGCAGGATTTTTCACTATTCATTAATATATGAATTCTAGTAGATTTTTTCCAACATTTACACCAAAGTAAAAACTTATTTTTATCATTCAAATAAGAAGTTTATTTTTTTGAATATAACATATAAATGTGAGAAAAACAATACTTTAAAAATTCTTACACTTTAAAAATAAGTAAAATGACCATTTAAAAATATTAGAGTATATTATGCTTAAAATTGGATTCGTTCTCATTTTAGGCCTCTAAAATTTAGTTGGTAAATGTATAAATATTTATATATATATTTAATCATATTTTAGTTTGTTTTGGTCATTCCCACCAATACAATAGCTAGCCATTCACTACCATTTAAAATAATAACAATATTATTATATTATTTTTCGGTATAACTCAATGTTGTATGTGACGTAAGATTTATGAAAAACCTGTTATTGTGTGTTAGGTATGATATCGAACATAGTTTCCCTTTAATTTAAAATTAATATATTATTCAAAAATATTAATAAATATGATAATTTAATATTTTAAAAATTACTTGGATTTTACAGATCAATTAAATTCATTAAGAAATATTAGAGTTGTTTTGAAAATTAAATATGCAGAACAATTAATATATTAGGGTTGGAAAATTATACTATGTATACCTCTTTGTCTGTTCAGAACTACACAAAAAACATGATTTAAAAAATAAATTTTAAATGATAATAACTCCCTTAAAAATAGAATTTTTAAAAAAGGTAAAACGTATGGTAAAAATATTTATATGAAACTACTCATTAAGTTTGGTATGTTAATTAAATATTGGAATAGGGAAATATATGTGGGGGTTTATAAACAAAAAATTGCATGTTATATCCTATGGAAGATGATATAATATGAGTTGTTTCAAAGAATAAAGTAACTCTAAAATACATTATATATTTTCGGATACATTGTTTAATTTCAAATAAATATTCCCTCATGGTATATATTGTGATAGGGTGAATAAATATCAAATTATACATTATTAAAATAGGAGAATGGATAATAATAATAATGTTAATAAGATAATCAATATGATTTTAGAATAGAATGATGTGAAATTTGGTGAATAAACGCCTATAAATTAATCATTAAATTTATATTTAGGATATAATCATGATAAATAAAAAGATCTTAATCAATATAACAGAGAATATAATAGTAAAACACATGAGAATGATTATAAAAATAAATGAATATAAAAACCCAGAATTTATATGAGTTGACCAAAATATAAAATAAGTGAAAGGTCATATAAAGATGATACCTCTAATATCATTATAGATAATACCACTATAAAAAAATTTATGGAATGGATACTATATAGAAAAATAATTTATTATCATCAAAAAAATTGATATCATTTATAAAGGTGGTAAAAGACATGTCATTGATCATATCCATGAATGAAGTGCATGATTAAATAGAAAATAATCAAATGTGGTTTCTTATTAAAAAACCAAATGATCATAATGTCATTGAAAGAAAATGAATGTTAAATAATAAATATGATGTTAATGAAAATGTGATTCATGAAAATTTATTGTTATTTTTAAAATTCTAGTCTCAAATAAATAGAATAGATATTAATGATAAATTTCCATATGAGGAAATATATAAATTGATCTTATATTTCATAGTAGATACAATTAAATAAGGATGTAATATATACCAAATGGTTATAATGAAGACACTATTTAATGAAATTTATAATCTGGATATTTATATTGAATTTTGATGGTATTTCATCATGTTTATAATGATGATAGGATTTATATTTTAGAAAATGTATTTCATGTCTTAAATAATGAACCTATGACTAGGAATGAAAATTTTGAAACATATTTGTAGAATATCGAATTCAATATATGTAGTTTTGATCAGAAATATTTTGGAAATTATTCAAAGGAATTATTTTGTATGGAATACATTTTTGTAGATGATATTTTTTGTAATAAGAAGGAAAAGATTGAATAATATTAAAAATTGATGTGATAAATTATTGATATATCAATGATCGATAAACATACTAACTTTTGTTTTGGGATACTAATAAATGATAAGGGTTAATAAATAATTATTTCTCTAAAAAAATATAAAAATAATCCACAAAAAATTTAAATATATTATTTAAAACAAAATTTGAACCCAAATCACTCTTACAACCATGATAAAAATACATTGTGATGTAAATTTAATATATTTTTCATTGTTGAAGTCCCCCAATTTTTAGATTTTAATAAAAAATTATTTTAATAAATATTTTAGAATTTGAATTGTTGAAACATGATATTTTAATGATTAATAATTGATTCAAATTATAGGCACGATTAGGATGAACTATGAATGAAAACCACGAACCATTAGAATTTTGTGATTCAGAGCACCACAGAACAAGTAAATGTTCGAGATAACCATGAAATATAGTTGTCCATCAATATTAGTTGAACTATAACTATATTCCTGTGGATTCAATATCTTGAGGCCATTATTAATTAAATCATTAATACTTTTGAAATTTTAATATAGTTTATATTTTAGTGACATAACATTTTGATTTTATTTATAATGTTCATTTTATTTTTTTCACAAAAAATGTTTATACTTGACATATCATATTTATTTTATGAAATGAGAATTATTTTAAATTTTAATAAAAATTATTCGAGGATGTTGTAAATGTTGTGAAATTTTAAATTCATATATGTATAAATATAAATTGTTCATTCTATGTATTAATAAGAAATTATTTAATGTTAGAATTGAAGTTATAAGAAGGAAACTCTAAATGATGAGATTACGAGTGATCGCATATTTGATAATATTGTCACGTGTAAGGAAAATATATTGAAAAATAAAACAAATTAACTTTGACTTAAATAATAAGAAATAAATTTTTAAGCATTCTGCCTCAATAGAGAAAGGAAAATGATGTTGACCATATCAACCATGAAAATGAATAGAAATACTATAATCTTTATTGATGATATTAATGATGTTCATTGATATTATTTTAAAAGTATTTCTATTATAGGAAAATTTATCCATATAAAATATGAATTATAGATTTCTGTATCATTAGTATATCATTTAGATATATGTCACCCAAGTATTTAAAGAGGCATCATAAGTCATTTTATTCCACATAGTCCCAAAATATAGTTATTCATCCATATACCTAAAGTAGGAAATTCTGTATAGAATTCTGATTTTAAGCTAATTTCCTCTTTAAATGCCCATCCCAAAAATGTTATGAAAATTCTTTCTACCAGAATTGGAAATATTGAAATTGTATTTGTCTAAAAAATGAAGTTTTCATTATTTTGTGAAGAAAACATAATGTTTTTTGTATATTTCCAAGGTGGGTGTTAAAATATTCTATGGGAATTCCATTAATGGATTCATTTTTATTGTGGAGAAAATTTCAATGTCCCTTAACACTTTCAATTGGAGCATAATTTTTTAGGTTCTCTAGATGTATGGATTTTCTCATAATCATATCCATATTATACACTCTTTATTAAAGATCTCTAGGTTATCTTTCGTTATTAAAATAACAATAAATGTTTATTTTATTTTTTATAGAGGTGAAAGATATGTTAAACCCTTATCAGTATACACATTTAGACTATTTCAAGAAAAACATAGTTGATATCTTCTTCTTACTATTCAATGAATGGAAATATCTCATATAGAGGATATAAAGAACCATTATGTTTCTTCCTATAAACTCTATGTTGATGAAATCCATCATATCAGTGAGACCAATAAAAACCCATATATTCTATTATTAGGGTATTTTCTCATTGTGAATATGTTTTTAGGGATTTTTATCATATAATAATGATAAAATTATCTGTTTAAAAGTACTATCAGAAGATGGGAAAAGATTTATCTTGAATTATTTACATGTTATATAAGGGGATTATCCATTAAAATATATTGAGACATAGTCTTCTCATAGATATATTTATATTTTTTTAGATAAATAGTTAATATAATACACAAATTAACACATGAGGACCATAATAGTTTAGCGACATTGGATAGTATGTACAAAATATTATAATTTGGAAAATGTTATTCAATGTCTCATAAAATGATCTTCCTATGTCGTAATCCTCATTAACACACCATAATTAAAATTTTCATCATAACTTGGGGTGAGGAATCATAAGAAATTATTATCTCATATAATCAATATGGGTAAATGAGGGGTATAACAAATTAATTTGAGCATATGGTGATAAGAAAATTACATAAACTTTTGAAAACCATTCCCTACCTATCATAGATATTGAACATCATTCATGGAATATATAGTGGTATTTTAAAGTAAATGAACATAAGGGGATCAAATAAAATGATCCCCAAGGACATAACATTAGCATAAGACATTGATTTTTGGCATATAAATATGTATAGAAAATCAATTCCATAGTAGTTAAGGATAACTGTCATGGCTATCATAGTGGAATTGGATCACCCAACAAAATAATCATAGTAGATAGTGTTTACCTATAGTACCATCATATCATAGTGTCCCTTACTGAATAATGTACAATCCCCATTGGATTTTTATCTATCTAATAAAATATAAATCATTTCCCAATATATTAGTGTAAGATATAGGTCCCACCCATACCATAATAGAAACCATGTTTATTTATTCCACAATATCATTAAAACATCCATCATATCATTAACCATGAAATGAATTGGGATTTAAAAACATTCCATAATTTAAAAACCTATAAAAAATAGATAAAATTCGTAGTTATTTTATAATTTCATCATATAATTAAATGTGAATATGAGTAAATTCAATAATAATTTTCTCATGGTATAACCTATGTAAAATAAATATGTTTCATAGAAATCATTTCATTATAACCATAAACCGTCTATTTAATGAATATGAATAATGTCCTAGGATCACATCCCCTGTGAATCATTGGTAACATAAAATATAACTTTTATTATGGAAAATATTGCTTAATGGTAAATCACATGGATTATTTCTTATGAAAAATAAATTCTCCTTGAAACCCACAATGGAAAAGTAAAAATTCCGAACATATTTTGGAAATAATGTTCTAAAAAATAATATTTAAAACATATAAATTCACCTTCAAAACCATGTAAGGTTGTGATGGTGTAATATTCCTTAGACACTTTAAATTTTATGAAAATAATTATTTTCACCTTTTTAGTAAAATCTAATATTGATTTTGTTATAAAAATATATGAATATTCTTTTTAATTTTATTTTTAATCCTTAGAATTGTTAAAGATTTATTTAATAAATAATTTTTAAAAGGCTATAAAATGTTTAAAACAATTTTAAAAATAATGGTTTTGGATGGAAAACAATTACTCAATTAAAGTGAGAATTAAAGTAGATTTTCATAAAATATTACTTTGACCTCTTTGGTACAAAGGGAGATAAAAATGAAGGGAAATAAATTATATTCATTATAAAACCATATTAGAATAATTTTAGTGAGTTTAATTATATATATATTATAATTTCTCATCATTGGATACTTAATCATAACCAATCTTGATAAACAATGAGATTATAATATAAAATATTTTACACCTTAGAAACCAGGAATTATAAGAAAAATAAATAGATAACATTATATAATACATAAAATATCTTGAAGATAAATAAATTCATGATATCATATGTTAAATGGTATGTATAATCATATTATAAAATATGGTAGGTGAATAACATAACATGTTTCTCAAGGAAGGAAAATTTTAGACACAACTCCATGAACGCTATGGTAACTTTTGAACCATAAAAATCTGAAAGAGACAACCTTAATTTTTTATATTAATCCCAATATTTTTTATAATAATAACCATAATATACTTTCATGATTATTAAAGACACTATATAATTTAAATAGGTAGTTAATATGACATATGTCTTGTTGATGTAACATGTGAAATAAATATCCCTTACAACATTAAAAATGTTTTTAATTGTAAAAATTGACAAAGAGAGAAAAATGAAATATTAAATATCTTCAAAACGTGTAATTTCAGGAAATTACAAGTCAAGATCATAGTTTATGCACCACCCAAATTCAATGAGTGGAGAATATTCATATTTCTCCAAAAATAAAAGAGATAATATATCCCCCTTACATTATGTATAGACAACCTTTTTACCGATTCAATCCACATATATAATAAATTTAAATTTATTATAAATTTAATAAATAAAAAAATTATATATAATACCATATATTGTTAAATTTTTACATTTTATTACCTCTTTAATAATAATTCCATATTATAGAAACACTTCGGGTAACAACTATTTGTATTTCGTTTATGTGTTGATTTTTTTATTATTTTTTTGTTTTCGTACATTGATCATGGTTAAATTGTACACATAATTATAAATGTAATATTAATATAGTATATATTAAAAATATATGGATTTAAATAAATCCATAAATGATAGAGGGAAAATATTTAATGCATTATTTATAGATATGGTATAATGTACATAAACATGAATATTTTTTCTATTTTATCAAAATATTGAATAAAATAATGTAGAATAAATTATTATTAACATAGAATCATTTTTTTCATATAAATCTCATATTTTTATTAAACACATTGTTATTTACATTCTAGTAATTATTGAATGAATCACATCACATCGCGAGGTCATAGTCCACCGTATACACAAGTGATGTGATCATATTCCCATGAAACTGAATGTAAAAAAGGAATATAAGATATAACTACTCCATATTCATAATTATGTAATAAATTTCATATATATTTCTTTAATCTATCATCATACCCAACTGTGAGAGGTTTTAATGGAAAAATTAATGACATTGGTTCATGTGATGTAGTCCACCATATTCATGAATGATGATTTATTAAACCAGTTATAGGTTGGGTAGTTTAATAAAGGTCATTACATTAGCATAGTAACACCAATATATATATTGTATAATTTTTTTAGTATATTTTATGTTTTATGACATTATTTAAAGGTGAAAAAGGTGGAAATAAAGTGAAATATATTAATGATAACAATAATCATTACATCTAAGAACCAACTTTGGATCTATTATTAAAGACCACAATGTTTGTCTTTTTAGCGGACCAGAAGCAATTGATCATGTATTTGGATGTCAGGAATGTATTTTGGTAGGGTTTTATAAACTATAATTCCTTAAAAGTGTGAATATGTGATGGATGGTGGGGGAATTTATATGTGGGGGAAATGACCCTAATTGGGAACTACATCGAAATTTCCCAAAATAATAAAAAATTATAAAGTTAATCACATGAAAAATCATACAAATGACCCTATATACTTAATTGGACAACAAAAATATTGAAATATCTCTATAAAATAGAAATTTACATGTTATATTTTCATTTTAACATTTATCCTTATCATTTAACCCAATTCAAACCCATTTTTACATTAACTTTAGTAATTCATTTTTACAATATTTAATGTTCATTTTTTCAAAACATTTGTTGAAATTATATAATTATATAAATTATTGTGATATCAAATATGGAATTAATTTAATCAAATAAAATTCACAAAATCGAAAAAAAATTAATTTTATATTAATCCTACAGATGTTATGTGAACGTAGGTTTTCAATGGGAGAATTTTGAAATGTTTACATAGTTCTTAATATAATTAATAAACATGGCCAATGAGTGGATAAAATTAGAATAAGTCATGTAATTGTGGAATGATATAAAAAAATAACATCGTGGATAGATATAAAAATTAATAGTTTCACTAATTAAGATAATGATAAGAAATCATGTCCTAACCTAATCTTATTTACATGATACCACCTCCACACATGACGTTATAGATATGAAATCCAACTCCATGCATAAACTTATGAACATGAAATCAGGTTCCCACTTAAAAAATTTACCTCATGAGTTATTCATAATAAAAAAATTATTTTAAATAGATATAGATCCCTCTACTAACATAATTCAAATTATATATATGTATGTTCAATAAGATCCTAAAACATTCATCATTAGAATAATCAAGTAAATAAATGAATATTGTAAACATTTAATCAAAAAATACCCCATGGAAAAAAGAAATGGGTTTTATCAATATCTTATCATTATAAAAAGAAACAATTTATAGTAATACAATGACTATATCTATTGATCATATCACCATAAAATATATTGTCTCATCAAAGTATGTCATATAAGTTGACATATGATTATATAAGATCTATTGGAATAATTATTTAGGAAAATAACACTTCAATTTTTAAAACCAATTTTCTTTTTCAAAACAACTGCACATTTATAAATGAGAACATTTTTTAAATATAATTATAAACTTATAAATGAATCATTAACTCATTAAGAAATCATGATTTAAAAAAATTACACTCAAGATGTATATGTTGCGAAACCATTCCCTCTCTATTTTTTTCGAAAAGAAACAATTTACAACATTAAAAAATTTGAAATAATACCACTTTTGAACCATTTATTAAAAATATAATAAATGAAAAAAAATTATTTCATATTTTTTTAAGAAGAGTAAAAAATAAGTTTTTTTATTTTTTTCTTAAAAATGGAAATATAATATTAATATTCCCCAGTTGAGACTTAAATGTAAACAGTCATAAATATTGATGAGATTGTGAAATAACACCCTTACCACTATGGAAACATTTCATTCATAACCTCAATTAAATTTATAAAATAAAAAACACATAAATATGAATATATTCATGATGTAACGTATCAATGGGTTGGTATATACATAACACTAATGAGAAAATTGGTGAATATAGCATATATCTCAAGTAAGTATAAATCATATGATTAGACCTTACCTTCAACCTGACTTCCATAGTATTTTTATATAATTATTATATAATAAATATTGATTTATTATTTATATATTCCCAAAACATACATATAAATTTCTATATATAATTTCATAAATGATTTAATAAAATTATTTTATCACCTTTATGTTAAGAATTTGTTGTTAAAATAACTATTTTGGGTAATAAATGCTTCTTTTTAACGTTTGTTTTGGTCTGGTAGTTTTAGCATCTAAACATTGGTCATTGTTATATCATAATAATAAAATCAATAATGACATAAAAATCACAATTATTAATTATATACATGTATTTGTTTTTCTAGAAATGCTATCAATAGAAAAATGAATTACCACATTCATATGGATGGTAGGTTGCACACACGCATTAACATTATTTATAATTTTTGAAGAATGAGATGAAAGAATGGATAATAATTATTATCATTTATAAAATAATTATTATATCAAATAAGTAATTAATATTCATTAAATACATCCCTTTAACATCTATGTTAATTTGAATGGTTAATTAACTGACATCACTTTAGGGATCTGGTAGTCCACATGTACTGACATTAGATGTTATCATTTCTCAATAGTTTCTAAGGTAAGAATGTATGTATGATATTATAATTCCATGTATATGATAATTTTATAAGAATCATATATATTCATTAAACATGACATAATAATTATATTATGCCTATTGTGGTTCATGGAAAATGGAAATTTCAGTGCTTCCCTTCTGCAGCACAACGACTGACCACGGTCATCTCACATGATGCGCTTCTCAGTTTTTTCCCCTACATTATAAACTTCACCTAAAAACTAAATCTTTTTTCATGAATTTATAAATACAATTAAAAATTATTTTTTGTTTTTATTAGTTTCTAAAATATTGATATGGAATTCTATTTAAAAAATTAAACTTTTATTAACATAACATTCTATAAGAATGAAATTTGAAAGAACCAACTTGGACATAAGAATGGTTTTCTGGGACTATTATTATTTTAATTTGTTTGTTTGACTTCATTTTGATAATCACACCATGAAAATATTATGCTAAATTAGTGCCATTTTATTTATAAATAATGAAATCTAATAATCATTAATAAATCATAATTATACCTCTTTCAATAGTAATGGTTAATGAAACACACTTGTCGAGTGTCTAACATCATCCATGACATCGATCTATGGATTCTATTTCATCCATTGATTGAATCAAATCATGCATTTAATAACCTAAAAATTGAATATATAGAAAATAAATAAACCAAATGAATAGATTTAGATTTGATTTTCACTTCATGGGGGAAATTTTCAACACCCATGCATGCCAATCTCCACTAAAAAACATAATATAATCATTAAGAAAAATTCCATAACACCATTATCTCCCCCAAGAAAAGACATAGAATATACCATTACTGTAAAGAGTAAGAGATAAAATAATTTGAATGGGAATGCAGAGAAGAAGAAAATAAATTAAAATACTCAAACAATGTAAAATAAAATAACATAATGAATGAGAATAAAATAAAATATATAATGGGGTATGAATGATAATGAAGATAGAGGGAGAAACAATAATAAAATATAATATAATTTTAATAGGTATATGTAATAATAAAACAAAATAAATAAAAATAAATAAATATAACATATATAGAAAATGTTATAAGAATAAAATAAGAAGAGATAAAATTTAAAAGTAGAATAAGAATTATCTGAATAAATTATTAAGGGGATATAAAAAAATTATGAACATAATTAACTGATTATATTAATAATCTAAAATTAGAATTACATTTAAAATTAAAAAAAAAATTAAATAAATGAAAATTAGAATGATGGAAAAATTTGTAGCATGGAAGATCTTCTCATCCATAATCATGGTTCGTGAGATATCTATTAGAATGTAGGTGATATCCTTTATTTATTGGTTGTAATGACTGAATTAGCCTCATTTCATATCTCTGAGTCATTAGGATTTAGTAATATGAAGCAATATAGATCTCCCAAAAAATGACCATTGTGGTATGATCAATAATATATAAACTCATGTATTACGGTTTTTTAAATTATCTAGGAATGAAATGAGATTTTGTGGGAGACTATCCATCATGTGAATGGAAATAAGGTACGTGATGTGGTCATTTTCATGGGATTTAGTTCCCTTGAGGTGTGGTGTCGGTTTAGGTGGAATGGTTATCACTAGTGGAGGCATCCTCTTCAAATGTTCATTGAGGTAGCTATAAAATAATTTGAAAAGGGCTCCATGGGTATCATTTAGGGGTCTCCAGATGATCCGTGGTGGAAAGTATCTTCGCTAGCGGTGATGGAGATTGAGCTCATTCTCCCACTGGTCCCACATAGTTTTATCTAGTGATCACAAATTATTGGTGGCATCTTATTGGTGTTCTTGGGAGATGAGCTTAGTAGTGGTGGGATTCTGATCTTGAGGTGTCAGGTGATTGAGGTGAAAGAGTGACATTTTTATAAAAAAAAATTAATCATACCATCGAGTTTTCACATCCCACATAGAAATGTATAAGTGGAGAAAGATCCACTAAATATGACCTTGTGGCACTCCCCTAAAAATGATTTCACATGGGAGTTGGAGGACCCCTGAACTCCTCTTTGTACCACATTATGATGGTGATGACTTTAAACCCTTGATCGGTGGATTTCACCACTATGTGCTGAACCCCCCCCCTAGCTTTGACCATGCTTAAATTACACACAGATATGATCCAAGTGGGACCTTTATGGGCCTAACCTCCCATGTGAAACCTCTGGTCCATGGGGATTGCCCTCCCATGGTCAATCATGGATGAGGGATTACTTGTGGGCTTCTTAAGCGGATTTTTGATACATTGGATGAGGAATGACCTTGGTAGACATTTTTTGGAAATGGCGTGAAAAAATGAAATAATAAAGGTAAATTATTAATGAATTATAGTATAAAATTCATAAAATCATTAATAAATTTTTAAAAATACAAGATACTAAAAATAATTATTTAAGTTAATTTCAATTACAGATCAATAAAATTCCCATAAATTCATAGTAAAATAAATTTCATTTGGGTTATTCAGTAAAATACATAAAAAATCACTGAAATTTGTTTTATAAATATTCATAAAAATTTATAGTGTCAAATACCATAACACTTAAACTATTTTTGTACTCATGAATTAAATATCATCATTAAATAATCTAAGGGAATCAATGTAATAATTATTAAAATTATAAACTGATAAAATTATTTTTTTATTAATTTATAATTAATCAGTCAAAATTAAAATAAAATATCAATTTGATGTCTCAATTTTATTTGAAACAATCAACTAATTAATTTTAAATTATCCATTATGTAAAAATAGATGACCTTATTTTATCATTCATTTAAGATCATCAATTTTTTATTTTTAAATAAGCCAAATCATTATATTCTGCACTACTTAAACATTTAACTCATATATCATGATATAGGTCAAATAGATTTAGTATTATATCATGATATTATGATCATTATAAATAGGATGGAAAAGGAACTATATCCTTACCCTGTAAATAAAAAAGACACATAAAATCGTGAGGGATTTCGTTAATGTTTCTGATGACTCAGAGGATTATGGTTGGTAAGAATTGAAGTAGTACAAATTATCACTCATATAAGAGGTTTTTATCTTAAATTTAAATGCATTTTATCAAAATTTAAAGAGTCATCAAATTATACCCTTCAAAAATAACAACTCCAACTATTAAAAATGTAAATATAAATTTCATGATAAAAAAGCATAATGAATGTTTTTTTATCATTATATAAATTTTCACTAATTTTATACATATTCATTATATTTAACAAAAAATTAAATTTTTTTTATTCTTTTAATGTTATCCTTAGTATAAACCTCACATCCACCACCTAAAAAATTAGAAAAAATCATCGGTCTGATGATGGTGATTTTTGATTTTTTCTAAATAAGAACCCATTCATTAGTTTTTTGGTTATTTTTTTCAATTTAACTTTTTTTAAAGAGGGTAAAAAATTGAATGTATAATGTATTAACCAAATTAAATTTCACATTACCCAAATAAAAAATAAAAAAATTATCCTTATAATTTACATCATCCTTAAACTTATAACCCACTTCCCCAAGAGAATTCAAAATTAAAATGTCATGAAAATACTAATATGAGGGTATGAATTAATAAAATGGATTGAAAAATGTATCATTACTGAAATGTATATTAATTATATATATGGGTTTAATCAAGGATTAATGTAAAGGTATTTTTAAGGTTAATAGTTTAAAAAAAAATCATTAGTAATTTTATTTTTTTGTACATTAATTGATTTGAAAATATTCAATGCATATTCTAGTATGTGTTTTTTTGCATGATCACATATTAAATATGATCAACATAAAATCATAATTATAATAATTATAAATCCTCTTAGTTATATAAATATGATATTTTATATTCACTCAAGGTTTGATAAATTAGAAAAAACAAATTCAGACAATTTTTATAAATTCAAAACATCAAAAGTGTTAGGGAATTTTCAATTACATGATTAAACTAATTCCTGAAATATTTAGTGCTCATTTTAATACCCATTAATTACTATAATCATTAAATTCATAAATTTAAAAATTTAATCTCATTAACAATGAAATCCTAAAAATTTAATCACTAGATTCTTAAGAAACACATGTCTCTTAGATTTTTCAAGTTAAGTAATAATTCAATCATTAGAATACAATATCCTTTTTATTTTCCAAAACATTCTATAGTAATAATGTATTTGGAGGTTAAAATATAATCATAAATGTGAATCCCCTACAGAAATGAAGCTTCAATCATCTCCCTCCATTATTTTAATGGTTCATTCCTCCATCATTAACAAATAATATGAAATTAATCAATGAACCCAATTGGTCATTTCATTTATGATAAAAAGATAATATGATATGGGACTTCATATTGTATGAATCCTAAAAATGAAATTTGATATACTAGAAATAAAATAAAAGGGACAAGTCTTGGAATTATCCCTGAAGTGGGACATGAATTTTTACAACCTTATAGGCATTTACTAGACATTATTTAATGCATGATGTTGGATGGAGCGTCATATATTTGAACTGCCACATGTGGATTTTCAAATCTTGTGATTCATTGTTGGTGGTGAGGAATAATCCATTGATAGAGTATATAATATTATATATTATCATAATTAGTTATAACATTAATGGAGGGGTGTGATTTATAATGAATCATATCCCTTCCTAGTTTCTACTTATGTAACATTATCATTTTTTTACTGTTTGATCAACATGGACTTCATGAAATGAATAATCAAAGGGAATGAGAAGTTTTATTTTTAGTTGATCATAATTTAAATTTGAATTATTAATATGAAATATATTTATTTTAATATGAGAATCTATCATATTTACTTCCTCAATATTGAATACGTTAAATTAACCCTGGTCATCATCAAATTAATGTTCAATAAAACTTAGGATATTCATGTTTTCCTCATATCGTGTATATCATGTTTCATCATCTTCTTCGGAGCCTTGAAAGGAATTTACCAAATATGAAAAATTAATGTAGTGGTAATTAATACTCAATTATGATATAACAAACTAAAATTAAAGTGATATTGATTGAAAATCAAATCCCTGAATATGTTCAAAATAAATATCCCCTTTAGTGGTAAATTCCTCTTTCAGTTCGATGGTGGAAAGTGGAGGTAGGCAGTCTAGATCCCCAATATTTTTTTCAAATTCCACCACCTTGGGGGTTAGTAATCTTCCACGGATAGAGTGACATGAAATTATAATGGAAATTATAAATTATATGTATTAGGGAAGTAAATTTTTCCAACATACTCATTCCATAACTCACCCTGATCTTTTTGATTTCCCACACATAGCTCAACTAGAAAATTGACTTCATTATAAATCAACTCTCGCTCTTCATGGTCATACTAAATCAATTTTAAAAAAAAAATTAGGAGGTATATACTCTTCAATAATAGACTCAACATCAGGTATTTCCTCAGTCAAATCAGGGAAGACTGATGGTGCTTCCTCATTGTTCTTTGATTCAGGGATTGGTAACACTAATGATGCATGGAAATACATAGTTATTTGTTCTATTTTTCTCAAAACGTCTTCTATTATGGAACATGTATATTTTAACTGTTCGTGCACATTATTGTTTACTATCTTTTCTTGATATATTACTTGGGGAATATATTTTGAAATGATGGTGAAAAATAAGGAACACTCTACTGGTATATTGGAATTTTTATAATAATATTCTAGGAACTACTCCATGAATTAAATTAACTATCTATAAAATATGTAATCACTTATTGTTCAAAGGTTTCCTTGAGATTCTAGATGAGGTACATGAATTCTTCATATTATCTAATTTCTATCTGGGATACCCCTATCTGTACACCCCACATGGAATCACTTTCTTCTATAGACCTGGTTGATTCTGATAATCATTATTTCACCAGTGACTTTCTAGTAAATGTTGAATAATTATCATTTGAAAGAATCATTGGAAAATAAATTTAATTATTGTTTTTTGTTTGTAAAATAATGATAAATAAATCTCAATATGAAAATAGGAAATAATAATTAAACTACAAATTAGCTTCTCAGCAATGTAATTCTTTTCTGATGACCCCACGATAGGCTTTATATCAATACCTGTATACCCTATCATGGGGTGTAGAAATATAATATTTCTATTTTTTTCATAGTGAAGAAAAGTGGTTGACCATGTTGATAACACTTGAGTAGCCTCTTTGTTTTTTAACCAACATAATTTATGTGATCTAACAAATAATTAGTTTTTATTGGTTTTATTATATTATATAAACAATGAAATATTATTGAGTTTCATTATTAATTTCTAAAACATTGAAATTAAAGAGAATATGATAATTTAATATAATACTAACATGAAATTCTAATATAATGAAATTTTAATATATGAAATTGTTCATATGTTTGGTTTTTGGGTTCCATCATTATTTTCTTTATTTGTAGGATTTTCTTGATAATAAAACAATAAAATATTGTGATTAAATAAAATACTTTTTTTAAATTTAAAAAGGTTGAATTTTTTAATAAATCTAAATTCCACATCCTCTTGTAATCAAGGTTGATAGAACACCATGATCAAGTCTGTGACATATTCCATAAACTAGCTCTATAGATGATATTTTATCCGTTAATTTACCTAACTCCCATATCTTAAATAGCAAACCAATGGATATAGCGATAATAAATAAATTAAAAGAATACAAATATATTTTTGTTTCATGTCAATGGGGGACATTATCTACACCCATTAATTCCACACTCCTATATCATAGATAAAAAAATAAGGTTAAAAACAATCAAGAATACATTGACCTCCCCCTAAACCATGTCACGGGTTTGCCCCAGATTGTCACGAGTAAGAGATACATTGTTCAAATGAAAAAAAAGATAAGAAGGAAATAAAATTAAATAAATTAAAAATAATAATTTTAATAAAATAAAAATATGTATGGGGTATAAGAGAGAAGTAGTATATAGAGGATATTAAAAATAATAAAATAAACTAGAAGAAGAAGATTAATAGGGAAGAATAAAATTAAATGATATAAAATAAATTAATAAATATTATATATATAATATTATAAGAATAAAATAACAACAAATAAAAATCAAAATAAGAATACTAATTTAAATCAGAAGAGAAGAATAAGATAAAAAAATATTAATAAAATAATTCTAGAATAAATTAATATACTAATATTAGAATAAAAGTAAAAATAAAACAAAATGAAAACAAATAATTGAATAGAATCAGAATGAAGGAAAAAATGCATTGCATGGTCATGCCCCTCCTCCAGTATCATGGGTATCGAGTACTATTAATGGAATATGTGTGATATCCTTCTTTTATAGGTAGTTAGGAATTCCCCGACCACTATTCATTTTATAGGTCTTGGGGTTTTACAAATCTGAAATAAAATTTATCTCCCCCTAAGACCCTTTGGGTATTTAAAAAAAAGGAAACACATGTTTAATATATGATTTTAAATTCCCTAGAAATGGACAATGATTTGGTGGTGGATGCACATTTTTTTGTATGTATGTGGGGTGGGTGACATGTACATTTTAATGGGATGTGGTGGCCTTATGTTGTGGTTTTGGTCCATGAGGAAAAGTGATTACTAGTGGAATCCACATCTTTATACGACCATAAATGTAGGTAGAGGATTTTTTGAAAAAGATTTCATGGGGGTCATAAAATTTTCTAGGGATAATCAGATGGGACCACAAAAATGTTAACCTGAAACTCCATATATTATGACTATCATAATTATCATTTACTAATAATGGAAACTCACCCCCCTAATCCATATTCCATCTACCACTAATTGTGGGTCTTCACATGTCCAACATAATTTTAGCAACAACTTACATAAAAGGATCATGAAGCCATCTTCTTAAAATCCCCCTAGATCAGATTCACCTTTAGTCACACACATGACACTCCTCTTGAGTCGCATCCATGTTCTCCATAACATCAGGAATAAATTCCAAACCAACCTGATTTTTGGTGTTACATCATATTATACTTTTAGAACATCAACATGAGTATTGGGACTTGTAAGGTTTCCCTTAACACTTAAGTCAATCTTCCTTGAATATGACCTATGATAAAAACTTAATAACTTATGATTTAGATGATTACCACCAAACTCAAAAAGATTGTTTCACCAATTTATCAATGAGATGGGTATTGTGTAAACCAATGTACACTAACTCAATGTTTCATTAACATAACAAGACATTACATGATACAATACATAGGCACATTATTTCCATGAATTCAGTGTCCAATGAACCATAACAAGGGTCAAAACATCACAGGACCACCAATATACTAGGCTATCATTTTAGAAAATATGCATGTAACTCAGGTCAAATGATAATGGAAAAATATCCAGCATCAAAAATATTTCACATGTACTTTGTAAATTTTCAATGTTAGGAGGTAACTACCTCCATCGAGTTATCCCTTTCCTAGAACACCATGCATTGAACTAACTAAGAGTTCACTTCTAATAAGTCATTTGTAATAATGGAATATAATGTAGATTTGAGCGATAGAAAAAGAGGCCTAATGAAAACGTTCATGTTTATGTTTCATGTTTTAAATATGTAATGAATTTTGTACAACCCATACATAACGGTTGAAAAGAAGAAAACCACAATATTTCAATTTAGCTGTTCAGAAATAAACATTTGTATTCTCAAAAAATGTAATGTCTAAGTTTGGAATATCAAGTACAAGTTATAGGAAAACAATACATATAAATTAATATATTTAATTCCATAAGGTACCCATGAAAATATTATCAAGATTTCTATAAAATGTTCTTTATTTAACTAACATTCCAACACATTAGTTAATTAATCACATAAATTCCTTTTTCTATGAAGATTCAAAAAAGGGTATTAGTTAAATAAAATTCCAAAACCATTCTATATAAGAATAACCCTATAGGATAGATTTTCCATTTTCATTAACAAAAACCTCATATAGGCATATTTCAAAATAAGATAAAATTCTATTTGTAGTTCAAGGGGACTAGTCTGTTATGATTACACAATATATTTATATTCAAACCCATATAATTGGTATCACACACTTAAAATAACCAGCCCTATTCAACATGTCATACCCCATGGGGTATGTTACTACGGTATATGAAGATACATTTTAAATATTAGTGCCCCATTATTTAATCATGGGTCTATTGAAACATCCACCCAATAAAATTTGATTCTAATTATTGACGATTAAAAACACCCATAATGGGGTTATCTAACAAAAACATTCCCCAACTGACCTACTAGGGTCATGTTCAGAATATAATAATTTAGTCATATGGGGCTTCATTCCCAAGTCATAGATGTATAAGCCTTTATATCGGTAACCACTTTATTTAAAGTCAATTTTTATTATCATTTATATTTATAAAATAGTAATAATGTATATAAATAATTTCTTAAATGGTTTTATTATATAGGATATCATTTTCAAATTAATAAGGTTACCATTCACTTTAGAGATTAAAATTATCTCCCCTTTAATATCATCAAATATATTCCTCCACATGAAAAAATGGTATATAAAAAAACATGTCATTATTGGTTAGTTAATGTTCCACCAACAGTCAATATGGGAAAACCATTTGTGTTGACTTTTTAAATATTGATAACCAATAGTATATCAAAATTATAAATAGGAATGCTATCAAAATAAATAAATATAAGGGTACATGGAATGTTATTACATTATTTTTGTATGAAGATTAAAATTATAGATAATATTAATTCATTGAATAATAATGACAGAACATGTTTTATAAGAAAACAAGCTAATAAATCACCTAAACAAGTTATACAGTCATTCAAGCTACAAGAAATCCCGCAAAATAAATCCAAATATCAGGCAGTTTAAAAATTCAACAAATGTGGCATGAAATAAACAAGGATTTTGAGTCTCTCTGTTCATATAATGATCTATTTAATTCTACATACATTCAATATAGAGACAAAAGTATATTAAAAAATATCATAAATTCATTTGAAATATAAGTTACACTAATAACCAAATAAAAATTCACAATCAACCATGACAATGAACAGTATGAACAATAATATGTTCCCTTGACAGTTGGTCTTATCCATGTGTGTGGGTTTATCACTCCCAGACATAGCTATTTACCAAGAGGTAAAACATTCATAGTCTCATGTATATAATCCCAAAATAATATGACATTAGAAATAGAACACCTCTAATACCACTTATAGTGCCCTGAACAGGGAGTTACTGATACAATTCCCCAATCATGTTCACCAATTGGACACATGTTTGTCTCCCCATATGATAAAATATACAAGCATTTTGAGAGTGTCAAATGTTTTTATGGTGGGGAGACTATACCCCCATGGTCAGTGTATCATATTTGTATACTAATATTAAATAAATCAATTGAAGAGTCATTATAATTGATGTGTTGAGGAAGATAATAATAACTTGGATGTGTCCAATGTCAAAAATACAACTATACATGCTTATACTAATTTGGCTACATAAACTAAAGATGTATCATACCTTAGGTGATTCAAAAATTTATATTTCATAAAAAAAGAATAAAATACACTAGGGATAACTACATAAGCATCATGATCTCCAACCTATTCTAGGAACCTTATCTCCCTTGTAAAATGAATGACATAAGAAGTAATACATAAACCTGTAAGCATGTGCCCAGCTTGGGCACCATAGTGGAGTGAAAGATTGAATAGGGTGTGAGAAATACTGAGTAGGCCTACATAAATTCTTTCCAAAGATATCATGTCCACTAATATAAATAAAACAGTTTATAGTTATAAATTATAATGTAATTAAAAAATGAATAAAATAAATAGTTCATGCTCAGGTTCCACAGGGACACCTGGATAACCATACATGCTTAAGATTATTCTGGAATATATCATTACAACTTCTATTATGTATATATATCTGTATGTTATATAAATATGTTCATATATATACATACCATAGTATAAAATTGAGGTTTAGTTCCAAGGAATCCACATAAGCGGTCATATATTAACAGGGGTTTCATACCTAGGTTCTATAACTAGAAACAAAATAAATGTGAAACCATTCCCAAGGGTCAAAATAAATTATGGAAAAATAACTACTACAAATATGTACTTTATCAGAGCTATAAAAGTGCATTAACGATGCTAATAAACGTTGTTAAACAAGGCAAATATAAAGGGGGTCCCTTTTATCAGCACTCCGAAACGCGCTGATAAAGAAACCTTTTATTAGCGCTAAAAAGTTCTGATAAATGACCCCATTATCAGCGCTTTTTTTAGCGCTGATAAAAGGGGACTTTTATATACCCTTTTAAAAAGTACTGATTAAAGAAAAAAAAAGTAAGAAAGAATTATATAATGTGGGGGAAGCTTTTAACACCACTTTAACCCCCTATCAGCGCTAGGCGGACCCACCCACACACTCTCTTATGTGGTGCCCTTCCCACACATCCCCCGCACACTTGCACCTCTTTTCTTTTACCCGTACTCGAACCCGTGACCTCCACCCTTGCATGCCTGCACCTTTACCACTAAGCCATTTCATTTTTTCATCTATTTAATGATATATCTATTTATATATATATATATATATGGTTAAATTTATTCTTATGTTAATATAGATTAATATTAATATAAATATATTTAGTTATATTAATACATATATATGTATTCATATAATAGTATATACATATATTCGTATATTAATATATATTAATATTTATATATAAATTGTTATATTAATTCATATATTAACATTGATTCATATTAAAATAAATATATTTATTTATATTAATAAATATAAATTTATTTATATTTTAGTATATATATAATCATTCGTATATTAATATATATATATTTAGTTATAATTTTTTATCCGTATATTTATTTGATAATTAATATATATTTATAATATTGGATTTAAATAAATTTATAAAATAATTTTTTTATGTGTGTTTATAAATAAATAAATAAATTCATACATACATATATAAAACACACACACACACACATATGAAAATATATATTTACTAATAAATACATATATATGAAAATTTGAAAAGTCATAGATTTTTAAACCACCATATCTTCTAATAAAAAAGACAGTTTCAACTCCACAACCAATAAAATAAAAAAAATGAAACAATTTTCGATATGATATGTGGTACAGGCCCAACGAGCATCCAAATCAGAAGTTATACTATATTGAATGTTAAAAAATCGGGGTATCCCGACTAAAAACTTATTTTTGGAGGCCTTCTAGGAATTTTTGGCCTCGAAAAATGAGATAGAAGGTTCTCTTCTGTCACTAGCGTGTAGATCTTGTCACTGTCTTCGATTTGATATGTTGTATGGCTCAAACGGACACCCGGATCAAAAGTTATGGTTGTTTGATGTTTGAGTTACATTTTCAACTTATTTTAGATCTTTTATTAATTTTTTTGATTTTTTGTGTCTTCAAATTATTTTTAACTGATTATGAATCGATAATAATTATCAAATTATTAATTAATAATATTTTTCAAAATATTTTAAATCCATATTCACTAAATTTCATATATATTAAATGTAAAAGTCTATTTATACTTATCTAAAACATATAAAATATATATATATATTATATTTATATCAATATCAATATATTTATATAACAATATATTATTTTTCATGATATTTTTGAAACATAAAATTTATCATCGCTAGGAAAAAGTGCTGATAATGCCCCCCTTTATCTGCGCTAATAAAAAGGCGCAAATAAAGGGGTCCCCTTTAACAGCGCTAAAAAAAGCAATGATAAAGGGGGCCTTTATCAGCCCTAAAAGAGTGCTGATTATGGGTCACTTTTAATAGTGCTTTTTTAGCACTGTTAATGGTTCCCCTTTATCATCTCTTTTTTTAGCGTTGTTAAAGGGTGGTGCATTTCATGCCCGGTTTTGTTGTAGTAAATGTAGTAAATGAATTAAATTTTACTACATAACGGTAATAAACAATAACCTACAAGATATGATGGATATATTATGTATCAAGTATCGAGAATACAAGGGACATGACCAATGGATACTGACCAATGGTGTCATCTTTGAGTCTAAAGAGAACTTCTATAGTAAACAATGTATTATATAGGCCTACATGGGTGAGTTCCTTTGGAAATAACTAAAAAACTATATACTGGAATACATGATTGTATATGGGTTCATTGGTTAGATACATTGATCCCCCACTCTATTTCATAACATGATAAGAATCAGTTCCATGTTGTTAACCGACACCAGTTTTATAGCAGAATAATGATCTGTTTTATACCATCAATCAACATCAGTTCTATAAAGAAATAATGAATGTTTTTATATGATCAATAAACATTAATTCTATACTAAAATAATTGAACACAATAATAAATTACACAATAAAAAATAATGGATTTTTTAGTGTCCATACCCATGTATAATCATTAAAAAAATTATTTACAGGGTCGAAGGGCCTTGTTAGTGTCTATTATATTTAACAATGAACTGCAACCTTTTTTAATAAATAACTAATTAATTACAATATCATTCGACATTCCAAAAGGGGGAATGTATGAACAAAATGTATCATGGCCCTAGTGGACTGTCCATGAGCAGTTATCACCATGTATAAAAATACACAACATAATTCATTCTAGCATGCATGACACTAACAATTAATAAAGTATATTTAAATAAAATTTGGCTATAATCTCGTAGGTTGTGTATTTATCACCAGGAAATCATATAGTAGAGTTACTACCCTAAACAATTTATATTAATTCTTTTGATTATCAATATTTCCATTTATAAGACAACACACCTGAGCCTATCATTTTTTAGAGAACAACTACTTAATTTATAATGTATTTGATAAAAACACAATAAGGGGTGGACTGAAGTGAGTAAATAAACATAAAATGTTTCAAATTAGATGGTAATTTTTCTAATTATATGAATTGGGTTAGAAATTAGTAATATCAACATTTATAGGTATCACATGGAAATAAAAGTGCATGGAACAACCATATATCATATAAAAAAGTAGACGTCGATGGAAAATATATAGACTATCTACCATATACTCTGAATATTCCACACACAAATTTTATTTTATCTAATTTGAGATAAATCCAAGAAACTAAAAAATACATTAAATATAGGGTGAATTAGCTCACATGACGATAAAACCAAAGATAGTGAATCAAAATTCAAAATGGGATTGTAGAATGAAGAGATTAACAACACACATCCAATGTGACTGATGAAAAGTAATTCGTACTACATATAGAAGATATATATCCATCCCTAGGTGAGTAGAGGAGGAATATCTCAACTGGACCCCTGTTATGCTTGCTGAGATGAAGATAAGGAAGAATATTATTTAATAGAAACAAATGTAAAACCATCATTTCCATTTTTTCAAAGATCCAAATGGTTTGGATGCATGGTCTGGAAAATAGTGAACCAATTGTGTATCCTACTATGCCTATGAGAAACAACCAACACATTTAGTTTATATAGTTTAGTCTAACCATGCACCTACCACACAGTGCTAATAATTATGTGGCGCAAAGGGTCTGGGCTAGGCCTATGATATAGAAAAACTGTGTGCAGCTCATGCGACTCACTCCATACATGCATGAACTGGGACCAATGGTTTCTGAAACCATTGAAAATTTTAGAAAAACATTTCTACTCATAAACTTGGGCCACAAAGATGACCTCCATAGTTACTATAACGATTTTATACTACTACCACTCATGCTACCTTTCAAAAAATTGATTCCAATGGAGCTCGATGCTTCCAAAAATAAATTGAACATTAAGAAAACATCTAGCAACTCAAACCTGCACAAAAAAAAACTTTATATTTTTCATGGATCATATTTTCATTTTGAATATTTTTTTTAAATTTTCCCACCCACAAACAAAGGAATGTTCAAATTCCCTTTGTAAATTCATACCTAATCCAAAACATGGTATGTTAGACTTGTGATGTCCTAATTTCTAATAATTATCATAGAGAAAAATATATCATTCATATTTAATATCCTTTCATGATATTCATTTATATATACGTTTTCCTCGTGAATAACTTTTTTTCATCAGTTATTTTTTTTGCAGAGAATAAAATTACCCTATAGGCCATCGTCACATGACCCTAAACTATAGAAGAACTTTTTACCCATCACATGAACATATATTTTATATCAATTGATTCTTCATAACATGATGATAACCTTAATGATATATGTACCACTACACATGATCACTCAAATTTACTAGGAAAGTCTATAAGTACATCCAATTCTCATTACACTATATCCCAATACATTTAAGGATTCTTAATGCATGTTAACCTCTACCATTTATTGTCCATAAATGAGGTAAAACCACACTATGTGTAACACCCAAGACTTTTATGAGAAATATTTTTTTTTATTTTATATAAATCATCAAAGCAATCTTTCACTATACACAACACTAGCTTGGCTTGCTTTACACGCAACCGTGACATTCTTCGATAGCTTGCATCGTACGCAATACTGAGTTTCACTAAACAACGATATGCTATTAAAATATTATTAAAACTAGCCGTTATGAATAGTATTAACTGAATTTTTAATTTTATAACATTTTAATCCAACTTATACATTTTGTAGAATGAGGTATGAAAACAAAATTAGTTTTTTGGAAAAAATAAGTATTTTTTCAAAAAAAATGCAGTTTTACCGCCTTTTGAAGGCGCTCCCACATTAAATATAGTTTTTGACAAGTTTATAATTTCAATTCGACAAAATAAAATTCTTCTTTAGAATCAGTATATAAAAATTCACTTTGGATAAATTTTTGATATTTTTCTAATATCTTTAATATTTTGATGAATAGTAAAAACACGCTAATTTTTAATTAAAAACAACGTTTTTCATTGAGATAATTTATATGGTTAAATTATAATATTGAATTGTTTTAAATTATAGATAGAATATATTTTTACGATTTAATATAATGTATGTCATTACCTTTAATTTCACATTGAATTCATAGGTAAAAACATTTCAATCTTTGGCAATGATTTAACTTCAAAAACCTATTTTCTTAACAAGGAGATTTATATTAAATTAATTACTGCGACTTATGTGTTTTGAATTTTAAAAAATGGATTCTATATTTGTAATCATTGGGTCCAAATTATGTTAATAGGCTACTTTTTAAATTTCGGCGTTATGAATAGTAACTACGGTACATTTTATTTACCATAGTTAAAGGTAAATCGGGTAATTAAGGGTAAATATAAGATTGAAAATTATCCTAACACCTGCCAAAATCCTATTGGATGACTAAAAGGCGACCCATATCACCTAAGGGTCGAATTAGATTCATTTAATGGACTTTTTTCCATGAAAATAATTTAATTATTATTAAAACCAAATAATTTGACAACATGTCACTTTCTTAAATCTTATAAGTATAATAATTCTAATTTAGTGATAAACTTAATAAAACATCGAACATAAATAATCTCCATAAATCTAATACAATTATATAAAACATAGGAATTTATTTAGAATTTTTAGGGATTAAATAATTATCATTAATTATGACACAATAGTGATGTTGAAATTATTTGATTAATTAAAATATCAAATAAATGGATTTAAAAATATTAAAATAATTATTATATGCACTATTTAATGTTCTCCACTAATTTTATAGATACATATGACATTTTATTAATCTATTAATGATTTTAGTTCGAACATATCCTCTGTATATATTTCATTAAATTCAAATAAATGAATAGTGTCAAAATTGACACTATTGTTATTTTATAAAAACAACATATTATAAAATTGTTTAAAAATCACAAATATATTTAAAAATTATAAATTAAATTTTATATGGTCTAAAATGTCATAAAGTGTCAAATTATGGAAAATTCACAACACATAGGTAATTATTAATAATAACTTAAAATTTAGAATATTATTACCACAAATAAAATTAAATTGATAAATAAGGATAAATCAAGTTGATAATGTTTAAAATAAATTCCTAACATGTCTAAATTTTATTTTTTTGAGGATATTACAACTCTATCTCATCTAATATTCGGATATGAGTCATTTTGGATGTTTTTATGTGGGGTTGGGATTTAATATAAAATAATATTTCTTATATTTCCAAAGGTGCCCCTCTCTTCCCGGATAAAAGGGCACCTCCTCCCTCTCAACCTCAAAACAATTTGAGCTTTCAAGCTCATCAAAACCCTGCACATTTCACTTTTCCACTTCCCTATAATCATTCTAGTGGTTCTGGTCATCTTCAAAGACCAACCCTAGTGCCCTAAGAGGAGGTTAAGAAGAGGCGCATCAAAAAAGAGGTAATATCCATTACCGATCCTTTCCAGATTCTTTATTCTTTAACTTGTTCTTCTTTAGTTGTTTCATTATGAAGTAATAACATCAGTATCACTCATATACTGATATGTTATTATAAGTATGGAACAACCCTATTTCACCATCTATCCATCCTACGGAAAATGAAATCATCGCGCGTGCATACGTACGGAATACCGTCTCCACGTCGGGATGTAATCTATTTTCCCCCACCACCTTACTTGGATGGGTATAATGGTGTAAATAATTACTATATATGATTATTCTAAAGTGATATTGATTCTGAAATAGTATACATACACTCCAATACAATTCCACGATCATGGGAATGATATCATCGCTCGTGCGTACGTACGGAATACCGTCTCCACGATGTCATGTGATTCGTTCTACATGATCTTCATTGCATAATGATTATATAAATGAATTGAATGAATAAATATGATATATAGTACATTAATACCATTCTGTAAATGATGTTTCTATAACCTAAAGAGAAGAATAAGAATTTATTCGACAAAACACACATAAGAACAAAAAGTTATAAACACCCGAATAACAAGTAGCAATGAAATATTACTACTAAGAAGCTAAGAATATGACCATATATGATATCATTACAGAAATTATGATTCCAGAATTAGTTAATAACATTTTTTAAATCATTATACAGGAGGTACAGACACTTACGATGCAAATCAGACCTAAGGTAAGGGAAATATCTCAATATCATTTTTATCCGAGATTGTTTATACTTTGGTATTTACTGGGGTGTATTTTATCATCCACATACATGTTTCCTCAATATGTAATATTATTTACATCCACCTAAAATTGTTTAAATCCATTTTTACCCTTTGGTGAGTTTATAGTAAATGATATGAAAGGAAACTTTTTTCGTTTTTCGTATGAGGTAATTTTTGACTTTTCCAGCAAAAGTACGAGAAGAATGTTTTTTTAACTTATACGGAATGAAAGGATTTTTAAAACATTATTTCCAAGAAGCTTCCTTTTCATGTTTTCAAGTTTATTTTTAATGAACATGTTTTAGTTTAAAAGTGTATGACATGTTAAGAAAGGAAAATTTTTTTGAAGTAGAAAGGATATTTTCCTCAAGAATGGAGTTCAAGTGTTTTATCAAAATTATTTTCAATATAAGATAATATAGGGGTCAGTTTTTATCCCTATTATTACATTTATTTGATTATGTTGTGATGGAAGTATTTTTATGAATTCCTTTATCTTATATGAATTGTTTTATAATGTCATTTTTTTTAAGAATCCCATTTTTATTACATGGGTTATGCAATTATGAATGATTTATGATTTTGTGGCACATATATGAATGGTATCATTATGAGATGGGTGGGACCTATATATAACTCCAATACATTGGGTAATGATTTTATATCTCATGAGATAGACATGGCTGGAACAGCCGGTTAAACCGATTCAGTGAAACAGGACTGAAACGAGGAGTGAACTCTGTTCATAAATGGACTTTGTCCACTAAGATAGTCTTGGAAATGAGTATTGACTAATAAGAAATGATTCTCTATGATTATGTGTGTATGACACAATGTTTCATCTTTTATGTTATGATTATTGGGATTATATTTCACTACTATGATTTATCCCATGATATGAAATTATGATTTCTTTTGCAGGTTAAGATTTCCAAATGTTATGTTCTTATGATGTGATTGATATTTCCTTTGTTTACCCTTACTGAGAATTTGAGCTCACCCTTTTGTATGTTTTATTTCCCCAGGTCAGGAAGAAGGTTATTAAGTAGGATATGCCAAAAAGGGACTCTAGATATGATGAAATAAATGGGAGGCAAAGTAGATGCTTTATGAACCAGTTGTTTATGTTTCCCAGTTTCTAAAGACTCTATACCAATACGGACCTTCCATGGTTTTGTTATATGTTGTAATAAGTAAGCTTCAATTTTGAAGTATTAACAATGTATGTAAAGTATGGGTCATTGTAGTTGGTATCAGAGGAAACGTATAGTCAACCTTTGGAAAGTAGGATGTGAAAGCCTTAGTAAGAATTATAAGGACAAGTCTAAGCATAGAACACAATCATAGTGTTTTAGAAATGGCCATGAACAACCTATGATAAGACCTTAAGTGTGAAATTTTATTCTTGATTATGTGGTTTTTCTATTATAATTAGTGTTGCTCACACTATTCTTCATGGTTTTAGTTAATTGCTGGAACCCGAAGGAACCGTGTTAATGTGGAATGCGACGGGCAATGCAATGATTGTCCCTCTGAGCAACCAAACGTTATAGGAGCTGGAATGAAAAGTCATGTAGCCATGCTCACACAAATTTCTCAAGCTATGAATCATGCAGGACTTCCAAACGAGCAAAGGAAGGAGAAAAATTCTGTTGAAACCTTCATGAGGCATCGTCCACCTTCATTCAGTGGGTCTACTGATCCATTAGTTGCTGAACAATGGATTAGAACTACTGAAAAGATATTTTCAGTTCTTCAATGTTCTAAACATTATAAAGTCATCTTAGTAGTGTATCGTTTGGAAAGTGATGCTGATCAATGGTGGAATCTTATTAATAATACGAGGAAAAGAGATGAAATTGAGTCCATGGAATGGGATGAGTTCAAGAACATATTTTTCAATAATTATTTGCCTCGTATTCTCCGAAAAAAGATGGAGAAAGAGTTTCTTGAACTGAAGCAAAAGGATGAGGAATCTGCTGGTACCTATGAAGCAAATTTTACAAGATTTGCAAGGTATGCTTCTGGTATTATTATCCAACCTGAGAGTAAGATCGATCGATTCATTAGTGGCTTAAAACAAAGTCTTCGAAGGGCCTTAGCCATAAGGGACTTCATTAGCTACGACGAAATTGTCCGATGTTCTCTGAAGGTTGATATGGAGATTGGTGTAACCCATTAGTCACATGGGTTTGATAAGAAGAGGAAAATGGAATTCAAAGGAAAATCTAAAGAGCACACTGAAAAAAAGATGAGCTTTCCCTTATGCTCAAGGTGTGTAAAGAAACATGGAGGGAGTTGTATTAAAGGGACAAGTAAATGATTCAAATGTGGAAAGGAAGGTCATCGGGAATTTGAATACTGCAATGATGGGAAGAAGATGTCTATTGATGAAAACAAAGGAAGGGATACATAGAATGAACCTAATACACTTCAATGTTTCAAGTGAAAGGAGATGGGGCATTATGCCAATCAATGCCCAAATCCAAGGGTTGAAGATGATGGTCGACGTTAACAAACTCTTAAGGCTAAAGACAAAGGAAACTCACATGCAATTTTTATCAGAGATGTGGAGTACGATAATGATGTGGGGAAAGGTACACTTACCATCCACTCTAATGTAGGAAAAGTTTTATTTGATTATGGATCCACCCACTCTTTTATTTATGAAGATTTTTCTAAGGATATCACCATTTTACCTCAACAATTAGATGTTTATTTAGCTATGACAACCCTTAATGGCACAACAGTCGCATAAAAAGTTTATAATTCTTCCCTGATTGAATTTTGTGGGAATGTTCTTCTTGCAAATATTGTGATCCTTCCTATAATGGAATTTTATGTGATTCTTGGCATGGATTGGCTTTCTTTATATGGATCTCATATCAATTTACAAAGAAGGGAAGTCACATTTCATATTCCAGATCAATCTATGATCATCTATCGATGCAAGGATGAACATAACCTTCCAGTGAAAATTTCTTCCATATTATGGGTCTTGATTCCACTAAATGAAGGTTATTTATCTCAAATGGTTGGTGAGAAACTCATGAATAAGAATATTTCCATTGTAGGAGAGTTTGATGATGTATTTCTGGAAGAATTAACAGGTCTTCCACCAAATTGTGATGTTGAGTTTTCAATAGAACTCGTACCGGGTGCTTTACCTATTTCAAAGTCACCTTATAGAATGGCCCCAATTGAGTTGTAGGAATTGAAGAAGAAACTCCAAGAGAATCTTGATAAAGGATTCATACGCCCTAGTGCATCACCTTGGGGAGAACCTATTCTATTTGTTAAGAAGAAAGATGGATCAATGAGTCTTTGCATTGATTATCGAGAACATAACAAGATCACTATCAAGAACAAATATCCTCTCCCACGCATTGATGACCTATTTGACCAACTACGAGGAGATCAATACTTTTCGAAGATCGATCTTCATTTAGGGTATCACCAATTAAGGGTCAAAAGGGAGGATATACCAAAGACGACTTTCCGTACAAGGTATGGACACTATGAATTTATAGTGATGCCATTTGGTCTTACTAATGCCCCTACTATCTTCATGGATATGATGAATAGAGTATTTAGAGACTATCTTGATCAGTTTGTGGTAGTCTTTATAGACGATATTCTTTTATATTCAAAGAGAAAGGAAGAACATGAAGATCACTTGAGAATTATATTGAAGACCCTGAGAAATGAGAAGCTTTATGAAAAATTTACCAAGTGTGAATTTTGGCTTCAAAGAGTTTCATTTTTGGGTCACATAATCTCAAAAGAAGGGATATCTGTGGATCCAGCAAAACAGAGGTTATCGAAAGATGGTCGAGACCAACAACAGTAACTGAGATCCGAAGTTATCTTGGTTTGGCTGGATATTATCAACGTTTTGTGAAAGATTTTTCAAAATTATCTAATCCACTAACAAAGTTGACTCAGAAAGGAGTTAATTTGGTCTGGACGGAGGAATGTGAAGAGAATTTCAAGGAGTTAAAAAGAAGGTTATCCAGTGCACCTATGATCACACTGCCTTGTAGTGGAGAAAGGTTTATGATCTATAGTGATGCTTCCAAGAAAGGATTGGGGTGTGTTCTTATACAAAATGATATGGTGATAGATTATGCCTCACGACTGTTGAAAATCCATTAGCAAAATTACCCAACTCATTATTTGGAGTTAGCTGTGGTAATCTTTGCATTAAAGATTTGGAGGCATTACCTTTATGGTGAAAGGTGTGATATTTATACTGATCATAAAATTTTAAAGTATATTTTCACACAAAAGGAGATGAATATGCGCCAAAGAAGATCGTTGGAGCTAATTAAGGATTATGACTTCTCAATCCATTACCACCCTGGGAAAGCAAACAAGGTGGCAGATGCATTAAGTCGATAAGACCATGATAGCTTATCCATGATGAGGATCACAAAAGATCCAATATTTATGTATTTGCAAAGGATGGATCTTGGAATTATAATAGAAGGGGAAAATTGTATCTTTCTCAAATGAATGTCCAATCATCTACAAATGTGAAGATTAAAGAGGCACAAAAAGAAGATGTCAAGTTACAAAAGAAGGTGAGAAATGTTCCTAAATTCAACCTTGATTGTGATGGGATAATAAAGTTCAGGAATCGGGTTTGTGTTCATCCCCTCCCCGAATTAAAGAAGGAGCTACTGGATGAGGCTCATAGTTCTTCATTCTCTATTCATCCAGGAAGCACAATGATGTATAGGTACCGGAAAGAGTACTTCTGGTGGGATGGTATGAAAAGAGACGTTGGTGAATATGTCTCTCGATGCTTGGTACGTCAGCAAGTTAAAGCTTAGAGATAGAAGTATAAGGGGATGTTACAACCAATACCCATACCCTAATGGAAGTGGGAAAACATCACTATGGACATTGTCACCGGACTTCCTAAAACATCCAAGGGAAATAATGTTATCTGGGTCATAGTTGATCGTCTTACAAAGTCGGCACACTTCATCGCTATTAGAGAGGATTTCTCTCTGGACCAACTTTCCAGGATATATGTAAAGGAAGTGGTAAGATTTCATGGATTACCACTTTCTATTATATCTGATCGGGATCCGAGGTTTACCTCAATGTTCTAGAGAAGTCTTCAGCATACTCTGGATACAGAGTTGGGTTTCAGCACTTCTTATCATCCTCAGATAGACGGTCAGTCTGAGAGAACAATTCAAACTCTAGAAGATATGTTGAGAGCTTGATCTATGGATTTCAAAGGTGGTTGGGATCAACAACGACCTTTGGTGGAATTTTCATATAATAATATCTTTCACTCCAGTATTCAGATGGCTCCTTATGAAGCTCTCTATGGAAAAAAATGCAGGACTCCAACTTGCTGGGATGATGTTTGGGAATGAAAGCTATTAGGACCTGATCTTGTTGATGAGATGGCAGAAAAGGTCTGATCTATTCAACAACTTATAAGAGCAGCTCAGAGTCGACAGAAAAGTTATGGCGACAACTGAAGAAAAGACCTAGAGTTTGAAGTGGGTGATAAAGTGTTTTTACGAAAATCTCCCTGGAATAGGGTCATGAGATTTGGAAAAAAAGGGAAGTTGAGCCCTAGATATACCGGCCTTTCGAAATACTGGATCGTGTTGGGAAGGTAGCTTACCGATTGGCGATTCCACCGAATCTCTCTCAAGTTCATGATGTGTTCCATGTATCTATCCTGAGAATGTATATACCTGATCCTTCACATGTACTCAGCTCAGAAGTTGTACCGCTGGAGCAAGATCTTTCTTATGAAGAACAACTGATATAGATTCTTGATCGTAGCAATAAAGTCCTATGGAACAAGACCACTCGCTTTGTGAATGTTTTATGGAGAAACCACTAATTAGAAGAAGCTACATGGGAGCTTGAGCATATGATGAGGGAGAGGTATCCTCATCTATTTGTTACAAAGTGACGAATTTCGAGGGAGAAATTCATTTTAAGGGGGGTAGAATGTAACACCTGAGACTTTTATGAGAAATATTTTTTTTATTTTATATAAATCATCAAATCAATCTTTCACTACACAAAACACTAGCTTGGCTTGCTTTACACACAACAACGCCCTTCTTCGATAGCTTGTGTCGTACACAATACTGAGTTTCACTAAACAACGATATGATATGAAAATATTATTAAAACTAGCCGTTATGAATAGTATTAACTTAATTTTGAATTTTATAACATTTTAATCCAACTTAAACATTTTCTAAAATGAGGTACGAAAACAAAATTAGTTTTTTGGATAAAAGAAGTATTTTTTTTCAAAAAATGTAGTTTTACCTCCTTTTGATGGCACACCCACATTAAATATAGTTTTTGACAAGTTTATAAGTTCAATTTGACAAATTAAAATTCTTCTTTATAATCTGGATATAAAAATTTACTTTGGATAAATTTTTGATATTTTTCTAATAACTTTCATATTTTGATTAATAGTAAAAATACGCTAATTTTTAATTAAAAACTACTTTTTTCATTGAGATAATTTATATGGTTAAATTATAATATTGAATGGTTTTAAAGTATATATAGAATATATTATTACCATTTAATATAATTTATGTCATTACCATTAATTTCACATTGAATTCATAGGTAAAAACATTTCAATCTTTGGCAATGTTATAACATCTAAAACCTATTTTCTTAAAAATGGGATTTATATAAAATTAATTACTGCGACTTATGTGTTTTGAATTTTGAAAAATGGATCCCATATTTGAAATCATTGGGTCCAAATTATGTTAATAGGCTACTTTTTAAATTTGGGCATTATGAATAGTAACTACGGTATATTTTATTTACCATAGTTAAAGGTAAATCGGGTAATTAAGGGTAAATATAAGATTATAAAATTACCCTAACACCTGCCAAAATCCTATTGGATGACTAAAGGTCGACCCATATCACCTAAGGGTCAGATTATATTCATTTAATGGACTTTTGTCCATGAAAATAATTTAATTATTATTAAAACCAAAGAATGTGACAACATGTCACTTTCTTAAATCTTATTAGTATAATAATTTTAATTTATTTATAAACTTAATGAAACTTCGAACATGAATAATCTCCAGAACTCTAATACAACTATCTACAACATAGGAATTTATTTAGAATTTTTAGGGATTAAATTATTATCATTAATTATGACACAATAGTGATGTTGAAATTATTTTATTAATTAAAATATCAAATAAATGGTTTTAAAAATATTAAAATAATAATTATATGCACTATTTAATGTCCTCCACCAATTTTCTAGATACATATGACATTTTATTAATCTATTGAAACTTTTAGTTCGAACATATACTCTGTATATATTTTATTCAAATTCAAATAAATGAATAGTGTCAAAATTGACAGTATTGTTATTTTATAAAAAGAAAATTTTTTAAATTTTTTTAAAAAGAAAAAAAATATTTAAAAATTATAAATTAATATTTATATTTTCTAAAATGTCATAAAGTGTGAAATTATGGAAAATTCACAACACATATGTAATTATTAATAATAATTTAAAATTTAGAATATTATTACCACAAATAAAATTAAATTGATAAATAAGGATAAATCAAGTTGATAATGTTTAAAATAAATTCCTAACATGTCTAAATTTTAATTTTTTATGAGATTACAACCCTATATCATCTAATATTTGTATATGAGTCATTTTGGAAGTATTTAAGTGGGGTTGGGATTTAATATAAACTAATATTTCTTATATTTCCAAAGGTGCCGCTATCCTCCCTTATAAAAGGGAACCTCCTCCCTCTCCTCCTCACACCAATTTGAGCCTTAAAGCTCGGCCAAAACCTGCCCATTTAACTTCCCCACTTCCCTAGCATCATCCTAGAGGTTCTGGTCTTCTTCAAAGACCAATCCTAGTGCCCTAAGAGGATGTTAAGAAGAGGCGCGTCAAAAAAGAGGTAATATCCATTACCGATCCTTTCCAAATTCTTTCTTCTTCAACTTCTTATTATTTAGTGTTTTAATTATGAAGTAATAACATACGTATCACTCATATACTGATATGTTATTATAAGTATGAAACACCCCTATTTCACCATCTATCCATCCTACAGAAAATGAAATCACCGCGCGTGCGTACGTACGGAATACCGTCTCCACGCCGCGGTGTAATCTATTTTCCCCCACCATCTTACTTGGATGGGTATAATGGTGTAAATAATTACTATATATGATTATTTTAAAGTGATATTGATTCTTAAATAGTATACATACACTCCAATACAATTCCACGATCATGGGAACGATATCATCGCTCGTGCGTACGTACGGAATACCATCTCCACGATGTGATGTGATTCGTTCTACGTGATCTTCATTGCATAATGATTATATAAATGAATTGAATGAATAAATATTATATATAGTACATTAATACGATTCGGGAAATGATGTATCTATAACAGAAAGATAAGAATAAGAATTTATTCGACAAAACACGCATAAGAACAAAAAGTTATAAACACCCGAATAACAAGTAACAATGAAATATTACTACTAAGAAGATAATAATATGACAATATATGATATCATAACAATAATTATGATTCTGGAATAAGTCAATAACATTATTTATATCATTATACAGGAGGTTCAGACACTTACAAAGCAAATCGGACCTATGGTAAGGGAAATATCACAATCTCATTTTTATCCGAGATTGTTTATACTTTGGTATTTACTAGGGTGTATTTTATCATCCACATCCATGTTTCGTCAATATGTAATACTATTTCCATCCACCTACAATTTGTTAAATCAATTTTTACCGTTTGGTGAGTTTATAGTAAAAGATATGAAAGGAATCTTTTGTCTTTTTTCGTACGAGGTACTTTTTGACTTTTCTTACAAAAGTACGAGAAGAATGTTTTTTTAACTTCTACGGCATGAATGAATTTTTAAAACATTATTTCCAAGAATCTTCCTTTACAAGTTTTCAAGTTTATTTTTAATCAACTTCTTTTAGTTTAAAATTGTATGAAATGTTAAGAAAGGAAAATATTTTTGAAGTAGAAAGGATATTTTCGTCAAGAATGGAGTTCAAGTGTTTTATCAAAATTATTTTCCATCTAAGATAATATAGGGGTCTGATTCTATCCCTATTATTACATTGATTTGATTATGTTTTGATGGAATTATTTTTATGAATTCCTTTATCTTATATGAATTGTTTTATGATATCATGTTCTTTAAGAATCCCATTTTTATTACATGGGTTATGCAATGATGTATGATTTATGATTTTGTGGCACACATATGAATGGTATGATTATGAGATGGGTGGTACCTATATCTCCCTCCAATGCATTGGGTAATGATTTTATATCTCATGAGATAGACATGGCTGGAACGGCAGGTTAAACCGGTTCAGTGAAACAGGACTGAAACGAGGAGTGAACTCGGTTCAGAAATGGACTTTGTCCACTAAGATAGTCTTGGAAATGAGTCTTGACTAATAAGAAATTATTCTCTATGATTATGTGTGTATGCCACAAATTTTCACGTTTTATGTTATGATTATTGGTATTACATTTCACTACTATGACTTATCCCATGTTATGAAATTATGATTTCTTTTACAGGTTAACATTTCCAAAAGTTATGTTCTTATGATGTGATTGATATTTCATTTGTTTACCCTTACTGATCTTTTTGATTTCCCACACATAGCTCAACTAGAAAATTGACTTCATTATAAATCAACTCTCGCTCTTCATGGTCATACTAAATCAATTTAAAAAAAAATTAGGAGGTATATACTCTTCAATAATAGACTCAACATCAGGTATTTCCTTAGTCAAATCAGGGAAGACTGATGGTGCTTCCTCATTGTTCTTTGATTCAGGGATTGGCAACTCTAATTATGCATGGAAATACATAGTTATTTGTTCTATTTTTCTCAAAACGTCTTCTATTATGGAACATGCATATTTTAACTGTTCGTGCACATTATTGTTTACTATCTATTCTTGATATATTACTTGGGGAATATATTTTGAAATGATGGTGAAAAATAAGGAACACTCTACTGGTATATTGGAATTTTTATAATAATATTCTAGGAACTACTCCATGAATTAAATTAACTATCTATAAAATATGTGATCACTTATTGTTCAAAGGTTTCCTTGAGATTCTAGATGAGGTACATGAATTCTTCATATTATCTAATTTCTATCTGGGATACCCCTATCTGTACACCACACATGGAATCAATTTCTTCTATAGACCTGGTTGATTCTGATAATCATTATTTCACTAGTGACTTTCTAGTAAATGTTGAATAATTATCATTTGAAAGAATCATTGGAAAATAAATTTAATTATTGTTTTTTGTTTGTAAAATAATGATAAATAAATCTCAATATGAAAATAGGAAATAATAAGTAAACTACAAATTAGCTTCTCAGCAATGTAATTATTTTCTGATGACCCCACGATAGGCTTTATATCAATACCTGTATACCCTATCATGGGGTGTAGAAATATAATATTTCTATTTTTTCATAGTGAAGAAAAGTGGTTGACCATGATGATAACACTTGAGTAGCCTCTTTGTTTTTTAACCAACATAATTTATGTGATCAAAAAAATAATTAGTTTTTATTGGTTTTATTATATTATATAAACAATGAAATATTATTGAGTTTCATTATTAATTTCTAAAACATTGAAATTAAAGAGAATATGATAATTTAATATAATACTAACATGAAATTCTAATATAATGAAATTTTAATATATGAAATTGTTCATATGTTTGGTTTTTGGGTTCCATCATTATTTTCTTTATTTATAGGATTTTTTTGATAATAAAACAATAAAATATTGTGATTAAATAAAATACTTTTTTTAAATTTAAAAAGGTTGAATTTTTTAATAAATCTAAATTCCACATCCTCTTGTAATCAAGGTTGATAGAACACCATGATCAAGTCTGTGACATATTCCATAAACTAGCTCTATAGATGATATTTTATCCGTTAATTTACCTAACTCCCGTATCTTAAATAGCAAACCAATGGATATAGCGATAATAAATAAATTAAAAGAATACAAATATATTTTTGTTTCATGTCAATGGGGGACATTATCTACACCCATTAATTCCACACTCCTATATCATAGATAAAAAAATAATGTTAAAAACAATCAAGAATACATTGACCTCCCCCTAAACCATGTCACGGGTTTGCCCCAGATTTTCACGAGTAAGAGATACATTGTTCAAATGAAAAAAAAGATAAGAAGGAAATAAAATTAAATAAATTAAAAATAATAATTTTAATAAAATAAAAATATGTATGGGGTATAAGAGAGAAGTAGTATGTAGAAAAGATTAAAAATAATAAAATAAACTAGAAGAAGAATATTAATAGGGAAGAATAAAATTAAATGATATAAAATAAATTAATAAAAATTATATAGATAATATTATAAGAATAAAATAACAACAAATAAAAATTAAAATAAGAATACTAATTTAAATCAGAAGAGAAGAATAAGATAAAAAAATATTAATAAAATAATTCTAGAATTAAATTAATATACTAATATTAGAATAAAAGTAAAAATAAAACAAAATGAAAACAAATAATTGAATAGAATCAGAATGAAGGAAAAAATGCATTGCATGGTCGTGCCCCTCCTCCAGTATCATGGGTATCGAGTACTATTAATGGAATATGTGTGATATCCTTCTTTTATAGGTAGTTAGGAATTCCCCGACCACTATTCATTTTCTAGGTCTTGGGGTTTTACAAATCTGAAATAAAATTTATCTCCCCCTAAGACCCTTTGGGTATTTAAAAAAAAGGAAACACATGTTTAATATATGATTTTAAATTCCCTATAAATGGACAATGATTTGGTGGTGGATGCACATTTTTGTGTATGTATGTGGGGTGGGTGACATGTACATTTGAATGGGATGTGGTGGCCTTATGTTGTGGTTTTGGTCCATGAGGAAAAGTGATTACTAGTGGAATCCACATCTTTATACGACCATAAATGTAGGTAGAGGAATTTTTGAAAAATATTTCATGGGGGTCATAAAATTTTCTAGGGATAATCAGATGGGACCACATAAATGTTAACCTGAAACTCCATATATTATGACTATCATAATTATCATTTACTAATAATGGAAACTCACCCCCCTAATCTATATTCCATCTACCACTAATTGTGGGTCTTCACATGTCCAACATAATTTTAGCAACAACTTACATAAAAGGATCATGAAGCCATCTTCTTAAAATCCCCCTAGATCAGATTCACCTTTAGTCACACACATGACACTCCTCTTGAGTCGCATCCATGTTCTCCATAACATCAGGAATAAATTCCAAACCAACCTGATTTTTGGTGTTACATCATATAATACCTTTAGAACATCAACATGAGTATTGGGACTTGTAAGGTTTCCCTTAACACTTAAGTCAATCTTCCTTGAATATGACCTATGATAAAAACCTAATAACTTATGATTTAGATGATTACCACCAAACTCAAAAAGATTGTTTCACCAATTTATCAATGAGATGGGTATTGTGTAAACCAATGTACACTAACTTAATGTTTCATTAACATAACAAGACATTACATGATACAATACATAGGCACATTATTTCCATGAATTCAGTGTCCAATGAACCATAACAAGGGTCAAAACATCACAGGACCACCAACATACTAGGCTATCATTTTAGAAAATATGCATGTAACTCAGGTCAAATGATAATGGAAAAATATCCAGCATCAAAAATATTTCACATGTACTTTGTAAATTTTCAATGTTAGGAGGTAACTACCTCCATCGAGTTATCCCTTTCCTAGAACACCATGCATTGAACTAACTAAGAGTTCACTTCTAATAAGTCATTTGTAATAAAGGAATATAATGTAGATTTGAGCGATAGAAAAAGAGGCCTAATGAAAACGTTCATGTTTATGTTTCATGTTTTAAATATGTAATGAATTTTGTACAACCCATACATAACGGTTGAAAAGAAGAAAACCACAATATTTCAATTTAGCTGTTCAGAAATAAAAATTTGTATTCTCAAAAAATGTAATGTCTAAGTTTGGAATATCAAGTACAAGTTATAGGAAAACAATACATATAAATTAATATATTTAATTCCATAAGGTACCCATGAAAATATTATCAAGATTTCTATAAAATGTTCTTTATTTAACTAACATTCCAACACATTAGTTAATTAATCACATAAATTCCTTTTTCTATGAAGATTCAAAAAAGGGTATTTGTTAAATAAAATTCCAAAACCATTCTATATATGAATAACCCTATAGGATAGATTTTCCATTTTCATTAACAATAACCTCATATAGGCATATTTCAAAATAAGATAAAATTCTATTTATAGTTCAAGGGGACCTGTCTGTTATGATTACACAATATATTTATATTCAAACCCATATAATTGGTATCACACACTTAAAATAACCAGCCCTATTCAACATGTCATACCCCATGGGGTATGTTACTAAGGCATATGAAGATACATTTTAAATATTAGTGCCCCATTATTTAATCATGGGTCTATTGAAACATCCACCCAATAAAATTTGATTCTAATTATTGACGATTAAAAACACCCATAATGGGGTTATCTAACAAAAACATTCCCCCACTGACCTACTAGGGTCATGTTATGAATATAATAATTTAGTCATATGGGGCTTCATTCCCAAGTCATAGATGTATAAGCCTTTATATCGGTAACCACTTTATTTAAAGTCAATTTTTATTATCATTTATATTTATAAAATAGTAATAATGTATATAAATAATTTCTTAAATGGTTTTATTATATATGATATCATTTTCAATTTAATAAGGTTACCATTCACTTTAGAGATTAATATTATCTCCCCTTTAATATCATCAAATGTATTCCTCCACATGAAAAAATGGTATATAAAAAAACATATCATTATTGGTTAGTTAATGGTCCACAAACAATCAATATGGGAAAACCATTTGTGTTGAATTTTTAAATATTGATAACCAATAGTATATCAAAATTATAAATAGGAATGCTATCAAAATAAATAAATATAAGGGTACATGGAATGTTATTACATAATTTTTGTATGAAGATTAAAATTATAGATAATATTAATTCATTGAATAATAATGACAGAACATGTTTTATAAGAAAACAAGCTAATAAATCACCTAAACAAGTTATACAGTCATTCAAGCTATAAGAAATCCCCCGAAATAAATCCAAATATCAGGCAGTTTAAAAATTCAACAAATGTGGCATGAAATAAACAAGGATTTTGAGTCTCTCTGTTCATATAATGATCTATTTAATTCTACATACATTCAATATAGAGAAAAAAGTATATTAAAAAATATTATAAATTCATATGAAATATAAGTTACACTAATCACCAAATAAAAATTCACAATCAACCATGACAATGAACAGTATGAACAATAATCTGTTCCCTTGACAGTTGGTCTTATCCATGTGTGTGGGTTTATCACTCCCAGACATAGCTATTTACCAAGAGGTAAAACATTCATAGTCTCATGTATATAATCCCAAAATAATATGACATTAGAAATAGAACACCTCTAATACCACTTATAGTGCCCTGAACAGGGAGTTACTGATACAATTCCCCAATCATGTTCACCAATTGGACACATGTTTGTCTCCCCATATGATAAAATATACAAACATTTTGAGAGTGTCAAATGTTTTTATGGTGGGGAGACTATACCCCCATGGTCAGTGTATCATATTTGTATAATAATAATAAATAAATCAATAGAAGAGTCATTATAATTGATGTGTTGAGGAAGATAATAATAACTTGGATGTGTCCAATGTCAAAAATACAACTATACATGCTTATACTAATTTGTCTACATAAACTAAAGATGTATCATACCTTTGGTGATTCAAAAATTTACATTTCATAAAAAAAGAATAAAATACACTAGGGATAACTACATAAGCATCATGATCTCCAACCTATTCTAGGAACCTTATCTCCCTTGTAAAATGAATGACATAAGAAGTAATACATAAACCTGTAAGCATGTGCCCAGCTTGGGTACCATAGTGGAGTGAAAGATTGAATAGGGAGTGAGAAATACTGAGTAGGCCCACATAAATTCTTTCCAAAGATATCATGTCCACTAATATAAATAAAACAGTTTATAGTTATAAATTATAATGTAATTAAAAAATGAATAAAATAAATAGTTCATGCTCAGGTTCCACAGGGACACCTGGATAACCATACATGCTTAAGATTATTCTGGAATATATCATTACAACTTCTATTATGTATATATATCTGTATGTTATATAAATATGTTCATATATATACATACCATAGTATAAAATTGAGGTTTAGTTCCAAGGAATCCACATAAGCGGTCATATATTAACAGGGGTTTCATACCTAGGTTCTATAACTAGAAACAAAATAAAAGTGAAACCATTCCCAAGGGTCAAAATAAATAATGGAAAAATAACTACTACAAATATGTACTTTATCAGAGCTATAAAAGTGCATTAACGATGCTAATAAACGTTGTTAAACAAGGCAAATATAAAGGGGGTCCCTTTTATCAGCACTCCGAAACGCGCTGATAAAGAAACCTTTTATTAGCGCTAAAAAGTTCTGATAAATGACCCCATTATCAGCGCTTTTTTTAGCGCTGATAAAAGGGGACTTTTATATACCCTTTTAAAAAGTACTGATTAAAGAAAAAAAGTAAGAAAGAATTATATAATTTGGGGGAAGCTTTTAACACCACTTTAACCCCCTATCAGCGCTAGGCGGACCCACCCACACACTCTCTTATGTGGTGCCCTTCCCACACATCCCCCGCACACTTGCACCTCTTTTCTTTTACCCGTACTCGAACCCGTGACCTCCACCCTTGCACGCCTGCACCTTTACCACTAAGCCATTTCATTTTTTCATCTATTTAATGATATATCTATTTATATATATATATATATATGGTTAAATTTATTCTTATGTTAATATAGATTCATATTAATATAAATATATTTAGTTATATTAATACATATATATGTATTCATATAATAGTATATATATATATTCGTATATTAATATATATTAATATTTATATATAAATTGTTATATTAATTCATATATTAACATTGATTCATATTAAAATAAATATATTTATTTATATTAATAAATATAAATTTATTTATATTTTAGTATATATATAATCATTCGTATATTAATATATATATATTTAGTTATAATTTTTTATCCGTATATTTATTTGATAATTAATATATATTTATAATATTGGATTTAAATAAATTTATAAAATAATTTTTTTATGTGTGTTTATAAATAAATAAATAAATTCATACATACATATATAAAACACACACACACACATATGAAAATATATATTTACTAATAAATACATATATATGAAAATTTGAAAAGTCATAGATTTTTAAACCACCATATCTTCTAATAAAAAAGACAGTTTCAACTCCACAACCAATAAAATAAAAAAAATGAAACAATTTTCGATATGATATGTGGTACAGGCCCAACGAGCATCCAGATCAGAAGTTATACTATATTGAATGTTAAAAATTCGGGGTATCCCGACTAAAAACTTATTTTTGGAGGCCTTCTAGGCCTTTTTGGCCTCGAAAAATGTGATAGAAGGTTCTCTTCTGTCACTAGCGTGTAGATCTTGTCACTGTCTTCGATTTGATATGTTTTATGGCTCAAACGGACACCCGGATCAAAAGTTATGGTTGTTTGATGTTTGAGTTACATTTTCAACTTATTTTAGATCTTTTATTAATTTTTTTGATTTTTTGTGTCTTCAAATTATTATTAACTGATTATGAATCGATAATAATTATCAAATTATTAATTAATAATATTTTTCAAAATATTTTAAATCCATATTCACTAAATTTCATATATATTAAATGTAAAAGTCTATTTATACTTATCTAAAACATATAAAACATATATATATATTATATTTATATCAATATCAATATATTTATATAACAATATATTAATTTTCATGATTTTTTTGAAACATAAAATTTATCATCGCTAGGAAAAAGTGCTGATAATGCCCCCCTTTATCTGCGCTAATAAAAAGGCGCAAATCAAGGGGTCCCCTTTAACAGCGCTAAAAAAAGCAATGATAAAGGGGGGCCTTTATCAGCCCTAAAAGAGTGCTGATTATGGGTCACTTTTAATAGTGCTTTTTTAGCACTGTTAATGGTTCCCCTTTATCATCTCTTTTTTTAGCGTTGTTAAAGGGTGGTGCATTTCATGCCCGGTTTTGTTGTAGTAAATGTAGTAAATGAATTAAATTTTACTACATAACGGTAATAAACAATAACCTACAAGATATGATGGATATATTATGTATCAAGTATCGAGAATACAAGGGACATGACCAATGGATACTGACCAATGGTGTCATCTTTGAGTCTAAAGAGAACTTCTATAGTAAACAATGTATTATATAGGCCTACATGGGCGAGTTCCTTTGGAAATAACTAAAAAACTATATACTGGAATACATGATTGTATATGGGTTCATTGGTTAGATACATTGATCCCCCACTCTATTTCATAACATGATAAGAATCAGTTCCATGTTGTTAACCGACACCAGTTTTATAGCAGAATAATGATCTGTTTTATACCATCAATCAACATCAGTTCTATAAAGAAATAATGAATGTTTTTATACGATCAATAAACATTAATTCTATACTAAAATAATTGAACACAATAATAAATTACACAATAAAAAAATAATGGATTTTTTAGTGTCCATACCCATGTATAATCATTAAAAAAATTATTTACAGGGTCGAAGGGCCTTGTTAGTGTCTATTATATTTAACAATGAACTGCAGCCTTTTTTAATAAATAACTAATTAATTACAATATCATTCGACATTCCAAAAGGTGGAATGTATGAACAAAATGTATCATGGCCCTAGTGGACTGTCCATGAGCAGTTATCACCATGTATAAAAATACACAACATAATTCATTCTAGCATGCATGACACTAACAATTAATAAAGTATATTTAAATAAAATTTGGCTATAATCACGTAGGTTGTGTATTTATCACCAGGAAATCATATAGTAGAGTTAATACCCTAAACAATTTATATTAATTCTTTTGATTATCAATATTTCCATTTATAAGACAACACACCTGAGCCTATCATTTTTTAGAGAACAACTACTTAATTTATAATGTATTTGATAAAAACACCATAAGGGGTGGACTGAAGTGAGTAAATAAACATAAAATGTTTCAAATTAGATGGTAATTTTTCTAATTCTATGAATTGGGTTAGAAATTAGTAATATCAACATTTATAGGTATCACATGGAAATAAAAGTGCATGGAACAACCATATATCATATAAAAAAGTAGACGTCGATGTAAAATATATAGACTATCTACCATATACTCTGAATATTCCACACACAAATTTTATTTTATCTAATTTGAGATAAATCCAAGAAACTAAAAAATACATTAAATATAGGGTGAATTAGCTCACATGACGATAAAACCAAAGATAGTGAATTAAAATTCAAAATGGGATTGTAGAATGAAGAGATTAACAACACACATCCAATGTGACTGATGAAAAGTAATTCGTACTACATATAGAAGATATATATCCATCCCTAGGTGAGTAGAGGAGGAATATCTCAACTGGACCCCTATTATGCTTGCTGAGATGAAGATAAGGAAGAATATTATTTAATAGAAACAAATGTAAAACCATCATTTCCATTTTTTCAAAGAGCCAAATGGTTTGGATGCATGGTCTGGAAAATAGTGAACCAATTGTGTATCCTACTATGCCTATGAGAAACAACCAACACATTTAGTTTATATAGTTTAGTCTAACCATGCACCTACCACACAGTGCTAATAATTATGTGGCGCAAAGGGTCTGGGCTAGGCATATGATATAGAAAAACTGTGTGCAGCTCATGCGACTCACTCCATACATGCATGAACTGGGACCAATGGTTTCCGAAACCATTGAAAATTTTAGAAAAACATTTCTACTCATAAACTTGGGCCACAAAGATGACCTCCATAGTTACTATAACGATTTTATACTACTACCACTCATGCTACCTTTCAAAAAATTGATTCCAATGGAGCTCGATGCTTCCAAAAATAAATTGAACATTAGGAAAACATCTAGAAACTCAAACCTGCACCAAAAAAAACTTTATATTTTTCATGGATCATATTTTCATTTTGAATATTTTTTTTAAATTTTCCCACCCACAAACAAAGGAATGTTCAAATTCCCTTTGTAAATTCATACCTAATCCAAAACATGGTATGTTAGACTTGTGATGTCCTAATTTCTAATAATTATCATAGAGAAAAATATATCATTCATATTTAATATCCTTTCATGATATTCATTTATATATACGTTTTCCTAGTGAATAACTTTTTTTCATCAGTTATTTTTTTTGCAGAGAATAAAATTACCCTATAGGCCATCGTCACATGACCCTAAACTATAGAAGAACTTTTTACCCATCACATGAACATATATTTTATATCAATTGATTCTTCATAACATGATGATAACCTTAATGATATATGTACCACTACACTTGATCACTCAAATTTACTAGAAAAGTCTATAAGTACATCCAATTCTCATTACACTAGATCCCAATACATTTAAGGATTCTTAATGCATGTTAACCTCTACCATTTATTGTCCATAAATGAGGTAAAACCACACTATGTGTAACACCCAAGACTTTTATGAGAAATATTTTTTTTTATTTTATATAAATCATCAAAGCAATCTTTCACTATACACAACACTAGCTTGACTTGCTTTACACGCAACCGTGACGTTCTTCGATAGCTTGCATCGTACGCAATATTGAGTTTCACTAAACAACGATATGCTATTAAAATATTATTAAAACTAGCCGTTATGAATAGTATTAACTGAATTTTTAATTTTATAACATTTTAATCCAACTTATACATTTTGTAGAATGAGGTATGAAAACAAAATTAGTTTTTTGGAAAAAATAAGTATTTTTTCAAAAAAAAATGCAGTTTTACCGCCTTTTGAAGGCGCTCCCACATTAAATATAGTTTTTGACAAGTTTATAATTTCAATTCGACAAAATAAAATTCTTCTTTAGAATCAGTATATAAAAATTCACTTTGGATAAATTTTTGATATTTTTCTAATAACTTTAATATTTTGATGAATAGTAAAAAGACGCTAATTTTTAATTAAAAACAACATTTTTCATTGAGATAATTTATATGGTTAAATTATAATATTGAATTCTTTTAAATTATAGATAGAATATATTTTTACGATTTAATATAATGTATGTCATAACCTTTAATTTCACATTGAATTCATAGGTAAAAACATTTCAATCTTTGGCAATGATTTAACTTCAAAAACCTATTTTCTTAACAACGAGATTTATATTAAATTAATTACTGCGACTTATGTGTTTTGAATTTTGAAAAATGGATTCTATATTTGTAATCATTGGGTCCAAATTATGTTAATAGGCTACTTTTTAAATTTCGGCGTTATGAATAGTAACTACGGTACATTTTATTTACCATAGTTAAAGGTAAATCGGGTATTTAAGGGTAAATATAAGATTAAAAATTATCCTAACACCTGCCAAAATCCTATTGGATGACTAAAAGCCGACCCATATCACCTAAGGGTCGAATTAGATTCATTTAATGGACTTTTTTCCATGAAAATAATTTAATTATTATTAAAACCAAAGAATTTGACAACATGTCACTTTCATAAATCTTATAAGTATAATAATTCTAATTTAGTGATAAACTTAATGAAACATCGAACATAAATAATCTCCATAAATCTAATACAATTATATAATACATAGGAATTTATTTAGAATTTTTAGGGATTAAATAATTATCATTAATTATGACACAATAGTGATGTTGAAATTATTTGATTAATTAAAATATCAAATAAATGGATTTAAAAATATTAAAATAATTATTATATGCACTATTTAATGTTCTACACTAATTTTATAGATACATATGACATTTTATTAATCTATTAATGATTTTAGTTCGAACATATCCTCTGTATATATTTCATTAAATTCAAATAAATGAATAGTGTCAAAATTGACACTATTGTTATTTTATAAAAACAACATATTATAAAATTGTTTAAAAATCACAAATATATTTAAAAATTATAAATTAAATTTTATATGGTCTAAAATTTCATACAGTGTCAAATTATGGAAAATTCACAACACATAGGTAATTATTAATAATAACTTAAAATTTTGAATATTATTACCACAAATAAAATTAAATTGATAAATAAGGATAAATCAAGTTGATAATGTTTAAAATAAATTCTTAACATGTCTAAATTTTATTTTTTTGAGGATATTACAACTCTATCTCATCTAATATTCGGATATGAGTCATTTTGGATGTTTTTATGCGGGGTTGGGATTTAATATAAAATAATATTTCTTATATTTCCAAAGGTTCCACTCTCTTCCCGGATAAAAGGGCACCTCCTCCCTCTCAACCTCAAAACAATTTGAGCTTTCAAGATCATCAAAACCCTGCCCATTTCACTTTGCCACTTCCCTATAATCATCCTAGTGGTTCTGGTCATCTTCAAAGACCAACCCTAGTGCCCTAAGAGGAGGTTAAGAAGAGGCGCATCAAAAAAGAGGTAATATCCATTACCGATCCTTTCCAGATTCTTTATTCTTTAACTTGTTCTTATTTAGTTGTTTCATTATGAAGTAATAACATCAGTATCACTCATATACTGATATGTTATTATAAGTATGGAACAACTCTATTTCACCATCTATCCATCCTACGGAAAATGAAATCACCGCGCGTGCATACGTACGGAATACCGTCTCCACGTCGGGATGTAATCTATTTTCCCCCACCACCTTACTTGGATGGGTATAATGGTGTAAATAATTACTATATATGATTATTCTAAAGTGATATTGATTCTGAAATAGTATACATACACTCCAATACAATTCCACGATCATGGGAATGATATCATCGCTCGTGCGTACATACGGAATACCGTCTCCACGATGTCATGTGATTCGTTCTACATGATCTTAATTGCATAATGATTATATAAATGAATTGAATGAATAAATATGATATATAGTACATTAATACCATTCTGTAAATGATGTTTCTATAACCTAAAGAGAAGAATAAGAATTTATTCGACAAAACACACATAAGAACAAAAAGTTATAAACACCCGAATAACAAGTAGCAATGAAATATTACTACTAAGAAGCTAAGAATAGGACCATATATGATATCATTACAGTAATTATGATTCCGGAATTAGTTAATAACATTATTTAAATCATTATACAGGAGGTACAGACACTTACGATGCAAATCAGACCTAAGGTAAGGGAAATATCTCAATATCATTTTTATCCGAGATTGTTTATACTTTGGTATTTACTGGGGTGTATTTTATCATCCACATACATGTTTCCTCAATATGTAATATTATTTACATCCACCTAAAATTGTTTAAATCCATTTTTACCCTTTGGTGAGTTTATAGTAAATGATATGAAAGGAAACTTTTTTCGTTTTTCGTATGAGGTAATTTTTGACTTTTCCAGCAAAAGTATGAGCAGAATGTTTTTTTAACTTATACGGAATGAAAGGATTTTTAAAACATTATTTCCAAGAAGCTTCCTTTTCATGTTTTCATGTTTATTTTTAATGAACATGTTTTAGTTTAAAAGTGTATGACATGTTAAGAAAGGAAAATTTTTTTGAAGTAGAAAAGATATTTTCCTCAAGAATGGAGTTCAAGTGTTTTATCAAAATTATTTTCAATATAAGATAATATAGGGGTCAGTTTTTATCCCTATTATTACATTTATTTGATTATGTTGTGATGGAATTATTTTTATGAATTCCTTTATCTTATATGAATTGTTTTATAATGTCATTTTTTTTAAGAATCCCATTTTTATTACATGGGTTATGCAATTATGAATGATTTATGATTTTGTGGCACATATATGAATGGTATCATTATGAGATGGGTGGGACCTATATATACCTCCAATACATTGGGTAATGATTTTATATCTCAAGAGATAGACATGGCTGGAACAGCCGGTTAAACCGATTCAGTGAAACAGGACTGAAACGAGGAGTGAACTCTGTTCACAAATGGACTTTGTCCACTAAGATAGTCTTGGCAATGAGTCTTGACTAATAAGAAATGATTCTCTATGATTATGTGTGTATGAAACAATGTTTCATCTTTTAAGTTATGATTATTAGGATTATATTTCACTACTATGATTTATCCCATGATATGAAATTATGATTTCTTTTGCAGGTTAAGATTTCCAAATGTTATGTTCTTATGATGTGATTGATATTTCCTTTGTTTACCCTTACTGAGAATTTGAGCTCACCCTTTTGTATGTTTTATTTCCCCAGGTCAGGAAGAAGGTTATTAAGTAGGATATGCCAAAAAGGGACTCTAGATTTGATGAAATAAATGGGACGCAAAGTAGATGCTTTATGAACCAGTTGTTTATGTTTCCCAGTTTCTAAAGACTCTATACCAATACGGACCTTCCATGGTTTTGTTATATGTTGTAATAAGTAAGCTTCAATTTTGAAGTATTAACAATGTATGTAAAGTATGGGTCGTTGTAGTTGGTATCAGAGGAAACGTATAGTCAACCTTTGGAAAGTAGGATGTTAAAGCCTTAGTAAGAATCATAAGGACAAGTCTAAGCATAGAACACAATCATAGTGTTTTAGAAATGGCCATGAACAACCTATGATAAGACCTTAAGTGTGAAAATTTATTCTTGATTATGTGGTTTTTCTATTATAATTAGTGTTGCTCACACTATTCTTCTTGGTTTTAGTTAATTGCTGGAACCCGAAGGAACCGTGTTAATGTGGAATGCGACGGGCAATGCAATGATTGTCCCTCTGAGCAACCAAACGTTATGGGAGCTGGAATGAAAATTCATGTAGCCATGCTCACACAACTTTCTCATGCTATGAATCATGCAGGACTTCCAAACGAGCAAAGGAAGGAGCAAAATTCTGTTGAAACCTTCATGAGGCATCGTCCACCTTCATTCAGTGGGTCTACTGATCCATTAGTTGCTGAACAATGGATTAGAACTACTGAAAAGATATTTTCAGTTCTTCAATGTTCTAAACATTATAAAGTCATCCTAGCAGTGTATCGTTTGGAAGGTGATGCTGATCAATGGTGGAATCTTATTAATAATACGAGGAAAAGAGATGAAATTGAGTCCATGGAATGGGACGAGTTCAAGAACTTATTTTTCAATAATTATTTGCCTCGTATTCTCCGAAAAAATATGGAGAAAGAGTTTCTTGAACTGAAGTAAAAGGATGAGGAATCTGTTGGTACCTATGAAGCAAATTTTACAAGATTTGCAAGGTACGCTTCTGGTTTTATTATCCAACCTGAGAGTAAGATCGATCGATTCATTAGTGGCTTAAAACCAAGTCTTCGAAGGGCCTTAGCCATAAGGGACTTCATTAGCTACGACGAAATTGTCCGATGTTCTCTGAAGGTTGATATGGAGATTGGTGTAACCCATTAGTCACATGGGTTTGATAAGAAGAGGAAAATGGAATTCAAAGGAAAATCTAAAGAGCACACTGAAAAAAAGATGAGCTTTACCTTATGCCCAAGGTGTGTAAAGAAACATGGAGGGAGTTTTATTAAAGGGACAAGTAAATGATTCAAATGTGGAAAGGAAGGTCATCGGGAATTTGAATACTGCAATGATGGGAAGAAGATGTCTATTGATGAAAACAAAGGAAGGGATACATAGAATGAACCTAATACACTTCAATGTTTCAAGTGAAAGGAGATGGGGCATTATTCCAATCAATGCCCAAATCCAAGTGTTGATGATGATGGTCGACGTCAACAAACTCTTAAGGCTAAAGACAAAGGAAACTCACATGCAATTTCTATCAGCGATGTGGAGTACGATAACGATGTGGGGAAAGGTACACTTACCATCCACTCTAATGTAGGAAAAGTTTTATTTGATTATGGATCCACCCACTCTTTTATTTATGAAGATTTTTCTAAGGATATCACCATTTTACCTCAACAATTAGATGTTTATTTAGCTATGACAACCCTTAATGGCACAACAGTCGCATCAAAAGTTTATAATTCTTCCCTGATTGAATTTTGTGGGAAAGGTCTTCTTGAAAATCTTGTGATCCTTCCTATAATGGAATTTTATGTGATTCTTGGCATGGATTGGCTTTCTTTATATGGATCTCATATCAATTTACAAAGAAGGGAAGTCACATTTCATATTCCAGATCAATCTATGATCGTCTATCGATGCAAGGATGAACATAACCTTCCAGTGAAAATTTCTTCCATCTTATGGGTCTTGATTCCACTAAATGAAGGTTATTTATCTCAAATGGTTGGTGAGAAACTCATGATTAAGAATATTCCCATTGTAGGAGAGTTTGATGATGTATTTCTGGAAGAATTAACAGGTCTTCCACCAAATCGTGATGTTGAGTTTTCAATAGAACTCGTACCGGGTGCTTTACCTATTTCAAAGTCACCTTATAGAATGGCCCCAATTGAGTTGTAGGAATTGAAGAAGAAACTCCAAGAGAATCTTGATAAAGGATTCAACCGCCCTAGTGCATCACCTTGGGGAGAACCTATTCTATTTGTTAAGAAGAAAGATGGATCAATGAGGCTCTGCATTGATTATCGAGAACTTAACAAGATCACTATCAAGAACAAATATCCTCTCCCACGCATTGATGACCTATTTGACCAACTACGAGGAGATCAATACTTTTCGAAGATCGATCTTCATTCAGGGTATCACCAATTAAGGGTCAAAAGGGAGGATATACCAAAGACGACTTTCCGTACAAGGTATGGACACTATGAATTTATAGTGATGCCATTTGGTCTTACTAATGCCCCTACTATCTTCATGGATATGATGAATAGAGTATTTAGAGACTATCTTGATCAGTTTGTGGTAGTCTTTATAGACGATATTCTTTTATATTCAAAGAGAAAGGAAGAACATGAAGATGACTTGAGAATTATATTGAAGACCCTGAGAAATGAGAAGCTTTATGAAAAATTTACCAAGTGTGAATTTTGGCTTCAAAGAGTTTCATTTTTGGGTCACATAATCTCAAAAGAAGGGATATCTGTGGATCCAGCAAAACAGAGGTTATCGAAAGATGGTCGAGACCAACAACAGTAACTGAGATCCGAAGTTATCTTGGTTTGGCTGGATATTATCAACGTTTTGTGAAAGATTTTTCAAGATTATCTAATCCACTAAGAAAGTTGACTCAGAAAGGATTTAAGTTGGTCTGGACGGAGGAATGTGAAGAGAATTTCAAGGAGTTGAAAAGAAGGTTATCCAGTGCACCTATGATCACACTGCCTTGTAGTGGAGAAAGGTTTATGATCTATAGTGATGCATCCAAGAAAGGATTGGGGTGTGTTCTTATACAAAATGATATGGTGATAGATTATGCCTCACGACTGTTGAAAATCCATTATCAAAATTACCCAACTCATTATTTGGAGTTAGCTGTGGTAATCTTTGCATTAAAGATTTGGAGGCATTACCTTTATGGTGAAAGGTGTGATATTTATACTGATCATAAAATTTTAAAGTATATTTTCACACAAAAGGATATGAATATGCGCCAAAGAAGATCGTTGGAGCTAATTAAGGATTATGACTTCTCAATCCATTACCACCCTGGGAAAGCAAACAAGGTGGCAGATGCATTAAGTCGACAAGACCATGCTAGCTTATCCATGATGAGGATCACAAAAGATCCAATATTTATGGATTTGCAAAGGATGGATCTTGGAATTATAATAGAAGGGGAAAGTTGTATCTTTCTCAAATGAATGTCCAATCATCTACAAATGTGAAGATTAAAGAGGCACAAAAAGAAGATGTCGAGTTACAAAAGAAGGTGAGAAATGTTCCTAAATTCAACCTTGATTGTGATGGGATAATAAAGTTCAGGAATCGGGTTTGTGTTCCTCCCCTCCCCGAATTAAAGAAGGAGCTACTGGATGAGGCTCATAGTTCTTCATTCTCTATTCATCCAGGAAGCACAAAGATGTATAGGGACCGGAAAGAGTACTTCTGGTGGGATGGTATGAAAAGAGATGTTGGTGAATATGTCTCTCGATGCTTGGTACGTCAGCAAGTTAAAGCTTAGAGATAGAAGTATAAGGGGATGTTACAACCATTACCCATACCCTAATGGAAGTGGGAAAACATCACTATGGACATTGTCACCGGACTTCCTAAAACATCCAAGGGAAATAATGTTATCTGGGTCATAGTTTATCGTCTTACAAAGTCGGCACACTTCATCGCTATTAGAGAGGATTTCTCTCTGGACCAGCTTTCCCGGATATATGTAATGGAAGTGGTAAGATTTCATGGAGTACCACTTTCTATTATATCTAATCGGGATCCGAGGTTTACCTCAATGTTCTGGCGAAGTCTTCAGCATACTCTGGATACAGAGTTGGGTTTCAACACTTCTTATCATCCTCAGATAGACGGTCAGTCTGAGAGAACAATTCAAACTCTAGAAGATATGTTGAGAGCTTGATCTATGGATTTCAAAGGTGGTTGGGATCAACAACTACCTTTGGTGGAATTTTCATATAATAATAGCTTTCACTCCAGTATTCAGATGGATCCTTATGAAGCTCTCTATGGAAAAAAATGCAGGACTCCAACTTGCTGGGATGATGTTTGGGAAAGAAAGCTATTAGGACCTGATCTTGTTGATGAGATGGAAGAAAAGGTCTGATCTATTCAACAACTTATAAGAGCAGCTCAGAGTCGACAGAAAAGTTATGGCGACAACTGAAGAAAAGACTTAGAGTTTGAAGTGGGTGATAAAGTGTTTTTATGAAAATCTCCCTGGAATAGGGTCATGAGATTTGGAAAAAAAGGGAAGTTGAGCCCTAGATATACCGGCCTTTCGAAATACTGGATCGTGTTGGGAAGGTAGCTTACCGATTGGCGATTCCACCGAATCTCTCTCAAGTTCACGATGTGTTCCATGTATCTCTCCTGAGAATGTATATACCTGATCCTTCACATGTACTCAGCTCAGAAGTTGTACCGCTGGAGCAAGATCTTTCTTATGAAGAACAACTGATATAGATTCTTGATCGTAGCAATAAAGTCCTATGGAACAAGACCACTCTCTTTGTAAATGTTTTATGGAGAAACCCCCAATTAGAAGAAGCTACATGGGAGCTTGAGCATATGATGAGGGAGAGGTATCCTCATCTATTTGTTACAAAGTGACGAATTTCGAGGGAGAAATTCATTTTAAGGGGGGTAGAATGTAACACCTGAGACATTTATGAGAAATATTTTTTTTATTTTATATAAATCATCAAATCAATCTTTCACTACACAAAACACTAGCTTGGCTTGCTTTACACACAACAGCGGCCTTCTTCGATAGCTTGTGTCGTACACAATACTGAGTTTCACTAAACAACGATATGCTATGAAAATATTATTAAAACTAGCCGTTATGAATAGTATTAACTTAATTTTGAATTTTATAACATTTTAATCCAACTTAAACATTTTCTAGAATGAGGTACGAAAACAAAATTAGTTTTTTGGATAAAAGAAGTATTTTTTCAAAAAATGCAGTTTTACCTCCTTTTGATGGCACACCCACATTAAATATAGTTTTTGACAAGTTTATAAGTTCAATTTGACAAATTAAAATTCTTCTTTATAATCTGGATATAAAAATTTACTTTGGATAAATTTTTGATATTTTTCTAATAACTTTCATATTTTGATGAATAGTAAAAATACGCTAATTTTTAATTAAAAACAACTTTTTTCATTGAGATAATTTATATGGTTAAATTATAATATTGAATGGTTTTAAAGTATATATAGAATATATTTTTACCATTTAATATAATTTATGTCATTACCATTAATTTCACATTGAATTCATAGGTAAAAACATTTCAATCTTTGGCAATGTTATAACATCTAAAACCTATTTTCTTAAAAATGGGATTTATATAAAATTAATTACTGCGACATATGTGTTTTGAATTTTGAAAAATGGATTCCATATTTGTAATCATTGGGTCTAAATTATGTTAATAGGCTACTTTTTAAATTTGGGCATTATGAATAGTAACTACGGTATATTTTATTTACCATAGTTAAAGGTAAATCGGGTAATTAAGGGTAAATATAAGATTATAAAATTACCCTAACACCTGCCAAAATCCTATTGGATGACTAAAGGTCGACCCATATCACCTAAGGGTCAGATTATATTCATTTAATGGACTTTTTTCCATGAAAATAATTTAATTATTATTAAAACCAAAGAATGTGACAACATGTCACTTTCTTAAATCTTATTAGTATAATAATTTTAATTTATTTATAAACTTAATGAAACTTCGAACATGAATAATCTCCAGAACTCTAATACAACTATCTACAACATAGGAATTTATTTAGAATTTTTAGGGATTAAATTATTATCATTAATTATGACACAATAGTGATGTTGAAATTATTTTATTAATTAAAATATCAAATAAATGGTTTTAAAAATATTAAAATAATTATTATATGCACTATTTAATGTCCTCCACCAATTTTCTAGATACATATGACATTTTATTAATCTATTGAAACTTTTAGTTCGAACATATACTCTGTATATATTTTATTCAAATTCAAATAAATGAATAGTGTCAAAATTGACACTATTGTTATTTTATAAAAATAAAATTTTTTAAAATTTTTTAAAAAGAAAAAAAATATTTAAAAATTATAAATTAATATTTATATTGTCTAAAATGTCATAAAGTGTGAAATTATGGAAAATTCACAACACATATGTAATTATTAATAATAATTTAAAATTTAGAATATTATTACCACAAATAAAATTAAATTGATAAATAAGGATAAATCAAGTTGATAATGTTTAAAATAAATTCCTAACATGTCTAAATTTTAATTTTTTATGAGATTACAACCCTATATCATCTTATATTTGTATATGAGTCATTTTGGAAGTATTTAAGTGGGGTTGGGAGTTAATATAAACTAAATTTCTTATATTTCCAAAGGTGCCGCTATCCTCCCTTATAAAAGGGAACCTCCTCCCTCTCCTCCTCACACCAATTTTAGCCTTAAAGCTCGGCCAAAACCTGCCCATTTAACTTCCCCACTTCCCTAGCATCATCCTAGAGGTTCTGGTCTTCTTCAAAGACCAATCCTAGTGCCCTAAGAGGATGTTAAGAAGAGGCGAGTCAAAAAATAGGTAATATCCATTACCGATCCTTTCCAAATTCTTTCTTCTTCAACTTCTTATTATTTAGTGTTTTAATTATGAAGTAATAACATACGTATCACTCATATACTGATATGTTATTATAAGTATGAAACAACCCTATTTCACCATCTATCCATCCTACAGAAAATGAAATCACCGCGCGTGCGTACGTACGGAATACCGTCTCCACGCCGCGGTGTAATCTATTTTCCCCCACCATCTTACTTGGATGGGTATAATGGTGTAAATAATTACTATATATGATTATTTTAAAGTGATATTGATTCTTAAATAGTATACATACACTCCAATACAATTCCACGATCATGGGAACGATATCATCGCTCGTGTGTACGTACGGAATACCATCTCCACGATGTGATGTGATTCGTTCTACGTGATCTTCATTGCATAATGATTATATAAATGAATTGAATGAATAAATATGATATATAGTACATTAATACCATTCAGGAAATGATGTATCTATAACATAAAGATAAGAATAAGAATTTATTCGACAAAACACGCATAAGAACAAAAAGTTATAAACACCCGAATAACAAGTAACAATGAAATATTACTACTAAGAAGATAATAATATGACAATATATGATATCATAACAATAATTATGATTCTGGAATAAGTCAATAACATTATTTATATCATTATACAGGAGGTTCAGACACTTACAAAGCAAATCGGGCCTAAGGTAAGGGAAATATCACAATCTCATTTTTATCCGAGATTCTTTATACTTTGGTATTTACTAGGGTGTATTTTATCATCCAAATCCATGTTTCGTCAATATGTAATATTATTTCCATCCACCTACAATTTGTTAAATCCATTTTTACCGTTTTGTTAGTTTATAGTAAAAGATATGAAAGGAATCTTTTGTCTTTTTTCGTACGAGGTACTTTTTGACTTTTCTTACAAAAGTACGAGAAAAATGTTTTTTTAACTTCTACGGCATGAATGAATTTTTAAAACATTATTTCCAAGAATCTTCCTTTACAAGTTTTCAAGTTTATTTTTAATCAACTTCTTTTAGTTTAAAATTGTATGAAATGTTAAGAAAGGAAAATATTTTTGAAGTTGAAAGGATATTTTCATCAAGAAAGGAGTTCAAGTGTTTTATCAAAATTATTTTCCATCTAAGATAATATAGGGGTCTGATTCTATCCCTATTATTACATTGATTTGATTATGTTTTGATGGAATTATTTTTATGAATTCCTTTATCTTATATGAATTGTTTTATGATATCATGTTCTTTAAGAATCCCATTTTTATTACATGGGTTATGCAATGATGTATGATTTATGATTTTGTGGCACACATATGAATGGTATGATTATGAGATGGGTGGTACCTATATCTCCCTCCAATGCATTGGGTAATGATTTTATATCTCATGAGATAGACATGGCTGGAACGGCAGGTTAAACCGGTTCAGTGAAACAGGACTGAAACGAGGAGTGAACTCGGTTCAGAAATGGACTTTGTCCACTAAGATAGTCTTGGAAATGAGTCTTGACTAATAAGAAATTATTCTCAATGATTATGTGTGTATGCCACAAATTTTCACGTTTTATGTTATGATTATTGGTATTACATTTCACTACTATGACTTATCCCATGTTATGAAATTATGATTTCTTTTACAGGTTAACATTTCAAAATGTTATGTTCTTATGATGTGATTGATATTTCATTTGTTTACCCTTACTGAGCATTTGAGCTCACCCTTTTGTATGTTTTTTTTCCCCAGGTCAGGAAGAAGGTTATTAAGTAGGATATTCCAAAAGGGACTCTAGATATGATTAAATAAATGGGAGGCAAAGTAGATGCTTTATGAACCAATTGTTTATGTTTCCCAGTTTCTAAAGACTCTATACCTATACGGTCCTTCCATGGTTTTGTTATATGTTGTAATTAGTATGCTTCAATTTTGAATTATTAACAATGTATGTAAAGTATGGGTAGTTATACTATGTATCTATGAACAATGATTTCACTGATTCTTATGACTTTTTATTCATAGTGACACATAGATCTCATATCATCTGATCAGAAACAAATTCTACCAGTACCCAATCTATTCCCAGTGTTGAGTTTTACTAGTTCACATCATGTATTTTTCCATCAAACATTTCAATGGGATATAGTTTTGAGGAAATATGATAGAAATATAGACATAAAATTGACTTACTAGATGAAATAAATTAGATGCTAGCACACCAGATAAACAAGATAAAGTCATATTCCCCCAGTTTCATGTCACCCCTAAAATTGTGATGTGTTTGAATATTTTAATTCCAAGAACCCTACTCAAAACACCACAAGATACATAAAAAATAGAAACTACTGACAACTAAACACTATCATTCATAAATAATAGAATTAATAAAAGAAATAAAAACACTTCACCATTAAATGTTTTGAAAAAATATTTTATAATTTTATGAGTGAAAACTTATTCCATATATATTTCAAATATCATATAGTACAAAACATGAAAACTAAATCTTAGAAATTTCTTAATAATATTGAACTTTGATCCCCATAATTTCCAACATTCACACCTGCGTAATTTTCCCCACCCCAAATTTATAATTATTTTGAGCCCATTACTTATTAGGAGAACCATTCAGGATTTATAGATGACCAACCATTGATACATAGTGACCTCTAATCCCCTATAGAAAACAACACATGATAGTTGAAGCCAACTATTTTGTATGTTTCACTAAAGTTGTATCAGCTAAAATATTATGAGTTCAACTAACCAATTATAATACCCTATCATTTTATGATACCACTTTCTAACTTGATTTATTGAATTGATGATATAATGCTTCCATCATAATTTATATTAGGATAAATAATCATATAGATGTCATATTTTTATCATATTATCATTCAGTTTACTGAAATATATTTTAGGTCATACGAATCAGAAATATGATGAATATTTCAAGGATTCCATGAGAACTATTCAACATTTATCAACAATTGTTATTACCAATATTGTGGCTCTACCTCTATATAATCATCCAAGCCTCACTAAAGAGTAATATTTCCTCCATATTTCTTGTAACAACATGTTAGTGAACATGTCTATAGGGTTATTCATCCTATATATATATTTGACTACTCAAACATTTTATCATCTAGAAATTTATGAGTGGAATGAATTTTCTGGTTGATATGTTTCACCAATTCATATAAAACTATATTATAATACAATAGAATTATGATATTATTATCATAAAAGATAAAATCACATTCCTTACTCTATTTTAGTTCTTCAAAAACTCTCATAAAACATTTTATATTCTTCCATAATTCTAATTCTTAAACATTTTTTTCATCCATTATGGATAAGGCTACAAGAATTTTTAATCATTGCCTTAATCTCGCCTCCACACCACTAAATATATACATAAAGTAAATTTTACTTTTTTGAGTTTCCAAATATCCCTCACTATTTGAATCATCATACCCATAAAAATGATCATCGACTCCAAAGAAGATGAATTCCTCATCCAATAATTTAAAAAACATTGACCCTTTATATGTTTTCCTAATTTTCATCCCTAAATTTCACATGAAATGACTGATTATTCACAATATATTATCTATTTAGAGGATATAATACACCATGAATAATGTCAACCATTCAACCACTAATGAAAATGGAATCATTAATATGTTTTTGACATCATCATTCACCCTTAACAACTTCTATTTTGAAAACATGAAGTTCTAGGAAAGATATGTTGAGACCACCTTGCATCTAGAGAAATTGGATATCTATATAATCTTATTAACATAATATCTCCAACATAAAACCAATTAATTGGAATAATGTTCTGTTTTTAGTGTCATATGTATTTTATTGATTCCTTTCCCAATATTTTTCATCATGCATATTCATAACATGTAATGTTTCATCTCTTGAATATTATCGATATATATACCTTATATAAATATGTCATCCACATAAAAGAGGAACATGGTGAAAATTCCAACATCACATCCATTCAAATAGATATAGTTATACGTATTTCTGAACATTAAATATTTTTAAAACAACAATTCATTTAATTTACTATTCTATTATTTTGGAGTTTGTTTTATGCCATGGATATTTGTATTTATATTTTACATGATGTCCTTGTGTATTGATCCGTAAATATCACTGGTTTCCACATGTAACTTTTTAATCAATTATTAATGAAAAAATGTTGTATTTACATATGTTTTATCTTTATGAAAATCAAAAAAATTAACTAGGTTGAGTAATATCTAGATGATCATGTGTATAATGACTAATGAAAAGATTTTTTTAGAACATGATTCATTATTTATTCTAAACCCCATCCACATATAACCATTCCTTATACTGATTCATCTTGTCATACACTTCCTTTATAGAAAAAACAATGTTATTATCAAGAATATGTTTTCCTTTTGGTGTATCTATATGATCTGAAATTGTGTAATCATGTATGAATTCAAAAAAATCTTTTATATATAACTCCAAATATCTATAATAAATGGTAGCATCATCAACTTAAATAAACTAATGCGATAAACCAACTACTATAAGTTCATAATAAAATATTTTATAATACATTTCAACTAATTGTTTAACTATATATGATATGTGTAAATTTCCATATGACTCTATACTATATGGTATTCTATCTCCCAAAATTCTAACATCTAGATCTCTATTTTATGTCACTCTCATTTTAGACACACAAGGCATTCACCTCTCAATTATATCTTCTATCGGGATACATTTTAGCCATTCTGTATTGGTATATAAATTTTTTGGAGGTTTTTTTATTTTAAGAACATCTATTCATACCCTCATGAAATATTTAAATTTAATTTCAAACACCAACTTCTTTATTATTAAAATTGGTATCTTCTCAAATGACATAATCATTGAAGATAACATTTAATATTTTGATTAATTCTTTCTTGTCATTATCAAAAAGTCATAATACAATGTTATCATCTTTATATCCAATAATGAAACATTTTATCAAAATTTACATGAGTTTATCTTATTCCTTATAATCCACATTATCATGTTTAAGAATATAGATAACATTGGAGGGATTGAATAAAATTTATTTTCCATTCAATAATTCTTTGTGTAGTTTATGAACATTGGTTATGCAGGTATTTGATCAACTATATACACTATATATTTTATCAAATCCTCTTATATCTCGTTATGAATTCAAAAGTATAAAATCCTGATCTAATCCTTCATTTTTAATTTCAATTCATTCATTTTAGAACACTATTTTTTTGGTTTTCTAGATAAATTATTATCATGTTTTATCACTCTATTATTTTGGAGGGTTCATAATGTCATTACACTATACATCCCATAATTATCTAACCATAATCATTTTAGTTTATTTAAAATCTAATTTTACACCATTTCCTTGTAATAGAAAAGTACTTCAAATACATCAAAATTTAATTTCATAAACAATTCACAAAACATCCTCATGCCATCATCTATGAATAGAAAAAAAGTGTTATGATCCTCATTGAGATATGATAGGGTATTTCAACCCAATAGTTTCTGTGAAAGAACCCCAGCTTCGAGATAATTCGTGTCACTCCAATTATATTGAATGGCACCTTTCATTAATTTCTATGCATGGATCCCCCATAACTTCATGTGTATTCGTTAAAAAACATCATCATTCCAAATTTTCTAGAACCTTTATGTTCATCTCTGTGAGATACCCAAGTCAAATATTACATTACACAAAACCATGAAATGTTATATATCAGGTTATTTTTACTCTATATGATTATATACTTAGAAAAAGGGTTGTATCATTGATTCTTCATTACACAACCACTGAACCCAGAGTTATACTATATAATCCAATCATAATTTTTCTTTTAAACCCATCTTCGTCTAACTAAACCATAAAAAATTTGGTTTCACATTTATAAGGATTCTCCTAATCAACATTGACATTAAAGTGAATCTTTTTTCGATATTCAAATGTCCAATCAACCAAATTTAAAAGGCCTTATAGTTTTCCACGTATACCTTTCCATATTTCCAAGGAATATTATGTTTTAGACATTCATTGTCTATCTTTGAGTTGAATGGTGATTGAAAATTTATTAGCCATTATTCTATTAGAATATAAAAAATTTGTATTAACTTATATCTCCCTTTATCTGTAACATTATTATCAAATATTGAACTTGTGGATGCAGCTCATATGGATTTTCATCTTCTCTTATTAAAATATCATTTGAGATGGCCCCTATTTACACAATGTAAACATATTGGTCCTAGACTAGTCACCATCCCCTTGATTTATTCATATTAATTATCAAACAACTTTCTTATACAATTCTGGTGATAGATATACTGTCCTCATACATATTCATCATTAACATTATTAGATGATTAATGTACTTATATCTACATAAGAACATCGTTCAGGATGACCCTTAAACAGTCTCTAACAATATGTCAGTACTCAGTCCATTTTTACAGAAGATAGTTACCATTACATCCCAACACTCTTGATGTGAACATAACAAAACATTTGGCAATATATTGAATGAAAATTCCATTTTCAAATTCTAGATAATATGAAGTCATTCTTATGTAATTAATATAATCTTCCACATACCAATTTTCGAACAACCACAAGTTGAACAATCCCTATATTATAAAAAACATGTTCATTATTATGTTATTATCATACATTTCTACCATAGTTATCATTAAATCCCCCATTTTTAATCTATAAGCTATTAATAATGATATTTGAAGACAATAAAATCATTTTGAGTTTGAGAACCATTTGATATGGCATATCCTCTTCTAAATTATCTATAATTTAAAGATTGATTTACGTCAACATAAGCTATTTTTATTTCTTAGTGTGATGATTCATTATTTGAATTCTCCAATGGCCAATTTCTTTCCCATTGAATATATTAACCCAACACATTCCATCAGATTAAGAAATAAATATGATTTATAATTCAACTCCCACTAAATATAAAAACATGATATGATTAGAAAAGTATACCAGAGTTTTTTTCCATGTTTAAAACTACCATCCTATATTATAGTATATGATTAAATATGTTGGGGAAGACAAAAGAAAAATTAGATTTACAAAAAAAATGACCAACAAATATTATAAAATATAATGAAGAAGATATAGTAGAATACCATATATCATACCTAACCTAGGAATTTTATGTATCCAAATAGAGGAAATTGAAGAACCATACTCACTACACCAAAAAACACAATCCAAACAAACACCAAAAAATGAAGTCCAACATCCATATGATAAATTATTTCCATATATATTTTTACTATAGGATGATATAATTCATATAGACCTAATCAAATTTAATATTGGAGAAAAATTTATTTTCATTACATATACATCCAGGAAATAAACCTATACAATTGGTCCCACCCTAATTTTAATGTGGATCCCAACTACGCACCATGTTTCACTTCCACTCAAGATTCCTTGAAAACCAACCATTGAGATTTGGTGACATCTATTCGTCAAAATAAATCATCATAATATTGATAATATTGATGACCATGAATATAACAATGAGGTTGTTATGCATGAAATTATTCTTGTAAAACTGATGTATTCTTGTGCACAATCCTTTGGAAATTCCACTTTTGACTATATTTTCACCAATGATGGTGTTTCATTTTCACACCACAAATTATCATGCTGAAAAATCATACATATTATTTCCATCCAATAAAATAAATTCCAGTGAACATAAATATTTTTCACACACTAAGAAGAACTATGTGTGGAATTATTGTAACACCCAGAGATTTTGTGAAACATATTTTTTAATTAATTTAATCTTTTAATTATTATTAATTTTATGAAACAGTGAATATAGCTTCGTTTATATGAAATAAATATGTTTTTTTACATTACTTGAAACACCAATTTAATTTTGAACTACATGCATCACCATTTTAATATTCTCTTACATGAAGCTCAATGTTTATCTTGCGCTACATGAAACACTGACATTGAACACATTAAATGTAAAACAATGTCTAACATGGTTTATATGAAACAACAATTCAAATGAATCAAGAAACAGTATTAAAATATTTTAATCCAATATTATAATTGTGAACAAGTGATCGCGTAGTGGTTCACTATTTCATTATCACCCTTACACCACTATGCTAAACCAGTTTTGTATTGAAAATTATAAAAATAATAAAATATTTAACATCATGTTTGATTCAGTTATTTTGTGTTTATAACATTTTAAAAGGTTAATGTTACTTTTTTTGTAATTTCATTGTATGTGGAGGTGATTTGAATGAACCATGACTATGTTAAATAAAAGTGTGTCAAACTATGTAGGATCCAATCATACCCACATACTAAACTACATAATTCTAATAATTAGTGCATACAATTGGGCTGATTATAGGTGCACTAATACTAAATTCAATTTTCTACAACTCATATGAATACAACCAAGACTAATTAGTAAATTAAGTGTCCAAACCTTACTTATTTGTCCATGACCCTGAATTTAGGTGAAGTCTAATGTGGTTCTCTAGAATTCATCCATATCTAAACCTTCAAACCAACAAATGTTGGTAATTTTTTTTAGAGAATTTAAAATGTTGGAAAAAAGTTATAAATTTTCTATAAAGCGTAATTAGGCTATATATCAATATAAAGCAATGGTCTAAGTGGTTTTATGACGTCTCTATGAACAAAACAACCTTCCACTTTGCCTATTAAATGGCTCTATGGGATCCTTATTTGAATCTATGGACCAGAAGTGATTGTCTTCCATTTTCGAGTCTCAAATGAGTCATATCTTAATATATGATGTTTTTGAGACCCCTATACTAATATTGAAATCATGTATTATGGTGATGTACCACCTGAGCCTTCTCAACCTCTCGATGGTGAGATCAACAGTGCACGGTAATTTTGAGGGAGATACACATATTTTGGAGAGAGTTATATAACATATTCTTATAATATTTTTGTGTAATTTGGGAGCTAAATATTTCACATATGTTTATTATTGATGTTATTCTCCATTGAATACACTTATTTAAATAAGTGAAATAATTTTTATCTCAACACCGATTGAGATGAGATTTCATGTGGGATCTTTAATTTATTTGATAGGACCACACAAGAATACATATTTCTATAACATAATTATGATATTTTTGTGTTCTTTTGTATTCCATGTTCAATGTTTGCACTCCAAACATTTACATAATGATTTTTTTGTAAAGGGTTGCTTCTATTTTCATCATTTTATGATGAAATAAGGGAATCAAGACCTTAACAACCCCCATCCAATGATTTACATTAAACCATATAAAATTATCAGAACAATTAACAATTCAATATGTGTAATGAAAATGAAAAAACCTACTTATCTCATATTTCTTGAAAAATCACCTTTATTTATTAGCTAATAAACTCTTCAAAATAATTTATGTCACACCTATGTTCTCAATTTTCCCTTTATCCACATCTAGTCAGGTTCTGGTCCTTTACTCTCAAGAACCAAGTGTGACAGGTTTAATATATTGGGTTATTCTATCTATTTATCCAGGTCCAAGCATTCCCCTCTGGGTTTCCTTTTTTTTTTGTGGAAGTATAATATTTTTTGTCTAAAACCTACAATGCATGGTTCGTACACAGTTAGGACTAACCATGCACGTCAACGTAGCTAACCAAGCGGTGGGTCTCATCTTGGATAGAAGAGGCCACATGGATAATGCACAATTAGTTAGACTGTTTCGACATTCTGTTTATTATGTTTCCTCCTATTATTAAATTTTCACATGGTCACTATAAAGTTTGAAAAACCATTTAGACTAACCATGCAACGTTTTATCTCATTAAAAATTAGGGTGTTAGGGTTCTTTTTCTTCTGATTTATAATACTCCCACCCTCCCTATTGGCCCATTTGGCTTCATCCACCCTATGATCTTTCAACCACTTCCATGACACCTTTATATATCCCATACTATCATGATTTGGGTCTTGATTGTTATAGAAAACTTCATGTAAGTGTCTTCAACATTTTTTTCTTTATATATTCTAGGGTTTTAATTCTTTTCCTTCCGGGGTTTCTTTCTCCTATGATTAGGGTTTTGATTTAGGGATTCAATCCTGAGTTTTTGGGTTTGATCTTCTTGATTAGGGTTTCTTATTTCCACCTTATGGTGCATTTGAGGTGCAGATCGGATCTCTCACTATTTTTCAGAAGGTACATCATGGTATGTTGGTGGTTCTATGATATAGGATTATTGGATGAATTTAGTATATTTGATTGAGTTTATAAATGTGTTATTTTGTGTGATTATGTGGTTAAAATGGTGTTTTTGATATGATGGTTTATTTATAGGTTTGAAATAAATGATAACTAAGTAAATGGATATTTTTTGTCTGTGTTATAATGTAATGTTTCTAAAAATGGTTTTAGGGGTTTTTTTGGAATGTGAGAAATGTATTTTTATTGGATCATTAAGTGTGTGTATGTTTAATGTAGGATTGAAATAATGATTTAGATGCTCAAACACAAGAGGGGTTGAATTGAATGTTTAAAAACATTCCATTTTAACATTATGGAAAACAATTTTTATCAAATTTAAACAAGTTAATCTCAAAAGAGCTCTTTTAGTTCTATTAAATAGACTTGCTATGTTCTAGAAAAATGGTTTCATAAATGAATTGTAAAGAATGTTTACAAGGAAATGATTATACCTTAAAGAATATATAATTTTAGTTATCAGGGTATATATATGTGATAAGAAAGTAAAAAAAGGTTATACTTTCTTCCTTTATCAAAATAAAAAATAAATAAACTAGAATCAAAACAAGTAATAAGTATGAAATCGTTTATCCCAAAGGGTAGGGTATCCAAAATCATTAGATAAAGGTCAGCTGACTTAAAATTTCAAGAAAGTCATTCTTAACCATACCAGGGTAATCACTTGATAGGAATACCAGAATTTGTCTTGATATCCCCGCATGCCCACGATCTTCAAGGGTTTCATCGCCTCTATCATCTTATCTCAGGTAGTCTTGGAACATTAAGGTAGTCGTCACCTCTATCTTCCTATCCCCAGAATCCATCTATTGCACACAGAAACAATCGGAGTCGCAGAAATCATGAGGAACAGGATGTTCAGTATGCACAAATCATGAGATTATCTCTCTATAGAAATCACAATATAAGAATGCAATCTCTTGAGTGATGGAACAGGATTGAGCTAATTCAAATGTGCTCCTACTTATAGGCACTTCTCCAATGGTCAGCTCCCTCCACCAGAAGTCAAATTTTTACCTGAAACACAGAGGGACCTATACACGTGTCACTTAAAAAATGGTTAGTTAGAAACAGATTGTACAACATCATTTCATAACAAGTATATGGAAAAATAAAATTACAAAAACAAATATATTTTTCAGTGTCTAAGGAAAAATATAATTCTGATTCTAACCAAGTAAAAATTTAGTGTCAACAAAACATGGATATTCAGGTTCTGTTTTATTAAGAATTCGGAATATGAATTCAATAGATTTAGGAGTTTGAATTCCAATGAATTTGTAATTTTATTTCTAAATAACTAATTGCCGAAATTATAATGAATTCGGAGTCTAAATTATGATAAATTAAGAGCCCGAATTCTGAAAAATTTGGAGTCTGAATTTTGAATAATTAAGAGTCTGAATATTGAAGAATTTAGAGTCTAAATATCAACGAATATGGAGTCTCAATTTTATAGAAATAGGAACCAGAATTTTAGGGAATTCGGAACCTGAATTTCAGATAATTCTAAACCTGAATTTTAGAGAATTCGGAACCAGCTTTTTTGAGAATTGGGAACAAGAATTTTAGAGAATTCAGATACTGAAAATAGAATACTATATATCTATGAATTATATAGGATTCTATGGGTTTATATGTGAAACCAAAATTTTCCTTACTAATAAAATGACTTGGATTTAGAGAGAATATAAACTTAACAATGAAAATATAGGTATGGATACAAATTTCATTAGAGAAGGGACATTTTCATTAGGAAAATAATCCTTAGAAAAATTATAATTTTCCTTAACATAATTTGTTTGTGATTTTTAAAACATAGAGAAATATAAAATTAAAATGGAAACCTTATTGACTCAACCTTTAAATCGGTATTTTCAATTTAAAATGGATAATTATTGGAATTTTATCATTGTAATTAATTTTTAGTATAATATGTGAAATTTTTTAATGATGAAAAGCTTGTTTTAAAATTGTATTTATAGTACATGTTGGTTTCTGATGTGGGTTGGCCCATTTAGATGGTTGGTTCAAATTGTGTGTTTTTCATGTGTTAAGAAAAGGAATTTGGGAATTATGTATGTTATTGTTTTGGTTTTACAAGTGTTTTCTTCTTTGATGTGTGAAAAATGGTAAATTGGTTGTTTTATAAAGAATGGTGATTCATTTGAAATTTTTGGCCTTCGTTGTGAGAGTGGTGGTATGCATGATATTTTATCATTGACATGAACATAAGGAAATCCCAGGTATGATAGTGGACATACTAGAATTAGTGGTCAAGTGACCCAGAAGTGGATTATCTCAGTTTTACATAGATGGATTGTCATATACAACACAAACAAAAATAATGAGGACAGATTTCCAACACTAGAACATTGGATTTTTCTCCCTTATAATGGGTTGTGATCTAGGAAAATGATTGTTGGGGATACTACACCACCTTTTTCTAATATACAAGCTTCTAGGGTCCCACTAAATCTATATTAAAAATAGGGGATTAAACTATTATTCTTTACTATATATGATGTGGTTCCATCCATTGGAATATGGAGGACACCTTGATTGTGTGTGGTATTTATTAAATTCCTTTTTCAATTAACTAGTGTTTGTGAAATGGTTTTCCATCAACGTGTTCATTTTTAAATAATTACCTAAGAAATGTTTTCAAGGAAGTATTTTTAAAATGTTCAATTTATATTTGAATGGTAGATTATATATTTAATGTTCTGGCATGTGACCTATTTCTTGGGTGGAAAACTATTTGGATTTAGTTCACACTCTACATACACCCTTAGATGTTTGTAGATCTTGTGGTATTTTTATTCCAAGTGAATCCAAGATGTTCCGTGATCATGGTTCTAGTTTTTAGTGGTATTCCCTTTTGGTTTTTCTGGAAGTTTCTTGGGGATAAGGTTCCTTATGTGGCATGAAGGCATGGGTTGGAGATTTTATCTTTTTTTTTATTTTAGTCTATTTTGTGTTTTTTTATAGTGTAAAATTCAAATGTAAAAATTTTTTAGGGATAATTTTTTTGTTTAATTTATATTTGAGAATATTATAAGTATTTTATATGTATTAATTTGGTAAAATAATTCAAAAATAATGTTATTGGAACTGAAGAACTAGTTTCCAGCCCCTGGGGATCATGAACACCCATCGTGACGTGCCACAGACCAGGTCGGACGCCTGGTAAAATGGTGACCTGGAACTATTTGTGAAAAATTGGAATTAATGTATGTCAATTATTTTAGGTTATGTTCTATGGAGAAGAGTCAGGGTAGACCAATGTTTGGACTGGTGGGACATGACATTTTGACTATGAGTAGTGTGTCTGGCTAGAACACCTCATGATAGGACTCAAGTTACCAGGGGAATTCAGGTTTTATACAAATCATTTTATCATTTTAGTTATTCATTATTTGAAATATGAAATGGGAGTTCGGTAAATGGACTTAGTGAACTCAGAAGGCATGGCATGCCATGAGAAGCTGGGGACATCGTCTAAAACCACTCTTTATGATGATGGAATGATTATAGTATAGATGCAAACCATATGTCCAAGTCACCCACCAACACTAATTACCTATAGGATTTTCTTATAGACTTTTTGTTTATGGAATAATCATTTTAATAAAATTCTTGAAAAATTTTGTAACTGCATTTTAAAGCTGGAATAGTATTATTTTCAAGTGGCCAAAAATGGTTTCTTAATTTGTTATGAATAATGATTTAAAAATGTGGACATTAATCAAGTGATTTTTAGTGAATGGGGATTATTTGATTAGGATTTTATTTTCATAATATAAAATTTTGATTTATTAAAAATAATTGTTTAGAAATATCGAGTTATGTTAAAATGAATTTTTTAAAAAAACTATTAAAAATGAGACTCACCAAGGTTTTGAATTTTTTTTTGAATGAAAAGAAATGTTTTGAATTTATGTGAGAAATATTTAAATTACCAATGGTTTGGTAAAAATTTTACTTTTTAAAATATTTATATATTTTTTAAAACATGATTTGGATAAAGCTAAATGCAATTTTGAACAAAATAGTGAAATTGTGTGGAATGGGTGTGTGGAGTTTGTATGAACGTTTTATTTGAAATTGGTTCTTATATAGTGGTTTTTGAATATTGTAAAGCATTAACAGGTTTTGAAATGTGTTTTATTTTAAAGGTTGATTCAGTTAAAAAATTGTTGTTTATGAAATTTGGAATGAGTTAATTTTGTGGATAGTGGTTTAGAGGAGTAGTAGTGTTATGTGAATGTCTGTTTTAACATTTAGTATTTTAAGGAGTTAGCCGATGCATGGGGTATATGTGGAAGGTGTTTTAGTTCCGAGTTTTTCACAAGTAAATGAATGTGTGAGACATTATGAGGTACCATTGGTGAATTTGCAACCCTCCTATTTTGTTTTATCATCAAAGGTGTTTTTCAAAAGGAATGTGTTTTTATTTGATAATATGAGGTTTTGTGGAATATTTCCACATGATTTGGGTTTTTTTCTCGCATGGTGTTTTGAATCTGAAACCTCTTCTTGTTTAGGTTATGTTCTAAGATTTCATTTGAGGGTGAATTGGTTTAGGATGATGATTACTGGTTTATTTTGAGTAATATTTTGGTAATCCTTTTTGGAGGTTCCCCTCATATTCTTAGTGCTAGTTTGTTTCATGTGTTAGAAAATATACATATTTAGTTGGGTCTTTGGTGTTCCCTTGTGGCTAGTGTTCATCCCCAGAAAGAGTTAATGCATGATTAATTTTTTCCATTGGAAATTCTCTGTTGATTATCCCTCTAGTTGGTCAAAAAAATGACATTTCTTTTTGAGTGTTAGTGTTATGTCTCCCCCTTTATCCTAATAGAGTTAGTGTATCCACTAACAGAGGGAGAGTGTATGGGAGATTCTTTGATCAAAAAATTGGTTTCCTTGAGTCATATGATGGATAACAATGTTGTTGATATTGTTATGTTCAAAGGCCCTATTTGGATGTGTTGAATGTAATTCTAGTGAAAAAAGATAGATGTAGTCTGAAACTGTTGGTGTTGGAAGCTATTTCAAATTTCCATTGGGACTTTCATTTGTGTCTTCTAAGTAGTATGTCACATTTATCCACTCATGAGATGAATCAGGTTATAATAGGATTTTATGGTCACTTGTAGAAATCATGGGTTTTTTGGAACTTGATATAAGGTCCATCATTATATCATGTTTCCATTGGTAGAAAGGGTTATGTTTAGTGACATCATGTGGTGTATGTTCCGTTTGAAATTAAAGGTTGAATCTTGTGAAATTTTTTCAAACTTCTATGTTATCAAATGCATGTTCATTTTTTTGGAAATTCCGAATCTCTTTATTTTAGAAGAGAGTGTCTTTTGGGTGTCCCCCATCTTTATTTTTCCCATTAAAATTTAGAAGTGAGTGGTATGTGCGTTTTCTAAGCCCTCATTTAGGTATATTGTGGTGTCAAAATAAGTGGACCCTAAGGGGTGTTTCATTGTAGTGGTTCTATCTAATATGTAGTGTAGTTTCTTGTGGTATGAGAAAGAAAATTCTTTTCTGAGGTTTTAACACCCGAATGGGAGGCAGGAGATGATTCATTAATTAGAGTTCAAACCATAGGTTTCAAAGTGAATATGTCACCTTGTTAAGAGACCCCAGGTGTGTATGGGATCCCTATCTAATCTCCTTTATTAATTTTGAAAATTGAGGATGTTTAAATATAAATCTATAGATGTTTCATTTCAAGTTGTCCCATGTGGTGAAAAGGGAAACATAGACTCTATTCCTCAATATTATGATTTTTGTAGTTTGGAGAGTCCCTCCTTGATTGTAAAGAGGTTTTCTGATTCTATTTCATGAACCTTAGTGCTTATGCTCTCATGGATGTGTCCTATGTGTATAATTTCATATAAAGCCATCCCTGGGATTCAATCTCATTTTATGTTTGAGTAAATTCGGGAATGGTATTTCCCTACAGGATTAATAGACTATGTAAGGTTTTTCATTTGTCAGTCCCATTATAGTGGGGGTTGGGTCTTTATGGGGATTTGTCATATTTGTGTGTGGGGATCAGTTAAATTTCATTGTCCTTATGGTGGGGAGACCCAACATGGGTCTTTCATGGTTACTTACCATGTAATCTCGTGTTATCCAATTTATTATGGTGGGGAGTCCATTTGGGCCTCCCCTTGTCAGTTTTCTAGTTTCATCATCAGTGATTAGTTTTTTTTGTGGGGGGGAGTCTGTTCTTGACAACCCATTCCAGTAATTACGTTCAGATTGTAGGTATGGCTTGGTGGTAGGAAGTATCGTTCAGAGTTATATATCCATAATCTCCTTTCTTGAGAAAACATTAGTAATAAAGCATTCTATATTGGTTTGTTGAATTAAAGTTGTGAGAGTATTCCTTGTATACTATTTGATATTGTTCATTTGTTTTAGATATATGGTGTGGGTTCTATTTAACATTCATTAAGGGTTTTAGTTTGAGAGGTTCAATTATTTGGGAGTCAATATTCCTTTCATTGATTTTTCAAATAGAGGTCTTTTGGCTTTTGGGGGTGGGTGACACTTGGTATTGAGACCTTTTTTTGGACTCTTGATTTATCTTGAATGTATCAATATCTGAGTGAAGTTATCTCGCCTCTTCTAATTTAGTATTCATCGAGAATCTCTTTCATCTGATAAGGAGTAACACGTATTGTTTTCCAAATGACCTTGGGTTGCATTTTTGGGGGTGAAAAACATTATGTGGGGATGAATTGTCACACCAAGATTTTTAATTTACCTTTTATACGGCTCTACTTAGGTTCTCAACCATTTCTCTTGAGAACCGGGTGTGACAGGTTTAAACATTTGTGGTATTATTTTCCTTTATCAGGAACAGGATTTCCCCTATTGGATTTCATTTAAATTTTTTAGGAATGGGTATGTTTTTGGGTTGGTAGACATCAACACACAGTTGGTGAATGGTTAGGAGTAACCGTGAAACTAGGCCTAGGTAACCATGTGGTGGGTCTTGTCTCAGACAAAAGCGACCACATAACTATCACACAATTAGTCAGACAATGAAGCTTTCACATGCATTATGTAGCCAAATTAGTAGATATGGTATCACAGTCACTGAACAGTTTGAAAAACTGTGCAGACTTATCATGTCAACTGCCATCTCATTAATAATTAGTGTTTCCGAATTCATTCCTCCTTGATTTTTAACACTATCACCTCTCCCTCTCATCCCCCCGGCCTCATCTATCCTAGGCATCTTATCCCCCTTCAATGGATCCTCCTGATCTCCCCTCCATTGGTGATTTTGGTTCGGATTACTCAAGGAATCTCGGGGGAAGTGTCCTCCTCCTTGTTTTTTTTAACTACACTATGGTTTACCACTTTTCCTTTGGCGGTTCCTCTCCCCCATTATTAGGGTTTGAATATATGGTTTTTGTGTATGATATTTATGATTGGGGTATATTCTTGTTTCATGTGGTGCAGTTAATGTACGAATATAATTGACATCTTTTTTTGGATGGTTCTTCATTAGAGGATGGTGGTTCTATGCCCTAAAAGTATTATAAATATTTAATATGTTTTTTTGTGAGTATAAATGTGTTATGTGGTATCATTATGCAGTGTGAACGGTGTTTTTGAATTCTTGTTGTGTTTATCTATTTTAAATTAACTGTATCAGTTGAAATATCTATGTTTTGTGCGTGTTATAATGAATTGATTCTAAAAGGTGTTTCATTGTTTGTTTAGAAGGTGAAAAATGTATTATAAAAGTCACTTGTGGTTAATTCCTATTTAAATTATGATTTTTAAAAGGGAAAGGATATTTTGTTTGGAATAGTATCCTTGTTATTCATTTTGAGTATTAATTTTCAAATGTTTGATTGAGGAAAATCCAGTTTTAAAATTGGATTTAAAGTATGAGTTTTTTTATTAATGGGCATGGCCCACTGACTTGGTTAGTCCTAATTTTGAGATTTCCTTGTGTTTTGAATGTGAAATTTTAAATTGAGTAACAAACTATAGAGGGTTCCAAAGTGGGATATTTTTTGGGTTGTGTAAATGGGTAAATGGGTTTTTATGAAGAATGGTGATCCCTAGAAATGTTTGGCCTTTATCCTGATAGGGGTGGAATGTGTGACATGTGAAATTTATCTTCAGAATAAGGGAATACCAAGTGTCTATGTGGGAAGAATAGAACTATTGTGCTATTGATTGTGAATTGGAATTCCCCATTTTCACTTATTCGGATTGATGTTTACAACTCCACCAAGACTATGATGATGGATAATCTACAATAGACCATTTTATGTTTCTCCTCTCTAGTATATTATCCACGAGGACATTGACGATTTTTGTTACAATAACACCTTTAACTGAGGTAAGAGTTTCTGGGGTCCCACATAATCTTGTTTACAATTAGGGGATTTTACAATGGTTCTCTACTGTATATGATGTGGTTTCATCCATAGACAAATGGAGGACCATTTGAGTGTATATTTTATTTATCAAAATCCTTTTTCGTGTAAGCGAGTGTTTGTGAAATGGTTTTCCTTCAAAGTGTTGTTTTTTACCTGTTTACCTAAAAAAGATCTTCATAGATGATTCTTTAAAAGCATAAATTTAGATGAGAATGTTAGATAATCTTGTTAATGTGGTAGCATGGAACATATTTTAAGGATGGAATCCTTTTGGGATTTGGACCACAACCTACATACACTATTGGGTGTATATATGTCTTGTTGAACAGTTATTCTAGGTAAATCCAAGATGTCCATGGATAATTGTGTTGGTTGCCAGTGGTATTTTCTTGTGGGGTTGGTAGAGGGATTTTGATAGTATGGTTACTCACAGGAAATTATGGTTTCTGTTTGAGTTTTTAGCTTTCTTTTGTTAGTCTTTTTCAGGGTTTTAATGTGTAAACATTAGTTTTGAAAACGGTTTGAGGATTGTTTGGTTGTGTAATTTCAGTTTTGGCATATTAATTTTTTTATATAGGTATTATATTTGGTAAAATAATTACCAACGCATGTTATTGGGACCCATTCATTACTTTCTAGACCATGGAGATCAAGAACACCCCTGGGTCCATGCCACATACTATGTTTGGTTCGTGTTCGGATGGAAACCCTTCTTGGGTCGTGAAAAGTTATTTTCTTAAAAATATTTTCTTAACCCCCCTTCCCCATATTAGTAATTTTCATTAACAAATTATAACATATACCTATCAATGCTCCTTGAGATATGACAAAGGGTCTTCCATAGACACTAAATAAACTTTAAAAACACAATCGATTTGAAATGTCATGACAACGTAGTCATATATTGGAACCATTTCCTAAAGTAATTTTGTTTTTAGTGTGTATGTTTTATAAAAATATTTTAAAGTTTGTTACTATTTGGTATCATATTTCCTTAGTTCATTTTCTAATAAATTTCTAAAATCTTTCTATTTTGTTGGTTTTGTAGATGAAAATTAATACTTTAAAAGATTTACCATCTTTTGAATCTGAATATAAGAGTATCTTACATCAACAACACCATGACACACAATAGAACACTTTGAAGGAAGACACATAACATTTAGAAACTCTTGTTCATAATTCTTCTTCTTCTACAAAAAACAAAAAAAAAACTACAATTAAAATGAAAAATATGTTGGAAATTAATAGAACACTAAAATAACTGACGTCACATGATGTTGATATCCAACCTACATGAACACAAATTCATGGTATGGAACCCAATTTTGAACATAAATCCAGTTTAATTCATTTACTTCCATGATTCCATGGACTCACTAGAGATGACCCACATAAGTTTTTAAATGAATTTCACACTTTTTGTTCAACCATAAATCCTTCTAATGTAGATGAAGAAAATGTAATGATAAGTTAATTGAATCTTTCATTAGAAGATACTAAAAAAGAATTTCAATATTATGTTAATTCCCAGATTAGAGGTTGGGTAGACATGAAATTCATTTTTCATGAAAAATACTTCAAATCCTATAGAACATCAACAATAAGGAATAAATATATGGTATAAGTAAATCTCAAGTGGAAATTATTTATGAATACTATAAATGATTTAAAATAATTTTTTCAAGTTTCCCACATCACCAAATATGTGATCAACATTTAATTTAGTAATTTTATAATGGTTTAATTCATATTGATTGAAATAAAATTGATGCTGCTATAGGTGGCTCTCTATTTGATAAGTCCCAAATTAATGTAGTACCATTAATTGATAACATTTCATATAAAACTCAATACATTGGTTGAAGTTCCTATATACCTATTTGAGGTATCCATGAGGTGCAATCTACCGAATTTGAGAAGAAGGTGGGAACAATGTTTGAAGCGGAATGTACCCTTCATCGATAACATGATATTTACCAAGGGAAATCCAAATATCCTCCTCCCATACATTGTTTTATATGTTCTTATTACACACACTATTCTCAACAATTCCCTGAATTGATATAAATATCGTAGAGTTGTGATTAGATATTCCCAGGATGCCCCATTAACCAAAACATTAAGAAGAAACCTTAATATCCATCTATACCTTGGTGGAAAGACTACAAAGATTATTTTAAAGCGGTTTTCAAACAAACCTCAAAAACCCTAGAACCAATAAGAGGAGAGTATTTAGCCACCACCACACATAAGTCCTCATCCACAACAAATGCATTTCCATCAATCCCCACCAAAACCCAGACCTAGGCTAGAAGTCCAAGTGATGAAAATGGAAACCCAAGAACTCCAGTTCCAATAAAACACATAATAGGATATTCTTGACCTATGAATTATAGTGAGAACATGAAAACTCGATCACTGAGAAAATGATAAATTGTTTTTTATAATTACGATCCCATCATGTAGCTAATTTAAATAAAAACTGTAATGTTTGTGATATCACACATTATTATGGTAAGGAAAGATCTTATTCCAATGATTCTAACCAAAACGTATGTCCCCCTCTTTAATACTATATTTTCCTAACATTAAATTATTATAATGGGGGAGAAAATTCCAAACAAATTATCATTGAGGAATCCACTAAAAAACACATTCCTCCTTCGTTTCCAAAAAGAATATCTAAATCAATGATTTTTTTAATAATTAAATTGATAAAGAGATAATTTAAAAATTAAAAAAGTTAAAAGATAACATTACATTACTTGATTTAGTTAAAAAAAATCGCAGGAAACACTAAATCTCTTAAATATCTTTTCACTAATAGATGAATTCTTAAGGGAAATAAGTGTGTCGACATGGGAAGGAATGTCTCAGCCCTAATAAGGCCACATATACCAACCAAATTCAAGGACCCAAGAACTTCTATTATTCCTTTCACCATAGGTGATACGTTCTTTTGTAATGAATATCATGATTTGGGTGCTTCAATTAATTTGGTGGTTTACTCTTTGTACACTTCTCAACATTTTGGAGACCGTCAACCGACATGAATCATCATTTGACATGCCAACTAGAGAACAACATTCACATCAGGAGTAATCGGGGATGTCCTCACAAGAGTGAAGAATCCCATCTACCCCCCTGATTTCTACATTCATGAGATGAAAGATACTCGATCCCAAACACACATTTCTCTCATAAATGGGAGGGTATGATTTAAAATAGAATGGATGGTCGTCAATGTTCATAGTGGTATACTTTTTATTAAGTTCAGTGGAGAAAATTTATGTCATAATATGAATGATTCTATCAACCACCCCAGTGAAGATAACTCCACTCATCTGGTATATTTGATAAAATTCCTCTCTAATAACACACATACACAACACTCTCTCCTTAAACCATACTATAATTCATATTCGACATCATCACCCTTGGATTATTAGAGTATTGATTAATTTTTTGAGTTTTGTGTGGATCTATGAATGTGTATATTTTTTTTCATTAAATGATGTTTGTGTTTTTTATAAGGTACCCATGACCATAAAGGATTCATAAAATATCATTTCCATATACTCTCGTTTCTTGGAGAATTAAAATGATCAAATAGATAGTTCCATGGGCCTCACTCCCCCTAAATACCCTTATTTAGTCCCTAAAACACCATTCATTGAATTAAAACCACACAAATCTAATTTAAAATATTCCAATCATGAGGGTGTTGAATAATTTCCAATTATTATTTCCAGAACCCTCTCTCTAAAATATGAATCAAGGATTCTCGACCTTTTGATAGAGTGTGAATGGGTTACCCTAGGGTAACCCATTTACTATCAAATTACCTAATGCAAAGATCATTTATCCTATATTTTATTGAAAATGGGTTACCCAAGTTCAAATTGTGAAAAAATTATAATAATGTCTATATCAAATGAAAGGGATGAATTGGTTTTAACACTTGTGCCAAAGAGTTGGCATTTATTTATTAACTACTATTTACTGAATCAATCCACATTATTAGATCAATTTCCTTTACCATTCATTAACCAAATTCTATAAATATTGTCTAGTATGTCCCATTATTGTTTCAATGTTAGCTCTTCTGGTAATTTCCAATCCCATATAGATCACTATTATTAAAAATGAACAGCATTTAACTATCCATTCTGAAAATTTTCATAGATAAAGATACCTTTTTATGTATGTAATTCTCTGTCTACGTTTTAGTTTTTAATGCGGAGTATTTTTTCTTAGCACCCTTATAATTTTATGGATGTTTTTATGGATGATTCCATAGTTTATGGGACTTATTATAATGACTCATTAACACAATTAGTTTTTGTCCATCATTACCTTATAGAAAAACATCTCATATTAAATTATGGGAAATTACATTTCATGATTGAGTGGGGGAAAAATTTGGGAAATGTTATTTTAAATCAATGAGTTCAATTGGATAAATCAATAATTTAATTAGTATCATTACATTCGTATCTAAAATGTGTTTGTGAAGTGTGATATTTCTTTGTTAATGATGGGTTTTATTGTAGATTCATTATGTACATTAGTATGATTTCCCTTATCATGACTCAATTACTAAAAAAGATTCAATATTTGTAATGAAAAAAAAATTGTAAGGATGTATTCAATTCACTAAAAAAGAGTCACACATAACCTTATATATTTTAACCACCATGATGGGATATGGAAATCAAAATTATGTGTGATGTCACTAACTATGTAGTTGGGGTAGTTTTTTCAAAAAGGGTTGAAAAGGATCCTCATGTCATTGAATATGCCCCACGTACCCTTTACCCTACCTAGGAAAACTACATGACCTCAGAGAAGGAACATATTTCTAATGTGTTAGTCTTGGAAAAATTCAGTTCATATGTTATTGGTTCAAAATCATTATCTTCTCAAATCAAATTGACCTTTGTTTTTTCCTAAAGAAACATAACTCTATGTCCAAACTCATTTGGTGGATGACCCTCCTCCAAGTGTTTGACCATGATATTATAGATAAGAGATGAGTGGAATTTATTGTAGCCAAAAAATTAGTAGGACGTCCCCACCACTAGACAATTATGTTGACATATCCCTCCCCATTAGAGAATTTCCCCCTCATGAGAACCCCTTTGATGTTGTTGACATTTCACCTTGGTATGACTATGTTATGAACATTTTGGTAGAATCTACGGTCCCCATATATTTTATCACTTCAAAATCCCAATGACATAAGCATGATTCAGGATGGTACATTTGGGGTGATCGATAACTGTGGAGAATTTGTAGTGATCATGTTAGTCCATGTTGTGTCCCTGACCATGAGTTCTATTCCATCCATATGTTCTAAAACACATGGGCATGTAGGGGACTCTTTTTCTCTCATCACAAAGCTTCAAATGTTCTTGAATCTAGACATTATTTTCCTACATTTTTAAAAAATTCTCATCGATTTTGGCATTCAGGCACAAGAGGTAAATTCAAATGGAATATCTCAATGAAAAATGAAATTCCTCTAAAAGATATGTTATTTCATGAAATATATGATTCATGTGGGATTTACTTAATGTGACCTATTCCATATTAATTTGAAATTTTTAAAACATATTTTATATTAATAATATTTTAAAATGAGTGGATCAATAATTCACAATGACTGGTGACACTTGAGAGGTTATTGATTTTGTGATGTCACAAATTTTCAATAGGTTTGGTTTTCTATGATTCATTATTAGTGATAAAGTTTTACATTTTATCAATAATAACATGAAAAAATTCTTTGTATGTAAGGGTGTTTTCAAAAATATTCCACTGCATATCACCACCAACCTAATGAAAAAAAAGTAATATAATAGTAGGATGTTAAAAAATCTTTGAAAAAACAATAAAACCCAATAAGAAGGACTTTAATTTATTCATGGATGATCCACATTGTAAGTAATATGAACCTTTTGAAACCCTCATTTAAATATAACCATATAGTATTACATTTGGGATGGAATGTCACCTACCAATGGAGGTAGTGAACCATTCATATTGGGATATCAAAAAACATAATATAAATCTGTCATATGTAAGTGAGAATAGGATGTTATAGGTTCAATGGATAGAGGAAATTCGTAGAGACTCATATCAGAGATCACATATATATATTAGGAGAGAACCAAGTATATCAATGATCACATTATCCTTCAATGTTAATTAAAAATTGGGCATATGGTAATCCATTATAATGAAAGTCTGATGTTTCCTCAAGGTAAGCTCCGTTCCCGCTGGTTTGGACCATATATGATTAATAATGTCTATCCATTTTGTGTTATATAGTTTCAAAATGATACAAGAAAAAAATATTCAATGTCAATGGGAAGTGGTTGAATCACTTACACAAATCCACTTCATAGTCTCCAATTGAGGAACTCTAGGTTCATGAGGCAATCTATTAATGCAAATCGCCATGTTTTATCCTTCCTTCAAACATTATATTTTTTTAAATTGAGGAAACTACTAACATTATGGTTGGGGTGGATGGGTATAATCGTGGGTTAGTTAGAAATTTTCATCATCTTTTATTATTTCTCTATTTTTTTCTTTCTTTATAGTATTTTCACTTCACCCATTTGTCTTCATCCTCAATTTTGTGTTGAAATATATATATTTGATTAGTACATTATAATGGAAATGTATTATGGTATAATCATGGAATTTATTACAAAAGAATGAGTAATTTCTCTATATAATGTTTTTATAAAAATAAAAACCTGATGAAATGTGAATTTCACCATGAATTTAACATTATGGGGTCACGTTCTATTAAAATTTTGTTTTTTTGTGATATAAATAGTTTTACCATTTTGAATCCATTGAGTTGAATGGTACCCTTTATGTGAGTAGTTTAATGGAAAATATTTTCACATAATTTCTCCACACATCCTTTCACCCAATCAGGAAGTGTGAAAATTTCTTACTTAATAGAAGGTAGATATAACTTATGTTAATTTTTCCCTACATTCCAATATTATTTTTCCATATTTTAGTTCTTTAACTGATTTATTTCATTACTGTACCAGATTAACATATGTGTGGGTACCTATTATCGGGTTGTTATACACAATAAAAAAACAAATAAAAAACAGAAAAAAAATTAACATTGAGGGGAGTGATGAAATTTACATAATATGGGGATATATAGGTTCGAAACATATGGTTTGACATTTTGGAATGATTATGTGAGTGGGTCTTTGAATTTATTCATAAAGGATGTAGGGTAGGTCAGGTGGAAATGATCATGTGAGAAGATAAATTTTAAAAAAGCATATATTTACTAGATGAAATGTGGAAGGAGTAGAATAAATTTGATCACACACACACACGTGTAGGAAATTAGTGACATGTTTAACTTTAGATTTATTTTTATTTATTTTTCTCCTTCATCACATTTAATTTTCTTTTGATGAAATTTTTGAGACATATTTTTTCATGAGTGTAGTTAATTACTACATTGTGAGTTTTTCCTTAATCACATTTCGATTAAGAATTGTATTTTCCATGAAAGTTGAATCATCATTATGATGATAATATATTTATGATTATTTATTAGAAATGTGAATTTTCCTAGGAGAGAAAATGTTTAGGTCTGGGGGTGTGATTGTAATGCGACTCACTATTTCTTTTTCACCCTTAAACCTCTGTGTTAACTGGTTTTTTACTAGATATTATAAAAATAATAAAAAATTTAATATCATGTGTGATTCAGTTATTTTCTATATATCACTATTAATAATGTAAATGTTACTTGTTTTGATAATTACATTGTTGGTGGAGGTGTTATAGAGTGCTCATGACAATGTTCAAGAAAAATGGGCCAAACTACGCAGGATCTGAGCACACTAGTGGACTAAACTACACACCTAAAATAAACAATGAATCCAATTGGGATGGGATTTATTGGGAGAATCCATAATCTAATTTTATAAAAATCCCATTTGGACAACAAAGCCCAAGTCATCAATTATGGGGACCAACCAAATTTATTTATCTAGCCATTGAAATTTCACAAAGTTAAAAGTAGTGTGTTAGATTTTGGTCATATCTCAAAATGACAATCTACAAATTGTTCCACATTTTTTTGGTATATAACAAAGGTTTTGTGCCATGTTCCTATTTTTCAAAAAATCATGATAATGATTTATGACCACCTAAAACAATTTTTTAGGTTGTTTTATGATATATGTGCACCCAAACCGCCATCAACTTTTCCTATAAAATTGAACCTTAGGATCTTCATTTTTATATTATAAGAAGAAGGAAATACCTACCATTTGTGAGTCTCAAATGAGTACTATATTCATCCAAAAGGTTTTATAGGCCCCTATACTCATATGGGAAACAATTATGAAGTTGATTTTCAACCTGAGCCTTCATCTCCTTTCGATGACAAGGTAAACGGTGGATGGTCATTTCGGGGGAGCTACACATACATGGGAGGTAGTTTTGAATAATGTTGTCAAAATGGTATTGTGAAATTTATGTGTTAAATATATGACTTTTGTTAAATCATCATGTTTATATTCTATGAAAACATTTCTTTTAATTATGTGAAACACTTTTTATCTCAATACTGATTGTGTTGAGATTTAATGTGGGGATCTTGGGTTATTCTATTTATACAACATAAGAGTCCTTATTTTTTCACATAGAATCATGATATTGTATTATGTATTGGTAGGACTTATTATATTACATAAGTATAAACAATGGAATCATGATTTTTTGTCATGGGATGCTTCTTTGTGAATTTTATTAAGATCCAAGAGGGGAATCAACATCATGGAAACCCTCAACAAAAGAATTACATTAAACCATATAATATCCTTATAACAATGAACTATCCAATATGAGTAGTGAACTCGAAATGACCCCCTTAAATCATATTTCTTAAAACACCATATTTATTTATCAACAATTTAACTCATTAAATTATGTTACTTTCTTAAAAAAAATTCTAAATCACCCCTCTTTTTAGTAATTGTATTAAAAATAATACTAAAACCCAATCAATTCTACTTGAGAGACATCCTTAGGTATGTCCTTGAATATAAATCAAATTTAATAACATAATCAATTTGACATTTCATGAAAACACAGCCACAACAAAGTTGGAATGATAGTTTTGAGTATGATTAATTATATATTTAAAATATTTTTTACACATGTATATATGTTAAATTCTTTTGTTACAAATTAACATGAAATGAAAAAAAATCCTATAAAACACAATGGAAATCATTTCATGGAAAAATATATTTTTTAAATAATACAACACGTTTATGAATGATTTTAATGATATATAGATATTGTATTCATTCAATTATTTATCATTTAATTTATTTGTTTTTTAGACAATTGATAAGAATCAATCAAATTTTACACATAAAAAGTTGTATTTTTCTATAATGTAAGTTTATTAAATTGTAATGGTGGTCCTATTTTAAATTTAGATTTTGAATAAAATTATTAATTTTATTTTCAAATATTAAAATAAATATTCATGGGGTAATATTGAAATTATCTTATGGTTAATAATTTTTAATTTATTGAGAAGTATCATTTTTGGTGAATTCTGAAGAATAATTAATTTTAATTAAAAACTTCATTCATTAAATTTTTTGTATAGTGAAATTTTATATTAATGAATTTTTTACTTGTAATTTTTTCATATATATGTCTATAAATCCAATTTAGTTCATTGGTTTAATTTAACATTGAAATTTGATATTTAATCATTTAAAACATTTTGAACTTCTTCATAATAACAACATGTTATTTGTTCCTATTTGTAAGATTAATTTAAAATTAACTTCTATATAAAAATTTAAAGAATATATAAAAATGGATTCCATATTTGGAATCATAACAAATTATGAATTCTATGAATTAAAATTTAATTTATAAAAAAAATTATTCGTGAAAATAGCTAAAAATAATCACTACAATTTAGAGAAAACCATAATTACTAAGGAGTTAATATTTAATCATAACTAAATAATGACATACAAACATGTAAAAACACATTTTAATCCCATATTTATACAATATAACCTATTAGATAAAAAATGGTTCACCATTGGAGGCCTATTTCTAGAGGTATACCTCCAAATTGTGTATTCCTTTTGGTGTTTACCGGAATGGCACTCCTCCTCCACTATAAAAGGGAACTCACCCCTCACTTATTCAAACCTATAAATATATTTGAATCATCCAGAACCCCTATCAATATCTAAATAAATTTCTTATGATCATACTATAACATATAGTTTTGGAATAATTACAACCAAGTATGTCCATTGGTGCAAAAAATAGAGATACCCGAAAAAGTGGCAACAATCATCAATAACTGCTTTTGTTTATTTATTTCTCAAGACAAAATATTTTCATTTTATTATTATATGAAAAAATACTAAATATACATATATTTTATTATTTTTTGTGTACATCATTAAACCATAAATACATCCATTTAATGGGATACATAATAGTCTTTCTTGTTTATGCTAGACAACAGCCTCACGAACTGATGTCATTTGTTCATCAATTTCAACCATTCACGGATGTTAATTATGATGGATTAAAGTAAAATATATATATATGTATATATATATATATATATATTATTTATGAAATATTTATTCTATTTTTTTAGATAACCCATACCTTGATGCTTTCAATTTTTTTATTATATGATAATGTCATTTTTTTGAACAACAAACTGTTGTCCCACGAAGTGATGTGATTATTTTACACTTTACATGAATTGTATTAAAGATGATTTAAGTAGAAATGTATTATATATATGAAATACTAGTTATAATTTAATGATATTATATATAAATATATATCATTTACATTACTTTTTTTAATATGACAAGAAAATAGAGAAAACATTGATGCGTACATAGGACATATAAACATTGCATTTCAATTATATTTATATATTTTCTATATTATTAAAAATAGATATTTTATATATATTATATTTATAACATTGTTTTAATTTTAGAACAATGTAAATCAAGACTAATGAGGGAGGAAAAAAATTGAAAAGTAAAAACATATGTTGCAAATAAATCTGTTATTTCTTGAAGTATATCTTCCAAAAGGAGTAATTAATAAATGGGTAATATATTTTCATATTAAAATCACATATGGTATAAAATATATGAAATGTTAGTATGTTAAATTTTTAATGAACTTATATTTATTTTATGTGAGTTTTTAATGAGTATGAATAATATAATGAAATAAGGTTATGGGATTTCTAGTCTCACTTTTATTTCTACAGGAGTATTTCTATATTAAAAACACATTTAGTTTATGAAATATATATACTAGAAAATACCATATTATATATTTAATAGAATTTATTTTATTATATTAAATGAATAAACTGATTTTATTCTTTCATTGATCTTATAATTCATAAGTTACTCAATTAGTGAATGTTTTTCTCATTTTACTTTTATTTTTGTGAAATACATTCAATATTCACCACTTATTTTTTGTGAGGTGTATATAAATCCTTTGAATTAGTTTTATGACTATTATAAAAAATTCATGGAAATTTACATATATATTTGATGATATCTCTATCATGGGGTTTACGGTTTCAGTGTACTAAATAGGTAATATAGTTTTGTTTCAATTTTTTTATTTTAGTCATTTGTTATGTTGTACTTCTATCTTTTTTTTTATATTTATAATTTTCCATTGAATTTATTTATAATTAATATCATTATTTTTTTGGATATTTTATTATTTAGGTATTTTTTTTTCATGTGGATTATGGTTCAATGTTACCACATTTGTATGAGTTTTTTTCTACAATCTCATCATTTATAAGGATTGTTTATGATTATTCTCTCGTTAATTAAATACTATGATCCAAATCTAAAGAATTATAATGAATTTTATTATCCAATTGTTATTAAGATATATGAAATTAATATTAACATTCTTTCTGTCATGACCCGTCCTCGGGGATCGTGCCGTGACTACCCCAAGCCCGCCTTCCATAGGCCAGGGGCTGGAGACTAGCACCAAGGCGTAAATCCCGGTAAAGGGAAGGCATTGCCTTTGTAAAGTGAACAAGCACCACATAGTAAGCAAGCGGAAAAAGTAAACACTAAGTAAAAACTGGTACAACAGTAAGTGCAGAAAGTAAGTGGGCCATAATAAAAACCCAAACTGAAAGTATAGTACAACTTGAAAGGGGAGAACAACAACTGAAAAGTAAAGTCGCAGCGTCGAGCCGTCCTATGGAAGTCCCACCTAAAGGGTGGGTACAGAAAGCCTCCACTGCTCCTCGGGTCCAGCCGACCGCTCCGAGTACGTCCCACCCAGTGGTCCACTTTCAGGTACCATCCTGCTCCGCAAGCCTCCACCACGATCAGCGCTGTCCGTCGTCTGCAACAAACACAACGTAGTGCAGGCATAGCCCGTGCAGGGGTGAATATAAGCTACTCATTAGGGACCCTGAGACCCCCGAAGGTCTCCCAAAATCCACAAAGGATAAACCACAAGGGAAAGATAAAATCACGAAGTAACATCTGACATGACTTAGGTATATGCCCATACATATGCCTAAGTCATCAATTCTCTCTCGGCGCCAACATCCGAGCTCAAGTATAACCCAGTCCACACAGGAAAGCAAAAAAGTAAATCCACACAGGATAGCACAACAAAATCCACAAAGGAAAGCAAATGTAAATCCACACAGGATAGCACAACACAATCCACAAAGGAATGTAGAACAAGATTCAGCACACACAGTTAAACTTTTTCAAATGACGATAGAGATGATCACTGATCCATAAAAGTCGTCGGACCCACAAACGATCGATAGGTACTAACCCCCGAAATGACCCACAAAGGATCTGACCCACAAAGGATCGATAGGTAACTAACCCCTACAAAGACCCACAGAGGATCAGTCCCACAGAGGACCTGTAGGCGCTGGCCCACATAGGACCGCTGAGCGCTGACCCACACATGATCGAACCCACAAAGTATCGGTAGCACTGACCCACAAAGGATAGTTGAGTGTTGTAGTCGTCACTGTCGAAACCACTGAGGATCTCTGCACAGTCGGCGTCGTCACAGTAGCAGTCGCAGCCAGCTCTAGGGTTACCGCACACAGTAAGCTCGTTCGGGAGGGTCCGCTCCACGAGCCGAGAGGCTGATACATCAACTGACACATAGTCTAGAGTTGATGTATCCAAAAGTTCTGTATCATCAACAGGAACTCAACGTCGCAGACGGCGCGTCAATCGGACGCCCGGTCTGAGAGTTATTGGCTTTGTCGTCCTAGGGGCCCGGTTGGTTTTTAAGGAAAACCAACCCGACCATACTCCACCTAACATCTAAACCTCGGGCGGAGTAAGCCAAAATGTCCATCTCACTTAGAGGAATTCCACAAAGTCGACGGCACGTCAATCAGACGTCCGAAACTCTCGATATGAGTGTTTCCGCGCCGAGGGCCCGGTTGGTTTCGTGTACGAACCAACCCGGACGAACTCAAAGTATTCCGAAACCTTGAGTGTGATATACCGAAATTACCTTCTCGATCCAAGGATCGCATCACTGCTGACGGCGCGTCGTTCGGAGGCCCGTAGCTCAAGTTATGAGCAAAAGACCGAAAATGTTCGGAAATGGGGGGTCTGGGCCCGGACCGACCCGGACCGACCCGGACCGACCCCCCTGGGTCGGCCCGAACCGGGTCGACCCGACCCGAGTCCGGGTTCGACCCGGTTTGGCACGACCCGGCCCGGCCTCGGCGTGACCCGACCGGTTGGCTCGGCTCGGCTCGGCTCGGCCGCGCGGCCGAGCAAGGGGACCGCGGGGCGTGCTGTCCCTGCGGGAAGAGGAGCAGCGCTTGGTCAGCGGACGCGGCATTCCCACGTCCCGTGTGTCGCTGGACCCACACAGTCGCGGGTCTGGTCAGCCGCCGCCGCCGCCACTTCATCCGCGGTGGCTCCATCCGACGGCGCGTCGGGGCGCCGGTGACCCGCGCCGTCGGTTGATTCCGCGGGCCACCGGAGTTGCTCAGGTGGTCCGATTCCCCTTCCGTCTGCGCCGTAGCTCCTCCCGGGTCCCATTCATCATTTCTAGGCCCTCAAATCGCCATTTCGGCCCTGTTTGTCATTGTCCACCGTTTCGCGCACCAAGAACAAAAAAGTGCGGTGGGTTCGGACTTGTTCGTTAGTCTGCACCAACCGCATTAGCAGTTTTAAAAAAACATAAATTCCAGCAATTGATAACCACATCCCGCAATAATATTGATCCACGAACAAACTTGTTAATTTGGTTTGTTCGTGTCCCTGCCTTGGAGGAAACAACATGGTAAAAACATTTTCAAAACGACCCCTACCTCACCGTCGTCGTCGAGCACGCGTTCTTCGTGGAATTGATCGTCGCAGAAGAAGAGGATCGTCGCGTCGCGGAAGGGCGTCGCGTCGTCGCGGTATACGGCGTCGCGTCGATGATCTCCGAGGGGTAACGAAAACACACAGATTTAATTTACACGAATTAAATCCATGTCAAGTATAAAATCCACAAAAGAATTTAAACGATTCGTAAACTCCTACCTCAATCGGATATTCAATGATTTGTCGCGGAATAAGGAACGTCGCAGAAGAAGAATCGTTGGCGTCGCGGAACACTGCGTCGCGTCGTCGATCTCCGATGGTTCGGCGTTCTTCGTCGCCATTTTTCAAAGGCCAGTGTTCTTCGCGTTCTTCGCGTTCTTCGCGTTCTTTGTGAAAGAGGTTGAAGGACTTAAGGTTCTGTCAAATCCTCTCAACGAACAACACACAATAAGAAAAATGTTGGTCTTATTTTATTACATGCCAACAAACGAAAAAAACTAAGTTAAGTAACGGCCCATTAATTCATAGAATTAATTCAACGAATAAAACCGCCCAATTAAAAAGAGCGTTTAATAGATTAAAAAATGCCCCAATTGAATTTCAATTAATAGGGGTTTTCGCGGGTGCGTTACTTAGCGGAAAATAAACGGTGGGGCTCGTGCGGGCCCCACCTCAAAAATATCCTACCATGAGGGTAGGATATTTTTGGGTTCCACCCTATCCGCTTCAACTCATCTTAAGCAGCTTAAAGCGGCTTTTAAGAAGCTTTAAGTGAAATAAAATAAAGTTTTTCGTACCACATTATATTATTTCATTACTTAAATCCCAAAAACTAAAAACCACACCCGAGAAAACGCAACTCTGGGAGAGGCGTTTCTAAGCATATACTGGCGCTGTGATTCCATGGGTTCCCTTAGAATTCGATTCCGAGCACCGGTTCAAAAGTTAGAAAAACCCGCTCGTTCGTTCACTGAACGTACCCAAGCTAAACTTCAGAAAATGATTCCAGGCACACCGGGACCTCCGCAAAAGTCACCCCATCATCAACGTCTAGCTCGCCATGGTCAATGATGTGCGTCGGGTTGTGCACGTATCTCCTCAGCTGAGATACGTGGAAGACGTCGTGCACCCGGTGCAACTGGGGTGGTAGAGCCAGGCGATAAGCCACCTTGCCAATCCTGCTGAGGACCTAGAATGGTCCGATGAAGCGTTGAGACAACTTTCCACCCCGGCCAAATATCCGTATTCCACGTCAAGGTGAGACATGCAAGAAGACGTGGTCTCCATCCTCGAACTCTAGTGGCCTCCGACTCCTGTCAGCATAATACTTCTACCAGATCTGATCTATCCTCATCCGCTCCTGGATGACCTGGACCTTCTCTGTCGTGGCCCGGACCATCTCTAGTCCCACAAGTGCTGACTCCCCAGGGTCTGTCCAGCACAAAAGAGATCAACAAGGTTTGTCATACAATGCCTCATATGGTGCCATACCGATGGTGGAGTGGTAGCTTTTGTTGTACGCGAACACCACCAAGGGTAGGTGGTCCTCCCAGCTGTGACCAAAGTCAAGGACACATGCGCGGAGAATTTCCTCGAGAGTCGGAATGGTCCTCTCCGTTTGACCATCCGTCTGAGGGTGAAAGGCGGTGCTCAGATGTAGCTGCGTTCCGAACGCCTCCGGAAACCCCTTCCAAAGTCGGGAAGTAAAGTGAGCATCTCGATCAGAGACGATAGATGATGGCACACCGTGAAGCCGTATAATCTCCTAAACGTAGAGACTCCCCATGCTCTCCACTGAGCCCTGCTCTCTGATGGGTAAGAAGTGAGCCAACTTCCTGAGTCGGTCAACATTCACCCAGATGGAGTCGTGACCTCTGGAAGTGCGTGGAAGTCCAGTCACAAAGTCCATAGATATCCCTTCCCACTTCCACTCCGGGACCTCCAAGGGCTGTACCAAGCCTGCTAGTACCTGAAGCTCTGCCTTCAACTACTGGCAGGTGAGGCATCGAGAAACGAACTCTGCCAGAGCCTTCTTCATGCATGGCCACCAGTGTTGTCGTCTGAGATCCTGGTACATCATTGCCACTCCAGGATGTACCGCTAAGGGAGAAGTGTGAAACTCTCTCAACACTTCCTCCCGTAAAGCAACTGGTACCATGGTACATCCTCTGAAAAAGATGTCGTGCTCTGCTCCCATGGAGAAACCATCAGGTGTTTGTCCTGAGGATATCTGTGCACGCTGCGTCTCATAGTCGGTGTCCCCACACTCTGCCTCTCTGATCCTCAGTAGTAGTGGAGGAGTGACTGTGAGAGACTGAAGGAAGGCTGCTCCATCTCTATCCATGATGGAAAAGAAGCTAGCTTCTCTGTCGCCTCCTCGAGTAGCTGAATGGTCGTCCTCCTGCTGAGATCATCGGCTACCACGTTCCCCTTATCAGGAGTATAGACTATCTCAAAGTCATAGTCCAGGAGGAACTCAATCCATCACCGTTATCTCAGGTTCAGGTCCCTCTGCGAGAAGATGTACTTGAGACTCTGATGGTTTGAAAAGACTGTAAAGCGCTTGCCCATCAGGTAGTGTCGCCATATCTTCAGTGCGAAGACCACTGCTGCTAACTCCAGGTCATGGGTAGCGTAGTTCTACACATGCGGCCTCAACTGACGTGATCCATAGGTGATCACTACCCGCTCCTACATCAGGACACATTCGAGTCCGGTCCCTGATGCATCGCAGTAGACTACGTACCCTAGTCCCTCCTCAGGAAACCTTAAGATAGGTGCACTAGTCAATCTCTGTCTCAGCTCCTAGAAGCTCTGCTAACATTTTTCTGACCACACAAAGGGTTTCCCTTTCTTCATCAAAGCTGAGAGTGGCGTCGCAACTCTGGAGATGTCTGGCACAAATCTCCGATAGTATCCAGCTAGTCCCATGAAACTCCACACCTCCGTCACGCTCTTGGGTGGCTCCCAAGCTAGCACTACCTCTATCTTCACAGGATCCACTGCAACTCCCGCCTCAGAGATGACTTGCCCCAAGAAGTGGACCTCAGGTATCTAGAACTAACACTTCGAGAGCTTTCCATAAAGTTGGTGCTCTCGGAGTGTGTCTAGTACAACACGCAAGTGGTAGGTGTGCTCCTCCTCAATCGTCGAGTAAATCAGAATGTCATCGATGAAGACTATGACAAATCGATCGAGGTATGGCTGAAAGATCCTATTCATGAGGCCCATGAAAACAGTTGTAGCATAGTTTATGCCGAATAGAATAACCCAAAACTCATAGTGGCCATACCGACATCTGAAGGTCGTCTTCTGCACGACCTCGTCCCGAACTCTGAGCTGATGATAGCCTGGTCTGAGGTCTATCTTTGTGAACCACCATGCTCCATTGAGCTGATCGAAGAGGTCATCAATCCTCGGTAGCGGATACTTATTCCTCACTATCACCTGGTTCAGGTGACGATAGTCGACACAATGTCGCAAGCTCCCGTCCGCCTTCTTGGTGAACAATATTGGGGAAGCCCAGGGTGAAACACTGGGTCAGATGAATCCCTTGCCCTGAAAGTCCTCCAACTATACCCGTAGCTCTCGAAGCTCAGCGGAGGCCATCCGATATGCTGAAGTGGATATCGGGACCGTCCCGGGGTACAGGTCAATATAAAATTCTACCCCTCTACGAGGAGGTAGCCCTGGAACGTCATCGGGAAAGACGCCCGCGTACTGATCCACCACTGCAGGAAAACTACGACTCTGCACGTCAACAGCTCCTAGGATGAGGCTATCTAACTGATGAGTAATGGGTTTTCCTCTCCTCTACGGAAGTCTATCCTGTGCTGCGAAGGCTCCCTTCTCGCTGGTGAAGGTGAACCTGCTCCCGTCGGTGTGTACACATCGCACCTTGCGCCTAATATAGTCAATCTGTGCATGGACAGTAGATAACCAATCCATGCCCAAGATGACATCATAAGGACTCAACTCCGCTACAAGAAGATCCCAGCCGAAGCTCTCGCCTCCTATAGTAAGCTCACACTGACGGCACCAGTGCGTAATCGTCGAGTCTGCTCCAGTAGGAGTCTATAGCCGTAAGGATCGAGCCAACGGCTCTGTCTGAATCTCCGAGCTCCGAAAAAGGGAAGCTTCTATGAATGAGTGACTCGCTCCTATGTCTATAAGAACTGCATCAAGGGTGGAATAGACACAGATCGTACCTCAAATCATCTCGGGCGCGTCGTGGTCATACGCCTCCGCTGCCTGGAGATGTGCCTGTATCTTCCCACCAGCTCCCTGTGGTGGTGGTGGTGGTAGAGCCTCAAAGTGTCTCCTACCACCTTCTGCTCGGCCAACTCCTCTTCCTTGTCCGCCTCCTCCCTGCGGACCGCCACGGTCGACCCTCTACCTCTACCTGGGTGGCCCCTCAACTGTCTGCTACTCCTCGGCACGGTGGGTCGGGCAGTCACGAGCCATGTGGCCCTACCCGGCGCATGTGTAGCACTTCCTGCCTCTCGAAAGACTGGCTCCATGTTGTGTGCCCTGCACTGCTGAGCCAGTGTCCTGAGGTCGTCTGCGTGAGGGTCTGGTCTGCCGGGACCCCTGAGTCATCCGTCGATTGCCTACTGCGGAAGACTCTGCTACGTGCTGCCCCACGGTAGGTCTTGCCGCTGGAGAAGTCTCAGCAAAAAAGCTCTCGATCAAAAGGGATCACTCTAGAACTCCTGCCTGAGTCGGAATGCTGAGGGAGACCAGCGATGACTTGATCTCATGTCTCAATCCTTGCTCAAAGGTCCGGGCCCGGAAAAATGGGTCTCGTACCATGTCGGTCGAGTAGCGCGAGAGATTGATAAATCTCGCAGAGTACTGGGTGACCGTCAAGCTACCCTACCGCAGCTGAAGAAGCTCCTGGATGTGCACCGCACGGTGGGTGGCCGGGACGAACTCTGAGCGGAAGAGGCCTGCAATGTCTGTCCAGAGGATAGATGCCTCATCGTGCACCTGGAGCATCAGGCTCCACCATCGGCCCGCTGCTGCGTGCAGTAGGCTCGCTGCGAGGATCACCGTGTGGTCTACTGGTGTCCTCACTAGCCTGAAAACTCAAACCACTTCCTCCAACCAGTCCTCGGCTGCCTGGGGGTCTGTATCCCCACGGAACCTGGGAAGTTGCTAGCGCTGGAACTCATGCAGTGCACTAAGGCGACGTGCATCGTTAGTGGCTAGGGCTGGAAGCATCGGTGGCTCAGCGGGTAGAGGTACTGCTGGTGCCGCTGCTGTCAAAGGGCCTTGTACCGAGGCCTCGTCGCTCGGTGGGCTGTCGTCACATACAACTCCCGGAACCTGTACTGGCTGCCGTCGTGGGGTCATCCTGAAAAGAAACAGGTGTGCCACGGTCAGAACAGTATAACTGGTGAGATGATACAAGCAATCACAAAGAAAACTTGAAACACACATGCAATCATTGTTTTCGTGCATTTAGTCGGAAATCAGAAGTCAGGGTCCTAGTGTACGGATGCGTCAGCCGCCGCACCAACACTAGGCTCCCTGGACTGATAACCACACTCAATACGCTTAACAGTATTGTTTCACATAGAAGAAAGATCAGACTCTGCGGTAGAACCGAACTCCTCTGATACCAATTTGTCACGACCCGTCCTCGGAGCCTGTGCCATGACTACCCCAAGCCCACCTTCCATAGGCCAGAGGCTGGTGACTAGCACCAAGGCATAAATCTCGGTAAAGGGAAGGCATTGCCTTTGTAACATAAACATGCATCACAGAGTAAGCAAGCGGAAAATGTAAACACTAAGTAAAAACTGGTACAACAGTAAGTGCAGAAAGTACGTGGGCCAGAATACAAACCCAAACGGAAAGTAAAGTACAACTCGAAAGGGGAAAACAACAACTGAAATGTAACGCCGCAGTGTCGAGCCGTCCTCTAGAAGTCCCACCTGAAGGGTGGGTATAGAAAGCCTCCACTGCTCCTTGGGACCAGTCGACCGCTCCGAGTACATCCCGCCCAGTGGTCCACCTCCAGGTACCGTCCTGCTCCGCAAGCCTCCACCACGATCAGTGTTGTCCATCGTCTGCAACCAACACAACGTAGTGTGGGCATAGCACGTGCATGGGTGATTATAAGCTACTCAGTAGGGACCCTGAGACCCCCGAAGGTCTCCCAAAATCGACAAAGGATAAAACAAAAAGTAAAGATACAATCACGAAGTAACATCCGACGCGACTTAGGTATATTCCCATACATATGCCTAAGTCATCAATTCGCGCTCGGCTCCAACATCCAAACTCAAGTACAACCTAGTAAACACAGGAAAGAAAAACGTAAATCCACACAGGATAGAACAACACAATCCCCAAAGAAAATCAAATGTAAATCCACACAGGATAGTACAACACAATCCACAAAGGAAAGTAGTACAAGATTTAGCTCACACATGTATACTTATTAGGATGATGATAGAGATGATCACTAATCCATCTAAGTCGTCGAAACCACAAAGGATCGATAGGTACTAACCCCCGCAATGACCCACAAAGGATTTGACCCACAAAGGATCGATAGGTAACTACCCCCCGCAAAGACCCACATAAGATCGAGCCCACACAGGACCTGTAGGCGCTTGCCCACACAGAACCGCTGAGCGCTGACCCACACAGGATCGGACCCACACAGGATTGGTAGCACTGACCCACAAAGGATCGCTGAGTGCTGTAGTCATCGCCGTCGAATCCACTAAGGATCTCTGCATAGTTGTCGTCGTCACAGTAGCAGTCGCATCCAGCTCTAGGGTTCTCGCACACAGCAAACTCGTTTTGGAGGGTCTGCTCCACGAGCCGAGTGGCTGATACATCAACTGACACATCGTCCAGAGTTGATGTATCCAAAAGTTCTGTATCATCAATAGGAACTCAACGTCGCAGACGGCCCGTCAATCGGACGCCGTGTCTGAGAGTTATTGGCCTTTTCGTCCTAGGGGCCCGGTTGGTTTTTAAGGCAAAACCAACCCGACCGTACTCCACCTGCATCCAAACCTCAGGAGGAGTAAGCCAAAAGGTCTGTCTCACTTAGAGGAATTCCACAAAGTCGACGGCACGTCAATCGGACGGCTGAAGCTCAAGATATGAGCATTTCCGCTCCGAGGGCCCGGTTGGTTTCGTGTACGAACCAACCCGGATGAACTCAATGTATTCCAAAACCTTGAGTGTGATATACTGAAACGAAATTCTCGATCCAAGGATCGCATCACCGCTGAAGGCGCGTCGTTTGGAGGCACGTAGCTGAAGTTATAAGCAAAAGACCGAAAAGTTTCGGAAACGGGGGGTCTGGGCCTGGACCGACCAGGCCCGACCCCCCTGGGTAGGCCCGAACTGGGTGGACCCGACCCGGGTTTGGGTCTGACCCGGTTTGGCGCGACACGGCCGGTCGGCTAGGCTCGGCTCGGCTCGGCCGAGCGGCCGAGCAAGGGGACCACGGGGCGTGCTGTCCGTGCGGGAAGAGGAGCCGCGCTTGGTCAGCGGACGTAGCTTTGCCGCGTCTCGTGTGTTGCCGGAGGTCTAGTCGGCCGCCGCCGCCACGGCTTCAGCCGCGGCTGCTCCATCCCGCGGCGCGCCGGGGCGCCTGTGACCCGCGCCGCCGGTGGATTCCGCGGGCCACCGGAGTTGCTCCGGTGGATTCCGCGGGCCACCGGAGTTGCTCCGGTGGTCCGATTCCCCTTCCGTCTACGCCGTAACTCCTCCCGGGTCCCATACTTCACTGTCAGGCCCTCAAATCGCCATGGAGGCCCCGTTTTCATCGTCTTCCATTCCACGCACCAATAACGAAAATGTGCGGTGGGTTCGGACTTGTTCATTAGTCCGCACCCACCGCGTTAGCGGTTAAAAAAAACATAAATTCCAGCAATTGATAACCATGTCCCGCAATAATATTGATCCGCGAACCAACTTGTTAATTTGGTTGGTTCGCGTTCCTTCCATGGAGGAAACAACATGGTAAAAACATTTTCAAAACGACCCCTACCTCGCCGTCGTCATCGACCGTGCGTTCTTCGCGGAATTGATCGTCGCGGAAGAAGAGGATCGTCACGTCGCGGTAGGGCGTCACGTCGTCGCGGTATACGGCGCCGCGTCGACGATCTCCGAGGGGTAAAGAAAACACATGGATTTAATTTACACGAATTAAATCCATGTCAAGTATAAAATCCACAATGGAATTTAAAAGATTCGTAAACTCATACATCAACCGGATATTCGAAGATTTGTTGCGGAAGAAGGAACGTCGCAGAAGAAGAATCATTGGCGTCGCGGAACACTGCGTCGGGTCGTCGATCTCTGAGGGTTCGGCGTTCTTCGTCACCTTTCGTCGAAGGCTAGCGTTCTTCGCTTTCTTCGCGTTATTCACATTCTTCGCGAAGGAGGTTGAAGGACATAAGGTTCTATCAAATCCTCTCAACGAACAACACACAAGAAGGAAAATGTCGGACTTATTTTATTACATGCCAACAAACAAACAAAACTAAGTTAAGTAACGACCCATTAATTCATAAAATTAATTCAACGAATAAAATCGCCCAATTAAAAGGAGAGTTTAATAGATTAAGAAACGCCCCAGTTGACTTTCAATTAAAAGGGGTTTTCATGGGTGCGTTACTTAGCGGAAAAGAAACGGTGGGGCTCGTGCGGGCCCCACCTCACAAATATCCTACCAAGAGGGTAGGATATTTTTGGGTTCCACCCTATCCAATTCAACTCATCTTAAGAAGCTTAAATTGGCTTTTAAGCAGATTTAAGTGAAATAAAATAAATTTTGTCGTACCACATTATTTTATTTCTTTACTTAAAGCCCAAAAATTAAAAACCACACCCGAGAAAACACAACTCCAGAAGAGGCGTTTCTAAGCAAATATCGGCGTTGTGATTCCATCGCTGCCTTCAGAATTCGATTCCGAGCACCGGTTCAAAAGTTAGAAAAACCCGCTCGTTCGTTCAATGAACTTATCCGAGCTAAACTTCGGAAAATGATTCCGGGCACACCGGGCCTCGGAATCACGTACCGTCAGAAACTGCGTTCATGTAAAATTTCAAAGAAAATTAAGAAAAAAATTCCTTGAAATTTACGGGTCTTTACATTTTCACTCTCTGGTAATTAAGATAATTAATAAAATTTTTATGAGGTTGTGACATTATTTCTATCTTCAGTTGGAAATATCATTATTTAAAAAACATAATTTCTATAAATATTCTCAAATAATATTTTCTTAAATGATATTTGATGTTTATTTTCATGGAAGGGGGTTTTAAAATTTTTTTAAAAAAAATATTTTAAATGGTTTTTAATTAATTTTTTATAATATTTTAATATTGTTTTCAAGGACAAAATGTTCAAAATGATTTTTAATCTTATGGGAGGAATATTTAGTGGTATTATGTGTTGAAGGGGACCAAAATCCCCCTCCAAGGAATTAGATAATGATTTATATGAAAAGAGATATGAATGATAAAAAAGTTGATGATCTAGATACATAAGGGTAAAAGGTTATTAATTATCAATAATAGAAAATTGGTGGGTCTTGATCTATAAGGGCAAACTAGTTATCCCTGATTCACAATGGGAAATAAGTGTGTCTAGATCCCCAATGGAAAACTGGTTTGTCTTGATCTACTATGGGAAACATCTGTGTCCAAGTCCATTATATTTACGATCATTGTAGTTAAGCTGGACACATGAAATTAAGTTTTATATTTATGATGGTTCCATAGTTTTATGACTTAAACACATGGGTTAGGATTGATTGTTGATGGTTTATCACCCTTATGGAAATGTTTTATGAAAGTCTAATGTATTATTCCATGATATATTTTCAGGATCTATGACATGTTGGGATTTAACTTTTAATGTTTTGATTCATTCTCACATATCCTTATTCTTATCTTATGATTTCATATATTCATATATATATATATATATCTTATGTTTAACCTTTATGAGCATATGAGACCACCCTTGCTTATCTTTCCTTCACCATGATACAATGACTATTTTCAATAAAATTTGATAATGTTGAGTACTAAATGGGAATATTTTGTGGTAAAAATTTAAGATCATTCAACAAGATTTAATATTATGTTCAATGTTTCGAAATACACAAAACTATTATGATCCATGAAAATTTACTTCTGTTATGTGTTTAATAATCATCTATATGGATGTAACATCCATGTATGTTAATCATGGTTCAATTTAGTTGGTATCAAAGGTAATTGTTAGTTGTATTTTTGAAATTAGGAGTATAAATAATACCTATATCCAGTAGAATATTTCTCTTTATTTTTCTAGCAATATATCTATGGATAAGTTTAAGGATTAGTTAATGTTTAGGAAAATGACCTGGAATGTTGGTAATGATTGTTTATATGAAATTACACCTCTACATGGATACTACAAGTGGATGTGGTTCTATAACATAAATAAGAAGGTGTAAAAACCATGAAAATTGGTATAGATATTGACTTCATGAGGAACTAGTGAACAAAAATGGACTATACTACACATAATTTTTAACACTTCTAGGGAATATTCTTTAGATATTCTAAATGTTTTTACTAACCATCATGAAGGAATTCCATAGAATAAAACTATGAATGACCTAGTATAAACCTAATGTCTCCTTGATTAAAGAATAGGGATACATGATTTTGATATACTATTAGTAATTATTTTCAACTATTATATTTTTCAGTATAATCCATATTTCTGACACTATGGTTTATTGTTTTCGTTTTTCAAGGAAAACTAATGGATCTTGGTTATCATTTTATGTTGTAGAAAATTTCAGATGGGCATATAAATGAGATTATTACATTAGTGAACTATGTTGTGATTATACCAAATACATTTTCATGGAACACAATCAACAACATGTACATTAATCAACTCTCAAACTCACTAAATACTTGAATAAATGATTTTGCTGATAATTTTGGTAATATATAACTCAAAAGAATGAATATTTAGTTTCATTTGTGTCATTAATTTTGGAAGAAACACCTTAGTGGATGTTTTAGCAGAACATGAATATATTTTGACTATTGAAAAGATAAACACAAATAATGTAACTGTAAATCAAAAATGAAAAGTTAGTCTAATTTAATGGATGTGAATAATAGCCTCCCTAATGTATCATTTACCTTTTCATGATTAAAATTCAATTTTTATAGTCATTATAAAAATCTATGTCTTTTGTGTAACGCTCACAAGGAGAATCATAAAGGTAGTGAAAGTATTGGTTATATTGTTTATGATGAAGATAACATGAATTAATTATGATAAAAAAATTGAAATTATATAATATGATGATGAAACATAGGGATTGAATTAATTAGGAAGTGAAATTATTGAAGTATTAAAATATTTAAATTCAAGGTTTATGTTATATTAATAATGAAATATATAATTATTTTTGAATATTTATTCATTAATTATTTTCATGAATATATTAAATGGTACTGATGGGTGAAAAATATTTATTTAATGGAGGTGTTATAATTTATGGAAAGAAACATGAATAAGGTAAGGTAACCATTATTATGTTCTGGGTGATGGGAAAATGGTTTTTAGATTGGATAAAAAATTGAATTTTTGTATAATGTAAATTGAATGGTACTGATTACCTTGGAAAAAATTATTAAATTATAGAAAATGTGGTTTATGATATCATGAATGAAATTTTTTTCATATAATATATGTTATATGTATAAAATGAGTAAGGATTTATATTTTCAAAATGGTTTTAGCATATCTATTATAGTTTTCATGTTTCAAGTGTATAAATGATTCATGTATTCACATTATTTAGTGTATTATAATTAAGAGTTACTTTATGATATATAATGGATCAATGATAAACATATTTTGAGAAATTTAATAACATTAATTTTCTTTTTTTATGATTTTAATTATTTTTATGGGTTATAAGAATATCCATTTATGAAATGGTTTATGTTTATATTTTATTTTTTTTAATGATTAATGAATTATTTAAACATATAATAATTTATACATATTTGATAACCTGTTCTAACCATTTTTCTTTATAAAAACCATAATATAGACATAATGACTTAACATTCTACCTATGGATTGTATCATTAGTTATTTCTTTAGGAATAAAAAATTAACAATCATTTTTAGAGTAAAGGAGGAGATGCGAATTGGTCAAGGAAAAACAATAGGATGAGATTTTTCATACTAAAATGAATTAAATGAAGTATGTATTTCTCCATGGGAAATTGTTCCATATTTTTGGAATTTATATTGAAATAAAAATTTTCCATACAATGAACATTTTTATGATATTAATGTCCTCTTTATGCCTAATTTTATTATGGTTTTATGGTCAATGACATTCTCTGGATCACACAATTTATTCTAACCATTGAACTATATAACTCTCTTTAGTTATTTAAAACGTCCTTCTATGTCCATGTTTTTGCATTATAAACTTTCTCTGGTATTTTGAAACTTAGATATGAGTTACATTGGGCAACCATAATTCTTTCATCATTCCCTTTTTAAATGACTATTTAGTTTTTAATTTAATGATGTGGTTTTTTATTAATAGAAGAATCATGTATGAAATCATTGATGACCAAAATCAATTTCTATGTAGAAATTGATTTTAATGGTGGTAGAATGTGACACTATATAATTTTTTTAAATATTTTTCTTCTAAATAATTTAATCTTTTGAATGTGTTTTATTTCACGTAACACTGAATATAGATTTTATTTTATGAAACCACAATGTTTTGTTTCTATTAAAAGATAATATATTTAAATATTCCACTAAATTAAACCAAAAGTTATGATTAATCAATGAGAAACATAATGTGTATGTTTATCTACAAACAACACTATATTATCCTATGTTTTATGCAATACAACGATTTTCATGAGTTATTTGAAACACCAGGTTTATATGAATCATGGAAAATTATTAAATATTATTATCTAATATTATAATTGTATCCTATTAGTTTTAGTGATAGTTATGAATAATATTAATTAAATAATGAAACTATTTTTTATACACATATATGTGGAATACTATAATGACAAATTAACTTGAAATTAAAATAAATCTCATTTGAAAATATTGGAAACAAATTGATGGAAAAATATTTTTATAATTTAATTAAACCACTTTTGACGAATGTATTTAATTAAAATTTTATTATATTTAATAAAATATGTATCATCCAAAATAATTATTTCTAAATAAGATATAATAATAAATCCAATTTTGAACAAAAAACAGTTTTTATAAAAGGTAATTTTACCACCATTTAATAGAACACCTATTTTAAAAATATTTTTCGACAAAATATAAATTTTATTTCAAAAAATAAACTTCTTTTTAAATAATAACCTAGAAAATATCTTACATTGAATTTTTTGTATTTTTCTAAGAAGTTTAATTTTAGGAATAATAGTGGAAAATACAGAATTTTAAATGAAACCGCCCTTTCATATAATTTATTTATATAGATGAATTATTTTTTAAACTTGTTTTAAAGTATAATAAGTTTAGTTATATGTTAATATATCTTATTTATATAATTATAATCAACATCACATATATATTTTATATAAAAATATTTCAAACATTTTAACATTTTCACTTTAAAACTTGTTGTCCGATTCTGTTCGCGGGATTAATTTTAAATTAATTTCGGATAATTATGTGATATAATTATGAAAAAAAGGATTAAAAAATAAAATAATTATTAATTATAATGAATAACATGTCCATCTTAATTTTATAATATATGTATTAGTAAAAATAGTTGAAATTAATAACGTCGATTAAGAGAAAATCAAGTTTTCTATGAGAGAAAAAATTATTCTTAATGAAAAAATGACCTAAAATATGTAAAAAACATTATATAGAAATAATTCTAACATATTACTTTTTTTAATTTCAAATGATTCATTATTGGAGAGACATGATATAAGGGATGCCTCTAAATAGTGTTTACCTTTTGGTATTTACATGAATATCACTCCCCCACCACTACAAAAGTAAACTCACCCCCTCTATTGTCCACACCTCATAGGAAATTCGTATCGTCCAAACCATGTCAAAAAAGATTCCCAAATTCAATCCCATATTTATATAATAATCATGTTAAGAATAAATCTATCCATGGAAGTCAATTTTTTCACTCCAATAGGATATACTTGAAAAAGATGTAACATTCATCATCAAATGTTTTTTTATTTATTCCACATTACCATAAAATTATTTTTATAGAATGATTATATAATTGCCACAATATCTTTGATATAATGATATTTTATTTTGTAAAAAATATGATTTATTACATCACACACATCCATCAAATGGGATACATAGTCATCATTCACATATAAAGAGGACTATTAGCTCGTGAACCAATGACGTTTGTTCATCCATTACTATCTTTCTTCATTTATTAATTTGTTGTATTTATAGTATATATAAGATATACTTTATTTATATTATTTTTTATTCTCCTTTATTTATTATATAGTACAAAAGTTATTTCTTTTTATTTTTTTAGAATACAATAATATCATCCATGTGTACGGCAGACTACCGCCACATAATATAATGTTATTCGTTTTTTCATTATATGGAATGTATTAAGGACCTGTTTATTAGAAATATGTGATATTTATGAAGCAATTATTTTATTAGAGTTATAATATATATATATATGTGTATTATTTGATGTTATTTCATTCAACATGAATAGAAAATGGAAATAATGTACATGCATACGTATGACCTACTGTCTCAATGAACAATTTTTTTTATTTCATATTTCTATATTTTTTATATTATTAAATATATATATAATATATAGGATATTTATATTTTTGTTTACACCCTGTAAATGTATAATTCATGATCAATGTAATATGAATAATAATAAAAATTCAACAGATACATGGAAATTAAAGTGTTTATTACCAAAAGAATAATTCTAACATGGAATTGTTAATAAACTGCTAATATACTGTCATAATAAAATCATATATGGTATTATATATAGAATATGATTATCTAGTTTATGTGTAATAAATTTATATTTGTTATACATGAGTTTGGAATGTGTATGAATGATGATAATACTTAAGGTAATGGGATTTTGAGTCTCACATGTTTTTCTATGATACTTATTCCATATTCACTACTTGGTTATTTTGTGTGTTGTGTATAATTATTAATGATTTTAAATATAAGGAATTAAATTTATTTAATAAAATTATATGTTTTGGATGATGTTATTTTATCATGTATATTATGATTCTAATGTTACTCAAGTAGTAAGTGTTTTTCTCATGTCACATTTATTTATGTGTGTTAGATTCCATATTCACCAATTTTTTGTGTTAGGTTTATATTATCACAAGACATTATTTTATGATTCTTATACACAAATTTATGAGTATTTTAATGTCTATTTTTGTGTCCCTTATGAATGTTTTTATGGTTTGAATCATACCTAGTTGGTAAGGTATTTTTTGTAAAATTCTATTTTTTGAGATGCTTTTTATATTATAAATCAATATTCCTTTATGAGGTATATATATAACCATTAAAATGTTATACAAATAATTTAATTATTTTTATGATATTTTATTAATTATGTAATTTCATTATTTCATAGGGATTATGATTCATCATTTTGAAACAAATAAGAGTTTATTACTATAAACAAATTGTTTGTCGAGACTGTTTATGAGTATGACTCATTTGATGATATATTATTGTCCATAACTCATGAATTATAAAACATTTTATTATACTATAGTTAATAATTATATATCCATTTAATGGTAAAATGTTTCATCTCTATGCTACATAGGATAATTAAGAAAATGTTTTCATGAAAGTCTATGTTTATTTCTAATTTTTTCAGAAATATGTTTTCTCAAAAACCATGTTTCATTAAAATATTATAAATTTTCTAAATGATATGTTACTAAAAATTTCTAGAAAATTACATAAAATAATTTTATCTTTGAAAAAAAATTAAAATAGTCTTCGGTGATTCTGTTATGTTACCACTATTGTTTACGAATAAAAATTTTATCGAAATGTTATATGTTTTAGGAATAATTTTCAAAGTGAACATGGTATATTCTTAAGTAATTTTTTATATAACATTTGAAAATTAATTTCCACCTATGATGATACCCATTTGATATTGTTTATTATTTAACAGAGAAATCTTCCAGGGAATCCATTCTTATACCTTATTTGAATGGGTAATTTTTAAGATGACTTGTTGTTTATAGAACATGATTATCATCCATGGGTAATACCATGATAACATTGTTAGATAATATGATCTACTATCTTGTTCAATCTCCGAGAAAGATTATATAACTCATTCTTAGATTTTTATGTATAGCTTAATTCTTACTAAATAGTAACATTCGTTGACTTTGATATATTAACCCTTTCAGGAGTTTTGGGTTTCGTATGATTAGAAGTCATTGTGAAAGAAACACTTCCATTTACATTATTTTTATTAATATTATCTTCATCTCTCTTTATTCTAGTCTGGTGCTGAAGTAGAGTTCCAAAAAGCTCATCTAAAGAAATCTGGTTGACATTCCTGTTCTCATCAATTATTTTCCTCTTGGACTCCAATCTGATAGGCATGATGTCTATGATCTTGTTAACAAGTATTTCATCATCAAAACCTTTTTCTACCATAGTATGTAATTAATTCACAATGGTCATGAATCTTTTCCCAATATTGCTTATCGGTTCTCTATAAGAAAAGCTAAATCTAGGATATTCATCTCTCAACATAGCTCTTCTTATTTCAATAACTTTAGAAGTTCCAGAATGTATAACTTCCAATTTCATCCAGATACTATTTATAGCTTCACATGAGGATATTTGATTATAGATTTTGCTAGTCATGGAACATAGTAATGTATTTCTAACTTTGAAATTAGTTTGATATTCTCCTCTTTCCAGATTAGTAAAAGTTCTCAATTCCATATCAGGAATCTTACAATATTTTGTCAGCATCAGGTAGTTTTCAAAACCAGTATTAATAACGAAAGTCTTTATCCTATCTCTCCAGTAATCATAATCATTTCCTTAAAAAATAGGATGTTTTGAAGGATTTATATTTTCCAAATAACTTATATGCGTAGATCATGCCATAAAAAATATATACTTTTCTTTGACAAAAATATTAGTAGTTCTGCTTAAAGAATATATAAAGTTATTAAAGAAAAAACTTTAATAAAAAAATAAAATCTAAGAAAAAAATAAAATCTAGAGTATCTCTACGAAAAAATATGAGTCCGGACTTGTGAGTCTGAAATTATGACTCTACAAATTTGAAGAAGATTATTATTTCTCTTCTGAATCTAATCATGAGATTAAATCATATTGAACTAACACTATGAAACAAATTGACCAATAGGTTCATAGTTATGAGGTAACCTCCTTTGATACCAATTGATAGGAAGGTATGGAGTGTGATATTTTACTCTATACCAATATAAGGATCGCAAAATCACTGAATGCGAACAATATACAAGAGGGGGGTGAATTGTATATTTAAAAAATTTCTTATGGAATTTTTTTATAAACAAAATTCACAACACCTCTAGTAAGAAATTATCATCTTAGATAAATACAAAGTTCATAAGTCTAAAGTATAAGAGAATTTTATTACAAAGTGATTCTACCAAAAGGAATATAAAATCTCTTACAATTAGAGATACAATTTAAAAAGTTTATACAAAATGAAAACATCCTAACTTTTACAATGTAGCGGAAAATTATATTCTTATTTAAACTCAAGGAGGAGGGTATCCAACAACCTTGGATAATTTTCCCTTGTTTTATATTTACAAGAATGTATGTCTTACCAAAAAATGGGTAATCCCTCAATCCTAAGAACGTTATCTTTCTTGCTATTCCCAAAAGCCCTCAATTTGTAAGGAAATTGGCACCTCTGACTTCACAACCCGAAGTCACTTATTTTAATGAAATCTCACCTCTACACGAAAAAATTCTACATGAAGCAATGTTTGATCAAGTCATTCAAACTTTTTGCATGATGCCTGAGATTTTATAAGAGCCTCCCACTCTCGATAAATTCACTTTTAGAGATATGAACTCTAAAATGCAAGAATGTGAACTCATGAACTTGTCAATTCTTCTAGATCTCGTCATCTAAAGTCCTATTTATATATTTTAATATTCTACCAGTCAGTTCCACTCTAATGGTCATATTTCCTTAAACTTTGGAAGAACTTGGACATGTGTAAAACATACAATGGTATATATACAATAGAAACAATGAAATCCCTTTATATTACAAACCATGAATATAAATATCTCACAACATGAGTGTAAGGAACATGAAATCTGATAAAATTGAAATGATATTAAAAAAATTCTAAGATACAAAATTCTATGGAAATAATGATTTGAATAAAAACATTCTGGAATTATAAATTTTTTTAGGGATTTTTATAAAATAGTAATGAGTAAAGCATAAGGAAATATTTTATGAAAACTCAGTTTTACAAATTTTGGCATCGGTATCATGATTTACGGCATGACATAAAATAACTGGTGTCAGATTATAGAACACAAAGTGTAAGGAAAAACATAATACTAGTTTATTATTCTCCAGTATTAGTATCATAAGAAATGGTATCACTGTATAAAATGGTATTAAGTAAATATTATTTAGAAATGCCTAATGGAATTTCCGGTACAAGAATTTTCTTCATTTGAAAATGTAGGCAATTAAAGAAGTATGAAAATAAAATCTTGGGTATAATAAATCATTGTATAAGAAATCTAGTATGGGAGTTTTTGGTATGGCATGAAAAGAGTATAGAAAATCTATCATAATGAAATTTCAGTACCAATAACTAGGAAGTCAGAGTTTATTAATTCATAGATAATCAAAATGCTAGAAGTCTATGTATACGAAAAAATATGATACCAGATTTCATTATAGATAGAAATTGGTATTGTACCGAAAATATAGAACATGAAAATAGTTCCCTAAGGAATTATGGTATGATATAACCATGAACCATAATTTGGAACCTTATGGAATTTTTCTGTATGATAAAATAGATTTCTTAAAACCTTTATAAACAAATATTTAACTCATAAGTGTAAGGAAATTTTTTCTAAGGAAATTTATGTAAGTGTAAGAAAATATATGAAAGTGTAAGAAATAATTACTTATGAATAAGGGGTTTTTGATGTTCAAAAACAAGCTAATGTAATGCATAAGCTTTATAAACCTAACAATTAAGAAAACTATTTATGAGTTATGGACTAGTCGAAAACAAAAACGTTATTACTTCATGTTTTTTGGTTGTAATGTTTTTATCATTAATACTAATAATAACTTACACAAATTTGAAAAAAAAATATGATGAATAAATTTTCTTAGGGTATTCCACTAACTCTATGTCTTATAGTGTTTTCAATAAAAACACTTATACTATGGAGGAAATAGTACATGATAAATTTGATGAAACTGATCCTGCTGTTTTTAAACAACCTGTTTAAAATCATCCAGATATATTTTCTAAAAATGATCAACAACCTATAATTGAAGATTCTCTTAAGGAAAATGTTCACGAAAATACTCCTGAAACATTTATCCCGGATGATTTTCTACCTTATGATGATGATCAGGTTTTAAAAAACCCTAACCAGTTGTTACATAGACATCATCCTAATGATAATATCATAATAGATGTCAACCATCATCTCTGGACTAGATGTTCCTTAAGAAATGAAATTGAACATATTGCTTTTATTTAACAATTCGATCCAATGACTCATGTGGAAGCCTTAGGTGATAAAGATTGGAGAATGGCTATGCAAGATGAACTCAATAAGGTTATAAGGAATCATGTATGGACCCTAGTTGGGAGACCTAAGGATACTTCTGTTATTGGTGTAAAATGGGTTTTCAAAAATAAATGTGATGAAAATGGAATTATAGTTATAAATAACGCAAGTTTATTTGCACATGAATATAACCAACAAGAAGGCATTGAATATGAAGAAACGTATGTAGCGGTAGCAAGACTTGAATCTATTCGTATTCTTCAAGAATTTTCATCTTTATATAATTTTAAACATTAACAAATTGATGTGAACTGTTCTTTTCTTAATGGATATGTATAGGAATAAGTCTATTTAGACCAACCTCCTGGTTTTAAAGATGCAAAACATCCTGATCATGTATAAACACATACTGAAGCTTTATATGGCCTTAAACAAGACCCTAGAGCTTGGTATGATAGACTTATAGGATATTTATTTCAAAACAACAATTCAAAGGGAACCATGGATCCAACACTTCTTATAAAGGAAGATAAGAAAGACATTTTAATCATAAAAATATATGTTGATGAAATTATATTCAGATCAACTCAACAATCTTTAAAGATTATTTTGTGAATCTCATGAAGTTTGAGTTTGAGATGATTATGATGGGTGGGTTAACATTCATTATTAGTTTTCAAATTTCCCAAAAACTAGAAAGAACGTATATATATCAACATAAGTACATCAAATATCTTCTTAAAAAATATTTGGTATGATAATACTAAGTGTATATGTACTCTTATTAAAACTTTTAATACTCTTGATATTGATGAAGTAGGCAGAATTGTGGATCAAAAATCATATAGAGGAATGATATGATGTTTAATTTACTTAATAGTAAGTCGATCTGATGTAATGTGTTATATTTTATTATGTGCAAGATATCAATAAAATCTTAAGGAATCCCATCATAAGGATGTGAAAATAAGTTTTCGGTACTTAAAAGGAACCTTGGATTTAGGCTTTTTTTATTCTTCTTGAAATATTTTTGAACTCAAATGTTTTTTGGATGAAGATTTTTCCAGTTGTAAAATCAAAAGAAAGAGTACATTTGGAACTTTTCATTTACTAAAAGATTCCTTAGTTTTTTGGTTTTGTAAGAAACAACATTTGGTAGCACTTTCTATTGCTGAAGAAGAATATATACCAGTTGGAAGTTGTTGTGCTCAATTGTTGTGGATGGAATACACACTCACAGACTATGGCATGTGTTTTTTCAAAACTAAAATTTTGTGTGACCACACTAGTGCCATGGCTCCAATAAATAACCCAGCACATCACTCCCATGCTAAGCACATAGATATTATGCATCATTTTCTTTGGGATCACACACTCAAAAGTGATATAATTCCTCAATTCATCTGAATTCAAGAACAACTTTCTGATATATTTACCAAACAATTACCATCTTATAGATTTCAATATTATTAAATAAAATATAGGATTGATATCTGTAAGATAATCATTCATATATTCTTCTTGTTTACCCATATCCTAACATTAAATTACTCCTAAATTCAGGGGAAGTACATACATTTGAAATTTTAAATATTCTAGTTTTCTTAGATAATTTTGATTTTTCTGGTATTAGTGAATTTCAGAATTGAGTTCTTTTTCTCGTGGTATATTTTTAAAAAAATCCCAGAATAAAATTCCCGGAATCCATATTTTTGGAATTGAAATTCTCAGAGTCAAATTTCTTGTGTGTGGGTTTTAACCCCATGAAAAAGTTTCTTCGATACCAATAATTTCTTCCGATATTACTTAAAGGAATATTTTTTAACCCTAGTTATTTTTCTTAAAGATCTATTTATTGGTATTTCCTTATTTTAAGAAATATTTCTTTGAATTCATATATCATTAAGTTCCTACTTTCAGTTTTCTAAAACCTCAAAATTTTGGTATGGTTATATATTTTTTAACCATTCTCAACAGTCATATCTATTTGGTAAAATCAAAACCATTTGATTTACTTATGGATGATGAAAGGTCGTAGTTTGTATATATAAGGTGTACACCACTTCATATAGATCCCACCGGATTCTTAAGGCTTTAAGTCGATGTACTACAGCTTAAGAGTTTGTCATTCCGGATTTCATCAAATATTTCTTACAGATCTGAATGTCAGGTAGTTCCGATCAAATATCAATTAAGGAGATTAAAGGCAAGATAATATTTCAGGAGAGACTTTAATGTTCATACTTTTTCAATTGATATGACTCCCTCATCACTCTTATTTTTAAATGTAATAATTGGGAGAGTATTTGTATAGAAAATGACAATGTTCAAGTTCCGGTATATCCTAAACTAGTCATACAGTATTATGACTCTGTCAATTTCTTTGAAAAGTATGGTATGTAATATTTTATTTTTAAGGCTTATGAAAAGTATTACATAGTTCCTTGCTGAAAAGAGGCCAACTTAGTGAAGATTCTCTATAGAGGAGATGCCCTCATAGGTTCCTACAAAATTCCAGAAAACGAAGGTTCTATAGTGAAGAAACGTGCTTTGAAAAGTCTCGGCATCAAGGGAGTTAAGACTCCAAATCTTGCACATTTATCAGTGGACCATAGGTTGGTAGCTTTATGGATGTAGGGGTTCTTTATCCCAAGAAAAGGGAATAATGTTTCCTTAAAGTCGTGTGATATTCTTTTGTTAGATTTTCTCATCAACCTCCGAAAGGTTAATTTGTTATGTATATGTTCCTTACAATTAATGTTGTGAAAGAAGGTACCATAAAATTTTAAATTCGTCATGTACCCAGCCAATATCTCAAGGATAGTTGTTATGGTTTTGGTTGAAATGGAAATTTCATGTAAGTATACTTTTATGTCCTGTAAGATTATGTTGTTAAGTGACGATATGAAGAAGCGAATGAAACTTTCTTAAAACCTAGACTCTATGAAATTTGAATAAGTCGTAATGCCGGAAGTTCAGAAGCCTTTATTGAAAGAATACATTCTGGAATCATCAAAATCAGCACATAAAAAGTCAGTACAAGATCATCAAAATGTTTTCAGAAGAAGAATACTTCTGATGGGACCTCTAATTCCGATCCTACCAAGAAGCTCCGGTTTTAACACCATCAGCCATATGGAAACCAAATGCATAATATGACGATATTGTTGATGGCTGGAAGAAATTATCTGAATCTAGAAAGAAAGGGGATCCAATATTTGGGTTGAATCCTGCATCGACAAAGGATTTAATGATTCAAACTGCGGATGTGTTAGAAAAACAAGCTATGGAGAAGAAGTAGAAAAGAATGAGAACTGAGACAGATATTATACAATCCTTGTCGAAGGATGTAGAAAAAACCTCTGAGAAACTACCTGTATTAGATGTCACTCTAGAACCTAAGAGGGCAATGAATCTTCTAGTAATACGGGAACCTGTTCACTAACCGGAAGAACCACAGGAATAGGATGACATCATTCAAGAAGAAGAATATGGTATTATTAGACAAGTTGATGATAATGTTCCGACACTAGGAGTTTCTACTGAGGAGGAAGAAGAAGAAGAAGAAGTTGAGACTGATGTTTAAGTAATATAAGAGGTATAAGAATATATTGATGTAATCGGAAATGAAGATGAAATCAATGAATCTGAAAAAAGTGATTCTGGAAGTGAAGAAGAGAAATAAGATTAAGAAGTTCATGAAGAATCCAGAGATGATAAGACTATAGAAAATGAGGAACTCCCTCAAGGATCCAAACCATCTATGGTGATAAATATTGATAAAGGGAAGGCCATTATGGTTTCCCCTTCTGATTCTGACTCTCCTCAAAACCTTGAGAATCCAGAAACCTCTGCATCGATGGTCGATAAAGAAGAATCTGACTCTGAGTCCTCGTCAACTATGGGTGATGAATTTGTAAAAAGTTCATTAAGTAAATTAGTAAGTACCATTTCGGTACATGATAACAGAGATTCTCATAGCTAAATAATGCAAGAATATTTAAATCAATATATGAATTCAACATCTATGCTGATGGGAAAGGTTATGAATGGAGAAGTCGATCATAATAATCTTCTAATTGATTAAAAAGATAAAACAATTTCATGTCAGAAAGTGAAGAGCCGGACTTGAACCTTATGTGAGAAAGCTCTACAATTATCAGACTTCATGGAATCAATAAAGGGAACATTCAATGATGTAGAAAATGAGTTGTCTAAAGTTCGGGCTTCATTCTCAAGAAAATTCTCATGTGAGTTAAATGTGAGGCCAAATGAAATGAATAATCATCTTGATCAAATGAATACCGTATCTGATGTTTTCAATTTTTAGAAAGAGATATTTTCTGGTCTAATGAGGAAATAGGATTCACAAGAAGTAGTGATCAATGTTCTTGAAGATAAAAATCGTTCTCAAGAATTTCAGATTTAGGCTTTGGAGAAAAAGGTAGCTGAGCATGATTCCATGATAAAAAAGCTTCAAGAAGAACACAAGGAGGTGAAAAAGATCATGTCTATGGTGAAAAATTTTCTTTCAGAGTTGAAGAAAGATGTTTGATACATTTTTTATCCGATTCTGAATTTTTTTTGTATATTCTTTCATAAGAAACATAATGAAAAATTTCTTGAAAATATTTTATATATTTTTTCTCTTTTATATTTCTATATAACCTTACATGTCCCTATCCATTCATTTTTGAAAATCATAAAGGGTAATAATTCTATAAAAGGGATAAGTTAAAGGAAGAAAAATTTATTAAGGAAAATTTTCCTTAGAGTAAAATATAATGAAAAAATAATTTTTCTAACCTTAATCTATAATGAAGAGTTCTACATCTATGTGGGAGTCTCTCTAAGTAGGAGAATATATATCTAAGGGGGAGATTTATATACTTTTATAACTTCTATATAAGGTAATAATAATTTACCCTAAGTCATACACTTATGGTGGAGCTATGTTTTTCTAACAATGAGTATTTATTTCATTCCATTGTAAAAATATTTCGACGTTTTTTGTGCTTTCCAAAAAGGGTGCGATTGTTAGGGCTATAATACTTTTGCATTCTTTAGGATTTTTTTGAAAATCACAAAAACCTTCTTCTTAAATATATTCTTCTTACACTTTCATATATTTCCTTACACTTACATAAATTTCCCTAGACAATTTTTTCTTACACTTTTGAGTTAAATAATTGTTTATTTAGTTTTTTACGAATCTATTTTACCATACTATAAATGTCCTTAAGATACTACATTTTGGTTCATGGTTATACCATACCGGAATTTCATAAGACACTGTTTTCTTATTCTCTATTTTCAATATGATATCGGTTTCCATCTAGAATGAAATCATGTATCATATTTTTCCTTATACATAGATTTCCAATATTTTGATTATCTAAGAATTCTTAAACACCATCTTCTTGGTTATCAGTACTGAAATTTCATTAAGACATGTTTTCCATACTATTTTAATGCTATACCAAAAATTTCCATACCAAATTTCTTATACCGAGATTTATTATTCAAGAGATTTTATTTTCATAATTCATCAAATGCCGACGCTTTCAAAGCTGAAATTACTATACCATAAATTCTCGTACGCATTTCTATAGAAAATTTTCATAATACCGTTTTTCTTATGATACCGATATCAGATAATAAGAAACTGGTACTGAGTTTTTTCTTACTCATTGTGTTCAATAATCTGACACTGGTTACATTCTGTCATGCTGTAAATCATGATACCGGTACCGAAATTTGTAAAAATGAGTTTTCCTAAAATATTTCTTTATACATTACTCATACCAAATTAATGAAAATCCATTCCGAAATTTATAATTCCGAAATTTATAATTCAATGATTTATTTCCTTAGAATTTTGAATCTTATAATTTTTCCCATACCATTTCAATTTTATCGGATTTCATGTTATTTACACTCAAGGTGTAAGATTATTATATTTATGTTTAGTTATATAAAACAATGTAATTATTTCAATTATAATCTATCCTTTGTATTATTTCCATGTGTCCAGGTCCCTCTGAAATTTAAAGAAATATGATTATTAGAGTGGAAGCGAACTATAGAATTTTCAAAGCTATAAATAGGACCTCAGATGTCAAGATCCAGAAGAGTTGACAAGTTCACAAGTTCACACGCTTTCATTTTAGAGTTCATCTCTCTAAAAGTGAATTTCTCTAGAGTTAGAGGATCTTATATACTCTCAGTCATCATGCAAGATGTTTGAGCAGGTTGTTAAAAATTTTCTTCGTGAAAAATTGCTTCATCCATAGGGGTGATTTCTTTAAAATCTTAGACTTCAGGTTGTGAAGTCAGAGGTGTCGATTTCCATACAATTCGAGGAATTGCGGGGATAACAAGACAGATACTAATATTATAATTGAGGGCTTACCTGAGTTCGGGTAAAACAGAAATTATTGTTAGTATAAAACAAGGGACCTTTATCCAAGGCTGTTGGATACCCTCCTGTTTGGGTTAAAAAAATATTGAAATTTTTCGCTACATTGTAAATTATAGGAAGTTTTATTTTTTTATAAACATTCTAACGTGTATCTTTGATTATAAGAGATTCTATATGCCTTGTGGTAGAATTTGTTTGTAAGAAATCTTTCTTAAGATTTAGAATTTAGAACATTATATTTCTCAAAGAATATTATTACTTATTATAGGTGTTGTGAATTTTTTTTATACAAAATTTAATTAATAAATTTTTTGAATATACAATTCACCACCCCTTGTTGTATATTGCGCACATTCGGTGGTTTTGTGATCCTTATATTGGTATAGAGTAGAATATCATACTACATACCTTCCTATCAAACTTTATTTTGAATCCCACTTCATTTGATGGGGTATGATATAATGAAATGATTATGAAAAATGTCCTTATTTCATAAGTGTTTATATGATGAAATTTTGATGATTCCCATTTATTTTCATGGGTTATGATATGATGAAAGTTTATGATACAATGTAACACATATATATAAGTATTATGTAACATATTGGACCTATATCCCCCTCCATTGAATTTGTTACATATTAATATCTCATGATATAAAAATAAGAAACATGTCCAAGGTGTGGATTCATAAAGGAATATGGATACATCATAGTCTATAGTGGGAAACAAGTGCATCCAAATCCAAAATTGGAAACTGGTGCATCTTGATCCCCATTGGGATATGGGTGCACCATGATCCATAATGTAAAATTGGTTCATATTGATTCACTATTGGAATCATGTTTGTATTGATCCTCTACATTTTGTGGTTTTATAGATATCCTTGGCACATGAAATGGTTTTGTATATTTATGATGGATCAAAATTTTTATTGCATGATCTAATGGTTCATGAAGTATTTATGATGGAATATCACCATTATAGATCATGGTTTCTAATAGAATAATTTTTTATTCCATTAATTATGTTTATGAGATACGAATGGATGGGTATAAAATTATAAAGTTTTTAATCATTATAAGATATATGTATTCTTATCTATGTCCTTCAGTGATTATAAATTTATATCACATATGAAAACACTCACTGAGAATCTAATCTCACCTTTTCGTTTGTTTCCTTCCCTAGAATACAATGAAAATATTAGGTAGGACATTCGTCTGAAGTGTACTAAATGATAGGATATTTGTGGGAAACATTAAATACCATCCACCATTTTTGAATATTGTGATCTATGTTTCCAAAGATAGTAAACTATTATGTTCCTTGGGCATGTAATTTGGTAATGTGATGACTAGTTATATAAAATTATGTAATATACTTTTATGTATATATTGGGTCCCTTTATTGTTTCCAATATGTCATGATATGTAGTGACACGTGAATCATCAATCGTGGTCCAATACAAAATTTCAAACATTTTTTCCACTTCATCCAGCGGATCTTTAACACCCGAGATTTTTATGAGTAATATTTTGTTCAAAGGAATCTTTCACTACACACTTGCTTGGCATGCTTTACACGCAATCGCGACCTTCCTCGATAGCTTGCGTCGTACGCAATACCGAGTTTCACTAAACAAGAATATGCTATTAAAACTAGCCGTTATGAATAGTAATAACCACTTTTTGAAATTTTATAAATTTTATTTTTCAAAATGGACTTCATTTTTGGACTCAGAATATCGAAATTAGCCAAGGGTGAAATTTTGGTATTTTTCTGAAAACTTTCAATTTTTGATGAATAGTGAAACCACTAAGTGGTAGGTTAAAAAAACTGAATTTTGCATAAAACTTAATTTTACCGCTTCTGTGAATGGAATTTCAAAAATCCGACAGACACGGTTGATATCAGTAAGTAAAATGTGGTTCAATGAGACAAAAATAATTTTTTGGTGAATAGTAATTTTTTACTATTTTTACCGCAGTTAATAGTAAATAGGATAACTAAGGGTAAATATGATATTAATATTACCCTAACACATGTCCTAATTCTATTGGACAAGTGTAATTCGACCAAAAACAAACTTAGGAATAAAATATGACCATTTAGGCCCCCTTGGATTAGATTAGGACATTTATTATTAATTTATTTAAAGAAGGGTTAAAATAGTTAAATCAATGTTTAATAAGTAAATCATTTTTAATATGGGGTTATACATAAGATAAATTCAATTTTAAATATTCATTAGAAAGCTAAAAAGATTTCCTACATGATGGTATTTTATTTGTATCTTTTGGACATCAAATAATTTAATTTATTTATGACACAAAGATGATGCAGTAATTATCTTATTAATAAAATATTTACATAATTGATAATATAAATACCCAAATAAATGTAATTTAAGACTTTTTATGAATTACACTAATTTTCTATGTTACTATGATATATTATTGTTGATTTAATCAACTTGGTTCGAACATATAATTCTGTTATGACTTTCACAAAAATCATATATCAAATAGTGTCAAAATTGACACAAAATAGTTTTTAAATCAAATATTATATTATTAATTGTTATTTTATTCCTAAAAATCTAAGGTTCGGCCAAATGACTTAGATAAGGATATATATATTAATAATAAACAATTTGGGGTTCTTTTGGCATGTTATAGTAAGTGTATTAACCATATAGTGAAAGAAACCAAAAAGACATGGTAAAAGTTATATTATTTAACTTAGAGTTAAATCTAATTGATAAGGTTAAAATAATACCCTAAAGTTGTCTAAATCCTATTTTTTGATAGGATTTCGACCCATCCCCACTTTAGCTTCGAAATAAGACCCTTTGGAACCATTATAAACCGATTTTTACTTTAATATAAAATAATATTTTGAGATATTCCTAAGGTGCCCCTCTCCTCCCTTATAAAAGGGCACCTCCTCCCCCTCCTCCTCACACCAAATTGAGCACTCAATCTCGGCCAACCCCTGACATTTTCTCCTCTACACTTCCCTAGAATAATCCTAGAGGTCTTGGTCTTCTTCAAAGACCAATCTTAGTTCCCTAAGTGGAGAATTCAAAGAGGCGTTCCAAAGAAGAGGCAATATCCATTACCGATCTTTTCAATTTCTTTCTTCTTCAACTTATTCTTCTTTAGTTGTTTCATGATAAAGTAATAACATCAGTATTACTTACATACTGATATGTTATTATAAATATGAAACAACCCTAATTCACCTTCTATCCATCCTACGGAAAAATAAAATCACCGCGCGTGCGTACGTATGGAATACCGTCTCCACGTCGTGGTGTAATCTATTTTCCACCACCACCTTACAAGGATGGGTATAATGGTGTAATGAGTAACTATTTATGATTATTATAAAGTAATATTGATACTGAAATAATATACATATACTCCAATACAATTCCACGATCATAGGAATGATATAATCACTCGTGCGTACGTACGGAATACCGTCTCCACGATGTGATGCGACTCATTCTACATGATCATCATTACATAGTAATTATATAAATGAATTGAATGAATAAATATGATATATGTTACACTAATACCATTCTTGATATAAGGTATCTATAACCTTAAAAGAAGAATAAGAATTTATTCGACAAAACACGCATAAGAACAAAAGCCAATAAAGACCCGAGTAACAAGTAACAATGAAATATTACTAACAAGAAGCTAAGAATATGACCATATATGATATCATATCAATATGTATGATTCTGGAATAAGTCAATAACATTATTTAAACCATTATACAGGATCTTCGGACATGTACAAAGCAAATCGGACCTAAGGTAAGGGAAATATCACAATCTCATTTTTATCCGAGATTGTTTATTCGTAAGTATTTTCTGGGGTGTATTTTATCATCCACATCCATGTTTCATCAATATGTAATATTATTTCCATCCACCTACAATTTTTTAAATCCATTTTTACCCTTTGGTGAGTTTTTAGTAATATGTATGAAAGGAATCTTTTGTCGTTTTTCGTACGAGGTACTTTTTGACTTTTCCGACAAAAGTATGAAGAATGTTTTTTTAACTTATACGGCATGAATGGATTTTTAAAACATTATTTCCAAGAATCTTCCTTTACAAGTATTCAAGTTTATTTTTAATCAACTTCTTTTATTTTAAAATTGTATGACATGTTAAGAAAGGAAATGTTTTTTTGAAGTAGAAAGGATATTTTCCTCAAGAATGAAGTTCAAGTATTTTATCAAAATTATTTTCCATCTAAGATAATAAAAGGGTTCTGTTTTTATCCCTATTATTACATGGATTTGATTATGTTGTGATGGAAAATTTTTTATGAATTCCGTTATCTTATATGAATTGTTTTATGATGTCATGTTGTTTAAGAATCCCATTTTTGTTAATGTGTTATGTGATGATGTATGATTTATGATTATGTGGCACACATAAGAAAGGATTCATTATAAGATGGGTGGGACCTATATCTCCCTCCAATTCATTGGGTAAAGATTTTATATCTCATGAGATAGACAGGGCTGGAACGGTAGGTTATACCGGTTCATTGAAACAGGACTGAAACGAGGGTTACTCGATTCAGAAAGGGACTTTGTCCACTAAGATAGTCTTGGCAATGAGTCATGACTAACAAGAAATGCTTTTCCATGATTATGTGTGCATGACACAAAGTTTCAAGTTTTATGTTATGATTCTGGGGATCTCATTTTCACTTCTATGATTTATTCCATGTTAAGATATTATAATATCTTTTGCAGGTTTTGATTTTCAAAAAGATATGATATGATTTTTATTTCCTTTATTTTCCCTTGCTGAGCATTTGAGCTCACCCTTTTATGTTTTCTTTTCCCCAGGTCAGGAAGATGGATATTAAGTAGAATATGCTAAAAGGGACCCTAGATATGATGAAATAAATGGGAGACACTGTAGAAGATTTATGAACCAGTTGTTTATGTTTCCTAGTTTCTAAAGACACTATACCTATACGGTCCTTTGTGGTTTTGTCATATGTTGTAATAAGTGTGCTTCAATTTTGAAGTATTAACAATGTATGTAAAGGATGGGTCGTTATAGTTGGTATCAGAGGAAAGGTATAGTCAACCTTTGGAAACTAGGATGTGAAAGCCTTAGTAAGAACCCTAAGGATAAGTCTAAGCATAGAACACAATCATAGTGTCGTAGAAATGTCCTTGAATAACCTAGGATAAGACCTTAAGCATGAAAATTTTATTCGTGAATTATGTGGTTTTCCTATTATAATTTGTGTTGCTCACACTATTCTTCTTGGTTTTAGTCAATGGCTGGAACCTGAAGGAACCGTGTTAATGCGGAATGCAATGGCCAATGCAATGATTGTCCCCCTGAGCAACCAAATGATATGGGAGCTGTAATGAAATATCTTGTATCCATGCTCACACAACTTTCTCAAGCTATGAATCATGCAGGACTTCCAAACGAGCAAAGGAAGGAGCAACATTCTGTTGAATCCTTCATGAGGCAGCATCCACCTTCTTTCAGCGGGTCTACTGATCCATTAGTTTCTGAACAATGGATTATTACTACTGAAAAGATATTTTCAGTTCTTCAATGTTCTGAGCATGATAAAGTTATCCTAGCAGTGTATCGTTTGGAAGGAGATGCTGATCAATGGTGGAATCTTATTAATAATACGAGGCAAAGGGATGAAATTGAGTCTATGGAATGGGACGAGTTCAAGAACTTATTTTTCAATAAGTACTTCCCTCGCATTCTCCGAACAAAGATGGAGAAAGAGTTCCTTGAATTGAAGCAAAGGGATGATGAATCTGTTGGTACCTGTGAAGCAAATTTTACAAGACTTGCAAGGTACGCTTCTGGTATTATTATCCAACCTGAGAGTAAGATCGATCGATTCTTTAGTGGCTTTAAACCAAGTCTTCGAAGGGCGTTAGCCATAAGGGACTTCAATAGCTACGAGGAAATCATTCGATGTTCTCTCAAAGTCGAGAGGGAGATTGGAGTAACCCATCAGTCACATGGGTTTGATAAGAAGAGGAAGATGGAATTCAAAGAAAAATCTAAAGAGCACATGGAAAAGAAGATGAACTTTCCCTTATGCTCAAAGTGTGGAATGAAACATGGAGGGAGTTGTCTTAAAGGGACAAGTAAATGTTTTAAATGTGGAAAGGAAGGTCATCGGGCATTTGAATGCCGCGATAATGGGAAGAAGATGTCTAATGATGAAAAAAAAGGAAGGGATACACAGAATGAACCTACTACACTTCAATGTTTCAAGTGCAAGGCGATGGGGAATTATGCCAATCAATGCCCAAATCCAAGGGTTGATGATGATGGTCGACGTCAACAAAATCTTAAGGCTAAAGACAAAGGAAAGTCACATGCAATTTCCATCAGCGATGTGGAGTACGATAACGAAGTGGTGAAAGGTACACTTACCATCCACTCTAAAGTAGCAAATGTTTTATTTGATTCTGGATCCATCCACTCTTTTATTTCTAAAGAATTTTCTAAGGGTATCACCGTATTACCTCAACAATTAGATGTTGAGTTAGCTGTGACAACACCTAATGGCACAATAGTCGCATCAAAAGTTTATAATTCTTCTCCGATCGAAGTTTGTGGGAAAGTGCTTCCTGCAAATCTTGTGATCCTTCCTTTAGTAGAATTTGATGTGATTCTTGGCATGGATTGGATTTCTCTACATGGAGCTCATATCAATTTCCAAAGAAGGGGAGTCACATTTCATATTCCAGATCAATCTACGATCGTATACCAATGTATGGATGAACATAACCTTCTAGTGGAAATTCCTTCCATCTTATGGGTCTTGATTCCACTAAATGAAGGTTATTTATCTCAAATGGTTGGTGAGAAACTCACGATTAAGAATATTCCCATTGTACGGGAGTTTGATGATGTCTTTCCGGAGGAATTATCGGGTCTTCCACCAAATCGTGAAGTTGAGTTTTCAATAGAACTCGTACCGGGTGCTTTGCCTATTTCAAAGACACCTTATATAATGGCCCCAATTGAGTTGCAGGAATTGAAGAAGCAACTCCAAGATAATCATGATAAGGGATTCATACGCCCTAGTGCGTCACCTTGGGTAGCACATGTTCTATTTGTTAAGAAGAAAGATGGATCAATGAGACTCTGCATTGATTATCGAGAACTTAACAAGATCACTATCAAGAACAAATATCCTCTCCCACGCATTGATGACTTATTTGACCAACTACGCGGAGCTCAATACTTTTCCAAGATTGATCTTCGTTCAGGGTATCATCAATTAAGGGTCAAAATGGAGGATATACCGAAGACGGCTTTCCGTACAAGGTATGGACACTATGAATTTATAGTGATTCCATTTGGTCTTACTAATGCCCCTGCTATCTTCATGGATCTAATGAATAGAGTCTTTAGAGACTATCTTGATAAATTTGTGGTAGTCTTTATAGACGATATTCTTGTCTATTCAAAGAGCAAGGAAGAGCATGAAGATCACTTGAGAATTATATTGAAGACCCTGAGAAAGGAGAAGCTTTATGCCAAATTTACCAAGTGTGAATTTTGGCTTCAAAAAGTTGCATTTTTGGGTCACATAATCTCAAAAGAGGGGATATCTGTGGATCCAGCAAAAACAGAGGTTATTGAAAGATGGTCGAGACCAACAAAAGTAACTGAGATGCGAAGTTTTCTTGGTTTGGATGGATATTATCGACGTTTTGTAAAAGATTTTTCACGATTATCTAATCCACTCACCAAGTTGACTCGGAAAGGAGTTAAGTTTGTCTGGACAGAGGAATGTGAAGAGAATTTCAAGGAGTTGAAAAGAAGGTTATCCAGTGCACCTGTGCTCACACTGCCTTGTAGTGAAGAAAGGTTTGTGATCTACAATGATGCATCCAAGAAGGGATTGGGGTGTGTTATTATGCAAAATGATATGGTGATAGCTTATGCCTCACGACAGTTGAAAATCCATGAGCAAAATTACCCAACACATGATTTGGAGTTGGCTGCGGTAATCTTTGCATTAAAGATTTGGAGGCATTACCTTTATGGTGAAAGGTGTGATATTTATACTGATCATAAATGTTTAAAGTATATTTTCACACAAAAGGAGCTGAATATGCGTCAAATAAGATGGTTGGAGCTGATTAAGGATTATGACTGCTCAATCCATTACCACCCTGGGAAAGCAAACAAGGTGGGAGATGAATTAAGTCGACAAGACCATGCTAGTTTATCCATGATGAGGATCACAAAAGATCCAATATTTATGGATTTACAATGGATGGATCTTGGAATTATAATGGAAGGGGAAAAATCTTATCTTTCTCAAATAAATGTTCAACCATCTATACATGTGAAGATTAAAGAGGCACAGAAAGAAGATGACGAGTTACGAAAGAAGGTGAGAAATGTTCCTGAATTCAACCTTGATTGTGATGGGATAATAAAGTTCAGGAATCGGGTTTGTGTTCCTTCAATCCCTGAATTAAAGAAGGAGCTGCTGGATGAGGCTCATAGTTCTTCATTCTCTATTCATACTGGAAGCACAAAGATGTATAGGGACCTGAAAGAGTACTTCTGGTGGGATGGCATGAAAAGAGATGTTGCTGAATATGTCTCTCGATGCTTGGTTTGTCAACAAGTTAAAGCTGAGAGACAGATGTCTAAGGGGATGTTACAACCATTACCCATACCCAAATTGAAATGGGAAAACATCACTATGGACTTTGTCACAGGACTTCCTAAAACATCCAAAGCCAATAATGCTATCTGGGTCATAGTTGATCGTCTTACAAAGTCTGCACACTTCATTCCTATTAGAGAGGATTTCTCTCTAGATCAGCTTGCCAGGATATATGTAAAGGAAGTGGTAAGATTGCATGGAGTACCACTTTCTATTATATCTTATCGGGATCCAAGATTTACCTCGAAGTTCTGGCGAAGTCTTCAGCATACTCTAGATACAGAGTTGAGTTTCAGCACTGCTTATCATCCCCAGACAGACGGTCAGTCTGAGAGAACAATTCAAACCCTAGAAGATATGTTGAGAGCTTGCTCTATGGATTTCAAAGGAGGTTGGGATCCGCACATACCTTTGGTGGAATTTTATTATAATAATAGCTTTCACTCCAGTATTCAGATGGCTCCTTATGAAGCTCTCTATGGAAAGAAATGCAGGACTCCAACTTGCTGGGATGAAGTTGGGGAAAGAAAGCTATTAGGACCTGATATCATTGATGAAATGGCAGAAAAGGTCAGATCTATTCAACAACACATAAGAGCAGCTCAGAGTCAACAGAAAAGTTATGCCGAAAACCGAAGAAAAGATCTAGAGTTTGAAGTGGGTGATAAAGTGTTCTTACGAATATCTCCCTGGAAGAGGGTTATGAGATTTGGAAAGAAGGGGAAGTTGAGCCCTAGATATATCGGTCCTTTCGAAATACTAGATCGTGTTGGGAAGGTAGCTTACCGATTGGCGCTTCCACCGAATCTCTCTCAAGTTCACGATGTGTTCCATGTATCTCTCTTGAGAAAGTACATACCAGATCCTTCACATGTACTCAGCTCAGAAGTTGTACCGCTGGAGCAAGATCTTTCTTATGAAGAACAGCCGATAGAGATTCTGGATCGTAGAGAAAAAGTCCAACGAAACAAGACCACTCGCTTGGTGAAAGTTTTATGGAGGAACCACCAACTTGAAGAAGCTACATGGGAGCTTGAGGATATGATGAGGGAGAAGTATCCTCATCTGTTTGTTACAAATTGACGAATTTTGAGGGAGAAATTCTTTTTAAGGGGGGTATAATGTAACACCCGAGATTTTTATGAGTAATATTTTGTTCAAAGGAATCTTTCACTACACACTTGCTTGGCTTTCTTTACACGCAATCGCGACCTTCCTCGATAGCTTGTGTCGTACGCAATACCGAGTTTCACTAAACAACAATATGCTATTAAAAGTAGCCGTTATGAATAGTAATAACCACTTTTTGAAATTTTATAAATTTTATTTTTCAAAATGGACTTCATTTTTGGACTGAGAATATCGAAATTAGCCTAGGGTGAAATTTTGGTATTTTTTTGAAAACTTTCAATTTTTGATGAATAGTGAAACCACTAAGTGGTAGGTTAAAAAAACTGAATTTTGCATAAAACTTAATTTTACCGCTTCTGTGAATGGAATTTAAAAAATCCGACAGACACGGTTGATATCAGTAATTAAAATGTGGTTCAATGAGATAAAAATAATTTTTTGGTGAATAGTAACTTTTTACTATTTTTACCGCAGTTAATAGTAAATAGGGTAACTAAGGGTAAATATGATATTAATATTACCCTAACACATGTCCTAATTCTATTGGACAAGTGTAATTCGACCAAAAACAATCTTAGGAATAAAATATGACCATTTAGGCCCACTTGGATTAGATTAGGACATTTATTATTAATTTATTTAAAGAAGGGTTAAAATAGTTAAATCAAAGTTTAATAAGTAAATCATTTTTAATATGGGGTTATACATAAGATAAATTCGATTTTAAATATTCATTAGAAAGCTAAAAAGATTTCCTACATGATGGTATTTTATTTGTAATTTTTGGACATCAAATAATTTAATTTATGTATGACACAAAGATGATTCACTAATTATCTTATTAATGAAATATTGACATAATTGATAATATAAATACCTAAATAAATGTAATTTAAGACTTTTTATGAATTCCACTAATTTTCTAGGTTACTATGATATATTAGTGTTGATTTAATCAACTTCTTTATAACATATAATTCTGTTATGACTTTCACAAAAATCATATATCAAATAGTGTCAAAATTGACACAAAATAGTTTTTAAATCAAATATTATATTATTAATTGTTATTTTATTCCTAAAAATCTAAGGATCGGCCAAATGACTTAGATAAGGATATATATATTAATAATAAACAATTTGGGGTTCGTTTGGCATTTTATAGTATGTGTATTAACCATATAGTGAAAAAAACAAAAAGACATGGTAAAAGATAAATTATTTAACTTAGAGTTAAATCTAATTGATAAGGTTAAAATAATACCCTAAACTTGTCTAAATCCTATTGGTTGATAGGATTTTGACCCATCCCCACTTTAGCTTCTAAATAAGACCCTTTGGAACCATTATAAACCGATTTTGACTTTAATATAAATTTATATTTTGAGATATTCCTAAGGTGCCCCTCTCCTCCCTTATAAAAGGGCACCTCCTCCCCCTCCTCCTCACACCAAATTGAGAACTCAAGCTCGTCCAAACCATGCCATTTTCTCCTCTACACTTCCCTAGAATAATCCTAGAGGTCCTGGTCTTCTTCAAAGACCAATCTTAGTTCCCTAACTGGAGAATTCAAAGAGGCGTTCCAAAGAAGAGGTAATATCCATTACCGATCTTTTCAATTTCTTTCTTCTTCAACTTCTTCTTCTTTAGTTGTTTCATGATAAAGTAATAACATCAGTATTACTTACATACTGATATGTTATTATAAATATGAAACAACCCTAATTCACCTTCTATCCATCCTACGGAAAAATGAAATCACCGCGCGTGCGTACGTACGGAATACCGTCTCCACGCCGTGGTGTAATCTATTTTCCACCACCACCTTACAAGGATGGGTATAATGGTGTAATGAGTAACTATTTATGATTATTATAAAGTAATATTGATACTTAAATAATATACATATACTCCAATACAATTCCACGATCATAGGAATGATATCATCACTCGTGCGTACGTACGGAATACCGTCTCCACGATGTGATGCGACTCATTCTACCTGATCATCATTACATAGTAATTATATAAATGAATTGAATGAATAAATATGATATATGTTACACTAATACCATTCTGGATATAATGTATCTATAACCTTAAAAGAAGAATAAGAATTTATTTGACAAAACACGCATAAGAACAAAAGGCAATAAAGACCCGAGTAACAAGTAACAATGAAATATTACTAACAAGAAGCTAAGAATATGACCATATATGATATCATATCAATATGTATGATTCTGGAATAAGTCAATAACATTATTTAAACCATTATACATGATCTTCGGACACGTACAAAGCAAATCGGACCTAAGGTAAGGGAAATATCACAATCTCATTTTTATCCGATATTGTTTATTCGTAAGTATTTACTGGGGTGTATTTTATCATCCACATCCATGTTGCATCAATATGTAATATTATTTCCATCCACCTACAATTTTTTAAATCCATTTTTACCCTTCGGTGAGTTTTTAGTAATATGTATGAAAGGAATCTTTTGTCGTTTTTCGTACGAGGTACTTTTTGACTTTTCTGACAAAAGTACGAAGAATGTTTTTTTAACTTATACGGAATGAATGGATTTTTAAAACATTATTTCCAAGAAGCTTCCTTTACAAGTATTCAAGTTTATTTTTAATCAACTTCTTTTATTTTAAAATTGTATGACATGTTAAGAAAGGAAAAGTGTTTTTGAAGTAGAAAGGATATTTTCCTCAAGAATGATGTTCAAGTATTTTATCAAAATTATTTTCCAACTAAGATAATAAAAGGGTTCTGTTTTTATCCCTATTATTACATGGATTTGATTATGTTGTGATGGAAACATTTTTATGAATTCCTTTATCTTATATGAATTGTTTTATGATGTCATGTTGTTTAAGAATCCCATTTTTGTTACATGTGTTATGCGATGATGTATGATTTATGATTATGTGGCACACATAAGAAAGGATTCATTATAAGATGGGTGGGACCTATATCTCCCTCCAATGCATTGGGTAAAGATTTTATATCTCATGAGATAGACATGGCTGGAACGGTAGGTTATACCGGTTCATTGAAACAGGACTGAAACGAGGGTTACTCGATTCAGAAAGGGACTTTGTCCACTAAGAAAGTCTTGGCAATGAGTCATGACTAACAAGAAATGCTTTTCCATGATTATGTGTGCATGCCACAAAGTTTCAAGTTTTATGTTATGATTCTGGGGATCTCATTTTCACTTCTATGATTTATTCCATGTTAAGATTTTATTATATCTTTTGCAGGTTTTGATTTTCAAAAAGATATGATATGATTTTTATTTCCTTTATTTGCCCTTGCTGAGCATTTGAGCTCACCCTTTTATGTTTTCTTTTCCCCAGGTCAGGAAGATGGATATTAAGTAGAATATGCTAAAAGTGACCCTAGATATGATGAAATAAATGGGAGACACTGTAGAAGATTTATGAACCAGTTGTTTATGTTTCCCAGTTTCTAAAGACACTATACCTATACGATCCTTTGTGGTTTTGTCATATGTTGTAATAAGTGTGCTTCAATTTTGAAGTATTAACAATGTTTGTAAAGGATTGGTCGTTATAAGATCAGACCACTACATTCATGTTAGGTTTTCCTCTATGGATTCGGTAATTGGATGAAGCTATATTGACTATTACATGATTAATGCCTATATTAAATCCCCCAAATATTGGCTCCATCACACGACGTTCAACCAAAAAAACTCTATATCTTCATTGCATTATGTTAAACTTCATGATATGCGGCCCATCATACATGAAATTACGCTTCTACTGTGGAGAATAATCTATAAGAAAAAATCTTGTTACATTAGAGCCATATCTATTAGAAAGCCCCGCCAAATTCAGGGGTTATTTATATAATATTAGGTAAAAACAAAATTCCCTTTCTTTATTAAGTAGATCCTTTTATTTTGAATCATTGATGATATATTAGTTTTCTTATTTTATTAATAAATATTATAGTAAAATCATTTCCCACTCCCCTATGTGTGTTCTAGATCTATATTAGAGATCATTGGAATATGATTCATTATCAATGAAACAACACTGATAGTGAATGATCCCCAAATAAAATATCAGGATATTCATAGGAATAGTATATATGAACTACAAGATGTTTTATTCATATACCTTGTTATATGTAGTGATGTATGGATAACATATATATGCCAAAATTTTAGTTATTATCAATCCACACATTCTCTTGGTGCCTCAAGCTTCATGTTGCGTGGTTTATCTGATTACTCACAACTAACATAGGGTTATATCATCTCACATACCGTTCATATTAGTGTAAATATCTCTCTATATAGTGTCTCATAGAATGATATTATATAGAAGAACAATTTATTCCATGTCAAATGATGTTAAATTGGATAAAATATGGTGTACACTCAAAAAACCTAAATTTTCATCAATTATACATTTATTGATCCCATTATTTCTTACATGAAATCCAGATGTATATATAATAACCCAAGAATATAGTTCTTATTTTCTGAAACACTGATATGATGAAAATTATACCATTTATATCATAGTGTTTAGGTCTTCCTATGTATTTATGATCTCCTCAAAACCGTTTATTTGGGTGGAATAATATTCAATTTCTATTTAGTCAACGGTAAACTATGAAACAAACTATTCAATGTGGCATTAAATTAAAGTGCATCTTGTATAGTACATTCTAAGAGGCCATAAAAATATTTTTAAGGGTGTATATCATATGAAATCTAACTATTCAAGGTGATATATTTGATGTGACCCATAGTAAAAAAATATTTTCTTATGTTTGATCTTTATCTATATAACTGAATGTACCCCAAATTTGAAAGATCTATCCTATTTTGGGAGTTATATTTTTTTGTGATGTTATGAGTATAATTGTTTTTTCAATTAAATTGTTTTATTGACCAATAAGAAGAATAATTCTATATCCCTACATATGATATAGATATATAAAGGAAACATAAATTATAAGAACTATATGGAAATAATTTTTCGTGACATGGGATATGTAGTAATTCCTTGAGTCTCTATTATTTTACTAGCCCCAAATCATAATAACGTTACTCTAGTTATATAGTTTATCTCCAATAGTTAGGGGAATCATGGAAATCATTTATCAAATATTGTTAGTAAGAATCATATGTATATATTGACTTATAATTTACATGAGTTTTTTTTGAAATTTTATAAATTATTTTCAACAACAGACGTAGAGACAACAAGTGATTCCAAGCCCTGTTGTGCCTGGAATAAATGATTAAAATATATTTAATATATTTAATAGCATTCATGCATCATTTTTAAGAAAATGATAAATAACATATAAATTGAGGCGTGGATCTAAAATCTATGTTCCCTGTTTATTTTTGAATGTGGGATTTACCATAGGTGTGACATAACCATTGTGAGTGTAGGTCATTTGTATAAATTTTATTAGAGGCGTAGAAATAAATAAAATTATTACATAAAATTATTTTTTAATTTCATTTATATAGTGACCTAAAAAAAATTATAAATATATATTCAGGGTGAATTAATAGGTTTGTCTCCTAAAACCTAGAGTTCTGTAGGAACATTTGAGAGATAACGAATGAGTTTTTATACACAGATGACAACCAAATAAGAGATTAATGGCCAGTGTGAGATATTATCAAAGGATCATTCCAATGAAAATGAAACAATATCATTCTTCAGTAGTGATATATCGAAATTGAGGTAATACATTTTTTTATGTTAGATTAATTCAACGATCTTATTTTCTATCATGAATGTGAATCATCTGACCAATAGATTGGTTCAAAGACTGGTCATCTGGTGGGATGGGATTATTTGAGATGAATTTATTTGGATAATTACTCAGTGATTATCTATTATTTGTTTTTATTGTGATAGTGAAAAATTGAGGACAAAAAATACAATATCTGAGCTATGGTCCTCATGTTTTTGGTTTTTCATTTCCACGTAATTCGTTATTTGTCATTGGAACTATTAATTCGAACCATGGTTCTACATACCCTGATGAATTGATCATTGAGCACCCATTTTTTATTGAAATGATAAAATATCATAAATCTATCAGAGATAGGTTGCGATATTGGTGAAATGATGTGATTCAGGATGAATCAGAGGGTTTTTGATACCTGGTTTCACATTTTTTCAGCACACAATTAGGGAAAAATTTATTTTTCTTTTTTGAATAGATTTGATGACAGGAACATGTTTCTTGTCCACATTGTGGCTTTGATGAGGATATTCTAGATTTTCCTAGAATGTTGACAATTTTATCGAAGGCTGTAGGAACATTAATAAACATGGAAACAAGTTCTAGGAATATTAAAAATTTCTTTCTACTTATTGTGTAATGATTATCCATACGATTCATGGGCCCCTTTTACTGGAATCTAGGGTTTTATCGAAGGATTAATGTTTCATAAGATATTTGACATGGTCACACATAATTTTATCTATCCCTAGTAACTTGGTGTGTACCTCATTGGATACACATGGACTTTTTGTAACACACCATGTACTCCCCTATATAGACACGACCGGGAAACTTTCATAGGATAAGTTGTGTACTGGTACATGGGAATAGTACATGGGTATCCAAAACACCATGTACTGTTACATGGACACGACCATGAGACATGGTACATTTACATGGGAATCACCTATTGTTAAGGGACATGGCTTGTAATCCTTCTACACACTATTTAATTTCTGATACTTTACTTGGTGACATTGCCCCTATATATTGGGGAAGTTTTCATAAGGTGCATGCCCCATATAATTCCTCGAAGTATTAGTATCAAATCACATCATACACATATGAAAACTATCCCTTCAACAATAAATATTCGATGTAATTGTTTGAATCATTTTTTTAGGACCAGAGTGATATCCACTAATCCTCTTCGTTCCCTAGGTGGTGTTCTTGATATCTTCTTGACCAATAATACACGTTTGTTTGTCCTATAATTAGTAGGTTAATTATGATATAATAATAGGTATAAACCATGGCATTGAGATTGATTATAATATATATATTTAATCTCATCAAACTATCAATATGTAATTATAATGGTGATACCTGATGAGCATTAGCTCTTGGACGGACATTATTACTACTTGTATAATGAGGAATGTGTTCTCATAAATGAGTGTATTTTGAATCTCCACGATGGAAAACTATGATGGTATTACTCCTATAATTAATCTTTATATTACATGTATTTCTTTAGTATATCCAGATATTAATTATATATATGTATTGTAGACATATTCCTATATAGAGATGAAGATATTCTATTGTTGTATTCTTTGTGGTTGTAGGGTGTCCAACTGATTATTTTTACACTCACCCAAATATAGGATTTTCATTAACATGTCATGTATTTTTTATATTATAATCCATTTGATAGTTTCCATGATATGCCAGGAATAGGCTGTTCATTGAGATAACAGAGTGACAGATCTGTGTTCTTGAAGCTTTCTAATTTCAATCCCCAATATCACGTTCTGGATAGGCTTGTTTTTATATTCATTGTTGTGGTATTTTTTTTATCTCATTTTAAATATAGTTACATCGTACCATACTCTAGTTGTGTGATTGAGGGGTATTCAATCATGGTTGTTCATTTATTTTACATTTCATCACTGCATAGTCCATGAGATGTGTATGTGTGTACAGGTACCTAGTATAAGGCCTCACATTCTAGTGGTATGCATACTCAGTGTTAGTCACTATCCCCACTCCTATTGGAGCAGTGATTGGGTTGTCATAGAAAGGGCCCCATTAGATGGGTAATGATAGATTAGTATCAGAGTAATCAATTTATACTTTATAACCTGAATATGTGATATTGCTTTGGGGAAACAATGTTAATTGTTTCATGTTTTGATTTTAGGCCATGAACTCATGTATTGGTGTGGTGGTAAACATATTCATACACCAGGACTCTAATCAGCATCATTTCAACTTGGTACCTGAGGACACAAGTATCAAGAAAAAATGAAACATGGATCATATTCCTATATGTTGTGGTTTCCATGTTTTTACTGAGCCATATCTCTAAATATACTCATAAATAATGGTACATGTTGATTAATTTTATAATGTCTCTATGGATTATTCCAACATTGATCCAACAGTCATGTCCTAACAGTATTCTACTAAAAGAAGAGGTTTCGATATAGGGGCCGGTTCCATCGATGCTACCTCTATGTGGTGAACCATCAATACAACCACCTACTGAACAATAGATGGTACCCATAGTGCGAGAGGATGAGGTGTGAATGATGAACACACTTAATGAGTATCATTGAGAGAGACCGTTAAGGTAATGAGTCCAGCTTAACACATAGGTGGAAGATTCTGTTTCTTAAGGCGGTGACCCTATTTTTTGATCTAGTCATGACACTAGATGATTAGATGGTGGTCCTAGAGGCCATCCATCTCCATTGCCCAAAAATATTATGGTTCTGGTTACTGACCCGGTCTTATAAAGAAGAAACTATTTTGTGGATAAGTATTGATTTACTTTTCAAATAGAGTTTCAATATAACAGTATTTGGTTATATATGATTCCAGTAGCTTCTTCAGCTCTAATAGGGTAGCATGATAGAAGATGAGTATTCATAGAGGTTTACTAACCTCTATAGGTACTCACTAAATATTTGTAATGGACCGGACCCCTCCGGTCCATTCCTTTGTTGAAATCGATGTGGTCAACACGGCGCGCGTAACAATGATAATTATTAATGATAAAAACGAAGAAGAATTTATAAAAAAATTAAAAGATGATTTGTCAGTTTATTATATTAAATAATAAAGATGGTGATATAAAGTGTGTGATTAATTAAATTAAAAGGGGTTTTAATCCTAAATAAGAATTTAAAAAAATAAGGCATTTAGTTTAATATTAATTGAGAAATTTTTGGAATTAAATTATAATAATAGTAATAGGTGTTGTGTTATTAATAGTATTCATAATATTAATGAGAAATTAATAAAATGAGTTATGATATTTATTGAAAACAAATAAATAAAGATGCACAATGGAAGCATGGTGGTGCATTAATAAAATTAAAGGTGAGTTCGTTATTATTATTATGTTAAATAATAATAATAATGGTGGTGTAAAAATATGTTTGGTTTATTAAATTGAATGAATTTAATTTAATAAAAGTGGTTTCAATTTAATCAGTGTGAAATAAAAATAAATAGAATTAAATAATTAAATTGACGGATGTTACGCGACATTGATGTGGCATGGTTGGATTCAGATATCCAACGTGGTGGTTTAATGTAGTCAATACGATGAGCATAAATAATATTGTTATTAAAAATAATAACAGTGATGAGTTAATAAAATAAGTTGATGAATTGTTGTTATTATTGAAAAACAATAAATAACAATGATGAAGTAAAACTATGTGTGAAAGGTTAATGAAATTAAATGTATTAAAAAGGGGTTGAATATGTAAGTTATATTAATTTTTGTTTTGACTTTTAATTCAATTAAATGAAATAGTTTTGAGTCGCATGGAATTATTTTAGTTTAATATGAGAATAATTATAGTAATCCAATTTCATGGGATTAAATTAGAACATTAATGATGGGTGTTATTATTAATTTTATTAATAATAACATTAAAGGAGATTGGAGAGAGAAAGGGTTAAAGGAAATAAAGATTTTAAAAAAATTAATGCAATAAAACAAATAAGTTAAATTAAAAAGGAAATCAATAAGGGGTGGGGCGTGGTTGACATGGAGCAAAGGAGGCGCCACTTTTGTGGTGGCGTGGGATTGAGGAGGTTCTTTTGTAAGTCATTATTATTATATATTATAATAATGATTATAAGGTATTAATGGGAATAAAATTAAAAGAGAAATAAATGTATAAGGAGGGAGTGTTTGTTTCCAACGTGAAAGAGACCAAATCTAAATAAATAAGTAATTATAATAATAATAAAATATTATTATTATTATTTTGGGTGATCAAAACTTAAAAAGTCTATAACTTCTTCATATGGTGTCAGAATGACGAACCGTCAGCGGCAGTGTAATCCTGTAATTAAGACGGTCATTTTAAGACCAGTGATGGATACCTTTTTATGAGTTATGTCTCGGGTCAACGAAACACACATATTAATAAAATTGACGTTATTATTAAAACGTGTGGCAACCGCGTGACGTGTCGTGTGTTGACCAGTCAAAACGCGTAACGGGTGTACGGTAACACCGTGTATTCATCAATACACGCTACATACTGTTTTACCTATTCGTTGCCTATATAAGAAAGGGTCGCGGATTATTTCCAGACCAATCACTTCTTCTTCACACGACGACAATCTTGGATGATCAAGAAGTCTTCCTCCTCTAACTTCTTTGTCCGAGCTCCGAATTACGATCTGTCATCGGCCACAGGATCGTAGCGACGAGACGAAGCTTCTAAGCCCGGACTTGTCACCTTTCCTTCCAGCCTTCCTTCTCCAGCTTCCATCCTAGGAGGCGTTTGTCGGGTTTGGCGAAGGCGGAGGACACCGAAGGACGTCATCTGAAGCGGCGTGATCGGGACCTTTTGAGGTAGGGATCTCACCTTTGTCTCTCTAATTTGTGTATCATGTGTGGCGGATATCCTTTTTTTTCATGAGAAATGGTTGAACCTTTAAATAAAGATAATAACTGGTTAAAGAATGGGGTTGGGAAGTTAGTGATTGTTGTTACCTTACTTTTTATATCCTGTGATATTATATTTTTGAATTGAATGAGCTTTTACCTACTGAAAATCACAGTCGTTGGGGGCCTTTGCTTACGCAATTAAATGTTTCCCCCTCCTTCTGTATTTTTCTTATGGATGGAAACTTCATGAAATGTGGAAATTGGTTAATCACGTAAAGTTGACTTTTTAAATGAAAATCTAGAACCCTTGTGTGATCACCCCGGTTGAACCAAAATGGAATAATGAACATGTGGGTGTTGTCTTGGTTACGTGGCATGTGTTGGGGGTGTTTTGTGGGATGTTGTGGTGTGGGTGAGCAGCGGGGCTGCGACGTTTGGGTGGTGATCTTATTGGAATGGTTGATGGTGGAAACGTAGAGGTGTGAAATGTTTTTTAAACGATGGGGTTGAAATGGGAATTGGTAGGTTGTGGAAAATGCCTTTATTTATTAAAAGTGTTTTTATTATGAAAAGTGTTTTGAAGTAAAAAAGGTGTTTTCAAATGCGGAAATGTTTTGTGTGTGGAAAGGGTTTTATGTGTGGAACTTTGAAATAAATAAATGATGGAATGTTGTATGGTTGTGATAATCTTTTGTAAATGAAATGGCATGTGGTTGCTTGCGTTTTACCTAACCTTGGTTGTGGATGGAAGGGATATGTTTGTGAAAGGTTTTGTATGGATGATAGTTTCCCAGTAGTAATAATTTGTTAAACCATTGCATGAAACATGAAAACCTAAATGGGGTTGGGGGATGATTGTTTGGTTGTTGATGCATGCTTCGTGGTAGCAGTGCCGAGGAACATGCTCAGTTTCTCTTTTTAAGAAGCCATAGGTTGGGCTGTGTGTTTGGTATATGTATATATATAATTGTATCTTTGTGTTTTGTCCCACCACACCCATGTCAAGCACCTAGTGCCGAACACTCCCATTTTATGGGAGAGGGTGGTCCCCCTTAGTTACTAGCTCTTTCCTGCTCCTTCTTCCATAGGTTATGATGGATTGAGGTGAACTTACACCCAAGACTCTTCGGGTAGGTCTCGGAGGCTGTGATGGCTTGAGGCGACCTTTAGCCCAAGACTCTTCGGGTAGGCTTACCGTTCCCAAGAACCTTCGGGATGAGGCCCAGGTGTCTGTGGGCGAGTTAGTGGTTGTGGCCCAGGTGTGTGCGGGCGAGATGCGTGGTTGTGAGGCCCAGGTGTGTGCGGGCGAGATGCGTGGTTGTGAGGCCCAGGTGTGTGCGGGCGGGATGCGTGGTTTGGCCCAGGTGTGTGCGGGTGGGAAGAGTGTGGTAGCGTCAGGACGTTTTCCGTTAGGAAGAGCAGCATCTAATTAAGTGGGAAATGGTGCGGGGTACCCAATAATTTTGTTCTATATATATATACTAAACTTTTTTGTGTTACTTGGTGAGTGTGACCAGTGAGGATGGGTGGATAGTTTTTCCTTGTTAGTTTCTGGTTCTTCTATTTTCTGACGGGACCTTAGGGTGTCTCCCCACTTGTGCACGAGAGCTTTAGGTTTCCCTACTGAGTATACTTGTATGCTCACCCTACGTTTACTTTCTGGTTTCCAGGAGGACTACCAGGGCCGTGCGGGACCCTACTAGTCAGGCAGTTAGAGTTGTTGCAGTTGTTGTTCTCTTGTTTTCTTTGGCATTGTACTTTTGAGCTTCCTTGTACTTGTACCTTGTTATAAAAATTGTTTAAACAAGCATGTGGACTTGGTTTTGGTTTATTTATATACACTTGTTCTTTTCCCTTTTTGTGGTTGACTTGTCCTATTTCCCGATCCAAAATAATAAAAAGGGTAATTCCTCCCATATTTGTGAAAACTCATACCCTTGGTGCTAGTCACCAACCCGGGGCCTACTGGAGGCGGGACTCGGGGGTCATTATCTCCCTTTCACCATTGCCAGCTCAGGAGGGGCATCTTTTGTGGGAGGGGGTCGTGACAGAATGGCATCAGAGGCTGATGGTTGAGAGATAGGATGGAGTCTGGAGTTAGGCACAGTGAGGATTGCATGGGATGGTAGGGCAACCATGTTCGTTAATCTTGGTGCGTGACATAGGCCATGGAAGACCGGCTAGGACACGGGATTTTAGGGCCCCCCGTGATCCTATGCAAGGACTCTGAGCCTACCGAACGACCAAGTGAGACTATATTGATTGCAGGGTAGAGACCCTAGGGAAGGTAGATGCATCATCATGTTTGTGTTTTACTTGATTTGGGTGTTCTGGGAAAGAAATTGAAATAAAATGATAATTAAAACTTTGAGTTTTTCCATACTACTTGGGCTTTGGTGATCCTTGTTTACCGTACATCTATGGCACTTGGACGTTAACAGAAATGCATAGGAGTGGGACTCGGACAATTTCATGCAACAGAAGTGGCAACCCCAGCAAGGCGAAAGATCGAGAGAGATGTTTCATGTTTTACTTAAATGCTCTCGTTTATGTTTTGTTTAAATCTAGGAGCATCACACTCAATTGTTGAAACTAATTCTCGCCCATGCTTTGGGCCTGGACCTTGTTTTTCATGAGTCTATAATGGTATGTTGTTTCCCACTTTTCTTTAAATGTATGTGAAGAGCCCTATCATGTGGGGAGGGGAAGACCTAATCCCTAATCGAGACGCATTAATGTGGATGCAATTTAACCCGTGCTGGCGAGTCAGTGCCGCCTAAAGCGGATAATATCTCAACATGGGAGAAGGAATTCCTCAAGCCATGTGTTTGGGCAGTGTGTGGGTTGTACTCTGTTGGGTGTAGTATAAGTTGAAAAAAAACCTAATATATGGGAATGGAAAAACCTGATCCTTAATCAACATGCATTAATGAGGATGCGATTAAACCCGTGCAGGTGAGTCAGTGCCGCCTAAAGCGGATAGTATCTTGACATAGGAGAGGGAATTCCTAACTCATAGAGTTGTCGGTTGTTTCTTGTTATGACAAGAGCCCTAAGAGGTATGTTGCAGAGTGGTTGTTTGCATTCTTTCTTTTTCTTGGTTGGTTTTTAATTCTCGAGGACGAGAATGTTTTAAGAGGTATCTGATGTAATGGACTGGACCCCTCCGGTCCATTCCTTTGTTGAAATCGATGTGTTCAACACGGCGCGCGTAACAATGATAATTATTAATGATAAAAACGAAGAAGAATTTATAAAAAAATTAAAAGATGATTTGTCAGTTTATTATATTAAATAATAAAGATGGTGATATAAAGTGCGTGATTAATTAAATTAAAAGGGGTTTTAATCCTAAATAAGAATTTAAAAAAATAAGGCGTTTAGTTTATTATTAATTGAGAAATTTTTGGAATTAAATTAGAATAATAATAATAGGTGTTGTGTTATTAATATTATTCTTAATATTAATGAGAAATTAATAAAATGAGTTATGATATTAATTGAAAACAAATAAATGAAGATGCACAATGGAAGCATGGTGGTGCGTTAATAAAATTAAAGGTGAGTTCGTTATTATTATTATGTTAAATAATAATAATAATGGTGGTGTAAAAATATGTTGGGTTTATTAAATTTAATGACTTTAATTTAATAAAAGTGGTTTCAATATAATCAGTGTGAAATAAAAATAAATAGAATTAAATAATTAAATTGACAGATGTTACGCGACATTGATGTGGCATGGTTGGATTCAGATATCCAACGTGGTGGTTTAATGTAGTCAATACGATGAGCATAAATATTATTGTTATTAAAAATAATAATGGTGATGAGTTAATAAAATAAGTTGATGAATTGTTGTTATTATTGAAAAACAATAAATAACAATGATGAAGTAAAACTATGTGTGAAAGGTTAATGAAATTAAATGTATTAAAAAGGGGTTGAATATGTAAGTTATATTAATTTTTGTTTTGACTTTTATTTAAATTAAATGAAATGGTTTTGAGTCGTATGGAATGATTTTAGTTTAATATGAGAATAATTATAGTAATCTAATTTCATGGGATTAAATTAGAACATTAATGATGGGTGTTATTATTAATTTTATTAATAATAACATTAAAGGAGATTGGAGAGAGAAAGAGTTAAAGGAAATAAATATATAAAAAAAATTAATGCAATAAAACAAATAAGTTAAATTAAAAAGGAAATCAATAAGGGGTGGGGCGTGGTTAACATGGAGCCAAGGAGGCGCCACTTTTGTGGTGGCGTGGGATTGAGGAGGTTCTTTTGTAAGTCATTATTATTATATATTATAATAATGATTATAAGGTATTAATGGGAATAAAATTAAAAGAGAAATAAATGTTAAAGGAGGGAGTGTTTGTTTCCAACGTGAAAGAGACCAAATCTAAATAAATAAGTAATTATAATAATAATAAAATAATATTATTATTATTTTGGGTGATCAAAATTTAAAAAGTCTATAACTTCTTCATATGGTGTCGGAATGACGAACCGTCAGCGGCAGTGTAATCCTGTAATTAAGACGGTCATTTTAAGACCAGTGATGGATACCTTTTTATGAGTTATGTCTCGGGTCAACGAAACACACATATTAATAAAATTGACGTTATTATTAAAACACGTGGAAACCGCGTGACATGTCTTGTGTTGACCAGTCAAAACGCGTAACGGGTGTACGGTCACACCGTGTATTCATCAATACACGCTGCATACTGTTTTACCTATTCGTTGCCTATATAAGAAAGGGTCGCGGATTATTTCCAGACCAATCGCTTCTTCTTCGCACGACGACACTCTTGGATGATCAAGAAGTCTTCCTCCTCTAACTTCTTTGTCCGAGCTCCGAATTACGATCCGTCAGCGGCCACAGGATCGTCGCGACGAGACGAAGCTTCTAAGACCGGACTTGTCACCTTTCCTTCCGGCCTTCCTTCTCCAGCTTCCATCCTAGGAGGCGTTTGTCGGGTTTGGCGAAGGCGGAGGACACCGAAGGACGTCGTCGGAAGCGGCGTGATCGGGACCTTTTGAGGTAGGGATCTCACCTTTGTCTCTCTAATTTGTGTATCATGCGTGACGGATATCCTTTTGTTTTCATGAGAAATGGTTGAACCTTTAAATAAAGATAATAACTGGTTAAAGAATGGGGTTGAGAAGTTAGTGATTGTTGTTACCTTACTTTTTATATCCTGTGATATTATATTTGTGAATTGAATGAGCTTCTACCTAATGAAAATCACAGTCGTTGGGGGCCTTTGCTTACGCAGTTAAATGTTTCCCTCTCCTTCTGTATTTTTCTTATGGATGGAAACTTCATGAAATGTGGAAATTGGTTAATCAGGTAAAGTTTACTTTTTAAATGAAAATCTAGAACCCTTGTGTGATCACCCCGGTTGAACCAAAATGGAATAATGAACATGTGGGTGTTGGCTTGGTTACGTGGCATGTGTTGGGGGTGTTTTGTGGGCTGTTGTGGTTTGGGTGAGCAGCGGGGCTGTGACGTTTGGGTGGTGATCTTATTGGAATGGTTGATGGTGGAAACGTGGAGGTGTGAAATGTTTTGTAAACGATGGGGTTGAAATGGGAAGTGGTTGGTTGTGGAAAATGCCTTTATTTATGAAAAGTGTTTTGATTATGAAAAGTGTTTTGAAGTAAAAAGGTGTTTTCAAATGCGGAAATGTTTTGTGTGTGGAAAGGGTTTTATGTGTGGAACATTGAAATAAATAAATGATGGAATGTTGTATGGTTGTGATAATCTTTTGTAAATGAAATGGCATGTGGTTGCTTGCGTTTTACATACCCTTGGTTGTGGATGGCCGGGATATGTTTGTGAAAGGTTTTGTCTGGATGATAGTTGCCCAGTAGTAATAATTTGTTAAACCATTGCATGAAACATGAAAACCTAAATGGGGTTGGGGGATGATTTTTTGGTTGTTGATGCATGCTTCGTGGTAGCAGTGCCGAGGCACATGCTCAGTTTCTCTTTTTAAGAAGCCATAGGTTGGGATGTGTGTTTGGTATATGTATATATATAATTGTATCTTTGTGTTTTGTCGCACCACACCCATGTCAAGCACCCAGTGCCAAACACTCCCATTTTATGGTAGAGGGTGTTCCCCCTTAGTTACTAGCTCTTTCCTGCTCCTTCTTCCATAGGTTATGATGGCTTGAGGTGACCTTACACCCAAGACTCTTTGGGTAGGTCTCAGAGGCTGTGATGGATTGAGGCGACCTTTAGCCCAAGACTCTTCGGGCAGGCTTACTGTTCCCAAGAACCTTCGGGATGAGGCCCGGGTGTCTGCGGGTGAGTTAGTGGTTGTGGCCCAGGTGTGTGCGGGCGAGATGCGTGGTTGTGAGGCCCAGGTGTGTGCGGGCGAGATGTGTGGTTGTGAGGCCCAGGTGTGTGCGGGTGGGATGCGTGGTTTGGCCCAGGTGTGTGCGGGAGGGAAGAGTGTGGTAGCGTCAGGACGTTTGCCGTCAGGAAGAGCAACATCTAATTAAGTGGGAAATGGTGTGGGGTACCCAATACTTTTGTTCTATATATATATATACTAAACTTGTTTGTGTTACTTGGTGAGTGTGACCAGTGAGGCTGGGTGGATAGTTTTTCCTTGTTAGTTTCTGGTTCTTCTGTTTTCTCATGGGACCTTAGGGTGTCTCCCCACATGTGCACGAGAGCTTTAGGTTTCCCTACTGATTATACTTATATTCTCACCCTACGTTTACTTTCAGGTTTCCAGGAGGACTACCAGGGCTGTGCGGGACCCTACTAGTAGGGCAGTTGTAGTTGTTGCAGTTGTTGTTCTCTTGTTTTTTTGGCTTTGTACTTTTGAGCTTCCTTGTACTTGTACCTTGTTATAAAAATTGTTTAAACATGCATGTGGACTTGGTTTGGTTTTATTTATATATACTTGTTCTTTTCCCTTTTTGGTGGTTTAATTGTCCTATTTCCCGATCCAAAATAATAAAAAGGGTAATGCCTCCCATATTTGTGAAAACTCATACCCTTGGTGCTAGTCGCTAACCCGGGGCCTACTGAAGGTGGGACTCGGGGGTCATTATCTCCCTTTCACCATTTCCAGCTCAGGAGGGGCATCTTTGTTGGGAGGGGGTTGTGACAATATTGTTTATCAGAAGTACTTATGAGATCATATCTATGACTGAGAAATATGTAGAGATATCCAATATAGTGTAATCCATCCATGTATTACTACATAATATTGGGTTTTAGAGGGAGACATTGTGGTTCAGTGCTTCTTGGTAGAGAGTATAAAGCTAATGGTTAACGAGAGTGGGCATATATGAGGATGGACCTCGATAGAAGGTTACAGACATTAGTCCTAGTGACCAAGTCATGCACTATGTTTTAGGATAAGGTTATAGGATGAAGGATTTATGGTTTAGGGATCATATAATTGGTCTAGTCAACCATGGGAGGTCTAGTGTGACTCATGTGATGATATGGAAAATCATTAATGAGATTGTATGTCTCACCGAATGGGTGAAAGGGACACCCTAGATGAGAGGTTGAGGTAGAGACATCCGCCAGATCAAGTAGATACACAAGGAAGTAGACATGTAAGAGGATATGGGTCAGCAACATGGTAGGTAGATGCTTTGTAGTTTTACCCCCACCACTACTTGGCAGTCCCCACGAGGCTCAGGGAGCTATAGGTTAAGGCTAGGGATAGATTTAGGCAGCCAAAGCATATAATTCAGAGGCTCCGAGAATGATTTGAGATATAATATGTGTCTTTTATAACTATTATATCATACTAATAAACATAGTCTCTAGTCATACCTTTATTTCCAAATTTCATTCTTGAGATATAGAGATTCTAGTTTACCCCACTACATGACCTTTGTGATTAAATATTCATACTAGACATATATCAGCAATAACATAATTTTAAAAATAGTGTGACATGAATCATTGAGGTGAGGGGTGTTGTTTGGATATATTTTTAGTTACGATAAAGCCTTATGATGACATCCTTGGTGTGGACTTGTTTTCCCTAGTTCATGCCTATATTGACTCTTTTAGGCAGAGAATTTGGAGTGTCTATAGTGACAAAACCTGGTTATCCTTTTTCAGTTAAAATAAACCCCATGCGGGATAAGATGGACTCATACATAGAATGGTGAAACTAATTACTCATTAATAGGATAGAATAACCCTTCGTGTAGTGGATATTATGAGTTATCAGTTTCTAGTAGTGGTGGCACAGTATGAGTACATCTTCCCTGAGGAATTTAAAGTTTTCCCCCTATATGAGAGATATAATTTTTCATTGATCTAAACCATGGGAAGACACTGGTATCTATACCATCTTACCAAATAGATACCACATAACTTCAAAATATGAGGTTGCTATTAGTGGACTAGAGGAGTATAGCATTTGTTAGACATGGTGTTTCACCCTAGGAGGCCCCAATGTTATTTTAATAGAATGAGGAATAGATCTTGGGGATATCTGTGGACTTTCAATGCCTGATCTAAGTGATCATGAATAATACTTATCAACTAATAGTTATCGATGATCTCTTGGATTTGTTAGGAGGGGAAGGATGGTTCTCAATCGATGACCATAGACCAGGTTATAACTAGTTATGTGTACAGGATAAGGATATACTAAGGATAAAATTCAAATGTTTTTACAATCAGTATGAGTACTTTTTGATTCCCTTTGTCATGATGAACACCGTAGATGTGTTCATTGGAATCATGAACTAGATATTTTAGCCTTTCGTAGAATATATCATTGTAGTCTAAATGGATTATATCTCTATATACATGGTGTATAAGGTAAAGTACATGAGTAACATGGGTATGGTTTTGGATTAACTCTTATAATACTTGAATTACAGAAATCACACGAAGTGTTAATGTTTTATTCTAGTTGATGAATTTCTGGGACATTTTTTCTCATTAGATGGAGTGAAATTAGACCTGACCAAGGATGAGGTAGTGTTTTCTAGTGAGCCGCCAAAGAGCATGAAGGATGTTCAAAGGTTCATTAGGATGGAAGGATATTACTAGTGTCTCATACATGTCTTCTCTCGAATATCTAATATCATGACAACATTGAACCAAAAGGGGTAACCTTTCATGTTGAACGAGTGAGACCATAAATATTTATATCAATTAATGTATAAATTGATGATCACCCTAATGGTGAGACTTATATATGAGGTTGTCAAGTACGTAGTGTTTTTTGATGAATCTTGAACTGGGCTTTGTAGTGTTCTAATGTAGGGGAATGTGTAGATTGTCCATGGTTCACATCAGTTGATAACACATTAAAAGAGCTATGTGACCCGTGATATTGATATTGGAGTAATTGTATTATAAATAATGATGTGGAAATAATACCATATGGGAAATCATTTCATTATCTATTATAATCGTAAGAGTTTCAATTTTATCATTTTCTATTAATATATTAACATCAAATAGTGGTTGTGGATTGAGTTCCTATAGGATTAGGACTTTATAATTTTTTATACTATTGGGAGGGGGAACATGGTTGAAGTTTCTATTATCATGAGACATTTTTCACATTTATTTAATGAGGTTTCAGGTTAGTTTCCGTCATTACAATTATCCTTTTTTCTATAAGGATGGAGAATATTACCTCCCATAGATGGTTGTCACCCCTCCTCTCATGCAGTATGTCAGGGAGCAGCATATTGTGGATACCTATTTTGAGACACAACATACCATGATATATACATGATATAATCTTGATTTATTTCCCAATGGTAGAGAGAATTTTGTTCTATTTAGAGGGAGCACGATGGTTCTAGTGATGTTGCTGGAGGAGGATTTGAAGGGAATTTCATAGTTTTCATTTGGTGGTACATCCAGGTGAGTTAATATTGTACTAGGTACTCCAATGTCATTTTTGGAGGCCTTTAATGAGGAATGATTTTGGAGGGTTTATCTCTTCAGGACTTACTTTTTAGAAAGTGAAGTATGAGCATAACATTCTAGTAGGTTTAGCTCAACCCCTTGAGGTTCCATTGTTCATGTTAGATGAGATATCCATAGAATTTGTGAAGGTCTTACCACATTATCCAAGGGACATATTTCCTATGGGTGATCGTAGAACAAATTACCATCTCAGCACACTATAGAGCTATTCTAGAGCAAGGATTAGTAAGGAGCTTGGGATGCTTAATGTGCATGAGATAATATGAATCCATTTTGTTCAATCAAAAATCTTTTCTATCTTTTATTCTTGTTTAACTTCCAATTCGATAATAGTATTTTATGATTAATTTGGGAATCAATTACACTTGAGAAAAATGTTTCACCCCCAAACTGAAACCCAAATAGAGCAGACCATTCAGGTTTTGGAGGACATTTTGCGAGCATTCATGTTGATCTTTGGAAAAGGGTGGGAGGACCACCTAGAATGGTGTTTTATTTGTACAAAAAATTCTACCATTCCACCATCCACATGGAACAATTTCATGATTTTTATGAGAAGCCATGTTGGTCACTTCTTCTCTAGACAGACCCATGGTAATCATCACTAGTAGTCTTAGAGTTGGAATGATCTACAAACAAGATTTTTCAAAAAAAAAACAGGAGTAGTTTAAGACTTTTAAAATCCACTATATGTATTATCTGTATAGGCAATGGAGGCGTCTGATGTTCGATTATGTAGACCATTTGTTCCTATGAGTTTCAAATCTACGTTGACTATAAATATTTTTATGGGGTGGAAGCTATATCTATTAGTATTTGGTCCTTTATAGATACTATCTAGAGTAGTATTGTTAGATTAATGCTTAAGTCTACCACAAGAGTTTCACCGGGTACATGATTTCATTATTTTTTCTTAATTGTGGAGGTATGTGCATGATCCATCACACATTATCAATTGGGAAATAAAAACATCAAAGATGGATCTAAATTTTCTGTGTACTTGATAGAGATTTAGGATAAAAGGGAGAGGCTCATCCATAGGTGATCAATTAAATTTGTATGATTCTAGTTGAATCATTGGAATGTCCAAGAGAGAACATGGTAGAAGGATGATAAGATTCATTCTTTGTCGTTTTGGGGCCTAATTGTATTTATTTTAATTTCCCCCATAGATGGTCTTCTCCTTCACTTGCCTTGTACTGTGGGGATTTATGTCCTTTTGGCATAGTACGAGAACGACCAGGATTTGGTTGGGAATAGTGAGACTAGAATGAATGTGGTGTCTTCCTGACGCTTTGGGATATTAGTCTGAATTATTACATTAAGGGAGTTTTTTAGACTCGGTGTGTTGGGATAGTATTTGTCCATTGGTCCATTTTTGAACTTCCTACCGTACTAGGGTAGTAGAATTTATTTGTATTCATTATTGGTTGTTCAATTGTATTACATATCAACATTATATAGTCTTGGCGATGTGTGCGTGTGTATATGTACATTGTCTATAGCCTTCCATTTTAGTGACATTCCTACAAGCCTCTAGTCTCTATCCCCAATCCTAATAGAGGATGGATTGGGAATTTGTGACATGGGCCCCATTGGGATGGGACATGATAGTTTTGGTCCTTTTCAAATGACTATAAATTATATAACAATTTCTCATTTCATACAAATTTATAATTAACAGAATATGGTTCATCTCAAATGTCATCAAACATCTTAGAGTGGTATCCCCCATGTGAAAATATTTCCCTATTTGAGATCTAGATCCATGTATTGATGAATGATATAATAGACACTACATAAGGGTAAAATTACTATTTAAAAATATGGATCATGGTGTTCATATACCTATATTAATATTTGTCTATGTTATAAGATTATTTCTATCCCTTGTCATTTGGATTCTTCTACTTTCAACCTCATATCAATATTCATAAATGAAACCTCCATATATTCGATCTAGATTAATTCTGTTTCTACCCATAATAATTACAAATATCATTATTCATATTATCTGAGGTAACATAGTGATGTCTAAAAAATATATTATGGACTTAGTTTCAATTATTCATCCTTATCTATTATACAAAAATAAAATATATATGGGTATTTTCTTTAGGAATGTTTCTAACTTTCACATGGATGTTTCCTTCGATTTATCATACATTATGTCATATATGTTTTACACACCATAAAACATTCATTGGAAATCAATTATGATGTATTCAGAAATAACGGACCAATATTTCTTGATATGAATATATTCAATTAATATATATTTTTATAGACATCCATAATATGTACGTCCTAGAAGAGGTATCTATATATTATGGAGACAGTCTTCTATTCTCCTTATGTGTTTATAATATTGTAGTGGAACCCATAGTTAGAATTTATTTTAAAATCAATCCATAGAGTGTTAGTTACGTATATCCTTCTAAATTAAAAACTATCAGGGTATGTTTTACATCATCATCAATCCTCATTCAAAGGTGTTGGTTCACTCTTATATCTTTATCCCCGTATTGATTTTCATAAGAAACACTTATTATATGTCTTGTGAACATCATACTTAACAAAAAATAACTTCAATGAGATATAATACATTAGCATTTGGATCTGTAATATTTTCAGCTCATAAATTTTTTTATTATTTCAGTTCTATATCAACCTTTGATTCAAATAGTATGAACTTAAACTAGGTGAAATCCATTTTAAAATCATTTACACTAGAATCATCCTCCTTGATAACATCAACTATTTTTGTTATATCAATGATTATAATACCTATTTATATGGAAAAAATTGTATGCCCTAATACCCAATTAATATTTGATTAATGTTGTGAAAACATAGACAATAGTAATAATTGGTAGAAATTGAATGACTCTAAATTTTATGTGAAAGAGTTAGAAAACATGTAATGTCAAAAAAAAATATTGGGTGGCATGACTAGACGTCATGTTTTCTCTTACAAATTTATTACACTATATGGCTTAAAAAACATTAGTTTATGATATTAACAAGAAAGAAATCCTTATTTGTATTTTATCTTAGTTATATATATTTTTACATTTATATGAAAAGTAAAATCCATTTACATTTAGTGAAATGTTTTTTGTTTCATTCTATTGTGTTTGTTTAATGTCCTCATGGTGGATCTTATATTTTAATGGGAAAATAATAAATGTAAAATATAAGTATTAAATAGTTACTAACCCCATAAATGGTCAACTGTAGTATCCACTTCCACCTTATAATATTATCATTCCATACAATTGGATGACATGGAATGCAAGCCTATATTGAGCCTTTCATGTGAGAGTTCTATAAAGATACACAGAGTTCAAAACAAGCCTAACATAGTGTGGTACTAGGTAGGTGGAAAATAATATGTGATAGTGCATGTAGATGTAACATATCAAATAAATCATACTTCATGGGTAATAACATTATTCAATTCCAATCAGATGATAAAATTTGGAAAAGTGAGGTAGAGACACTATAAACATTCTGATATGACATTATCAACCACATGTTCTTATCTTCCTCTTATATAGAAAGGGTTTAGTTGACTACACGACTCTCGATTCTTCTATATGTTGTGCCAATAAATATATTGGACCACTATTCTTTTAGTCTTATAAAATCAAACTCGAACCATTTTCTAGTCGTGTAGAATAATATAATCAATAGTTCTTACATTGGTGTTGGATCACATTAAAGGTCTTTCTATCTTCAAATATGAAACATTGTGGATGGAGGATTAAGGTCAAGCCCAGACCGAAAACTCAAGAAATCCATTTTTACTATTTGAAGCTTAATTAATAAAATATAAATATTATAATTCATTAAGAGATCATCGAAGATCTATTATGAAGTTGTTTTATGCCCTAGGCATATATTATATAATTAGTTGAATCTTCGTGAAGCTGACCTGATGTTTAAATGCATCATTGAAATTCTATTCATGCCATAGAGTAGTTGTGTATTATATGGGAGATGTGAACATATATGGATATATATTTCCATGGGAAATATGTTATTTTCATGTGGAGTTCAATTAAGAGTTAATTTTAATTCAGCTATTTCATAAGGATTACTTTTACCATTACAAATATTTTTGGGGAATTAGTTTTTCCATTGGGGTATTCCTAATGTTGGGAGTATTTTGATTTTATAAGAAATAGATTGAAGGGAAATATATTATGTAATTCATTTATCTTTTCTCAGAATTATTATATATAGAGTATACAAATATTTGAATAATTTAGATTTAACCACAAGATGATATAACTCTGAACACATGAATTCATGGAAATGAAGAAGAACAATGTTCATTGATTGTGTTTACACTGGAAATCATTTTATTTTACGGGTGTTTCAATATAATATTTTAAAATATTGGTGATTATAATATTTTTATAGTGTCTAAATAAGGTTTTAAATGGATATTGGTGTATGAATTTTCTTCATTAAGTTGTTTTTTTACTACATAGTGAAGAGCTCCGCCACATGAGATGTAATTGATTTTCTTGAGTTCATGTAATGTATATTGGGGTTTTCTTCTATTATTTTTTATTATTGTGTAGTTCATTATTTTTTATTTCTTTTTTTTCATGTTTTATAATTGAATTGAGTTTAATCTTTATAACATCTTCACAATTGGAACTCTAAATTTAGTCAAGCATCATTAGAACTCTAAATTTATAATCATTAAATCAAATTTAATTTAATGACATAAGAAATAATTTATTGAAAAAGACACTATTTGATTGGGAGTAAAAAACCATAGATAATGACATGAAATAGATGAAATTTGTTCAATTTTATCTCTCCCAATTATTACTTATAGATTTTAGTTTTGGAATTGGTTTTTTTGGTATATTAATTTATACATGATTTTTTGTTCATAGTGGTGTGTATAGTGGACTAAAAAATAAATGGATATTATAAAATATCACCAAGAAAGTACAAAAGATACCATGATGAGTATACCACTTAAGAGACAACATTATATATGGTGGTCACAACAAGGAGCTAGTTGGGATAATTCATATTCACAGAATTAACTGCAACAAAAAAATGGAATGACACCTATGAACAACAATAAAGAGGAGCTCCAAACTATCAGAACTACCATGAAATATATTGAGATGAGTAGTTATACCAAGGTGAGATTGGATTATAAGGGAAATATGATAATAATTAATAATAAATATTAATGGAAACTGTCACAAAATATAATAAAATATATAATAGGTGGATAATTAAACATGAGGCACAATTCAAGTAAAAAATAAAATATGATAAAAAATTCAATAAGTTTTAAATATGTAGATTACCATATGAGTAACATTACATTAAAAATTAATGAATGTAATGATGAATATAATTTTGAAGATGATATTTGAGAAGTATAAGAGGGTAGATGGAAGAGAGAAAAGTACCAAAATTATGAGGGTAGTGAACATGATGAAAATTTTGACGGAGAAACCATCTACTTCCGGATGAAATGATCTAATTGTTCTTACAAGAATAAAATTGGAATAAACTATCAATTTCCTCAATTATATGAGATCTTATAAAGAGATGAATTAAAATGAAAAAATTATATCTAGAAATAATGAGGAAAATGATGTTAGTGTAGAGGAGAAATGATTCTTAAAATGTTGTAATATTTTAAATGATGATTATTTAAAACACATATGAATATTGATAAAGGCACTATAATAGATAAATTCATCAGATAATTCTATTAATAGATGGATTTAAAGGTATTAGTGAATCATGACTACCTATTTATTTCATTAATTTGTGATTGATACTAAAGTATACCAATTGTAGAGGATGATTAGGATGATGAAAATTATAGATCAATAACAACACTCAGAGATGAAAATACTGAATTGATCGAGTATTGTGAGAAAGATTATCAAGATAATTTATTTATGAATGAAACACCTATATAAATCAGTTGAAAGAAACAAGCGCCTAGAATTCAGAAAATAAAATATATATATTTTAAATTTGAAAATAAAAATAATGATGTTTTTTATGTGTATAATAATGTTTTGTTACATTTTTATTTTACTAATCATTCATCAAATATAACCAAATTATAGTTTTGACCACAAAGTGGAGCATATGTGATGGAATGGGAGAGAACAAAAACAATTATACTAGATGCATATAATTCAGAATTCATTCCCAATCTAAAATAGGTAAACTTGTTCTATAATCTAATTATTTGAAACAAAACTAATATCATTGTTTTAATTCATAGAGGAAATAACATCGAAGGGGAAATGGAAATTTCTATTTATTTTTATTTATTATATTTGGAACAAAGACTAATTTTTTAAATCATATTGTATCATATACTATTGTAATTTTTTGATAAAATAGGTTGGAACCCTACACCATCACATAATGTTTTGTAATTTTTAGATTGTAAATAAGAATGAGATGTTCAATGATGAGGAATAATGTCATAGAATAAGAGTAATATTAAAATAAAGAAGAGAAAAAAAGGAAAATTACATTGATTGGTGAATATCATTTTGGATTTATAACACACTTTCATACATTATTTTCATTCCAATTTTTTCAAAATAAAGATGATGGTTTCCATGAACATCAATATATTTTAGTTACAAAAATTTTGATAAATTTTTTTAAAAGCCACTAATATTGATTAAAAAAACATAGGAAAATAATTTTATCTTTTATAAAATTCTATTTATCATACCCATAAATTTTAAACATTTAAGAATATATTTTGTAACTAACAAATGTATTTTTATTTTGAGTTTTTTGAAATTTTTAATGTTACAATATCATTTCTTGATGTAAATTATTCAAATATTTCATTTAGTCAATTGATTATTTCTGTTTTTTCCAGGACCTTATTGCCCCATATTTGGATTTCCATTGCTGATAAGGTTCTTAGCCTAATTTATAAAATATTATTGATCATACCCTATTTCAGGATTGAACTCTCGATACCCAAAACTACTAAAACATTATTATTTAGTATTAATGAGGTATTTTGATATTAAAATCATAATAAACTGATTTAGGTGATCAATTGATTGTTTTTAGTGCATTTTATCTTGATACCTCTTCCACACATGAATTTTTCTTAATAAATTATAAAACACAAAATACCTTATAGGATGAAAATTTTAATTAATATTATTCATTTCCACCATTATTCATTGAGTTTTCCTTCCTGTTTATTCATTTGAGATTTAATTTTGGAGATGGGTACATTATTCTAAAACATTACAATAGTTTGATGAATTAAAATGAGGTAAATTTTATGGCTATTCAAGAAATATTAATATATATATTTTTTATATATAAAATCACCAATAACTAAAAAAAATAAACTGAAAGGGGAAAATAGATGGATATAATAATGAAAAAATTGCAAGGTAAAATACAGTTTAATAACCTATAGAAAGAAACACATTAAATTTTCATGTTATAGATATTCAAACATATATAGTAAAGATATTAATGGTGATAATTTATGTGTTAGTTTTTTGAACTTCCAATTGTTTGGGATATTATCTTACATAAATCCCATTGAATAAAATATGAAGGATATTAAATTTTCAGATAAATATAACTTCATAATGTTTTTCGTGTTTACATTCTGGAATCTATTCAGAATAATAAGAAGTATGCGGGGACTGTTATCCATAGAAATGTAATTTCAGGGGGAATCCTTTTAGTTATGATTTTTATGAATACCCTACATTTTACATTATGATTATCATGATGTATATTCTTCCATATAGGTAAATTTTCCATAGAATTACCCCTAATAATTATCTTCTAAATAATTTTTACATAAATAATTTTTTTTATTATTTTTTGTTTTAATTTCTATATAGATATGAATAATACTTATTGGTTTTTAGTGTCATTCCAGGTATGCTATTCTGGGAGGAAAATAAGAAAAATAAAGGATACATATTAATTAAATGGAAAATCCCCTTGAAATCCATCTAGAGTAGCCTCTATAACCCAATAAGGGAATCCATCCATCCATTAGGGAAATATATAATTCTAGTACATGGTGACCCTATTAGAGGTTGGTGGTAGAAATATGTATAGAGAATGAAAAGTGTCTAAAAAATGGTAGCACAGGGAAGGAGAAAACTGTAGTGGGTTTCACATTACTTACTCTTCTGCTAAATTGTTACCATATCCTATGTAATTAGGTTCCCGCCAAACCTGAAGATCAATTATGGACATGTGAGGCATCTACACTATGAACATTCTAATATATCTTCATCCAAATCATTAACACAATTTTATCTTCCTGAAAGTGGGTTCATATAACCCTATTTAATGCATGTAAATGCATATAAAAACAATTTCGTCATTGGTAGGAGACTGAAATTTAAAAATCACATTAATAAAATGAAAAAAATCATATATGGTACCGATATAGAGTTTTATACATATGAAATTATGCCCCTAAATCACCCATGAATTGTCCTGTATGAAATATTGGGCTCATGCCCAAGTACTATAATAGTGAAATTCCTTGAATTAATGTGTGAAGCACGATGAAGAAATAATGATGATAGGAATTGAATAGGATGTCATCAAAAGTCCTTCATGAATCAGTGTTATTCTATTCAATTCCATGGATGAATAATTTAAGACTTGATGATTCTGTAATGATGTGTGAATTTATCACACATATTTTAATCAAACACTAATGCTATTAAGGATTATGTTTGAGATGTGAAAATATAAGAACATGGAATACAATATTAAATTGGATTATTTAATGTGGATGTTAGTGAATTAACAATTTTCACTCAAATATGTCATAAATTTGACTTATTACTTTTACATGTTTTGGGGAAATGAGGTAATGTTGTGGTGGTATTCATCATGGTCTGATTATTGGTATATAAAAAATATAGATATTGTATGGAGATTTATAATTCTATAAGGGTCTCTATTCAACTAATTTTGGTAGAGATAAAAATTATGATAGTTTTAGGTGTTTGGATATTATTGTATGATGATAGATCTCAAGTCACATGCCTGAGTGTATGTGAAGTAGTGGTATATTCGATATATGTGTTCACACTTCAATCCACATTTGTAATACATGGTTTTTGCAAAATATATTTGAAAAGATACACATGTACTGAATTATGATATTCAATAATTCTTATTTTATCAATTGTTTTGGTGAATGAATAGATGTATTTAATAGTGGACTATGAAAACATAAAAGATTTTTGTAGTAGTATAAGTGTGGGATTTTCCCTAGTTCATGTGCTGCAATTTGGGAATTTCCTCGTTTCTTTTCAATTTTTATTTTAGTTCCCTATTTTGACTATAATTTTTCATGTTTTATTACTTAAATAAATTATAACTTAACACCCTCTCCTCTATTCTATCTCTAGTAGTGTCTGGATTAAACTTCATTGAGGATCACTCAAAAATTATTAGTTATACCAATATATATAATAGAATTTGTTGAAGTGGATGTGTACCATGCTTTCTTATTTTTCATCACACATAGAATTATTATATTTAATAGTAATATTTTATTATTTGTTCCCATATTTTATTCACTATATATTCATTTAAAAAATTAAGTAAATATTTAATGAACCTTGATATAGTAGGGAAAAATAATCCATAAAAAATGTGTGGGATTACTATTAATATTTTTTTAATATGTTCAAAATGAACATTATTTATTTTTAATTTTTAGATGTTCATTCTTGTGATAATAAATTAGTTTTTATTTTAGATGAAATTTTTCATATAAAATACAATAATTGTTATGAATATACTAATTTGGTTCTCTTGTGAATTTAGTTGATTCACTCCTTAATAAAAATAGACACATATATTCATTCTTCTATCTTCATCTTATTGTGCTTTCCATTGATTGTTTTTCATTGAGAATTTAGTTTAATTGTTTCATTTATTTTATTTATTTATCATTATATTGACAATATATTTATTGAGATAAGTACAATATAGATTCATTATTGTTCTTCCCCCTTTATAATCAGTGGGACAACATGCTTTATTATTCTATATTTTAATAATTACTGGTGATTTCATATGTAAAAAATCTGATTATTTTTATCTAATTAAAAATAACGTCACCAGTTGGGCCTATCAGGTGACCACTACATATTCCTTAATAAGTCCAATCTATACTCACTATACACATTGGTATAGTTAAATGTAATATATAGTTCATGTTATATATATTTACATATAATTTGTGTGCAATATATGGTGGTGTAGTCTTTAGGGTTCCTGAACAAAACATGAATACCATTCTATTCATAGTCCCACTTCATTAGATGAGATTTAGAATAATCCTAAACCTTACATGGAAAATTTCAATTAGTTTATTAACATATATAGGACACCTATATGTGATAACTATCATTAGTTTTACCATATTATTCTATACCAACTAGAGGATTGTATTTTATAATGAGATATTCCTCTAATCTCCATATACCACAAAGGAATAAAAATGGAACCTATCATTTTAATGGGGTCCATATTCATTCATTGTTTACCTATTTCATATCATTATCCCCCAATAAAACTATTTTGTGTTTTGATTTACATTTCTTATAATCCTACTATTTAAGTGGACTTGAATACCCATGATGTTATAAATTCACACACCTTATCTATTTTAAATGAAATAAAATGAAAATTTATTATGTGACATTAATCAACCCTCATCATGAGAACTTGATTTTTATGACCATAATTACCCAAAAATTATGATGTAAAACAACGTTCACAAACACGTTGGGTGATCTATACTAGCATGGGGATCCCATTAATTTTAAATTTTTCTTTTACCTTTTAATGTTTATTATATCACCATTTATTCAAAAATATCTAACATAAATATAAACATCATTTTTTTAAAACATCACAACCATAAAATTCAATAAAATATTCATGAGTATATCTAAACTAGTGGAATTGGTTTCTCAAGCACTTCATTATTTCCACACACAAGATATTATGTGGACCACCTCACCTTTAGGTCCATGTAATATGACTGAAAAAAATTAATAATACAAAACATAGCATGACACTAAATTTCATAAGAGAAGAGTTGAAGGAAACCAATTTTTATACTCATAAAGGGGGATTTAGAATGAATTGTGTGGATACCTTCTAGACATGAATAATTTTATATCTAGTGAAAATTGAAAAATTGAAAAGGAAATGGAATAACAAGTATCATGATAAAACACCCTTAATGGATACATGAGAAAAATTCAAGTTCCTACCCACTATGTCTACCAATATGAGGCTAAGGTAAGTGTTATATCAAATAGTGAAAAGAAATAAAGTCTCAAAATATCAAATATGTGAATGAATTAAAATCCAATTCATTCTCTCTATGTATATTTTCATAGGAAAAAGTTATGGGTTCCTTAATTCCCCCTTATGAATCATATCACCTATTTAAAAAAGCATTAATATAAAGAATTAGGGTTCTAGAGCACTCTTGTACATTTTAATCCCCATTTATTCCCTTAATAATCCTAATAATATTGATTCACCCATTTTTGTATCTGAATGGACCAACTCTGGTGTTACAGTGAATGTGCATTGGCCCAAACCCATCTATGAGACCATGTCTAGGAGGAAATAATCATCAATATCTGAGTGGACCAACTATAGTGTTATGGTTATGGTAAAATTTGTAAAACCTATCTATAAGAACATTTCCTAGAGGAAAATATCTTTAAATCCTAATTTACCAACCCATGTCATATAGTGATAGTACATAATCATATACCCATATATGAGATAATAACCGAGAGATAATATATCTAAATCATGTTATCATTAACCATGATTGACTTAATATAATTCTAGTATAATATTTTGGTGGATTTAGGTTGTGTTGATATTGTTTTAAAATAATTACCCATTATATAATTAGTTGATAGTTTGAGTGGTATGCATTGAAATTTTTTTATGTATCTACGAATGATATATTGTTTTATTTATTACTACAATAAATGGAGGAATATAATATTAATTTAACTATATATATTAATATATATATATATATAAACAACCTATAGTAGTTAATATATAACCACATAATCCAACAAAAATTATATTCAATCCCATGTGAGTGGTCTTGATAGATTATTGACAATCAATATAATTTATAGACACAAACTCTTCTGGGTGTTGAATCCCAATGATCCTCTCAGCTAACTCATACTCCCCGTAGTTGAATAAAGACCAATGGTCCTTTTTGATATCTATAAGAAAAATTTAGGTTGTGATATTCAAATATTTTTAGTACCACAGTAAATGAAGAAACATTACATCAATGTTTCAATAATTTGTATATTTTAAGACAACTTTTAGATTTCATGTTCCACACGTTCTATATTAGTTTTCATACTTGGAAACTTGTTTGGTATTTCCACACAGATAATGGGTTATTCTCAGGTTTCAATGATTTAATGGGAAATTGTGTGTAGTTATGAATAGTAAATCCAACCATCCCTAGACCCACAAACATATGGTTCTTGATGTTGTATGTATACATTATTAAAAATATTGATGTTCATGTAATCAGATAGTATATGTTTTTCCACATCATTTCTTAAGTTACATATATCAAAACATTTACTCTATATGAGATTTCATATCATACTTAGTAACATGAATAAATTAGATCATATAATAACCTATTCAGGATGTTCATGCCTATTTTATAGAAACGATCAGAATATTATTCAGGGTTTCAATGTTATGAGATGTTTTCATCAAGGGAACATATCCAACAGAGGTTTTATTGATGTTCGATGTTATTGGTACCTAAGGTGAATATGAATGGGTATATATTTATTGGGGATCATAGATAATTTAGAAACATTTAAGATTAGGGGACTACAATATTTGTCTAAGGATATTAACTCAATAATTTATTTAACCCACTATACATCCTCATAAACATTCACCTTCATTATCGTGGGTAGTATGCTAGTTCATAGGTTTATTTATAATGAAACCATATTGTGGTAGTATTCTAATAATTATCATAAATATTATTGGAATAGTCTAATGAAATCATCAGCTCATGGGAGGATGATTCAAGTGTCGATGTTCATTTATATTCCCATTATTCCAAATTGGTGTAGGCCATCAAATGCTTCTGATCACACAACATGTAGAAGGGTGCAAATATGAATTCTTCAATGGAAAAATTAAATATAATGCCTGGATAATATATAAGGTTGTAAAATTGAGACCCTTTTGAAATTTTATGTGATTATTTCACCTTTTATTATAATACTATATGGATGGACTTTTGATATATAATTAATACCGACCACTAAATAATAATTGAATTATTATAATTTTCACACACATATAAGGATAAAAGTGGGAAAACAAATAGTCCCCCACAAATAATTCATTAACAGAATGAAATATCCAAACCATTAAAATCATTATTGGGCATATTTAGAGAATATACCTCTTTAGTTTCTATTTGGCAACACCTAAATTTTTATTTGGTTTGATCATGACAATGTCTTTAAACTAAGAGGTCATCATTCCCATATTTGAATGCACTACTCTTTATTTATCACTAATTGAATCCTCAAATTAGGATGAGATCCTACTTGTTGGTCCCATTTACATTATCTTAATTAGAGGCCCTTTGAAATGATCTCTAATACATATGAACTACAACCTCTATAAGGGACATTAATCTCAGATGCCTCACCATGCATCTCTTCAACATATTGATTGATAAGATATGATATTATCCACTTATAACCAATCAACATACCAACCTAACGATGATGAACGAAAAACATATAATTTCTTCCATGATCCACCACTATCAATTCTCCCTTAATCAGATTTGGAACTCTAAACACACCCCATGAATGCTCTTGATTAGAAGCTCCACCATCAGGTAAATAAATTTTTTTAATTAAAGATGTAATCTATCTCCTTTGACCTTGAATTCTTAATTGATATTGTCTCCATGGGTTTGGGAAGATCACAATATTATATTATCTCTTTTTAATTCATCCCATTTACCAAAATTCATCTCCCCAAGTCATTGTTTCCCTTACTCCCCTTCCTCCTCCTATGTTAGTGAATCCCTCTATCATGTCAACATTAATGTCTCTCTCCCAAATTAATGCCATACAAATAATCACTAGCTTCATTTCCCTTTAGTTTTTCCCTCATTGGAGTTATCAATATTAAACTACTCACCTTGTCCTAGAATTAGCTCCGAATAAACATCAAATTTCATTCATATGTTTAATAAAGGCAAGGTTGTTCATATACAATAACCCTTCACAATCTTCATTCGGACCATAGTATATTTTATTGAATTACCTTATAACTTACAACCCATTAATCCCCCATAATATATCAATGGAACTAGTAGTACCAGATAATTTCTAGTTCCAAATATTATAACCCCTACATAAGAGTTTGGAATAGTAAAAATGGGATTTTGTTTTTGGAATGATGTATCACTAACCTCCATGGATCACACTATCCCAAAAAGGGATTGAAATACTACAATGGAAAATATAGTGATTGAATTCAAACTAATAATATCATTTTTGTGGTCATATATAGATTTAAAGACCCTCGTTACACTGTGTTTAATCACATAATATCTTGTAATGTGGGCCTATAAGAATATTGAGGACCCATGTTATTATGCCTTGACATTTAACCACTTAGGTGAAATAATATCCAACCATAAAAAAACTATAATGTTATGTACATCATATGTGGGATACGAACTAATTAAAATTACCATATAAACCAATGAATAATTTCTAGGATTAGCACAATGAGGCTCCCAAGTACGCCGGATTCTAGTTGAGTGGCCATGAATAGTATGTTTTCCAATACCTTGGTACGAGCCTCTTGAGTATCTAACAAACACTCACTAAGGAACATGGATAGAAATACTACCAACCAAACATTGAATCATAACTATAATTAATTTCTAAATACCCATGTTATATATTTGTTGTTATGTTTGATTGAATGATATGTATTTTGGGACCCACTCAAATGTAGGTTTAGGAATGTCCTTTTCCTTTTTACCCATTTATTAACAGATAGGGAAAAGAAACATTTTTATCTAATGAATAATGTGGATATTGTGGGACAAACATGATTCCTTGCATATATCTAACACAAATAGTACTGGTAGGACCCTTTTCATGAATTATTCTTCCATTAAAACAATCCATGGAAAGTAGGGGAGGATGAAACATGAAAAGAAATCTCCTACGAATAGGATTCCCTTGATATTATAGATATCTTATAGATTAAAAGTATCTTCACTATATTGATAGAGAGAAGTATTGTTCATGGAACACCATTGGATGACTAGCTCAAGGATGAGATTAAGGTGAAAATATTGAAATTATCACTAGGAACATATATCATTGTGAAGTCTATATCTAACTGGTGGTCATCCAGTTCAAAATATCATAAGCTCACTAAATAGACCCATGACCATTCCTATGAAATTTTCCCTATAGGGTGAAGCTCCCACTGGATGCTACATCCACTCCTATCTATTGAAATTGAAAATATCAAGATATTTTTAATATGACTAGTAATTATTTATACTCACTAATTGATAATTTAATTTAGAATATGACTACTCACTAGTAGAATCCTAAATTATATAATTGTCAAAAAAATGGTTTTTGTGAATTATATGTTAGGCTAACTAAATTTATGTGAAAATTCTTATTGTTAATTAATTATAGTTTCAATAGAATGTATTAATGCATATATGTAATTCCGCAAACCCAGTTACCCAGAGTCGCTGCATTATTACATAACATTAGCATGATCACAAAAGTTTAAGTCTCGAAAGACCGATTAGTTTAGTATCCTTGGAATTACTAGATACATACATAAGGTTTACATTATATCATAAAATGAAAAACCAAAACAACATCTTGTCTCCATAGAACACATAGATATACCCCCATCTATCCCTACATGTCATTCATAAAATACTTCTTCACATCCTGGGAAAAATAAAACATAGAAAGCGGTGAGATCAGATGCCCAGTAAGGATAAAAATATACCAGAAACATTAATAAATAAGCATAAACATTTAAGGCAATGTATAACTAAACCAAAATCCTTTTAATCATTAACATCAGCAAAATATGGCATAAATAAAATAAAATAATTCCATTTAGTTATTCACATGGATATTCTACTAAAAGAATAATCACATGAAATATCAATAACCATTTTCATAATGATGGAATGAATAATGCCAGACTATCATAACCACATAGTCAAGCCCTTGTGCCAATAATACAAATTATATTTTTTCAAGGCCTTCTACCAAGACACTAGTTTGTCTCATGAGACCTACCATTGCATCGAGGAGCTACAACGGGCTCCACCTGTCACTTATTAAGTCCAATACATTCCTCATATGAATAGGTTTAAACATAACATAAACATTCGTATTAAAACTACCATACTAAATTTCAATAATTTCTCCATAAACCTTGAATGGTATAAATATAAGACATCCACAGTCAAACATATCAAAAAACCATCAATACAATAAAGAAGTTTTGTATGATAATAAATCAACTTCAAATAAGCTTAAAATCCATCAAAGGATTTTGACATAGATGAAATCAAAACTATTTGAGAGAAATATCTCATTTTTTAAAATCATTTAAAATCAACATAATTAAAAAATTTACTTTCAAAATATTATTATAAGTTTGCAAGGGAAGCTTCGAAGATTTTATAAAGGACCTTGTTTGGAAAATGACAGAAAGATTCCTTTGTAAACATCTTATATAAAGTCAAACTAGGGTATAAATTAATTTAAGCCATAATCTGTAAAATAGTAATAATTATTTGAATTACATTTTTAAGAAACATGGAAGTGGATGATAAAGAGGTCCCTATAGATAATTACGTATAAACAATCTCAGATAATGAAGGGATTTTGAAATAAACCCTTACCTAGTACTTTTCCTTTGTCGAGGGTAGGTTAACCAACTGTATAATGGTGAAATAATTGTTATTAAGTAATAATAGAATCATATACATTAATATGATATCATATATGATCTTTTATCATTGCTTTGTTAAAAATATCTTAGTATTATTGTCGTTTCGGGTGCTAACATACTCATTTTCTTTTATATGTTTTGTTACATAAGTCATGTTTGTTATGGATAGGTTGTATATTATTCACATCCAGAATTATATCAAGTCCTTAAATATTATTTTTTATCCTAAAATGAGAATTAGACTTGAATGGATACGGTGGGAAATGAATCATATCGCGTTCGTGGAGACGGTAGTCCGTACGTACGTATGAGCGACAATGTCATTCTTTTTAAATTAAAGTAATATATAATTGGATGTTGTATCATATATACAGAATCATGATCATGTTATATTTGTTATTTACATGAATTACACATCATTATTATACCCATCCAAATAATAATGTATTGAATAACAATTACACCACGGCATGGAGACGATAAGTCGTACGTACGCACGTATGGTGACATGTCATCCAAGGGATGGATAGAATACCAAATATTGTTGTACCGTATTTATAATAACATCACAGTATATAGAAGATAGAGAAGTTATTATTTTATAATGGAAATAACAATGAAATAATAAGTGGAAGAAGAAAGGAACTTGAAAAAAGGTGGTGAAAACATTACCTTTTCTTTGGGTTCTCCCTTTTGATATGATCAAAAGGGCTACTTAAAATGGCTTTCTGATCAAAATAAAGCTTATTGGTTGAAGTGATGGAATTTCAGAGAATATTTTGGCAGTGTTTGGACGAGATAAAATTCTTTTAAGGTGAGAATTAGAGAGAAAGGGGAGTGCCCTTTTATAAGAGGTGTGAGGGGAACATAAGGAAAAACTTAAAATATTATTTTATTATAAATTCATATTCAGTTTATAATGGATCCAAAGAGAATTATTTATAGGCTAAAGTGGGTATGGGTCGAAAACTACCCAACCAATATGTTTTAGATAGGTTTGGGTCACTATATTAACCTTATATTTTAGTTTTAACTCTTAGTTAATTAGTTTTACATTTACCATGTCTCTTGGTATTTTTAACTTATATGGTAAATAAAATTACTATAAACGTCCATGCTAACACCAATTGGTTCATTAATGATACAAATATCATTAAATAAGTCCTTTGGCCGAACCTTATATTTCTTAAGAATTGAATATTTATTTATAATATCATATTTGTTTGAATAAACTCCTTTATGTCAATTTTGACACTATTTAATAATTGATTTTTCTAAAGTCTTAACAACTTTATTAATTCAAACCAAATTCATTAAATAAATAAACACTTGTGATAGTAACCTTTAAAATATTTTTATTTCATAAAAAGTCTCAAATTACATTTATTTTGATATTTATAATATCAATTATTTTAATATTTCATTAACTAGGTAATTACTTCACCACCATTGTGTCATAAATAAATTAAATTATTTAATATCTAAAATTTATAAATAAAATAAAATTATTTGGGAAATATTTTTATCTTTCTAATGAATATTTATAATCTAATTTATTTTATTTATAACCGTATATTAAAAATGTTTTAGTTATTAATTTTTGATATTAACTCTTTTAACTCTTCTTTGAATTAAATAATAATAAATGTCCTAATCTAATCCAAGTGGACCGAAAAGGTTCATATTTTATTCCTAAGGTCCTTTTTGGTCGAATTATACTTATCCAATAGAATTAGGAGATGTTTTAGTGTAATAATAATATCATTTTTACCCTTAATTACCTTATTTATATTTAATTGTTGTAAATAAAAGTTAAAAGTTACTATTCACAAAAAAAATTATTTTTATTTTATTGAACCACATTTTACTCCATGATATTAACCGTGTCTCTCGGATTTTTTAAATTCCACTCACAGAAGTAGTAAAATTATGTTTTATGTGAATTTTCAAATTCTCCTAAGAGATGGGTAAAAGACGGTAAAAAGTTCACTAAAATTTTTATATATCAAAATTTATTATAAACTAACTCCGATTAATTACATTGAACATAAATAGGTATTATATATCTATTAGGACCTAAATATAACTAAATAAAATATATAATTATTTAAACAAAAATTCGGTTTTAAACTATAACTCAGTGTTTTTCAGTACTCATCAAAAATTGAAAGTTTTCAGAAAAATACCAAAAATTCACCCTCAGATAATTTCGATATTCCGAATCAAAAAATGAAGTCCATTTTGAAAGAAAAAATATATAAAATTTTAAAAAGTTGGTATTACTATTCATTACAGTTAGTTTGATTGGTTGTGGTGTGTGTCAGAACATGAAGTTGCGTACAACACATACTACTGTATTATTAAAAGAGAAGAGTATTGTGGAATCTTGGGGTGTTACATTCTCCCCTCCTTTAAATAATTTAATCCTCAAATTATCTAGAATATTACTACATAAAAAAACTTGAGTGGTTCTTCATCATACGTTCTTCGGGTTCCCACGTTGCATCTTCCATCTTATGGTTTCTCCATAGATCTTTTACCAGATGAGTTGTTCATTTCTCAACACCTTTTCTCTGGTATCAAGAATCCTAACGGGCTCTTCGCAATAAGATAGATTAGGTTGCAGTTCTACTTCCTCATAAGTGAGTACATGCATTGGGTCAGGCATGTATTTCTTCAACAGTGATACATGGAACACATCATGAACTTTGGAAATACTTGGCAGCATTTTCAAATGGAAAGCTACAACCCAAATTAGTTCTAGAATATCAAAGGGTTTCATCTACCTAGGACTCAATTTACCCCTCTTATCGAAACGTATAACTCCCTTCCATGGATATTCCTTCAAGAAAACATGATCTCCTACCAGAAATTCCAAATCCTTCCTTCAGTTATCGGCATAGCTGTTCTGCCTAATTTGATCAGCTTTGATTTGGGTATGGATTACCTTCACCTTTTCCATCATTTCCTCCACCAGTTCTGGGCCTACGTGTTTTCGTTCACCATTGTCATCCGAACAGGTTGGTGCGAGACATCTATTTCCATTTAATGCTTCATATGGTTTCATTCGAATATATGAATGGAATCTATTATTATAGGAAGATTCCAGTAGAGGTAAATGTTGATCCCACATACCCTTAAAGTCAAGTGAGGAAGATCTCAACATGTCTTCTAAGGTTTGAATAGTCAGTTCTGATTGTCCATCAGTTTGGGGTGGTATGAAGTTCTCAAGCGATGCTCAGTATCCAGGGCTTTCTGGGGAATTTTCTAGAATCTTGATGTAAAACGTGGATCATGATCAGAAACAATCGATAGGGGTACTCCATGAAGTCTTAAAACTTAATTAATATACAGTCTTCCTAGACATTCAAGTGGTAAATCTTCTCTTATAGCAAGAAAATGTGTTGACATGGTAAGACGATCAATAATGACTCATATTAACTCATTCCTTCTAGGATTCTTTGGTAGTCCCATGACAATGACAATCATAATATTATCCCATTTTCACTCAGGTTTGGTAGGAGGTTGCATGACTCGTCAAGGCTGTTGCCTTCTAGATTTCACTTGTTGACAAACGATACATCTTGACACAAAATGAGAAATCTCCCTCTTCATGTTGTCCCACAAAAAATGTTCTTTCCAATCCTTATACATCATGGTGCTCCTAGAGTGTATAGAGATATTAGAACTATGAGAATAATCTAATAATTCCCTTTTTAGATCAGGTATATCAAGAAAACAATGTCTGTTTCCCAATTTCAAAATTCCAACTTCATGTACAAAGTTACTCAATCCCCCATCATTCACATCTTTAATCTTATTTTTAAACTCTTCATCATCAGTTTGAGAACACTTTATCATTTCTAGTAAAGATGGTTTGGCATCCATTTTAAAATGTATTGATTTTTTACCTTCCATGGTGATTCCCATATACATCCTTACTAGATCCATGAAACCATGATCCCTCGCAACTCTCATCTTCAAAACTCCATTATTTTTTTCTACTCAAAGCATATGAAACCTTATTTTGATTCCCCAGGTAGTAGTGTATCATGAAATCATAATCCTTGATTAGTTCAATCCATCCCCTTTTCCTCATGTTGTGTTCTTTCTGTGAGAAAATATATTTCAAACTTTTGTGATCAGTAGAAATCTCACATTTTTCACCATAGAGATATTGTCCCCAAATCTTCAATGGAAAGATTATAGATGATAACTCAAGATCATGAGTAGGATTGTTTTTCTCATGAATTTCCAGCTATCATGAAGCATAGGCAATAACCCTATAAATCTGTATAGGGACACAACCAAGTCTTTTCTTCGATGCATCACTATAAATAACAAACCCATCATTCCCGAATGGTAGAGTCAATATAGAAGCATTGTGAAATATTTTATTCAGTTCTTCAAAACATTATTCAAAATTTAATGGCCAAAAAAATTTATCCCCTTTATGTACGAACTTTTAAAATGGGTTAGCCAACTGGGAAATTTTTTGGACAAAACGTCAATAATAACCTACTAAACAAATAAAATTGTGTACCTCAGTTCTACTCGTTAGTGCTGGTCATTCTTGGATTGCTCTTGTCTTTGAAGTATCAACAGAGATTCCATCCTTAGAGACAATTTGGCCAAGAAAATAAATCACTTGAAACAAGAATTCACACTTTCTAAACTTCCCATATAATTCTGGAATTCTCAGATTCTTCAAAATAATACGCATGTGATTTTTCATGATCTTCCTAGTTTTTGGACTATACCATGATATCATCAATAAATACCACTACAATGTCATCAAAATATTACTTGAAAACTCACTTCATTAGATCCATGAAAACAGAGGGTGCATTAGTCAGCCCAAAAGGTATTACTGAAAACTCATAATGATTTTACCTCGTTCGAAATGATCTCTTCGGAATTTCTTCCTCCTTCACACACAACTGATGATATACAGATCGATGGTAAATCTTTGAAAAGTATTGATCTCTATGTAGTTGTTCAAATAAATAATTAATGAAAGGTAGATGATACTTGTTCTTTATTGTTATAGCATTGATCTCCTTGCTTTCGATACATAACCTCATAGATCCATCTTTCTTCTTAACAGAACGGATACGGGCTCCCCATAGAGAAACACTAGGGCGAATAAATCTCTTATTACTCAATTCCTCTTGTTGTTTCTTTAGTTCCACTAATTCCACAATGTCGATTCTATATGGGGTCTTCGAGATGGGCATTAATACAGGAATCAAATCAATGGAAAACTCAATTTATTGTTCTGGAGTATGTCCATGTAAATCATCTGGAAACACATCAACATATTCTCTCACAATATGTACATCCTCTATTTGAAAATTCCTTTCCTCACCCATAGTCAGTTCATTCCCTACCTCCCCAATAATTGAATTTAGTTGATCTACTAGTGGTGGATCTAATTAAGAATTAGGTGGTGATGGTTCTTCTCTAAATATAAGGTGTTCCTTATCATCATCATCAAAAATCATAACCTCATTTTTCTTACAATTAATCTCTACATCATGGTCTGAAATCTAATCCATACAGAGGATTATATCAAACCAAATCATAGGTATGACGATGAGATCAGCAGATAAAGAACATTTATATGCTTTAATAGGAATGAATTCACAAAACATTATTGCAATGATACTTCCCATAAGTGTTTTGACTAAAAAATCTCTTGTTAAATCAAATTGAAAATATCTAATTTTCTAAGAAAATTGGAAAGATATGAAATAGTGTGATGATCCAGAATCAAATAAGGCATTTTCTAAAGTTGATGAAACCATTATATTACCAGCCCCCACGTCTTTCGGAGCTACTACCTCAGCCGTAGTGGTAACATATTCTTGGCCTTGATCCCATGGACTTTTCTAAGGTATGTTCCCATGACGCTTAGGAAATTAATTTGCATATTTTCCCATCTCCCTGTAGTTGTAGCATTGAACATCAGTATCTTCTTTAATCCCCTTACAATCACGAGCTTGGTGGCCTTTTTCACCACACTTGTAACAGACTCCCATTCCCTTCATGAAAGTACTCCGGTATTTCATCCCACACTTATTGTAGGATGGATATTCAACATTTCCCATCTTCCCCTTATTTCTATTTCCAGAGTGATCAGTAGATCTCTTCTTCCCTTTCTTTTCTTTGAAGTCATAAGACATAGAGAATTATTTTTCTTTCTTGATAGCAGACGAGACAATATCTTCGTATGACGAGAAGGATTGTTAGAATAATGCTCGACAGAGAAACAATTTTTACCCATCAATGAAATGAACAATATTACTTCTTGGGTTACATATATAATATGTAGCATGCCCTTCCAACCTTGTAATTTTATACTCATACTTTTCAAAATTCTCGTCCTCCTTTTTCCTCAGACTCAGAAATTGTCTTCGTATATCTTCTTGATGGTCATGAGGAATGTATTTTTCTATGAAAATATCTTTAAACTCCATCCATTCCATATTTGATACTTCACCATCTTCCTTCGTGTTTTGAATCAATGACCACCATTGATCAGCATCTCCAATGAGGCGGTAAAATACCATGAAATATTTTTCCCTTTCACTACTCCCCAAGGTTTGGAAGTTTTTATTTAAGTAATTTATCCATTGCTCAGCTACTAGTGGACTTTTACCCCCATTTAATGATGGTGGTTGTTTCCTCATGAAGCTATCTAACATTGATCCTCCATGTTGTGGTTCCGGGTTCTCCATACGGGTAAGGTTATTATTCATAACCTGAGTGAGTTGTCCCAATATGGTGATAAGTTGATCTACACCAGTTGTATCACTAGCTCCACTATAATTATCTATTGAAGGAGGGAAATCCCTACATGGAGTACGTGCATTTATACAGTTTCCATTCCTTCCACTAGGCTCCATTTATAAACAATGGTATACACTATATTAGTTTATGAATCACAATACATAAATCCAATCTTGTTAAACACTAATCATAAATTGAACAGTTTATGAATATAATCCATAATCATAAAAATTATTTCATTGAGGAAGTATATTCTCATAAATCCTTCATAATGGTTTCTGAATAAAATGATAAATATCCTAAGCAAAACCCCCAAGAGTGTCAAAACCAAGAGTGCAGCAAGGCCCATCATCGTGCACTAATTCCCATTCGAGTCTAGCTCAAAGTAGTGTTTTTGGGTATTACCCCTAGGTACATATATTCCAGAACCACCTCTACCTACTCGTATCCAGAAAGGGATGTATTTCTTGTAAAACTCATAAAATCTCTACAATACCAAAATTTTAGGAAGTTCTTCTATTCTAATCCTCAAATTATATATTAGGGCTATGTGATCTAATGAATGTTTATATAAATCTAGCTTTCGAGGTTTGTACTAAACCTCCCTCTGATACCAACTGTAATGCCCTGACCCTAGTTACCCAGAGTTAGTGAATTATTACATTACATTGGCATGATCACAAAAGATCAAGTCTCAAAAGATGGATTAGATTAGTAGCCTTGGAATCACTAGATACATTCATAAAGGATACATTACATCATAAAATGAAAAACTACAACAACATCTTGTCTCCATAGAACACACACATATCCCCTCATATTATCCCTACAAGTCATTCATAATATAATTCGTCACATCCTGGGAAAAATAAAACATAGAAAGGGGTGAGCTTAGATGAACAGTAAGGATAAAAATATATAAAAAACATTCATAAATATGCATAAACATTTAAGGCAATGTATAACTAAAACAAAATCCTTTTAAAATTAATCTTCAGCATAATATAGAAGAAATAAAATGAAATAATTCCATTTACTTATTCACATGGATATTATACTAATCGAATAATCACATGCAATATCAATAACAACTTTCATAATGATGGAAGAAATAATTCCAGACTATCATAACCACATTGTCAAGACCTTATGCCAAGACTACAAATAAGATTTTCTCAAGGCCATGTTACAAGACACTAGTTTTTCTCATGAGACCTACTGATGCATCGAAGAGCTATAGCAGGCTCAACCAGTCACTTATTAAGTCCAATGCATTCCTTATATGAACAAGTTTAAACATAACATAAACATTCGTATTAATACTAGCATACGAAATGTCAATAAATTCTCCATAAACCTTGAATCCTATAAAAAACACATCCATAGTCAAACATATCACAAAAATTTCAATATAATATGGAAGTTTGGTATCATAATAAATCAACTTCAAATAAGTTTAAAATCCATCAAAGGATGTTGACATAGGTTAAATCAAAACAATTTGAGAGAAATATCTCTTTTTTTGAAATCATTTAAAAGCCACATAATTAAAAAATTTACATTGGAAATATTCTTATAAGCATGTAAGGGAAACTTTGAAGATTTTATAATGGTGGAAAATAGACGCACCAGCCGTATAAGTTAAAAAATCAAATTCTTACCATAATTCCATCTAAAAGGTTAAAAAGGACATTGTTTGGAAAATGACAGAAAGATTCCTATATAAACATCTTATGAAAAGTCAAAAAAGGGTATAAATGACTTTAACCCATGTTCTGTAAAATATTAATAATGATTTGAAATACATTTTCATGAAACATGGATGTGGATGATAAAGAGGTCCTAGTAGATAATTACGTATAAACAATCTCTGGTAATGAAGAGATTTTGAAATAAACCCTTAACTTGTACTTATCCTTAGTCGAGGGTATGATAAACTCCTGTATAATGGTGAAATAATTGTTATTAAATTATACAATAATCATATACATTAATATAATATCAGATATGATCTTTTATCATTGCTTTGTTAATAATATCTTAGTATTATCGTCGTTTCGGGTGTTAACTTACTCGTTTTCTTTTATATTTTTTGTTACATAATACATGTTTGTTATGGATAGTTTGTATTATATTCACGTCCAGAATGATATCTAGTCCTTAGACATAATTTTTAATCATTAAATGAGAATTATACTTGAATGGATACGATGGGGAATGAATCTCATCACGTTCGTGGAGACGGTAGTCCGTACGTACGCACGAGTGACAATATCATTCTTTGGATATTAAAATAATATATAATTGGATGTTGTATCATATATACAGAATCATAATCATGTTATATTTATTATTTACATAAATTACACATCATTATTATACCCATCCATATAATAATGTATTGAATAACAATTACACCACGATGTGGAGACGGTAAGTTGTACGTACGCACGTATTGTGACATGTCATCCATGGGATGAAAATAATACTGAATATTATTGTAAAATATTTATAATAACATCCCAGTATATATAAGATACTAGAATTACTTTTTTATAATGGAAATAAAAATTAAATAAGAAGTGGAAGAAGAAAGGAACTTGAAAAAGGGTGGTGAAAACATTACCTCTTCTTCAGGTTCTTCCTTTTGATTTGATCAAAAGGGCTCTATAGGTTGTCTTTCTGATCAAATTAAGGCCTCTAGGTTGATATGACGGAAGTTGAAAGAATATTTGTGAAGGGTTTGTCTGATCCAAAAGGCTTTGATGGTGTGAATTAGAGAGAAGGGGGAGTGCCCTTTTATAATAGGGGTGAGAGGCACCTTAGGAAAAACTTAAAATATTATATTATAATAAATTCATATTCAGTTTATAATGGAACAAAAGTGACTTATATTTACGATAAGGTGGGCATGGGTCAAAAACCACCCATCCAATAGACTTTAGACAGGTTTGGGTTACAATATTAACCTTATCTTTTGTTTTAACTCTTAGTTAATTAGTTTCACATTTACCATGTATCTTTGTATTTTTATATTATATGGTTAATAAACATACTCTAAACATCCAAGAGAACCCCAACTGGTTAATTAAGGTTAAAAATATATTTATATAATTTATTTGTCCGAACCATAGATTTTTATGAATTTAATATCAATTTCTAATATAATATTTGTTTTAAAAAAATTCATTTATGTCAATTTTGACACTATTTAATAATTGATTTTTAAAGTCATAACAACTTTATTAATTCGAACCATATTCATTAAAGCAATCCTAAGTTGTCATATTGACCTATAAAATTAGTTTAATTCATAAAAAGTCTCAAATTACATTTATTTGGATATTTATAATATCAATTATTTTAATATTTCATTAATTAGGTAATTACTCCATCACCATTGTGTCATAAATAAATTAAATTATTTAATATCTAAAATTTATAAATAAAATACCATTATGTAGGAAATTTTTTTATCTTTCTAGTGAATATTTATAATCTAATTTATCTTATGTAAAAACCTATATTAAAAATGTTTTTGTTATTAAATTTTTATTTGAACTCTTTTAACTCTTCTTTGAATTAAATAATAATAAATGTCTTAATCTAATCCAAGTGGACCAAAGAGATTCATATTTTATTCCTGAGTTTTTTTAGTCGATTTATACTTATCCAATTGAATTAGGAGTTGTGTTAGGGTTATAATAATATCATTTTTACCCTTAATTACCTTATTTACATTTAATCGTGGTAAATAAAAGTAAAAAGTTACTATTCACCAAAAATTATTTTTATCTTATTGGACCACATTTTACTCCTTGATATTAACCGTGTCTCTCATATTTTCAAATTTCAATTCCCAGAAACGGTAAAATTATGTTTTATTTCAATTTGCAAATTCTCCCAGCAGATTGGTAAAAGACGGTGAAAAGTTCAATTAAATTTTTATATATATAAAATTATTATAAACTAACTCCAATGAATTAAATTGAACTTATATAGGTATAATGTATCTATTTTTAATTAAAAAATTTACAATAAAATAAATTATTATTTAAATAAAAATTCGGTTTTAAACTATAACTCAGTGTTTTTCACTATTCATCAAAAAACGAAGGTTTTCAGAAAAATACAAAAAAATCACCCTAAGCGATTTTTGATATTCAGAATCCAATAATGAAGCCCATTTTGAAAGATAAAATTTATAAAATTTATAAAATTTCAAAAAGTGTGTATTATTATTCATTACAGCTAGTTTGATTGGTTGTGGTGTATGTTAGAACTCAAAGTTGAGTACAACACACGCTACTATATTATTTAAAGAGAAGAGTATCGTGGAAGCTTGGGGTGTTACAATATATATCAAGTCTAATAAATAGTAATTTTTTTATCAAACCCATATAATGGATTTTTTTATGCCATTGTGGAGCCAAGTGATAAAATTCAGTATGTTCTGGTCCACATCCTTAAATATTTCTAACATCTAAGAAGTGATTATGACATAAATATATACATTGAAGTATGGGTTTTGTTAACATTAAAAGAGGTAAATATTATATCCATAAGATAAATCAGAAGTAAAAAAAATACCCAAATATAATTCAAGACAAACATGAAAAAAAAACATGACATAAATTTAATTAAGTTAGTTTCATTCACCCAAGTGTGACTTCCAATGCTACTTCACACAAGCATGATAGACCAGGGTATTTTTCCTATGTGGTTTCACACAAGAAATATTTGATCATATTCCTTTATTAGTCTCTTATGCCCCACAATTCCATACTTGGTACATTCTCAAATAGGAATGAAAACATGCTTACCATGGGTATCAGGAAAGACCAGAGGAATCAAAGAGTGAGAAGATAATAGTATTGATCAGGTTCGCTAAGTGGTTCGAAAATAACCCACAAACTATTTAAAAGTGGTGTCACGTAATTCACCTAAGTATCCACATATTCTATTCACCTAGGCGTCCACTTGTTCCATTATCCTAGGTGTAGTGAAATACTACTAGCACACATTGAGATAATACAAGAATGAACAATGAAATGACGTGGTTGAGCCTTCACAAAATGTGACCTAGTCCAACCCAAGCTTCTAAAACTATCATGTTGAAGAAATATTATTGATTGAGTCAAATATACCAAATAATTATATCATACATGTTCTAATCATATCTAATTAGAGGGGGTATTCATTGGGGATCCTTTTCTAAAAAGGATGAAAATTGTGATAGAGTGAATGAAAATGTCCCTAGAGGGGGATTTATGTATACCCAAGGCCTTGGCTATGCATAGAAGATATTACATCTAGGTCCATGTATGTTTACCTATGTTTGTTCATCCTCATTTTGTTGATTCAATTGTGTTAAATAAATTGAACAACCATCCCATTCAAGAATCCTAATTCCATATGCACACATGTGTACTTCTATCAGGTGGCCCATAAATATATACATAATTCCTTAGAATTCATACCTTACAGAACCCAGTATCAATGAATTTCCTATAAATAGAACCCTAATGTCCCTTATTGGACCTGAATATGTGACCATATTGAATAAAAACAATACTTTAAAAAACACTTTTCCTAGGAACACTTCACTACACTGTCATGTAGCTTAATCCATCCTAACAACCACTTATGTTAACTATAGATTATTAAAATTATTTTACCCAAATGATTAACAAATTAAAAATGCATGGAAATTGATTGTACACTATTTATTCCAAATAACATCAAAGGACCCAACATTAGTAAATACACTAGGTAATAACTGTCCTAAGTCATACCTAGAGGACTCTCCAAAAGGGAGAACCTTAAAACCGAAGTTCCTAGACTGGATCTAAGTATTACTAAGAGGGGGTGGGGGAATCCTTGATATTCTTTTATTTTTATGTTTCCTTATTTTTGCGACAATGTTAACATCTGGTTAAAGAGTTTATTCCATTCTCAATGCACAAAACCACATGAACAAAAGATCTAAAAGGTTTACTACTCCAAAAAAGTAACCACATCCTCAGTATGGTTCATGAATAATCGAGTACCCACTAGTGGAAAAACCATTTAACACGTCAGCATTTTTCTCATCGGTTCTATATAATCAACTTGCAATGCTTTAATAATCGATATATCCCATCGGTTATTTTATAACCGAAGTGATATATCGATTAGGATCGACGATTAACATTAGTTATTTTATAACTGACATAAAATATATAGAGAATAGCTTTTTGAAGTCGGTTATTGTATAACAGACGTGAAAATCAAATCTGGTGCACTTTATCACATCAGTTAAAAAATAACCTATGTGATAAAGGGAATATTGGTGCTTTTCCACGTCGGATAAAAAAAATCTGATGTGATAAAGCTAATCTCATCAAATTTTCACATTGTTATAAAGCGAGATAGAGCACGTTGGTTATTTTATAAACTACGTGATAAATTGTTTTCTACATATGTTATTAAATAACTGACGTTATAAATATTGAAAAAAATTATTTTACCTCATCGGTTATTAAATAAGTAATGTGATAAATCTTTTAAATGAGTTATCGCACCCCATATTAATTCATTTTGTTTTCTTCGATTAGGCGACCTACGACTTGTCTCTCTCGCACGAAAACCCAAAAAAAGATTCATCGAAGCCATGCCCTCCGGCCTTGTTTTTCCAACATCATTCTTCATATTTATTATCATCAGACCGATCAGGTCGACTCAAAACACTCAAGTAAGCCTCACAAGACTCTTTTTCAGTTTTTATTTTCCGCGATGCCCTAAACTAATTTTTTGAGTTGTTATTTTTATTTGTTCTTGATATCATGGTAATTTTCACAATTTTAATCTATATGATGATAAATTCTTTTCTAGAAAAAAAACTAATGGAAGTGATATCATTAAATTTTAGGATTTGTGGGTATTTGATCATGTGTGTGTGCACGTATAGGGGGTTTCCAAGGGGGTGGGGGCTATTAAAGTGGGTAGTATTGACCAGGGGGTTTGGTGGGCTTTCCAGTGGGGTGGAGGTGTCTAGGGGGTATCAAAGGGGTGGGGATGGTGTCTAGGGGTTGTGGGGGAAAACCAAGGGGGTGCATGGGATGTAAAAGGGGGTGGGGGTGGTGTCCAAGGGGGTGTAGGGGCTGTACAAGGGAGTTGGGGGTGTCCAGGGTGGTGTTGTTGTCCAGTGGGTGAGGGGGCTGAGGGGGATGTACAAGGGGATAGGGGTGTCCCTGGTGGGGGTGGTGTCCAGGGAGGTGAGTGGGTTGTCCAAGGGGGTTGGAGGTGTCCAGAGGTTGGAGGCTGTCTAGAGGGGTGGGGGATGTCATGGGGGTGGGGGATGTACAGAGAAGTGGGGGCTGTCCAGAGGGTTCGGGGGGTTTTCCAAAGGGTAGCGAGGTGTCTAGGGTGTCCATAGAGGTGGGGTGGGGGGGTGGGGCAGTCCAGTGGAGTGTGTGGGTCGGGGGGGGGGGGTGTAAGAACTCAGTTCTTATTTCTGAGGTACAAGTTTCTTGTTTCCCCTTTTCCTTAATTTTTTTGGGAAAATATGGAAAATGGGGAAAAATCCAAAATTTTGGAAGTACACACCGTGTACTTTAGGCCGTTTGGAATGAGTAGATGGGGCGTGTGACCAGGTCGGCTACAAAGGGTGTAGGAACTGACTACACACCGTGTATTGGTCCTTTACACACCGTGTAGTCAGTCGGTAGGTGAATAGTAAGGCGGTGGCTAGCTGTGTGACAGAACATACTGTGTACTCAAGGAGACACGCCGTGTAGTCTTGTCGGTAGGTGAACAGTGCCACGCTGGTGGGAAACCGCATGAAAAACAGTTAAAAAATGGGAAGTTCGTGCCGTATACTTGGAAATACACACCGTGTACTTTGTTTGTTTCGCATAAAATTGGTAGTATCCTCCCCTTTTCATAGGGAAGGCTTTGAACGGGAAGATGGATTGGGATAAGGAGGTCGGTGCTTTAGAGATCCATCGAGCGCTCGTCAGGAATCCGTTTTCAGCACCGTCGGTCTTGTTGGATCCGCACTGGTAAGATCTTCCTTCTCCTAGAGTAGTTCTAACCAATTATTTATCTAAGGGAAGTTGTTTTATTTTAAGAAAGTTTTCTTCTACATCATTCTTGGGCGTTTCGGGAATCGACGTTCACGTAAATCCTTTGTTGGCATTTAAGGTAGGTGGCTTGGTGTTTATTTTCCAACTATTATGCGCTTTGTGTGTTTCTGTGCCACAAACCCATGTTGGGGTGTCGTGTGGCTGAGGACATAGCTGTTTAAATACCTAAAATTGTATATGTAATTAAATGTGAAATTAAAATGTTGTTTGGGATCGCTGCTTGGATCCAGGACCACCCTAGGGGTGCATTCCTCTATTTAGCTGTTTGGCCAGGATACCCGAGGGTATGCCTTATTTACTTTTCGCATTAATTTTTCCTTGAGAGGAATTGTATGTGAACTGCTTATTTACATATTGGTCATTTCCCGATTACTTGTTCCTGAGGGCAGTGTTTTACTATAGCCTGAGGGTATGACTATATTAGCCTGAGGAAAATCTTCTCTTAGCCTGAGGGAAACTTCTTCTGTGCTTGTGGGCGATAGACTCTGTGCCTAAGGACGACACTTCGTACGCCTGAGGGAAATTTCTTTTATGCCTGAGGGAAAGATTTTGATTACCTGAGGTTAAGGGTTTGCGTGTCTGAGGACACTGACTGTTTACATAGAAATTCACTGTGGTTGTTTCTTAATAATAAATAATGAAATTAATGGTAAAATGGAAATCAAATTGGAAAGTTAGTTACTTTTGAGTACTGCTTAGTTTATTGAATTCTACCACTACACACTGTTGTTTCATATTTTCACATAGTTGGGCATGGGCCTTTGGTGGGTGCCTACTGGGATTTATTTCTCACACCCTGTTTGGTTCATGCTTTTCGGCCCAAACGGATTACGTTTCAGCAGGTGTAGATAAGGGAAAGGGTCCTTATACAGGTACTTGACTGCTACAGAGGAGTAGGGGAGCATGGGACCGGGCTGAGGCTTGTGATGCTAACAGATGTTTTGTTCTATTTTTCTTTCCTTTACTTGTACTGCACTGCATTGTTGTGTAACATGTTCTGGATCCATTCATAGAATTAGAGTCATCTTGCAACATTTTAAATACTTGTAGGTTATGTCTACTGTAGTTGTTAATTTCAGTTGTGTATGGTTTATTGCTTCCGCTTTTGTTGTATGTTTAATTTCATTCCCCTACGCTACACATTGAAAAATGAGGGAATTTTTTTACCACTATCAAACCAGGGCCCTCGCTGCTAGTCAGCATCCTCTGGAATTTGGGGAAATGCGTTTGAGGTTATGTGGCGAACTAGGTTCGGGGAACCTGTTGCGTGGCACCCGGATCCGGTACATTACAAAGTGGTATCCAAGGAGTTTTTTTTCTTTGACTTACTATTCTAAGCCTTAGTCAGGGATAGGACAAGAACGGTAGTTGGTAATAAGCTGTGCCCAAGCATAGCTAACCCGTGTACAGGGAAAATCCAATTACCTCGTGTTGCAATTTTTTTGATTTTTCAATTTTACGGTTGATTTGATTTTCACCGAAGGGTGACTTACTAGGTATTGTTCTATTCCAATTTTATTCATCGGTTCTATTTAGTTGAAACCCAGGTGAGATGAGGGTATTCCATCTCATGCATCATTTAGGCACATGCTAGAAATCACATGCCATGCAATGTTTCCATGCCATTTAGGTGCATAAGAATTTGCATGTAGTTGTGATAGTTATTGTGCTAGATAATCATGCTATTATGATAGCTTCTTGGATAGATACCTGTGATTTGATAGGGTATTATTGTGTGAGCCGGTTTATAGAATGGACGCCAAACATTGGTTCTTGGGGAGTATTGGCCCCCATTGACTGGAAATTGTTGTATCATTGACTGTTTATTATGTTATAACACATATAAGATGACAAACATTGATTCTCGGGGAGTATGGGCCCTCAGGGATCATAATTTGGAACTTAGGTGTTGTTTCTCAGTATTTTCCAGGACTCGGAGTAGATTCTGAGGCATATGTTCCAGAAAACCCAGAATACACGTCGTGTAGTGTTTTACACATGTTGTGTATGATCTTCTGTTCGGGAAGAAAAGAAAAAATTTTGAGTACATGTCGTGTACCCTAAGAACACGCTGTGTAATATCTTCCCATGTCCCAAACCGTGTGGGCGGCGACATGGGGAAGGGAAGATCTTTGGGCAAACACGCCGTGTACTAGATGTACACGCCGTGTAGTGTTGACTCAAAGACCCGGCCTTGTAACTAACAAATAGGGGTTGGGGTAGTCGTTTCTTGATCACGTCATGTCAATGAAGAACATGTCGTGTAGTGTGACATGGGGACCTGGCCGTGTAACTAACAAAATGGGCCGGGTTAATCCTTTCGAGTACACGTCATGTGTATATAGAACATGTTGTGTAGGTTGAGCCGTGTATCCTACCATGTAACCCACAACATGGGTCGGCAGAAATCATCTAGTACATGTTGTGTACGTGTGGGACACGCCGTGTAGTCTTGTCCGATTATAGACCGTGTGGAATTAGTCATGTGACTGGGAAATGGGGTTGTTGACACGCCGTGTGCGGGTGTAACATGCCGTGTAGTGTCAAGCTGAGTAGTCGGCCATGTCACAAGTGACATGAGAAGTTGGAAATAACACACTACACACTGTGTAGATGATATACACGCCGCGTAGTTTTGTTCAAACGGGAGCCGTGTGGCTTTGCCGTGTATAAGGACCCAGGCAGGGGAAGAGAAGTCATGTACACGTCGTTTAGTCAATATACACACCATGTAGTCTTGTTTTGAAAATTTTGAATGCCTTCTTCCTCCTGTTTCCTTTTGGGTTTCTTCATTTTCAATCGTTGTTTACCTTGTTCTAATGGAATGTTTTTGACCTTGTAGTGTTATGCTGCCGAGATGAACACACGTTGTTCTCCAGGAGATCGACGACGACTATACTCCAGAAATAGTGGTCCATGGGCTACCAGTGGATCCTCCAGCAGAGCCAGATGCATCGACAACCGTTATACCAGAGACAGGAGCGGAGGCGCAGTGCCATGAAGGCTTTATGCGGTTCATGAAGACCTTTCAGGGAGCACCGCCGGCTGCCACATCTATGGTTGAGCTGACTCGTATCTTTAAGCTATAGCATGCAACTATGTTTTCATGGGATGGAGGACCACATGCTGCGGAGTTTTGGCTAGGGTCGATGTAGACTATTTTAGAGAATCATGAGACGCCTCTAGGGCGGAGGGTCAAGCTCGTGACATACATGATACGTGATTCCACCAAGAGGTGGTGGGATGTTACCACCCAGTCAGAGCATCACAGAGACATGACGTGGGATTTTTTTCATGCAGTTTTATATGAATTCTTCTTCCCAGAGACGTTGAGGGAAGATAGAGATCGGGAGTTCATGATTCTGCAGTAGGTTGCTATGTTGGTGATGGACTATTCTGCTCGTTTTTTTGAGCTTCAGCGTTTCGCACCCGTTCAGGTGGGCGATGAGACACTGAGAGCCAGAAGTTTTAAGTATGGTCATTGTTATGACATCCAGGCACTGGTGAATGTTTTTAGGTTGCCTTCAATACATTCTATTGTAAACCAGGCGCAGATTATAGAGAGGAACTTGCAGGAATCTATTGGTGTGGGCCATGACGGTCCAACACCAGTTATTGGTATTGTTTCTATTGGCAAGAGGAAGAGACAGATGGACTTATCTCAGGGTGGCAGTACCAGTCAGAGGAATGTTTTAGGTTTCCAGGTCAGGTGCTACTAGTGTAGAAAGGAGGGGAACATGAGACCTTAGTGTCCATGTGACCCAGTGGAATGTCGGGTTTGTGGCAATATGGGTCATCTGCAGTGCTTTTTCAGTGTGTTTCTTCCAATGGTTAGTGAGAGGGGTTCTGTATGGACTCCGAAAGTAGGAGCAAGACCACCAGCTTCTTACCAGTTGGGTAACTGGAATATGTCAGGGTGTGCAGGCAGAGATGGTGGTCGTGGCCGTGGTAGGCAGACACCAATATCTCAGAGGCAGCAGTGCGGGACAGCTCAGGGTAGTCAGGCTGTATCGCAGGGTTGCAACACTTGGTAGGCATATGTAGTGCAACAGACCTAGCTGGAGTAGGATCCCGAACCTTCTACAGTCAGAGGTACTATTCTAGTAGCTTCTATTATATCTTCAGTACATTTAGATATGGGTGATACACATAGTTTCATATATATACCTGTAGTGGAGATCCTTGGGCTCTTTGTTTATATTTCTTCTAATATCATGACGCTAGAAACTCCATTGGGGACTAGAATGGCTGGTGTGCGTCAGTTCAAGGAGTTTCCCCTTGAGGTTGGTGGGTGTCACTTCCTTTGGGACCTCTATGTCTTAGAGATGACGAGTTAGGATGTCATTCTCAGGATGGACTGGTTGGTTCCCTTTCGAGCCTTTGTGGAATTCTATCTTCGTAGGGTGAGTTTCACATCACCAGAGGGTAGAGTGTTTCTATACAAAGGCGAGTGGGATGTTCAGGTGAGTCGAGCTGGACCAGATAATCGTGGGCGAGGTGGAGTCAAAGACCAGATGGCGTGTTTATATCTAGATGATCAGGGGACTTGTAAGATGCATTTCCCTCCAGTGGTGTATTGTTTTAGGGATGTCTTCCTGGATGAATTTTTAGGTATTCCTCCGGAGAGTGAGGTGGATTTCTCTATTGAGCTTGTGCCTGGAGCAGCACCAGTGTCCATTCATCATTTTATAATGGCTACACTATAGTTTCAAGAGCTCAAGAGAACGTTAGAGGAGTTACAGGAGAATGGTTTTATCTGACCCAGTATATCTCCTTGGGGTTCTCCTGTCCTTTTTGAGAAGAGGGCGGACGTTACCCTCGAACATTGTATGGATTATTGGAATCTGAATCAGTTGACGGTTAAGAACTGATATCCCTTTCTAAGGATTGATGATCTCTTTGATCAACTTTGTGGAGAACGAGTTTCCTCGAAGATTTACTTGAAGTCAGGATATCATCATCTGCGTGTTAGACCATCTGATATACCTATCACAGCTTTTAGAAGCAAGTATGGTTTTTAAGAGTATACGGTTATGCCGTTAGGACTCACGAATGCACCAGAAGTTTTCATGGCACTGATGAATCGTGTGTTCCATCCTAATCTAGATTAATTTATGGTAGTATTCGTGGAAGATATATTAGTATACTCTCACACTCGACACGACCATGCCACCCATCATGAGATCATTTTAATTATACTGAGAGTGCATCATTTATATTCTATGCTCTCAAAGTTCCACTTTTGGATGGACTAGATACACTTTCAGGTTCATATCATCTTAGAGGCAGGAGTATCAGTAGACCTAGAGAAAAGTGAGAGAAGTAGTTTCCTAGGAGTAGCCTAAGAAGGTGATTGAGATAAAAAGTTTCTTAGGGCTGGCTGGTTACTACAGGAATTTTATATAGGACTTCTCCTACTTAAAAGCACCATTTAAGGGCTTGACTAAGAAGGGTGTGAAGTTCGTTTGGTCAGAAGCTTGTGAGACATCCTTCTAGGAGATGAACGTAAAGTTGACGTCACCACAGATCCTGATACTCCCATAGTAGGGGATGAGCTATATAGTATACTGTGATGCATCAGGGATTGGGCATGGAGTTGTTTTGATGCAGGGAGATTGAGTTGTTGCGTACGGGTCTCAGTAGTTGAGGCCACATGAGAGGAATTACCAGACACATGATCTCGAGTTGGCTTCAGTTGTTCATGCATTGCGATGTTCGAGATATTATCTATTGGGAGAATGTTTTGTGGTGTTCACGGCCAAAAAAGTCTCAAGTATATTTTTACTCAACGTGACTTGAATCTGAGGCAGTGAAGGTGGGTCAAATACCTTCACTCCATTGATTTTGATCTTGCCTATACACCTAGTAAAGGTAATACAGTAGCTGATGCACTGAGCAGGAAGACTCGGGTACATGCTGTGTAAGAGGCTAGTGATGAGTGGCTTCTCATGGATTTGTTCTCTGAGATGCATTTGGAAGTTCATGACTATCACGGTCAGACTTATCATTCTTCATTAGCTGTGATATCTACCCTCCAGGATAGAGTGGAGATGAGACAACTATCTAATTCAGAAGGCATCGTTCTACGGGAGTCAGTGGCAAGGGAGGACCCTTCTCCTAGAATGACGATATGCGATGATGAGGTTCTTTGTTTCCAAGGAAGTTTATGGGTTCCAGGGGATATACGTGAGGAGCTGATTCAGGAGTTTCATGCTTCATCTTGGGCAGTTCATCCACGGGTTACCAAGATGTACCGTGAATTGAGACGTCAGTACTAGTGGTCGGGTATGAAGAGAGAGGTAGCTGGTTTTGTTACGAGGTGTTCCACCTGTCAGCAGGTGAAGGTGGAGCATCAGAGGCCAATCAAACTATTATAGAAGTTACCTATTCTAGATTGGAAATGGGATGATGTCACGATGTATTTTGTGACCGGTTTACAAAGGTCACCTTGAGGTAGTGATGTAGTATGGGTTGTTGTGGACAGAATCACATAGGTAGCTCACTTGTTTATGACCAAGGAGACCTTCAGAGTTGACGAGCTCGTGAAGTTATATATCCAAGATATCATACGTATTCATGGGGTCCCCCTATCTATCATTTAAGATAGGGACTCCCATTTTACATATCGTTTCTGGCATGGTTTTCAGAGGGCACTGGGTACACAGGTGCTTCTGAGAACAGCTTACCACCCTCAGACCGATGGCCAGTCAGAGCGTACTATACAGGTGCTGGAGGACATGATGCAAGCATTCATCATAGAATTTTGGGGATATTGGGAGAAATATATACCCCTAGTAAAGTTTACCTATAATAAAATATTTCATACAACTATTGAGATGGCACCATATAAGGCTTTATATGGTAGGCCATGCCGATCACCCTTGTGCTGGTTAGAGGTAGGTGAGGCAGCTTTATTGGGACCACATCTCATGCAGGAGACTTCTGAGAAGGTCTAGTTGATTCAGAAGTGGATGGATACTGCACACTATCGTCAGAAATCTTATGTTAATCGTTGTAGACGACCCTCGGAGTTTGTGGTCGAGGATCAGGTTTTCATGCATGTTTCACCGAGGTTGGGACACTGACGGATCAGGAGACAAGGTAAACTTTCACAGAGGTATGTGGGGCCATTTGAGATTCTGGAGAGAGTTGGACTGGTTGCTTATCAATTGTAGTTACCATAGAGGTACCGAGCCATGCATGACGTCTTCCTTGTATCGTAGTTGCATCACTATAATTCAGACCTGTCTCACGTCTTTCAGCCCGAGGAGGTTGAGCTTGAGGTAGATGCATACATTGAGGAGCATCCAATTCGTATCATTGATCGGAGCAAGAATGTTCTCTAAGTCCGGTCATTTCCTCTCGTACCGGTGCTATGGCAGCATGGCCGAGTGCAGGATGAAACCTGGGAGCGGGAGACCGATGTATATGCTTAGTGGCCAGAGATGTTATGAGTTGTATCCTTGCCACCATTAGAAGGGAAATTCAAAGATGAATTGCTTTAATGGGGGGAAGTTTGTAAGAACCCGGTTCTTAATTCTGAGGTAGGGGTTTCTTCTTTTCTATTTTCCTTATGTTTTTTGGGAAAATATGGAAAATGGGGAAAAATCTCAATTTTTGGAAGTACACGCCGTGTAATTTTCCACACGCCATGTACTTTTGGCCCTGTGTAATGAGTACACGGGGCGTGTGACCAGGTCACCGATGAAGGGTGTTGGAACCGACTACACGCCGTGTAGTGGTCCTTTACATGCTGTGTAGTCCGTCGGTAGGGGAATAGTAAGGTGGTGGCCAGCTGTTTGACAGAACACGCCATGTACTCAAGGAGACACGCCGTGTAGTCTTGTCGGCGGGTAAACATTGCCACGTTGGCAGGAAACCTCCATAGGAACAGTGAAAAAATGGGAAGTACGTTCCATGTACTTGGAAATACACATCGTGTACTTTTTTTTCTCTTAAAATGGGAATTAGCCTCCCCTGTTCATAGGGAAGGCTTAGAATGGGAAGAAGGAGCGGGATAAGGAGGCTTGAGATTTGGAGATCCACCAAGCGCTGGTCGGGAATCTGTTTTCTACACCGTCAGTCTCTTTGGAATCGCACATGCAAGCTCTCCCTTCTCCTAGAGTAGTTCTTCCCAATTCTTCCTCTATGGGAAGTTATTTTCAGTTAAGAATGATTTCCTTTACGTAAGATCTACCTCGTTTTTGGGTGTTTCTAGAATTGAAATTCACGTAAATCGTTCGTTGGCGTTTAAGGTAGGTGGTTTGGTGATTTTTTTATAACTGTTGTGCATTTTGTGCATTTGTGTGCCACGAACCCATGTTGGGGTGTCGTGTGGCTAAGACCGTAGCTGTTTAATTACCTAGAATTGTATAGGTAATTAAAAATGTTATTAAAATGATATTTGGGATTGCTGTTTGGATCCAAGACCACCCCAGGGGTGCATTCCTCTGTTTAGCCATTTGGCCCGGATACACGAGGGTATTCCTTATTTACTTTTTGTATTACTTTTTCCTTGAACGGAATTGTATGTGTACTGCTTATTTACATGTTGGGCATGGCCTGGTTACTTGTTCTTGAGGGAAGTGTTTTACTATAGCCTGAGGCCATGACTGTATTAGCCTGAGGGAAATCATCTCTTAGCCTTAGGGGAACATCTTCCGTGCCTATGGGCGACAGACTCTATTCCTGAGGGAAACACTTCATACACCTATGTGAAATATCTATTATGTCGGAGGGCAAGATTCTGATTACCTGAGAGTAAGGGTTTTCATGTCTGAGGACACTGACTGATTACATAGAAATTCACTATGGTGGTTTCTTAATAATAAATAATTAAATGAATGTTAAAATGGAAATTAAACTGGTACGTTAGTTACTTTTGAGTATTTATTATTTTATTGCATTCTACTACTACACATTGTTGTTGAATATTTTCACACAGTTGGGTACATGCCTTTGGTGGGTGCCTACTTGTATTTATTTCTCACACCCTGTTTGGGTCAAGCTTTTCGGCCCAAACAGATTACGTTTCTAAACGTGTAGATAAGTTAAAGGGTCCATATACAGGTACTTAACTGCTACTATGGAGTAGGGGAGCATGAGACTGGGCTGAGGATCGTGATGCCACATGCTATTTTGTTCTGTTTTGATTTCATGCACTTGTACTGCACTGCATTGTTGTGTAACATGTTCTGGCTGCTTTAATAGAATTTGAAGCATGTTGCACCATTTTAAATACTAGTTGGTTATGTCTACTGTAGTTGTTTATTTCAGTTGTGTGTGGTTTACTGCTTCTACTGTTGTTGTATGTTTAATTTAATTTTGATGTGCTACACTTTAACAAATGAGGGCATAGTTTTCCCAATATCAGACCTGGGCCCTCGCTACTAGTCGGCAGCCTCTGGCGTTTGGGGAAATGCGCTTGAGTTCATGTGGCGAACCAGGTTTGGGGAACCGGTTGAGTGGAACCCGGATCTGGGATGTTACAGGGGGACCATGGGGATGAGAGTGTCAAAGGGGGTCGGGGCTATCCAGAGGGGCTGTCTAAGGTGGTGGGGGCTGTTCAGAGGGTTCAGGGGGTTTCCCGGGGGGGCTGTCTAGAGGGTTGGGGGGTGTCCAGGGGTGTGTCCATGAAGGTAGGGGGTGGGGGTGGTGTACATGGGGGTTTATGTGCTGTCCAAGGGGGTTGGGGTGTCCAAGGGAGGTGTGGGGGATGTGAAAAGAGGTGGGGGTGGTGTCCAGGGGGGTGGAGGGGCTGTCCATGGGGGTTTGGGGTGACCAAGGGGGTGGGGGTGTCTAGGGGGTGAGGGGTTGTCCAAGGGGATATGGGTGTCCAATGGGTGGGGGTGGTGTCCATGGAGGTGAGTGGGATGTCTGAAGAGGTAGAGGGTGTCTAGGGGGGTGGGGGATGTTGATAGGGGTGGAGGATGTTTAGGGGTGGGGGTTGTCTAGAGTGTTTGGGGGGCTATATAAAAGGTTGGGGGGTGTCCATGGTTTCCATGGAGGTGGGGGGAGTAGTCCAAGGTTGTGTGTGGGGGGGGGGGGGGGTCTAAGGGGGTGCTGATGTCTAAGGGGTGTGGGATGTCCAAGGGGTGGGGGGGTCTCCTAGGGGGTGGGTGACTATCCAGAGGGTTTGGGGGGTTGTCCAGGGGGTTTACATAGGGTTGGGGGTGTCTAGGGGGTGTCCAAGGGGGTAGTGGGTGGGGGTGGTGTCCAGGAGTGGTGGGGGTTGTCCAACGAGGGGGAGGGAGGGCTGTCTAGAGGGGTGGTGGATCTCTAGGGGTGGGGGGCTATTCAGAGGGGTGGGCGATGTCCAATAGGGTGGTGGTGTCAAGGGGGTGTCCAAGGGGGTGGGGGTGGTGTCCAGTGGGTGTGGGGATATCCAAGGGGGTGGTTGTGTCCATGGGTGTCCAAGGGGGTGGGGGTAGTGTCCAATGGGGTGGGGTGTCTAGGGGGTTGGGGGATGTTCACGGGGCGTCTCAAGGGGTAGGGGTGGGGGTGGATTCTAGGAGGGGTGGGGTTTCCAAGGGGGTGGGGGCTGTCCAATGGGGTGGTGGTGTCCAGTGGGTGTTTAAATGGGTGGAGGTGGTGTCCAAGGGGTTGGGGGTGGTGTCCAGAGGGGGTGGGGGCTGTCCAGAGGTTTCAAATCATTAGGATTTGTGTAATTCTTAGCAGTGCATGTATACATATTTTAATATTTATACAACATATTTCTTTTTCATGGATGGGTGAATTTGGTATTCAGTTGCACCAGGATGTATTCTTTGTTATCCTAAAGAAGAAAGGATCCAAGATGAATTTGAAACTGTTATATCTAAATATATTTTCTTTTTAAATTAATTTTCAAGCATATTTTTATAAATATGAACAGATTTGTTTTATATTTAAAAATTGTTTTACATTCAAATTATTTTATTTTTCTTATAAAGGTATATTTTACTTATCTTAAAAATATGTATAATTTTGATATTTGTTATATGTAACAATAATTTTAATTTAGATTAAGTCATATCAAATGAGTAATGAATATGAGGAAGGTTTTGATGCCTTTATAGAATTTTCTAAATGAAATGTTCCAAGTAGTGACATTTTTTCTGTCCATGCCTTAAATGTTTTAATATGTAGAATTTGTAATGTAGATAGATAAACGATCATCTGATTTTTCATGGTTTTAATCTGAGTTACAAACCTTGGATTTGGAATGGTGAAACTATATGGAATGTCAGATCTACTGATGGTGATGATTTTCAAGATGGTAACTTCGATGGAATTGATGAAACGATTCACGATATTGCAGAAGAACAAATTGAGATAGAACTGACAGTTGCGCTTCTATATGGTGATGATGAAAAGCCATTATATCCTGGTTGTACAGATTTTATGGTTTTTTTGGTGGTGTTAAGATTGATTATCCTTAAGGCGAAACATGGATGGAGTGACAAATGTTTTACATAACTTCTACAATTAAAGAAGTACATTATTCGAAAAGATAATGATCTTACAGATTCACGTTATAAGGCCAAGAAAATATTATTCCTGATGGGATTGAGATATAAGAAAATACATGTCTGACCAAATGACTGTATGATATATAGGAAGGGATATGAATTTCTATCATAATGCCCTAATTTTGGGACATCACGGTATAAGGTGAATGAAGAATCACATGTTTATGAAGAGATTACAAAGATTCCTTCCAAGGTATTTTTGTATCATCCTATAATTCATTGTTTCAAATGATTATTTGCTAATTTACATGATGAAAAAAGGTTAAGATGGCATGATGATGAGTGGATATGTGATGGAAAAATACATCATGTAGCTGATTTTCCATAATGAAAGAAAATTTATGAGAAGTATGCTACATTTGGAAATCAAATTAGAAATCTCAGACTAGGGTTCTGCACAGAATGAATGAATCCATACCGAAACCTCAATATCACACGTATTTCATGGCCCGTTTTATTGGTAATTTACATCCTCTCACTTGAGGTTTTTTTGAAGCGAAAATATTTCATGTTGAGTATAATGATCTCTGGTGCGAAGCAACCTGTCAATGATATTGATGTTTTCTTGTCACCATTGGTTGATGATTTGAAACTTTTATGGGAGGATGGTATTAGGGTGTATGATTCTTACAAAATGGAATATTTTCAAATGAATGCAGTGCTTATGTTCAGTATAATTGACTTCCCAGCATATGGAAATATGACTGGATATGTAACACCCCAAGATTTCATAGTGTGTTAGTTCTTCAAAATAATTCAATAACTTTCACTACATGCAACACCAAGTTCAAGCACACAATGACTTACCAATCACACCATTAAAAGAAGTCATGAATAGTATTAACTACATTTTGAACTTTATATAATCCTTATAATTTTAGAATCCCTATTATGAGTTTCTTAGTCATAATGCAAGAACAAATTCATTTTCAGTATTGCACTTTTATCAAATTTAATAGTGAACCCTTTTTAAATACTATATTTTAAACTTTTTGACTAAATGGGGACATAAAAAATTTAAAATGAAACACCCCAAGCTTCTACGGTACGTTTCCCTTCGAATAATGTGATAGCGTGTGTTGTACGCAACACCGAGTTCTAACACACCATAACTAATCAAACTAGCCGTTATGAATAGTAATACCTACTTTTTAAAATTATATATATTTTATATTTCAAAATGGACTTCATTTTTGGATTCGGAATATCTAATTTAGCCTAAGGTGAAATTTTGGTACTTTTCGTATAACTTTCATATTTTGATGAATAGTGAAAATTACTAAATTTTAATTAAAAACAACTTTTTTAATCAAAATAATTAATAGTGATAAATTATGAATTTTAGTAGTTTTAAAGTATATTTAGAATATATTTTTACCATTTAATATAATGTTGGTCATTGGACATAATTTTACAATTAAACCAAACATAAACAAGTGTCAATCTTTTGATAGTTATTATCTCTTAAAACACGCTTTTTGTTTTGACAGCGGGAATTAATTTTAAATTAATTTCTGCCACTTCTGTGTTTAGAATTTAGGAAAATGGATTCCATATTTGGAATCAGGATGTTCAAATTGTGTAAATAGGTAGCTTTTATTTTTAGACATTTTGAATAATTACTGTGGTAAATATTTTATTTACCATGGTTAAGGGTAAATCCGGGAAATAAGGGTTAAAAAATAATATTATAATAATAAAAAATTACCCTAAAACGTGTCCTAACATTATTGGTGGACACATAACCGACCATGAGCATCCTTGGGTCAATTTGGGGACCCCTTGGAGCCACTTGTATGTGGTAGGGACACTTTATATTAATAAAGTTAAAATAAAAATAAAAATGGCATAAGCTTACATCTTTTAGAAGAACAACTTTTACACAGGGTTATACAAGTTGGATTTTCGATTATAAATATTCATTAGAAAGCTAAAAAGATTTCCTACATAATGATATTTTATTTAAAATTTTTAGACATTAAATAAGCTATTTTATTTATGAGACAATGATGATGCGGTAATTACTATAATAGTCAAAAATTAAAATAATTGATATTATAAATACCAAAATAAATATAATATGAACCTTTTAATGAATTAAACTAATTTTATAGGATAATATGATATATTAGGATTGATTGGATGGACTTTGTTAGAAGTAATAAATCTGTTATGAGTTTCAAAAAAATAAACTATTGAATAGTGTCAAAATTGACATAAAAGAGTTCTTAAAACAAATATTATATTATTAATTGATATTAAATTCCTAAAAATCTAAGGTTCGGCCAAGAGACTTATATCATGATAGTTTAATCATTAATGGACCACTTGGGGGTCTCTTGGATGTATATAGTAAGTTTATTAACCATATTATATAAAACTACAAAGAGACATTGTAAAAGTGAAACTAATTAACTTAGAGTTAATACTTAAAGATAAGGTTAATATAAGTACCCAAACCTGTCTAACTTCTATTGGTTGAGTTGTTTTCGACCTATCCCCACCTTAAAATTTAAATAATCAACTTTGGAGCCATTAGAAACCGAATATGAATTTATTATAAATTAATATTTCTAGATTTTCCAAAGGTGCCCCTCACCCCTCTTATAAAAAGGGAACTCCTCCTTCTCATTTCTTCACACCTCTAAAGCCTTTTGGTTCGGCCAAACTCTGCCCAAATACTCTCCCAACATCCCTCACTACAACCTAGAGGCCTTATTTTGATCATAAAGCCAACATAAGGAGCCCTTTTGATCAAATCAAAAGGAAGAACCCGAAGAAGAGGTAATGATTTCACCACCCTTTTCTAAGTTCATTTCTTCTTCCACTTCTTCTTCCATTGTTCTTACCATTCTAAAATAATAACTCCAGTATCTCACATATACTGTGATGTTATTATAAGTATGGTACAACCATATTCAGTATTCTATCCACCCTTTGAATAACATGTCACCATACGTGCGTACGTATGGCTTACCGTCTCCACGTCGTGGTGTAATTGTTATTCAATATAATATTATTTGGATGGGTATAATAATGATGTGTAACTCATGTAAATAATAAATATAACATGTTAATGATTCTGTATATATGATATACCATTCATTTATATATTATTTTAATATCAAAAGAATGATATTGTCGCTCGTGCGTACGTACGGACTACCGTCTCCACGAACGCGATGAGATTCATTCTCCATCGTAACCATTCAAGTATAATTATCATTTGATGATTTAAAAATGATTTTTAAGGACTAGATATCATTCTGGATATTAATAAGATACAACAACCATGGCTTATGTAACAAAACATATAAATAAAATGAGTAAGTTAACACCCGAAACGACGATAATTCTAAGATATTATTAACAAATCAATGTTAAAAGATCATATATGATATCATATTAATATATATGATTATTGTATAATTTAATAACAATTATTTCACCATTATACAAGAGGTTAACCTACCCAAACAAAGGAAAAGTACAAGGTAAGGGTTATTTCACAATCTCTTCTTTATCCGAGGTTGTTTATACGTAATAATCTACTGGGATCTCGTTATCATCCACATCCATGTTTCTTCAAAATGTATTTCAAAACATTTTTAATATTTACAAGAATATGGGTTAAAGTCATTTATACCCTTGTTTGACTTTTTATAAGAGGTTTATAAAGGAATCTTTCCGCCGTTTTCCAAACAAGGTGCTTTTTAACCTTTTCGACAGAATTAAGGTAAGAATGTTTTTTTTACTTATACGGCGGATGCGGTTATTTTCCGCCATTATAAAATCTTCAAAGATTTCCATACAAGCTTATAAGAATATTTTCAAAGTAAATGTTTTAATTTATAATTATGTGACTTTTAAATGATTTCAAAAAAATAGATATTTCTCAAAAATATATGAAAATCCAGTGCAAATGTATACGTATTTAACACAAGCTTAAAAATGTTTTCAGAAAACCTGACTCTCGAGTGTGGTAGACAGGAAGGGATTGGGCGTGGACCCATCATGGCCTGTAATTAGTCCAGTAGTCTCGGAATTATTTATTTTGTTTTCAGAAGCTTGCATAATGTTTTCAAAAAAACACTGGAGTATGTTTCAGCAATTTTAAACGTAAGTATCTTCTAAAACAATTTCATCGGTAGGTCTCATGAGACAAACTAGTGTCTTGGCACAAGGCCTTGACAAAATCTTATTTGTAGTCTTGGCACGAGGCCTTGGCTATGTGGTTATGATAGTCTGGCATTATGCATTCCAACATTATGAAAGTGGTTATTGATTTTTGCATGTGATTATTCGATTAGTAGAATATCCATGTGAATAAGTAAATGGCATTATTTCATTTTATTTATGCCATAACATGTTGAAAGTTCATGTTTGAAAGGCTTTTGTTTTAGTTATACATTGCCTTAAAAGTTTATTCTTATTTATGAAAGTTTCCGCTATTTTGTTATCCTTACTGGGCATTCGAGCTCACCCCTTTTATATGTTTTATTTTTCCCAGGAAGTGAAGAAGTAAATTATGAATGACCTACAGGGATATTATGTGGGGATATGAGTGTGGATTATGGAGACATTATGTTGTTGTAGTAGTTTTTCATTTTATGATGTAATGTAGAACCTATGAATATATCTAGTGTTTCCAAGGCTACTAACCCAATCGGTCTTTCGAGATTTGATCTTTCTTGTGATCATGCCAATGTTATGTACTAATGCACCGACTCTGGGTAACTAGGGTCGGGGCGTTACAGTTGGTATCAGAGGAAGTTTAGTACAAACCTTGGAAACTAGATTTAGATAAACTCTGATTAGAGAACGTAGACCTAAGATGAACTTTGAGGATTAGTATAGAAGAACTTCCTAGAATTTTGGTATTGTAGAGATTTTGTGAGTTTTCCGAGCAATACATCCCTGTCTGGATACGAGCAGGTAGAGGCGGCTCTGGCACAGATGTACCTAGGGGTAAAACCCGAAAACACCGCTTTGAGCTAGACTCAAACGGGAACTGGTGCACGACAACGGGCCTTGCTGCACTCTTGGTTACGACACTCCCGGGGGATATGCTTAGGATAATTCTCATTTTCTTTACAAACCATTGTGAAGGGTTTATGAGTATATACATCCTCAAATGAGACATTTTTATGATTATGGATTATATCCATAAAAAGTTCAATTTATGTTAAGTGTATTATAAGTATGGGATTATGTATTTTGATTCATAAACTGATCTAGTGTATTCCATTGTTTAGAAATGGCGCCCAGTAGAAGGAATGAGAACTCCAGAAATGCACATGATCCAAAGAGAAGGAAAGATCATATATTTCATGGTCTTAAGCTAGAATTTATAAGATAAATAGTTTCCCATGTATTATCATCATATGAAGAAATAAAATCATGTGTTGATAAGATAAGTAAAGAGTTTACTGAGTCCTATGGCTTTGAAGGGAAGCAAGAGAAGAAAAGGATAGAAGAGAGAAAGATGGATAAAGGGAAGAGGGAAAAGAAGAATTTTCCCATATGTGGTAACTGTGGAAAGAAACACCCTGGAACTTGCCTGAAAGGAATGGGAGTTTGTTATAAGTGTGGAGGAAAAGGGCACAAAGTACATGACTACAAGGGTAAGAAAATGGTTTCAAATGTACAATGCTTCATTTGCAAGGAGTTTGGACACTACACGAACCTATGTCCCAGTCATCAGACTATGCCGCAAATGATGCTATTGGATAATAATCAAGTTATGATACTACCACAGATTTAGAGGAATTATTAGAGTTATTATGTTGATTATATCAATTGAGTGTTGTATCAACAAAGTACTTGTTATAATAATTATGGAGTATATAAGGATTGTACTGCAGTACTATTTCATTAAGGACTTGAGATGGTGTGGAATAAAGAAAAGTGACTCAGTAGCAGGTTAACTGTTTGGAAAATATATGGTTGAGAGAAAGATAAACCATAATATGGTTCAGATACCGAGGTGGTGATTTTAGAATAATACATGATTGATTTGGATAAATTATATTGGATATTATTGACTACCTTGAAGCTGATTAATGATTTGTATATTCCATCATTGTTGGGTTTTAAAACATTTTTGGATTAATGAAGTATATCCAGCATTCTATATGGAATAAGGGAACATGAATGTAATCAATAAGGAATATGGTAATACATGATGAAGGTATTCATATTCTATTACGGGGTAAAAAGGATCTATATTATGTTTAACTTCCTTATAAATGTTGGACTGTGAGTTTGGATAGAAGTATTTTGGATAGTTCTAGTTTGGATTATTTTGGATTGCCATAAAAGGACATCCCGGAGGTGGGGCTGCAACCCGTCGCGTCCGGCAAGGCTGCGAGACTTGAACCCGCAACCTAAGGGCGACAAGGGTGTATCACCTACCACTGGCCCACGAGATGTCCTGGATTAAATAAAGTAGTTTTTTAAAATATCTGGTAGATGAATTATAAATTCATTTATTTTGGAACCCTATATGAATAGTATAAATAGAATTTTTTTTACGAGTGAATGATGAGTTTTTGGTAGAAATTTATAAAGGGATAAAACTCTAATTTTAAAGTAAGTATATCTCCTTATGATCTTAGCCAATCTCATAAATAAATTCCTCATCATTAAGAAAAGGAACTTAGAACAAAAATGTTGTCCTAGATGGTACCTTAAATCATCACTAATTTATGGCTTTGGGATTGTTGGCCTTTTCATAGCCATGTTCTCTACCACTCTCCATCAGATAATTGATGGTTATATTTTTCTTCCATATCCATATTTTCCTACAAGGAACCCTAGTATGTGTTATTTTCGGTAATCTTCATACTTTCCACTCTTTATTTAAAATAGAGGCCTCATTAATTCAATTTCCGATGTGGGGTTTCCCACAAATATATTATCTATTTTCAACCTTTTATTTTCGAAGAACAATTTCAAAATGCGAGGACCCAATTTATTGAAGGAGGGGAGAATGTAACACCCCAAGATTTCATAGTGTGTTAGTTCTTCAAAATAATTCAATAACTTTCACTACATGCAACACCAAGTTCAAGCACACAATGACTTACCAATCACACCATTAAAAGAGGTCATGAATAGTATTAACTACATTTTGAACTTTATATAATCCTTATAATTTTAGAATCCCTATTATGAGTTTCTTAGTCATAATGCAAGAACAAATTCATTTTCAGTATTGCACTTTTATCAAATTTAATAGTGAACCCTTTTTAAATACTATATTTTAAACTTTTTGACTAAATGGGGACATCAAAAATTTAAAATGAAACACCCCAAGCTTCCACGGTACGTTTCCCTTCGAATAATGTGATAGCGTGTGTTGTACGCAACACCGAGTTCTAACACACCATAACTAATCAAACTAGCCGTTATGAATAGTAATACCAACTTTTTAAAATTATATATATTTTATATTTCAAAATGGACTTCATTTTTGGATTCGGAATATCTAATTTAGCCTAAGGTGAAATTTTGGTACTTTTCGGATAACTTTCATATTTTGATGAATAGTGAAAATTACTAAATTTTAATTAAAAACAACTTTTGTAATCAAAATAATTAATAGTGATAAATTATGAATTCTAGTAGTTTTAAAGTATATTTAGAATATATTTTTACCATTTAATATAATTTTGGTCATTGGACATAATTTTACAATTAAACCAAACATAAACAAGTGTCAATCTTTTGATAGTTATTATCTCTTAAAACACGCTTTTTGTTTTGACAGCGGGAATTAATTTTAAATTAATTTCTGCCACTTCTGTGTTTAGAATTTAGGAAAATGGATTCCATATTTGGAATCAGGATTTTCAAATTGTGTAAATAGGTAGCTTTTATTTTTAGACATTTTGAATAATTACTGTGGTAAATATTTTATTTACCATGGTTAAGGGTAAATCCGGTAAATAAGGGTTAAAAAATAATATTATAATAATACAAAATTACCCTAAAACGTGTCCTAAACTTATTGGTGGACACATAACCGACCATGAGCATCCTTGGGTCAATTTGGGGACCCCTTGGAGCCACTTGTATGTGGTAGGGACACTTTATATTAATAAAGTTAAAATAAAAATAAAAATGGCATAAGCTTACATCTTTTAGAAGAACAACTTTTACACAGGGTTATACATGTTGGATTTTCGATTATAAATATTCATTAAAAAGCTAAAACGATTTCCTACATAATGATATTTTATTTATAATTTTTAGACATTAAATAAGTTATTTTATTAATGAGACAATGATGATGCGGTAATTACTATAATAGTGAAAAATTAAAATAATTGATATTATAAATACCAAAATAAATATAATATGAACCTTTTAATGAATTAAACTAATTTTATAGGATAATATGATATATTAGGATTGATTGGATGGACTTTGTTAGAAGTAATAAATCTTTTATGAGTTTCAAAAAAATAAACTATTGAATAGTGTCAAAATTGACATAAAAGAGTTCTTAAAACAAATATTATATTATTAATTGATATTAAATTCCTAAAAATCTAAGGATCGGCCAAGAGACTTATATCAAGATAGGTTAATCATTAATGGACCACTTGGTGGTCTCTTGGATGTATATAGTAAGTTTATTAACCATATTATATAAAACTACAAAGAGACATTGTAAAAGTGAAACTAATTAACTTAGAGTTAATACTTAAAGATAAGGTTAATATAAGTACCCAAACCTGTCTAACTTCTATTGGTTGAGTTGTTTTCGACCTATCCCCACCTTAAAATTTAAATAATCAACTTTGGAGCCATTAGAAACCTAATATGAATTTATTATAAATTAATATTTCTAGATTTTCCAAAGGTGCCCCTCACCCCTCTTATAAAAAGGGAACTCCTCCTTCTCATTTCTTCACACCTATAAAGCCTTTTGGTTCGGCCAAACTCTGCCCAAATACTCTCCCAACATCCCTCAATACAACCTAGAGGCCTTAGTTTGATCAGAAAGCCAACCTAAGGAGCCCTTTTGATCAAATCAAAAGGAAGAACCCGAAGAAGAGGTAATGATTTCACCACCCTTTTCTAAGTTCATTTCTTCTTCCACTTCTTCTTCCTTTGTTCTTACCATTCTAAAATAATAACTCCAGTATCTCACATATACTGTGATGTTATTATAAGTATGTTACAACCATATTCATTATTCTATCCACCCTTTGAATAACATGTCACCATACGTGCGTACGTACGGCTTACCGTCTCCACGTCGTGGTGTAATTGTTATTCAATATAATATTATTTGGATGGGTATAATTTTGATGTGTAACTCATGTAAATAATAAATATAACATGTTAATGATTCTGTATATATGATATACCATTCATTTATATATTATTTTAATATTAAAAGAATGATATTGTCGCTCGTGCGTACGTACGGACTACCGTCTCCACGAAGGCGATGAGATTCATTCTCCATCGTAACCATTCAAGTATAATTATCATTTGATGATTTAAAAATGATTTTTAAGGACTAGATATCATTCTAGATATTAATAAGATACAACAACCATGGCTTATGTAACAAAACATATAAATAAAATGAGTAAGTTAACACCCGAAACGACGATAATTCTAAGATATTATTAACAAATCAATGTTAAAAGATCATATATGATATCATATTAATATATATGATTCTTGTATAATTTAATAACAATTATTTCACCATTATACAGGATGTTAACCTACCCCAACAAAGGAAAAGTACAAGGTAAGGGTTATTTCACAATCTCTTCTTTATCCGTGGTTGTTTATACGTAATAATCTACTGGGATCTCGTTATCATCCACATCCATGTTTCTTCAAAATGTATTTCAAAACATTTTTACTATTTACAAGAATATGGGTTAAAGTCATTTATACCCTTGTTTGACTTTTTATAAGAGGTTTATAAAGGAATCTTTCCGTCGTTTTTCAAACAAGGTGCTTTTTAACCATTTCGACAGAATTAAGGTAAGAATGTTTTTTTTACTTATACGGCGGATGCGGTTATTTTCCGCCATTATAAAATCTTCAAAGCTTTCCATACAAGCTTATAAGAATATTTTCAAAGTAAATGTTTTAATTTATAATTATGTGACTTTTAAATGATTTCAAAAAAATAGATATTTCTCAAAAATATATGAAAATCCAGTGCAAATGTATACGTATTTAACGCAAGCTTAAAAATGTTTTCAGAAAACCTGACTCTCGAGTGTGGTAGACAGGAAGGGATTGGGCGTGGACCCATCATGGCCTGTAATTAGTCGAGTAGTCTCAGAATTATTTATTTTGTTTTCAGAAGCTTGCATAATGTTTTCAAAAAAACACTGGAGTATGTTTCAGCAATTTTAAACGTAAGTATCTTCTAAAACAATTTCATCGGTAGGTCTCATGAGACAAACTAGTGTCTTGGCACAAGGCCTTGACAAAATCTTATTTGTAGTCTTGGCACGAGGCCTTGGCTATGTGGTTATGATAGTCTGGCATTATGCATTCCAACATTATGAAAGTGGTTATTGATTTTTGCATGTGATTATTCGATTAGTAGAATATCCATGTGAATAAGTAAATGGCATTATTTCATTTTATTTATGCCATACCATGTTGAAAGTTCATGTTTGAAAGGCTTTTGTTTTAGTTATACATTGCCTTAAAATTTTATTCTTATTTATGAAAGTTTCCGCTATTTTTTTATCCTTACTGGGCATTCGAGCTCACCCCTTTTATATGTTTTATTTTTCCCAGGAAGTGAAGAAGTAAATTATGAATGACCTGCAGGGATATTATGTGGGGATATGAGTGTGGATTATGGAGACATTATGTTGTTGTAGTAGTTTTTCATTTTATGATTTAATGTAAAACCTATGAATATATCTAGTGTTTCCAAGGCTACTAAACCAATCGGTCTTTCGAGATTTGATCTTTCTTGTGATCATGACAATGTTATGTACTAATGCACCGACTCTGGGTAACTAGGGTCGGGGCGTTACAGGATATGGTGTTAAAGGGTATAAATCATGTCCAATTTGCGAACAATAGACTTCATATTGTCAATTACATAATGGGAAGAAAATAGTTTACATGGTTCATCGAATGTTTTTGCATATGGATCACACTTATAGAAGTCTAAAAAAGGCATTCAATGGCCCACAAGAATTTTATATTTCTCCAAACCCATTATCCCATGATCTGTATTTTGAGAGGGTGGAAAACCTTGATGTGACATTGGTAAAGACACGGAAATCTGGTAATGATAGACATATTTGGAGGAAAATGTAAATATTTTTTGAGCTACCATATTGAAGATATCATTAGTTAAACATAATATTAATTTCAGGCACATGGAGAGGAATATATATTATAGTTTGATCAGAAAAATACTATATATTAACGGAAATAGAAAATATGGCTTGAATTCAAGATTAGACTTACTATTAATTGGAATACATTTGGAGTTATCTCCAACTCCTAATGGAAGCCGAACATTTCCTCCCACGGATTGTCATACATTATCCAAGAGGGAAAAAATTAGCATTTGTTAGTGTCTTCATGATATCAATGTCCGTTAAGGATATTCTTCAAATGTAAAAAATTTTGTCTCAATGAAGGACTTGAAGTTGATAGGTATGAAATCTCAATATTTTCACGTCATGATGCAACATCTTATACCAGTTTCATTGTGCAGAATATTTCCCATCCGTGTTAGAAAGAGTATAATAAAGTTGTGTTATTCTTTCAATTAAATTTGTAACAATGTGATTGATGTTAATAATTTGAAAATTTTGGAAAAGGATTCAATTTGTATACATTGCCAATTAGAAATGTATTTTCCTCCAAATGTTTTTGATATCATGGTGCATTTAATGATTCATTTGGTTCAGGAAATGAAGCTTTGTTAACCTGTATTTCTTAGTTGTATGTGTCCTTTTAAAAGGTATATGAAAATATTTAAGGGGTATGTTAAGAATCCATATTGACATGAAGCCTCTATTATTGAAAAGTATATTTCTAAGGTGGTTTTAGAGTTTTGTACGAGATACTTGGCTGCGAAACAACACATAGGTTTTCCTCCATCTTTCCATGAATGAGATAATAATGTGGGAAATGGGATTCATGGATTTAAATTCAAATCGTTGTCAGCTGAATAGATGAAGAAGTTGGAATTATATATCCATAATAACAAAGCTGATGCTCAACCATATATCACATTGAATATTAATGACTTGAAAGAATGTCATCCAAAGAAAAAAAATGTGCATTTTGAATGAGCACAACAATTTTTTTTCATGGTTTAAAAATACCTTTCCTTGTAGATCAGATGTTTTAGAGACATTAAAATAGGTAGTGGGTGGTCCCTGTTTAAATGTGATAACATGATCCAGTTAAGACATTAATAGCTATACATTTCAAACGAAAGCTCAAGACAACAGAAGTGAAGTTTAGAATAGTGGTTTATTGGTGTTTGCAAAAGCAATGCATTTTTCAATTGATATAGAAAAGAACCCAATTTCTGTATCAAGTGAAAATTATGGAGTGATTGAAGAACTATGGGAGGTTGATTACATTAAAATTAATGTTGATGTTATTAACTGTAAATGGTTTATCGGTAAAAATAGTGTCAGACATGATGAATTTGGAATGACAGTTGTGAATCTGGATATATTGGAAGACACAACTAATTCATTTATAATGGAAACACATGAAAAATACATTGTCTATGTAGTAGATCAATCAAATATGTAGTAGAGTATTGTTTTACAAGGGAAAAACAATATGTTGGTGAGGATGAACTTGATGAAGATAATGATTTATTTGAGATCCCTACTTCTATGTAAAGATTAACAGAACAAACTGATGAGCTAGTTGAAGACAAGGTTTGTGCCATAAAGAACGACCATGATGAAGGAATTTGGGAAAAATTTGTACATTTCTAAAATTACAGGAATCATTTGTTTATTTCTTTTTTACATTTATTATTTTCATAAAATGATAGATATTGTATGTTTTTTCTTTATTAAAACATGTATTTTAATAAATAAGTATATGTTTTTGTTTGTTTTAATTTTGTTTAGTTTACATTATCATGTTTATCATTACATAAATTATATATCTATTATTTTTTATCAATGATAATTACTTTACCATGTTCACCATGTTTACTAGGTTTACCAGGTTTATCATATAAGGCCCCAACCTTAAACCTTACTTAATCTTGAGTTATTACAAGATTACACATTGAGGATCTTTTCAGGTTTAGAGTTTTAGAGAATTAGATCATGAAACTTGCATTACATTCCACATTTAAACAAAGTGGTTACATAAAAGATAATATTCATTCTTCCCACCAACGGAAACCTATTTAAAATAAAACACGGATTCTTTCTTGACACATCCTTGACACTATCATCACATCATGTACCTTTCCCTTGACCTGTGAAAAACATTTCAAAAACTTGGGATGAGCATAAAAAGCTCAGTAAGGGTTACAAAAATATGGAAAGGAAACATGAGTTCATATATACATAAGAATGAAATCATACTTTACCCATAAAACATAGGCATATCAAATCATGAATAAATCATAGAAAACATAAGACATAAAGGTAACTTGAGGCATTCATAACATTCTTACGTAGGGAGTAACCCTCTTTGTTACGTTTGTAATACCCATCACAATATATTCCCTAAATCTCTTCGGAGAAACCTTAACGTTTCACTCCTTCGCGTTACCCAATGCATTGGAGAGCTATATCGGGCTCACCCGCCCTTAGTTTATCACGGAACCACCTGTTCTTCATAACAATGCCCAAGAACCATAACATAATCGTATCACATAAACATGAATAAAGGAAACATAACATTTCCACATTTCAATCACAATATAACATTTTATGATATTGAAATAATGCATCCATTCAAAAAGAAACCATTTCCAAAACCATTTAAAACATTTAATAAAGAGATTTTTGAATCAAAGTGTCCCATACCACCTTGAAGATTTTAACATTTTAAATCATTAATATCCATATAAATAAATCCTTAAAACCATTTTGAAAACATGGATATTAATAAGAACAAATAATTAAAACATTTAAAACGATATTTTGGTTAATGGGGTTTTACCAAAATTAGAGACACTTGAATACAATAATCGAGGAATAACATTTAGTCAGAACTTTATAATATCATGAGAATAAAAGGATTCATGAATAATACTCCAAAGGACAGTATATACACCATATAAGAGTGAATTGGTGCATAACAACAATGAACCCTCAATAGAAATGTCAAATGTGATGAAATCCCTTATAAAGAAGGTATCCTTAAATTAAGGACAAATAAATCTCAAAAATATGTGTGAAAAATATATATACACCCAATATAAGTGGATATTAAGTGTAAAACAATAAAAGGTCATTCACACATATTCAATGGATGACATATTCAATGACTACAAGTTGAACCCAAAGAAATCGAAATTGGGTTAAAAAGTTCCCATGACAGCCTAACTGCATCACATCAAAATGAGTTGATGAGAGATAAAAAGTGTATCTCATCACTTGGGCATAACATTTACATCAATAAGGATGTATGAGAACATATCCCAACATAAAAATATGTAAATTAAAATACCCAATAAAATAAGTCTTTTAAAAAAGTGGAGGGTGAAAGGTTCCCTTACCGACATGGGTATCTTTCAAAACATACACCCCATGAAAGAAAGACAATAGGTCATTGATGTAAATACTCATAAACGAAAGTATATTACACAAATAGTAAAATAATGGGCAGTACATACACCACTCAATGGAATTTGTGGCAAATGTAGCATAAATCTCACGGGAATAAAAGTGAGATGAAAAATCCCTTACGAAAACTCGGCAGCCTAACGGCGCCACATAAATCTTCCGAATATGGATTGATGAGATCAAATAGAGTATCCCATCATATTACAATAGAATTTAAAGCAAGTGAAATATAAAAGAAAATCCCCAAACATTGCAATGAGGAGTTTAAAAGAAGTGACATAAAGGAGAGTACTTAAAAAGAAAGAGAGAGGTTAGATCTCTTACGAAAGTTCGGCAGCCTCACGGCGCCACTCAAAACATCCAAAATGGATTGATGAGAGAGAATAGGGTCTCTCATCACATGAACATAAAAATTACAGTAAGTGTAATATAAAATATCATCCCAATAACACGAAAGATTATCTTTAAAAGGAATGACATAAAAGTGTGTACTTAAAAAAGAAAGAGAGGAGTAGGATTCCTTACCTCGGGTCCGACTTGACTCGATCGTTCTTTAATATCCTGAAAAATAAACTTGAGTTAATTTCTACTTCATTAAGAACCCTTTTAAAGTTCATTATTCCTTTTATATCACTTATTACCATGTCATAAACATTATGTAATCATTTAAGTTAATAATATTTGTTTTGCTGATATTTGGTTCTTAAGTCGAAAGTGGACTTCTTACAATTACATGTTGTTCATGTGGCCAAATGTTTATTATATCCAGAATTGTATTCATGATGTAGATATAATATATGTCATATATATCCAGTACATTCATGCATTTATAACATTACATAATCATTTAGAGGTAAGAAATGAAATGCAGCGTTCATGGAGACGGTAAGCCGTACGTACGCATGAACACTACTTTCATTTCTATTTCGTATTTTATAGAATGGAATAATAATGATATAAAGGTATATTATAATAAAAGTATAATATCATATATAATATCATAGTTACATCCTTTATACGTCCCACATATGATATTTAACGAATCAAATCATTTTGAGGGGGCGGTATTCCGCACTTCCTTAAATGAATATATTGCGTTTACCCATAATGGAAACCATAATGGTATGCCCAAATTGAAAAAAAATAAGCTTAAGTAAATCATAAAAATATTATATATCATATATAAAAATAGTGACATCATAATGGCAACCTTTTAAGGTGTTAAATGAGTATTGAACAATCATCGTTTCGGGAGGCAGAATTTCGCCATCCACAGAAACCATATGTTCTTTAACCATTTGATGTAGTTTTGTGAGAGTGTAGCTCGAATAAATCTTATAACAACATCCTAGTATATTGAAGATACTGGTTTTGTTACAAAATAAGTAAATAAAAATAGTGTATGGGGTTGGAGAAGCAAAATAAAACAAATGAACATGAGAGAATGAATTACCTTTAAAAGTGTATCTTCTTTTGATTTGAGCCTAAAGGCTTCCTTTGAAAGGATTCTGCCAAAAGGGAATCCTCTAGGATGAGGAGATGGATATGGAGAGAGTAAATGGCCCGGGTTTGGCCGAGCCAAATGCTTGAGGAGTGTGTGAAATGAGGTAGAGGTGGGGGCCTTTTATAAGAGGAGAGGAGGGGCACTTTTGGAATGTAAAGAAATATTAATTTATTTGAAAATGTGTTTCGGTTTTAAAAGGTCCCACATTGATATAATTTGTGGATAAGGTGATAATGGTTCGAAATCCACTCATCCAATTGGTTTTGGCCATGTGTAGTTCATAGATTTTACATTATCTTTCCATTTTATTTAAATCGTCAAATAATGATGTCATCGCTGAATCATTATTATGTCATGAATAATTTAATTTATTTAATGTCTAAAAATTATTAAAAAACTACTATGATGTAGGAAATATTTTTATATTTCCAATGACTATTTATAATAAAAAATATGACTTGTATAACCCCACTTAAAAATTATTTAAGTAAATCATATCATGTTTATGTCATTTTTACTTTTACATTAAATAAAAAAGTTATTTATGTCATTTCCCAAACAAAATGTCTCCATGGGGTCCCCAAGTTGACCCATGGCTTGTCTTGGTCGGCCATGACACAACCAATATGGTTGGGACATGTGTCTAGGTCATTTAATATTATTAAAGCATTATTTATACCTTAAACTACACTAATTACCACTAATCGCGATTAAAAACTTAATAAGTTACTATTCACCAAAAAATTATTTTTATCCCATTAAACCACATATTACTTCTTATTGACAACCATGTATGTCGGATTTTTGAAATTCAAAACACATAAGTGGTAAAATTTCATTTAAACGAAAAATCAGCTTTTATAAGTACCACTTAGTGGTTTCACTATTCATCAAAAATTGAAGTTTTTCAGAAAAATCCCAAAAATTCACCCTAAGCTATATTTGATATTCTGAATTCAAAAATGAATTCCGTTTTACAAAATTCAAAACATATTAGTCACATTAATTAATTTAATAATTAATTCCCGCTGTCAGAGCAAATAGCGTGTTTTTATAAAACAATAAGTATCAAAAGATTGACACTAGTTTAAGTCTGATTTCAAAGTGAAATTAATTCCAACGACCACTATTGGATTTAATGGTAAAAATATTTTCTAATTTAACTTTATAAAAAATTCAAAATATAATCTAATCATATAAATAAATTAGACTAAAAAGAGGTTTTTAATTAAAATACAACATTTTACACTATTCATTAAACATGAACTTTATCAGAAAAATACCAAAAAATTACACAAAGTAAAATTTGATGTCCCGATTCTCAATAAGAGTTTTATTTGGTCCAAAAGAATGTTTAAGAGTGAAAGAAACTATATTTAATGACAGTTCTCCATTAAAAGGCGATAAGTGAACCTTTAGTGAAAACTAGGGCATATACGCCTAAAGTTGTATTCTTTCTGTATTTTAAGCCTTTAGCTTTTATTGGATAAATGTAAAAACATTTAAAAAACATATATAATCATATTTTAGTTATTTCTATCCATTCCCGTCAATACAACGGATACATGTTAACTACCATTTGAAATAATATTATTTTATTATTAGAGTGCAATGTAAGATTCCCAAGGAACTCGTTGTTGCGTGTTGGGTACGCCATCGAGTATAGCGTCCCCTTTAAATTCATATTAATATTTTATTCACAAATATGGATAAATATGAAAATTTCATATTCATTATTTACCTGGGGTGTTACATATCATGTTTACCATCTTTACCATATTTACCATTGTTTAACATGCATACCATATTAACCATGTTTACTACTACATATCTTAGTAGAATTTCCTATTTTATATTTACATCGGTATTGTAATATTTGAATTTGTATATTTGTGAACAAATGTCTGTTTTTTTAATTTGAAGGCAAATAACATATCAATCAGTTCATCAACCAAATCCTTTTAGAGATGAGAATATTGGACATACTACTGGGGAGGAACATTCACATGCTCCTGTTGGTGTTCCCCAATCTTTCTCATGTGCTCCCATTACAACAAAGAGTTAAAGAGTTGGTAAACGTGGGTGCACACATTTACCAAAATTATCACATGCCCGTATGCAAGATCATAATATACTCGTTGATTTTGATGAGGATGATATTCCTAGAGGTCCAAATGCAAAATATTTTAAGAGTTTTGTATCAACCGAGGGTAAGAGAATAGTAAGAATTTTGTATGATGATTGTAGAAGTGTGGACAAAGAGATAATATCTCAGTTGTAGGAGATGATTTTGTTATGGCCTTTTGCTATTTGTTTCCTATTTTTATATGTATTTAGTATATATAATATGTTTAACCTCTTCTTTATCAGATAACATTTGATATTCCTGTCACTAGAGGAGTCAAGAAGAAATGATTATCGATGGATGCCAGGAGATGGAGGGAATTCAAATCAACCCTCTCATCTGATTTCATTTTTGGTCATAGAAGTCATGACAATCCATGTCATATATATCATTCCATATACGAAGACACATAGGACAGTTGGTTGAAAGTGGAAGAAAAGAATCATTTTTGGTATGGGTAATGTAAACTTTTATAATATTTCATTATATAAATAATCTTATTGATGTTTTGTTAAGGATTTCTTGTTCTTAATTTAGAGAAAACATAGAAATCTCATCAAAAGATCAAATCTAAAAATGTATACCCTCATAGTTTATCTCAGGGAGGGTATACATTATTGGAAGAACAAATGAATGCTGAAAATTTACAAAAACTAAGAGTTAAGTCTTCATGATCTAGAGATGTGGCCCCTCTATCCCCTCCATCTATACATGACAAATGGAAGAGAGCGTGGATGGGCAAAAAGGGTAATATCTTTCGGAAGATTCGATAATCGTATCAGAGAGGATTAAAAGATTTATTTTTATTTATTAATGTTAACTATTGTATTCATATAATTTCAATCATTAATGAAATGTTAAATTAATTAGTACAGGAATATCTTGAGGAGTAGAGCTCACATAGGGTATTTACAACTGCTAGGAGGAATGATATTTTATTAACAGCATTGGGAATGCCCGAACATCCTACCCATGTATGAGGATATCCAGTAGGTTTATCGGTAAGAAAAGTGTGGCCGCATTCTTCAACATCTTACATGGATGCTGTTTATAAAAAATAGAATTCTTGGAAGCTGATGTTCATAATATTAAGGCGATGATAGAGGAAAATATTAGAACGTCGATACAGGCTATGTTTGTAGACATGAAAAGACTATTTCCGATTGCATCTCCCACTGCTCCACCTCCCCCTGCAGACCCCAATATTTATCCCCCACCTCCTCCAATAGCTCCCACTCCCCCACCTTAGCCTGCTGAACCCATTTTTTTCCCTTCTCCTCCACTGAATCTTCCTACTAATTGAGAGTTGTATGTTTATGATCTTCAACATCATATAGTTTCATATGGGCTGGAATATTGTATAGGAGATACAGTTCATCACAATAATTTTATAGTTAGAGAATCATAGGGTCATTGTACATGATATTATAGATAGATCAGCTCAATTACCATTACCTACAGATGAGGTGACGATAGTTGGATATAGTATCAGCCATTTTTTAATTTGTCCATCCAGATTTATGCAAATCATTACAATAGAGGTATGTCGGTTATATCTTTTATTTTATTTTATTATTAAAGTTGTTTTATAATTTTAAAACTAATATTTTTTTCTATTTATTTTTATAGGAATACTTCAAAGTTAATGAAATACTATATAAACACTAATAAAGACAAATGGATATGACATCTGATACAGATTATAGTTGTCTTGAAAGATTGTCAAGATATTTAAATTTGTTGGAATATCATTATTAGTTTCCAATATAAGCTCATGTTTGTGGATGCGCAAAAACTATGTGGATTGGGAAAAATGATATCATGGAGCTTGTTACTGGAGATAAGTTGGGCATCAACGTGGTGCAAATTTTTTCCATGTATGTCTTAACACCTTTTCCTTGCATTATATTTATTAAAAATGTATATTTATTTCTATTTTGTATTAGGTATCTTTATAAAAATTGTTAGATGAATGAAAAGACAGATGTATATGGATTCATGGACCTGCATTTGATTTCCCTTGAAGCACATGCATTGGATGAGAAATGAAGAATGCTTTATATTGCAGAATGAATTGAAGAGAATATAGTCATAAAATGTTGGATGACGCCTTTTTTATGAGTGGTATTAAACACATATCTCTAAAATATTTCATTATCTTTGAACATAAAAAACCACTGCCCTTATTATTTCTTTTATTAGTGATCATTTGATGTTAGGTGTTTTTTCCCAAGGGAGAAAACACTATATTGGATATGCTCTGTCCATCGAGATGAGCGGGAATGTTTTAAGAAAATGTATGAAAAGTAAGTTTCAATTTCTCAATAGTTTTATATATTAAAATTAATTTTAAATTTATCACATTCATATTATTTTCTAATACAGGATGGGTCTACTTTCAAAAAAACACCAAGAAAAGGAGTGTGAAGATCAAATATATAAATGTAAAGGTATATATCCATCTATAATTTTTACTTTTGGATTTATTACAAAAAAAATAATATATTGAATTTAAACTCATTCAAATATAATTTTCATGACCAACAAGGCGTCATTGAATGGGGATATTATAAGTTAATATTTATGTATGAAATAATAAATACTGGAATAGTTGTGACCTTCGACATGGTAATATTTACTTTTAAACATTGCCATAATATTTCATTTTCTTTATTCATTATACATGTTAACTACTATCCTTTTAATTTATAGATATTTGATAACCCTCAATCCTATAGTGCTCAAGACGTCAAACACTTACAAATGGCATGGTCCAATTATATTACAAGTTTCATTTATTTTTAGTTGTTTGTATTATAAAATGTAATTTTGAATATTGTCATTATAATTGTGTATTTCGTTGACATTTAGGTATGATTTAGTTTTATTTTAAGTTGAAATTATATGTTTTTAATGTTATAGATGTTACTGTTTAATTTTTCTCTACCTTTTGTTTTTCTCTATTTAGGATAGTTTTTTTTGTATGATTTCTAGTCTGGGGGGGAGGGGTTCCAAGGGATTGGGGGTGTTCAGTGGGGAGGGGGGTATCTAGGGGCGTGGGAGGGCTGTCTGGTGGGGTGGGGGTGTCCTGGGTTTCAATGAGAGTGGGGGGCAGTCCTGGGTTTGGGATCATTTCCAGGAGGGTGAGAGGGCTATCTAGGGTAGTGGGGGCTGTGCAAGGTGTGTCGAGGGGTGTGGGTGTGTCCTGTGGGGTAAGGGGGTTTCTAGGAGTGTGGGAGGGTTGTTCAGTGGGGTGGAGGTGTCCATGGTGTCTATAGGGATGGGGGACATTCCAGGGGGCGGGAGAGGAGGCACCGCTATCCCTTAGGGTGACGAACGCCACTGGAAGGTACTCATCACTCTCAAATGAGATGCTTGAGCTCTAAAAATGTTTCACCAATGATCTCTTCCCCTGTAATCATAATTCATTCGATCAATTTGATGCCAGTATAATAAGGGGAATCACCATAATTTTTTACTAAAATACCTGGATCTTGGCAGTGGAAATCTCCCGGATCATGCGGTACTGGAAATGATACTCCCAAGGCTTCCCATGAGAAGCCTGAAACGATGTTAACAAAAAGAACGACAATGGGAAGAGGGTGATGGATCAATTGGTGGAGAGGGTCGCGGAGAATATGACTGCGATGATCCAAAAATATACTCAACAAGTACTTGTAAGTGACTATTTAGTTTCCCAAATTATATGCCTAAACATATATAGGGTTGTTTGTGTGTTTTTTTCTCTTATATGCAATGTTGGTCCAAGAACATTACCAGCATATCCCATTCGTCAACAAAAAACACACAAACAATCCTATTTTTGTTCAATAATCTAATTTGGGAAACTAAACAGTCACTTATGTGTACTTGTTCTGTATATTTCAGCTCATCACAGTTGTCCTTTCTACATCCCTCTCCACCAACTGAACTGACACCCTCTTTCCACCACCAGGATTTTTGATAACGTCGTTTCAGGCATCTCATGGGCAGGCTTGGGAGCATCATTTCTAGTCTCGCAATATCCTAGTGATTTCCACCACCAAGATCCAGGTGTTTTAGTCACACATGACGAAGTTTACCCCTGGTTATACTGGCATCAATGTGATAGAATGAATGATGTTTACATGGGATGAATGAATTTGTGAATCATTTTGATAGATCAAGCTTGGAATGTGAGTTTGATGAGTACCTTTCGGCGGTGTTCAGCCCCCCAAGGGATGGTAGTGCCTTGTCTCCCAACACCAGCTGTCCATGGGCTATTTAGAAGGTGGGGCCATTCTAGGGGTGTGGGGGTGTCCAAGGGTGTAGTGAGGGATGACTTGAGGGGTGGGGGGTTTTGTTCTTGTTTTAGTCGGTTTTTTGTCTGTTTTTGGTCTGGGGGTATCCAGTGAGGTGGGGGGTGTCCAATGGTGTGGTGGGGGCTGTCTAGTGGGGTGGGATGGTGGGAGGGTGTCTAGGAGGGTGGGAGTGATGTTCAAGCAAGTGGGGGGGGGGGGGGGTTGTGCATGGGTATGTGGGGCAGTCCAGGGGGGTTCTTAGGGGTGTGGGAGGGCTGTTTAGGGGAGTACTGTCCAGTGGGGTGGGGCTGTCCACGAGGGTGAGCGGTTCTTGGTGTGTTGGAGGGCCATCCATGGTTTTCGGAGTGTTGTCCAGCGGGTGGGGGTGTACAAGAGGGTGGGGGGTTTGTCCAGGGGTGTGGGGGGCTGTCCCGAGGGTGGGGTGGGGGGGGTAGTCCAGGGGTGTGGGGGTGTCCAAAGGTGTGGTGGGGGCTTTCTTGTGGGATGGGGGGGGGGGTCTGGTTCTGGTCTAATTTTGGATTGTTTTTTGTCTGGGGGTGTCCAGTGAGGTGGGGGTGTCCAGGGTTGTGGTGGGGGCTATCTTGTGGGGTGGGAGGGATGTACATGCTACTGGGGGATGTCCAGGGGGTGTCCAGGGGAGTGGGGGTAGTCCAGTAGGGGGTGGGGTTTCTAGGGGTATGGGAGGGATGTCCGGGGGAGTGTTATCCAATAGAGTGGGGGTGTCCAGGAGGGTGGGTGGGGGTTCTAGGGGTGTGGGAGGGTTGTACTAGGGTGTGGGAGTGTTTTACAGTGGGTGGGGGTGTCCCAGAGGGTGGGGTAGTCCAGGGGTGTGGGGGCTGTCCAGGGTGTGTGTGGGGGGGGGGCAGTCCAGGGGTGTGGGGGTATGCAATGGTGTGGTGGGGGCTATCTAGTGGGGGTGGGGGTTGTGGTCGGGTTTTAGTCGGGTTTTGATCTTTTCTTGGTCTAGGGGTGTCCAGTGAGGTGGGGGTGTCCAGAGGTGTGGTTGGGGTTGTCCAGTGGGGTGGGAGGGTGTCTAGGACGATGAGAGTAATCTACATGCTAGTGGGGGGATTTCCAGGGGTGGGGGCAGTCTAGTGTGGGGGGGGGGGGGGGTTCTAGGGGTATGGGAAGGGTATCCAAGGATGTTTTTTCCAGTGGAGTGGGGTTTTTAGGGGTGTGGTAGGTCTGTCCACGGGTGTGGGAGTGCTGTCCAGGGGGTGGGGGTGTCCAGAGGGTCGGTGGTTGTCCAGGGGTGTGGGGGGTTGTCCCGGGGGTGGGGACAGTCTAGGGTGTGGTGGGGGTTGCCATTGCGGTGGGGGGGGGGGGTTCTAGGTGTGTCAGAGGGCTGTTCAGGGGTGTGGGAGTGTTGTACATGGGTTAGGGGTGTCCATGAGGATGGGGTTGTCTAGGGGTGTTGTGGGCTGTCCAGGGGGTGGGGGCAGTCCAGGGGTGTGGGGGTGTCCTAGGGTGTGGTGTGGGCTATCCAGGGGGGGTTCTGGTTGGGTTTTGGTATGTTTTGGTTTGGGGGTGTCCAGTGGGGTTGGTGTCCAGGGGTGTGGTGGGGGATTTACATTGGGGGGGGGGTCTTGTCTATTTTTGGTCACTTTTTGGTCTGTTTTTGGTCCTGTTTCGGGTCTTTAGACAGGGTATAGTAGTGGTTGATCAGTGGTGGGGGCTGTCTAGTAGGGGGGGTGGGGGGTTCTGGTCTATTTTTGGTCTGTTTTTGGTAAGCTTTTGGTCTGTTTCAGGAATTTGGTAGGGAATAGCAGTGGTTTATCGGTATTATTTAAAATAATTTTTTTTATTTCGGTTATATATGTCAGTTATAAAATAATAGATGTAGTAGATATGTTTTTATGTCGGTCATTATATAACATACATTGAAACCGCTTGGCAGACAGGTTATAATCTGAGTTATAAAAATAACAGGCATGATAAATGCTTCGGAGGAGTGATTTATGACCTCGATTATATAGTAACCAACGTGAAAGGGTATATACCATGTCATTATTAAAAACTGATGTAATAAACCATGACTTTGAAGCATTTCCACATCTTTTTTATATCAACCGACATGTAAAACGCTTCAGATTTGTGTTTTTTACGTCACTTGTAAATAATCGACGTAAAACAAATGTTTTATAATGCCACCTGTAATAACATCGACAAAATCCGACGTAAAAAAAATTAACTGATGGATTATTTCTTTCTACACTAGTGACCACACAATCCACTATAGAATATTATTGGTGTGGAATACAAAAAGTAGGATATACCTCTTACACTTGTGTAGCACTGGGAAAACAATCCACAATCACATGTGCATCCTCTTAGCACAAATTGGGAATGGCTTTATTTCAGTGCTTCTTTACAATTGAATAGGTGTATTCACTGAAGTACAACTCATCACATTCCATCCCAAAAGTTGGTAAGAAATCCCATGTGCACAATTGAATAGGTGTTAAGACCCAAAAATTTTCACACGGCCTTATGATTCTCTTTCACAAAATTTAATTTTCTTTTCACATAAAAATTCATTCTTGGTGCGGAAAACCTATGTTGCACACTTCCTTTTTCCGTGCAACTTTTTACTTTACCGCACAACTTTTCATTTTCGTGTAACTTATCACTTTTTTGTGCCCCCTCTATTAGAATATATTTTTATACACTTCAGAGCTCAAGATTTACCTATGTGTCGAGCCATAAAAAATGTGTGAGGGTCACCTAGTATTTGTAGACATTTTTGTCCCTACATAAAAAACACTAATCCGCACGTAAATCACTCTTTATGTGTGTAAAATATCTATCCCACAACATCATTTTTCACACACTATCTTGAGTTTTTCACGCACTTCATGAATTTTCACCTTATCTCCATTATGATATCAGAATACCCCTTACACATAAAATTTTAATCAATGTTCCATATTGCGTGAAAACCCAATGGTTTGTGCGACCTCTTTTTTTGTGCACTTGACTGGTTTGGACATGCACTCTTTGAATTTGCCAAATTTCGATTATCTATTCTTGAATGCTCAATTGCGTGAAACTATTCAAACCCACATGAATCATTTATGAAACTTTCTCTACCAATAACAAATTTATTCATATTTTGATCAGGCTCGAAAATTTAAAAAACACTGGTGGAAAACGCCACCTTCAATATATGTTTCAACCATAACCTTCATGCATCTTTTCTATGATTCTTATTCTTCAAAAAATCTTCTTCTTTCATCACAAAATCTACCATCGTGATGTAAATAATTTGATAGAGAATCTTTAGCAATTTTAGAGTTTCTATGAAAGTACTATAACTTCCCTATCATCAAGAAACATATTTCCTTCAATAAAAATTGCATATTAATGGCAAAACCTTACTACCCTTTCCTTCATAAGTCATGCATCATCAGTTCTCATAACGTATGATTTTTGTGAAAAAAAAATCTTCAAAGTATATTCTATTTTCACCATGGATTTTATAATGTGAATTGATTTATCCTCTTTGAAAACAAAATACAACCTTTGCAATAGAAAACACTTCAATCCTTTTCTCTATCCAACACGGTCCCAACACAAAAAATCAGAAGGACTTTTGAAATATGACACCCAACAATTAAATGGGTAAAAACATTTACTATATCTTCTCATTATGGTGAAACATTTCCCAAGACTTCATTGGTATTTTTAATTATATCTAGATTTTTTCTAGGGAGACACATCCTTAGATTTTTTCTAGGGAGACACATCCTCTTAGTTAGTAATTAAAGATACACTTTACTAGGAGCTTCATTTGGGTAGTCCAATCTCTATTTTTTACCAAGAAATCACCATTTCAATATGAACTCTAAATTTTCTAACAATTCTTCTTAGTCTCTCATTTATGAAACAATTTACCATGATTACTAATTAATGTGAAATCCGTGTTTGAAACAATATTAGACAGCTACTTATATTAGATCTATTAGAAAAGAAAATAATATTTTCCAAAAGGAATTGTTAACACCCATAATAATATTTTTACAAATTATCTACTCATAATCTCCAAGACCACCATGATGGTCTATTGAGGCATATAAGACCTGGACATATATAGATACATGCACACCTAGTATTATCTATTACCGTGATAATCGATTCATTATGTTTGTACTCACTAACTTATAGGGGCCTCAATGGGATTACAATAATGTATTCACTTGATAATGAGGGTCCCTATCTTGAGGATAACTGTGGACTATTCCTTGGAAAAATATGTTCATCATTTCCCTTTAAGTGTCATATTGGTAAACGTAATCCACTCAATGATAAATACATTCACGATTCTTATTACTTGGTGTATGACCAATATATGTTCCCATTAATGATTTCATTAATACGATACCTCAATGTGATAAATATTTTCATTCTTCTGTAACCCATTTTTAATCCACAAACTATTTCTCATAACGCCATATTCCCCACGATTCCAATCATCCTTATGTCTGACCATCAATCGGCAAGAGGTTGATAATTGAATGTGCCTCAACATAGGTATAATCCCTATAAAATATTCAAAGGGAATAAAATTAGGTGTAAGAAACAAAATAATACCTTCACATGACTCATATTATTGGTTATTAATTTTCTGGAAGCATCAATTAAAGTTTAGAACAATTATAAGATTAACAACTTAATTATAATACACACACATACTTCATAATGGGAAATAATTCCTTTGAGACATCTTCTTAAAATATCCATATTCCTAGTGAGACATCCAACTGGATGGAATACATTCCCTATGAGAAATAATTTTTGATGTTTTATATTTCATATGATACATCCTTCTCAATGGGATAAATTCATTATGATACAAACTCTTCAATAAAATATATAGCTTATTATGGATCCATAATAAAGGTCCATAATACCTATGATACATCCTCCTAAAACATGTATATTCCATATGGTACATCCTTTTCAATGTTACATATTCCCTATGATACATACATAACCCATCCTTTTTTGTTAAATAAATAAGATAAAAAAATAAGGGTATCTAACATATATGATAGAGTCAATCGATTGTTAACACCAAAATCATGGAATAAAAATAGTATAATCCAAATATAATACAGAATGACAACTTCAGAGTAAAAAATCATAAAAATATATGAAATCATCCTTAACTCATGACATTAAACTATGAGATACAATTATATTGCATGATTTTAAACTATGTAAACATTCATTCCCTTTGATTACGATATATATGATTCATCATTTGGGTATAAATGATATATCTTACAGTCTAAAATTCCTATACCATATTCTTTATCTTGATAATTTTTTAAATAAGAAATAATATCTATAAACCTTAACCTCATTGGGATATATTAATTTTAACACACATAACCATTATTATATATTCCTTGTTATACGTATAATACTCCAAAAATAAGATATATTTCTTTAAATAAAAACATGGTCAATTAGATAAATTCACTATGAGAAGAACCATAGAGGGCAACATATGCATAAGTACCATAATAAAAGTAAATAAAGATAATTAATCTATTTATATAGAGGCTTGGTACATGTGAACGTAAAATGAAATTCACATGTTCATTGAATTATGTGATTAAAATCCACCAAATTGGTAACTGAACCATGACTTTAAAATTTACAATGTGCCCACTTATTGGAACAAAACTACATGAGTAACATTATATAGATATATAGGAATCCTTATCTTGGGCCTAGTAATGAATCCACAACATATCACTCTTCTCTAGATGGTGAAGATCTCCAAAGAATATATGTGTGCTATATTAAATCAATGAATCACAAATTAATAAATAAATGATTAATAACCATTTATATTTATAGATGTTCACATCGGGTCACATGGTCTTGATAAAGCATTAGATTAGTTTTAACTTATCCTATATTGGTATTTTGTAATGATTCATGAATATATCTTCTATTGATAAAGGAGTCTTGATGTAGGAAACAATTCCCCCAATCGGGTATGGGTGAGTGTAACCTCTCATCCTATCCTTCAACAAGAATTCTTGGGCGTCTCTAGAAAAGTCCCAATGATGCACATAAATTGTAAATAGTGTCAACAAAAACTCAAAATTGTCATGGTTTAAATCAAATTAGGGTTTTAAATAAAAATATTCTTATAGAAAAAAATTACTTATAGAATTATTCAATGTCTTACATAATACAAATATATTTATTAAATCTAAGAATTTTTTTTCAAATTGAATAAATGTATTATAAAAGCTTCCATTACCTTTGATAAAACCATTTTAGAACTAAATAAATTCTTATTCATTTATGGAAACATAAATTCATTGAAATATATAATTCCCACATATGTTCATTTGAACTCAAAGTGAATTCAGTACTTTTACTATTTATAATGATCTTGAACTCCCATATTTGAAATTAAATATCCATTAAAAAATAAGACAAAATATATATTGGTTCCAAAATTATACCTTTGTGATTTTGTTTTCAATTCCTTCACTTTATCATTAATCCATTAGATACCCCATTCACGTTTACTCTCCCCGTGCTTCTAGACAGTACCTTTGAAAATAAAATCAAAAGGAGGTATTTTGTTAGAAACGATCTATAATTCATGTCTCTAAGACTATATTAGTCAGTCACAGTATAGAAAATAAGGGGCGAAATATAATTAATCATGATGTTGTAAAAAAATTTAAGACCATGTCCCCATTTTTCTATTGGTATTCCCCATGAGTAATATCCCATTTTATTATGAAATTTTTTGAAGATTAATGCCTAATCTAAAAAATTTAAGCATAAATAATATGTAATTAATAAAATGGGGGTGTGGGACTTCAAATCCTCCTTAGGTGGTAGGAGGAAACATAACAAAAAGGTTCATATTGTGTGTCAGAAATTATGATACAACAAAGGGCTTCATGATGATATCTAATAAGTATTTCTTAGTACAAACAATCCCAACCATGATAAATCATTTATATTCTTTCTCATTCAAAAAATAGTACATGATATTAATGTGTTTTGTTTGATAGTTCACAATTATTATTCTTATTAGTGTGATTGTAACTTTGTTTTCTAAATAATATTGGCATTTAATGTATCAAAATTTCAAAATGATTATCCAAGTAATACTTCATTCATAGATGTTTTCTTCAATCCAGGATAACAAAAACATATTTTACTTTTGATACATATGGAAATGTTATTTTTTATTTCATACTCATTTGACATACTCACTTATTTCTATTATATCATGTGTCTCTACTTCTGGACATTATTTCCATGAAATCAACCACCCAATCAACATATGGGAAGGATAAAAATTCATATTACATGTATACATAAGAGAGTAATCCATAAGGGATAGTTCCATGAATGTACCTAATTAAACTATTCATTGATGTGAGGAACACCACTTAGGGATTGATTTGGAATAAATATTCCATGCTATCATCTTATATGATTTATATATAGGTTTCTTGATGGACAATAAACTCCCGATAATCCTTTTTATTGGGTTGGTTCCAATTACATTTGATTTTCATGATTCCCTTCTATGGTTACACATGAAACTAGAGTTAAGCATTGTAGTGAACCCACCACATGTATTATGCAACCTATTTCTCCTACTATCCATGATGTGGATCGGAGATAATTCCTGATCCCCACGGGTTGGAATCTCAATCATAAGAAACAAATAAATTACCTTGGTAATGATATCTCCACCACCAAATGATAAATAATTAAAATTATATATAAATGAATTAAACATGAAGGTTGAAATAAAAATACTCAACATATAAACATGATATATATTTGTTCTTTAAAAAATTTATGATGGAAATATACATACATTATCCGATGAAAAAGACATAGTCATCCAAATGGCTATAAAACTCATGATGAAATGGAATCCCCAAATAGTTAAAACGATTCACTGAGTGACCCACAATAACTGCCTAAACATACATCTCTTACAAAGGATCCAAATATTCATATCAAACTCGACTTAATCTAGACATGTAAAATTGAGGTGATCTAAATATCATATTTTGTACCCACAACTCAACGAATATAAGTAGTAACATTCATATTACACGCACAAAATTCTAGTTTTAAAAGTAGCAGAAAAAAAATTTAATATAGACATCAAAAGGGAAACAACAACAAATCAATACTAGGATAAAATATTTTTCAAGGATTTAAAGTAAATTAGAATAGTCACATTGAGAATTATTTTCCTAACAAAATTTATATGTGAAAATCACTATTTCAAATTATCACTTTTTAAACAATTTCATGAATAGTACATTTAAATATATATATATATATATATATATATATATATATATATCCAAACACAAAAGTGGTTCCAAAAATCACCTATGTTTTCCCAAAATAACATTAAAAATTAAAAAATCCATAAAACTAGGAACATTGGGATAAAACAATATTTTCCTAACCAAGACATGATCAATTTTCCAAAATAGTCAATTAACTCTTTTCTATTAAAACATATACAAAACCCGCCAAATAAAATTAATCCTAATTTAATATTACACATATTTTGAACCCACATCAGGAAGTATTTTGAATGAACATTAAAATCACACTTTAAATTCCATTCCATTAAATCCTTTTGAAATACCTTTTCATGGTATTTTTAAATCCCCACATTAATAGAAGGATGAAAGAATGTAGTCCAAAACAACATGGTTATTTCACCCAATATATACAAATGAAAAAAATTAGTGGCAACAAATAATCCAAAAACATGGGATATAATTGAATCATAATGAAAAATATCCTAGAATTGTCACACTCAGACAATTATTTTTTGAATATTTAATTAATTGTTTTTTTTCTCAGGAATTTTGTGATGAGCTACATTTAAATTTTGGAATTCATGGGTATACAGTATAATTTCATGGTTGGTGAATGATTACTAGAAACTGTACATAGACCATGTGAGAGCTACTGTAATTTGATAGAACCGAATCACACAAAAAGTGCATGAATTTGACAGCTGTGTGGATTCCCGTGCAAGATATTGAGGGCATCCCGTGGAGCCACAAGTTTTTACATGATTTTTCCAATTTTGAGACCAAACTATGATGCTATTCCAGATTTTAAACATTTGGGTTTAATTTTATTTTTAATTTTATTTATTCCATTCATTCTTTAATTTTTTTCATTCCTCTCCAATTCTAACTATGAATTGCCTGAATCCCATATCCTTCCTCCCATGGATCGAGCGATCCCCCCTCTTGGATCAATTTTATCCTTCAATTCCACCCATATTTCATTCAATTTTGTGGCCGGTTCATCGAGGTAAGCCCTCATCTCCCCCTATCATCCCTTTTTGGGATATGTTTCTCCTCTCCATCACCCCCTCTTGTTCGACCAAACCCTTGGATACTAAATTAACTAATTTTTTGTTTCATCCACAATATTACGACATGAAAGAGGTCTATATAGTTTAATTCAGTCATGTTTCAATGTCTTTCTCTAAAGAGGAAGAATATGAGACACTTTATATACACCCTCTATCATTTTTGAGGGAATGATTTTCTCTGTTAATCAATACATCTCAATGTTTAATTTTGGATTTTTTTAGTTTAGGGGTTTATGTTAATTTTATTTTTTGTTTTTGGATCTTCTATTCACGTGGATAAGACAAACTCATGTGCAGGTTAATGGAGTATATATATATTCTATATTTGTACATATTCCATCAGTGAGGAGAATTTTCAAAATGATGGTTAAATTAATTATATATATGTGTGTGTTTCTATGTGTGTGTTCATGTATGTGTATATATAAATTCTTGTTTCTATGAGTGTAAATCTTATATTGAAGTTGTCTTCATCATGATCATTGATTACCAAGATGTTTCATCCTTTTATAGTTCTTCTTGAGGTTGGATTCCAATACCTAACCCCAAAATATGAATTCCATAAATTTCTTGATTGTTTTAAAAATATGTATACAGTAATATAAATAAATTATTTTCTATGATAAATTATTTGTGTCCCGTATAAATTGTAAATAAATTTATTTCACATTATTTTTACAAAAAATACTATGTGAGTTGTTCATATCAACATATACCATCAATTGTATTATTGGAATGTGTAACATTTTCTAAAAAAATTACATGTTTTCTAAATGGTATTTCATAAAAAGTGGTAAGGCCTATTTGGACCTTTTATGTATTTCATGGAAAATGGTTTTGAGCTGATATGATGTGTAGGCCCATTTGGAACCTTTTTATGATTCCATATTTTTTCAACTTGGTTTTAACAATTGATTGAAAATGATATAAATTTGAATGATATAGGGTCAGTTAGAATTTCGAGGAATTTTAGAAAGTGATTTAAAACACATGTGATGTGAAGCTCTGGTCAGAACATGTACATGAATTGATGTTATATGGTAACCTCTATATTTGATCCTTAGAAGATAGGGTTATCACATAGGTGGTGTCAGTGTTTGGGATATGCATGCAAGATGACTTTGAGTTTATTTTGATCCCTGCAAGTGGGGACCTCCCCATTCAGCACATACTATTATCATGAGATTAATATGGATCATCTTGATTTTAGAGTTATAGTTACATATCTACCACGATTATATGTGTTGGTACCCCTTGGATTAGCTGAGAGACTAGGTGGGACCTGTCTCTATATTGTATGGTTTAGAAAACTTGATTAGTCATAGAATTTGAAGTTGGACTATACGCCAACAAGTGATCCCAAACCGAGTAACTCTATGGATTACTACTATATATGTTTATGAAATTCCCATGATTACATAGTATTATCTTCCAATTTAATTTTAACCAAAATTTGGTTTCTTGATATCATGACACCCTTATATTTATTCCTAGATTAAAACTCTTGTTCGAACACTAGATTTCATTTAATAGAATTTACTGAAATTACACACATGCTTTGGAAAATGTTTTTGGAAATTAAATGGAAAGGTAGTTTTCTTAAAAAAAATATTTATGTCACTTGTTTTGAGAAACCCGTGGAAAAACATATTTTTATATATACTATTTTCATACTAGTAAAAATTAATTAACATTAAAGGTGGGGAATTGTGTATTGTTTATTCATGGAATCACTACTGAGAATTCCAGTTCCCATTCCTACTCTATATTTTCTGTTTTTGGTTCATCCTTTTTAGGATCATTCTCAAAGGGATTGTAGTGTTATAGTTGGTTGTGACCCATGAGGTCACATGGAGGTACGTTTGGCTTTTTAGTTTTATTTATTTTTCGTCTTCCAATTTGTTTTAATTTATTTTTTTCTACGTATATGCATTATATGGGATAATTCATTCCCAAATGAGTATATGTGATTCTCCAAACAGATTTTCATCCCTAGAGGTTAGTAAATGCCTCCCTGGGCATATTGTTGGTTCGCCTCTATGATAGGATCAAGTTTGACATAATATGGATAATAAAAAATGTTAGCAAAGGGGTCCATTTATTATTTTGGGTGTTAATTAGAACAAAGTTATGTATTTTCAGACTCGAGAGGATAGTTTGGTAAGAGCTTTGAGAACTCATTTTCCATATGATCCTTGAGTTTCTAGAGATATTCTATGATTTAACTATTTGGTTTTGGTTTTTGTGGATGGGGGATGACCATAGGAGTGATATGGTGTTGAAAAAAAAAAGATTACATTGAGTATAGATGCATGTGGATCCCATGTTTATTAGTTGATACACTCTTAGTGGTTAGTTATTTCTGAGATAATTGTAGACAAAACAATCTGGTCAGGTTAGGCATGGCCACTAGTTCTCTATATAGGTGATTCAACGTAAGTGGTTTTTTTAGATTGATTTTTTTTGGGTGTGAATTTAAATTGTCTTTGGGGAGCTTTCTTGAGTTATAAAACGAGTATTGATTTGAAAATGTCTGATTTCAAAAGGCAAATTTTTTTGGATGTTTTGAAAATGGAAGGGAAAATATTTTGTTTTTATAAAGGTTTATTAAATGTGAATATAGAAATGAATTAAAAATGATAGTTTTTATGTGAAAAGAGTATATTTGAACCCTGGTATTCTTTATTGATGTTAGCATACGTGTGTGTGTGTCTGGAAATTTATTTTTTATATGTTTTTGTGGATAACATGAGAAAAATTCAGATTAATACATATGTGACATATCATAAGATTTTGTCAGTGAATATTACATATTAATGATTATATTTTGTTTTCCCAAAAATACTTTTGAGAATGAAAATTGTTTTCAAATAAAAGTGGAATTATTAATACTGGGATTTGTGGTTTTAAAGGGTAAAATGAGGTGTTGTCTTTAATTTTCAATCGGATGTGCGGGATAGACATTTTAATGAAAAATAATTTTGATTTTAAATGTGGAAATTAATTTTTGGAAAGGATGAATTTAGAAAATGGTGATTGTTAGAAAATAATTCTTTGTGTTTTTTTGGATATTTTGGTTTTTGTGGTTGATATTTGACATATACTTGATTTTATTTATGATTTGTTAGTCAATGAGCATGGTGGTTGGTTGAATATTTCATTCATGGGTGAGTATTGAATGGGTATCAGTCTGGTTTTGTATATTTTTTATGTCGATTATGCTACAAAAAATTATCTAGGGGTTTTTAGTGAGTGTTTACCAGTTTGTGGCCCTGTACTAACACCGCGCATAATTATGGAGTCAGGTTCTTCTTGTTAGATTCTAGTTTTATTTCATGTTCGTTGTCTGTTTGTGGGTGTAGAGTGGAATGTGGTTGTAGATATTGTTTTCAGACATAGGTTTCTCCTACTGTTTTATGGGTGTCATTTGTTTTGGGTTCATTTAATGGTGTAGAATTTGACAGGTCAAGGGTGGTTATCCCATAATCATTGTGTGGTTAGATGGAATGGGATTAGTTTGAGACCATTTTCATGTATTGATTTTACCTTAAGATGTAAAGGCGATGAATGTGGTGGGGCTCATTAGTGTTCACCATGTCCAGTCTATGATGAAGGGCTCTCTGGAATAGATTAAAGACCTTTTTTCATTTTCTATGGATGTAGTGTCACAAGATCTGTATTGGAAGATGGTGAATGAATTATTTTTGTACGTGTTTATTCCTAAAATATTGGCAGTGGTAATTTCAGTTCCTCTTGACATCCATGAGGGTTCTCCATTGGGCGGTAGGGGTATGCTAGAGGAACCTATCCCAAAGATGTCTATTTTGTTGGTTCAATCTTTTTTTAACTAGGTCAACTACTTTTGTGTATCCAATGTGGCTAGTTCGTCATTCAAATGTTGACATGTCAAAATACACTTGAAGCATTCTGAGTATGTGGTTGTATCAGTAACATAGGAATTTTATATAAGTGGCTTCATCAAAAGATAATGTATTTGATGGAGGATGTCATTACCTAACTGTGGGTCATATGATGCCTCAAGAAATCACGGCTCCAACCATAGGTCCTAGAGTGAATCTCCTGATTAATTTAGTAATCTTAGGGGTGTGAAGGACCTTGGTGTAGAAATTTTTCCAGGAGATGGAATGAGACAATTTTAATTTCTTTTTTATAGATTCGTCATCCTTTACAGTTCTATTTTGATTTAAAAGGATTATAAGACTCAATGCCTTGTTGTGGTTTTTGTTGTTTGAGAGATCCTATACTATTATTAGAAGGAATTTTTGTATAATTTAATTGTAATTAAAATGGCTGTGATTTTTTAAAATCAATAATCTGATTAGTTTTCCTTATGTGGTTTGCCTTTGTGGACCAGTTTTGAATACACGCATTTCTCATTTTTGAGAAACATTATTTTTGTAGAAGTGTGGAAATGTGGTCTGGTTATTCAACAGATATAGAGTTTAACCTATTGATACCCCCTTGTGGTGGGGGTTTTTTGTCTGTGGAGTATCTTAGTTAGTCAATGATGAGTTTCCTATGTTGACATATTCTAGTTGGTCCATGATGGTCTGTTTTTTAATAGTGGGGAGTCCCACCACTAGATTTGCAATGGTTTTTTTGTAGATATTGAGTGCTAGATAGTTTCTAATAGTGGGGAGACCTTTTTCTTCTCTATATGGTTCTCTATATTAATTTATTTATAGACATGGTCTATTTTTTATTTTGGGTTTGAACTGTCACTCTGGGTTTTTTGGTTTTATTTGACCTCAATTAGTTTTATATCCCAGTTCAATTCATCATTTTTGAGAATGACTTTTTGGGGAAGAATGTGTTGATGGTGGGGTGAATTGTCACACCCCAACAATAATATATTTATTATTTAATTACTTCTTTTTTTCTTTTGATTTTTAAGTCGAACCGGTTTTAATGTTTTATTATTCATTGGTGTCCAATATAGGCACATGGTTGGCTCATGATTAGTAGAAATTTATTGTAGACCATATGAGAGAATCAACAATATTGATAGAGAATAATTTAATGAACATTGCATGGTTAGAAAAATCAAGTGTCTACCATTCGATTTATTCTATGCCTCTAGTAGAGGAACCTAGTTGGTCCATGGTTTGGACACCCATGCGGGCAATCCTTGATATTCATCCATCTATGAATTTTCTTACATTAATCATTATTGTTTTCCTTCTTCTCCATTTGTGTCATGTATCTCCTCTCTCTCTCCTCCCATGGTGTTCATGACCCCCCCCCCCTTTTCTAACCATTACACCTAGAATTCCTTTAGTTTTCTAGTTGGCTCATCGAGCTAATCCTTCTTTCCAACCTATCCTTCCTTTGTGGCCAAATTTTCTCCTCCCCCCCACATACATTTTGTTCATAAGATCCCAATTTATGGTATTAAATAGGTTTCTTGTTTCTTCCCTATTGTTAGGGAATTCAAGTGATCTCTTTGTTCAGCATCATGCACATTTTCTGGTCAACAACTTAAGGTGGGGCATTTAAGAAAATTCAGTTCCCCCACCATAATATTTGATTATGGTTTTCTCCATTACTCAATGTTTCTAAATATCAAAATGGGTATTTTTTAGGTTTTGAGTTTATGAAAATTTTATTTATTGTGTTTGGATCCGCCATTCATGAGGATGACATACATGCATGACCCTGGGTAAGGAATTTATAAATATATATTCCATTTTTGAATTTATTCCCTCATTTATCGGGTAATATGTGTAATGAAACTATAGGTAAATATATATTTATTTATAAATGCATATGTATGTGACAGTAAAGACTGGATTTAGGTTTCCATTATTAAATTAATCTAGTGAGAAGATTTTTCAGCTTGTTCTTCTTCTTCATGTGGTATGTTCCCTATTCTAAACCCCATAATTGTAATACCATAAATTTATTTATGTTTTTAAAATTAGAATTTATTTTTGAATAGAAATTATCTTCTATGAAAAACTAGTTTTGGCCCTTAGAAATGATAAATAAATTTATTTCTCATAATTCATCTAAATATGGAATACATGTCATTCATTTTAACATAATCCTATGATCTTTTATTAAAAAAAATTAAAGTAGTATCAACAGTTTATTTATTTTATAAATGGTGTCTCATTGAAATAGGGAAGTACTAGATCTCGTTGTTGAGAACGTCAAATTAGTAGTTTAATTTTGACTAGAATTTCTGTAGTATATCAGCAACCCTAGGTCATATCTCGATGGAGACGTAGATCTTTAATTTAAAAAGAGTTATTTTATTATGAAATTATAATTTGAATGACTTTTTGTAAAACATTTGGGTCTGATGATTAATGATGAAAATCGAAAATGAAAGCGATAAAACAATGTATAAATGATCAAGAACAATTAAGTGTGATCAACCCGGGGAAGTCTCGTGATGGTCATCATTCATCGTTTCAAGAGATAGGGTTATGATCATTTAATAACTGGTTTTTAACACATATTAACATAATGTTACTGATTTTATTTTAGGATACCTCATAGGGTTTAGTCGAAAACACACAATGATTCACCGGACACCGCCAATGATTGAGTGATTTGTGTTCGACATCATAACCGAAACACACCAAGGAAACACATGAAGAACTCGATGTGATGTACAAGTTTGTATGTTACTTATTTCTGCTACCATGGAATACATGTGCATGACCTTGAAAATTCTTATATCGGTTCAATTAACCTATATTAACTACACAAACACCGCAATCGAATGAGGGATGAAAAAGGGATGAACGGTGTGTGAAACATTACATGAAAGGGTACCCCTAAACATGATCATTTGAGATTGAGTATAACATACAAGTATATAACTCAATTAAATAATAATTGAGTATGAATAAAAACAACCTACAACCTGGAATAAAAAAAAGACCATTCAAAATAATACATTTATGAAGCTCGGGATTACATCACATTCCTCCAAGGGTGATCACATGGGGTTTAGAGACCCATGGGAGGGGAAGAAGAATAAGATGTTGAAGTAGCACTTCCCATATCCTTCATAACCTATTGGGATGATTAAAATACTCATTGGGGACTCCAAAATGGTAGCACCTTTCGTCCTGGTCGAACTCCAAAATGGGTTGCCCAAAGTGCCAATTTATAGGCAAAGTGGGAAGTGGATTTGGGCACCCTGATTTCCCGAATCCTCTTGGTTCACGGTTTTGGCAAGCTGAAATGACTTAACTCACTTTGGAAAAAATGACAGAGTTGTTGTCCGACACCGTTTCTACCTCCATGGAAAATTTGGCAGCCAGATAAGGAATATAATAAGAGATAGTTCTAAAATATAGAGGCAATATTTTGACCCTGTGCAGATCCACATTAGTGAATAGATCAGCTTGTATGGGCCTATTAATAAATGAATTGGGATTATGTTCCTTCCTATGAAATAGATCTCAATAAATTTTGGATCATTCCACATTGTTTCATCCAATTTAGATCGATGGATTAGTAGAAGAATTCGTTTTATTATACTAGTGTTCATGGATCATTTGTAGAATGGCCCATTTTTCATGGACTTCATCATAGGTCCTTCAAATCACCTCCACCTACAATATAATTATCAAAACAAGTGACATTTATCTTTTTAATAGTGTTAAAAACTATATAATTAAATCAAACATGGAGTGAAATTTACTATTATACATGTAATTTTCAATACAAAATCAACATAATACATTTGTATAAGGGTGAAATAAAACAGTAAATCATTGTACGATCACACCCCCACACCTAATAATTTTCACTCCTATGTGAAGTATAATATCTTAATCATGCCCCATTGCTAAATAAAAGGTTTGAAAACATCCATGATTTTTTTAAATAAAATTCATCATGCCTCTTCTATGTAATCAATTTTCTTTTCAATTTTCTTTTCTCAAATTCAAATTTGTTGAACTTCATTTGTTCACCCATGCAACATGTCACAACCTACCTCACCATAAAATTTTCCCTCTTTACTCAAGAAACAAATGAAAGTGGATTTATGCTCTTTTCCTAGATTTCATGTGATCTTTCCATATGCTTTCCATGATTCTTGTTTCCCTACCGGCAGATACTAGTGTGCTACACAATAAGGCTTCCAACAGGTTGTTCTGAGGTTCAAGGGTTGGTAGGATTTAATGTTTAAAAATCTAAGGCATAAGAGGAGTGTTTAATCTCTTATTTAAAAACAATGTCAAAATTCATCATGTTTTCACAACAAATGTACACACTCAACCCCTCACAATGTGTATCACCTCCAACACACTCTCCACATTGTCCATTTTTGTTGGTCACAACAAAGCAATGAATAATAATGAATAAACATCTTCATTTCTACATTTTTTGTTCTATTTTTTCAATTTATAGAACAATTTTTTGTATAGATTTTTTGTCGATAAAGAGTGAAACATGTGTAAAACAATTATTTAATTTGACTTGTGAACCCATTGCCTATGGAAAATGTTGGCACCTTTTATATCAACACATAACAATGATTCTCTCCCAATAATTCCCATGGAAACACAATCCCTCCCACACATGCTGAAAATAAAACATGAATACACACAAGAGATGGGTAGGTAGTGACAAATTAGCGTATAATATAGCTACATAACAGGAATTTCATGGTCTCTATGGATTCATAAGGATAAAGTGTAAAGGTGGAAGAAAATAGAGGATAGTTGTAAAAAGGGCTTTTTAATGAATGATTGCCTCTATCATTAATGTAGCATACATGAATCTTATTGCTTCAAATAGAATCAAGGAATGTTATAGTTTATCTACATGACTCGATACTATCACGAAAGTGATTAAAAGTAATAATATACAATAAAGGGAGTATAATATCTCTTGGGTAAGGGATTAATATATTTTTCCGTGCTAATGAGGCATGGGTTTTAAAAATCCATTAAACACCTAAGAATGAATTTAAAATACAAAATCTAGAAAAAGATTTCATATCAACATTCATTTAAAAAAAATATTCCAAAAATAATGGAATTCTCAACACAATCCACTCAAGCAAGAGAAATGATTTTGGATATTCTTTTTACGATGAATTTTTTTCTAAAATCACAGAATAAAGAAAAAGAAATCAAAAATGAAAACACAATTTTTTTAATTTTGTTTTGTTTTGTTTAATCCAAACTATGAAATGTCACACTCCCCTATACCTAAAAGTTACATTGTCCTAAATGAAAGTATTTTAAATAAATATTCATGTAAATAAATCTAGAGAGAAGGGAAACCCTACTAAATATTTTCATATGTGGCATCTATCAGTTGGATTTCCTCCATAAGATGCTTTGGAAAATCATAATATAAGTGTTTGAGCCTCTTCCTATTGACAATAATCCTTTGTCTACTCTTCTCATGAAAAACCTATATTGTACCAAAGGGGTAATCATTAGTAACAGTATAAGGACTAAGCCAGCAGGAACGAATCTTACCTGGGTATAGCTTTAACATGTAATTATACACGAGAAACTTCTCACCAATATGAAACTTCTACTGATGTATCATTCTATAATGGATAGAATTTGTTTTTTATTTATATATTCGTGATTTTTCATATGCATCATGTTGAATTTCTTCCAACTCTTGAATATCCAACTTCTTATGCGGACCTGTATCTGAAATATTCATATTATATTGTTTAACAGCCTAATATTCATGGTGGTCTACATCCACTTGGGAGGTGACAAGACATTCCAAACACAATTCTATATGGTGAAATTATGATTGGGGTTTCAAAATCTATAAGATATGTCCAAAGTGCAACATCCAAGCGCAAACTCCAATCCTTTCTATTGGGTTGTACCATTTTTTCCAAGATTCTCTTAAATTCCCGATTTCAGATTTCAGCTTGTCTGTTTGTTTGGGGGTGATATGTTGTAGAGACATTATGAAAAACTCCATACTTACAAAGAAAATTTTTCATGATGCGATTGAAAAAATGTGAACCCTGTTCAATAATGATGAATCTAGGTAAACCTAACATACTAAAAATTTGGGACCTCACAAAATCAACAACCACTCGAGAGACATCGGTCTGGGTGGCCTTAGATTCCACCCATTTAGATACATATTAAACATCCAAAAAGATGTACACAAAGAAAAATGAATTTGGAAAAGGCCCCTTGAAATCAATGACCCATGCATTGATGATCTCACAAAATAACATGGGATGTTGGGGAATTTCATTCCTCTTAGAGATATTCCTTGTGAATTGACAACGAATACATGAATTGAAATTTTTATGGGTATCCCTATGAAAATTTGGCCAGTAATGTCTTGAGTCAAGGACCTTTCGAGCTATACATTGAGAGCCAAAGTGGACCCCACTAGCCAAAGTTTGGAAGAAGGTCAAAAAAGATATGAACTCATGGTCAGGAACACACCTACAATGTACTTGGTCACCACAAATTCTTCTCAAATATGTGTCATCCAAAATGTACCACCACGAATCATTCTTATGTTGCCGTAATTGTAATGTGCTCAAATCAGTGGGGACCCTAGATGTTGCTAGATAATTTACAATGTCTGCATACCATGGGGTAAGGTCCACCACATCACAAAGGGTCTCATGAGGGAAGAATTCTGTAATGGGGAGGGGTGAGTCAAAATAATGGTCAAATGGTGGGGAAATCCTACTAATGTGGTTAGATAACACATTTTCCTCCCCTTTCTTATCTTTAATCTCATGTTCAAACTCATGGAGGAGAAGCATCCACCAAATGAGGTGGGGCTTAGCTCTAGGTTTCTTTACGAGGAAACGAAGGGCAGGATGATCATAAAAGACAATGATTTTTGACCCGAAAAGATAGGAACGAAATTTATCCAAGGAAAAAACAATAAAAATAAGTTTTTTTAGTGGTCGTGTAGTTTTCCTAGGTGGGGTCAAGGGTAGGTTAGGCATACGTAATGACATGAGGAGCCTTCTAAACCATTTGTGATAAAAACTCCCCAACTACAAAGTTAGAGGTATAAAACATAAGTTCAAGTGGGAGATCCCACCCTGGAGGTTGTATGATGGGAGTTGATTTCAGAATTATTTTTAGTGAATTGAATTCATCCTTACAATTTTTATCAAACAAAAAATCATAATCCTTTTGTAATAGCCAGGATAAGGGAATTGTGATCTTATAAAAGTCTTTAATGAATTGGCTGTAAAAACCATCATGACCCAAGAAATATGGAACCTCACGAACACATTTTGGATATGGAAGTGTTGAAATTAATTCAATTTTTGATTTATCCACTTTAATTCCCTCTTTTGAACTATCATGGACATGAACTATCCACCGTTCAACCATGGAATGAAATTTCTCATAATTGAATACAAGATCTTTTTCTATGCAACAGTGGATGATAAAATCTAGGTGAGCCAAACAATCGTCAAATGAAGTTTCATAAACTGTGAAATCATCCAAATATTCTTCCATGAAATTTTATAGGTACACTGAAAATATAATCAACATACAACATATAAAAGTAACTAGAGCATTAAAAAGACCAAAAGGCATCCTTCTGTATTAAAATGTTCCAAATGGATAGGTAAATGTTGTCTTTTCATGATCCTTAGGGGTTATATGGATATGGAAATAACCCAAATATGTATCAAGGGAACAATAATGGGACATAACAGCCAATCATTCTAATATTTGGTCAATGAAAGGTTGAGGAAAGTAGTCCTTTCACGTGGCATAATTTAGTTGACAGTAGTCAATACAGACTCTCCAAATTTTTTGCACACTTTTTGGAACAACTTCATTCCGTTCATTTGACACAACTGTTATTCCTATTTTTAGGCACAATTTTCACTGGTCTAACCCATTTACTATTAGATATCGAATAAATGATCCCCACAACACATAATTTACTGACTTCAAATTTTACTACTTCAAGGAGAGTGGTATTCAACCAGCATTGATATTGTCTTATCAACTTAGCCACATCATCCAAAAGTATATGGTGCATAAAAATTAATGGGCCAATATAGATAATATCATACAATTTCCATCATATTGCCTTTTTTACTCTATCTCATAAGATCGGGAAATTTTTCATCCAACTGTTGAGAGTGGTAATTGGCAATAATGATGGGAAATTTTTCAATACCCTCAAGATAGGCATATTTTAAATTAGATAGAAGTGGTTTTAATTCCAACACTTGGAGTTATAGGACTAAGGGAAGAGATTGAGGGGGAGTGAGGTTTATCAATCTGTCTAACTACTCATGTTTATTTTCAAAAGATAGAGAATGTAATTAAATGAGATTTGTAGAATCATCGACAGTCATGGGTACCTCATAAGGAACACACTCATAAATTAAAGAACATAATTTAAAATTTTCAGAACCCACACAACACTCAGAACATGACTCAAAAGACAAATCATCCAATGGTGAAGAAGAGGAAAATGAATCCGAGTATGGGTTGAGGAGAGAATTGTGTGTTTTTTCATCATTTGATATCACTTCCATTGAATAGATAGGAATAGTGGAGTGCTCTTCAACGGGGTGTTTCATTGCCTCAAGGATGTTAAAACATACCTTTTCTCCAACGAACTCCATGGAAAACATACAATTGTGAACTGTGATGATCTTATTTTCTATTTTTAGGAAGGCCCTCCCATGTATGAGAGGGTAATGTCCATGGGTTCATGTATCTTCTATATTAATAATGTAGAAATCGGAAGGGAAGAGGAGACTCTTCACTCTTACAAGGACATCCTCAATCACTTTGGTTGGATGTGTTGTACTCCGATTGGACAGTTTCACAAAAATTTCTATTGGTTGAAGCTCTCCAACCTGTAGATAAGTATACACAAAGTGAGTCATTACATTAATGGAAGCACCTAAAACTAGCATAGTATCATAAACGAATGTCTCCCCTATGGTACATGGTACCGAGAATAAGCCTAAATCCTTGGGTTTTGATGGCATTGGTGGTTGAATCTAGGCTGCGACATTCCTCCCCATGTCGAATCTCTCATTCCCATTCATCCTTCAACTATGGGTACAATGTTCTTTAAGAAATTTGGTATAACAGGGAATTTTTTTTGCTGCATCCAATAAAAGAATATTAACTTGAACCTTTTTAAATGTATCCATTATTTCATTATCAATCACATTATCAAAATTTTCTTCGATTTAGAGAGTCATTGGGGGAAAGGAAGAGGAATGGATTTTTCATTTGAATCATAATAGATAATTTGATTTCCCTTTTTATTTTGTTTTTCATTACTTGAAAATTTTGAGGGATGGGAAATATTGTTTTCAATTGGGGGACATACATGTTCTGTAGAATCAGTAGAAGGAGAAAATTATTTACCACTATGAAGCGTAATTGAACATAAATTAACTTTATCTTTTGTATTGGGAATGGGTTGGGATAGTAGTTGTCTAGAACGTTGCATCTTAAGCTCGCCAATGGTGTTCGCCAATTATCCTACTTGAGCTCATAAGACTTGAATTGATGATTGTGTGGTCTGTTAAAATTAGAAGATCCGGGTTTCCATTTGTTTTACCTTATCCACGAGGCATGGTTCAGATTTTGGTGGAGGAGGATGATTTTATTGGGAAGTTTAAGGATAATAAGGTTGCATACCTTGGCCTTGGGGACAAAAATTATTCTTGGGGTATCTTGAGTTTCTTCCTGGTTGGTATTGGGGTTGTGTTTTCCACCCATGGTTTGGATTTGTCCAAAATTGTTCCTGGTTAATTGGAGGTGCTTATTGGAATGGACACCCTGAGAACACGGCTCCATAAGACTCATGTGATTTTTTATTTTGTGTGTACTGGTAATAAAAATGAGTATTGTATGAACAAATAGAACAATGTAATGGAAGATGATGAGATTGTGAGTTACCATGTTCTTGATATATTTACCTTAGAAGGGTATTCATCTCATCATGTTTATTCTCTACCATTCTTTCTATGTCTGAATTACTTACCTCATGGACTCCTCGGGTTGGTTCAATTGCTCGTGTTCCAAATTGTTGTGCATTTTGAGAAATTTGGACTATTAAATTGTGAGTTGTGGAAGGAGTTTTATCAACTTGGCCACCACCAGCAGTCGCATCTATCATTCCACAATCCATGGGGACAAGTACCTCATAGAAGTGTTGGATTAAATGTTGTTCACTAACTTGGTGGTGGGGGAAGCTTTAGAAAATTCTCTTTAATCTCTCCCAATATTCATGAAGGGGCTCTCATTATGAGTGCCTAATTGCAAAGATTTATTTCCTAATTGATTTAGTTCAGGTGGGAGGGAATAACTTCTCTAGAATGAGTCATTTGAAATAATTCCAGTCCCCAATTGTTGTAGGATGATAGTATTGGTAGTCTTTGGCTACACCATCGTGGGAGAAATAGAAGGTCCTAAACATAATAAAGTCCTCAAACACATTTTGGGGTTTCATGGTGGAGCACACTATATGAAACTTCTTAAGGTGTTTATGAGGGTCATCACTGGGAAGACCATGGAATTAAGAAAGAAGGTGGATAAGGCATGATCTCAGCTCAAAGATGGTTACCTCCTTGGGATATTGGATGTACGCAAGTTGGTACTCCACATCAGGGGCTGTCAGTTCTTTTAAAGTTCGATTATTTACAACCATGTTTTCTTAGCTTTGATTGGGTTCAATTGTAGGTTTGTTTTTGAATACTTGAGCTTCCAAAAGTGGTTCCTCAATGTTAATTGAATGACCATCTCTATATTCCTTGATTTGTGTGTGAAGTAACTTCTCAATTACAGGGTGAAATTCAAGTACTGTTTATTTACTTGATCGGGTCACACAAATATGTTTTGAAGCTTTTTTTTCAAATGTGGATAATATCACTTAAGATATATGAAAATAGAATATAATTATATAATATAGAATTATAGAGTGAGAGATGGAGAAGAAGAGAAAGAGAGAGAGATAGAAAGAACACACCAGAAAACAACCAAAAATAATGACAAAAACCCAAAAAAACAAAGGGGGGTGGGGTATTGAAAGGACTACTAATTAAGAAATAAAATAAATAAATTAAATTAAATAATGAAATTTAATGATCTTTCCTCCCTATAAACGATGCCAAAAGTGGATTGTGTTGTCGAGCACATCAAATTAGTTATTCAATTTTGACTAGAATTTCGGTAGTATAGCAGCAACACATGGTCATCTCTCGATGGAGCCTTAGATAATTAATTTTTAAAAAGGGATTTGATTATGAAATTAGAAGTGGAATGAGGTTTTTTAAAACTTGTGGGTTGTATGATAAAAGATGAAAATATAAAATGAAAGCGATAAAACAAAGTAGAAATGAACAAGATTAATTACGTGTGATCAACCCATGGAAGGCTCATGATGCTCTTCCTTCATCACTTCAAGAGATAGGTTTTTTATATTTTAATATGTAGTTTGTAACACATATTAACATAATTTTACAAATTTATTCTATGATACATCTTAGGGTTTAGTCGAAAACACACATTGATTCACCAGACACCATCGATGATTGAGTGATTTGTGTTTCACAACATAACTGAAACTCACCAAGGAAACACATGAAGAAATTGATATGATATCCAGGTTTGTATGTTACATTTTTGGGATACTATGAAATAGATGTTCATGAACTTTATAGTGCTTATGTGAGTTCAATTGACCAATATGAACTACACAAACACTGCAATTGAATGAGGGGTGAAAAAGAGATGAAAGGGTACCCCCAAACATGATCATTTGAGTTTGAGTATAACATAAAAATATTTAAATCAATTAAATAAAAATAGAGTATTAAGAAAAACAACATACAACCTGAAATAAAAAAAAATCATTCAAAATAATACATGTATGAAGCTAGGGATTACATCACGTTCCTCCCTGGGTGATCCCAAGGGGTTTAGAAACCCATGGGAGGGGAAGAAGATGATGATGTTGAAGTAGAACCTCCCATAGCCCCTAGAAAATCTTGTGATGAATAGAATACTACTTGGGGACTCCATAAAGGCTTCAATTTTTCTCCTGGTCGAACTCCAAGTTGGGGTTCCCAAGGTGCCAATTTATAGGCAAAGTGGGAAGTCGATTTGGGCACCCTGATATCGCAAATCTTCTTGGTCCATGGTTTTGTACAGTCATAATTCCTTAAATCAGTTTGGACAAAACTAATGAGTTGTTAGAGGATGCATTTTATATTTCTATGTCAAATTTGGAGGCTAGATATTGAATATAATAAGAGATATTTCCAAAATACTGAGGCAATATTTTTACCCCATGCATATCCACTTTATTGGATAGATCATCATGTATGGGCCTCTTAATAGACGTATTGGGCTTCAGTTCATTCATATGAAATGGATCTCATTAATGTTCAGACCCACCCAAAAAGTTTCATCCCATTAAGAATCACATATTTGTAACATGATCCGTTTTAGTCTATTGGTGTTCTTGGATCATGTGCAGAATGACCAATTTTTATGCACTTCATCATAGGTCCTCCAAAATTCCACCACCTATAATATAATTATGAAAACAAGTAACATTCCACTTTATTATAGTGTTAAAAACATAATAATTGAATAAAAAAGGAGTGAAATTTATTATTATACATGTTATTTTCAATACAAAATCAGTTTAATATATTGGTATAAGGGAGAAATAAAACAATGAATCGCGGTACGATCAAGCATGTTTGGAACCTTTATGTTTTTCAAGGAAATGGTTTTAATATGACATAAAATGTAGGACAGTTTGGGTCCTTTTTATCACATCAGATGTTTTCAACTTCATTTTTAAAATGGTTTTCAATTTGATTTGGATTTTAATGGTAAAGGCCCTATTGGTATTTCACTATTTTTTAGAAAGTGTTTTGAATGTCATGTAATGTGAATGAATTGTTAGAACATGGGAATGACTCAATATATGATGAAAACCTATTTGGTGGACACATCAGATAGAGGGTTATCAAAAAGGTGGAGTTAGTGTTTGGTCTAGTAAATCATGATGGTTTTGTGTACTAGTTTGAGCCACATGTGTGAGGCCCCCCCATTCACCACGTACAATTTGCATGGGATTATTTATAGTTATTAAGAGGGTTGAGTGATGATTAAATATCTAACCCTATTATAGTTATTAATACCCCCTCTATTAGCCAAGATGTAATGTGGGTTGTGCCACTGGATTGGGTAGTTTATAAATGATACTTGGTTATAGGAAATTGAGATACACCATACACTAGACGGTGTGTCCGATCAGATTACATAAAGGGATTTCTTCTAGATATGTTTTGGAAATTCTCATGATTACATATTTGTATGTTTTTATTTTTTTTGGTAGATTTTAATACTTGATCTCATGACACCCTTACATTTCTTCTCATATTGAAACATATGTTATAATAATAGTTTTCATTAAATTAATTTATTGAAATGAACTACATGATTTGGGATTTTTTTTAAGTCAAAATGAAATGTTTTTTTTATTATTAATAGAATTATAATACATGTTTTGATAAAATAGTGGAAATTTTTAATATAAATACTATTAAAAAATGAATATATATATTTAATTGTGGGGAATATGGAATTGATTATTCTTTTAATCCCTACTTTTAATATTGGACCTCACACCTACTCTACCTTTTTAGTTTTAGGTTCTTCTTATTTTCGATCACTCTCAGAGAAAGTTTGGTCATGCCATTGATGGTGACCCATGACGTCACTTGGATGTACAATTTTCCATTAATTTTATTTTATTTTCTGTGCTGCTAGTTTTTTCTATTTTATTACTGATTAGTTGTATGTCCTTTATTAGATAAAAAATTCCTAATAGAGTATATCTGATTCTCTACAGTTCATGTCATCCTATGAGGATTCTGAACCCTCTAGGGCCTTATCTTGGGCTATCATGGTTGAAATATTCATGGTCCACCGAGGTTGGTTTGTCATAGTAATGAAACTATAATGGATCTTATTATAATGAGAATCATTGCAAGGTTATTGTAATAATAAAACTAAATTAGAGTTAAGAAACATATCATTAAACTACTAAACCTTTCGATATCCCTATAAGTCCTATCCATCCACATAAAAATAAATATCTATAGAAAGTATTTATTAGCAGATCAATTCATATAATATCCCTGAAATGACTTCTTCTATTCCAATAAATAAGATTATGACTCTTCAATTTCATTTTAAAAGTGATAAAAAACACTTTTCTAGCATAAGGGCTTGTTACTCTATGACATAACCATCTTGAATTAACCGATAAATTGTCACTACTCAATCCACTTTTTCCATAGGGGTGTTTCAACACATAGGACATCTAATATATCCCTAGGATTATAATGAAAATTCTTGAGGTAGTGAGAAAAAAATCCCATTATTCAAAATTAATTAATTTGAATGTATACACGCTTCACCTCCCACACTCTAGAAAATAGTGAAGCCAAATTCATAGAACAAAATCACCATATAGAGATTCATCAATAATAAACATCTTTTCATTATATCACAATACACCATGTAATTAAAGAATCATATATGGCTGAAGAGGTCCTTATTACTTTTTATGAAAACCCAATCAATATAAAATTAAAAATGACCCTTCAATATTAAAATTACACTATTAATCCAATGACATGTCATCATTTGCAATAAATATCTTAGTATACTACAAGGGATGGTTTAATCAAATGAATAATGAATGTAAATGGAGAAAACACACTTACAATATTTAATAGAAACTTGAATAAATCCAAATACACCAAAAAGTTCCAAATAATGTTTGCTTGCTATAACATCTCATTATTGAAAACCAATAAATTTTAATTTTTTCAAAAGCTATTTAAAATAAATATTTTTATATAAATATTTACCAAGGTTGAAAAAATGTGTCAAATAACAAAAAAAGGTTTAACATACCAATTTAAAATTTTAATACCATGGAGAAATATTTTAAGCACTTTCCAAAACCCAAAATAAATGTCTTTTTAGTTAAATAAAATATGATTTTTTTTAATAACTCTAGATGGTTCTCCCAATCACAGTTAAGACCATACGAATTATGTAGAATATATTTATTAATTTTCATAATCACTTGGAATTTAATCTTATACCATGAAAGGGATAAACCCATTTGTAAAAGACCCTTTTTCCCTCACATACACCAATATAGTATTATTGTAAATATGAAATCAAATTAAAAAAATAATCAATTAAATGTATGTATAATAGACATTTAAAAATAAAATACATACTTTTTTTCAATGATGAACACACTTGATGTTGTCACCAATAATAGAAAACATTCAAACAAGCCAATATGTTCCCATTAATACCCCATACTATGAAAATAAAAATTATTTGAAGAAAAACCAAACCTAAAATAAGACAAAATTGAGATAAGGTATCTTAATAGAACACAAATGACTGAGAGAAGAAGAAATAAGTGACAAGAATAAGTTTTGTGGGACACATGAAGAATAATCCAACATGAGACCAAAGTAGGGGATCAAAAAATTGAATGGAGAGGTGTAAAATCTCCCTAGTAGTTGTTTCTATTTTATTTAAAAAATAGGGTTGATGGATTTAGTTCAAATTGGAAAAAATGTTTAATTTCAAATTTTAAGGAATATGGGTAGGATATCTAGGTTTTCCACACATTTTTTAAACTATCCACCAACTTTTAGAATGTCATAGACAATCCGAAACACCCATACACTGTTTAAATATAGACATCGCATGTTTTGAAAACATATTATAAAACCATACAAAAAAAAGCTATCTAATTATAGATCCAATCTAGATTCATTCCATACTATTTTCAATACTACATGCAAGACATTGGATATAATCTAAAATCACTATATGTATCTAAAATTTTAAACAATGACATGCATGTTTTGAGAGAAACTCATGATATAAAGACCCAAAATTATCATACAATGATTATAAATCATAATATATAAATATTAAATACATTAAATATTTATCCATGAATAAATCATTTAGGTATAGTATTTTTTGAAATATGGAAACTCAATCAAGTAGTTTATAATATATTTACATTATCTCACTCTTATTTATTCATACCTTACACCCTTCATAATCATATCTTACGTAATACATTTCATCATAACATGGAGAAATGAAAAATTTGAAAAGGAAGATATCAGATGCTCAAAATGTGTAAATAATAGAGATATTAATGATCAAAAATGAAAAACATGATCGTTATTGTATAAGAAAAATATCATAAGATTTGAAAAAATACCCTTCAAATAAAATATTATAACAATATGTCATTAGATAAATACTGGTTGTTCACAAGATATGAATCAAAATTTAATCCAAGAACATCAACATTGAGATCATCATATAAGAAGAAGACACTAAATTTTGGTATACACATAAGAACTGAATATCATTTCCTTAGTAGTTAAGGCCCGTTTCTATGGCTTTCATAGTTAAATGGGTTCACTCCAAAAACTATCTTAGTCATCATGGTTTACTACATATACTATCATAGTGGGTAGTATCCCTTACTAATCTGGGATCACTTCTTAGTTCAATCCTACTCATATCATTATATATAAATATTTATCAAATGCATTTAAGGGAGATAGAGCTATCACATATCACATAATGAAAATCCTTCTATTTATGAAAGAATATCATAATAAATTGCCCATATCAAAAGAAGAGGAAAGTAATTAGTTGAATTAAATTTTCTTAATAACATAACCCATGAAAAATAAATTGGTTTTATAAATACTTTATCATACTATAACCCATGAAAAAATTGAGTTTCATAATAATTTCATCTATTAATAATAATCGTAAAACCATCCCAATAAAGAGTAAATATTTTTTAATTGGATTATATAAATGTAAATCATGCATAACATTAAAAAATTTCATCTTTTATTGAAAATGATTTTGAAATATAACTTGTAATACTTTTTGAGGGAAAAACATTTCATTTTTGAAATCATTGTTTCTTTTAAAAAAGGATTCTCACTTATAAAAGAAATATTTTTCTTTGATAAAAACACTAAAGAAAGTAAAGAAATATTCAAATAAAAGATTAGTTATGAATTAAGGAAAATTCATTCATGAGGTATAATTCTAAAAAACATTCATTCCATATTTTATTTAAAATTAAAAAATTTCCTTATTAAGAAAATGAAAAAAATAGTTCATTCAAACCATTTTTGAAAAATCATTTAACTATGGGTAAACATGAATTTAATAGATCATTAGATAATAAAAAATTCATTTTTAGTTTGTATTATGGCGAAAGGATTGAGAATATAAATATTCCCTATTTGATACATAAGTATTAATAATAATCAATAATTATTATATTATAAATAAAACTCTTACATCAAGTTCAACTTTCTTCCAAATTACACTGAATAATATAAGAATAAATGTTTACTAAAATTAATTGTATAAAATAATCATTTTAATAACTATAATATCATGAATTATCCCCTTCTTTCATTTTAACACCACCTTTTTTCAATAATTTCTTATTATTATGAAATTTTTGGGTGTTAACTATGTCATTTATCATGAGTATTTTAGTATAGAAGTTCCATTACATGAACATATTTTATTGGTTAAAAATATAATGTACATAAATAGTTTTAAAAATATCATATATAATCATTATAAGAAAATTGGTCATATAAAAACGATAAATATATGAAAAGGAATCACACAATTTATTAACATATTATGTCGTAAGTATGCATGAGCAGTATTTTCATTTTTTTTAAATTAACGAAATTAACAAATGCTAAATGATAATTAACCATTTAAAGATAATTATTATATAACATATATCTAATATATTTATCAAATTCATTTTCATTACCATCCACATAATATATAGATTAAAAATGAATCACATCATATCATAGAGGTGGTAGTCTATATATAAGAAGAAACATGATTAGTGTTTCTCAATGGAAAGAACAATAATAAGGTAAAAATTATATTATTAATATTTAAGTACAATTTTTTCAATAATATCATATAAAAAATTTATCCCATCTTGTTGAAAATGTATAAAATATGGTTATTAAAGAATAATTGTATCTCTATGTGGAGACCATAACTCGTAAGTTTGCATGAGCAATACTTTCAATACACATTTAATACGAAAAAATTGTTTATACAACTGGTTTTCATAATAATAATAATATATAATTTTATTTAATATAAATGTGATATTATTTTTTGAGACATATAATATATATGTTTTATGTAAAGATGAGTTGAAAATAAATTGATTACAGATGGTTATTACCTCATCGTCAAAGTGACTCCTTTAGACCTCCCATAAAGGGTCCAATGGATTTTACTTTGGGAAGGAAAAATACACATAATTATATAAGGAAGCGGACAATGTGACTTTTAAATTATTATTCAATATTTAAGGCTCAATGTTTTATAAATACGTGAGGGTAGATGTTCCCTTTTAAAACTATAGTGAAGGTTAATTTTTGAATTTCAGAAATTATAAAATTATAATAAATTCAATTTACATACATAATTCCCCAAATGGAATTGGATTTGAATTTATAGTACAATATGGTTTTAATCACATAATCATATAATATTTCGAAATATTTTGGATTATTTCTAATCATTAACATTTTTATTATCCATTACTTAACCAATATTATTTTTACTAATTGGTAAATAATTATTGATGTAAACGGGTTATAGTATTTACTTATATTGTTAAAAGAGAACTATAAATGGAAAATTTAATATATTCCCAAAAATATAATATTATACTTGATTTGAATTTTTTAATTTTTAATTTATTTAATAAAATATTATTTTGATGAATTATCATTTATTTTAATTTGGAATCTATTCATATAATTCGACTTGAAGCCCATAAAAAGGGTAAATTTTATTATAATTATTCAATGTGGTAATAAATTTTTCCATAGATATATAAAATTAAGGTTTTGTATTAAATAATTCAAATTTAGTCACTTTTTATATTATTATAATCATTAACTATATTTCTTATTAAATGGACACATATAACATTAGTGTTTCATAAGAAAATACGATTATCATATACTTTAAAAAAATTAAATTAAAATTTACTAAAGAAAAATTATTATTTTTCTTGAAATATACACTCATTTTCACCAATAAATTATTTTTTGCATATTTGGATAGGTAATTTTTATTAAAAACATTGAGAGTAACATTTTGTAACTTTTATTGATTTAAAAAATGTATAATTAATGTTTATGAAAAAATTTTCATTAAAAAATATTTTTTAACTATAACGTGTTAAGGGGGAATTAAATCTATCCAAGAGAATTTTTAATGAATAATTATAAACTCATCATTCATTTTAATCATGATTAACCCGATATACACTTCACTGGGGTGATAATGTTTACCATGATAACTATTTATATTGGAAAAAATAAAAAGGGTCTATTTCCCAAATATAGTCGTATTGATTATAAATATATAATTAATTTAATATTATAAAATTCCTATAAATGGTAGAAATTAATTTTAATTTATGTGGACAAAATGTGACAAAAATAAAAATTTTAAAAAAATTAATCATTAAACTCGAATTGTTAATATTCTATGCATAGAAAAATATGCGATGTTTTTATAAAAAATTTTGATCATGTAAATAATATATAAATATCATAAAAATAATTCAACAATATGGATAATTTATTTTATTTCTTTGAATAATACCTTACCATCATAACAACAATTATTTGAAAAATATTTAATATTTATTCAAGTGATTTATATTTTCATTTATAATCAATTGATAAAAAATAATTAATTTTATACATATAATATTATATATTTGATTTAATTTAGTTATCATTTTTTATACCTACCAATCCAATAGGTAGGAGATAACATTCATTTTATATAAAAATATTTTAATAGTATATCACAATTTTTTTTAAATCAATGTTTCCTGTAATGATAACTGTCAAATAAATAAAATTATATCAAGAGAAATAATTCATAAATATTAGGGGAGTTACATTATACCCCCATTAAAATTAATTTATCTTCTGAAATCCATGTATCTAATATAATCAGATTAAGATTCTTCTACCTCATAACATCATAAGGTTCTCACGTAGCTTCTACAAATTTATGGATTTTACACAAAACATATACCAAGTGAGTGGTCTTGTTTAGAAGAAATTTTTTTATATGATCCAGAATCTACAATAGATTCACATTACTAAAAATATAAGTCTCCATTATTAAATCATTTTATTTCATTAAATTTTAAGGATCAGTTATATACTTTCATATGAGAGATACATAGAACACATCATGTATGCGAGATAAATTTAGTAGAAGCACCAACCAATAAGCTAACATCCTAATATGATTTTGAATTTAAAAGGACAGATATACATAGGCATTAACTGTCCTATCATTCCTAATATCTTTATCTTAGTCCAAAGAGATATTAATTAGAAAAAATTATCACCAACTATAAATTCTATATCTTTTCGATGATTGTAATCTTAATTTTTTGTCAACATAGATATGATATAATGTGCTATTTAATGGAATTATCTTTGAATTCCATTTACTTATCTAGATCAAGTCCAAATTGATTTCAGTCTACGACTTCATTCTTGTATACTGGTGTTATTTACTTTTTACCATAGAGAGATTTATAAAGAGACATATGAATATTGTAGTGAAAGCTATTGTTTTATGAAAACTCTACCAAAGGAAGGTGTCAATACCAACCACCGTTGAAATCCATAGATAAAGATTGCAATACAACCTCACATTTTTTAATTTTCCTCTTAGAATCAAAAAATTTCTATGGATGATAAGAAATTATTAAACATAACCCTGCATTCGTTTCCTATTGAAGTCTTATCTTGAACTTAGATGAAAATCATGGTTATAGATTAGATAATATTTATTATTGTACATGATGAAATATTAACAAATTCTTAATTTATAATTGAGTGTGTTGATCGAGATAGAAATTTTATCTAATGGAAATGAAGTGTGATTTCTTCATAAGGTGATCGAATATGAACAATACATCATTAATCACATTTATTTTTTAGGTAGTATAGATTAATCATGTTGTGATACCATTCATAAATAAACACACCCTTATATATATCTCTCTTCATGTTATCCCACCTGAAATTATTTTTAGTATGTCTATACATATTCATACATCTCAGATAAATTTATATTTAGGATCTATAAAATTTATCCATCAGATTCCTCTTCAAATATGGTACCAAAGAGACACATGCACTATTCATTTACTTTATGATCCAATCACAATCATGATTTAACTCAGAACTAATTTTCACTTTCCATTTTCACTCTGAATCATTCGTCCATATCTATTTAATCGTCAATTAGATATATGGTTGAAAATCATTTGAAGAGATATGATTTCTCCCATTACATTATGATTTGAAGGTCAATGTCACACAACAACCTCCAAACAACCTATTATTTTAATTATTTTTGTGAATTTGTTTGTTTCATTGTTTTTACAAGTGGTAATTCACAAAAAATGGTTATTTGTGTAGAGTATTAGAGTGGTGAACAGTTGGTACATGGTTAAGGGGAACCATACTCCAACCAAGGAAAAACTATGTGGAACATAATGTGTTTAAATCCGAGACATAGAGTAAGCGACATAGCTGTATACTATTCTCTATAGCCCATGAAAACTGAGATAGTGGTTACCAATTGGTTGGTTCATGCTATGGGAGACCGTGCAACCAAATTGTGTTGCTTTCCTGGTATTTAAAAATGTTTTAAATGTAATTATTATAATATATGTAATTATTATAATTATTATTACTATTATTATATCTTATTACCTCCCTTTTTATCCTTAGGTCTCATGAATCCCCTTCCCCTCTCCTCTCAACATTTCACAACACATCAATGCCAAAGCCCCCGTCTCACGCGTCCCTCCACTCCTACACTATTTGTTTAGGCCTCAATGACCTTCTATTACTTAGTGTGATATCATCTGTCAATATTATACTATTAACCTATTCTACTCTCCCCATATTATGGTTTTCATTCCTACATTACTGGTCCACATGACCCATCTAAACCTTAAACCGATTTTGGTTTTTCTATTATTTGTTCTTGGTTATTAGGGACTCTGGTGTCCAATTAAAACATGTTGTTTCTAAGGTTGTCAAAGATTGCGGGATCGGCAATAATTCATGTTAGGTGTTCTTCTATTTGATATAAATAGAAAAAAAAATTATTTAGGGATTATATATTTTTTCATATTGTACTATTTTTTAGTGTTTTAATGATCATTATTCAGGAATTTAACATATATTAATATGCATTGGTAAATAGTATATATATATATTCCTTATTTTTATACATTCTCTCATATATGGAAGAATATATACATTATAGATAGAAATATTGATGTTTATATATAATTTTGGATATTTTTAAAGTTTAAATAGAAGATTAATTTTCTTCTTTAGACTATTTTGGGGTACATTTAGATTGTGTTTGTCAAAAGAAGCATATTTTGAAAATGGTTACCAATGTCATATCCATTAATTTTAATTACATAATTTTTTCAATGTTTTAAATTTATGATTTTAATAGTCTGTAGTTTGTATATTCTATGAAATTTTTTAAATACTTTTAATAATTTTATTTTCAACTATTTTAAATAATTTTACCCAACCTTATAATGAGTTTGTGTCATGCTAATATATAATATCCACCTAATTTTGTAATTTTTTTTAAAAATTTTCATAATTTAATTGTTTTTCTAAAAGAAGATTCATTAAATGTGATATTACTTGATTGATATTTTCAATTTCATTGGAAAAAATAAAAACCCTTTAAGGAATGACCCATGGAATAAACATGTGACACTTGTTTGTAAGATCAGTTGTGTGCAAAATGTGCACGAAGATGGGATACTTATTTATTTATTATTACTTGAAAGGGGATAAAATTTACAAGGTAGATCAAAGATGAGAAGGTGAATATGTTTTGGGAAAATAATTTGATATGTTTGTATATGTTTTTTGGATAACACTCAGCTCTATTTGGGAATGGAATATGGGAATTCTAGGTATTTATATGGGTTGACTAGGACAAGTATGCTAGTCATGACCCCCAAAACCAAATATTATCAAGATGTGACACTAACTAATCAATTCATTATGGGTATTATTTGGCTCAAGATGGATAGGTACCTTCACTCCCTTGGTTGATCAATGAGATTATTATGGTCATTTGTCCCTATAAATCTTATCAACATAGGGAATTCCGAGGGTTCTTGCATTCTCTTATTTTTTCCATAGTTTTATTTTAAAAATGTTATTTTCCTTATTTTGATAGTTTTATAGTATCTATATATTATGATACTCCTTATTTTAATTCAATATTAATATATTTTTTCTAACATAATTTATATTTTAATAGTATTAATGAAAATTACTTTTCATTATTTGGGATGTATTTGGGAAATTAAATAGAAAGTGGGTTTTTCTTAAAAGTGGATGTTGGCAACTTGTTTCCCATAAAAGAGTATAAAACCATATTTTTATAACTTTTTTCAAAACTATATTGATCATATTTCATTTTAGAATATTCAAATAAGGATTAAGTTATTCAGAAATGTCTGGTGAGATTTAATACTCATTCTTATATTATTATCTATGTTTGGAGATTATGGTCCATCTTCAATATCTGTATTAGTCTCAATGAGAGATGTTGGATCAGTGGTTTTTGGTTATCTGTAGGATATCATATAGGTTTTTCTTGTATTATTTCACTCTACATCAAGTTATTATATTTATTATTAAATTTACATTTATTTATTTTTATATTTTTTGGCTAAATAATCCAAAATTGAGTATATTGGATTGCCAACACTAGATGAATGTTTGTGAGGAACAAGAATTCATCATTGGTCTTTTCCTGGACTAGCATGTTTTAATGGATAAAGATTTAACTAGGATGGGTCATGATAAAAATTGTATCAGTGTATTAACACTTATTATTATGAGATTTTTAGTATAGTTTTGATTTGATATTAAAAATTTAAGTGGTTAATTTCACGTAGGTTATTGATGAAAACTAATTTTTAAGGACACATGAATTTATTCGGTGGTCTATAATGAAGTTACCTTAAATTATAATCTTTGATCAATGATTTTTTCAAGGTTATTTATTTATTTTAAGTTATTTTGGTTGATTTTTTGGATTTGGGGGATTTTTTTGGGAAACTCTATGTACTGTAGTGTTTTCGTGGAGTAACTCAAAGGGGTACATTGTTTTAGTACACAGTCAAAAAAGACAAGTGCATACAATAAAACATCCCCTAATGATCTCTTATGTTCTCACCTGATTGGTTCGTGAACTAATGTACTATACACCCAAGACGATTTTTGATGTGGTTCTTTTGAGGTTTTTCGATTTTGATATATTGAGTAATTGTGATCCGATTGTTTGTCCTCAAAATTAATTTATTTTTTGAACTTGTGGGGTTTCCCCTATTTTTTAAAAATTAGGCTTGGATTATTATAAATAATAATTCTATTATGTAAAATATTGGTTCATCTAAAATTAATTTTTTTTAATAATAACTTTTTTGGAATTAATCTTTTCAATTTCAATGGTTTCTTATAAGTCAAATCCGAAATGGAATGTAAATTGTTTTGTATTATGGAAATTTTTATGAATGATGTGGTATAAAATATAACGATGAATAAAATTATGTTTGTATAATAAATTATATAATTGAAAATTGTTTCGGTGTATTTCAAATAATAATATTATATTTATATGTATATATCTTTTTATTTGAGCCTTTCTATTCCCATAAACTCTAAAATATTTGGAAAATTATTTGTGGAAAATGGATGGTTATTATTATGTGTAGATTCATGATTAAGAAAGAGTATTGATATGTATGTGTGAGGGTTTAGGGAATTCCTATGTTGGGTTTTTAGTTGGTAAGGGTTTTCAAGTTATAGAGAATGGTTTTCCAAAAGGGTTATTTCAAGTTTATAAAAATCCAATGTAAAGTGATGCTACCTTTTTGTGATTAGAGTTTCAGTTTTTGGTATTTGGATTTGATATGTTTTGAGTTTGAAATTATTTTTTTAGTTTTTTTGATTATTTATAATTAAGATTTGAATATTTCATTTATGATTTGCTTTGTGTTGGTTTTATATTGTTCACATTTAAAGAATTCCAATGAATATTCTTAGGAAAAAATAGTAGATGGTCAGTCTCTGAGGTTCCATTCCTGATTTTCTATGTAATGGTGTTTTTTGGGAATATTAATTAGTTATAATTTGGGTGGTTTTAATTTTTAAAAATTGATCTAAATTGAGTCTTTGAGTAATTTCTAAATACTTTTATCTTCTGGTATTATAATTTATGACTCTATGAAAATTCTAGATCGAGTAGTGGAGTAGGACCCCTTACAAAAATTGGACTACACCCAGGTCCTCTTTGATGTTTTCCACATTTTTATTTGGATAAATAGATGATTAAACCATTCGTAGTTGTATTAAATGAATATGATTCATTTAGTGTGGCCAAATGGGTCACCATAAGTTGGTTTGTAATCTCACTATCACAAGAGTTAGTTTCTATTGAATATTTTCAGCTACTGAATTTGATGTAATAGATGCTTCAGGGAATCATGGATCCATAAATAGGCTGCATTGTCACACCAATGACCTTTTTTAAATTCATTATTCATTTAATTCCCATTCTTGATTTGTTTTAGGGGTTTACCACTCATTTTGGTGAAAATGGTGGTTTTTGAGTATTTTGGCCAAACCGTGAGCCCAATTCTATATTTAAAATAAATTCTGTTTAATTTATAGAACATTAATTTTTCAACATTTTTTATCCATTCAAAGTCCTACTTGGCCTCCACTGACCTATTAACAACAAAAATTAAATTTTTTGCCTTTATAAATCCATAATCATGGGGGATTTGGGTTTTTATTTAAGAATTGGGCGAACCCTAAAGCTCATTTTCCAGTTTTAAATTGTTTCGTTAATTTTTTTAATAGCTTATTCATTATAATGAATTTTTCGGTGATTCCACCTCTCTCTCGACCCTAGGAAGCCCAGGCACGCTTCCATTACCTTTCCCCCCACTTTGGATCTCGTTTTCATTGTAATTGAGTGCTGGAATTATTAGGGTTTCTAAAATCAGGTAGATTTGAGATGTCAAACTTTTTTATAATGTTTGGTAAATTTCTGAAATGTTTTAATAAATTGTGATGCTGGAGCGAAACATGTTTGTGTTTTGTTTCGTGTATGTTTGATGGTAAAATTATTTTGAAGGTAAAAAGGGTATTATGTGACAATTTATTGGTCTGTTATGAGAGTTTTAATATATTAGATTGGTTTTATAAAACTGTTTAATGGATTTGTGAAAATGTTAATGAAATGTGAAATGTAATGTGGGCTATTTTGGTGTGAGTCGGATTTCAAAATCAATATGAATGAAAAGTGGAATTTTGTTACTTGTGTTGTATACATGTGGCCTATTTGGTGAATTAATGATATTGAAATGAAATTTTCATTTGAAAATTATATTCATTGACTTGTTGATCTTGTTTGAGAAGAAAGGGAAAACATGGGTATCTAGGTGGGTGGACATGTACTAGTATTCTAGTGGATCCGTGGGGTTTGGCCTCAGTTTCACTTAGAAATATTGACACTTAAAACACTAACTAATCTATGATGATAATTATCGAGGACCACTAGGTTTTGGGTATGTTCCATACAAGTGGCTCGTGCAAGAGAATAGATATTTGTGATGATTACTCTCACTGAGATACGAGGTACCTGGGACCCACATCTATCTAGTTCCTAGGGGTTATTTCTCATTTCTTATGCTCAGTAGATATTTTGTGCTTACCATCGGCATACAATATGAGTGTCTGGAAAATTCTTTAGCTTTGGTATTTATTTTAAAAGTTATTTTCCTTTAAATTAGCCCACATGAAAACATTTTTTATTTAATGTTGAATCTTTTAGAAATTTTAACTAGCATTTCATATTTTTTAAATCTTTTAAGCTTTCGTCTTAAATGTTTATCACATGGAATCTCTTAGTGGTGGTATCCTACTAGAAATTGGCTCACACCCTACTTACACCCTTGGGTGTAAGTAGACTTGGTTATTTTTGTTGTCGCATGTTGGGTATAGTTTTAGTTCCAGTGGTTCGGGTTTCTAGCAGGTCCATGGTGTTGAAGTCTTGTGGGGATGGATTGAGGGAGGTGCCTCTTGACATGTGGAGGTTCTTGGGCTGTCCTTATTTGGTTTTGTAACTTTTTAATGGTCTTTAAACATAGTTTTAACTTATGTAATTCAGTTCTAAAATTTTGTAAAAGATGGTTTTAGTTGAAAAATCTAGATTTGTTATATTCAGTTTGTTTGTTGTTTAATGTCTATAAAATCAGGTAAATCATTCCCAATACACTTTATATGATACCCGAGCACTTTTTCCAGCCCATGGGGATCGAGAACGCCATTCGGGCCTTGTCACGATCTGGGTTTGGTGCCGTTTTTGGCAGTGACCAGATTTAGTTCGTGACAAAATTGTATCAGAGGGAGGTTCAGGTTAACTCTTTGGGTCATGTTATTTGGGGAAGAGTTAGGATAGTATGGAGTTAAGATTGTAGGGACTTGGTATTCCAGTTATGGGTAGTGTTCCTGATTACCACACCTCATGACAAGATTCATGTATCCATGGGAAGTTAGGATTTACCTACGTCCTTTGGTTTTCATGGTTTGATAATGGTTGGGGAAATGAAAAGATAGTTGGGTTAATGGTATCAGTGAGATCGCAGGGCCTGGAAAGCCATTTGGAGCCGGGGATCATCCCTAGAACACTCTATGTGATAGTAAAGTTAATGTAATATTGTCGCCAACCATATTTCCAAGTCACCCACTGAAACTAGTTTCCTCTCACATTGTATTGTGTTCTTTAGTTTTGAAATCATGGAAATTTGGTTTTAAAGTGACTTGGTTTGAAGAAGTGTAAAGTTTTTTTTGAAATGATTTTCAAATAATGAGGGAATGGTTTTGTTAATGAAATGATGGAACTGAATTTTCATATTTTTTTTGAAATGGAAAATTGTGTGGTTACACCTCTTTTGAAAGCATGAACTATATTGATGATGGTTTTAGAAAGTGTTTCCAATATAGTTTACTAAACAATCAAAGGTTTTTTTAATGGGATGAGTTGTTTTGAAATTGATGTGAATATCTTGAAATTGAGTTCTTGTATAAATGGTTGTGTCTTTCTGAAATTTGTAGTAATATTTGAATTGGGATTTCGATCTCCTGGATAGCAGTTCTGAGAAAAAGGATGTTTTGGTTGACCGTTTTGGTTTTGAAAAGTGGAAAGAATCATTGTTTTAAACTTTGGTATTTCCGTAAGTAACCACATGCATGAGGTAATATGGGATGATGGATGGTTTATGTCATGAATTGATGAGTGTCGGGACTGATATGGGGAGTGTTCCTTGTGTGGCACAAAAACATGCATGTGTGAGGTCCATGGGGTACCATTGGTGGATATGCTTACTGCTAAACCGTCTGTTTTCGAAGAAATGGTTTTAAATAAAAACCTGATGTCTTGATGAATAGTTTGGTATAGTTGTTATTATGGGTTTTTGATAATGTTGATGTTGTGGGATGTTTTGAGTCCATGAACACCTCCTGTTTGAACTGTGTTTTGGGTTTGTGTTTGGTCGGTAAGCTGTGTTGTAGGGATGGTTAGTGGTCTCTTTTGAAAAATGTTTTGGGATTCCTTTGTGGTGGTTCCCTTTTTGTGTTTGGATCTGTATTGAGGTATATATTTACCAATGGACCATCTTGGTTGGGTCCTTTGGTTAAATCGTTGTATAAGGTATGCCCCATTAAGGGTTAATGCACAACTGAAGTGAAACCCAGATTGTTTTTCCTTTTGAAGACCCTCCAGTTGATCAATATAAGAAATATTTTTCTTGAGATTTTTTGATTGAGTCTACACCCTTTCATTTCTTTGTTTTTTATATTCTCTTATAATGGGAGAGTGCTCATGGATGGATGAAAGAGACCTTAGTTTCTTAAGTTTCTTGATTCTTCGAAGGTGGATGTGGTCTAGGGTTGTTAGTGTAGATGAGTGTCTCGATGGTGTCTAAGAGGACCATTGGGTTATTCGATGTTTCTTTCAAGAATGAATTCATTTTAACCACCGGTGTGGCAAATATGGTCACGATAGGATATTGTGGCCACTTTCTAGAATTGTGTGTTGTTTGCGGATGTTATATAAGGTCCCTCTACTTTTATTATTACTATCAGTCGCTTTGGTCATGTTTGGAGATGTGATGTGATGTCGCGTGCTGGTTTTATTGTAAAGGTGATGTTGTACAATATTTTGTGAGTCTATTTTTTTCAGAAGTTTTTCACCTTTTTGGATATCTTGACATCCTCTACTTTAGAGGAAGGTGTTTATATGTGTCATTTATTTCTATTGTTTCTCACCCGAAGAAACAAGGTGTGATGTGAGTGAATCCTCTAAAACCTTATTTCAGTGAAATTACAAGTTAGGGTAAAGTGAGTCCTAGAGTGTGTTATTTCTTTGTGAACCCATCTAGGATTTTGTGTAGTTGTTTTAGCATCAGAAGAAGAAATTCTATTTGGATGTTTCCAAATCCTAACTGTGTGGCCGAAGATGCATCAATCATTCCAGCTCCAGCCATAGGTCCCAGAGAGAAGATGGAATGTAGTCAGAGGAAATACCAATGTAGTTTTTAACCTTATAAAAACAATTATTCTCAGTATGAGATATGGGAATAGTTTAAATATTTTTTCTTGTTATCTTGCTTCTTTGGTTCCCGTTCAGTGGAAAGAGGTGGAGGACCTCATCCCCATGTTATCTCCCAATGACTTTCTTTTCTCCTTTTGTTTAATTTGGGTTTGGGGGAAATGTTTTAGATTTTTATTGAAATGTTGATTGTACATTTAGTAGTAACAATTCCCTAGAAAACCATGTAGGTATAAGGATCCACAGGGTTAGCACACAGTTTCCCAAACTGTGCGGGCTAACCGTGTGGTTGTCCCAAATCTTTATGTTTTGGGGTCTTTCTGTGCTGGCCCGTATTGGTAAGTTAAGATGGTTGGTTCTTATGGTGGGGAGACACACTATGAGTCTCATGTATATTATTTTGAATATTCTAATGGGATTATACCCCTTGTACTGGGGATTTTGTTCGGGGCTCCCCTTTTACTGTCTTGATTCTGTCTCGGAAAAATTTAAGTTGTCTCTTATGGTGGGGAGACCATTTGTGTATCGTTGTACCAATGACTCACTTTTGTCCATGTTCTTGGCTTGGAAGTAGTTAGTCTCATTCGGATCTATATAACCACATACATATTCATTGGTTAAATGTTGGGGTTGGAGAGTGCCCAATGGTATAGTTTTATCACGGTAAGTGTAACCTTGTATGATGTTCTTGTCTATTTGGGTAAATTTCTTGAGCCTTGTTCAGATAGTGTTTGAGGAGTATCCTTTTAGGATAAATATTGAATTTGATTGATCATTTTAGTAAAGATGTGTATGTTTTGGTTGTGAAATATTCCTTCCTTAATTGATCAATGGAGGTGTTTTGGCCTTTGGGGGCGAAGCTTAGCAAAGGAGTCCATTTCTGCCTTTTGGTTGGGTTTGGTTTTTAATTTGTCCTTGATGTGGATTTCGGAGGGCGGAATGTTTTATGGTGGGGAGAATTTTCACACCCGTGACCATTTTTTAAATTCATTATTTATTTAATTTACATTCCATATTAATTTGGAGGTTTACCACTCATTTTGGTGAAAATGGTGTGTTTTGAAAATTTGGGCCAAACTGTGAGCCCAATTCCAAATTTAAAATAAATTTTGTTTCCTTTATAAACCATTAATTTTTCAACATTTATTATCCATTAAAAGTCTTAATTGGCCACCCCTGACCTATTAACACCAACATTTAAATTTTGGGCCTTTATAAATCTATAATCATGGAGGATTTGTGTTTTTATTTATGAATTGGGCCAACCCAAAAGCACATTTTCCATTTTAAATTGTTTCTTAAATTTTTTAATAGAACATTCATTATGATGAATTTATCGGTGATTCAACCTCTCTCTCAACACTATGAAGTCCAGGCGTGCTTCCATTCCCTTTCCCCCCACTTTGGAGCTCGTTTCCATCGCAATTGAGTGCTGAAATTCTTTGGGTTTCTAAAATCGGGCAGATTTGAGGAGGTATGTTCTTTCCATCATAACTCTCTCAATTCTTACTCGTTTCCCCCATTAAAGTTTCTACATGATATAATAACCATTTTTAGAACATCACATGAATGTTTGGATGTTTTTGAATTCAGATTCCAATGTTTTTTGGGTATTTTTATTCAATATTTTTTTGAGTAAGTGTTTATGTCTTCAGTTTCTCCATTATCATTAGGGTTTCCCCTCTTTTAATTATTTTCTATCATGTCCAGAAGATAGGGTTCGAACATATGGAATGATTTGGTGTTTTTTGGTTAAATATTGTGTTCTAGGGATAAATTTGTCATCCTTATGATGCAGTGGTGGTGCAATTGATGTTTTTCACCATGTTTTGAGGGATTCGACACTTTCGGTAGGTGGTTCCATGTGTAAACAATTATTGATGAGTTAGATTTATGTATTTAGTCATTTTTCATATTCCTCATATGTTGGGTGTGGTGCGAAAACATTACATGATTGAATAGAATGATTTAGATGTAGAGAGGTTGGTCATCTTGCGACAAGGTGCCCCAAAAAGTGTCAATATAATGATAATGATGATGATGAAGTCAAAATTCCCAAGAAGAAGTCTTCAGCATTTGTGAAAGGGAAGAAAAAATTAAAGAGAAATTTCTTCAAGAAGAAGAATCTTATTTCATAAGTATTTGAATGTTCAGATGAGTCTAAGTATGAAGTGAACAAGGAGACTGAAAACTGCAAAGATCATTCGAAAAATACAATGGTGGCAGTTGTTCATTGTTCTCAGAAGAAGGAAGAAACTGACATTGATGAAGAAGAAGAATTTGAAGGAATATTTGATATAAAAGCCGAGTTATAGGATGCTCTTGATGAGATAGAAGTTTGGAGGGTTAAAATAAAGAAATAATACAAAGTTGTTCGTGACACCAAACTCTACATACAACAGCAAGAAGAAGATAAGTCTATTATAATGGAAGAAAATGAGAAACTCATGTCATCAGTGACAGAGAATTCAGAATCAGTTAGTGAGTATAAAATCCGGATTGAATAAAAGAAGAAGTAGATCGATGGCTTGAATATCATAGTGAAGGATCACGTCAAGCGTATCAAAGAGATTGAAGAGGAAGTTGTCAGTCTGCGGAAAAAAGATAAGGATCATGAAAAAACATTGATTCCCAACACTTTCTTTGAAATGCAGAATATTCTGAATACTGGAAAGTTGACAGAGTAGCCTAGTAGTTCAGTAAGAAAGAAGCAGTAATCAAGCTCAAGTGTTAAGGCTGATTTGGGGCTTGATCAGAAACAAAATTTCATCAGAGATAATGTCAGACTGCAAACACCTATTCCGAATATGAAAATTGATGTGGGTACAAAGCAGAATCAGAAAACTCAGAGAACTCAAGGGACTACTGGTAGTACAGAAGTGACACATAAGAATTCACATTTCATTAGGTGTTATTGTTGTGGAAATATGAGACACTCACAAAGTGTGTTTTCTATAGCTAGAAGATAACAAAGTGCATAAGAAAAAAGGTGGCAGCCAAACAGAGAATGGTTCTCCAGAACATATTTTGATGGACATTGTTTTTTGTGCGGAGGATTTTAGAACATGGCTAGGTACTGCAGTTCGACCATACAAATTAATGCGCCAAAGTAGAGACAAAATGTTTCAAAGCATGAGATTAATGAACCGAGAGGTGAGTTGAAAAAGAAAAATATATTTTCATATTTTCAAGATGAAGTAGGTCCTTCATACTCTGAAAATGATCATGATTATCAATCTATACCGAGTGTGGATAATAAAAAAATTGACCAAGAAGAAGAGAGTAGATATGGAAGTGGTTGCTGAAATTGCCCTTATAACATCATATCGTTCTAGTGTGTGGATCCTTGATAGTGGTTTTACATCTCACATGATAGGAAACAAGGATCTGGTTATAGGCATAAAATATGACAACGAAATATTTTCCAAGTTTGGAAGCGATGATGGCCAGAAGATAATGGGATCGTGAAAGGCCAGGTTTGCAGGAAAAGAAATAAGATGAGTTGACGTCTTAGTTGTAGAAGGTCTCAGTAATAATTTACTCAATGTCAGTCAATTGTGTGACTCAAGGAATTCAATATGGTTTACCAAGAAGACCTGTGTCATCACGGGAGGATATGGTACAATGAAACTACAGGGAAAAAGGACAAAAGGGAATCTCTACCTTGTAAGTGGAGAAGAAGATATGTTCTTTTTATCCAGAGATGAAGAGAACAAATTGTGGCATAAGTGACTGGGTCATCTATGCCATCAATCCCTAGATGATCTGAAAAAGTGTGATGCAGTAAGAGACCTCCCTAATCTATCATGTGATTGTACCCACACATGCGATGCCTGCCAACAAGGGAAGATCATCATAATGATGTTTAAGGCAAAGGAAAAGAACTCAACAAGAGTGCTCTAATTGGGGGATGCTGATTTTTGTGGTCCTATCACAACAAGAGCAATTGAATAAATGAGGTACTATGTTCTTTTCATTGATGACTATAGCATAATGGCATGGGTATTTGTTATTGCCCAGAAGTCGGGTGTGTTCAACTAAGTAAAAAATACTGGAGGGAGTGGGAAAGGATGATCAGACAAGAAATTCTGAAGTTTTGTACTTCCAATGGTATATAATTCACAAACAGTCAGGTGGAAGACTATCATGAGAAACACGAGATAGGGCATAAAGTTTCTTTAGTATGATCTCCACAACATAATATAATGGTTTAAAGGAGAAATCGGATCATCAAAAACATGGGAAGAATTATGCTTATAAAAAAGACCTACTAGAGAAATTTTGGAAGGAAGCAGTATTGACATCGGTCCACATTTATAACTAGGCTCTATTGTGTCCAATGAAAGGAAAGACTCCATATGAAAAGTGGTACGGGAAGATTCCAATGATAAAGTACTTCCGAATATTTGGGAGTAAGTGATTTATACTCAACAATGAAAGACATAGTAAATTTGAGTCAGGTCGAGATGAAGGAGTATTCCTTGCCTACTCAGGAATAAGCAATGCCTATAAATTCTTTAATAAAATGATGGGGAAAGTAGTTGAGAGAAATGAAATCACTTTTGCAGAAAATGATGAGAACACTCAACAACACAGTGCACAATTTCTTGTTGAAAGAGATGAGGAGGAAAGCAATGTAGTAGAAGAATAAGTGGGTTTTTCTAATTCAGAAGAAGATACTGATGATGAGAATGAAGAAGGAAAATCTGTATCTCCACAGAAGCTAAGTAGTCAAGCTGAAATTGATTGTAAAAACATCGTTGGTTATCAATCAGCTCCAGTTCAGACAAGAATAATGATATTACTACAACATATATCTTTTTTATCTCAGGTTGATACGAAATTCATCACTCAAGCAACTGAATATGAAAACTGGGTTCATGAAATGAATGAAGAGCTTGATCAGATTGAGAAGAATCAGACGTGGGAGATTGTTTCGTGGCCAAAAGATAAGAATGTCATCGGGACTAAATTGGTCTATCGCAACAAGATGAATGAATATGTCAGAGTGATTTGAAACAAATCATGATTGCTGTGAAAAGGATACTCCCAGATAGAGGTAATAGATATTGTTGAGGAATTTTCACCTGTTATGAGACTACAGACAATGAAATTATTTCTAGCCATTGTAGTGCAAAAAAAGTTTAATGTTTTCCAGTTGGACATCAAATCTGCATTTTTGAATGAGGTTCTAGAGGAAGAAGTTTATATTGAGCAGCCAAATGGTTTTCTCATTCATGATGATGAGAACAAGGTTTGTAAATAAGGAAGGCATTTTATGGGCTGAAATAAGAACCATGATCATGATACTCAAGGCTTGATCAGAACTTGAAGAATCTTGGTTTCCAGCGTGGTGGGGTTGATTACAATCTCTATTTAAACAGCAACAGTAATCAAAGGATGATGGTGCTGGATTATTTAGATGAAAAAAATATTTGGCAGATTAGATGAAACTTAGTGCAGAAAATTTTCCAAATTCATGAAAAGTGAGTTTTAAATGTCAATGATTGGAGAGATAACGATTTCATTGGCCTACATGTGACACAAGGAAGGAATGACACATTCATTTCTCAATAGAAATATGCCAAGGAGTTTCTGAGAAGATTTGGAATGTAAAACTCCAAGGATATGAAGATTCTGATTGCAACTCAGATGAAATTATCAAAAGATAATAATGGCAAGGCAGTTAATATCATAGAATATAGGCAGATTATTGGTAGTTTAATGTACCTAAAAGTGATGAGACCTGATATTGTTTTTTCCACAATCCAATTACTGCAATATCAATGTAATCCCAAGTAAGGAAACATTATTGTAGTGAAAAGAATACTTTGTTATATTAATGGCATGGTGGATTTCAGCTTCATGTATAATGAAACATTTTAGATAGAGTTATTGGGATATACTGATGCAGATTGGGCCGGTTTAGTGGATTTCAAGAAATCAACGTCCGTAAGAGCATTCTATCATAGTGGAAAATGTATTTATTGGCTGAGTAAGAAGAAATATTTCATTTCATTGAGCACTGCAGAAGCTGAGTATATTGTGGCCACTCATGTATGCACATAATTATTGTGGATGAAGAAGCAGCTTGATGATATGGGAGTTGAAGTGAAGTCTCTAATCAGAATCCAGTGCGAAAACTCTAGTACTATAAATCGTAGCAAAAATCCAGTCTATCACTCATAGAAAAATCATATTGATATAAATTATCATTTTATCAAGGTTAATGTTGAGCAGGGGATCATGAAGTTGGAGTATGTTCCTACAAAACTACAGGTTTCATACATCCTGACAAAGGCCTTACCCAATGCAGCTTTTGAGCAGCATAGACTAGCCCTAGGAGTTCAGTAGACTCCCCACACTTGAAAAAGTGTGGATGTGGGACACCCCCCTCTCTTCAAAGTAGGATTGGTTTTACCCTAATGTACAAATACGTGTTTTTACCAGTTATAGACTGAAAAGGGGTTCCCACTGGGTTTGTTAACAAAGGGGGGAAAACATTGATTGTTCAAGGGTGAGACAGTGTGACAGTGTGGCTATTTGAAAAATCATGAATGATATGGGGAGAAGCTGATAGGTGGAGCAGCGAGATAGGGGGAGAAATGAGAAAGGGGGAGACTATTAAATCTGGAAATGCAAGAAGTGATCGATCAAAGAATAGATATCACGACCGCTGAGGATGGTGATAAAAGAAGACGAGTGATAGTGGGAGAAGGTTTCCAGTGATCAAAAATTGGTATCAGTTTTTCAATTGGTATCCATTTGGTATCAATTGTTGTTGTTAAAAATGAAGTTTTTCATTTATGGAATTTTCATTTACCCTTGTTTCTCATGGTGAGTATTGCTAATGTGGGGTTAGAGTATGTGTTATGTGAATCCTTGAACGCTATCAGAATCAATAGAGGTGAAGGGTGGTAGTAGAGTGAAGAAGCTTTAATAAGTTATCACAGTGTAGGGAATTTTTATGAGAAGAGTTGTCAACAATCTCAAAGGGGGAGAGTGATTGGAAAAAATCTCTCAAAGCATCATTGAAGCATTTTTGAGGTGATTGGGTTTTTTGAAAAAGTGGGCCTTCATGTTATGTTTGATGAAAAATCAGACCATGGTGTATGAGTGTGTTGAAAAAGAGGTTTACATGGTTAGTTTTTGGGTTCAAGGGATGTTTTCAAAAATCCATGATTGATTGAAGAACCTTGCCAAAGTAATTGATGATCTAGAGGTGGTTTGAAAAAAAAGCAGATTAGATAGAAGGTGGCACCATTTTCCAGTGTCAGCCAAATTTTTGGGCCAGAAAATCGGAAAATTGATAGATGTGTTTTTGAAAAAGGTAGGTTCATAGAAAATTGGATTGGTGCATAAAAAATAAAGATGGGTGAAAAAAATTAGTGGGTTGCGCGAAAAATATAGTGGCGCGTGAAATATCAGCATGGTGCGTGAAATATCAGTGTGGTGCGCAATAAAGAAATTTGAGCACGAAATATGAATGTTTTACACGAAATAAAGGATTGGTATTTTTCGTGAAAGAGGTGTTTCGAAATTAGCAGCTCAAAAATTGGCCAAGGAATGTGGTGCGCGAAAAAAGGAGCAGTGCGTAAAAACAATGTTGCACAGAAGATGTGTTTTTCGCGCTCAAAGTGAATTGCTTGCTCAGGGAGGGTTTTTTGTGAAGGGGTCTATTTTTCCGATAAATATGAAGTGAACCCTCTCATTTGAAGTAGCCCAATCTATAAAGAGTATCTGATCTCAGGCGCGTGAAATTGGAGGGTACAAGAGAGTTGCGCAAAAACAAACAGTTTTCATGTAAAAACTGTTACACGTAAAATACTTCGTTGTGCGTAAAATGGGTGTTGCGAGAAAAGGGTATTTCGTGAAAAAGCACAAAATTATGTGCATGAATGTGTAGAGGCTACGTGTAAAATTTTGTGGTGGCGCGTAAAGGATGAGTTGCATGAATATTGTATTTCACGCAAGGCAAGGGAATTACATGCAATGTGTCGTAAGGGCTGCATGTAAAAATTGGGGTTTCCCGGTACATCTAGTGAAAAATGAGATTCATCTATGGGTGAATGTTGAACGTCAACATAGAATCTATCAATAGTTAATGAGTTATATTTCATTAGTGATAATGAAGCGACCTACAGGTCTATAAACTATGAGTGGATCGTCTGAATAAGTAGTGAGCACACTTCAGTTGAGGGAGTAGTGAGCTTTCATATTGTGAGTAGTTGTAAACCAGTAGGGACAGTGACTCCGCTTCGAACTTATAAATAGCAGTGCGCTTATAGTGGATTTTGTACATCAGCACAGTGTCGGTCTATGCTCCTTGGACGTAGCCCAGTGAGGGTGAACCAAGTAAAATTTTTTTTTTCCTCTGCATGATTTAATTTCAGTCTATTATTTTCTATGGGAAATATAGATAAAATAGTTTTGCTTAATAGTGAAACAAGATCAATAGGGGAAGTTATTTTAATATGACATACCCTAATTCACCCCCCTCTCAGGGTATCTAAACTAGTAGACCGAATAGAGGCCTTAAAATCTATCAATTCATATTCTCTAACAACATTATATGGGAAAAACATAATGTTGAACTGATAGACGATCACATTTTAGAGTGCCAATTATCATATTGGCATGTGGAAATAGATATTATAAATTAGTGGGAAACCTCCAGACACCCGTTATATCTCATCATGATGTAGATTATGTGGAGACATCTGCACTATGAAAACTTGTTTGTGAAAACTCTTCCCAATAGTAGAGTATCTGTCATCCATGTCAAGGGGAATGCGATTGAGATTTGAAAAACTATTATCTCTTCACTCATTGTTTATATGGAAGATAAGGGAATTGAGGGATAGTTTATTTCTATCCATGTAATGGAATTGTGTTTTACCTGATATGATAGAAATTAAAACCCGAAGAAGTAGTAGATACTTCTTGATATCCTCTATGGAAGTCTGACACTCCCTATTCAATTGGTAAATGGTGAATTTCCACATGATCCTTGAAAAGGGACTACATATTCTTTCTAAATTAATAATAAATCAGAATATATAAGATAAATGACTTTTTAGACCCCACATACCCTAGATGATTCTTGAGGTATCCATCTAGATAATTTCCTTTATCTAATCTGAGTTAATCACTATGTCTATGAATCAGATGAAGAAGATATACAATTTATTAGTGTTAACTTAGAACGAATGCTTAAAGGGGTTTATCTTGATGTGTCCATATATGAGCATCCTAAACACATTCACAAGGTCTATAAGATGTTATTTTCATTAGAAGTATTTTACCACCAAGCCATCCATGTACAATGCCACCTATTTTCATATAATTGGCATGATGATGTTGTGCATGGAATAGTGGTAAGTATATCCTACATTTTTCATGGAAAAGGGACTAAACATATAGTATAATATCTCTTGTGGCACCCAAAATATAGGATAATCCTCATCCTTTGGGGAAATATGGATTTGATTGTACCCAGAGTACCCATGCGTTATTGAGAGGGCATGGAACCTAGCCATAACATCAATCAACAATCCATTAATCATATGGGAAAAAATATCCTTTTTATAGTGATATACGATGGACCATATGTTAAAAAATACTTTAGTTTAACCATTCTTCCTCATGATAGGGATGATTTGGGCTAACCATATGGGGTATTATACTTCCATAAATTTTATTTCTTTAATAAGATTGCGAAATTTGACCTCAAAAATAGCATTGTTAGAGGGGTAAATCATTCTTGGTGGATTATTGAATCTATGTTAACCTACCATGACACTAATATGTTGAATGGTGAAAAGAGGTTAATGTATTTGGATCATAAATTTTATCTAAGAGAATTTGTTTTTTTTTCAATTTTAGGAAGGTGAAATACTTCTACTACTCTTCGGGAGGCAAGGATGCACTGATCATTATTATCCAAGTATATTCCTCTATACCAATGCTCACCTGGGGTAATCTCATCAATGGTGTAAGATACACCCTCTTCAAATATAGGAGGTGAATATTATAAATATACATTTTATAATATGAGATTGGAGAATCAGATGGGGAATGTGGCACTTTCAGGATAGTTGACTCAAGGGAAGAATTAATGCTTTCTTGGATGGACCTAGAATCCTCCCTGATGAGATCCTATTCTATTAAAAATGTGATTATAGAAGCTATCAATAAACTTCCATCTATTCTTTGGCCAAAATTTTTATTCATTATTTCAAATAAATAGTGGGTAGATGACTTCAATATATTCATATATTCTATAAAAAGTATAAATCCCATAGATTAGTGTTCATTGGGAGAAGTTATTGCTACTTGATGGGTGTGTGTGCTTCTGGTGTCACCATGTCTTATCCACTGTATGAGTACTAGGTAATTTCCTAGAGTTACATCATCATTGGGATGTCAAAACAAATGTTATAAGAGGTAATGAAATATCTCCCTTATATTATGTTGTGACATCTAAATGATGAATTGTGAAAGTAAAGAAATCAATAAAATCTACGCATGGATTAACAAGAATGGCCATTATATATTTGGTATAATTGATGTGTAGAACCCCATAAAACTAAACCTATTTATGATATATTTCGTAGTACCTATATTCCATATGGAATGATTTACATGAGACAAAGGGGGATGAATCACCCTTAATTACCCATACTCGACCATTAAGAGTGTTTTTAGGCACTCATCATATGAGGAAGGGATCACTGCATGAAAATGAAGCTAGGTCCTATCATGCAATGCATTTTAGGAGGTATCAAGTGAGAATAACATAAATTTAGATCATGATATCAAGCCCCCCCATGTTAGGTAATCACATAAACCATTCAGCATAATGTCTTCTCTCTCTTATCATAAGTATAGATCATTAGGTTAGATGGAATAAAATTTTCATCTTACAGTACCTATATGTAGAGAATTTCGATTTGAATGAGGTTGATCACAAAACTAATGTTCACCATTTAGTGGTGGATATCCACATTATTTTTCTATATTGTGTTATAAAATGAGTTTATATTCCCTAACGTTAGGATTTCCACATCTTCCCCAAAAAACCAAATGAATTCATGGAACTCCTCTTTATCTACCTCTTCTGTATAGTTTCCCTTAGTGGTAGAAACCATAGTTCAGAACTAGAGTTGGATTTTCAATGTTTTAATATTTTCCTAGAACATGTATTTTGATAAATGGAGGTAATTTAGTAATGATATACCCATGAGAAAGAAAGTGAGGTGCTTTAACACATCGTACAACTTGAACAAGGGCATAGTTTTCCATATGGATGGTGGTTCATAAGAATATGGAAGAACAAATGACACTAGATGAACAATGAGGATCTAAATAGTAAAATAAATATTATATTACTATCATGATGACATGCCTTGATGAACAACATGTATAATGTTTGTTGGGTGACGTCTAGATCTAGATTAACACAGCTGATCATAGTGCGGTCACATGTTATCTATTTGTTCAAAAAACATGGCAATCTATAAAGGATTACAATATGGTGGAGAGTTTGAGGTCATAGTTTTTTATATTACATGAAAAACATGCTTCCTGATACTAGTATCGTAGATGGTCAAGTTATACTAATGTCTCACATATCCACAAGCTTTCCATTGATGGTGCTCGCAAGAGGAACCTATGGGTTTAACATGGAATTATTCGTTATATGGTTTCATGAACATGTAAAATAGACTATTGAAATTCATAGTGGTGTAATTATTCTCATAATAAAAGCTTTCATCCAGTTATAGGATGACCCTGGGCGCATCTCCTAATTCTGAAGTCATGAGACAATTGTGGTTGTGAGATAGATTTGTCACGTGTAGGGGATAGTGGTTTTGATTTTTTTCATTGGTTATAATTATTTTATGACATAGAAGTCATCAAAAAATGATGTATAACTATTGAATAAATAATTAATTTCAAAAAAGTAGGTTCATATATTCCCAAACATTAATAGATGACACCATTGGAAAGAGAGTCTTCCACATTGTACAACCAGTAATTTTATTTATATGTACCAAATTTAGAAGATTGCTGGAAACAAACAAATCCCATGATGTCACTATTGGGGGTGGCGGAGACATACACCACCTTGGTTGGGATGTCAAAAAAATTTACTATGCCCTGGTCGAATGGGTACATGAGCCAATATTTTAACACATTGCATTATTTTTGAATCATTTCAGAGCATTCTATTGTAAGAATAAAGAGTGGTTCATGTAGTGAGTTTAGTCTCCTAGTGTCTCCAACACTTGGGAAGCTTCATAATTCTCTTCTTGAGGGAAATGATATACTAGCCAGAGAACTATGATACTTTTACGTTTCATGTCTATTTCCATATGTATGGGATGTTTACTCAAGGAGACTATCATGGATGAGGCATTAGAGCCACATTTTCTCATTGAGGCAGTTATGCATGGTTTGATGTTTCTTGAAGGATCTATGATAGGAAAGTTCTATATTGATAGGGATTCACTCAACGTGGATGTTCTATCAAATTTTCTAGTAGGGGTGTGGGTTAAGAAGAAACATCTTGCACAATGTCTGTAGTCTTTTCTATTCATGTCTTCTCACGGAATCTAGAACAGGTAACTAACTTGGTTGCAGTCTATCAATATTCAAATCCTCCACTAGATGTTGAGTATTTTGGTGAACTCCTAGAATGCACTTATATAGATATGGGTGATTAAGGTAGGGAACATATCACTCTTATCATTATCCATTAAAATTATAATTAGTTGTTCTTAGGTCAACATCATGTTGAGTGATTAAGTGAGGACCTTAAACTAGGATACAGAGTATGTGTCTCACTCACCAGGCCTTTGAATGAACACAAAGTGTTCATAAGTAAATTTATAGTGTTTGGGGGAGAAAAATTATACAATAAAATCCTATGAATGTCCACACAACTATAAATTGACCCTATGTGAAGATGGTTCACCCAACCAAACGTGATTTCTTCGGGTTTGAAAAAAATTTAATGAATCTTGGTGGCCTCATGCTACTCCAGGGTTCCCAACATAGGTCCATACCATGAAATAAAGTGGAATTGGTGCATTAAAGGGGCACACATTTCATTTAACATGGGATATATTAGATTTAGAATCTTCTTGGGTGCTTAAATATTGTCCACCCAAACCATATACGACTTTAAATTTGATGATATTTCAACCGATAGTGTTTTTTGAAGCCTTTAGGTGGTGGTGAGAGTGAATATCATTTCTTCTTATTGAGGATATATATCCACCAATGTGTTTATAGGATCAGAAACTCAAGGATCATTCTGATCAAAAAACATGTATCATGACCTTTGTCTAGATGAATTAAATCATATGGCTTCTGTGGGGTTGGAAACTCCATCCATGGTCTCTTTCAATATCCATCATTTTCCTCATTGACTGGATTCAATGGGCCAACCCGAAGTAATTGGTGTGATTGGTTAATGAAAACTGGGTTCCCCACTTGGGGAGCGATGGTTTCCTATAGAGAATTTCCACAATCTGAATTACCCTCAGCAATGTTGTATGTGATGAAACATTGTAACTTTTCAACCTATTAGATCTAGGATACTTCCATAAGATCTATATCTATTTTTAGAGTTGCTTCAAATGGGTCAAATTTCAGGAAATTATCCATTACCTTGTATATGTTCATATAGGCATTTAATAATTCCTCATTGAGGTGATCTTCGAGACCATGTTCCTACCTCTACCGGCATGTGAGAACACCTGTCGAAGGGCCTATCTCGTATTGCATTTCCAATTGAGTCAAATATTATATTACATTAACTTTTTTGTGACCAAATTTTATTTGATCCTATATTAGTTCATTGAAAACCATATTAACAATGGTGCTATCTGAATTAGAAATTTCATCATCGGTGGAAAGGATAGATGCAAGATAGGGGTAAAATGGTGTTGGGAAAAAATCCCACAAAGTAACATTGCAGATTTTTTTTTGTTGATTGTGTTTGATGAAAAAGTAGGTTTCCATAGTGAATTGTCATGTTGGAGAGATGATGTTGAAAATTCATTTTGACAAAGAACCATGATAATTAAATAGACAATCTGGAGGTGGTATAAAAGAAAAGATACAAGGTGGCTCCATTTTCCAGTGTTTCCCAAATGTTTGGGGTCCATATTTAGGATTTTGGTTAGCATCGCGAAATTGGATATCCATGAGGAACCCAATAAAATATGGAAAAGGCATGAGTTTCGCGAAGAAATGCTTCATGGTTTGGATTTTGTGAAGATCAGAAGAATTTTGATGGTTATACTTCTTGATTACAATGGGCATCGAGAATGATAGTGTTGAAGGGAAATGCATGGGAGATTTTTGGAGACGACATGAAGTAATTGACGGAATTCTCCACGATTATGACGATCTATGCGATCAGAATTTTTTTGTGGTTTTTCGTGATTTTGAGAGAATTTCGGTAGGAACATCGGAGCTTTGCGATTTGAGATGACGTGGCGTTATCTTGGCACAGAAGGTTCGAGGGTCGGTAGAATCTCCTATAAATAGATAATTGCCCCCTCGGGAAAAGTAAAGATTATTTTTCGAAGAAAATCTTTTTCTCTCGATTTTAAAAGGTATATCGCGAAGACAATGTGCTTTGAAAAAGAATGGATATTTTCGGTGGCTATTCTAGCTCTGCAGAAGTTGGGTGCTTCACATTGGCTCAGTGAGCTTCTCGATGTATGTCTCTCTGCAATGACTTGAGCTCCCCAATGGCCTATGCTTTGAGAAATCTTGAACGTGGCGACCGTTTGAGCTTCACAAAATAGTTGTACTCCATGAGGCAGGAGATCTGTGAAGGTTTGTGCTTCACAAAAATATAGGGACTTCGTGAAGTCTTGTTTGAGTATTGAAAAATTGGGATCCTCACAAAGTAGTATTCTTTGTGAAGGTATTTTCAATAGAATTTCCCAGTGTTTAGGGGAAAGGGGGTATTCATCACTGAATGAAAGTGAGAATTTAACATAGAATATATCAATACTTTAGGATTCATGTATTAATGAAAATGAAGAGACCTATATGTCTATAAACTGTGAGTGGATCCCTTCCATGTGCAGTGAGTAAAGGAAGAGAATAATGGTAATCATTTCTACCAATAGTGATCTAGTGAGAGAGAAACAGGGAGTGACCCTTGGGAAAGTAGTGAGCTAACCCTAAACAATGTAAAGGTAGTGAGCCTGGTCAAAGAAGTGATCAAGCCAGAACATTATTAGTAGTGAGCTTCAGTGGATTTGGTACATCGTCACATCACTATTGTATTCTCCATGGATGTAGACCAGTGTGGATGAACTAAGTAAAAATCTATGGGTTTGTCTTCTTGCATCCCTGCATTGAAATTAAAGAATCATCATCATATAAAGTCAAAAATAAGTGATCATAATAAACATGAAAATGAAAATAATGTTACCCTAATAATAGACAGGTCAAGATCCAGTGGGGCAGGATGAATTTTGAAAAAGAATATCCATACCCTGATTCACCCCCCTCTCAGGCTATCTAGGCCCCTTTTTGGTCCTAAAAAATGTAGAGTAGCATACTTTTACAAGAATATGATATAAATGTGAAGAGAAACATATTTAATAACTTAGTGAAGCACTAATAGGATATTCATGAATGCATTTTTAAGGGTCTAGGAGTAATAATATGATTTAGTGTTTTGAGATATAGGGAGTACTACAATATAAACATTTTTTCAATATTGTTTAATTTAATTGAGGTTCCCCTGACTCAATATATTTTTTGAATAATGATCATGGAGGTGTTGAAGCGTCACTGAAATAGTATTGTGAATTTTTTTCCAAGATCTATGTGATGGTCTCCGAGATGATAATTTTTGATTTTGATAGTTTTGGAAAAACCATAGAGAGATGTTCAGTCGAAAGAATCTCATATATGACCTATTAATGAGAGGAAGGGTGCTTCATTTGTTCATACCAAAATGTTGTTGGAGTGGGAAAATATATTTTTTGTTTGACTGACACAAAATAGTTCAAATTATAGTTCACCGAGAGAGGAGTTAATGTGAGATTAAAACATCCACTTCATCTAGAACATATATTGGGGATCTTCCAACCACATCACCATATCTTATTAGTATGGGGAGTTCACCAATTATTTACAGGAGTTAGTGAAAACATCCATATATGTCTCAAAAGAGTGGTCACTACAATCTAATGGTGTTGTCTCATAACATTGAATATATCCAACTTTATTGGGGCTGATAGAGATGAGGGACACTAGAGATGATGGATATGGATTCACAGCGATCCCCGGGAAGGGAGCCAGAACATCATCCACTTGTATGTATATTTTCAGTGCTATGAGGATCCTCTAGACATATTCATCTGGTATGGTGAATCTCAATATTCTTGAACCATCCCTATACTCTGGCTACTGGGGGGAAGGTTCTAACTTCTAGACATCTATCACATCAAAATTTTATAGGTCAATGAGTTCAATGATGACATGATACTTTCTATGGTTTTTTTCTGATAGAATGTGTTCTTTCCTCACCATGTTATGGTTTTTCTAGAATGATTATGTCCTCATCATGGGGAGGACCTCTATTATAGAACCACTGGTTCCATGTATATAAATCATTATTTATGAATTTATGTATTTATTGTGTTTGAGCGATGTTTGGGTGTGTTCATAAGACGTTTGAAATGAATTTGATACTTTTATAATTATTCATGGATGGTGGATGGTTATTGGAAAACCTGAAACTCCAACATGAAACTGTGGATGGTGAAATAGTGGCTTCTTAGTAGGTTCATAGTTAGGCACATCATTTTTTAAAACTAAGAGACAACCAAAGAGGATCCATGAAATTTTGTATTGAGGGATTGTCTATGTTTGGTGAAAGATTCTCTAATAGTGTTTTCAAACCATGTGAGGTGTTCCTTGATGCAGAGGTTTGTCTACAGTTTGAGTAGGGTTTTAAAAATCATTTGACTAGCCGTGCATAGATCAAAAATTAGATCATACAAAAGGCAATATAAATTTATATTATATCTAAACCCCTCATTTCAATCCATTTAATCCCTAAAATTTTATTTATTCCTCCGAAAGGATGTATAATATTTCCCAATTGATTCTAATTTGATCTGAAGAATTTTTTTAGTGTGTTGAGGCCTAGTTCTCTTGGGTTGTCTTCGTATTTGGTTAATTTTCATAGTTTTTCTTATATTTGATTTCTTCCCCTCTATATAATTCATATATATTGTCTAATATGGATAGATGCACTATTTTTTGTAATAATAACAATCAAATGTGTTTTTGTAGATGATAAGTAAAGAGATATAAGGTTGCATTGTAGAGACCCTACCTGGTTTTCTTAAGGTTTTAGTGTCATTGTTCACTTCCACCATAATTCATGATAAGGGTGGATTAACTCACAACTGAAATTCTAATAAAATGAATGAATAATTTAAAATTTATTTTTTTGATGGGAAATTATTTTTATATTTTTTATGAATTTTTCAATAGAAACCCTTTTCCGAGACAATTTATGGAATTGTCTAGAATGGATATTTTGGTTGAAAGTAAAATAAGTAACATGATTTTAAAACAATTATTTAAATAAGGTTGTTTTTTTGGATTAATGGAATATATTTCCAATAATAATATAGTTTTATTTCAATTTTTTTGAAAATATTATTTTTCATGTGGTTTCATTAATTGATTAAGTATTCCTAAAATTGAATGGATATTAATTGTGAAGTAACACCATCAAAGGGATGAAGCATACACATGAATTTACACCATCAAGGCTAACCCAAATATTTATTGGTATTTTTATTGAGTATGACTATGTTAAATATAATGGGTTACCAAAAAAGTAAATTTTGGTAACAGATTAATGATTTTTTTTGTTACATTCACTGAAAATGGTATTGTTTTGAGAAAAATGATTCCATATAGATTTTATTATTTTAAAATATATTTTTTTAGGAATTATATATATATATATTTTAAAAAAGATATAACATGTTCTATCTTAGTGTAAGGAGTAGGAAAGTCATTTGGGGAAAACATACTATGTTTCACTACTCGACACGGATTGGCACATTGGTGATTTTGTAGATGTTGCATATCCGGACACATGCAACGTTAAAGTATCACACTTCTTTAGTGGTGAATTATGATAAATAGGATTTATCATAGATCTAGAGAATGCATCATTTTTTGAGTATTGGTGTTATGTCTTGGTGACTTTGAGTTTTTTTGGGTTTTGAGTTTTATTATCTAATTTGATCTTTTTTAGCCATCAATTATGGTACATAGTGAAAGATGGTTTCGATATCAATTTTTTTACTATGATTTTTTTAAATTATTATCATGAATCTTGTGGTGATCTTTTGTTTTAGTTTGTTTATATGTGTTTTTTATTTCCAAAATGAAAAATCATTACCTAATGGAATTGAATCTATACTCATTTATTGACAAGCTTTGTAATCATGGGGATCTCCTAGAAGGCGAGGTATAATTTCCACCCTGACCAAACCAGTGAGGAGGGGTAGGATGTTCCAAGTTGTATCAAATTTTTAGGTCCTTCACATGAAATTGGTATTCATCTTGTTTGGTCTTTGGCACTTTTCTATTTTCATAGCATATGAGATGAAATTCATTTTTTTCTTTTCCTTATGTTGGGATGGAAGAAAGTTGAAGGATTTTCGTGGCATGAAATAAAAAAAATAAAAAGTTGTAGCTAATCTTTATATCCTAAAGTTAATGTTACCCTATATTTATGTACATATGTGTTTTTTAGAAAATTATAGGAAATTAAAAATTAATTGTCATGGATTTATCTAATGACATATGAATAAAATGCATTTTAGACATAAATTCCCACTAGGAGGGCAAACATAATTTTTATTAATGGTTTATTATTGGGTGAAAACAAGGATTATTTTTTACAAAGTGTTGAAATTGTTCTTCAAATATTAGAAATTGGAAAAGGAATTGATTGTGATATTTTGAAAATGGTTATATTTTAAAAGGAGTGGTGGATATTCAAATTGAGTAGAAAATGAAAAGTTTTTAATTTTTTAAAGCATTGAAGTGATGTGTAGGATGTGGTAGATTTTGAAATTGCTAATCCTTCAGTTTAAAATGTGTGATTCCAATGGTGTTTGTAGTGTTTATAGAAAAAGGAACCTAGTTAGAATCATAAGAGTCAACTATAGGAAGCTGCTGAGAACGTGGTAGCACCTGAGCCACAAGTGAACAAATAGCTTGTTCAGATTATAGAACAAGCCATTCAACATATGGATATTGGAAATATGAGGGATGAACCAAAGAATTTGGATCATCCCATCCAATTATAGATGTATAATACATCCATATTTCAAGATTCTTTGGTAGAAAATACGATAGAGTTGTGGCAGAAGATGATGAATCAAATCATTGATATCTATTGAATAGTATAAGATTTGAATGTGATGTTGGTGATTTATATGCCAAAGGATATTTCATTTCAATAGAGGGATTTATCTTTTCTGGATAAATTAGTCATGGTCCTTGAATTGGATGAATTTTATGAATTTTTCATTTTAACAAATATATCTTAAAAACTCATAATTACAAGAATATCATACATCTACATATTGAAATATGAGAGCCTCACGATGATATAGTATGTGGATAAATTTATAAATTTAGTCAATTCGGAACCTAACGTTCCTACTAGTGTGCCTGTAAAAGAATAGCTATTCAAATAAGGACTAAAGAATGAGATTCTATCAATTATTTATTTTCTCATTATAATGGATTTCACGAAGATAGTACATCATGTAATGCTGGAAGAATGGGAAATCTAAATATCTATAGATGGAGGGAGTATTTTGATATCTATATGAAATGGTGGGACCTCTAATAAAGGGAAAAAATAGAATAGGGATACTTATTTAAAATTTATGGGAATGACTCAGAATCAGATGGTTGAATCAGTGAATCTTCCATAAAGACATAATATCTAGCCATGCTTTTTTAATGGGGATATTTAGACCACATGAAGAAAGAGTGAATCAAACCAACATCAAAATGTCAAAATTTAAATAATATTGGGAACATTAGTTCTATTGTCATTGTGTTCCATGATTGGTTGTTTGAGACACTTCTCATGTGTCAAAGACGTCGTATGCTTTGATGGGAAAAGTCCTGCAGATTCAATATCTTGTGAAGAATAGATCTATCCATGGTGATTCTATGTTTATCATGACTCCCTAGTAAGGAAAATATCAAGAGGAAAATAATGAACATTGGGTTACATGAAATAAATCTTATGGAGATGAGAAAGTTATTATGGATGATTAGTTTGGACCATAAAAATTACAGGGTATGATTATTTTGAATTATTCCACTATAAAATATTTATTTTATATGGGTGAATCCCATTCATTTATTTCTTATTATTATATTGATTTAAATTTTTTGAGTATTTATATGATGCATACTATTTTGAAACTAAAAAATCCTCTTGGTCAAAGAGAATAATGGGCCGTTATGTGTATGGAATCACCTATAACTGATGATGGATTTGAGATGGTATGTGACTTAACGGTGATTTGAAGGACCCAAAAACATCCTGAGAGGGAAGGGGTGAATTAGGATGTCAAGTTTCTCTTTCTAATACTGTTTATCTTGTTCTCATGTGTCTAGGAACTAGTTAAATATGTCAAACAAATTAAAGCATGGAGTTGACACAACACTTTTACTTGGTTCACTATAAAGGGCTACGTCCAAGGAGCATATGCCAATAGTGTGTTGGTCGTACCAAAATAAACTAATCTTTACAAGTTTATGGATTATAAGTTTCAGTACAATACACTTTGTTCTAGGCACACTGCCTTTAAAAAGGGTCAGGGTAGACTCACTTCATCCCTCAGATGACATCCATCAACTCCCCCTGGCTCACGGACTTAATAGAAGTCAAACTGAGTTTATCGAATTAAAGGTCTCCTCAATATATTTGCATTGATGGATTTTTCTCTGTTTATAATGAGACACTACTTGCATCGAGGTCATGAATTATTGCACATTAAAGCACTAAGCCCCTGAACTAGATAATCAGAAGACTGTAAGAATCATAACAGCACACATGCGTGCATTACCCCAACTTGCACACATGATTTGGGAATTAACGTGAAAGATGAATTTCACGCAACTCATACTTTCCACACAACACTTATCTTTCGAGAAACTGCTCTAAAGGGTTCAATTGGTATTTTCAAACTAAAGGAACACCTTGATCGCTCTATTTACTCACTTCTAATATTTCGCGTGCAAATATTTCGCAGGTCTGAGCTATCAGATTTTTAATGGAAATTTCATAAGTCTTCCTTGGGGGAATCCTCATATTTATAGGCCCTTGATGAACCTTCACTCAAGATCCTGATGTGTTTTTGTATGTTCACACAAGATTATTCATGAGCGTGAAAACCCCCTTTTGATGTCTCATTGAGAGATCAAAACCTTTAGTGCAACATCATCTTTCACGCAGTCAACGTCTTTTCCATTTTTCGACGTCCTGATCATGAAACATGTTTTTCACTGAATTTCCAAAAACACCTTCAATATTGCTTGAAAAAAACAATCTTTCATGCACACATAAAATCTTTCATGCACCTTCCATTTCCAAAAATAGGTTTCTCCATTTTCTGATTTAAAGACCAAAACATTTGGCAAACACTGGAGAACGGTGCCACCTTCAGTAATACATTCGGATAGAACTATATAAACACTTTCCATGTAATCTCCCTAATCTTCCATGAATGGGATGAAAATAAAAAATTCAAACCATGAACAACCCAGAGTAGATTGACAACAAAAACAAACCGAACTCCATTTTCAGTAAAGAACAACCTCAGTTCCAACAATCTCCCACTCTGGGATTTTTTTGAAATCACCAGATATATTCAATAGAGAACTATCTATAAGAAAACTTGAAATACAAGAATCAACTCATCCAATAGTCTAAGTCTACGTGATCATTGATCGGTGTAGAAAATAATAAAGAATACATGAATTTTGTTCTTGTGAATTTCAATGAAAGCTCTAAATATTTCCTCATAACACAGGAATGTTATCTCCCTTCACTATTCTCTCCATCTTAAGCCATGATTCTCCCTATCTTCTATCATCTAGAGACATGAATTCTATATATTTCTCCCCCATTGTAAAAAACCCCAAAGATGAATAAACATTCATTGTTGAACATAGAACATACTCCCCAGGATCATATCTCCCCCCATAAACCTGAAACACTTCCAAAAAGTAGATTAGAACAGTTAAAACAACTGTACAGAGGGGAATTTTTCAACCTCCATATGCACTGGGATGTGGATAAACACTGAGGTTCAACTGATGTTTCTCAACCATAGCTGCTGACAGTTTCTAGTTCAGCATATCAGCCACTTTCTCATCAGTTCCCACATTATCCATTCTAATCACACTTTTCTCAACTTTTACCATTATAAATTGATATCTGATTTCAATATGTTTTGAATGAGAATGGTGAAAAATATTCTTCGTAAGATCAATTTTAATCTTGTTATCATAGTAAATCCCCATTGGTTTTATCAACTCATCACCAATATCTATCTTTTGTTACTTCGTTCATAGCAGTTGAGTGCATTTTTTTAGCAGAAATATACTCAGATTCAGCAGTACTAATAGAACTACATTCTTTTTTTGGATCAACTGGACAACACATTTCTGACCAATATACAATGCTCCACCACTGGTAGACTTTTTGTCTACTACATCTCCAGCCCTATCAACATTTGAAAACGATGATACAACATTGTCCCTTACTATAACAATGTATATCCTATAAATTTGAGTAACTTGAATGTACCCAATTATTATTTTTACTGCCGCCATATGTTCCTCCATTGAAATACACTAAGAGAGATCAGCTAAGAATGTTTCAAACATAATATATTTTGTGGTTTTGTCAGGTACAATAATCTCCCAATGATCTTTCTGTATATTGTGGGATCTTTAGAGGTCTCATCCTCATGATTTCCAAGTCTGGTTCCAACTGTAGTCGAAGTTGACATTTTTTTTGAGTCATGGATATTAAATTTCTCATGCATCCATCATACATACTTTTTCAGAGAAATGAACGTTTAATCCTTATTCTGAATCACATGCATTCCCAAAAATTATGTAAGCTCCCCGATCATAGTCCTTTCAAATTCCGAGTTTTTGTGATTGGAGAATTCATCTACTGATTTCTGCATACTACCTTGAAATATAATGTCATCAACATAAACTATAACAATGAAATAATATTTTGAAAAATTCTTTACATATAGATTGTGATATAATCCTCCTCTTTTTAAATGCAACTTCTTGAGTTAAGAATCCAGCCAAGAGTACCATGCCTATGGTGCCTATTTCAAGCCATAGAGTGCTTTCTTTATTTTGAAAGCCATTGTTTCTTCAGTACTAAAAAAACTCTTTGGTTGTTCAATGTAACTTATTCTTCGAGTACACAATTCAATAATACTTTCTTGATATCCATTTCATACACATTATATTTTCTTTGGTGTTCCATGGAATTGAAAATCCAGATTGACACCGGTCTAACCATTGGAGTAAAGGTTTATTCAACATTCACACCTTCAATCTAGGAATACCTTTAAAGTACCATTCATGCCTTGTTTCTAATAACAATTCCATGATCATCAAACATGTTCTTGAAGATCCACTTTGTACCACTCACATTGTGTCCTTTATGTCTCTTTTTCAATCTGATGTAACTCTTCATTCATGGCTTTCACCCAATATTAATCCTTTACAGCTTCTTCAAATGAGGACAACTCCACACCTGATCGAAATGTAAATTGGGTGTTATTCATCATCCTCCTTGTAAATTTGGCTGCGTTCTTGTCCCAAAATATGTTAGATGGATCAATATCTACTCTTTTATTTCTTCTATGATGTTCAATTGTATTCTCACCAGCTAAGGATTCCTCTTCAGATTATTCTTCTAAGTCAACATCATGATGTGACTCTTGAGTGTTTTAAACACCTTCCAATATTTCATTATTTTTATTTACTTCACATTCACATTATTCCTCACTTTCTATCTAATCAGAAAATAAAAACCATGAAACGTTTTTTGTTTTCTCTTCATTGATCTTAACATTACTCCTTTCCTCAATCATTCCCAGTCCCTTGTTGAAACACTTGTTGGCTTTGCTCTTAATTGAGTATCCAAGGAAAATTAATTCATCTACATTGTCACCATACTTACCATGATTTCCTTCTTTGTTTCTGATGAATCATTTATTTCCAAAAACACAAAAGTATTTCAAAGAGGGATTCCATCCATGCCACAATTCACATGGTGTTTTCGTCTAACCCATATAAATCCCTGTTTGATTTTGAATATTAACTGCATCTTAAACATCTTCTTTCCTGTAATGTCGTGGAATACGACTCTCAATTAGGATAGTTTAGGCCATGTTGTTCACCTGTTGATTCCTGCATTCAGAAACTCCATTTTATTTGTAGAGGTCTCACTATTGATTCCTCATTTTGTATCCCAGGTTTCTTTATGTTGTTTTCAAATTCAATGGACTTGTATTCCACTCCATTGTCAGATCACATCACATTGATGGCTTTCCAGTATCATTCTCGGTGATTTGACGATATTTTATCATGCAATCAAGTACTTTTTGTTTCCTATGTATAACTATTACACATGCCATTCTACTGTAATCATTTATGAAAAGGATGAATCCAAATTTTTGTAGAATCAAGGAAAAGGGTATGTGGTATAATGTGATACTTTAGGTTATAGGTAAGGATGTTTTGTCAAAATGGGAGACAATTTTGTTTCTTATACCTCATGTTAGTTATTGTTTCATGATAAGAACTACCCAACACATGATATTGAGTTCTCTTACATAGTCTGTACAATGAATACATGACTTCAGTCCCTCCAATGATTTCACATTAACTTGATGTGTGTACCTGGTCAATTAAATAAGGTGGAATATTCATTAATAATACTTTAATATATTTTTTATAAAAGTATTCATCAAATTAGTGGTTTTTGATTCCAGTTGTAACACCTGGATTATTTTTATAAAATATTCTCTTTAAACAATAATTATTCTTCAGTAGATTTTTTTCTACACAATCACGATTTCAATGAACCATGAGATGTCATTATTAAAAAAGTACTGTTATAGACTATACAATAGGTAAATAAAAATAATTATAACTAACTTATGAAAATTCATTATTAATTCATTTTCTATTAATTATTTTAGAAAAATATAAATCAATAAGATATTTGTAATTTTGAGTGAATTAATATTTGTAATAAAATTATTGAGACATATATGTGTTATACGCTAAATTAAATATTTTTTATATTCATACATTATATATTTTATTCATAGTTTATGAATAAAACCCTATTCAATGTATGCACATTTAAAAAAAGATTAATTTTACACAATCGAATGGATACCCCTTTTAAATAAATAATTTGGAACATTAATAATATTTATTTGAAAAAATAAAAAAAAATTTGGAAGCGGGATATAAAAATTTACTTTGGATGATTTTATGATATTTTTATGATAACGTTCATGTTTTGATGAATATTAATAATATGATAAATTTTAATTGAAAATAACATTTTTCATTGAAAATTTTTATATTGTTAATTTATAATATTGAATGGTTTCAAAGTATAAATCTAATATAATTTTACCATTTAATATAATGTTTTTAATTGCGATTTATTTTACATTAAATTCATATGTAAAAACATATCTATCATTTTCAATATGTTATCTTGTGAACCCTGTTTTCTAATTTGAACAATGATATTAATTTTAAATTATGTACTGCAAATTTTGAGTTTTGATTCTAAAAAATGGATATCATATTTTTAATTTGTATGTCAAAATTATGTAAATATCATTTTTAATTTTTGGGAAATATGAATAGTTACTTCAATAAATTTTATTAACATGGAAAATGATTAAATCGAGTAATTAAATGTAAAAAATATTATAAGATTATCCTATCACATGTATTAATTAAACTGGATGATTATAGTTTTCATTAAAACATACTTGGGTTAAAATGGTATACATTGGAATCCACTTCAATGGGATTTTAACATTTAATTTATTTTATTTAATGAAATGTGAAATATGACTCACTCAAACATTAATAATAAATTTATTTTTAATATAAGTTTATACATAAGATAAATTCAATTATAAATACTTATTTTATAGATAAATTTTCTTTCATTAACCAGAAAATTTATTTATAATTTTTAGGAAATAAATAATTACATCAAATACTTATTTATTTATGACTAAGAAACTATTTAATTGACAAGAAAACAATTAAATAATTTTTATTTAAATATTAATAACCATCAAAAGGACCAAAAACATTTGAAAACCTTATTGTTCGAGTACATATCGACCATTAGTATCCATTGGTTGACTAATTGACCAAATAGAGGATTATATAATGTATTATTAAACTTATATTATCTTATTTAATGTGATGATAATGTTTTCAGATTCATGTATTAAAAGACTATATTAATTTTAATGTCGGAGTTTTCAAAAGATAAATTCTATTAAAATTATTCTTATTAAATATAATGGATTCATATTCATCATATTATTATATTGTTAATATTTAATCCACAAAAAATTATATAAAATAATTACACAAAATCGAGGTAGTACTTATTTTGTGAACGTAGAGATCAAATAATTTTTATCAAAAATATTTTAATAAATATAATTTTGTATAATTATTAAGTCAAATTAATTTTATTGATTACCTTGTACCCATAGGGACATAGTGAAATATTTTTATCTATGTTCACTCTTTATTTTTATGTTTTCAAAATCCATGAAATAAATAATGTCAAAATCGACACTATTTGATATTTTGTCAAAATATGGTTTTCTAAAATTATTTAGAAAATATAATTTTTTTAAAAAATATAATAATTATTATATGGTATATAATGTTCTAAATTTTTCATTTATTTTCTAATTGACATCATATAAATAAATATTTCAACAATTTAATGTTGAAAATTTTGTTAGCCTAATTAAAAATTCAATAGAATAACTAACTGTTAATTACAATGATAATTCTTAATTAGACATAAAAACATGTCTAAAATTTATTTTTTATTGATATTAGGACACAATATCATATCATATTCACAATTGATACATTTTTTTTGTGGGATTTTATTTTAATTTTAAATTAGTTTTTTTGAGGTTTACAAAAGTGACCATCACCTCAATTATAAAAGGTAACTTCCTCCCTCAACTCTTCACTTCATTTTTAGAAATAAAGATTTGAAATAACTAGGAAATATATCTTATCCACTTCCCTGGTAATAATATAGAGGTCCTGGGCTTCTTTAAATACCATCTCTATTTCTCTAAGACTATTTTTTGAAGAGGCGCATTGAAGAAGAGGTACTATGAGTTACCAATCCTTTCAAAAGTATTTCTCCTTCTACTTCCACCTCATGAAATTTATAATTTAAAATTAATTAATCCATTGTTATTTATATAATTATAGGTTATTATTATTATGAAAAACCATATTACACCTTGTATTAATCCAATGATAAATGAAATCACCACACGTGCGTACAAACGCATTATCGTCTCCACATTGTGGGGTGATCCGTTTTTCACCACCACATTAGATGGATGGGTAAAATGATTGAATATATATATATATATATATATATAATTTATATAATATGATATTGATTCTGAGATACTTTACACCATCCAATTCAATACCATTCAATAATTATGAGAATGATAAGGCCGGTCGTGCGTGCGTACGACTTACCATCTCCGTAGTGTGATGTGATTTGTTCTAAATAATATCCATTGAAAAATGATTATATAAATTAATTTAAAGAAAAAATATTTATATATTATAATAATTCCATGATTTAAATGATATAAATTTAACCTACAAATAGTAATAAGAACATATCTGAGAGAACATGCATAAGAACATAAAGCAGTTATTACCCGATTAACGAGTAACAAGGAATTGTTATTAACAAACAGATGAAAATATGATAATAAATGTTATCATAAAATTTATTATGATCTAGAACAAATTAGTAACATTATTTACATCATTATATAAGATTTTTAAATACATACAAAGCATATCATACCTAAGGTAAGGGATACCATTTCAAATCTCTTTTTTTATTCAAGATTATTTATTCATATATAACTATTGGTGTATATTTATCATCCAATTACATGTTTTATAAATATATATTTAATAATATACTTTATAACCTTCAATAATTTTACTCATTGGTGAATTTTTACTAAATGGTTTGAATGAAACCATTTTCCATTTTTTTGTACGAGGTAATTTTTGACTTTTAGAGAAAAAGTAAGTGGAATATATTTCTAATATTTATGGAATAAACAGTTTTTTACACTTTTACAATGAATTATTTCCTTGATGCATCCCCCACATGCTTAAAATGTTATTTTCACATTGAATTATTTCTTCAAAAATTGTGTTGAATTTTTAAGAAATAAAATTTTTTGGAATAAGAAAGGTTATTTTCCTTTGGAATTAATTTCAAGTGTATTTAAAAAATTAATTTCCATTAAAGATAACACATTTTAAATAAGGTTATATTTCTAATACTACTTTTAATAGGATTTTATTATGGGTTACTTTGGAAATTTATTTGTTTTATATCAATTTTTATTGATTGATTTTTAAGTAACCCAATTTATTTCAGGGTTTATTCTAAACCTAATGTTTTTATGTGCTTGTGGAAAAAATAAGAATGGTATAATTATTAGATGGGTGGGACCTATACATAAGTTGAATGCATTGGGTAAATATTAATACCTCATGAGTTATACATGACAGGAAGGACAAGTAAATACGGTTCAATAATACAGGGCTAGAACGTGGAGATAACTCAGTTCAGTAATGGAATTTGTCTGCAATGATAGTCATGACAACGATTCTTGACTATTATAAATGATTTTCAATGCATATTTTTGTATTTCATGAAATTTCATATCTTAAATTATGACTATTTGGATTATATTTTAGTTTTGTGATATATCCCATAACATGATATTATGAACATTTATATGAAATGTTTTTCCAAATGATTTGTTTTTTTGATTATGATATGATTGATATTTACCTTGATTACACTTATTGATAATTTAACATCACTCTTTCAAATGTTTTTTTCCAAGTTCATTAAGAATTTTATTAAGTATGATATGTCCTAAAGTAGTCTAGACATGGAGAAATAAGTGAGAGGAAATGTAGATGTTTGGTAAACCAGTTGTTTTTGTTTTCCAGTTTCTAATGACACAAAACATATATGGTCTGAATATGGGTTTTGTTATATTATGTAATAAATTTTAATTAACTTTGATGTAATATCGATATGTAATATGTGGTTCGTTATATCTCATATCAGACCCAATGTTTAATTAACCATTGGAAACTAGGATAAGAGAACCATTGTAAGAACCCTAAGGATATTCCTATGTATAGGTTAAACACCTATTCTAGTGATTTTTAGATCATCATGAAATACCTTGGATAAAACCTATTGTTTCCTAAATTGAAATTTTATTCAAGAATTATGTTTTTTTTTTCATTTTCATTAGTGTTTCTCACACTATGCTTCTTGTTTTTATTCAATGGATGGAACCCAAAGGAACCACCTTAATGATGAATGCTATAGGAAATTCAATGATTATCCCCTTGAGTGTCCAATTGTTATTGTAGCTTGAATTTAATATATTTCATCCATTCTCACACACTATTCTAATGTTACAAATCATTTTGTATATCTAAATGATAAATGGAGGGAGAAAAATTCCATTGAATCCTTCAGAAGGCAGTGTCCACTGTCATTCAGTAGATCTTCTGATCCATTAGTGGCAGAAAAATGGATCAGTACCACTAAAAAGATATTTTTAGTTTTAAAATGTTCTGAACATAATAATTTTATCTTAGTAGTATATCGTATGGAAGGTGAAGCTAATCAATGGTGTAAGATTATTACGAATATGAGGAAAAGATACGAATGTTAGTCCAAGGAATTGGATGAGTCCAAGAACTTATTTTTAGATTTGTACATTCCTTATATTCTTCGAAAAAATATGGAGAAAGTGTTCCTTGAACTTAAGAAAAATGATTATGAATCTGTTGTTACTTATGAAGAAAATTTTACAAAGATTTCAATGTACACTTCTGGAATTATTATCCATGTGGGAGTAAAATTGAATGATTCTCTAGTGTCATAAACTAATTCTTTGATGGGAATTATCCATATGGGAAATCAATAGCTACATTGAAATTGTTTTATGTGCTCTCAAGGTTGATATGGAGACTGGAGTAACTCATCAGACATATGGGTTTGATAAGAAGAGAAAAATAGAGTTTAAAGGAAAATATATAGACCACAATGAAATGAATTTGAGTTTTATCTTATACTCAATGTGTTGAAAGAAACATTGATGGAATTGTATTAAAGGGACTAGAAAATGTATTATGTGTTGAAAAGATGGTTATTGTGAAGTTGGATACTGATGTGATGGAAGAAATATGTATAATTATGTGAAAAAATGGATACAAAAAATGAACATATTACACTTCAATGTTACATGTGAAATGAAGTAGGGAATTGTAATAATCAATCCTCAATTCCATGAGTTATTTATGATGATCAACATCAACGAAATCTGAAGGCCATAAACAATGGAATGTCACTAGAAATCACTATCAGCGATGTTCAGTATGATAATGAAGTCATGAAAGGTACACTTATAATCTTATATAAACTAGAAAATGTTAAGATCCACCCAATATTATATTTTTGACTAATTTTCTAAGGTTATAGTAGTATTACCTCAACCATTATATATTGAGATACCTATGCCCACTCATAATGGAATAATAGTTGAATCAAAAGTTTATAATTCTTCTCTGGTTGAATATTGTGGGAATGTGATTCATAAAAATCTTTTGATCCATACTATAGTGGAATTTGATGTGACTCATGGAATGGATTGGTTTATCTACATAGATCACATATCAATTTACAAGGAATTGATGTCACATTTCATGTTGCAGATCAATCTAGGATCATCTATCGATGCAAGGATGAATATAACCATCCATTAGAAATTTCATCCTTCTAATGCATCGGGATTTCTATAAATGTAGTTTATTTGTCAAAAACTGGTTAGGGATAAACTCATTATTAATAATACACACATTTTATGGGAGTTTAATGATATATTTGTAGAGAAATTGATAGGTATTCCACTAAATTGTGAAGTTGTGTTTTCAATAGATCTCATATAGGGTGCTATGACTATTTCAAATACACCTTATAGAATGGCCTCAATTGAGTTGTAGGAATTATATAAGCACCTCTAAGAGAATATTAACAAGGGATTCATACTCCATAGCGCATCACCTTTGAGAGAACCTATTTTGTTTGTTTATAAGAATGATGGATCAATGAGACACTGCGTTGATTATTGATAACTTAACAAGATCACTACTAATAAAAAATATCCTCTTCCCTGCATTGATAGCTTATTTAATCAAATACACATAGCTCAATACATTTCCATAATTGATCATCATTCAGTATATCATCAATTTAGTGTAAAAAACGAGGATATACAAATGGTTAAATTTTGTACATGGTATGCACACTACGAATTTATAGTGATTCCTTTTGGTTTTACTAATCCACATGCTATCATCATGGATATAATAAATTGAGACTTTAGAGACTATATTGATCGGTTTGTGCTAGTCATTATAGAAGATATTCCTCTCTATTCAAAGAGCAAGGGAGAACATGAATATGACATGAAAATTTTTTGGAAGACTCTAAGAATGGAGAAGATTTATTCCAAATTTACCAAGGGTGAATTTTTTATTTAAAAATATTCATTTTTAGGTCATATCACTAGAATAAAGGGGATATATATGGATCTAGAAAAAATCGTTGTTACTAAAAGTTGGTCGAGAACATCAACGGTAACTGAGATCCAATGTTCTGTTAGTTTATATAGATATTATCAATGTTTTGTGAATGATATTTCATGATTATATCATCCACTTACCATGATGGCCCTGAAAGGATTTATGTTCTTATAGATGGAGGAATGTGAAGAGAATTTCAAAGTGATAAAAATAAGGTTAACAGGTGCACCTATACTAACACAACCTTGTAGTGGAAATGGATTGTTATATACATTGATGCATCCAAGAAAGGGCTAGGATGTGTTCTCAGGAAAAATTATATTGTTTTATCTTTATCCTCATGGATGTTGAAAATTAATGAGAAAAATTACAGAACTCAAGATTTGGAGTTATCTGCAGTATTTTTTTATTTAACGATATAGAGGAACTATCTGTATGGAGAAGGTGTGATATTTATACTAATCGTAAAAGATTAAAGAATATTTTATCACAAAAGGAGATGAATTTTCACCAAAGAATTTTGATGGAAATGATTAAATATTATGACTACTCAATACATTACCACCATGGGAAAGAAAACAAGGTGGTAGATGCATTGAGTTGAAAAGATCATACTAGCTTATTCATGATAAGGATAACAAAAAGATCCAGTATTTATGGATTTTCAATGGATGAATCATGAAATTTTTATATAAGGGGAGAGATATTATCTTTTCCAAATGAATATTCAATAATCTATACAATTGAAGATTAAGGATGTGTGGAAGGAATATGTTGATATTTAAAAGAAGGTGGAAAATGTTCCTGAAATCAACATGGATTTTGATGGGATAATAATTTTTATGAACTACACTTGAATTCCTCCCATACAAGAATTTAAAATGTATATGTTAGACGAAGATAATTGTTCTTCATTCTCTATTCATCTTTGAAGCACAAAGATGTATATAGACCTGAAGGAGTATTTTTTTGGTCGGATGGAATGAAAAGAGTTGTTTTCGAATATATCTTTTGGTGGTTTGTTTTTCATCCAATTAAGGCTGAGATACTGATTTCTACTGGTATGTTACATCCATTTCCCATACCAGAATAGAAATGGGAAAAACATCACTATGTACTTTTCTGTCAGACATCACAAAACATCTAAATACCATAATGCTATATGGGTAATAATTGATCTCCCTATGAATTTTTCATACTTTATTACTATTAGAGAGAATTTTTCTCTTGACCATTATGATATAATATATGTAAAGGAAGAAGTAATATTAATGAATTCCAATAGATTGGGATGAAGTTCCGGAAAGAAAACAATTAGGACCTTATTTTTTGATGAAATGGCAGAACACGTCAATTCAATTCAACACCACATAAGGGCAGCTTAGAGTCGAAAAAAATGTTAAGTTGTTAGCCGATGAAAATGACTAGTGTTTGAAGTGAGAGAAAAATTTATTATACTAATATCTCTATGGAAGAGATTAATGAGATTTGGAAACCCTGGAAAGTATAGCCCTAGGTATATTAGTCCTTTTGAAATTCTGGATCGTGTTAAGATGGTAGCTTACAAATTGGAACTTCCACCAAATCTCTCTCAAGTTCATGATGTTGTCAATGTATCTCTCTTGAGAAAGTAAAAACCCAATCCTTCACATGTTCTACACTCAGCCATCATACCGCTGGAGCATGAGTTTTTTATATAGAACAACCGATAGATATTCTGGATCGTAGTAAAAATATTTTACTAAACAAGATAACAATGTTGGGTAATGTTTATTTGGGGGAACCGCTAATTATTAGAAGATACATGGGAGAATGAGGATATTATTAGAGATTGGTATCCTCGTATGTGTTTTTCAATGTGATAAATTTCGAGGGGGAAAATCAATTATAAGGGGGAAGAGTTACACCCGAATGTTTTTTGTGAAATATTTTCTATAAATAACATTTGTTCTACAGTAGATTTAATTTCACCCAATCGTACATTTAAATGAATAATGATATGACCTTATGATATAATTATAGTTATAACCTAGTTGATAGGTTAGCGGAAAAAATTAAAAAAAACTTATGAAAATTCATTGTGACTTCATTGGGTATCAATTATTTATAAAAAAATATAAACTAATTAGATATTTGTATTTTTTTAGTTAATTACTTTTTGTAATAAAATTAATGAGATATTTATGTGTTATATACTGAAAAAATATTTATGATATTCTTCCAATTGATATTTTAGACATATGTATGAGTAAAACCATATCTGATGTATAAAAACCATGTTTTTAAAAAAGCCTAATTTTACACCATGTAATGAAGAACCCCTTTTAAATTATGATTTTGAAAAATTAATAATTTTTATATAAAAAAATATACATTTTTTTGATGTGGGATATAAAAAATTATATAGAATGAAATTCTGATATTTTTCTGATAACATTCATTTTTTCTTGAATTCTAATAATACGGAAAATTTTAATTGAAAATAACTTTCTTCATTGATATAATTTATATGATTAAAATATATTATTGAATGTTGTCATAGTATAAATTGAATATATCATTTACATTTAATATAATTAAGGTTCTTGAAATTAGTTTTACATTAAACTAATATGTAAACACATTTCAATCACTTTCTATATTTCATCTTTTAAAACATGTTTTCTCATTTTAATAACGTGATTAATTATTAATTTGTTGCGGAAACATCTATGTTTTGAATTTTGAAAACATGATTAAATAATTGGAATCAGTTAGTATATATTATTTATATATATTTATTTATTTTTTGGGCAATATGAGTATAAACTTCGGTAAAGTTGATCAACACGGTAAAAGGGTAAATCAGGTTTTTAAGGGAAATAATAATATTATTTATTTACCCTAAAACTAGTCTCAAAATAAATGGATGATTATAATATTCCATAAAACATTCATGGGTATTAATTGTATCCATTGGAACCCAATTGGATGATATTAAGACATTTAATTCATTTTATTTATAGAAAAGTGAAATATGTCTCACACAATCATTAATAAATAAATTATTTTAATATTAGGTTACACAAAAGATAAATTATATTAAAAAAAATTAAAATGTAAATTTCTTTCTTCATCATGAAAATTTATTTTTAATTCTTAAAAAATAAATAATTTTCATAATGAATTATACTTGGATGATAAAAAATTCGTTAATTGAAAAGGAATCAATAAAATACTTTTTTTGAAAATATTAATAACCATCAAAAGGACCAAACTCAAGAAAAACATTATTGGTCTAGTATATATCTACCATAAGAATCCAAGGGGCAACATATTGACCAGTTTGAGACTTATATAATATATTATGATAATATTATTTTTTTATTTAATGTGAAGATAAATTTTTCATATTCATGTTTTAAATGAGTATTGATTTTTTAATGCTAGGTTTTTATAAAGATAAATTCTACTCTAAGTATTCAACTGAAATATAATGTATTTAGCTTCAAACTTATATTTTATTTTTAAATTTTATTCAAAAAATAAGTATATTAAGGAATTACAAATATTTTTGGTTGAAATTATTTTATTAATGAATTGATCATAAAAATTTTATTGAAAATATTTTAATAAAAATAACATGGGATAATTATTATGTAAAATTACTTTTATTTATTACCTTGTCCCCTTAGGTATATAATAAATTAATTTTCTCTAGGATCACGTATTATATTCTTATATTAAAAATACATGAAATAAATAGTGTAAAAATTGACACTATTGATATTTTGTCAAAATACAGGTTTTTTTAAATTATATAAAAATTATAAAACAATTTTTAAAATATAATTAAATTATTATATAATCTAAAATTATCTAAATTATTAATTTATTGTCTAATGGTATTAAAATAAGTATATATTTTATAGTTTTAATTTTGAAATATTTTTGACCCTGGTTAAAAATTAAATAGATTAACTAAGGGTTAATTAAAATGATAATGCTTAAATTGACATAAACACGTGTATAAAATTTATTTTTTGATGAGATTAAAACCCCATATATTCTCATATTCTAAATTGGTACATTTGTTTGGTTTCTATGTGTGGTTTTATTTTAGTTTAAATTAATATTGTAGTTCTTTTCAAAAGTGACCCTCACCTCAATTTAAAAAGGTAACTTCCTCCCTCATCTCTCAAATTCATTTTGATCCTTCCAGATAGACCATCCCCAACCCATTTCTCTTATATAATTCCTTATATATGTTATTGAGGTACTGGTATTCTTCAAAGACCAACACTAGTGCTCAATGCTGATTTTTCGAGGATGCATGTTTAATAAGAGTTAATATCATTTACTGATTCATTCAAAATACTTTTTTCTTTTACATCTACCACATTATTTTATTAATTATATTTTAATAACACCAGTAGTACATATATACTAATTTATTATTATTATTATTATTACTATTAAACAACAATAGTCCACCTTCTACCCGTCCTATGAAAAATAAAATCACCACGTGTGTATACGTACGACTTACCATCTCTACGCTATGGTGTAATCCATTTTTCACCACCACATTACATGGATGGGTATAATGATGGATTTAATATATATATATATATAATATTAAATTATATTTATTATGAGATTCTATAAACCACACACTTCAATACAATTCAACAATTGTGAGAATGATATTGTGGCTTGTGTATACGTACGACTTACCATCTCCACGGTGCAATGTGATTTGTTCTACATATTCATCATTACAGAATTTTTACATTAATTAATTTAATGATTAAATATGATATATATTATAATAATACAATGTATTAAATGAAATTAGTATATTCTAAAATAGGAATAACATCTTATCTGAAAAAACATGCGTAATAACATAAAGCATTCAATACCTGAATAATGAGTAAGAAAGAAATGATTTTAAAAAATGGATAAAAATATGATCATAAATGTAATTATAAAAATTATTATTAGTGTGGAATACATTTTTAACATTACATAAATTTTTATACAAGAGGTTCAGATACATACGATGCATATCAGACCTATGGTAAGAGATAACATTACAAATATCGTTATTATCTAAGATTTTTTATTCATAAGTAATTATTGGGGTATATTAATCATCAACTTCCATGTTTCCTAAATATTTATTTCCATATATTGTTTATATAATTCTATATTTTACCCATTTGTGAATTTTTACTAAACGGAATGAATGGAATCTATTGTCATTTTGGGTACGAGGAAATTTTTGACTATTCTGGAAAATGTATGAGAATAATGTTTTTTAACTTGAAAGGAATGAATAGATTTTTAAATTTCTATAATTATTTATCTCATTGAATATTAACCTACATGATTTCAATTTTATATTCAGATAATGTTATTTCTTTTAAAATTGTGTGGAATATTTAGGAAGGAACCCATTTTTTGAAGAAGAACAAATATTTTCCTCAGGAATTAATTTAATGTGTCTTCTCAAAATTATTTTCCATAATAGATGAATCTATTTAAATAAGGTTATATTTATGACCCTATTATTTATATTATTTTATTTTGAGTAATTTAAGAAATCAATTTTTTTATATCAATTATGATGGTATGATGTTAAAGAAACCCATTTTATTTCTTGGATTATGCTATTATGAATGTTTTTTTGTGGGGAAATCAAGAATGGATTTATTATGACATGGGTGGAACGTATATCTAACTCCAATTCATTAGATAAAAATTCATATCTCATGAGATATACATAACTGGAATAAAAATTAAATTTGGGTTAGTAATATAGGGATGGAACGTGGAGTGTACTCAGTTCAGTAATGAACTTTATCTACTACGATGGTCCCGATAATGATACTTGAATAATATGAAATTGTTTTATATGATTTTTTGTATATGAAATGGAACTTAATGTTCTATGTTTTGACTATTGGTATAAAAATTCACTTTTAGGAATTATCCCATGACATGATATTATGATCTCTTATATGAGGATAAAATTTTCAAATTATATGTTCTTATGATTATGAAATGATTGATATTTACCTTGATTACCCTTAATGATCATTTGATCTCACCCTTTCTTATGTTTCTTTTCATAAGTTCATAAAGAAGGTTTTTAGGTAATATATGTCAAAAAGAAGTATTTTTATATAGAAATAAGTATGAGAAAATATGGATGTTTTATGAACCAGTTGTTTGTGTTTCCCAGTTTCTAAAGAAAAAAAACCGATATGGTCATGATGTGGTTTTTACAATGTTATAAAATAAATATTCATCAATTTTTAATTAATATATATTTGTGAATTATGGATTGTTATAGTTGTTATCAGAACCATGGATTAGTTATCATTTGGAAACTAGTATGAGATAACCTTAGTAAGAGCCCTACGGAAATGTCTAAGTATAGGTTACAATCATATCAGAGGGTTTTAGAGATGTTCATAAATATACTAGGTTAAAACCTAAAGTGTTCTAAATTGAAATTTTATTCTCATAATATGTGCTTTTCCCATTAAGATTACTATTTCTTACACTATTATTCTTGGTTTTAGTCAATGGATGGAACCCATTGAAAATGCGTTCATGCATAATGTGATAAAAAATTCAATGATTATCCCCCTGAGCAACCAAATGTTATGGGATCTAAAATGAAACATCATTTCCCATGCTCACATAACTATCTTAAGATATTAATCATGATGGACATACAAATTAGCAAAGGATGGAGAAACATTATATTGATTTCTTCATGAGGCAGCATCCACTATCATTCAGAAGGACTTATGATCCATTACTTGATGAAAAATGGATTATTACCACTAAAAAAATATTTTTAGTTCTAAAATATTTCTAACATGATAAAGATATATTATCATTATATCATTTGGAAGGTGAATATGATCAATGGTGTCATCATATCAATAATATGAGGAAAAGATATAAAATTTAGTCCATGGAATGGGACGAGTTCAAGAACATATTTTTCAATAAGAACATTACTCGTATTCTTCTAAAATAGATATATATTGTGTTCCTTTAACTTAAGAAAAAGGATGATGAATCTAGTGGTTCCTATGAAGAATATTTTACAGGACTGGTAAAGTATGTTTCTAGATTTATTATCCAACCTGAGTGTAAAATTGATCGATTTGTTAGTGGATTAAAACCATATCACTGAAGCACATTATCCATAAGGTACTTCCATATCTATGAGAAAATTGTTTGATGTTCTCTTGATGTTGAGGTGGGGATTGGACAAACCCATCAGTAAAACGGGTTTGATCAGAAGAGGAAAATTGAATTCAAAGGAAAATTAAAAGGCTGTAATGAAAAAAATATGATTTTCCCCTTATGCTCAATGTGTGAAAGGAATAATGGAGGGAATTGTCTTAAAACGACTATTAAATGTTTTTTGTGTGAAAAGATAGTCATTGAGAAGTTGAATTCCGAACTGATGGGAAAAATATATGTAGTGATGCGAATAAAGAAACAGATACACTGAATTATCCTCCTACACTTCAACATTGAAAGTGCCATGAAATGGGTAATTATGCCAATAAATTCCCAAATCTCAGGGTTATTAATGATTATCGACATCAATAAACTCGTAAGGCCATAGAAAAAGGAATGTCACATGCAATCAATATCGGCGACGTGGAGTATGATAATGAGGTGGTGAAAGGTATACGTACCATCCAATATAAAGTATAAAATGTTTTATTTGATTCTAGTTCCACCCACTCTTTTATTTTTGAATGTTTTCTCTAAGTGTATCCTTGCATTACCATAAAAATAGATGTTGAGTTAGCTATTATAACTCATAATAGAACAACAGTCGCATAAAAAGTTTATAATTCTTCTCCAGTTGAGGTTTGTGGAAAATTGTATCTGAAAAATCTTATGATACATCCTATTGTGGAATTTAATGTGATTATTATCCTAGATTGGGTTTCACAATATCAAGATCATATCAATTTCCAAGGAAGGGAATTCACATTTCATATTCTAGATCAATCTATGATAATATGTCGATTCAAGGATTAATATAACCTTCTACTATAAATTTCATCCATATTATGGGTTTTCATTTCTATAAATGAAGGTTATTTATCTCAAATAGATGTGGAGTAAATAAAAATTGTGAATAAAACCATTTTAGGGGAGTTTGATGATGTCTTTCCAGAGTAATTTCTATGTCTTATACAAAATCATGATGTTTTGTTTTCAATTGAACTCATACTTGGTGTTATTCCTATTCAACGAAACTATATAGAATGGACACTATTGAGTTGTATGAATTGAGGAAGGTCCTCCAAGATAATATTTATAATGGATTCATATGCCATAGTGCATCACCTTGAGGAGCACCTATTTTGTTTGTTATGAAGAATGATGGATCAATGAGAACTCCATTGATTATAGATAATGTAAGAACCTGGATCTTCATTTCAAGTACGCCTTTGCATTTTTCTGGAGTTTTTAAGAAAAATGGAGTTTCTTGAAAATTTCAAAGTACACGTCGTGTACTTTTTGAGTACACGCCCTGTACTCTTCTCCGCCTCGAAGCCGTGTGCTGGTCGTGCCCGAGCCACACACATGGTGTGTAGGGGTGACGTGGAGGCTGATTTTGGTGGAATACGGAAAGACCTAGTACACACCATGTACTATAAAAGTACATGCCTTCTACTTTTCTTGTTTTCAATAAACGCACTGGGGTCGCGCCCGATAGAAAGAACACACCCCTTCTCCAGGTTCTTCATCCGAGAGCGACCCATACGACCAGATCTTCCCTGTGCCCCCATTTCTCCATCCGTTCTTCGATTCGAGCATGGTCAATTGCGTTGGAAGCGCATCGGTGAGTTATCCCTTCTTCTTGAGCCTTGTTTTCCAATTCTTCCTCCTTCTCATGTTATCTAAGGTTGAACTCTTTCTGATTTTCCTCAGATCTATGACGTTCTAGGGAGAATCAGTCACCATGGTTCAAGCATATCGATATCCTAAGATAATGGTATGTGGTTTGTTCCTTTCTATAGAAATTCTTTGAGTATTTTGGGAAATTGCACTAATTCCATTGAACGGGAATTGTTCGTTTTCTTGTTTTACCCTTGATTGATTGCCTGCTTGCTTGATTGCTATAGTAGAGGTTTACATTTGTGAATTGAGTAGTTTTTGTTGTGCTCTAGATTCTTTCCATGCTTGTTTTTCTTATTTGGTGTTTTCCAGTTTCCATGCCTTGTTTTAAGTTAGTGGAACTGTTCCTTTGTTATGTCGTAGTACCTTATAGTGATAGCCAAGTAGTTCTTGAGGTTTACTTGGGAGATACACGCGTGCTGAGTCTGTTTATTTCCACACAGGACTCTGAGAACCTAGTGTAGTAGACCATAGGGAGAATGGACGTAAGGGCTTCTCAAGAGTGTCTTTCAATACGATGTGACACCACATGGGTAATTGACGATGAGTGCTTCCTCAGAGAGTCTGTAGTTACTCGACATGGGCCACAAGGGGAATAAGATGTTAAGTTCTTCCCCAGAGAGCCTTTAGCACGATACGAGACTATAGGGGGAATTGATGGTGAGTGCTTCCTCAGAGAGTCTATTCTTAGTTGAACTAGAGGTGTGAGATTGTGTGTGCCTCCTAGAATAGTTGCTTGTACTTTTGGATTGAACCATATGGGTTAGGCTGTGAGATCTACCTAGAGGGTTACCTGTTTTCTACTTTTTTTGGATGTTTACTTGTGTGCATTATATGTTAGAACTGTGATTTGTAGCAACTGTGTATTTCCTGTTTCCTGTTCCTGCACATTACTTGCCATGTATTCATTTACTCTTAGGCACAAATCTTTAGGTGATTTCCTACAATGATTGTATCACACACCATTTTTGGGCCATGCTTTCGGCCCAAGAAGATTATGTTCTTGTAGGTATAGATAAGGGAAATCTCCCTTCTACTTCAGGTTCATGATTGCACTGGAGTTGTAGAGGATGGGATCGAGCTGTGGCTTGTGATGCTGATGAGTTTACATTGTTTTCTTTTGCACTTTGTTTTTCAGTTGTACTTCTGCACGTTGGTTTTCTTACTTCTTTCCATAGACGTATGTACCATGATTGCATCATTATTATTTTATACATTACTTCAGCTGTTCAGTTCAGTTGTTGTATGCTATTTATTGTTTCCTCTATTGTTTCCGGTTGTTCTTCTACTGTATATTTTACCGAATGAGGGAATAGTTTCCACACCGACTCAGCAAGGCCCTCGCTACTAGTTGGAAACCTCTATCATTTGGGGAAACGTGCTTGAGGTCATGTGACGAAACGGGTACAGGGCGCCAGTGGAGGGGCTCCGGATTCGGGTCGTTACAAAGTGGTATCAGAGGCAGGGTCTTTTCTCTTACTTTACTGTTTGGAAACTTTATCCAGGGATAGAACAGATTCGGTACTTGGTATTAAGCTGTGATCGGGAGTTGCTAACCCATGTATAGGGAAAATCTATACTACCTCGTTAATTGCAGTTTGTTGGATTGGAGATTTTACAGTTGATGTGATTTTCACCTAGAGCAATTCACATGCTTTGTGTTGTTATTTTCTTGACGATTGTGGTTCTATTTCTGTCGCAAGCCAATGAGATGAGGGTATTCCATCTCATGCATCATATAGGAACTTGTATAAATCACATGCCATGTATTATTTCCATTTCATCTAGGGTGCATTAGCAATTGCATGCTGTTGTGATAGACTTCATGTAGATTATGCATGTTGATGTGATAGATGCTTGATAGAATCTCTACTACCTTGTTAGAGGATTGTTTGCTTCCTACTTTGCTTAAATGAATGAAAAATTTTGATTCCTGAGGTGTTATGGGCCCTCTCGAATCGGAAGTTGGTGGATCATGATCCTGTTTTCTCTTGTCTATGACTGTAGGAGATTCCAAGCTTTGATTCATGGGGAGTATGGGCCCTCGCAGATCAGAATTTGGCACCTATTTGCCTTGTTTTTAGTGTTTTTGGGCTTCTGTACAGTTTCTCAGCTACTGCCCTGAAAAACCCAGAATACACGGTGTGTACTTTTCAGATACATGCTGTGTAGTTTTTAGGCCGTGTCACTAACCTTGTGAGTAGGGACATGCTATTGTGGAAGAAACTTCAAGAACACACCGTGTACGGTAGGTACACAACATGGTCCATGGAAGCTGGAGTAGAACACACCGTGTTATAAAAGAACAAGCAGTGTAGTCCCATCTAGGTACCCGGTCATGTCACGAACAACACGGGTCAGTGTTACGTTCTCTTTTGACATGTCGTGTTGTCTTCAGAACATGTCGTGTAGTCTTGTTCAGGTACCCGGTCGTGTCACGAACAACACGGGACGATGTAACCTTCACCTATACACGCCGTGTTTGTTAGGAACATGTCGTGTAAGGTTCAGCCATGTAGAAGGCCTTATGTTTAACAACACGGGCCGCCAAGCCTTGTCTAGTACACACATTGTGTGTTCAGAACACACCGTGTAGTCTCATGTTATGTTGGACCGTGTGGGATAGCCGGGTAAGGAGACTCGGGCAAGGTAATAGTTTTCAAGTACACGCCATGTTCTGGGTCAACACACCGTGTAGTTTGAGGTGTTACACGACCTGTAGGGAAGGGGTACACGCCCATGTTAGTGGCTTAAGAAGACATGCCGTGTAGTTTTTATACATGCCGTGTAGTCATGTTTTATTATCTTATGTGTTTTTATTCCCCTGTTCCCATTTTGCACTCTTGTGCTTCATGTCCTTGTTTTCTAATCTAAGGTGTGCTTTTTATCTTTCAGAGCTATTCCTCCAAGACGTCCTCTGGTTGTACGTTTGTCGTCAGGTAGTTATCAGAAGCCAGATATGGCTGATCAAGGACATCCTGCTGATCCTCCAGTCGGGCCAGGCTTCGCACCAGCTATCATACCAGTTGTAGGTGCTGAAGTGTAGTTCATGGAAGGTTTTATGAGGATGATGAAAACCTTTTAGGGAGAACCGCCTCTTGCCTCGACTATGGCAGACTTGATGCGGGTTTTTCAGCAGCAGCATCCTCCCACATTCTCGGGGGAGGGAGGACCTCAGGCTGTAGAGTCATGGCTAGAATCCATGATGACTATCTCTGAGCATCTGGAAATGCCACCAAAGAGGCGGGTCAAGATCGCTACCTGTATGATATGATCCTCTGCCAAGAGGTGGTGGGACGTGATCTCAAAGGCGGGACATCAGTAGTTTATGTCTTGGGAGGAGTTCCAGCGCATGTTTTATGACTACTTCTACCTGGAGACCCTGAGGGACAACCAAGGCCGGGAGTTCATGAGCTTAGTGTAGGGTACTCTTTCTGTCATGGAGTCTTCCTCTCGTTTCACTGAGCTGCAGCGTTTCACACCCCTTTAGGATGGGAGTGGGGTGTTCTTAGCATGGATGTTAGAGGATGGTCTCAGGCGGGAGATCCTCTCGCAGGTGAATATATTCCAGTTGACTTCCATCATTTCCATCTTCAACCAGGCGATGATTGTGGAGTGTAATCTGAGAGACTCTGGAGCTATGAGCCAGGGTGGTTCTGATTCCAGAGCTGGTTTTCCTCTACATGACAGCATGAAGCACCCATCGGGATTCTATGCGCATTGACCTGAGGAAGCGATATGCATCGTCAGGCACCCAGGTGGTATGCTACCAGTGTGGCCGGTCAGGGCACATGAGGCCGAAGTGCCAGCGAGTCCCTGTGTAGTGCCGATATTGCAGCAAGATGGGTCACCTTCAGCATTTCTGCCAGGTTTTCTCTCAAGTAGCTGGTCACCAGATTCTTCCATGTCCCCTCGATCAAGGGCAGCACCACCGGTTTCTCATCAGTAGGGGAACTGGAGTTCTTCCAGCAGTTTGGGCCGAGGTAGAGTTCGAGGATGTGGGATTTATCCACCAGTCCCTTAGCACATGCAAGGTGGATCAGCTTAGAGTGGTATGCCAGGGGCGCAGAGCCGCGGTGCAGGCCAGTCTTTCTCCATAGAGCAGACATATCAGGAGTAGGATATCGGCCCTTCTACAGTTCGAGGTATGAATTTAGTAGCCTCAGTTTTATCTTCAGCTCTTTTCGATACTGGTGCTACACATAGCTTTATCTCTGTTACTGTCGTGGATAGCATTGGTCTTTTCATCCTTTCTTCCGCTGACTCATTGACACTAGACACACCTTTGGGGACAAGGACATCTAGTGTGCTCCAGTGTAGAGAGTTCCCTCTTGAGGTTGTAGGGTATCGTTTCTTATGGGATCTCTATGTCCTAGAGATGACATGCTATGATTCCATTCTCAGGATGAACTAGTTGGTTCCCTTCCAAGAAGTCGTCGACTGTTATCGCCGCAGAGTGAGTTTGGTTTCACCATAGGGCGAGTCTTTTCTTCATAGTGGTGAATGGGATGTTTAGGCTAGTCGAAAAGGGCTCAAGCATCATGGGCTAGGAAGGGTGATGCCCCAGATTTCTTGTCATTATCTGGATGATCAGGGGACTTCACAGTTGGACTTTCCTCCAGTGGTTGATCATTTCTGGGATGTATTTCTAGGGGAATTTTTGGTTTTTCCTCCAGAGCGTGAGGTAGACTTCCCTATTTAGCTCATTTTAGGAGCAGCACCGGTGTCCATTCCTCTTTATAGGATGGCTACACCTATGTTGTAGGAAAACAAGAAGCAGTTGGAGGACTTGCAGGCAAAGGGTTTCATCCAACCCAGTACTTCTCCTTGGGGTTTGCCTGTCCTGTTTGCGAAGAAGGCAGACGGTACCCTTCAGCTTTGCGTGGATTATCGGAAGTTGAAACAGTGGATGGTCATGAACAGGTACCCCTTGCTGAGGATCAATGACCTCTTTGATCAACTTCGAGGAGCCCGAGTGTTCTCAAAGATCGACTTGATGTCTGGTTATCATCAGTTTCATGTTATACCATTGGATATACCTCTGATAGACTTCAGGAACATGTATGGTCTATATGAGTATACAGTCATGCCATTCGGTCTCACGAACATGCCTGCAGTTTTCATGGCACTAATGAACTGAGTATTCCATCCGTACTTGGATTCTTCATCATGGTCTTTGTGGATGATATCTTGGTGTACTCTCACACTCGACATGACCATGCCACACATCTTGAGATTGTTCTGAGTACACTGAGAGAGCATCAGATTTATACTAAACTCTTGAAGTGCCACTTTTGGATGGATCAGATTCACATCTTGTGTCACGTCATCTAAGACGAAGGAGTATATGTGGACCCAGAGATTGTGAGAGCTGTAGTTCCCTGAGAGCTGTTGAAGAACGAATTCAAGGTATTGAGTGTCCTAGGGCTGGCTAGATACTAAAGACGCTTCATTCAGGACATCTCATGCCTAGAAGAACCATTGATAGGTCTGACCAAGAAGGGGGTGAAGTTATTATGGTTAGATTCTTGTGAGTCAGCCTTTTAGGAGCTGAAGGGAAAGATGACGTCAGCACATATACTAGTTTTTCTGGAGCTAGGAAAGAGCTATACAGTCTATTTTGATGCTTCAGGTATCGGCATGGAGCTGTGCTTATGTAGTGAGATGGAGTGGTTGCATACGAGTCTCTACAGTTGAGGCCACATGAGAGGAACTACCCTACACACGATCTGGAGTTGGTAGCTGTTGTTCATGCCTTACGCAGTTGGAGACATTATCTTCTGGGATAGAACATTGTGGTATTCACTGACCACAAGAGTCTCAAGTATATCTTCACTCAGTGAGGTCTGAATCTGAGGAAATGTAGGTGGGTATAATATCTTCAGTCTTTTGATTTTGAGCTTTCCTATACGCCGGGAAAGGGAAATGCAGTGGCAGATGTGTTGAGCAACAGAACTTAGATTCAGGCAGTTCAGGAGGCTAGCAGTGAATGGAAACTTATGGATTTGTTCTCTGAGATGAATCTGGAGGTGCATGATAGACAGGGACAATCATTCTTATCTTATGAAGTTGTTACCTCTACACTACTTGATCAGGTACAGATGAAGCAGCTATCAGACTCAAAAGGTTTAGTCCTACGGGAGAGTGTTTCAGGAGTGGACCCCCTTCCTGGATGGACATTGGGCGAAGATGAGATCTTGCATTTCCAGGGACGCGTATGGGTCCCGACAGACATACGTGAGGAGCTAATATGGAATTTTAATTCCTCAGTTTGAGAATTTCATCATGGAGTCACCAAGATGTATCGGGATCTACGTCTCTCAGCTCCGACGTTACTTTTCAGACCATTCTCATGTCTTTCAGCTTGAGGAAGTTGAGCTCGAAGAGGATGCATCATTTGAGGAGCATCCTATCCGGATTGTGGATCCCAGTACGAAGGTTCTCCGTGGGCGGTTTGTCCCTCTGGTACGGGTGCTATGGCAGAATGGGAGAGTACATGATGAGACCTTGGAGAGGGAGGCTGATGTACGATCGCAGTGGACGGAGTTGTTCAGTGATTCTTCTTCTATGCCTCACAAGGGAAATTCGGGGATGAATATCTTTAATAGGGGAAGTTTGTAAGAACCTGGATCTTCATTTCAGGTAGGCCATTCCTTTTTTATGGATTTTTTATGAAAAATGGAGTTTTGGGTAAATTTCAAAGTACACACCATGTACTTTCTGAGTACCATGTAATGACCCAAGTCCGGAGATGCATTACTGGTGCCCCATACCTGGTTGACCACATGACCTCAAGTCTATTTCCCCAAATTCCAGAGGCTGCCGACTAGCAGCGAGGGCCGTGGTGAGTCAGTGGGGAAACTATTCCCTCATTTGGTAAAGTATGCAGCGGAAGAATAAGCATAAACAATAGTGGAAGCATTAAATAGCATGAAACAACTAAAAAAAGTAAAAGCAATGTCTGATATAATAATGATGCAGAATGGTACATGTATCTATGGAAAGCAGTAAGAAAAACAACATGCTGAAATACAACTGAAACAAAAGTACTAAATGTAAACAGCAACTCCAGCAGCATCACGTGCCAAGGCCCGGTCCCATGCTCTCTAGCTCCGACCAGCAATCAAGTACCCGAGGTAGAAGGGCCACAATCGCTACCTATACTTGAAACCATATAATCTATTTGGGCCGAAAAGCAGGACCCAAACAGGGTGTGAGTCTAATCCCAGTAGGCAACCACCACAAGATTAGTGCCCTATAGTCAGTGAGTGATATAGAAAAAGTAATGGTAAATAAATGAAGTAAAAAATTCTACCAGATACCATTCACATTCATTTAATTACACAACCAGGGAAAAACTAGAATGGTTTTCTATTCCATGATAAGCTGGAAACACGGTAGGTATCTAAAAACACTACCTAATCACATGCAGTACAAAACCAAATCTAGTAATTTGGCTTGGTGGACTTGTCACAACCAACAATCAAAATTCACACCGACTCTCTGCGTGGATTGAACCAGTAGACCCTTATAGTCCAGAAATCAAACAAGGCACAGACACTCTGGGAAGCTCTCACGTCAATTCCCCTTTGGTCTTGCAACGATAGCTACAGACTCTCTAAGGAAGAACTTACGTCTAATTCCTCTTGTGGTCTCAATGTGTGGGTAACTAAGAACACTCTTGGGAATCACAAATTCTGATTCCTGTAGGTCTTGCGTTTGAAACTAAAACCAACAGGCCCTCTAGGGAAGCACATAATCATCTATTCCCTCTTTGATCCCCTGCACCATGTTCTCACAGCCCTGAGCAGTCGAGTCGTGAATAATCGACTGTTAGCAGCCCTATGTAAGTTAAAAAACTACATGGCTAATCGCTACCAAGCATCAAAAGAATTTAAACAGCAGGGAAAACATGAAATCATTGATAACAAGAAACTAACAACTGCAATAGGGTTTACCTCACCAGCAGACGGTGCCATACGGCGATAAACAGCCAAACAGAGGGAGAAACACCCGTGGGGTGATCCTCAATCATGAAACCAAGCATATAATAGTATCAATTCATCATAAGCAAAGAAGAAATATAGGGAATATAAACAACCGGATCAAAATCCTAAACCCAGGATACCCGACACATGGTTATCCGGCACTTTTGCACCCAAAACACAAAGAACTTCAATGTAGGGCAACAAACCACCTACCTCGATCCTTGGAGATCTATATAATTGATCCTAGGCCTGTGAATTGGCCTAGAACGGGATAGATATGAATAAAAAGTCTAAAACATTCAACCTCAGATAACTCACACGAGAGGAAGAATCATGAAATTAGGGTAAAGAAGAACCAAGAACTCACAGTTGCGATTCTTCTGCAGCCGATGAAGTTTGATTCGGACAACCGGTGACAGATCAGTGGCTCAGAGGAGAAACGACCTCCTCAGACGTTCTGTATGGAATTAGGCGGAGAAGAAGATTTCTCCCGTCATTAGACGCGACCCCGGGTCGATTAATGAAATAGAAAAAGTACACGACGTGTACTCTTAAAGCACAAAGCGTGTAGTGGGGTTTTCCGTACTCTGCCAAAATCAACCTCCACATCACCCCTACACACTGTGTGTGTGGCCCGGTCTCAACCAACACACGACTTCGAGTGGCTGAGGAGTACACAGCGTGTACTCATAATGTACATGGCGTGTACTCTGAAAATTTCAAGATTCTCCATTTTTCCTTAAAAAGCCCGTAAAGGATATCCATACCTGAAACCGAAGCTCCGAGTTCTTACAAACATCCCTCCCTAAAGAAATTCGTCCCCAAATTTCCCTAGAAAGGTGTAGAAGAAGAAACCACGAAAAACTCTGGCCACTGTGATCACATATCATCCTCCCTCTCCCAAGTCTCATCCTGTATATGGTCGTGCTACCATAGCACCCATACCAGAGGAACAAACCGGCCACATAGAACTTTGGCACTATGATCAACAATCCTGATTGGATGCTCCTCAAAAGATGTATACTGCTCCAACTCAACCACCTTGGGTTGAAAAACATGAGATGGGTCTGAGAAATTCCAACGGTGCTGAGAAACATGAAAGACGTCATGCATAGCCTGGTACCTCTGAGGTAACTGCAACTTGTAAGCAACCAGCCCGACTCTTTCCAGAACCTCAAACAGCCCGACGTATCTCGGTGAAATCTTACCCTATCTTTGAATCCTCTTGTGTCCCAACCTCGGTGCGACATGCAGGAAAACCTGATCCCCGACCTTGAACTCCAGAGGTCGTCTCCGTTGATCAACATAAGATTTCTGCCGAGACTATGTTGTTTCCATCCTCTTCCGAATCAACTCTATCTATTCTGAGGTCTCCTAAACAAGACGATGTCCCAATAAAGCTGCCTCTCCTATCTCTAGCCAGCATAAAGGTGATCGGCATGGCCTACCGTACATGGCCTCGTAAGGTGCCATCTGAATAGTCGCCTAAAAACTGTTGTTGTAAGCGAACTCCACCAGAGGAATATGCTTCTCCCATGAACCGCCAACGTCTAGAATACATTCTCCGAGCATATCCTTAAGCACCTGGATTGTACACTCGGACTGGCCATTAGTCTGGGGATGGAATGTTGTACTCAAAAGTACTTGTGTACCCAATGCCCTCTATAGCCCCTACCAGATGTGAGATGTAAAACGTGCATCCCTGTCTGAAACAATGAAGTGTGGAACTCCATGCAGACACACAATCTCTCGGATGTACAACTGTCCCATCTCATCAACACCGAAAGTCACCATGATCGACATAAAGTGTGCACCCTTCATGAGCCTGTCTACTACAACCCAAACCACATCATTTCCTCAAGGTGATCTCTGTAAACCTGTCACGCAGTCCATCACGACATCATTCCATTTCCACTCAGGAATGGGTAACTACTGCAAAAGCCCTGCTGGTCGCTGATGCTCTGCCTTCACCTGCTGACAGGTGGAACACCGCATAACAAAACCAGCCACATCCTTCTTCATACCAGGACACCAATACTGATGGTGCAAGTCTCGTTACATTTTGGTGACACCAGGATGAACTACCCAAGCTGAAGCGTTGAATTCCTGCATCAGCTCCTCCCTTATGTCCACTGAAACCCATACGCAGCCACGAAATCTTTTTACCTCATCATCTCCCACTGTCTACCCCAAAGTAGGGTCTCCATCTGACACACCCTCTCGTAGGACTCGACCTTTAGGGTCTGATAGCTTCTTCATTCGAACTCGATCAAAAACAGTAGAGGTAACAGCTACAGAAGAAAGAACCATCTGACCCGGTCTGTCGTGCACCTCCAGATGCATCTCAGCGAACAGATCCATGAGCTGACACTCACTGCTGACCTGCTGAACTTCCTACAACTGAGTCCTCCTGCTCAGTGCGTCTTCCATGACATTTCCTTTCCCAGGAATATAAGAAAGCTCAAAGTCAAAATATTGTAGGTACTCGACCCACCTCCTCTATCATAGATTCATGTCACGCTGCGTGAAGATGTACTTGAGGCTCTTGTGGTTAGTTTATACCACAAAATGCTCTCCCATGAGATAGTGCCTCCAACAACGCAAAGCATGAACAATATCAGCAAACTCCAGGTCGTGCGTAGGATAGTACTTCTCATGTGGCATCAACTGCCGAGATCCGTACGTGACAACATGATCTTCTTGCATGAGCACTGCTCCAAGCTCGATGCCAGATGCATCACAGAAAACTGTATAACTCTTGCTCGGCTCTGGCAGAACTAGAATCGGTGCTGAAGTCAATCTCCCCTTCAGCTCCTGGAAGGCTGAGTCACAGGCTTCTGACCAAACAAACTTCACCCCCTTCTTAGTCAAGCCCGTCAACTGTGCTACTAGGCATGAGAAGTCCTATATAAACCGCCAGTAGTAACCAGCCAGCCCCAAGATACTATGCACCTCGAAGACATTCTTCAGCTGCTCCTAGGTAACTACTACTCTCACCTTCTGTGGGTCAACTGATACTCCTATCTCTGAGATGAATTATCCTAGGAAGTGAATTTCATCCATCTAAAAGTGGCATTTTTGAGAGCTTAGAATATAACTGATGCTCCTTCAGTGTACTCAAAACGATCCCAAGAGGGGTTGCAAGGTCGTGTTGAGTGTGAGAGTACACCAAGATATCATCCACAAAGACCACGATGAAGGAATACAAGTAAGGATGGAACACTCGGTTCATTAGTTCCATGAAAACTGCGGGCGTGTTCTTAAGGCCGAACGGCATAACCGTATACACGTAGAGGCCATACCTGCTTCTGAAGGCTGCCAGAGGTATATCTGAAGGCCTAACATGTATCTAATGATAATCGGACCTCAAATCAATCCTCGAGAACACCCGATCTCCTCGAAGCTAATCGAAGAGATCATCAATCCTCGACAAGGGATATCAGTTCTTGACCGTCAACTGGTTCAACTTCTGATAATCCACATAATTTCTAAGGGTTCCATCTACCTTCATCACGAACATGATAGGCGAACCCCAAGGAGAAGTACTAGGTCGGATGAAACCCTCTCTCTACAACTCCTCCAACTTCTTCTTGAGCTCCTGCAAATAAGGTGTAGCCATCCTATAAGGAGGAATAGACACCAGTTATTCTCTTTCCATGAGCTCAATCCAAAATTATACCTCATGCTCTGGAGGCAAACCTGAAAAGTATTTTGGAAAGACATCTGGAAAACGGTCAACCACTGGAGGAAAATATAACTGTGAAGTCCCTTGGTCATCCAGATAAAGACTAGCACTTTGGTCCGTAACTCCTCCTAGCCCATGATGCTCGATTTCGACTCAACTCGCTTGATCATTACACTCTCCCTTATGATGGAAAGATTCACCCTCTTGTGATACAAAACTCACCCTGCGGCGATAGCAGTTGACGAATACCAGGAATGTGACCAACCAGTCCATACCAAGAATGACGTCATAGCCCGTAATCTCTAGGACATAGAGGGCCCATGGGAAACGATACCCTACAACCTCGAGAGGGAACCCCTTGCACAGATGTACGCTAGATGTCCTCATTCCCAAGGGCGTGTCGAGAGTCAACATGTCAACTGACGAAAAGACACAGAGCTCAAGACTTTAAATTACAAAACCGAGATAAAGATATGTGAAGCACTTGTATTGAAAAGGGATGAAGATAAAACTGAGGCTACTAAGATCGTACCTCGAACTGTGGAAGGTCCAGGATCCTGCTCCCGATGGATCTACTCCACTGAAAATGTCTGGCCAGTGCCGCAGCCCTATGTAGCAGCCAGATATCCCTGATTTGATCCCCCTTGACCCTGACTACCGCATCCACGACATCTACCTTGGACTGAACGACTTGAAGAACTCCATCCCCCAGTCTGCTGTGAAACTGGTAATCCTGATCCTTAACGAGGGGTAGAAACAGATCCTCCTTCACTAGCCGCTGGAACAAGAACCCTACAAAAACGTTGCAGGTGACCCATCTTACAACAAGCTCAACACTCCACTAGATCCCTCGGGCACTGTGGCTTCTTATTCCCACTCTTTCCACACTGATAGCACACCACCGGGTTTCCAGATGGAAGTTCCCCTCTACTAGAAGAAATACCTCGCTTCCTTGAGTCACCTTGAGTAGACTCTTGGTGGCGCTTCCTGCTGTCAGTATGAAATGACTCAGCCTTGGATGCTAAATAGCCCTGGTCAACAGCTCCAGTCTCCCTCAGATTTTTTTGGTGATCAGCTCCTGGTTGAGTAACAGAGTAATAGAAGTCAACTGGAAGACGTTCACCTGGGATTTGATCTTTGGTTTGAGGCCTTCATCAAACTTCCTTGCCAAAAACAGCTCGTCATTTCCCTGAACGGGTGCGAAACACTATAACTCAGTGAATAGGGAGGAATAATCCATAACCCAAAGAGTACCCTACTGCAGGTTCATGAACTCCCTTGCCCTGTCATCCCTCAGCCCCACTAGAAAGAAGTAGTCGTAGAACGTACGCTGGAATTCGTCTCAAGCCATAGTCCACTGACACCCTGCCTGTGAGACTACATCCCACCATCTTTTGGTAGAATCTCACAACATGTATGTCGCATGATTCACCCTTATGTCTAGGGGTGTCGCCAGATTCTCAAAGATGGAAAGCATGTTTTTTATCCATGACTCTGCAACCCGAGTTCCTCCATCCCCTGTGAAAGTGGGAGGATGCTTCTGTTGGAAGACTCACGTCAGCTCTGCCATAGACGGGGCAGGATGCTGAGCTCCCTGGAAGGTATGCATGAACCTCATGAAACCCTTTCTGAACTGAGAATCTACACCAGTGTCCAGAATCACTGTAGGTGCCATATCCGAAACAATCAACAGAACTAATGGTAGTCCTTGGTCTGCCATATCAGGCATTCGGTCACCACCTGGTTCCTGATGTGTAACGGGAGGACGTCTTGGTGCCATAGTCCTGAAAGATCAAAAGCATGCCTCCAAGTTAGGATTAACAAGGACAGAAAACACAAGATTACAAAATGGGGACAGGATAGAGAAACCCTTAAATTTGCAAAACTGAACTACACGGAATGAATATTAAACTACACGGCGTGTTTGTTAAATCCATTTACACGGGCATGTAATTCTGCCATCACAGGTCGTGTAATGATCCAGACTACATGGCCTGTTATCCTGAAACATGGAATGTACTTGAATTCCACTCCCCTGCCCGAGTCTCTTTTCACGGCTAATCTACACGGTCCTCCTAATTCTAAACGACACGGTGTGTGTACTAAGGACACGGCGTGTACAAGCCAGGCTTCGGTGGCCTGTGTAACAGTTACATGACCGGCCACACGGCTAACCCCTAACATGGCATGTTCCAAACAAACACATAATGTATAATGGTTGATCACACCGACCTGTGTTGTTCGTGACATGGCCGGGGACCTAGGAGAAAACTACCCGGCGTGTTCTTATAACACACATCATGTACTAGACAGGCTCAGCGACTCGTGTAGAAAGTTACACGGCCGGTTACACGGCTAACCCCTACACGGCGTGTCCCAAACAAACACGGCGTGTATAAGGATGGATAACACCGAACCGTGTTTCTTGTGACACGGCTGGGTACCCAGATGAAGCCTACACGACATGTTCTTATAACACATGGCGTGTACTACATGAGTTTCCCCGACCCGTGTTGTTAATGACACAGCCGGGTACATGGATGACTACTACACAACGTGTTCTTACGGTACATGGCGTGTCCCCGAAGACCATCTGACACCCCGTTGTTTTTTTACAGTGATAGTAACATGTTTTAAAAACTACACGCCGTGTATGAATAAAGTACACGCCGTGTATTCTGTGTTTTTCCGGGAAGTAGCTTTGAAACTGCTCTGAATGCCAGAAACATTAAAAAACAACCAGTTATGTGCTAAATTATGATATGTGGGGGCCCATACTCCCCGCAAATCAAATATTGTCATCATAAAAATTCGTACAACAAGTAAACATCATAACAAACAATGATCCTCCAAATTCAAATCCTCGAGGGTCCATAACACCTCCAAGACCAGGGCTTGGCGCCCATGCTAACAGGCTGTAAAATAAGTACTACTCTATCAGCGCAATAAGTTTTTCTATCACACCAACTACCACACGGCATGCATAAACTATCACGCCATATATCACAACAGCAGGCAATTTTAATGAACCCTAGATGGAATGATAAAATGCATGACAAGTGATTTCCTACCCAGTGCCTATATGATGCATGAGATGGCACACCCTTATCTCATCAGGTTGCAACAAAATAGGACCACAATCATATAAACTATAATAGCACAAAACATGTTCACCACCCAACGGTGAAATATAATAAACTGTAACACTTGCAAAAACTGAAAATTACAATTACAAGGTAATATAGCTTTTCCCTGTACACGGGTTAATTACTCCCGGGCACAGTTAAGAACTAACTACCAATTTATTCCTATCCCTGGTTATTGTCGCAAATGAGTAATAAATAGTAAAGAAATAAAACTCCTCTAATACCACTTGTAATGACCCTAGTCCGGAGCCGCATTACTGGTGCCCCTTACCCGGGTCGCCACATGACCTCAAGCACGTTTCCCCAAACGCCAGAGGCTGGAAACTAGAAGCGAGGGCCTTAGTGAGTCAGTGGTGAAACTCTGCATCATTTGGTAAAGTATGCAGTAGAAGAATTAACATAAACAATAGTGGAAGCAGTAAATAGCATGAAACAACTGAACTGAAAGTAAAATCAATGTCTGATATAATAATGATGCAGAATGGTACATGTATCTATGGAAAGCAGTAAACAAAACAACACGCTGAAATACAACTGAAACCAAAGTAATAAATGTAAACAGCAACTCCAACAACATCGCGGGCCAAGGCCTGGTCCCATGCTCTCCAGTTCCGACTAGCAATCAAGTACTTGAGGTAGAAGGGCCACAATCTCTACCAATACCTGCAACTATATAATCTGTTTGGGCCAAAAAGCAGGACCCAAACAGGGTGTGAGACTAATCCCAGTAGGCAACCACCACAAGATTCGTACCATACTGTCAGTGAGTGATATAACTAAAGTAAAGGTAAATAAATGCAGTAAACAATTCAACCAATTACCATTCACATTCATTTAATTACACAACCCGGGAAAAACTACCAAGGTTTTCTATTCCATGATAAGCAGGTAACACAACAGGTATCTAAAAAGACTACCTAATCAAAAGAAGTAAAAAAACCCAGCTTGTTATTTGGCTTGGTGGACTCATCACAACCAACCACCAAAATTCACACTGACTCTCTGGGTGGCTTAAACTAGCTGAACCCTATATTCCTGTAATCAAACAAGGAACAGACACTCCGGGAAGCTCTCACGTCAATTCCCCTTTGGTCTTGCAACGATAGCTACAGACTCTCTGAGGAAGCACTTACGTCTAATTCCTCATGTGGTATCGATGCATGGGTAACTAAGAACACACTTGGGAAGCACAAATTCTGATTCCCATAGGTCCTGTGTACGAAAAAAAAACCAATAGACCCTCTGGGAAAGCACATAATCGTCTATTCCCTCTTAGATCTCCCGCACCAGGTTCTCACAGCCCTGAGCAGTCCAGTCATGCGTAATCGACTGTTAGTAGCCCTAAGTAAGCTAAACAACTAATTGGCTAATATCTACCACGCATCAAAAGCATTTAAACAGCAAAAAAACATGTAATCTATGATAACAAGAAACTAATAACTGCAATAGGGTTTGCCTCACCGGAAAACGGTGGCAAACGGCGATAAACAATCAAACAGAGGGAGAAACACCAGTGGGGAGATCCTTAATAAAGAAACCAAGCATATTATAACAGCAATTCGTCATAAGATAACATGAAATCTAGGGGAGATAAACAACCAGATCAAAATCCTAAACCTGGGATACCCGACACATGGTTATCCGACACTTTTGCAACCAAAACTCAAAGAACTTCAACGTAGGGCAACAAACCACCTACCTCGATCCTAGGAGATCAATATACATGAACCTCGGCCTATGAATCGGCCAAGATATGAAAAACTCATAAAACATTAAACATCAGATAACTCACATGAGAGGAAGAATCAGGAAATGAGGCTAAAGTTTAACCAGGAACTCACCACTGCGATTCTTCAGCAACCGACAGAGTTTGATTTGGACAGCTGGTGACTGATCAGTGGCTCGGAGAAGTAACGACCTCCTTGGACATTCTAGATGGAATTGGGCAGAGAAGAAGATGTTTCCCATCATTAGACGTGACCCTGGGTCGGTTAATGAAATAAAAAAATTACATGGTGTATACTCTTAAAGTACGCGACGTGTAGTGGGTTTTTCTGTACTCCGCCAAAATTGGCCTCCACGTCACCCCTACACACGGTGTGTGTGGACCAGTCTCGGCCAACACATGACTTCAAGTGGCCGAGGAGTACACAGCATGTACTCATAAAGTACATGGCGTGTACTCTGAAACTTTCCAAATTCTCCATTTTTCTTTAAAAAGTCCATAAAAGAGATTCTTACCTGAAACCAAATCTCCAGGTTCATACATACACGCGGTGTACTCTTCTCCATCTCGAAGATGTGTCCTGGCCGTGCCCGGGCCACACACACAGTGTCGAGGGGTGACATGGAGGCCAATTTTGACAGAGTACGGAAAGACCTAGTACACGCCCAGTACTCTAAACGTACATGTCGTGTACTTTTATTTTTATTTTCACTAATCGCATTGGGGTCGTTCCTGACAGACTGAACACATCCCTTCTTCAGGTTCTTCGTCCAAGAGTGACCCGTATGGTAAAATCTTCCCCGTGTCCCCGTTTCTCCGTCCGTTCTCTGATTCGAGCACAGTCGATTGCGTTGGAAGCGCAATAGTGATTTCTCCCTTCTGCTCGAGCCTTCTTTTCCAAATCTTCCTCCTTCTCAAGTTATATATGGTTGAACATTTTGTATGTTTTCTCAGATCTACGACATTCTTGGGATATTTATTCATTATGGTTCAAGTATATTGATGTCTTAGGATCAAGGTAGGTGATTTGTGCCTTTCTGTAGAAATTATTTGAGTATTTTTTTGCAATTGCACCAAATACCTTGAATGGGAATTGTGAATTTTCCTATTTTTCAATTGATTTATTGCTTTCTTTCTTGATTGCTATAATATAGGTTTACTTTTGTGAATATAGTAGTTTTTTTCATACTTTGGATGTGTTCCATGATTGTTTTTCTTATTTGGCGTTTTCCACATTCCATGCCTAGTTGTTGGATAGTGGAACTGTTGCTTTGTTATGCTGTTGTACCTTATAATGATATCCAAGTAGTTATTTAGGTTTACTTGGGAGATACACATGTGTTGAGCATGTTTATTTCCACACAGGATTGTGAGAACCTAGTGTAGTAGACCATAAGGAGAATGGACGTAAGGGCTTCTCCAGAGTTTCTTTTAATACGATGTGAGGCCATAGGGGAAATTGACAATGAGTGCTTCCTCAGAGAGTCTGTAGATCATCGACGTGGGCCACATGGGTAATGAGACGTTCAGTGCTTCCCTAGAGATCCTTTAGCACGATATGAGACTATTGGGGGAATTGGAGGTGAGTGCTTCCTCAGAGAGTCTATTCTTAGCTGAATGAGAGTGGTGAGACTATGTGTGCCTCCTAGAAGAGTTTCTAGTACTTGTTGGATGAACCATAGGGGTTAGGCTGTGAGAGATACCCAGGGGGTTGCCTGTTTTCTACGTTTTTGGTTGTTTACTTTTGGGAGTTATATGTTAGAACTGTGATTTTTGGCTACTGTGTATTTCATGTTTACTGTTCCTTCACTTTACTTGCCATGTATTCATTGACTGTTAGACACAAATCTTTTGGGGATTTCCTACTGGGATTGTATCTCACACCCAGTTTGGACCATGCTTTGGGTCCAAGCAGATTATGTTGTTGCAGGTATAGATAAGGTCAAGCGCCCTTCTACTTCAGGTTCTTGATTGCACTGGAGTTGGAGAGCATGGGACTGAGCCGTGGCTTGAGATACTGAGATGTTTACATTGTTTTCTTTTTCACTTTTTTTTCAGTTGTACTTCAGCACGTTGGTTTTCTTACTGATTTTCATAGATGTACATACCATGATTGCATCATTATTATTTTATACATTGCTTCCACTGTTCAGTTCATTTGTTGTATTCTGTTTATTGTTTCCACTATTGTGTCTTGTTTTTCTTCTGCTGTATACTTTAGCGAACGAGGGAATAGTTTCCCCACAGACTCACCAAGGCCTTCGCTACATGTCTGCAGCCTCTGGAGTTTGGGGAAATTCACATGAAGTCATGTGGCGAACTGGGTACGGGGCACCAGATGAGGGGCTCCAGATTCGGGTCGTTACAGATAACAAGACAATATCACTATCAAGAACAAATATCATCTTCCCAAAATTTATTACTTATTTGATAAACTATGAAGATCTTAATACATTTTCATGATTGATCATCGTTTAGGATATCCTCAATTAAAAGTCCAAAAGGAGGATATACCAAATATGACATTCATTACAAGGTATGGACACTATGAGTTTATAGTGATGGCTTTTGGTCTTACTAATTTCCCCACTATCCTCATAGATATAATGGATAGAGTCTTGAGATAATATCTTGATCAGTTATTGGTAGTCTTTATAGTCAATATTCATTTATATTCAATGATCAAGGATGAATGTGATGATCACATTAGCATTGTACTAAAGACCATAATAATTGATATGTTTTATGCCAAATTTTCCAAGTGTGAATTTTGGCATCAAAAGTATTCATATTTGGGTCAAACAAACATAATAGAGGGAATATCTTTGGATCCTGCAAATACATATGTTATTTAATGATGTTCGAGACCAAAAATGGAAACTGAGATCTACTGTTTTCTTGGATTAGTTATATATTATTGACATTTTGAGAGTGTTTTCTCATGATTATCTAATTCACTCACCATGTTGACTCAAAAAGGAGTTAGCTTCGTTTTGACGGAAAATGTATGGAAAATTTGAATGAGCTAAAAAGAAGGTGAGCCAGTGAACCTATGCTCAATCATCTTTATAGTGGAGAATTTTTTTTGATCTATAGTGATTCATCCAAGAATTTATTAGGATGTGTGCTCTTGAAAAATGACTTGGTGATATCTTATTCCTCACAAAATTTGAAAATTCAGGAGAAAAATTACCCAAATCCTGATTTGGAATTAGCTACTCTAATATTTTAATTAATTAAATGGAGGAATTATCTTTGTGGTGAATGGTGTGTTATTTATACTAATCATAAAAATTTAATGTATATTTTCTTACAAAAGGATGTGAATATGTGTTAAAGATGATGGTTGGAGTTAATTAAATATTACGACTGCTCAATACATTACCACTCATAGATGGAAACCAAGGTGATAAATACTTTGATTTGAATAGACCACGCTTGCATATCCATGATGAGGATGACAATAAGATCCAATATTTTTATATTTTTAAATAATGGATCTTGAAATTTTAATTGAAGGAGTGACATATTGTTGTTCTCAAATGAGTGTTCAAACATCTCTACAAGTGGAGGTTATGAAGGCGCATAAGGAATATGTAGAGCATCAAAGAAGGTGAGAAATTTTCCTGAATTCAACTAGGATTTTGATAGAATAATAAGGATCAGGAAGCGTGTTTGTATTCCTCCCATTCAAGAATTAAAGAATGATCAATTGGATTAGCCTCATAGTTCTTCATTCCTTATAAATCATGGAGGAATGAATATATACAGAGACCTAAAAATGTATATTTGGTTGGATGAAATGAATAGAGATTTTGTCAAATATATTTGTTGGTGCTTGGTCTGTTAGAAAGATAAGGCTGAGAGATAGATGTATAAGGGGACATTACAACCATTACCTATACCAGAATATAATTTGGAAAACAGCATTATAGAATTTTTTTTCAAAATTCTTGATACATCTAATGGACATAATGATAAATGGGCAATAGTTGATTTCCAATGAAGTTGGTATACTTCATTCTAATTAGAGAGAATTTATCTCTTGATCATCTTGTTATGATATATGTAAAGGATGTGGTAAGATTGCAAAAAGTAACACTTTCCAATATATCTGATATGGATCAGAGGTTTACCTCATAGTTCTGGTAAAGTGTTCATCATGCTCTAGATATATAGTTATGTTTGACCACTTCTTATAATCCTCTGACATATGGTGTGCATGAGAGGACAATTCATACATTGGATGAAATGATGAGAGATTTCTCTTTGGATTTCAAATGTTGTTGGGATCAACAGCTACATTTGGTGGAATATTCATACAATAATATCTTTCAATCCAGTATTCATATGTCTCTTTATGAATCCCTCTATTGAAAGAAGTGCAGAACTCCAACTTGATGGGATGAAATTTGGGAATGAAATCTATTAGGACCAGATATTGTTGATGAAAATGCAGAAATGGTCAGATCTATTCAACACCAAATAAGATCCTCTCAGAGTAGATAAAAAATTTATACTGAAAATATTAGAAAAGTCCAAGAGTTTTGTGTGGGTAATAAGATGTTTCTATGATTTTTTCTTTGAAATTGAGTAGTGAGAATTGGAAAGAATGGCATGCTTAGATCTAAGTATATCAGTTCTTTTGAAATTCTGTATTGTATTGAAAAGGTAGAATATTTTTTTGAACATCCATAAAATCTCCCTCATGTTCATGATGTGTTCCATTATCTCTCTTGAGAAATTACATACCGGACCCTTCTCATGTCGTAAGATCATAAGTTATACCGCTGAAGCAATATCTTTCATATGAAGAACAACAAATAGAGATTCTAGATCATAGAAAAATAGTTCTACAAAAAAATACCACTCGATTATTTAATTTTTAATGGGGGAACCCAGAATTTGAATAAGCTACTTGGAAACATGAGAGGATATTTTTAGGTATAGATATCATCATCATTTTGCTTCCATGTAATGATTTTAGAGGGATAAATTCAATTTAAGCGGTTATAATGTAACACCCAATTATTTTTTAATGAGAGATTTTCACTAAATATTTTTTATTCTTCAGAATATTTCTTTGCATTAAATCACATGTTTAAAAAAACTGCGAGATGCCCATATTATAAAATTATCATTATTTCACAGATGTTAGGTTAGCAGGAATAATTATAACTATCCAATGAAAAATCAATCTGAATTCATTGGTTATCAATTATTAATAATAAATGTAAATCAATTGGATATTTTTAGTTTTTAGTGAATTACATTTGGTAATAAAATTAATGTGATATATATATTTTATATACATAATAAAATATTTTTTACATTCATCATGTGGATATTTTAGTCTTAGGATATGTATAAAACCTTATTTGATGTATAATTTTTTTAAAGTTGTTTAAATTTACAACAAGGAATGGAAAACCACTTTAAAAATAATATTTTCAAACACTGATGATTTTTATATGAAAACATAAACATTTTTTTGAAGGGTGATATATAAATTTACTTTGGATGTGTTTCTGATATTTTTCTAACAACTTTCATGTTTTATTAAATTGTACAAATATGATAAATTAAAATTGAAATTAAATTTTTATCATTGAAATAATATATATGGTTAAATTAAATTATTTAGGGGTTTAAATATATAAATAGAATATATTTTTAACATATAATATATTATAGGTCATTGAAATTAATTTTACATTAAATCAATATATAAAAACATTTCAATCTTTTTTAATATTTTGTCTCTTAAAACCTGTTTTCTCATTTCAACAATAGGATTATTTTTAAAATAATTACTGTAACTTCTATGATTTTAATTTTAAAAATGGATCCAGTATTTTTAATCAGCTATCCAACTTATGTAAATATCATTATTTTATTATTGTGATAAATGAACAGTAACTTCGATAAATTTTTTTAACAATGTAAATGGGTAAATCCGATAATTAAGGGTAAAAATCTTATTATAAAATAATCCTTGCACTTGTTTTAATATAAATTTATGATTATAATTTTCCCTAAAACATAATTGGGTCAAAATGGTATCCATTAGAACCATCTTGGATGAGATTAGGACATTTAATTTTTTTTATTTAATAAAAAGTGAAATATGTCTCACTCAAACATTAATAATTATTAATTTTTAAATATACGGTTATACAAAAGATAAAATCATTTCTAAATAATCATTTCAAAGATAAATTTTTTTCAATATCATGATAATTTATTTGTAATTATTATTAAATAAATAATTTCCCTAACGACATATACACGGATGAGACAAAAATAAATAAATTAATGACAAATCAATAAAATAGTATTTATTAAAATACTAATAACCATAAAATAATATAACAATTTACCAAACAATAGTGGTCAAGTATATATCACTCATAATCTTCCAAGTGTATACTTATTGACCATTTTGAGACTTATAGAGGACATTATGACACTTATATTATTTTATTTAATGTGAAGATAAAATTTTTAAATTCATTTCTTAAAGAGTATATAATTTTTAATGATGGTTTTTTCCAAATAAACATTCAACTACAAGTATTTTAATTAACTATAGTAAAATTACCATCATTATTTTATATTTTTTATTTTTTAAAAAAATATTTATATTAAATAATTACACAAAATTGAGGTAGTAATTATTTTATTAATAGAGATATAAAATAATTGTTATTAAAAATATTTTAATAAATATAATTTGTGACAATTATTATGTAATTTAATTATATATATTACCATAAATCCATAAGGATATAATAAAATATATCAATCTAGGTTCACTTATTATTTTTATATTTTAAAAATATGTGGAATAAGTAGTGTCAAATTGACAGTAATGATATTTTTTTATAATAAGGTTTTTTTAAGTTATTTAAAAATCATAAAACATTTTAAAAATTATAGATAATTATTATATAGTAAAAAAATTTCTAAAATATTATTTTATTGTCCATTTCACATAAAATATGTAAATATTTCCTCCTTATAATATTTAAATATTTGTTACCCTTTTTAAAAAATAAATATAATAACTAAGTGTTAATTAAAATGATAATTCTTAAATATAAATGAACACTTGTCTAAAATTTAATTTTTTAACATATTGAAACCCTATATAATCCCATATTTTAAATTGGATAATTTTTTTGTTTTTATGTGGGGTTTTATTTTATTGAAAAATTAATATTTTTGAGGATTCCAAAAGTGATCCTCACCTAAATTATAAAAGGGAACATCCTCTATCTACTATTAACATCATTTTGAGAATTCATGATTGACATTTTCCTTCCCATTTCTCTTATAATGTTTCATAGATACATTATATAGGTCTTGGTCTTCTTCAAATTCTAACTCTAGTTCTCTATGACAATTTTTATAGGTGGCACATCAAAGAAGAGGTAATATCATTTATTGATTCTATCAATATTCATTATTTTTCTAATTCACCTCATTAGATGTTTCATTATAAATAAATAAAAATATTATTACTTATGTACTGAGAGGTTAATATTATAATGATATAACCATATTTCACATTCTACCTATCCTATGAAAAATTAAATCACCTCGTGCATGTATGTGCAACTTATAGTCTCCGCACTGTGGTGTAATCCATTTTTCACCACCACCTTACACGGTAGGGTATAATGATGAAATTAATATATATATATATATAATTAATATAAAATTATATTTTTTATTTGATATTATAAACCATACACTGTAATACCATTCCAAAATTATGAGAATGATATCGTCGCTCGTGCATATGCATGGCATACCGTCTCCACGGTGTAATGTGATTCGTTCTACATAATATTTAATAAACCACTATTATATAAATGAATTTAAATAATAAATATGATATATATTATAATAGTACCATACTTTTAATTACATAACAATAACATAAAAATATGAATAAGAACATATTCCACAAAACATGCATAATAATATAATATAGTTAATAACCAAATAACGAGTAACAATGAAATGTTACTAACAAAAAGATGAAAATATAATCATAAGTGTTATAATAAATATGATTATGTATCTATAATAAAACATTAATATTATTTAAATAATTATATATGAGGTTCAGATATATATGAAGCATATCAGTCCTAAAGAAAGGGATATCTTTTGAAATCATGTTTTAATCTAAGATTTTTTATTTGTATGTAATTACATGCATATATTTATCATCCAGGTACATTTTTCCTAAATATGTATTTAAAAATATTCTTTATATCCTTCTATAATTTTTCCCATTTTTGAAATTTTACTAAATAGTATGAATGGAATCTTTTTTCCTTTTCCGTAAGAGGTACATAGAGAATTTTTTTAGAAAAAGCATCTAAAAATGTTTTTTACTGGTACGGTATGAACGAATTGTTACACATTAATAATGCTTTATTTACGTTAATATTACCCTAAAATATTATAAGATTATTTTCACATAAAATGATTTCATACAAAATTGTGTGGCATTTTGGGGAAGAAAAATGTTTTTAAGAAGAAAGGATATTTTCTTTAAGAATTAATTTCAAATGATTTCTCAAAATAATTTTATATCTAAGATTACACTATTTAAATAGGTTTACACTTATAAACCTATTATTAATATGTTTTTATTGGGTGTTATTTTGGAAACTATTTTTATATTAATTATGTTGGGATTATGTTTAGGAGATCCATTTTATTTCATTGTTTATTCTAGGGTGAATTATATTATGTATTTATGGCACAAATATGAATGGATTCATTATGATATGGGTGGGAACTATATCCCCTCCAATTCATTTGGTAATTATTCATATCTCATTATATAAACATGAAACTAATGGAAAATAAATCTAGTTCTATAATATAGGTCTTGAATAAGGTGTGAACTCGGATTAGTAATAGACTTTTTCCTCTATTATGGCCTCGACATTGAGCCTTAACTAATATGAAATTATTTTCTATGCTTATGTGTGTATGCCAAAAAATTTCATGTCTAATGTTTTGACAATTTGGATAACATTTATCTATTATGATTTATCCCATGACATGATATAATGATATTTTATATTCAGGATAATATTGTTAAATGTTATGTTATTTTAATTATGATATTATTGGTATTTTACTTGTTTATCCATACTAAGAATATGAGATCACCCTTTCATATGTTTATTTTAGCTAGGTAATGAAGAAGTTTATTATGTAAGATATTTTAAAAATGAGTATAATTATGAAGAAATAAACAGGAGACAATCATGAGGTTTTATGAACCAGTTTTTTTAAGTTTCCCAGTTTCAAAAGACACTAAACCTATATCCTCCTGATGTGGTTTTTGTTATGTCATGTAATAAATATTCATCAATGTTTATGTAATATATATATTTAAAGTGTGGTTAGTTATATCAGTGATAGATGACAAGCACTTGAAATTTGATGATGAAGGGGAGGTTGTAGTTTCTATTCATGATTTGTTCTTTGTTGATATGGTCAAGATAGTGAATGTGTTACACGCATTAGATTGAACTTATGTTACCATAAGGTCAAAACATAATGGTGGGAAGACCATTTAGGGATTTAGGATTTTTGTGAGTCTTTTTATGGTTTAGAATTCAGAAGGTTGAACCAATGGATTTTCTGTAAATAATTCCTCAGGTTTTGCAAAATTCCAGATTCGTTGTTCATCCAGGAATATTGAAGATATAAAAGATGTGGAAAGAACCATTTTTTGTGGTTTGGTATTAAAATAAGAGAGAATTAGTTTGTTTCGAGATGATTAGCTTGTTATCAAGTTAAGGATGTACATTAGTGACCAAAAAGTTTTTTTCATTCTTTACCTATCCTAGTTTGAAAATATAAATATATAAACATTTATTTTGATAATAGTCTCCCATGAACAATTCAAAAACAAAATTCTATTTGGGTGAGAGTGGATTAGGACATTATTTAATTCCATTTCATCCTTTTTTTTTGAATCTCATATAGGATGGACATGTCAAAAATTTATATCTAATAAGTGGTAAAGAGGTATTGCCTACCAATTTAGATTGTATGAGATAATGATTTTAGGTTCACATATCATTTTTTGAAATCCTAATAGAAACCCATTGGGACTCATATACCATGAGTATGGTGTATCCCCCTTAGAAATATAGAAAATAAAAATGGGTGGTAAAAACATTGTAAGATATGTAGAAGGCATGGTTAATGGATTTTGGGTGCTCATGGGAAGAGCATGTTCTGTTATTGGTGTTCTCATATAACAATAGTTATCAAGACTCCATACATATGTCCTCTTTTGAATAACTACATGGTATTCATTTTCATTCTCCATGTGGGGGGGGGGACAGTCAAGACATCACTGGTTGGGACGAGCCTATCCCAAGAGAAAATAGAGAATATTCAGTTGATATGTACATAGATAGGGATTTCTCAGATTCATCATCAATTTTATGTGGATCATCATCGATTGTGGTTGTCATTCTAGGTGACTAATTATGTATTGTTGATAATCTCTCCAAGGATTGGTAATTATCATTTTTGGAATAATGGAATGTTATCTCCTTGATACATAATCCCTTTTGAGGTACTTGAATGGGTAAATGAGGTGGAATAGCTGTAATCAATTACATCATGGTTCAATTTTGTTCATATATAGATTCTAGTATCACTATTGAAAACATATCATCATAATCTAGACCATGGGATTTGATGGGATCCTTTTTACATAGTACCTCAAGATTTATTTGTACACATACCATAATAGAATTTGGATAGGTAAGAGGCCGTCTAGCATGGTAAAATCATCAGTCTTGTGCTGGTTTAGGGGAAATATAGTTAGATTTAGGAAGAAATATGGTAACAGGATAAGGAAATTGTCAACTAATGGCCTGAAATCTTTTTCAGAAGATCTTTTTCTTTCTAAATTTTTTGGTCAAACAAGATAATGTTGGGGAGATTTTAACACCAAATATTTCATTTATGTAACACTTTAGTTATAATTTTTAAGTTTGTATATTGTTTGAGTGATTCTTGGGATGGTTTGGAATACATTATAAATTTTTTAGGACTCTTAAAAATGTGAAATATTGTTTTATAGTTAGTGGAAACTATGAAACTCCTTCAAGAATCTGTGTATTGTGAAAGACATGCCACTAGGTAGGTGCACTATTTTTACAAATCCTGCATTATCCAAAGTGAAACCATGAAACATATGACAGATGAGTTTTCAGGGTTAGAGCACAGTTTATCTAACCACGTGACCAACCATGTGAGGTTATCTATGAGTTAGAGTATGTAATGTAGTTAGAAAATGGTTTTTAAAACTCTGTGACTAACCTTGCATGATTTAAAATTTAAATCCTAAAAAATTGGCTATGTCTCAAGACTAGCTCCAAACACCACATTTTTCCAAAAAAATTTACCTAGCATTACAATTTTTCCTCCCAATGGATGTGAAGTCATTACCCATTGACCCAGAAGTATTTTGTTCATTTTTATTATTGCGTTTAATCCTCATTCCCTTAGTAAGACTTCATTTCTAGTCATTTATCATAGTTTTTCTCTAATCTAATTCCTTTACTTTTATCAGTTTCTTATATCTAGTATTTTGTGTATAGGTATATGGTTAATGATTCCAATAATGATTTTATATTCCTTTTATGATGATATTTATAGATATCTATTGGGGGTTATTGTAGATTCATTGTGGTTTTATTGGCATTTTATTATCACTATTCATTTCATCCATAATTATTGAGGTGTGTGGATTCCCTCCCATCACCTCTTCTTAGAACATTAATTTTTTGTATAAAAATGTTTTTAATTATGGAAAACGATAGGGGAATTTTTGTGAAATGTCCGATGGTAACCCTCTTTCATGAAAGATGATCAAATTGTGAAAATTCGGTGTTTTGGTGGAATGTGAAAATGGGTAACATGATATTAAATTAATAATTTTAAAATGGTTGTTCAGTTTTGATTCAAAGAAATGTGTTTTAAGTTAAAAAAAACTTTAATGATTTTTTATGAAAATATGGTTTTGGAATGTGGTTGGATTAATTAATGAAGCGTGTGTTGAATGGAATGGATATTAACTGTGAAGTCTCATCATCCAAGGGACAGAGCATCTGTGTGAATTTCAACCATCGATGGTAAACTATGCATATGGGGTGAGTGTGTGGGTGTTTCATTTTGTTACATGGAATTGGTAATGACAAACTCAATATTTTTAAATGGTTAAAATACTCGTTGGGTTACTTTCCTTAGAAAATGGATAGTTTTTGGAAAACAATTTTTGTATTGAATTTTTTTTATGATTCGAGATTAAAAAATTCATCTGTTATATATATGGTTTTTTTAAAATGTTCTAACACGATCTATCATAGTGGTGTTAGTAGTGAAGTTACTTAGGTAAAGTCTAATGAGTTTAATTAATCACCCCTTCTTAGATCTTTGGTTATTTTAGATATTTTTATTATCAGGAAATAAGAAGAGGTTAAGTATCTATCCTCATTAGTGTTGAATCAAGATACATGGGATATATTTTAGTGGTGAATTCTGGAGAATGATTTCAAATTTGGTTTTATGACTTGGATTCTTTGAGTTACTTTGTGTTTCATAACATATTTATCATTCATCATGTATTGATATTTTATTACTGTGTGTTTAGTTGGGTTATTTTATTTCAAAAGGAAAAAATCATCCCTATTAGAATTGAAACCATGAAATTTATTTCTATACATTGGTGTGTTGGGGATTTCTCCTAAGGCCAATTATATTTTATATATTGAATCAATCCAATTAAGAGGCATAAGATGTTACATCTATAATGGTTGTCAATGGAGCCGGGAGGGGGAGCTTCTAATTAGTTTGTGATGATAGAGGAAGGACCTCTATTTTGACCAATAAGAGTATAAGAAGATCCTTAATATTGGCTAGTCAAATAGGCGGAGGAACTTAATATTAGCTATTTGATACATTGGGAGGGACTCCATGTGGATAATGATAGAAATGGAGGACATTTATACTGGATGTTGAAGGAGTGGAAATGGCATCGACGCTGGTTGACCAAATTGTGGGGAAAACATATATAATGTATTTCAAAATTATGGGGTGGCCCATAACATATGTCAATTTCTTAGATGATTGAGAGATTAAACCTGATGTACATTTTAGGTAGCTAGGGTATCGATAAAAATGAGGAAAAAAAGATATTGTTCCCCTATAGTAAGGATAAGGTTGTATGTGGCAGTGGTGGAGGGGGACATGAGTGTTGTAGAAGATGATCCTTATTGGTAATTATATTGGTTCTGACCATAGAAACATCATTTGGGGTCATAACTAGGGTGAATAGGGTGGGAGTAGATTCCATAAACTTTTCGACCTGTGGGAAAATTCTGTTCAGGCACTGATGATGCTTGGTGGGAGCCCTCAATGGTTGTTCCGGGCCTCTAGACTCCACTGGCATGACTCAAACCTTTCCTATATCCTTATATAAGGTGAGTGAGTCTTTACTGAACTTTAGGAGAGTCTCCTGAAGAATTCCATCATCATAATGTGTGGTAATTTTCCCTACAAGGCCCTTGGGGTTGTCAGTGTTGATGAGGAATTGATGCCTCCAGGTCTTGGCGGGCCATATCCCTGGTGAGGATAACCCCATGCACATCTAACCAGCAATAGAGTGTATCTATAGCCATTATATTTATGATTTAAGAGGATGATATGTTTAATGGGTACTCTATTTCAAAATTCAAGGCATAATTCGTGGATGAAGTATAGCTTTCTGGGATCGCTGCATCAAGGTTTCTCTTCCCCTAGTTCCTATGAGTGCCAGGATTCAAGCTTCTTAGAGCATTGGTCTTATATGGAATGTGTAAAAATTGATGAACATAAATATAAGAATATTTATTCTATATTCCCTAATGTCATAAAATCTTCTAAATAGAGAACCATCTATGCTAATGATGTCAGATTCCAAAGATAGCCAAGGCTAACTGCCCCAATTCACCAGTGAGCTTCATGTTGGGACTTAAACATTCTTGACTAGACATAGACAAAAATTTATTGATTTATTGACATGCAAATCTACTAATTTCCATCACACTACTTTTCTCCATATTAATTATAAACGTTTAGATTCATTCCCCATTTTTAGGACATATTCTCTGGGGATGTTGTTTCATCATTTTGCAAGGAGGTGACACATTGTGTTTCAGTTACCTCACATTCACTCTTTACAAATTTTAGATAAATATATCTCATTAATTAGAAAATTATTATCCTTTATCAAAACATGATTATGGTATGTTAGTTTCTTCTAGCATGTATTCCTACATGGATATTTTTTACTAGTTTTAGTCTCCCTCAATGATTTAAGTTATGTCTGTGATACTAATTATCCATGCCATATCATTGTGGACGCAAATTAATTACACTACATCTATCTCAACAGGAAATCAAACATTACATAGGAGAGTTTTCATGTTTTGAAACACTAGGAATGTTTATACATTGATTATATTGGTAACCTATAAATTTTCCACTTTCAAGGCATCTCATTTGAGGAAGGTTAGGTGTAGAACCTAAGGAATCGTGTATCGTTCATGAGAAAATTGATGATATGGGTGAAATTTTTCTATGATTTGTTAAACAAATAATAAAATGTTTAACACATAGGAATGTGTCATGGATTTGGACACATTTTAGAAATCATGTAGTGATAGATCATAAAATCCTATTGTAACAGATAAAGGTTAGATTTTATCTTATTACCGAGACGTGAATATGGTTACTGTCTTATGGGTATAGGTTGGGCATAGGTTAAACATCATGTTGGGATAGGTTGTGTCATCTTGTAGAGACATATAATGTAGGTGCATCCTTGGGATGGAAGTGGTCACGCTGTGATTTACTATTGTTGATAACACCATATTCAAGCCGATCAAGGAGGCAGATAAAAAAACATATTGAGGAATATCATAACAGTGTGTCCCTAAGAGAGAAGATGACATACTTAGGGTTCACAATGATCATAATTACCTTTTGAGGTGGAATAAGGAGGTATTTAATGAGGATGGAGGATGTCACACTGGGGTTAGTTGGTCATGATTTTGTATTGAGGAGAAACAAGGCGGTGGATCATAACACCACATTAAGAAGGATCCTTGAGGTGTGTACCTAGGAGGATAGTTGAAACACCTGGGGTTACCATTGATTTTAATTATCTATTGAGGCTGTTTGGTGAGGGGGACATTAATTCCCTATTAACGTTCACCCCAGAGGTGTGTCCTGTGTTGGTTTACTATAATTCTCTATTGCGGTGGATTAGGAAAGTGGACTAGAACTCTCTATTGGGGTGGATCTTGTATGTGTTTCCTTTGGAAGAATGATGTCACACATGGTTTTATGATTGATTAAAACAAATTATTAATGCAAATTAGTGAGGCTAATCACTAAGAGGGAAGATCTCATACTAGGGGTTAACATTTTTTTAAATCCTTTTTATGGATGACCAAGGAGGTGGATAAGAATTCCCAAATGAGGTGATCCTTGAGGTGTGTAATTTTGAAGGAATATTTGACACTTGGTTTTAACTTGGTCAGGCTTAAACCATAGGGAGGGTCCTACGTACAATGTTTAATAGATTTGGATCAAAACCCACATAATTAGATTCCACAATTTGAAATCATGTGACTCAATAAATCTATGCAGTTTCATGACATAGAAAAACGACCCTCATATAGAAAATGGAGAGACTATGGGGGATTGTCTTGGGATTCAACATGGGAGAATCCAATACTATATCATCTCATAATAATAATACATGGGGTGTTCTGTTTTCCTTACACATGGTAGGAGTTGTCATTCCATACCATGTCAATCATAAAAAAAGACATCATAAGTCTATGATGTGGGATTAGGCTACAGTTTAATGTCATGCGCAGAGGACATAGTTGTGTGTTTTATGATCCCAAGAAAAGTTTATGGAGCTAGGACGTTTTACACCAAGCTAATCAGATTCTATAATGTAGTTTTATTTCATATAATTAGGATAGGAAGCTAGATTGTTTTACATCATCCATATTAGTTGTTGCCTTGTAATTTAAATTCTTATAACCAGGATGCGAGGGATCACATATAAAGGGGGACCCTGTAATTGTGACAATAAGGCCTGGTATAGAGAACCAAAAATAAGAATGATTCACAATTTACCACAATTATTAAACCTCTTGTGAAACAATGACCACCAATCGTGTACGTATTGGTGGGACATAGTGGTGGAACTATCACGGAGGACAGGAAATCCAGAATCACAATATTAGGATCCTTATTTATAAGAGAAATGGAATATAGGGTACCTATTCATTATAGTAGAAGGTATGGTTAAGGTTGCACAAGGGCCACATATAATGTTTTTTAGGGGACCATAAAGTTGATTTCTGAAACTTTTTTTTGATGAAAAAGATGTGTGATCATGGAAGAATATCATAAGGAAAACATATAGACTTAGGAGGAATAGTTAAATTAAAATATTGGAGTTATTCACCAATCAAGGTGGGATGAAGTTGAATTCACGTTTAGGCACCCACCCAGTAGTAGGGGGAGTTACATGAGGATCAATCCACCATAGTCTAATTCTTATTTTGGACTACATGAGGTCTATCGTGAAAATGATCTACCATTGAGGGTTCATGAGCACTGGTCTTTCATGCTATCATGGAAGAGAGGTGTTTAAAAATTACAGAAAAATGCATTGTCTTCCAAAAGTATCCTGAAGTTGTGGAGGACTTCTATTTATATCTGAGATCTTCATTTATCGGTGTATATCTATTCGGGCACAAAAAAAGTTTCACACATTTATAACCATATCCAATGGGGATCATATGTAAAATAGTATATATTTAGATATCATTTTATACAAATCTGGATGGTTGCATTGTTGGGTTGATTACAATGATCATATCATACACCCAAATCATTTTTCTTTCATTTGATGGTCATGGAAATGACATCGAACTCCTGGGAATCCACACAAAATATTATCAACATCGGCCAACAAGTATTTCGTGTTATAAATCATATGATTGAACATAAGCATATAAAACTGTGCCCAACTAGCTCGTTATCACTAATGTGATGTTTTGTGGGAGGCCACATAACTAGTTCATCAAAAACTCACTATTTGTGGTTCAATGTAAAACTTTGGTGCCATAAACAATGCTATATTATATTATTGATATGAGGGGAACATGATTAATTGATAAGACTATAATGTTATGCAAGTGATGAATCATGAATTATCAATATTACCTCAAAAATTATAATTATTTTGTTGTTTTTGTGTCCTTGTATTACTTCTAAACTACACTCAAAAAGAGTTATGCTTACTGAGTAGTGAACCTTGAAAATACATATGTTCATGTGGCTGTTTTTGTTTATATTTTTACATTAGTGTCATTTCTCTCTAAATGGAGGAAAAAGTTGATTCTTATATAATATTATTCAAAAGCCAAAGATCAATTATTAATCCATCCCCATCTTAATGACTATATAGATTATGATTATCCCTTTCAAATGGAATCAAATATGCAATTGCATTAATAGATTAGTAATAAATCCTGATGAAAAGGAAAGTAGCCATGGATTTCCAAAATATTATTAACAGTTTGGGGTATCATATCCTCAATAGAACGAATAATCACATCCTAAATGATCAAATGTTACATTATCCTATATGTATTGTCTATGATTTTCATGAATATTCTACAATTGGGTTTCCTCAACCAGTAGAGGGTTCTCCTTTTACAGAAAATATTTTGAAAATTCTTTGTAAATATGGGAAAACTAGAAAATTTATACTTTCATCCATATATAAATGAGAATTATTGAGGGTTAAAGGGAAATAAATAGGTAATGGCAAGTGGGATATGTTGAAAAAAAATAATTAATTTCAAAAATAAAAAATAAATAATGTAAAGATAATGTTCTCAAGATATAATTATGGAGACCCTATAAAGGGTTAAATTTAATATAATTACAACTTCTATATAATATTAAATGTTATTATAAGCACCATTATTTTTCTCTATTGGAATTTTATAGATTATTTTATTTTGTAAGTGATAATAAGAAAAAATAATGATATATTTGATTCAAATGTATTATATTTATTAGATAGAGATCTTGTAAATATATCACTATATGAAATTCATAAAATTTTCATCGCATAAAATATGAAAATAGAAATGATTATTATGAAAAAAATTAAAAACTGATATGGAAATTTATATCAATGATTCTACAAAAATTATGTCTATTGATGTATCAAAGGAAGAATTCATTGAATCTAACACCAATTATGAGGTTATTAAAAATATATATAAATTCATGTCTTTATATTATAGAGAGGTGAAAAAATGAACATTGAGGTACAATATAAAATTATCATTGAACTACATTGGCTAATGATTCATTGAGGATTGTGCTGAAAATTGGACACATTTCAAAGTATAGTAAAATAGTGAGAAAAATTATAAAAAAACTAAATAAGATCATTGAAATTTAATAATAAAAAAATTCATATAAAATAAAATAGATAATAAGATATCCAAATAAAAAAACAATGGATATCAGGACAAGTGTGTGGAAGGTGATGATAGTTGAGTGGAATATAAAATTTCCAATGATATTACCATGGAAAATTGACATATTGAAAAAGTGAATGATGTGAAATTTTGTAGTGATGACTATATTACTTATTATTTATAATATGAGAAGACTTATATAATTTTTATAGTTATAATAGACTTAAGAAAATGTCTCTCAATTATTTGTTAAATAAATGATCAAATATGTAGTAGATGAAATAAGATTTTTCCGAAAACAATAAAGAATATGTTCATCATGAAAAATCAATTTTCTAATGAAGATTAATGGTCTAAAAAGGTTTTGTGATAAAGATAAGAACCAAATATTTATTTTTAAATATCTATAAAGGATTTTATCTCATTTAAAAAAAATTATTAAATATATGATAGGAGTAAAGAACAAAAAATGTTCAGTTTCAAAATTTGTTTAATTATTAAATTAGTGTAAAACATAGAAGGAATAATTAAATTCATCATTAGGAGATAAAACCTAGTTCAAGATTCACATAATAACAATAATGTGAAGAATGTATTTTATGTAAAGAAAGAGTAAAAATTTTATGAAATTCATAGAGACTGAATTAATGATAAAAAAGATGTTATAACTGTAGACTATGTAAAGGATGCAAAGAAATAAAAAAAAATTGATGAAGTTCGTATCAACATGCTGGAAAAAGCAGTGGTTTACAATAATGCGACAAGGTGGATGAGGAGAAATAATATGGATAGTGTATTCATTATTCTAAATGACATGTAAGTTAATAAATAATATACTATTTATATGTATATTTATTGTATTTTGGAAGAATAAATAATATGGAAAAATATTTAGGTTTAATCAATAATATTTTGATGTATCTTGATGAAACTAGATGCATTGTTTTAGCGGATGTTATCCCACTCAAATAAGGATAATTGAAAAAAAACATACTAAAAACCAATTTCAATTTATTGAATATTTTTTTTGAAACATGTGATCATCTTAAAAATCATTAAAAAAAATACTTACTATTTTTCCATGATCACATATATTATATAAAAAATATTAAAATCCAAAAGATAAGGAAGAAAGGGTCATGGATAAATCCATTGTTTTTTAAACTAGTCGCAAAACTAGAATTGGAGAATGATCCTAGATATTTGAATTTTGGTTTTTCAAACATATGACATGTGATTTAAATTTAATTATAAATATGATATATTATAAAGAAGATACAAAAAACAATGGAGTTATGATTCCCTAAAATGTAACAGAATTATATTTTCTATCATTAGAAACTAAATGTTAAAATCCAAAATGGAATTATTTTTGGATATGATAAAACACATCGAGTATACTGTTTCACTTAACTTTGATGGTGTAGAATAAAATTTCTTTATAAAGGATGTGTTTTTTTAAAAAAAATTACTAAATATGAGAAAGTCATAATTGGAGGGAAACAAATCAAGTGAACTTGGTTCATTTTGGAGATGTATAAAGATCGTGCTATCAGATCTGGATGAATTAAAATCAGTTATGGTATAAGAGTCATGGATATTTTCCCCAAAAGTATATGAGAAATAGAATAAATAGATAAATTATTTAGGATATTCATAACCCAATAAGAATAAAATGTTTGTGTTATATCATATTTATGAAAGTTAATATTACAAACTAAATAAATAATAAATATGATATACATTTATCATGTCTATTAGAGCATATATATTTTGAAAAATATTGGCCCATGATAAATAAATCAATAAAGAAAGATAATGACATTATTTACATTAATCATGATTTTACTAAAAATATATTTATTATATTTTTGGAATATAATTCATAGGAACTAAATTTTTTTGTGAGATTCTAGATAATTTCTTAAATGTAATGATATTATTATATAAAGAATATTAAAAATGATAATGAAATAAAATTGGAAATTTTTTAAAATTAGATATTATTTTGGAATGTGTGGAATTCATGTATAATTTATTGAGCAATACAAAACACAACATAATTTTTTTACTGAAAGATGAAAAACAAGATCAGTTGAGATGACTAAATCTCTGTTTAATTAGGATGATACTTCATTATATTTTGGGTTTAATCTATTTGAGTAGCCATTAAAATTAAATATAGTTGTTTTATTGGCTACACCTTGATATGAATCCTTTAGAGATGTTTTTCAAAAAAGTCTGAAAGTTTTAATAAATTGATATGATGGGTAGTCCACATGTTATCAAAGTCAATAGTTACAATCGTTTGAAGATTGATAGAAGTGTTGTTGGTGGAATATTTTTTAGATATCATCTAAATGGAAGAGGACATATGTGATATAAGAAATTAAAATGTAATATACCTTACTCATCTCTTCCAAAAGTGATGGAACATATATATAGAATGTTTTCACAAACATATATATATATATATATAAAAATTTGATGATGATGATTTTAATATTCAAAATAATAATTATTATTTTTAGAGAAGTAATGATGTGTATTTTATTTAATTTTGAGATTTTGACTTAAATATTTCAAATTATAAAGTAAAATGTCATCTATATCAACCTAGTCTAAGAAAATAGGAATATGACCAAAATATAATTGGTGGTAAAGGGAAATAAGGTCAAGATAAAAGAAAATCATGGTTAGTATAACATAAGGATTTGAATTATGATATTGATATTATAGATGTAAAATAATATTTATAGGATCAAGCATGGATATATTTCAAGAACAAAGAGTTGGATTAGATTTAGAATATAAAGACATGAGAACATATACCCAAACTAGTAAATAATAATGCGAATGGGATAAAATGGGTTTTAAAAAAAATAATAAATAAGGTAATGTAATAAAAAACAGAATGACAAGTTAGTAATGGTTTCTCATAGTTTGAAGGGAGTTATTCTAAAGATTCATTTTCTCTAGTAGTAAGAATTTAAACTAGAATAATTGTTCTTATTATTTTTTAGAAATTATATATAGGATATTCTATATGGATTCCATGTTAGGTTCTCTTAATAGAGATCTCATTGAAGAAGCTTATATTGAACAACCATCTGTATATTTTATTACCCAAAATAAATTTTATATCTATAAATTTAAAAAATAATTTATTTGTGTAAATGAAATTTTCACAATCATGGTATTCTAAATTGGATAAATTTATATAGTATATGGATTTTAATAATAGATGAGTTGATCACAACCTCTGCAAAAATAAAATCATGAGGTTTCCCTCTTTATTGTTGTATATGTTTATGATATCATATTCATATAGAATTTTAAAGGAATGTGTGAATGGTTTTATTAGAATATTTAAAAATTATTTAAAATCTATATTCTATTATAATTTAAATTGTTTTTTGATTAATAATATATAAAATGATGAAGTAAATTTACAATTTTAAGATATGTATACAATTTATCTTTTGAAGAAATATGACATGGACAATTCGATTTTTCCCCACACCCATTTAAATTGGCTTAATGATTTATAATGTCGATTTTAATCCTATAATATATAATGAAATATATTTCAGATATTGTGTATTTTTTTACTCTAAATGATTCATATAAAATTGATCCAAATAAATCTTATCATATGGATGTAAAAATATTTCTTAGATATTTCAATAGACTAATAGTTTTTGGATCAAAACATGTCATTAACTAAAATACTAATATGTTTTTGTAATGATGTCTACTGGGAAGGTTGTTTTTAGTCATAAAATAAACATCTCATATAACATTGTTTCCAAGAGAAATATGTGTATGTTGGAATACAAAGAATGAAAATACAATTACCCAAATCACTGTATAAGATGATAATTATAATTCAACTCATGTTGTAACACAATTATAGTGGATGAAGACATAGATGGATGGTTAGTTGGTTGTTGTGAAATTGAACCTTTTATTTTGTCGTGATAATAAAAACTCCACAAATATCACTAATAATACATCATAACATTCACATTATAAGCACATCGATATTATATATCACTTCATGGAAGAGCATCTTAGCATAAATGAACTAAATATAGAGTTTTTTCCTACACTATTGATGGTTACTAATTTATTTACTAAAAAATATTCAAAGTAAAGAAATTATAAGTGGAGGTTGATATTGGGTGTTTTATGTCCCTTTCTTAAAGGATAATATATGTGATTTTTATCCAACCTTATAACTTATCAATGGGTAGTTTTGTGAATGTTGTAGAAAATTTTGAATATAAATCTATCTATTGGTATGTGATTTAACATTAAAGAAATAGAATGTATTTAGAGAGAATTTTTTAAAGGGATAAAGTGTTATTCCAACAAATTTGAATTATTTAATAATTTTTTTGATGTTAATAAATAATGTTGTATTTTTTGGATGATGTTTAGTTTTTATAGAATATGTCATAGAGTATCTTAATAAATGATTCTTAATCACTGCATTATAGAAAAAATGATATTATTGTTCAATGAATCTTTTTTCATACATTATGTTTGATCATGTAGGATTACAATTAGTGTATTTTTGATCTATTGATTGAGTTATAATGTTCTAGCGATTAATGATCTTTAGTTTACAATATAATTAATATAGAAATATTATTTAGGTGAAGAGTTTGTGAGGTGTCACAATGTTATGATGAAAATTATCGATATGAATGAATGATTTGTAATTTTTTTTCATTTATTATCAATCATAAATGAAATAATTTTATTGAGAACTACTGATACAGGTCAACTAATTGAGTCCAATGGATCTAGGATATCGTAAAGAGTCTAGAGGATGGAGTACTTCGATATCAAGTCCTCAGAATAAAATATTTCACTGAGTGTTTATACATTTATCCTCAAAATATCCCTATGATAGATTTGTAATATAATAAAAATATTATGACACTATTTCAGATACACTATGTTTGATACATCAGAAATAGATTCCAGAATATAGTTTATTTCTAATAAAGTATAAAGTTGTGTTTATTTGTGTTTACCCTACTGATGTTGTTAATAAAATGTGACAATTCGATGTTTGGGGTTTATGAAGATATATGGAGATACAATGTAACAAATTATATTTTTGAATACCAATATAATGTCACTTAGCCAAAGGATGTTTGAAGAATTACTAAATAGAGGTAATCAAAAAATATCACCAGACGAATTTAATCATGCAGAAGTCTTCAAATTAATCCAATAAAGTCTACCAGATGTACTATTATAAATATATATTTTATAATTTATGGGAAATAATAATGTTTATAAGATTATTATTTAGAGAAAAGGTTGTTATTCCATCAAATGATTGTTTTCAATGTCATCTGAATGATGATCCATAATGGAGTTCATTTGAAGTATGATTAAATAAAAGTTCATTTAAAAGAAAGTTGTTTTGGAAGATCGGGACGAATGGGTGGTCAATGGAGGTCTAATTTTTAAACAATTAAATAATGTAGAGCTTTCCCATGGGGTTTTATTTTTTTGGAGAAGAACGTATTAATACATTATGACATATCAGTCAGTGGAAGAGTAAGGAAAAGGATTCCCAGAGTGAATAAATAATATCATTGTAATGGAACACTGGATGATGTATTATCATTAAAAGATTCTTTTTTTGATTTTTAAAATTAAAATCTTATTAACCATTATGATGTTTTTGTACATTATTTAAATGTGATAATGTTGAGATGAAAATTTAATTCTATAATGCTCAAACAATGGTGTTATTGAATCATGATTAGAGTTATGGAAAATTTCTATGATGTTCAATTTGAGATTTCCATTGGTTTAAAGTATGGAATTGGCTTCATGATTTAAATAAAGTTAGTATAATGAATGTTGACTAGTATTTTTTTAGAAACATTAATGGGTGGAAAATGAATAATGATATATGTTGGAGGCTTAATGATTAAGTGGGATATTAAAATTTAATGTTCATGAGTATCCATATGATTTTAGTGATTTGATTCTTATATAAAGGGAGGAAAGTGTGATAAAGTAGGAAGTTGTTTTTGTTTATTTTTGACGAAGTATTGAATAAGTGAAGAGTCACAGTAACAAAAAACTATATTTGGTCAAATCAAAAATGAAGAATATTATTAATACTAATCAGGTGAATTTTTTGAAGATGTGATAGGAAAAATTGAGTCAATATGAAAATAGGTCTTTAAACTAAGTATAACAAACAGAGGGAACTATTGAAGGAAGTTATCAGATGAAAAAATTAAAACAAATGTATAAAAATATGTTCTTTCTAAATATATTGTAATAATATAAATAATTTAAAACAAGAACATGGTGAATGGAATATGTGATGTAAGAATCACAATAAAAACCTCAAAACATTTTTTTTCATGTTTTTTAATATTTCAAAAAATCCTTATTATTTAATATTTTTGGTGTAAGGATCACATCCACTATCATAGGGACTATATTTCTATTCAACTGATGGATAATCTGTACATCCTCTATACATAATTAAAATTTTCTAATGTTTTTTTGGTCCTGGATTACTTCAAAACCATTCCATGAACAAACAACTCTTATTGAGTATTGATCCTTATAAATACATTTTTTTGGTAGAGAATTATAATTCAATTATTGAAGATTCATTTCTCACTATATAATGGGGAAGGTTGATTCAGAATACTGAAATCATAAAAAGTGGATTTCATTGATTCACCCTCACTTCCTCTTAGTGGTCCCTTTGATTTTGTTTGGTCCTTTATGGTGAAATCAATCCCAGTTCTTGACCCCATCCGTCACAAGGATAGAAGAGTATTCCTATTTCAAAAGTGATGGAAATTGGTTTTTTGCTTATGAACGGATTAAAATTTAGAATATATCACCATTATGAAATAATAATAAATAAATTGGTGGAATTAAATGAGTTAACATCTAATTGAGGAAAACATTACAAAACACTAAAACAAGATATATACCTTATATATGAATAAAGTAATAGTGTAAACAAACATACATTATCCAAAGAATAAAATATAATGGTACAAAGTAAAAAAAATTCAACCAAATTGAAATTCCCAACAGGATTCAGTGAGCCAACCATGACCTCTCTCCAACCAAATATCTCACTTGAAGGATCAAATGATGTGAATATGAATATAATAAATTTAGGACAATAAAATAAGAGTTTTTTTAAATAGGCCTGTAGACCACCAAAACCATGTTAACATATATCGACACTTTCATATTCAATAAAAAAATAAAGTATTAATTTATTGTAAAAAACAAACATTTATCATATGTATTTACAAAAAACCAAAATATATGAATAGAATGGTAAAAATTAGTTTCACCATGATTTTAATTAAATGATAATATGAGAATTTAGAATGATTTCCCTTATCTAATACCTCTTAACCAAATCAAAATTTCAAACTCACACTTTTCATACCACTTCATGAATAAAACATTTTGAAATACACATTAATAAAGACAAAAGAGGTTATAAATTTTCCATGATTTTACATGTTATATATGAAAATAAAATCTTGAAAATAAGCACATTATCAGAAATTATTTTTTTTAAACCCATTCATGGTCGATTTTTTAAAATTATCCTTAAAATATTATCCATTAAAACCACTTTATATCCTTTCTCAAGTCATTTAAAATTCATCATATGAAAAGACAGAATAAATTGACAATTCTGGAATGACTATGTCAAGTCATAAGAAAAAGGTAAATAAACGAAAAATATATATATGATACATTAAATAAACCATTAAATATATCCTCAATTAAATATTGAGGGTGTGTAAACAATAGTTAACCAATAAATGATCATTGTTTTATGGAAATCTATTGTAGTCTATTTTAATTAAAATATCTGAATTGGAGACATGGATAGTAGGCCAATTCTACAGAACCATTCAACATTCCATTATGTCTTGTATAATCACGCCAGAATGAATTTCCACTACACTCTATTTTTAATTAGATAAAGGATGATAAATTATCTGAAAACCCATTTTTTAAAGTAAAAAATAAGAGTACAACCCAAGAACACCTTCTTCTATAAAGAAAAATAATTTTTTCTAGAACTAGGGAAAATTATTCTTCTAGTGTAAGAATCTTAGCGTAATAGTAAAATTATTCATAGTAATACAATTATCTCTAAAATTGATTTTATATACACAAGTCATCTACGATATACCCAGGAATCTCATAAAATTTCATAAAGGTGTGAGAATAAATAATTATCTCATACATAAAATATAAGGAATTGGAAAATACACAAAATTCACCACAAACACCCTATTACATAACATACCCATAAAACTGAAACATAAGTAGATTATATAACTTATCAAATAATATACATCCCATAAAGGGAAAAAAATACATCATAGAATACATGAATCATAAGTGGATCAAGAGGGTCTCCCATAATTTTAAAAAAAACTCATTATTTATAAAATTCCAAACATTCATTCAGTTTTAAAAACACACTTGGAATGAAAAACCATTTAACTATTTTTAAAAACCATCTCAATATACTCATCAATTTTTTTTATCAAGTCACCATTAAAAATAATGTTGGACACTCAAGATTTCCCTTTTAATACTTATTTTAAAAACATTAAAATCCAAAAATTAGTTTCAAAATAAAAAGGAAATGTCATAACACCACATTAAAATAAAACCACCCAATTCGATTATTTTAATTTTTTAAAAAACAAAAAAAGTTTATTTAAAAATTAACAATATATTTCAAAAATTATTTAAATATATTACACAATAGGTAACACACACCATTAAAATTGAGCATCACATGAAAAATAATTTAAAAATATCCAAAAGATAATTTTTTTAAAGTCAATTAATAAACTAACTCATTCAAAAAACTTAACATGGTTCACACCAATATATTTAGTACCAAAATATTTTTTTAATTTCATTTACGAATTTTTTCAAATAGTTTTCATGGAATAAAATTCCATTCCATGATATTCATAAATTTTGAATGGTCCACTTTTTCCTCATATACAATCATAATATCATTAAATTAATATGAAAATACCTTAAAAATAACATGTATTTATTGAAAATAATATAAAGGGACAACAATAAAACATCAATGTTTGTTCAAAAATGAAGAAGAAGTAAGTTGTAACCACCACCTATTTTGTCAATATATTTATTTTAAAAAATATCAAATTAGGGGTTAAGTGAGAACCATAATATAATAACACCATTACGGACCATTCAAATAGTCAACACCAAATTTAACAAAAACCCACAAAAATCAAAATAACCCCATAAGAGATCATATAACTATTCATTTGGAGTTCAACCATATTTTATGGTTTATCCAAAACAAAAAAAATATTTTATTATATTTTAATTTGAGAATTGAATCTTATGTATATCATATAAATAAATAAATATTATTATGTGATCATTACAACCAGGCCATTTAATTTGATGTTTGAAATTTATTAACTACATTAGGAAATATATAATTGGTCAAATATTTGTAAAAATAGTAATTAATTAATATTTATGAATGATATAAATGAAATTTATATATTATATATTTATCTAAATATATTGATATTATTACATTAGGATTTATTATCATAATAAAATAATAAATTCAATTTTATAGATAAAGAGGAAATATTTTTATATTGTGAGTTTTAATTTCTTCTAATGGTGATGTTATTTTCAAAATAAATTTATAAACATCTATATATTATATTGAAGAAAATGAGCATTATTTTTTAATGATTTATGTAAAAATTATCTTAGGATAAATTTTTTGTAATTTAATAAAATATTTATTCTATAGTGAAGAGTAGAAAATATTGATTTTATAAGTGTCTATTTCGTTATATTAAAAGTATATTTACGACGTCAATTTCATATCAATGTAACAGAAATAATTTTTAACTATAAATAATCTAATGTAGTTTAATTTAATCATTATTATATATTATTTTGGTATAATTAAATATATGAGTTTAAAAATTCGTATTTAAATATAACAAATTTTCATTGATTTTTTAGGGATAAATTATAAATAAAATTATGAAATGTTTGTTTATTGAAAACTGAAAAATTTATATCATACATGGAATAAAAATTTTCATATTTATTAAATATTGCACTATTATTTTTGACCTATATGAATATAAATCTTGGTAATATTTGTTACCATAGTAAAAGATAAATTGGGTATCATATACAAAAAATAAAATTATATGAAATCTAAATATACTCCAAAATTTTCCCAAATATTATTTTATGATTTATATTTTATTATTGAAACATGAGGTTTTAATTTGAGTTATTTAATGAACTCTTATCCATGAAAAATTATATTATTACTATTTAATATATAGAAAATCAAAAAATAGAACATTCATATTTTTAATAAATCTATTATTTGTAAAATGATTTTTTTAGAATATATATTAAATTATAAATATTATTTTTCATGATATAATATGTTTCTATATCATGTTATTTTAATTTTATTTATAATGATAAATTAATAACCCTAAATATTTATTCAATCATGTTGTAATAATTATTTTATAGATGAAATAATAAAATAAATTATGATTATAATAAAAAATTAAATTTAATATAATTTTGTATAATTGAGTTAATTTTTTGAAATATATATGTCAAAAAATTATTATGGTGAATTTTTTGGGATTTTTCTGAAATAGTTTAATTTTTTACGAATACTGATATATGGTGATTTACGGTACTTAAAATTATCTGTAAATAAATGAATTATTATGTTTTTGTTGAGTTATTGATGATTTAATTTCCCATTTTATCTGACTAACATTCTATTGGTACTGTATTTTTTCTTAATAATCAATATTATTGATAGAATTGAGAAAAAATAATAAACAAATGAATAAAATAATCAAAAAAATACCATCTCATCTCTAGTAAATACCATCCCTCACAACCAATTTTCCTCACACATTATATGCCATGTATATTTCTTTTATTATGCCAAATTCCTCTCCCAAAACCCTTTACAACATTTTAGTCTTTTTGGTATCACCCAATGACCATTTCCAAGCACCTTAAGAAGGTTTCACGGAGACGAAACTCAATAGGTAAAACCACCCCTCATTCATTTTTAATTTCTTTTCATTCCATATACTTCATTAGCCTACCCAATTAAAAGAAAAACGATATCTTTTGTATGATATAGAAACTATAATTTAATAATTTTAGTGGAATTTACATCATTAATCTTCTTATCTTATTCTTTTATTCTAAAAATAAAAACATTGTCCATAAAGTGCCAATTCACCGCCTTTATGGACGATGAGTCTTTATTTTCATTACCTCCTTAATGTATATTAATAAATCAATTTTCAAGGTTAAATAATATTTTAATATACATATTATGAACTATACCATTTTATAGAACCAATATATGTACATAATGTTAAATAAAATTACAGAAGTTTATGGTAGCCCTACAAATGGAAAAAATAAATCAAGATATATTCATAAAAATTTTGTCTAATGAATCATCAAAATACCATATACAATATGATATATGTTCTCCATTTGGAATTCAATAGGTTTATTAATATCATTCTATTCCACTTATTATGTTTTTAATTTATTTGATAAGAACTATCACAAGTATGCATAAGGAAATTGACCATAATAACATGAAATGAGTGCTCCCAGAACTATGAAATTAGACATTATATCAAATAAAAATTAAATAAATTAACATCATAAAATTATAGTATATTTATTAAATTTTGAATAGGTTAGATACTATGAAATTAATTAATCTAATTTTATTATATAAGGCATTAAGTACAGGTACAGAGCGCTTTTAGACATAAAGTAAGGGTTTTCTCATCTCACATGTATTTAAATTATATATGTTGTATTCACCACTTATTTATTAGGTTATGTATATTTATAAATCCCATTGATAAATAATATTATTAATATAAGAATATTCCTTTTATTAAATGTTTCATTTGATGATCATAAATTTTATGGGGAATACGGTTCTACTATATCATATTAGTAAGGGAATTCATAACACAATAACCATACTTTAGGTTAATCATCTACAACATTGATTTTGTCATAATGTGATTATTTTCTAAAATTATTTTTTAATATCCTTTGTTTTATATATACTTGTTTTATGGCGATTTACCTAAAATACATATAATCATTTAATTTGTTTAATCTTTTCACTTTCATTTAAAAACTTTTTAAAATAGTAACTTTCAAATTTTTAATAAAATGTTTTATAAAAAATATTGTCTGGAGATGAATTTTGTATATTTTTTAATCCTTAAATTTTTTAGAAATATTTTAAAATTGTAAATATTTTTGTTACAATATTTTTTTTAAAACTTTCAAATAAATGATTCCAATGTAAAATGAGGTTATTTTCTATATAAAAATTTAATGTTTTTATTAGAGTATTTTCATCTAACTAAACACACAATCTTTTACTATATTATTAATATATTTTGATTAATTATGAAACTATGCACCATATTTTATTTAATTATTTATGATTATTTTTACTTGGGATTTAAATTCATGATACCATTAGCTATATTACTCTTGATAGTTTATAATTATTTTTTCTAATTGGGGAAATTTATTACATGTCATAAGATAGTTTAATTATTAAGAAATATTTCAATTATGTGTTATCTATTTCGAAAGAGGAAATCATTTGATATAGTCAGTGTCTAGTAGGGACGTTTATTTCCCCTCAAGGAATCAGTATGTCTCATGAGACAAACTAGAACATGTTTTTCCTATACCTTACCAATTCATATAGACTTATTTATTGTCTCCATGATGGTATGATTATGATTTACTGCATTACACATTCACCCATTATGATATTTTTTTTCTATAATCCCTGAGATTATTTAAATTATAGAATATCCATTGTAATTTTTCATTCTCATGTGATTATTTATAACGAATTATTTGATCATCTTTTACTCATGCCATACTATTCTCAATATTATGTTTTTAATGGAATTTGTTTTTAGTTATTCACCTTTTTTATTGTATATGATTATTTGTTATATATTATATTGTTTCTTTACCCTTAATTAGTGTATGATCTAAACCCTTTCTTATTTTTTCTTTTTATGTATGATTCCATGATTTATATTATGATTAATATACATGGATTATCTAGGATAATAAGGGTGTCCGCGTTGGAGTTACTATGTTTTGATTAATTTGATGTTTTAATGTATGAATTATGTTAGTTTATAATTTACCAAATATATGAAACTATTCGGTTCTTCAGGATAAGATTTCATTATATAATATTCCAATTTAATAATGTGTAGAACTATATCAAGGCTAATTAGGTCAGGGTCCTTACAAATGGTATTAGAGGAATATTTTGTAGAAGTGTTGGAAACTAAATTTAAGAAGACATAGACAATAGAAATTAACCATATGATTGAATCAGATAAAAAGTATATATGAACATTGAAAATAATCGAGGTTTATTATTATGATATTAGATATGCATGATATTTTCAATTTTTATCAATTATTTCACTTGGTTTGGGATTATACATAATTCCATGAACTAATATAATGAATCCCATCATTAAGAAATGATTTCTAGAAGGCGTATTGATAACCTCATGACGGAACATGATCCAAAGAGAAAGAAGGATCATATATATTTCTGTTATATTTCATTATTTTGAAGGGAACAAGTCTCTATGAAATTTTTATCATCTGAGGAAGTAATATATTATATTAATGATACAATGAAATAATTCTATCAGTATTGTAGCTTTGGGGGGTAGAACAAGAACATGAATACATCTAAAGAATAATATTGATAAAGTAATTAATAAGAATAATTACTTTTCCAAATGTGATAATTGTGGAAAGAAACACATATGTACGTTCATAAATGTAACAACAGTCTGCATAAAATATGTGGGAAAATTCTACCATTATATTGATTGAATGGTTTTGAAAAAAGTTTTCCAATGATTAATGATTCAACAATAAGGATACTGGACAATACAAATATCAAATTCTTGAGAATCAAAAAAATATTCTCCAAAAGTGGTTAATGGATCATGTTCAACCTTATGATACTACCACAGATTATAATGAATGATTAATACACATATTTTTTGTATTCTTGAATAATTATATTTATGTATTTTATCAATAGTTATATACCTAAAATAATTGTGAGATATATCTGTATTGGATGAATTATTTATTATTTAAGCAATTAGAAGTATGTGATGAATATCACCATTTACCAAGAATTGTGATTTTATGTACATTGTTTTTTTTTTGAGAAACACATGATTTTGGAATTAATAACCCTAATTAGGCACCTAAATTTGAGATAATAATTATCTAGGGATGTTAAAGGTATAATATTAGTGAACATGATGTTTTTTTTCATTGGTACCATTAATGGGTTTACCATGTTATTGGAATTATGGAATATATTTCACCACTTCAGAATTTATTTTTTGAATATTGCATGTTTCATGAAGGATTTAAGGTGATCAATTTATTTATATAATTGGTATGTGAGATTAATAGTTACGTGATTTTTCTAAGGAATCAAATGATTAGTTTATTTTTATAAATTTATTGAACATCCTTCTAATTTTTTTGCCTTTGAATTTGGATAGAAATATTTTGGATGAGTCTTAATAGTAATTACATATGAAATTTATGAAGTTTAATATTGAAATTATTGTTTAGTATCAATTTATTATTTATTATTTTAGATATCATTTTGTAACGATTTCAATTTCATGAATAATTTAAATATTGATGGGATAAATTGAGGATATTATGATTCATTAATGTATTTCAGTCATAAAAAAATCATCATTAAAATTATTATTTTATTTTACGAAATAATGTGGATATAAATCAAATCACAACTCAATGATGAGATTATGCATACTACATGTGAATAAGTCATCTAAATTTATTTTCTCATGTTTTTTTATATGCTAATAGAACCCATAAAATTTTGGAAACTTATTTTGGAACACAAATTTTACCTATTTAATTTTTGAATTAAGAAATAAATTCTATTTAAACTAATAAGAAATTTATTTTTTATGATGGTAGTCATTTTAACATCCATGTTCTCTATTACTCTCAATCAAATCATGATAGTTATATTACTATTACATGTACATATGTTCATATATATTATCTTATTTTGGAATCCTAGTATAGTGGTTACCTATGTATTTTAATTTAACACTTTTTATAGGATGTTTTTGAACCCATTTTGTGATTTGGGTTTTCCAATAAGAAATTTTCATGTATAAAAATTTAATTATTTAATGTAAATTTTAAATTTTGAGGACATAATTTATAAAAAATGTGGAGAATGGAAGACCATAAGATTTTATTTTTTGTATCTATTTAAATTTAATATATTCAATATCATACATACAATAAAATATTAATATGTTATCATTAAAATTTATCCATTAAAATGGCAGGAATTAATATTATTAACCACAATATGAAATATATTATTCACCAAATAATTGTTAATGTATTTATTAATAAATATTTTTGAATTATTCTAATAAAATTTATTTATTTTATATTCAACAATTTTTTACATTCATATAAATGATTTTATAGGATATATATAAGAAAAAATTTAATTTTATGCATAGAAGACTTTATTTTTTAAAGGGATTTTTACTCCCTTTTAATGGAATTGTTTTTTATATAATTTCTAAAATTTTTGTAAATTATATTTAAGAAAAATTTCTTCATTTTTAAAATATTAATATCTAAATTATCTTAGGATGAATTATTTTTTATTTTTAAGAAAATAATTTTTTCTAGTGAATAATGAATATAATTATTTTTATAAAATTAACGATTTATTTATATTAAAAATATATTTATAGTTTGAACATGATCCCAATGTATCTTAAATAATATTTAGCTATAAATATTATTATTTATTTAAATTTAATCATTATTATAACTTATTTTTCTATAAGTACATTTTTGTTCCGAAAAATACATTTTTCAATGAAATAGTATTTCATTATATTTAATTATATTAATTTAAATTTATATTATGAAACTATATGATTTGAATATTTAATTTTCATCATAAAATGTATTCATAATGTCAAATTATTTTAAATATGTCTCTTTTGACCAATATGAATAGTAACCTTGATATTATTTTGTTACCATGATAAATATTAAATTATGTAATTTAAGTTAAAAATAAAATGACAAGAACAATAAAATTACCTTAAAAAATTCACTAGTGTTTTATCATGATTTATATTCTACCATTATCACAAAATTTTATAATATGTGTAATTTAATATAAACATATCCTTGAAAATGTTTTTAATATAATTTAAATTAAAAAAATCACAAAAAAACACATCAGTATTTTGAAGGAATATATTATTTTTAATATAACTAAATTTAGTAGATATATTAAAATATTGTTATTATTTTTAAAAATGAAACAATTATCTAAATCATTGTATTTTATTTTCAAATTATAATGAATAAATAATTTCATTAAATAATAATATAATGACTATGCAATAATTTTTCTATTAATGAAACCATAAAATAAATTATGATTTCAAATACAAATTAATTTTTTCATATTTAGAATAAAATATTCATATAAATGAGTACATTTTTAGTACAAATATTTAAATTTGTTTGGGGATAATTTTGTTAATTTTGTTGAAATAGATAAATACTTGGTGAATTGAAAAATAGGACGATTTATGGTATTTAACATTAAGTAAATAAATAATAAATTAAGAATTTGTTGAGTCATGGATATTGTAACTCCCCATTTTATCATACCAAAATGACCTATTTACTATATATAGTCATGATTATTTAGCATTATTTATTTTCTTGAGAAAAAATATTAAACAAATGAAATTTATATTAAAAAAACCTATTTATCTTTCCCTATAAATACCAGCTATCACGAACTCAAATAATAAAAACATATAAGACTTATATTATGATTATATTCTTAAAAATTCCCTTCCAAAACTAAATTCAAATGTTATGGTCTTTCTGGTCTCACCAAAGCACCATTTACAAGTTCGTCATGGAGGTTTACAAAGGAGACGATACTCAAGAGGTAAGACCCACCCTCTATCTCTTTTAATTTTAGTTACTTTCATATCATTCCCTAAAATAGCCTATACAAAGTTACATGATTACTAAATTATGATATATATGATGAAATTTTACTTTTTAAATTTAATATCCATCATCAAGTGACTTCTCTTCTTATTTTATTTTAAAAATGAAAACATCATCCCTAAGGTGTCAATTCACCATCATCTTGGATGATGACTTTTAATTTTTAATTAACTCTTTTAAGAATGTTAATAAAAAAATTATAATGGTTAAATAATATTTAAATATAAAAATAATATGTTATAAAATCTTATATAACCCATATATAAACGTAGTATTAATAAAATGACACATCTTCTTGATAGTCTTAATACCCGCCAAAACAAATTAACTCATTTTCATCAACACATTATGTAATGATTTTTTCTCATAAAATATAAGAAGAAACGAAATATAAATACTATTAAAAATATTGTATTTGTATTAATATCATTCAATTAATCTTTTAGAGTTTTTCATCAATTATACATGAACTCTCATAATTATACATAAGGGAACCGACCCTAAAACCATTAAACAAATGATACCTTATCAATTTAATTATAGATTATTACCAAAAAGTATGCCCCTAAATTTACACAATAAAATTATATTCAATATAAATTATGTTGAATAGGTTATTAATTATGTAATTAATGAATATAATTTTCTTATGCAGGACAATAAGAATTAGTTCATAATGCTTTCAGACATAAGGTAAGGTTTTTGTCATCTCATTTTTATTTCTATGAAATATTAAATATTCAATAATTATTCCTTATGTGTGGAGTAATTATATATAATGATGAAATATAATATCATGAATATATTTATATTTTATTTATTTGATGACTCATTTGATGGTCATAAATTTTATGTGGAATACGGTTCCAAAAATTACTTAGTGGTAAGATAATTCTTAACCTAATATCAATTCCCTAGAAAAAAAACATATAGTACATTGATTATATTATGAAATTATTATTTGAAAAAATTAATGGTTATTATATAATTTTATATTTACAATTTTTATGTGTATTTATAGTAGACACATATAATCAATTTTTTTAATGCTCACACATTATTTAAAAAAATACTATTTTAAAAAACATTTTACAAAATTTAAAAAGAATTTTAAAAAAAACATATATAGAACAAGATGATTTTTTTCTTTCAGAAAAAATTTTTATTTTTTAGAATAATTTAACTATTTAAAATAGAATTTTAAATTATTTTGTTTTTCTTTTATAATTTCATGGTTTTAAATAAATTAATCGAAGTTAAAATCGTTTTTCTCTTAATATAATTTCAATGATATTGATAGATTATTTTCACCTACTAAAACACCATATGATGAGTTTTATTATTACCTAATTTTTCTATTATGATACTATATAAAATATTGTATTGAATGGATTATGATCATTTTGGATGGGGATGTACTACCATGATATCATTCTCTATACTACTCGATATAGTTTAATATGTTTTTATTGATTAGGAAAAATATACACATATTATATTATAGATTCAATATGAATGAATTTCTTTATTATGTTTCACACCATTCATATGTTGTATTCATTGGACATTGTATGTGCTAGGAATTTCCCAGTATATCCCTTAGATGCATTGGTTGGTATCATTAGACAATGTATCCAAAAGTTTTTATGAGGTCTTCCCTATTTATGTAGAAATAATAGCCAAGGAGTTTATGATATGATTATGATGTCCCACAATATTCACTACCTCTTTATGATATCAGTAATTGATAATATATTTTATTATTTGACTTTTATAATATCCATGGATTCTATGTACACCATGAATCATTATTTATGATCATTTATGATAGCTTTCCTTGTATGATCACCATTACTAAGCTTCTGATGTCACACCTTTATTATATTTTTTTCTACCCAGGATTCCAATATATATTATGATATATTGGTAGGGATATTGTAGGATAAAATAGATGTCCTCAATATAAAAAACTATGTTTTTTCCCATCAAGCTATAATGTAACAAATATGTTCTTATCCATATTTCCAATGTTATAGACTAATTTCCTCTTTAGTATGTGATTTCATTTTTAATTTTGGAAATGTAATAAAGTAAGGAAAAATATGAGGCTACTGAACTTAGTATCATTACATTATCCTTATCTAATTACTAGATTAATGCACATACCATGGTTTCGAGATTAACCATTACTAGGAATTTACTGCTGTGCACCAACGTATCCGATGATTGATTAAACTCCTCCACCAGAATTTTAATTTCACTGAATCCATTAATATAAATATTTCCATTCTTATTGAACATCCCCGTATACTCATCATTCATTTCCATGTGATGAACCATCTCAATAATAAGATATGAATATTTTTTAGAGGCCTTAACCCTCATGGACTCCTCCAACATTTCTTCTATAGAGTGCTTCATTAGATCCCTTATCATTATTTTTTTCTAACTAAACCTCACTTACTTGGTGTTTCAATAATTAGTAAAACTTATTTATTTTGGAGTGGTCAAATAGTAGTAATCCTTCCAATATTTATCTTTCATTCCCCTGGTAATGATACAAATACCTATATCACAAATTATTTTTAAACATTTATTTATTCTCATGGAGTGGATTCCTAGATGAAATATATTCTTTAAATTATCTTTTGAAATGAAACTAACACTATCATTATCTGTATCTATCACATAGGTTCATCGCTCCTCATTGGGATTCTACACCTATACAGACTCCCTTAGTTACTGAGTTTGACCGAATATTTTCAACCCTTTAAAATTATTTCTAGGATTAATATTGTTTTGAACACCCTGATTAGCTTATTCACCAATCATTAAAACCTCATGATTATTGATGTTGGTTGGTCCAACCCCACTAGTATAATAAATAAATACCTCATGAGGAGATTCTCATACATCCCATACATAATAACAATGAGACGTGGTTTATCTTATTTTTTAGTTGATGATATCAGCTTCCCCTTCAGCACCCCCATGAGCCATCATCAACCTAGCATGAAAAATTTCAATGACCCAAATACTACATGGAATTATCAATAATATCCTTCATCTTTAGTTTAATATCAATGGTTCTTGAAACATTATATATGAAAGGTGAATGATATTTCTCACTAGTATCAAGTTTTTCCCCAATGAGGTTATTTTTCAATTGAACAACATTCAATTTTTTCAACCCAACATTCCCACGACCATCATGGAATGACCATCTGTCATGGATTTAGGTGTGAAAATATCTCAATAATTTCTATGATTTACTTACATGAAAATATAGGATTCGTGATCAAGACATATACCAGAAGAAGATAAATATAAGCATGATTAATAGAAAATCATTCTCTTCTAATGTATTCACCCTCATTCATGATGCATATAAAATACCTCAAATTCATAGAGAAATTACTTAGATACAAATCCTTTGAGACATTAGGGGGAAATAACATGGGTATAATGATCAGAGAAAGAGGTACCAACCCGATATGTTTTTCATCAAATGAAGTATCATTGGCTTCAGAAACTGCAGGGGAAGACCGAGATGGGAGATCAATATAACCATTACGGCTAGATCATGCTACAAATAAAAATATATCATCCATTGATAATGAAAAAAGTGTGAAAATGATATAGATCATAGAACATTCTCCAAATATGTTTTTATTTCATATTTTCTTTGAGAATATGATCAAAGAATTCCATTAGTCCAAATTCACTACAATATCCCATTCATAAAACCTCTAAAAACTAAAATATATTTATAGTATCCACATAATGTATTTTATTACTATAGAGGGACACCAATAAATGATATATCATTGAATAGTTTCATGTAAACTAAAGGGAATAAATCAAATCAAATGAAAATCCATCTATGCATGATTAAAATTTAGTTCATACATCAATTTATGGGAATAAGGGGAGGAGAAAAGGTTATGTAGAAGTATTAGAAGTTAGAAAATGGGGAGGTGAAGGGGATTGATGAGTTACCTCATACCTCCATATTCGGGAATGTCCATGGAGGGGAGGTGATGGACCAGTCATGCCCTAGGTCATCAGTGGTATTAGAAGGGAGGAGATGGAACAACCCATTCCCAAGAATCCATAGATGTTTTCACATATAATAGAGAACACTCCCAAAGGCCATTATGTTCCCCAATAAACAATTAAATAAAGAAACACCCATGATTCATACTAATCTCAACTCTAAAATCTAACATCATAGAGATTATTATTTTTAGTAGAGAAGAAAGCGTAGTTGAAATTGAAAATATGGGAGATGAACTGTTTTATGGTGACTTTCCAAGAGGAAACCCACATGAATCAAATGTTAAATATCAAAAAATTTAATGGACAATGATAGATCATTCTATGAATGATGATTTAGGTTTTTTCTAACTACCAGGATAGATAAATGAGGCATCCTAACTTAAAATAAAATATGGGAAAAAAGTATAATTTCCACATTTAATGATACTAGGTGTGAAATTTATTTTATCCCAATAGTTTTCAAATCTATACACATGAAAATTCTTATATAATACCCACTTTCATTGCTTACCTAGAGGAAATTCAATGTTTGTGAATCCATGATTCAATAATTCTAAATTGAATTGTAAAATTATAGATCCAATCCGCATGCATTATGTATGACTTATCATACATTTTACCAAAATAATGACTCTCCATATGTCATGAACCTTTTTACCCAATAATCCTACAGTTTGGTAGAAACCCATGCACTTACCATGAAATATTCATAAATATTAAAATAAAATTCACTTAAGCATCTCTGAGTACAATGTAATGGAAGCCACAAGGATTCCTTCCACGAATGGCCCATAGTCATATGCATAAGAAAATTGCAAAAAAAATTGAGGATTTGGGATGAAACATCATGGAAACATAAATGAACCATTAAGATTATATAATTTTATAAAAAATATTCTATAATGAAGGTAATGGTGTCAAACAGTTGGGTTTAATGATTGTTGATGAACTTTTATGATATTTCATTATTTATTTAGTCTTCAAAATATAAGGTTATATATCCTTTTGAATATCTATCCATTTAAGAAAATAATTGAGATCATTAATCATTTAATTTTTTATTATGAACACATAAAATTTAATATAATTCTTCCACATATTTTAATTTCATTCATTCAGATAATAAATCATCTACATAAAACAACTCAATAAAGTACACATCCTTGTATTTATTTATATAGATGATGTGATCAAAAACAAACTTTTAAACTCAAATTTTTATGTATATGAATCAAAGTGATTATACCAAGTAGATATAGATTATTTATACAATAACATTAAATAATTAATTAAATAATGTTTTTTTCATCATTTTTAATCAATAATCTAACTAGCTAGTCAAAATACACTTCTTCTATAAGGACACCATTCATGAATAATATATTCACATCAATATAACAATTTTTAAACCCAATTGGAATCAAAAATTATGTGAGAAAATATAATTAAATCATTAAATGTAAATGGTACAAATATTTCTTCAATATCCACAACCTTTTATTTTTAAGACCTTTTCCAATTGGATAATATAAATATAGAACTATAAAAATGTGATCACAAGTTTATATTGAAATGACCCACATTTTCCAAATAAATATTTGGTGATTGAGTATATCAATACGTTAAAATTTCATGTTTTTATAATCTTTTCCATATCATTATTCATGTATCTTACCCATGATTCTACCGTTATAAAATCTCAAGTTGTATTTACTAAATATTAGATAGAAATATATTGAGTTCCACTATCCTCGTACTTTATATATGAGATGGTGAATCTACATCACCAATAATTTTCTAGATCAAATTACGTCAAACTATTTCATATTTTAGGTATAAGAAGACATCCTTGGGGGTCTATTTACTCCTCAAAACATAGATTATTAATAATCATATTTTATATTACACGGTGTAGTCATAGAGTTAATACAACATTCTTTATCTTATCCAAATATTTTATCATAGTTTTAAAAAAATTCATTCCATATCATTCTTTGATAAACATGAAATCCTTTATTTTTTAATCATATCTTTCATTTTACTGATTCATTTATATGACTAATTTTTCATTGAGTATCCACTGAACAAATTAGTCATCTACAAGATCAATATATTTTCAATGATTTCATTTATTATTCTAAATAAAATGTCTACTTCCAAAAAAATGGTACTGATTCAGTGTTATCTTTTTTCAGTTCCAAATATTTTAGGGGTTTCATTATTATCAAATGATATGGAATACCCTATTTTGAATGTACACTATGACCTAAACTGGGTCCTTTTAATAATGGGGAGAGAAAACACTTTTACTAATCATTATTAAATCCATGTTTTCGGTATTTGATTTTATTATTCTATGAAATATCTCAATAATATAGAATATAAAATATTTAATTCGATGTTTTTCTAATCATCTATGTACTAAATATAAATACACTCCATTCAACTATATCATCATAGAATTTTAAAAGTTTGACTTGTTTTATTATTCACTCTCTTATGATATATCTTTATGAAGACCATAACCTCTTTCACACACTAAAATAACATGAAATAGTCCATTATATTATAATTATCATTAATTATAATAATGTAACTTATATGAAATATTACTAATAAATTAATCTGAACACAAACATTAGTGTTAAAGTGATTATGAATGTTGGATGTTGTATTTCTCTTTTATCGATAAGGGTTACACACCATTTTCCCCCACATGCATTTATGAAATGTTATATCTTAGTAACCCTTCATGTTAGGAAAACACACTTTCACATTCATATTGGAAAAATTATTTATACTTTATTGGTTAATATGTTATAGTTTTTGGTTAAAAAAACTATTCTCATCATCCGCTACAAGTAATCTAATTTTTTCTTGTTTTCTACCATTTGGTTATTACATCTTACACTGAAACCTCTCATGAGGTATTTTATGGCATTATATATGATTAATTATCTTTTTTGTTTTAATGTGGCCTATATAATAGATTCCAAACTTAATATCACACTAATGAAGTTATTCCCCAACAATATTGAATATGCACTTTTCCTCTATTGAGTTCATATTTTACCGATAATTCTTTTCGAAATGCAATTATTTTTATAGAAGCATGTTTATACAACCATCCTTGGGTTTTATAATAATGACATGTATTTAATATATTATAAAAATCATAATTCTAATTACATATGTCAAATTAGTGGTGAAATATATATTTTATTATTTTCTTCCTTGTGTTGATAGTTAGGTATTTTTTATTTTTTTCGAATTATAACTACTTCTCTATATAGTTACCTTAGGTAATCTTATCAGTATTACATATTGTGTCCAAGGAAATATCAATATTAACATTTCATAAGTGTAAATATCATTCCACTCCATCATATTCCCGTGTTTTCAACTTTTTAAATTATTATTTGTTGTTTATGTTTTCTAGAAGAATTTTGAATGTTTAACATCATTCACAAACCATGGAAATGAGTTTCTATTTTTATATTTTTGAGTTTTCAACATAACATCTAACACCAGTCTTACTTGTGTTCCTAGATCACTGATCATTCAAAATATTATTAACATATTTAGTGCGTCATTATGGATTTTAAAAAAGTTATACATATTAGAAAATTATATCACATAACTTTTTATTAAGATCACATAACTTTATTTATAATTAAACATATCTTCAAAAAGTATTCACATCTTCTTAAAATGCTCTAAACCATTTTTTCATTTATTTATTAAATCATTAATATCTTAAATCACTTCCTTCTATTCTTTAATTTTTAGTTTACACTCTAAATTTTATTCTATGTTTTTCTGAATATTTTTTTAATCTTAAATATCTTTATGTATTTATTCTAGGTTAGACTAAAATTTATGCATATAATCTTAGTATTATTCTAATATGGAACCACTATTAAGAAAAATCCTTTATTTAATATCATGATATTCAGGGTAGCCATCATGTTTCACCATGATATCTTTGACACTATCATATTTTCTATTATTTTTCATCTCATATTATCCTTTTAAATAGTTCACATCATGGAATCACCTATAAAAAATTTGAAATTATTTTATTATTCTTATAAGTAATGATAATTAATTTCTTTTTCCATGATCACCAGTCTCATTATATAAAATATTATTGTGGAAGGGACTTCTAGTCTGGAATATTTTTTAAGGGTGATCTTTCTACAATGATTTTAGATAGTATCTACCTCATCTTCATCATTATTGAATTTTTTAGACACCTTTGAATTTGTTCCAACCATCCCGGAAACATACAAAGGGATTCTTTTATTTAAAATTTTTCACTAAATAAATTTTATCTTTCGTGTCTCTAGTGATAAAAAATTATCATCCATAAATTTATTTTCATATCCATGCATAATGATGTTGTGAATTTCCAGGGAATTTAATGCTAATTTATTTTTTATATATTTAATGTATCATTGGGAATAAATCAAATTTCCATTCCATAAATAAAATCTATACATCATCCAACGGTAATCCACTAATTTTTCATGTTCAATATAAGAAAAATTTTATTTTAAATGGGTAAAAACCACTAGTAGATATTATTTACAAACCCAATTATTTTTTTTCTCCACTATGTACTCGGATGACTCCAACCACCATAATATTTAAATTGGGGAATCTGTGAATGTTATCCTCATAATAAATCTTTAGATCATCAAACATATTATTTAAAACATAAATATTTTATTATTTAAACTTCTATTCCCATTTTTATATATTATCAATATTATATGATATTTATTTTGAAATGTTAAAGTCATCATCTTAAAAATAAAATTATTTAACATTGTGCATTTTAATTAATTTTAGAATTTTGATTTAGTGTTGGTATGATTTATTTCTCATTTGGTCATGGATAATTCATAATAATCACTAACATGTATTCTATAAAGGACATCACTGTAAAAACATGTATGAGAAACCATTTGTGTGGTGACATTTTATTCTTATACATTTGATATTTTATCTATTAATATAATGGAAGTTACTGATATTCTAAATATTATTCATAGGTCTAAATGATATTTGAAATATATGTAACATCAAACCTATGATTCTGGTTTCACATACAATAGTTATGATCATATAACACCTTATGTGGGAGGTTTTGAATTAGGGTGTTAATATTTTCATCATTTTTGTTGGAAATTATCCTAATGTAAAGAAATATAAATTTATTATATTTATCTTTAGAATAAAATAAAAATATAAGATAATAAAATTAAATTATAAGATAGAAATTTTTTCACATTGTTTTACACAATGGTATAGTCCAAGATAAACAATGATAGTTATTCAATGTACTGGGTGGTAATATATCCACTATGTGTATTAAAAAATAATATGAAATATAGAGTATGAATCATAATATGAATTAATATAATTGATATCCCACTCCAATAATAGAGTCAAGGGTTATAAGGAATGAATTTAACCAATAGGTTTTTTATAATATTATTATGTAAAATAAATGAATTGAAATATAGTGAGGGGATTCCGATTATTCTTCATTATTCTTACACAAATACAATATTGTTACATCTTCCCTTCTTTTTAATATATTATTCATCCTCATTAAACAAATGTTTTTGATATTAGTATTTATGATTATTTTTCATTTCCATTTATTTTTAATTACTGATTACTATCTCACAAATATATCACATTTTGTTATTATGAAAACTATGTGAAATAAATCATTATATTTTTCCATTTTCATATTAATCCAAATTAAATTTTAATATTTGTAAATTATAAATTTTGTGATGTCAACAACATATAATACTTTTCTTTAGAGTTTCATAATCTTTACAAACACACATATAAATCAAAGTCATCACCTCTTTAAAATTTATATGTTTTCTTTTATTAATTAATAAAATTGTATATGGTAAAATCTGATTTTTAATATTTATAATTGTGCATACCTATATCTCAATTCAATTATTTATAGTTTAATAATTCTCATGAAATACGTATGTATTTAAAATGTGTTTCTAAATCATTAAATATTTCTTATATAAAAATGATGTAATATTTTATTTATCAAAGAAACATCAATATAAAAATTATCTATAACTATTTAAAATATCCTAATCTGTAAATAAACCCCATTATATTTTAATTAGGATATTGTACACCATATATAACCACAAAAAATCCGTATTTTTTTAAAAAAATAACTAGTCTAATGACCTTACTTTATGAGTCGTATGAGAACTCAGAGTATTATTATAATGTGTGAAAATATAAGGGAATTTATAAAGTCATGTGAAAATAAAAAATACATAAAAAATTAATTTCATATGATGATATAAAAAGTTCTATAGATATTAAAAATGTTTAATGAAAATATAACATTTGTATGAAATCCATAAAAATACTGATGAATTCCAAGTATGTTGTACAGAAAAGAAAATAATAAGAATTTTTTAATTCATTAAAATGACTTATAAACTACAACCATAAAAATTAGGATATGTGTAAATGTTTTATTAATGATTACATTCACTTAAAAAAAGATTGACAATATATAGAGAACACCATATTAATATTGGGAAATTTATATCCATTCTAGAATTTCAAGTCCTTAAAAATATTTTTTAGTCAAGGATACACCTATAATTATCATATCTATGTAGTTACATAATCCTAAAATTGATAATATTTCTCAATGTCATAAAAAATAATAAAAAATTAACTTTGGTTCTAATTGCATCACATATCCAAAATATCATAGATTTAATTAATTAATAGAAATCAGACATCACGTACCTTTGATGACCTATACTAAGGCTAACAAACCTTGGAACAACACATCATATAATTTGGAAATACCTTATATGTATTCAATCCCATAGTTTAACAACATTTCATTTTACCCCATTAAATATGATGGTAATTACCTTACCTATTACATAAAATAACTTAATTAATTTGATTATGAGTAAAATTTCAATTTAATAGGATACCCACCCACATTAATTTTCTTATAGTACCCTCACCCATATCTAGCATACTAGTCAAACTAGAATAAACATCAAATAACATAATAAAATTTTTATAAAATATGGATCATATATACTATACCAAAGATTATTTCTAACATCTCAAATATAATTATTATCTCTAGAAATCTTTTTTGGTCATATAGATATCCATTTAATCTAAATCACATATCACAAGGTAAACCAACCATTCATTATATTTTAATATATAATATATTTCAAAACCATTATTTCTAGGATTGATATCACTAAATGTAACCCCATGATTTAACCTCAAAAAAATAATTTATTGAATCATGTGAAAACTTCTTATTAGAGTGATTCATAATGGTGTGTTATGAATCAATGAGAATAATATAATAATGTGATTTTAATGTGGTTTATATTTCAATATAATATTTAGTATAAAAAAATAGACAACTCAATCAATAAATAATATGGTGAGAGATAATATAATTAGATAAGATAATGGGGGTGGGGGAAGCCTATTGTCTGTGAACAATGTGGATTGAGAAAAGGGACTATATAAAAAAATTATGGACACAGTATAAAATAAAAAAACATAAATTATGTTTTAGTATTTCTATGATAATTCTATAGAGATATTATGATACTAGTGGATTCTACCATGGTTCTAGAACAAGAATTATTGCTTAAAATTCCATTGTCTCATCTACATGATTCCTTAAGGGTTCATAACACACTCCAAGTGGATTTTATTCAAATTCCATTACAATTTTATGTCCCTTAATTCCAAAAATTTTCCAACTTTTACATATACAAACAATACAGTTCATTATTTAATGTATAAATATTGATGAAAATACTTCAATAAAACCAAATTCCTACGTAAAAATTATTATTATATTATAAACACTCCTATATAGGGGTTCTCATCCCTTTGATGAATAATTAAATAATATCAGTTTATATATCTAAACACTAGGATATCATATATGAATACTAATCTATCATATCCTATTTGATATTATCATGATTCCACTACATTAATATCATATTAATCTTTTTTATGAATATTATCACTTACATCAACATCTCGTGTTATTCACTAATCAAAGGATGAATCCACCTATAACATGATTTCATAAATTTCAATCACTTTTTAGGGGATTGAATGTTATTAACTGACTTATAAGTTTCCATTACTGATCATGGTAGCATTGGAAACCCCTATAATATTTTGGATCTATAATCATAAACCAACAAACGATATCAGGAACCAAAAATATGAAAAAATTTACATATAATATTAAAACATCCATATCAATTTTACTCAAAGAATATTGTTTGATATAGATCCTTGGGTGATAACTAATATAAACTCTTTTACATTGGTACTAAAATGAATTAAAAAATATTAATTCATAAAGATAGCGTCCATGAACATCAAATGTGTGATATAACCTTCTCTATGAAATTAAATGGTAAAAAACTGAATGATATTGACTATATAAGGCCCCAACCATAAACATTACCAAATCATGATTATGTTATTAATTTGACATTATCTAAAATTTTGGTTCTTTTCTTACTTATAGAATTATATAGTTATGATTAATTGATACATAAAAACTAAAATATTACAAATTAAACACTTATACTCACTATCCATTTTTTCATAAAATAATACCACTAAAAAAGAAACATGTTTTTGTTCACGTTTAATCATCATAAATTTTCTTTCGTACCATCAATGACTCAATTCCTCATTACATCCAGTAAAAATTATTTCAAAACATGGAAGGAGGATAAAAATATCTGTAAGATATACATAAATATGGTAACCAATTAGTCTTGTCAAAACATGTAAACCATGAATACATTATCATAATGTAATTATTTTCACCCTTAAGAAGTATAAAATACTCATAACTGAATATAATATCATTTTCTACCCATTTTTTTAATCAAAATATTACCATAAAACCCATGAAAATTCATATAACATATAATGTAAACTTTTAAAAAAATCTTCGATGAATGGAATAACCATTAGGTCAACTTCCACACATATCACTCTTAAAAATGATGTATCCATACATTTCACATCCATATCCAATGCATTAGAGGCTATAATGTAACCCCCCAGAAATGGTTTATCAGAAAACTACCCTTTTTTCTTTTATCACATAACCACCTCTCTTTGATTTATCAAATAGACACCTGTTACATTTCTGTGTTTTATTTTATAATAATAACACATTAAAGATTGAAATTATCAATATTTCACTCATAAAATTTCAGTTGCAATCAAAAGAAATCATTTCATAATATAGAAATAGTCAATCCACATTCCAACCCATTTTAATTACAAAAACACCCAAAAAGGAAATAAGGAATTTCGATTCCGTTTAAAAACATTAACTTTTATAGAATAAGACAAATATCAAATAATGGTCATGACAACAGATAATTCGTTGTTGTCGCACAGATTAAAAAACATTACTTTTTCACTTGGTAATAAAAGTAAAACTCTTCATATACAAATATTCATTTTAAAAAACATTAAAGTATATGCATAAAATTTCATCTATAATACTTTTATATCCATATAAATAAATATGTGAATAAATATCAAGAATATCTAATTTGATTATTATACCATTTAATGTTCAAGGTGTCTCATACCACATTGAATATTTTAATTTTAATATTTATTAATTAATATATATACTAGAATATAAAATAACATTATTATAAGTAAAATATGTATATAAAATGTCCTATTGGATATATATATATACACTTAATAATAGAATAAATATGTATATTATCAAGAAAATATTCACTGAATGGTGATTGAGACAAAGTCCATTACCTTGAGTTTGATGTGTCACATATGTTCGTTATTCTTCATGAATAATAAACATAGGATACTTTATACTTTTTAAGAATCATTTTAATGTTTATTATTACTTATATATCATTAAAAATATGTTATAATAATTTGTTATTTAATTTTGTAACTGTCAGATCTTTTGTCGATATTTGGTACTTGAGACCAAAATGAACATGGTTTGATGTCACTAGTCTATGTCTTCATAAGTACATAATATTAATAATATAATAAATGATATAAATATCTTATATATTTTTTATATATTTTTTTATATTTATATTATAAGAAAATATAAAAACAATATTCATGGAAATGGTAGGTTGTGCTTACGCATGAACACTATTTTTGTATTTCCAAACATATTGATTAAGGATACATTAAATGAAATGTATGTCAATATGTATAAATTTATAAAATAATCACTATAAAAGTAATAAATCATAAATATCATATATATTTACTGAAAAATTCGTTAATACATTCCATGTGATGTGTGAATGAATCACATCATTTTTAGAAGGCAGTAGCCCATATGTCCCCAAACGAAGTTATCATTTGACCACTATTTGGAAATTATGATGGTGTGTTTAATATAATTTTTTTATAATATTAAATAGCTCATAATATACATAATAAAATATTATTTTACAAGAATAATAGTTTTAATACCAGACATGATGGTGGTAATTGAAAAAAGAACAAAAACATTAGTCATTCAGGAAGTTACCCGACATAACATGGACAATAATATAGTTTTTTTAAATAAGAGTAGGTGATAAATAAATTGGATATAATATTTTACATTAAGAATATAAAACATAATAATATTAATGATTTTAGATTAATCATTCATTTATGGATGAATGAGTTGTGGAGAAAGAAGAAAAACAATAGAAATTAAAAGATGTACTTTGAGAAAATTACCTCTAGAATATACCCTCCATGAATGATCCTTGAAAAACTTTAATATGGTAATTTGTGATATATACATCAATTGGACGTGGGTAGATTTAGGATGAGAGGTTTGGAAAATTATCTAAGGTGATACAAGGATTTTTCGGTCAAAATGCGAAGGTGAGTATTGTTATTTATACTTGAGGAGAGGTGGGTTCAAGGTAATACTATATAGAATATTATATATTAATAGATAACCATAGATATGTGGCATAAAATCCATGAAATTGGATTGTAGTTATTGTTTACACTATGGTTTTTTTTGTGATACACTTCATACACACTTTATATTATGTATTTTTTAGGTATGTTAATCTTTTAACTTTTAATTTTAACCCTTGTAAAATTTTTACTTTTACTATGGTAAATAATTTTTTTAACATTACAAATTATTATGTATAATAATGAAATATAACTTAGAAAATTATTTGGAACTTATTATTAAAAATATGGACTCAATTTTACCAATTCATGTCAAATAATTTGGAAAAATATATTTAAAATTATTTCCGGAGACATAACTAAAAAATGGGTTTTTAATGAGAAACTTTTAAAAGATCACATAAATTTTATATCCAATTTAAATTTTTAATTAATTATAATGACCTATATTGAATTAAATGATAAAATAATATTTCAATTAAACCATAAAACTAAGTAAAATGGATATTTAACTAAATAATTCAATTTGAAAAACATGCAGTTTCGAATTAAAATGATGTATTATTCACTAATTATTAATACATGAATATAATCAGAAAATTACATTATATTTATCAAAAGTTATACATTATTTCTTAATTAAAAATAGTATATTTTTATGATTTATATTCGTAATGTTTCCAAAACAATATTCAAAATGTGTTCGCCAACAAATGGTTGCAAAACTGTACTTTTTTTTGAAAAGTACTTATTTTATCATAATAATTGAATTTGTTATATATATAATGTCAATAAAACATATATAATTAATTATAGACATTAAATTGGATATTTAACACATATAATTCATTAATAAAATCCATAATTATATATTTTATTATTTAAAAAACATGGTCATTTTCATTTAAATAATTTTTTAGAAAAACACAACATTTATAATCAATTGGTTTGTATTAAATTTACTATTTAATTTGGTAACCAATGAATCATTATATAAATATGGGTAATCTATATTTTCATAATTATGTGGTACATTTTTATTCCAACTATTCTAATTTCTATGTGGTAACTATCATATTAAATAATATTATTATTTTCACATGATCATCTGCCCAGTTGGTGCGGACTCCTAATGTGCATCCAGGTGACCCATGATCAAATCCATGAAGGAGGAATTATTTTTGAAGGTACTGTGGAAATAATTTAAGAGGTTATATAGAATTTATTATAGTGGTACTATTCGGGCCTTCGGGCCACCAATTTGTTCCCGAGTCCATTAATGCCTTTGGGCCACCCATGCCACCGAGTTAGTAAGGCCATCAAGCCACCTTAAGTCCTTCAGGAATCCATAAGTGCATGTGAAAACCCAAAACCCTACATGGAATAATCTCTATAATGATTATGAACAAGGATCTTTCAATAGATCATAATATAAAAGGATTGGAACAATTAATGGGTATTGAACCTTCCATCGGGGAAAGTCTATGCATGCACATGAATGGCTAGCCAGACAACCATGACAAGGTGGAGAGCTGATTTTATGATGAAGATGCTAGAGAGGAGATGTTTCAAGTAGTTAGTCTGGGTTTTATGTAATGTTTGAACCCTATGGGAAATAAATTTATTAATGTCCTATGATCCATGTAATACATACACCAATAGGCTTTGTAAGGGTTTAACCTCACCCCTTAAAAGGTGGATTATCAAAAATATATAAAAAATACAGGCCTATTGGCCATTGAAAAAATAATAATATTATGTTATTAATTAATTCGAAATGTGGTGATTCATGTATACTATCCAGAATATTGGTTTATTTTAAAAGGCTCCTGTTGTTTTATTCTACAGCATTTTGGGAATTTCCTCCTCATAATTTTTATTTGGGTTTAGTGACTAAGTTATGACTTTTGAATATACCTTATTTGAAATCCCACATCATAAAATCGATTAACAAAATGTCCACTATTAAATAATGAATGGAATGTATGAATTTTACCTAAGATAACATATTAAATGTTTTTATATAGGAAAACATGTTTATAGAAGGGAAAAATAATGATCAAGTTATGATTGAGAGTAATCGAAAATATTTCTTAGGAAAATTTTAACAATAAAAAATCTATAAATTAGTGATTTTTGAATTGGTATTTCATTTCATAGTAGGAAAAATAAATAAAAATCAATTTTTCTAAATATTCATTCCATAAAGATGTGTATTTCATTTATGAACATCAAAATGAAAATAATGAAACATACTAAATTGTCAGGTAGGGTTTCATCATTTAATCAATTTCCACCAAAAATCGATATTTTTCTTTAAATGATTAGTATTTAATTTTTTCATGACTAAAACACAAGAATAAAATTATTGAGAATCACATATTCCAAAAAAAATATTAATTAATTATTCATCCTATCCTGAAAGAAAAATAAAAACCAAAATGTTTATGATATGATCAGATAATTTTCCCCAAAGAATAATCGATTTTCAAATGAAAAAATACATTTCAAATGCAAAAATAAAAATTAATACCAATAGTTCAATATAAACTATTTGATAAATAATTATTCTTAAAATTCCTAAAAATAATCCTAACTAATAATGAAACCCCTTAATTAAAAGTATTTTATAACATATTCTTCCATGATTAATTCTAACATTTATCTCAAAATAATATCAATCACTCAAGATGTCTCTTACCAAAAATATAATTTCTAGAGTCACATTTTTTCCATGATAGGTTAATCATTTGAAAAAACAACCCAAATTTCCCTCTATCAATAATAAATACTTATATTTTTCCAAAATAAAATTCAACAATTACTCCTCAAATAAAATTCCACAGTACTCTATTTTCATTAGGAATAAGGGGTTCCCAAATTAGAGAACCTCTTCCAAAATAAAATTAAACAATTAATTCCCAAATAATTATCTAATTACCCGGATATCAATTCGATAGAACATAGTATCACATATTCAACTTATTCTTATTTCATAAAATCATTTAAAAAAAGAAAAAGTCATACTAACTAGGGACTTCGTGTAGGCCAGTGGTAGGAGAAGAACCCTTGTCTCCCTTCAGTTTTGGTTTCTATTCATGGAGTCTTGTCGTAAGCGATGTGTTTTCACACCGTATATGTGTTTTACAATATATAAAACTATATAGTTCTTATAAAATTCATAAAATATGATAAAATTAAAAAAATAACAATAAATTATTTTAATTTCATATTTTATCTCATACCTTTAATTTTTCATCCCAAAATGAAATAATAAATAACTACTTCAATAAAGATATAATATAAACCCTAATGGTTATCCAAACCATTATAATTATGTCCTAAAAAGAAAATATAATTTTTCAAGAAATTAAATATTCACAAAACATACTTATGGGTTACCCATGATATATAAAAAATGTCTTCCAATGTAATTCCATTATCAAGATATCAGTAATAATTTTAAACATTTCAACATACATATATCTAAAAAACTCACAAATTCATAAAATGTAGGCTTCATAATTAATAAAAATTTATCATCATCCTTGAATAATAAATTTTTATCTTATTACATAATAATTATTTTTTATAAATAGAAACATGAATCAGGACTTAAGATTCAATAATAAGAAAACATGGACACTGAAATAAGCTATACCATCCAAATTTAATTTTTAGTTTTCTCATCATCAGTTGGAAGGGAATTAGATATTCTTAAAAAAATTTGTATGGTCCTTTTGACCTCATCCAAGAACCTTTTTTAGATCATTTATTGTCATAATGAAAATAATCTCTAAATTTTAAAAAATCATTTATTAACTAAGAACGATATTCTTTCCCTTTCCTGGAGTGAACTAAATTATTCCTTTTTCCTTGGTGGGTTATTGATTTATAAACCTCATTACCACATCTAAAACACCTTCCCATCCCATTAAATAAATTTTCAATGTGTTTCATTACAAATCCTTGAGAGACATGTGGATTAATAATATTACCATTATGGTCATTATTACCTGAACATCCATATAGATTCTCTTATATCATATGTTATTCATTAGAAAAATCACCATGGTTCATTTGGTTAATCACTACTCCTGATAATTTATATAGAATAACCATGAGATTTTTAATATACCTGAAATTTCATTAAATCTTTTTAAATGAACCACTAATTTTACATCACATCCATCATTTATTTGGTACCTGCAAGATCTAGCCATTTACTAAAACCAAAATCTTTAGTGTAATTATATCAATGAATTCATCATATAAAATCATCTGAGGATGATAAACACCATTATATACTTATTCATGTTATCACAAACTCATTAAATTTATTTAAAAAAATTATCACTATTTAAAAGATTCTAACCATTTTGGATATATATATATATCCTCTAACTAATGATTAAATAACAACATAACCTCTAATGTTAGCTAAAACGATATTTGATTCCAACTATAAAGCCTCGACCATAAAAATTACTTAATCTTGAGTTAAGTCACTAATTTGACATTATCTTAAATCGAGGATATTTTCATGTTTCGATATCTAGAGAATTAAACCATAACATATAAATAATAACTAAAATAATAAAAAGTAGTCAATTATACTCACTATCCATTTATTCACAAGACACAAAATTTTAAAAATAAACATGGTTATGTTTCATGATTAATAGTCATATCCTTTCCTTGATCCCATCCTTTAATATATTCCCCTTTAAAACCGATAAAAATCTATTTAAAACATCAGATGAGCATAAAAAATTTCAAAGGGATAGAAAATGATGAAATACTATTAGACTTATAGAAACATGTAAACCATTAATAAATTTTGATAAAGTAATACATTTATTCTTTAATAAGTATTAATAATATTCATTGAATAAAATCACATTGCATACATATTTTTTTTCAATCAACGTATTTCCATAAATCCCCATAAAAACACATATAACATATAAATATTACATCAATAATAGTCATACTTAAATTGAATAACTATATGATCTAATTCCACATATATCACTCTTATAAATGGTATAGCCATAAGGTTGACTTCCATACCCAATACATTAGAGGTTATAACGTAACCACCCATCTTTGGATTATCCTAGAACCACTAGTATTTGGTTTATAATATAACCACCCATATTTGGTTTATCATGTTACCACTGTTCAAATTTCCATGTTCCATTACATAGTCACAACAAGTAAAATATTTCAATTAACAACATTCCACTCATAAAATTTCATTGGAAATCACGTGAAATCATTTCATGAAATTGAAATAGTCAATATAAATTCAAAATTATTTTTAATAGTAAAACACCTAAAAATGGAATAATGAAATTAATTTCATTCTAAAATCATTAAGGGTTATAGCGGAATCCAAATATAAAATAATGATATAGAGAAAGAGAAGTCGTTGTCAACATATAAATTAAAAAATCTATCCTTTTGACATTTTCTAATGAATGTAATGAACTGCATATAAAATTATTTATTCAGAAAACATAAATGATAAATATAAACTATAATGTATAATGCTTTCATATACACATAAATAAATATAGAGATTTAAATCATGAAGAAATTTTTTGAAAATTAAATGATTAAATATCCAAGGCGTCCCATACCACATTGAGCATTTAAATCATAATCCCCCAAAATTAATATATTTATCAAAAAGTTTAATAAAATTATTATTGTTAAATTATGGATATTAAATATCATTCTGGATGTATATACACATAATAAAAGAATTTTTTTTCATATTATCATGAAATGACTCAATGAAAGAAGATGGAGGTGAAGTCCTTTACCTTGAGTTTAACACATCACTTATGTTACATCATCTTCCATAATAATAAATATAGGTAAATTTATAATTTCTTAATATCATTTTAATTTTAATTATTTCATTTATATATTTACTTTCCATGTTATAATAATTTGATAATTGTTTGACTTTGTGTCAAATGTTCTGTCAATATTTGATATATGATTGGAAAATGAACATGGTTTGACGTAACTAGTCTATGTGGTCATAATTACATCATATACATAATATAAAAAATTAAATAAATATATTATATATTAATTACATAAGTATTTATAAAAATATATTAATATAAAAAATGCAGTTTATAGAGATGGTAGTCCATAGGTATGCATGAACGCTATTTTTGTTTTTCCTGTCTTATAGAAAAGAATGACATTAAATTAAATGTATGTAAATATTTATTCATAGGTAATATAATTATAGTTACATTAATATTTCATTTATATAAAATATTATTACTAAAAAGTCATTAATACATTCCATGTGATGTGTGAACAAATCACATCATTTTTACCAGGTTGTAGTCCACACATCCCCAAATGAAGTTATCTTATAACCGCAATTTTGAAATCATGAATGTAAGGATAATATAGAAATTAAATAGTATTAAATAGGTTATAATTTAAATATTAAAATAATATTTGACCAGAAATGTATTCATGACCGGCCATAATGGTGAAAAATGAAATTGCATAAAAACATTATTCATGGAGTCTATTAACCGTCATAACATTGACACAAATTTCATTTTTTTTAATAAGTGGATATGAGAAATGAAATGGATATGGGATATTACTTTAGAAACATAGTAATACATTATATAAATTATTATGGAGTAATCATGAATTTTTGGATAAAGGAGGTGAGGAGAAATTAGAAAAAAGAAATGAATAAGGGAACATTGAATGAATTACCTCTCGAATAACCCCTCCATATAAGGCCCTTGAGAACCTCGTATTTGATCTTTCGGTGAGAGAAGAATTACATGGATGTGGGGAAAGTACATAAGATTGGTTCTGGTAGATATTTGATGCGGTATTATTCTTTTTGGGTTGAAATGGGGAGTTGAGGGTTTTTATTTATTCTTAAGGATAGGTGGGATCAAGTGATGACTTTATTTACTATTTTATATTAATAACTAACCATATATAAGTGGAATTAGACACCACAACATTGGATTGCAATTAATGGTTTATTAGACAATTATGGTCAACCCACACCTAAAAACTCATTCATTTTTTTTTCGAGGAATTTTTATCTTTTAACATTTAATTTTAACCATTATCAAAATTTTACTTTCACTACGGTAAATAGTTTTTTAACTTGGTAAATTATTTATGTGTAAAAATGAAATTGGACATAAAACATAATTTCTTCCTTCAGAGATTATATATGGAATCCATTTTCATACATAACTTCACATATTTGGTTATATTAGATTTATAAATAATTTTACTGACAATACTAAAAAGTGGGTTTTGATGCGAATCGTTAAAACATTCACATTGATTTTATATCCAACTTCAAATTGAAATTGATTAGAAAGACATATTTTTAATTAAAACATAAAATAATAGTATAATTATACTTTAAATCCAATTAAAAGTACAATATATCTATATAAATAATTTGGATGAAAAATATGTTTCGAATCAAAATTTAGGAATTATCAATAATCATTAAAAAATAAATATTACCAGAAAAATACCAAAAAATTACCCAAAGTAAAATTGTATTTACCTCTTCTAAAAAAGAAGTGTATTTAATTATATATATCTTATTATTGTGTCCAAACTACATTTAATATGGAATCTCCATAAAAAGGTGGAGAAACTACATTTTTATGAAAAATGCTTCTTTTACCTGAAATGTTGAATTTGTTCTTATATCGTGTCTATAAAACATATAAGAAAAATTTTAAACATTACATTGAACATATTGAATATATATTTAATTTATAAAATAACTAATTATTGATTTTATTATTTTAGAAACTCTCTTATTTTCATTTAAATAGTTTTTATAGAAATACAACCTTCATATTCAATTGGTTTTTATTTTATTTTCTAATTAATTTGGTAACCAAGAAATCATTATATAAACATGTTTAAGTAATATTTTAATTATTCAGTTAATCTTTTTATTTTCCACCATTGAAATGGTTATGTAATAACTATCATATTAAATAATAATATTATATTTTTCATTTAAGTTAAATGTGGTGCATAATGTAAGAAATTGAAAAAAGTGTTTTCTTAAAAAACATCAAATGTTATAGACAATGTATTTTAAGTATAATTAATATCCAAAATGGGGGTATCAACCCTCAAAATAGATTCCATTTATTTAATGAATTTTTTTGAACATTAACACCCATCAGATGGAAGTATTCATTTGTTACGAAGAAAAATGATTTTGGGAGTCTCAAGATCATTTAAAATTTTAAAATGATTATGTGAATTCATAAATGAATATACCCATTAATTAAAAACCAAAAGTATAAAATATTTGGAAGATAGGGAAATGAATTTTGAACATGGTTTCAAATATCAAAAGTCTATTATACTTCATAATAGATACAAAATGATAGATACTATAAATGAACACGCATTCCCTATCATGTCATACTTGTTTGGGAATATAGTCAAATTGGATTTAATGATTTTCAATCAATTTAAAAAATCTCCCACATTCACAATACAATCATATGAATTTATTGAAAATAGAAAAACTTATTTTTCATCCAACCAAACACATTTGAATATGGTTTATTGAATTGTCTACAATTCCAAACATAATGTTTTTCCAAAAAACAATCGATATAATAATTCCAAACTATTTAACCCTATATGGATTTTTAATAATGATAAAAAATAGAAATAATTATTTCAACTATTTAGTTAAATACCTACCTCTAGAAAATAAATAATTCTTCTCAAACTATAAATGGGTATAGTGTGATATCAATAAATGATGGACATATCCCCATATGAACATGTCCAACTCTCGATGTATCTTATATTTTATATGTATGAATTTATAATCATGTTATCAATGAAATCCCGAGTCCATTAGATATGTAACAATTCAATATAGTATAGTTAAACATATAATTTCATGATTATATAAAATAGATTAAACTAGATGATGAATACACAACAAATTAAATAATTTAATATATGATCAAATCACATGTACCTCAGTCTAGTAAATTATATCCTTCAATTTAAATCATAAAAAAATTATAATTCATATCCTTATAATAATTCAATCATGAGATATGATTTCATGATATTTTCTTATAATTTATAAAATACTATCATTGTTGATCTCCAACTTGCGACAAAATGAACTACGTATCAAACCACACCTTGTTTAACTAATCCTAATATCTTTTTAACAATGTTATCAAATTCTGAAGGTTTTTGTGATATGAATCATCTATAATTTAAAGGGTTATAAAAACATGTTAAACTAGGAGACACGGTATTAAATTATAAACTAATATTGAATCATGTTATGATAATAAAAAACATGAATAAGCTATAAATTGAATACTGAAGATAACAGTTCATGTACCATATACAGATTAAATAATAAGATACTATTGTTTCTATATTCAGTTTAAAATGATTATTATCAATGAGAAATTTAATGATTTTTTATTTTATTGTTTGTCCCTAAATTGAATATATACCACTCTTAATTCAAGAGGGAATCTGCTTCTCACCATGGAAACATAGAACCTTATAGTGTAATATATGAATTGGGAAGAGAGATACATGATATATTTCATTTATATAGGATTGAAGATATGAGGGATTTTCACACACATACCCATTTAATAGGTACTACACCATTTATAAAGATCCCCAAAGGATGCTCCTCGAATTCTTCAAAATTTACCTATTAGTTATAATGGATGTGTAAATGTTAAAAAAAACTCATTAAACTATTCCATAAACAATAAACAAAACTCTTTTTATATAATCATAAAAGGATATATTTTTATAGATAACAACATATAATTAATTTAATGATAATAATTATCATTTGACCGCTGCAACTATCAATGAGAGTATCATAGAATATTCAATATGATAAGTAATTAATATTATTCGACATATCTATGCTCACCATTTTGATATTATTCAATAATTAGTTAGGATTAAGAAATGAAATAACATTAAATATCATTAAATGAATTAGAAAATACCTCTATCATATGATATGATATAACCTTGTTTAAATCATATAAAATTTGGCATTTATGAATTCGTCATTAAATATCCCACAAACACTAAATCCGAAATAATTTTCACCATTTCAACTCATATTGTATTGTATTAATTTACTTTTGAAAACATATCTGAATAATAATTTTGAATAACTTCAAAAAAAATTGAAATATATCATTAAAATCACAGTGTGTCACATTATGAGTAATAAGTTCTATTCCAATTAGGTCAACTATAAAAATATTTTTTAGGATCTCTCTTTTTTAAATAAAATTCCCATTAATTAAAACAAACTATGTGATACCACAAACATTTATATCATTAGAATTAAATTGAATATTTATATTGATAAATGTAATCAATGAGCAGCCTCTAAAAATGCATCAATGTTATTAATGATATAGATAGATCTAGCCTAATATCTATCAATCAAATGTACCTCTATAAATTATTCTATCATTAACATCATGTTATAGTGTGAATTATCATAAGTTACCTTTGTAGAATATATAAAATGACCATGGTACATGAATTTTTCCAATATAATATATCTTACTCAAGGATTTTTAATTCTCAATGTATATAATGACCATGTTATTGAAAACAACACATTTTGTTTTCCATTATGATTGATCACAATACATGAACCAAATTTGAGTAGATAAGTACAATATATATACAATAGTGGTTGTCCCACACACTCAAAATAATATATTAATCAGCATTCAATAAGTCATACTCGTCAAATGAGAGTAAAATCTCATCTTATGTGATATAAAACAAAAGAAATGACTAATAGCATACTCAACCACCAATTGATTTTTTATGCCTAAAGGATTATATATGAAAGGTATGAAATTATAAGGATTCTCATGCTATGTATATCACCAAAATTATTTATTAGGGACAAAATATAATCTATGAACCCATATTATATCAATGATATTGTGTTTGAAACTCCATGAAGTACACTCCATGGGTTATCCAGTGAATAAAATTGTTTTTTGAACCTCATGATCATATTTCGTATCTTGATGCAGATATCATACTAAATCAAACAACAACATTTCATTATAACCTATAACACCTACTGATTATCTTTAATTTGGGATAATTAAATTTCATCCTTTGATAGGTTCCTTATAATCTCGTTTCATGAAATATTATAAAAATTTACAAACTGACCAATCTAGTGTGAAAAAATGATAAAATAAATATTTTCACTTATATGATAAAATTTATATTATTTATATTATTTGTAATATAGGTAAATAAACATATATAATATCATTTCTATCATATCGAATGTAATAGTCTTCAAAAACAACATTAGGTTTTATATACTATTTGGTTAATATTAACTCATTATATACATATGGAATTATGAACACGTCCCTATACGAATACATCATAAAATCCAATCATTAAAGTCTTTTGTGTGTTATATATATGATAAAATAAATTTTTAATAATCATGGGATTTATTAATTATAATCATAATGATAAACTCCTTTAATATAATCAATCTCCATAATCCATAAAATCAATGTTTATCATGTCAAATGCTAGTATTCAGTGTAATTTTTTAAAATACAATATAATAATCCATGGAACCCTTTCAATAATAAATTTTCAATGAAATATTATTATCACAAAGTTATCTATTTAATTTATTAGATAACATCACTTCCAAAAATTTGTTAGGACAAAGTGACACCTATTTTTTTGCAGAGTGACTATATTTAACACTTTATATATATCATTACTTTTATGGCCTAAAAATGTTTTAGAATATTAAGGTAAATTAAGTTTTTATTTTTACTAGATAAATCCTTTAAAAAATATTTTCAACCACCATCTCATTGTATGTCAATATATATCATTGTATCTTTATTTTTTGAAAAATATCATAATCTTTTTATGATATTATGTAAAAAAACATTAATTTTGGATATTTATAATTTTTATTTGATAGCATTTAACGTTTTTAAGTTTATTCATACTAAAACCTATCTTTGAAACTATATATTCCATTTTTAATATAATTATATGATATAAAAAAATCCATTATAGCATGAAGTAATAGTTATTTATGTTTATTAAGAATATTTAACAAATAAACCATTTACTCCATGTCATATATAATTATATATTAGCGTGGAAACATTTATTTTTAATATAAAACTTTTAGATAAAATATTATAGCAATGGGATGTGGTAAATTCATTAGACACATTTTAAAAAATAAAATAATAATTATTTTATCCACATTAATATATTATTTCCCTGCCTAATTTTAAAAAAATTGAAAGAATCTTATAAATAATAGTACATGTTAATTTTAATTATCTCATAATTTTTTTTAAAAAATATTATTAATAAAACACTCTTATTATCATAAAATAGAAATAACAAAATAATAAACATACCATTTATATATATTTGCGATTGATTTATTATTGTGCATTGAATGATTTAATTTAGAAACACATCGTTTCGTCACATCAATACCACCTTTATGATACATTAATTTATCAAATAAATATGAACTCAAATATATTTATGGAAATTGTAAGAAACAATTTAGTATAATATAACCGTAAATATTGATGAATCTATTTCAATTAAACTTATTCATGACATGAACATTACCCAGAGTATCCCAACACCCTTCATGTATCTGGAACAATTCCATCATATTGAATCATTTTTCCTCCATCTATATAACATCTATTTTTCAATGAACCCGATTTTATTCACAATGAATCATTATTCGAATCTCCAAATAGCATTACTTATATCATTTTTAATTTTATCCACTTGAATAGTTTACATGGAACCATAATATAGACATAATTTTATTAAGTTAATCTCTTGTATTCTCTCTATAAAAATCGACAAAAATTTATTTAAATCATTCATATTGTTAAAAAATATTTATATATGAAAAAAATGTATCCCCCAAATAATTTTTTTTAAAAGAATATATAACCACTTAGATTCAGTGTGATACACAATTATATTAAATATTATTTACATAACCAATCATAATGAGTATAAATGACTAATATTACTCCTTAATATATAATATTACACCTTTCAAATGATGATTGAATAATTTTATGTTCTTTTATGTAAAATGATTCATTTTTTGAATTGTTTCAACAGTTGTTTACTCTAAAATATGTTTATCTGATACATAGAATGTTTTTATTATTTTATATCTAATTACAGGTTACCAGTCTTATAAGTTTCAAATATTTAGTCATTCCTCTCAAGAATTTATCTCCAAGTTAAATATTGTGATGATGAGGTTGATAATATCCAAATGAAATCATTTTGTTATATATGTATTGAAATTTATTATCCATTAATATGGAATATTTTAAAATGATTTGAAATAAAATTTATGAACCTACAAAAATTAATCATATCTATTAGTGTCTCAAAACCCATATTTCACTATGAAATTAGTATGATGTGGTGTTTGTCTATATTTATTTATTTAGTTAGGATATTTTCACACAATATTATATATGAATCATTCATATGAATACATATAATTGTTTTTAAAATACATCAAGTGGAACAACTGAACTCTACTTCTCTAGTAGAATAATAATATTATTGAATCTTGGATAAGTTTAACCAGAAAAAATATAAATTACTAGAATGCCAACATGGAGTGACTTAGCCCATACATTCATTAAATACAAAATATAACCATAGAGAACACCCTCTTTGGAATGGCCAAACAATTTGGATGTTGGGATTCCTAATAAGTGCATCATTTAGAAAAATATCAGACATTGTTTTTAAAGAATAATAATGTAACCATCATATCACATTTTATTAGCATTATTTATGAATTAATCAACTGATTTTGTTTTTAATACTATAATTTAATCTGAATTAGAATGTTGAAACAATAATGATGTGTAAAATATTTTAATTCTCATAGATTATATTACCAACCCATACATATAATTTAAATAAATTAACAAATATCCAAATGAATATCAATGATAATGTTATACATATATATTAATATGTTTATTTTCAATTAAATGAATAATATATTCAATATCTTCTACCTCAAAAAGCACTTATAAAATATAATTCAAAACACTATTATTTAAATTTATCACATATATCTTAATCCTTAGATTGACGATCATGAATCGAGTAACCAAATTATGAAATATGTATAGAAATTAATTATTTATTAAAATGTATTGAATTATTTAAAAGAAAATAAGAAATAAATTTTGAATGAAAATAATTAAATCATATAAAGTTAAGGATATTCAATGTTTTTAAGTGATATACTTATATAAAAATGTATTTTTTAATATTTTATATGATTAATTTTCAAAAAAAATTCCATTATTCAGAGTATTATAGTTATAAAAAGTTGATTTTATATACAATAAAACTAATGTATAATAATTCAAAAATTTACTGTTAATATTATATAATAGATGAAAAATTATATTGATGATAAAACTATATATATTTGTGAAAGTTATTTATTAAATTGAAATGCATTTTTACTATAATAAATTAAATTAATAAATATTTCATATTAACATAAAAAATTTGTTTTAATATATTCAAAAATATTGTTAACTATATACTGGCTGTCACTATGAAAATAATAGGAATATTTTCATTTTATGCATCAAAAATAATTTTCTCCCTAAAAATGTTTTTGATGAATTTTTCTGCGTGGATATTTTAAATATTTTATTCAATACATATAAATTTTATTTTCTAAAATAAAAAATTTTTTTGATCTCATATTATCTAAATTATATATGGGGGATATTTTTGGATTTTATTAAATATTATTTTTTTTATGTATAGTGAAAAATAAATTTTTTAGAATTACAAAAACATTTATGAATCATCATGACATAATCATGAATTAAAGCCTTTAATAAATCATTTTTATGCTATTATTTTGTTTTAGTATCGATATAATGAATTAAAAATAAATATTTTGAATTTGGAAATCCATGATTTACATTTTGTAACAGAAGTTAGATATTATTATAATTAAAATAGCTTTTGGTTTGTTTCTATTTTTAGTTTGGTTAGAGAGAGAGAATAATTTTTGTAAAGGTTAATATGTAAAAAAAAATATTTTAATAATTGTAAAATAAATTCATTGTAAATAACTGTATAATTTATTTTAAATTACAATCATATTTATGCATAATATTGATTTTTAATTGAATATTGTGAACATATATTAAATATATCTTCTCCCAGTTAAGAAAATTGAATCATTGAAAATAGATTTAATTTTTATAATTAACATGATTATTTTTTTATGGTAACATTTTTTCATATAAATTAATCTAATAGATGTATATTTAATCACCATTGTAAGACTTAAAAAGGGTTAATGAGAGGTTTAAAATACGTGATAGGGAAAATATGACTACCAAACATTTTTAATTGTGTTATTTCATTGTATATAAAATTAAAATATCTTATATTTGAACCATTGTTTTTTTGAGACACATTCAAATGAAGTTACTTTTAAATAATTTAAATCATTGAATAGTTACAAGAGTTCCACACCAAACACTAATAAAAGAAAAAATATTCCTTACTGTAATTCACAATAGTCATTCACTCTAGCTTATAAAATAAAGGACAAAATACATTCCAAAAAAATTATAAAAAAATCAAATAGGTTCCACTCAATCTAAAATAATAACCACGAATGCTTGCTGTGTAATCAAATAGAGGGTTTCTAAAGAAGAATAATAACACTTGAATGTGTTATTTTATGTCAAATATTATTCTATCTCCATCAAACCTAAGATACCAATTTTTATAATTTAAAATAATTATATTAAATATAATTATATTTTGTTATATATATGGAATAATTATTTTTATATACTTTTCAATACAATGGGAAGTGAAAACATCGCTCATGCGTGTGTAAGGACTACCACTTCCATGGTGAAATGTGTTTTATATTTCATTACTACATCCCAAGGATGACTAATATGATATATTTAGTAATTCAATTTATATTTTTTCCATAATTATGTATCTATAATGATAATATATTATCAACCATCATAATATACCATCTGTTGAAAAATGAAATACATTTCTCATACATATGTGCAGACTATAACCTCTATGCACAACACATTTCATTTTTTCAATATAACCTCATATATATTTTTATAATGATGGAATTGATAAATTAATATAATAATTAGAAGAAAAATATGATTATATAATTGTATTAATTTAAATATTTTATTTCATTTTCATTTATTAGAAAAAAATGATGATATAACATATGTGTACATATATAATACTACCCCCATGATTCGAAATATTTCATTATTCTTGTATTCCATTAATGAAAGGCCATAAATGTGTTTTTATATTATAAAAAATATTACTATTTATTTATTTTTATTGGTTATATTATTTAAAAATGAACCTGTTGGTCATTTTCCACCAAGGGGCATTATTTTTCGTTATGAACCAAACACCCTCAAAGCATATTTTATAAACATAACATGTTTTTCTACTATATATAACATGTTAATAAATGAAATGAAATGGATTTTTATAATAAGATATCAATGATTTTTTCAGAAAAAATGTAATAAATTAATATAATATTCTTATAATGGAGTTAAATAAAGTACATGAAGATTCAAACATGAGATTATATATTTTCATTAATATTTTATTCAAAATATATTACCATTTACATCACAAAAAATTTAATCTACATCTGTGATATCATAAAATGATTCAAAAATTTTAATATTATACTTAATTATAGGATTAAATAAATATTAAAAATTTCTATTGAATTCATAATAGTGGTTTACAAATATATATTTTTAACATATTTTATATAGATTTTTTGATAAACTATGAATGGAGTGTCTTTCATCATATTAAATAGGAACATAAACTCCCATAATAAATATGATTATTCACAATGAATCATACGATATATGATTTCATTATTTTCCAAATAGTAACATGTCTCCCACTACTTTAATAATTTTTCATTATAGATGTTATTAATGGAAATGTGATATTTTTTCCTTATGTTTATTTAAATTACATAATGTTTCTTTATATAAATTAAAGGAAAATAATATGGAATATACTATATAAATGAAATATTATTTATGTTTTGAGAAATTTTATGTTTATTTTTCATTGATTATGTTGACTAGTGCACCATATATATCTCTATTATACATTGTGTAATTGTTTTCTCTAGAAAATTTGATGGAATTATATGAGTAGGTTATTCTATATATTAGTGTTCTTGTATGGTTTATATGTTGATAATTTCCATGTATACAACATGACTTTTTCATTATTTTAAAATATATTTTTTTGAAATATGTTTATTTGACTTGTTATAAATATAATCATTTGTTTTATGAAGGATTATGACCATTTTAAGGTTTAAATGTACATTTACATGAAAATTTTTTATTGGGTCTCTTTTTATATATAAATACTTCATGATTAATATTTTTCATTGATTAATACATATTTTTTTTTGATTTTTTTGGGAAATAATTTGATCCCATGAGTTTATAAAAAATTATTTTATCTCAATGATTATTATGAAAAAAGGTAAATTTTCATTTATTTTTCATTTATTTTTTTTAAATTAACTCCTTCCCTTAATTTTTATGTCAATCCATATGATATTTATTATAATTCCATAAAATTATATATTTTTCAATAGTCTTATATATGATTCATAACTATAGAAGGTATTATGTTCCCACTATGGTGGCTTGTTTTTAAATGAATGAAAAACAATTAGAGAAACATAAGTTTAAATTTAAGAATTTAATAAAACATGATTCATTTTAATTAATATTTGTTTCCAAAGAAAATGTGTGCTATATTATATTTTAGATAAAAAACATATGTTTTTAATAATAATGTATTATTTATAATGTATAGATGGAAACGTAACTTTTGAAAAAATTTACTTCTGATAACTATAACCTTTTTTAAAAATTTTACCAAACTAATTGGAATTTATCAGTAGTAATTAAATGTTATAATTTAAATAGAAATGGGAATTTATGGTCAAAATTAGTATAGTTGTGGTGTTTGAAAGTAAATTTCCCTCAAATGGTAGTGAGTTATCATTTTTTTTACCATGTCCACTCTCAATCTGAGCTGCTTTAGGTGAATCATGAATGAAGTATCAAATGAGAGAAGAACGAGTTAGTATAGATCACCACATAGAAGATTTTAGCCAATCCACCCAATGAACGAACCAGCAGGACACACCTTACCCTAACAGCATATGTGGGAGAAATAAGGGGTTATGTTACCTTGCCTTATTTTCTTAATATATATTTTTTGTATAAATAAAATTATTATTCAATATAATACATTTTTTAGTTATATTTTTTATTACTAAAATATTCTTCTAATTATTATATTATTTAATAAATTGATTTTTCTAAAACAGACCCTAAATATCAGAGAATATATAATTTTTTATAATAAACCATGGTATCCGGAATAATATTCATTAAAACACTCTTCCTTAATTATAAATCGAAAAATTAATTTATTACGTCCATCTGAGTTTTTAATTTTCATAATTATGACTAAGCATTAGAACCGTCTATTTTTTTTAAAATAATGATTTATATATTTTAATATTGAAGTTTTAATATTTAAATAATTTCTCTAATAAAACTAAAATCAATTTTTGTATTTTTTTTCATCCAAATAATGTTTTGGTGACTTTACAAGAATGTTCTAAAATACAATATGTTTACATGAATAGTTAAAATTCAGTTTTGGGGCCTCATTAGGATAAATAAATTTAAATTTATTTCATAAATATGTACTAATTAACTATACAAAATCTACAACCTGAAATATGATTTTTTTAATATTAACTATTTTAATTTATTTTAATAAATTTCCAAACATATATCTGTCTTTCTAATGTTTAAAATGGAAACATTGTTTCAAACAACTTTAAATTTTAGAATCACTACTCTTATATAGAAAAAATAAGTGACATAAAATGTTGATTGGTTCGTATGTGATATTGTGACATAAAATATGACACAAATTTCCAAATCAAGGAAAAAAAAATATTCCTTCCAATGTCTTTTAATTTTTCTCAACCTAGATCTTAAAGATGTATATTAAGCAATTATTAATGAAATCTTCCTCATTAGTTACAAATACCCATCTATTTCTCCATTTCAATTATCTCACAATCTATCCACCATAAATTTATGGTAGTTTTATTTGTAAATAATACCACCATGGTGTACTCAATACCCTATTAATCCATTCCTCATAATTTTGGAGTAAGTCTTTAAGGTAAGTGAATTATCCTTCATTTCATTTCAATTAAATAAACTATTTTTATATATATTGTAATTGTTATGGTTATTCAATATTATTAACCTTTTTTTCTTTCCCTTAATAACAAATTATGTTTTATTAATGGGAGACCTTTGTCCCCTATCATTTTATGTTTTCATAAAAATGAATTTTATACCTACCATGCTGTTGGATTTACTCCTCAAAATTTCTATCTCAACATAAGGAATTCTATTTTTATTAATTTTTCAGAATACCCAAAAACCATTCAATTATAGGGGTATTCAACTAGATGTGAATATGATATATATAATTTCGTTTTTTAGACATAAGAATCCCACACTCCTTTGTCATGGGCTAAAATAGACATAATGATCACGCCTTTACACAATTTCAAAATACCATGATTTTCATAAGAAACAAATAAATTATTATAAATAGGATATTTATGAAATATTTCAATATGATATTTATGGCTCAAAATAATTAGGATATATGATGTGTGTTACCTTACAGTGCTCTAATTCCTTTTATAAAGAATTTAATATCTATATATGACATGTTTTATTATACCTTGGTGAATAACCATAGTAATTTTCATTTATGGATCCCTCTTGAAATAACATGGAGGAAAGCTTATTATTTTCACATTTTAAGGTTTTAGAATCGTTTCTAGGTTATGATTCATTTTATTTTTACTATTATATTCCACATGTTCCCTTATACATTCCATAATAACATTCCTCATGTTTCATTATTGATATTCCTTAGGATAACTTGAAAACAATTTCCCTTATTTTTCATAATGTTACTCATGCCCACCCATTTCCTTTGATGTATGTTACCAAAAGAAGAGATGAGCTAACAGAAACTAAGGTTGAAACCATGAAAATTCATATCACGTTGATTAAGGTTTTTTCTATGTTTTTAAGTACTGCGTACCTGTTTTCCAGGAAACTAAACCATAAAAAATCATCTATTTTATTCCATAAAAGGTAATGTTTTTGAAAATTAAAGGAGTTATTCAATAGCTTGTATCATATAATGTTTTAGTTATTTGTTTAAATTAGGATTATAATGTAGTGGGAATAACCCTAGGGAAAATTTTTAATATATGAAAATTTACTAGAACATGGGTAATGTATTATATAAGTGGTTAATGAGTATTGAAATCCCTATCTATATATGATGATGTGGATGTTGTACTATGATAAATTTATATAGTGGTAAAACCTGACAATAATGTATTGATATAGACATGATTAGAAACTAGTGTGTGACACTGATTCATTCTTCAGTCATTGTTTGACAATTCAATTGGATATTTATAGTTCATCCTAATATTTTAATGAACCATTATGAATGATATATAGAAAATGATTTTTTTAAATAAATAACATATTTATAAATGATTTTATTGAGAATTAACATTCTTATAGAATTATAAAATCCTTGGAAACAACATTTCTCAAAAAGGTTTTCTTCTTTTAGAAAATAGTGGTAAATTTGAGGAACCATGTAAAGGTTTCTAGCTATGTATGATGTGTTGAATAACCTCCAATTAAATTCATAATATAAAAAATAATGAGGATAAATAATCAATTATATCATCTTGAGAATGATATATAGAATTAGGTTTAGCTGCTAGATTCACCTCAAAGGAAACAACTTTCTTTTGAGTCTTTCATGGGTCAACAAGTAACTTCTTTCAGTGTATATAAAAACCCAATGGTTTTTTAACAATGGATAAGATCTATATAATAGATATTTTATGTAATCCATTATTCAAAAAAAATTGAAAGACACTCTGGCAGAATACCACATTGAAAGAGATGTTTATTAGTGGTGGAAACTACTTAAAAACATGAATCGAAGAGGTGAGATTTATTATATGGAGTGGGAAGTGTTTTGGGGAATATTATTCAATAAATATTTCTCCCAATATATGAAACTAAAAATTGAGAATGGAATACTAAATATTAATTTGAAGGAAAATGAACATTTGGGGAGATATAAGATGAACATTATAAGAATTTCTTGTTACACATATAGCATTATTATAGATCATAAGGGAGAAATTGATATATTATTCAGTTTACTGAGACACCATCTATGGAGGAATCATGAAAATCATGACTATGATAACTATTAGAATATAGTATGGAGTTATGTAGAGTATTAACTGGATTTTAAAGAAATAAATTTATTGAATAAGTTAAATTAAAATAAGGGAGCTATGGATGAAAACTCGGGTCATATCATTTATCATCGAAGAGGGTGAAAATAAGTGAAACATCGCACATGATAAAAAATTTGGAAGAACCATTCAATTAATTTATTTCTTGGGAGTGGAAAATTTAACAAGTGTGAAAGAGATGGATATATAGCTCAGAAATGTGGGGGTGAGGTGAAGCCTATTCTTCTCAACACTAAAAACGAATGGAAGATGGTGTAGTCCCATTCTAAAATTCATTGTATCATGTGTGGAAAACATGTGGAAAATTCCAATAACCACCCCCATATAAAGATATTTGATAACAAGCACCATTAATGATAGAATAGTCTTATGGATCATGGTCATACATATTCAATCATGATGGTTGAGGTAGAGGCTCCAAATGATGTGGTGACATGTACTCCCATTTTTTTATCAATGCAATCATGTACATTATTTGATTTTTGATATAGTCATTCCTTTATTTCCGAGAAAAATTCAAAAAATATGGAATAAATTCCTATGATATAGGAAGTTGATTTATTAGTCGATAATCATAGTGGGATTATCAATGAATCAACATTGTATAAAAACCCTAGTATAGATTTTTTTTAAAAAAATAACATCACAAATCTAGGGGTCATTATCATGATGAAATTAAACACTATACATTGGATGAACTGGAGAAATATTATAATCATTGAAGTGCATTGTGTTGCATTTGTTGTCAATGAGGCATGAAGTTGTCTTGGAATGAATGGAAGTCAAAGAATGTCACGATGTGAATGACAAAGGTTGTGATGGTGTTGGTGGTGAAGGAGAATGGCCATGGAATATAAAGATGAATGTCACTTAGGAGATTAACTAAGTGGCATTGGAGAATATGGTTGAAACATTCTCCATGAAAATCAGACGATTGTTGAGCTGTTCTTAGAATTCCAAGAACATGTATCAAGATGATACAAAGTCACAACATGATTAGAAGACCATGCATTGTAGTGACAATGCATGAGGAGTTGGAGATGAAAGAAGATCCATCCACAACTTCTAAGTGGGTGAAGTGGTTTAATGAAGTCCATGCTCTAACACTTAGTGCATGTGAATCTGAAGAAGTCCAAATTTGATCTCTGATTAGATCAACGAAGACATTGAGAGAAATCTTTGATTCAGGAGCATCGGTTGATGGAAGAACCTTAAAGAATTCCATTCTTGAATAATGATTAAATTTTTAAGAGGAATGGAGGAATTCTTAAGAAGAAGATGAGAAGAAATGAAGAGGAAGAAGTGGCTTGGCACTTGGCATGTTTTATTTGGAGAACTTTGTTTTTATACAAAGTCTTATTCAAGACTTAGCCAAAAAATATGGCCAGCCCGTGAGCACCTTGTGGGTTCAACCCCAAGGCTCATGTGGGCCTAAGGCGCCACGCCCAAGGGGGAACCCGTGGGGCGAGCTCAGGGCGGCAGGGGCGCACCCGCAGACACCACAGAGGCACTGGGGCACGCCCGGAGGAGCGCAGGGGGCCATGTATAAGCCCCCGAGGGCACGCGGTGGTGAAATCCGCGCGCCGGTGATGCATAGTGGGCGCTAGGAGCGTGCCCGCAGGAGCAAAGAGTGGGCGCAGAGCGCGCCCGCAGGGAGAACACGGTGCGGGGCGGCACCGTGGAGGGAGAAGTTTCAACTGGCGGGTTGCGGCAGCTCCAGGGTAATAAAGCGCGAGAAAACCGCGCCCCGTTTCGATGTGGGACGCGGAAAATTCACCGGAATTGAATCTGAGCCGCACATCTCATCGCGCGTCTTATTTCCGCCGCACGATTAATCTGCCGCGTCCCCGATCTGATCCAAGCCGTCGAAGGCTTTTTGATCACCGCATCCAACGGTGCTGAGTCCATCTTTTACCTCGAGCTCGATCGAAGCCTCCCGCGAAGCCGCCGCTGAACCAGTGCCTCCCGACGACAGAATTTGAGTATCCGGCCACCTCCGATCAAACCGAAGTGTCCATTGTGATCGTCTGTGTCTACTGAACATAACCATGCAATAAAATAAGCATGCATGCGATGAAAGGAGGATTTCGAGCGAGGCCGAAGCAACCGGAGGTGCGAGGCCATTCGGTGTTCGTGCCTTTGCATGGATAGGGTTTAACGAAGGCCGTGCATGCGTTATAAATTGCATGCACGTGAAGGAGAAAAATAAAGGAAGAACCCGCGTCAAACCGAGAATGAAAAACAAGATTTGAAAAGATTTTTTAAAGATCCGAAGATCTCGGGTGTTTGAAGTTATTTCACGCGGATGATCCAAGGCGTTTCTCTGCCTATAAAAAGAGAGGCCGAGGCTCTCATTAAGCTGCTGATACGCTGAAAAATTTGAAGATCCGCGTAGAGCTTTCTCTGCCTCGCGAAGAAAGAATCCACCGCGCAAATACTTTGCGCGGCTATTGTTCCCGGTGCCACCCGAGGCCCGAAGTGTTCCCTGCGTGCCTCTCTTGCGCGACAGGAAGGAGCCGAGCCGCATATTTGCGCGCTCGAGTCTCTTGCTCCCTCTCTGCCCGCACCCTTGCGCGGCAGGAGGAAGATCCCGCGGGTGTTGCACTTGCGTGCCCCGCGGGTAGGAGGTCTTGCGCGGCCTTTGTGCACCCAAGTTCTTGCACGGCTCTTACCTTGTGCACTCAAGCCTTGTGTGGCTGTTGAAGACAAGTGGAGGCCGAGATCCTTTTGCTTGTGTGCCAAGTAAAGGAAGAGCTCCTCGGGCAGTAGATGTGTCAAGTGGAGAAGAACCCGAGGGGCTTAGTGCTTATGTGCTAAACAAGAAGACCCGAGCCCTTGCACCCATTGAGTGCAAAGTGAAGAAGAAGAACCTACGGGTGTTATGTGTGCACCAAGTGAAGACAAACACCTAAGCCTACATGTGTGCAAAAAGAAAACAAAGAGGCCGTAGCCCTTGTTGGGTATGCACACTTGAAGATTAAAAGAGAAAGAACAAATTGTGTGTGCAAAGGAAGTAGAAGGCCGAGCCTTAGTGCCTTGTGTGCCAAGTGAAGTGGAATACCACACATTGTGTGTGAAGTGAAAAAGGCCGAGAGGAAGTGTGTGCAAGTGGAAGAGGCCGTAGCCTTGTGTGTGCACAATATTGAAGAACAACTAAAAGAACACTAAAGTGTGTGTGTGCAACAAGAAGAGGAAGGTCACTACAAGTGTATGCTAAGTGAAGAATTTGTGTGTGCAAACTAAAAAAAAGTGGCCGAACCTAGGTGTGCACTAAAAGTGAACACACTTAGAAGAAGTTGAAAGGAGGACATCCACACTAAAGTAGAACACACTCTAAGTGTGTAAACAAATTGGATAAAGTGTGTGAAGTTCGGAGAAGGTGTGTGCTATAATTGATTACACCCTCTGTGGGTCTACTGCACCAAGAAGAGGACAGGAGAAGTGCATGCATGCTTGCATGCACGTGCACACGTGAACAAAGCCAAATCAGTGGTGTGCATTTGAGTTGTCCAAGACCAGGACTGAGACTGAGCCAGACTGAAGTTAAAGAGATTGGTTGTCTGAGTTTTCAGTAGATTGAGAAGATCCTGATCATCACAAGTGATCAAAGGTACAGAGCAAGGCCAGCAGTCTTTATCCCAGACTGCTGATGATACTTGAAGACCTTAAAGTGAAGAAGAGCTACTCGTGCGACTCGAGGAGCCAAGAGAAGACCCTGTGGGACTCAGGGAAAAGAATTCTTCAGTGGGATTCTGGAGCAGGCCAGTGGGACTCTGGTAACACTGTGGGACACAGTATAAAGACCCTCCTGTGGGACTCAGGAGAGATACAGTGGGACTCTGTATCGACCATTGTAATTCTAACAGGTTATAATGGAGAATCCATGCTTGGAGAGCATGGCAAGGATGTAGGCCTTTGGTGCCGAACCTTGTAAATCCTTGTGTCCTGTTCCTTTTCATTACTGCATCATTCGGGAAAGGTTGAGAGATACAAGAAGAGTGGATCGAGGCTTTAACCATCCATAGAGGTTTAATTGATAAGAATCAATTAGTAAAAAGTTTTAAGGGATCACTGATTCACCCCCTCCCCCTCTCAGTGATTCACACTGATCTGGGCACTTCAATTGGTATCAGAGCGAGGTTACCTCTAAAAGATCCAAGGGAGTCTTTATGGAGTGCAGATTTGAGGAAATGAGTGACCAGCCTCAAATGGAGATATCTGCCAAGACTCAGAAAAATAGAAAGAAGAAACAGGCAAAGAAGATGAGGAAGAAGGTTGCTGCAATCAGAGAAACTCCTTATATGGAAACAAATGTGAAAGTCACATCAGATGACAATTCCTTTTATCATTCTTCTGATGAAGCCTGCTCTAGCTGTGATGAAGTTGGAAGAAACAATGATCTTCTAAATGCAATCAAATATCGTCAGAAGAGAGTCCCCAAGGAAATTGCAATGTGTATAGCTACAGGCCTCCTTGATCTTCAAGAAGAAAAATTACAGCTAGAAGATGAAGCCAATTCTCTAGAAGTCCAATTGGAAAAAAGGGTTGGCATAACCAACACTCTCAGAAAGCTGGTAAATGCTAAAGATGAAACAGTATCTCTTTGCAATGAAAGATATGAAGACACCACTGAAGAATTGCAAAGAAGCCTTTCTGAGAAAGAATTCTTTATGATAATAGTCAAAGATGTTTACCATGCACTGGAAAAGAGGCACAAAGTGTCAATGAATGTCAGAGATGCTCAACTCGAAGAAAAAGTCAAATTGGTGAAGGAGCTGGACAATTCATTACAAGAATTAAAGAAGGTGCATGAAGACCAGATGAAACAACTGGTGGAGAATTGGGAAGTAAAGCTAAGAACTATTGAGGATGAGAAGAACTCCCTCAATATGAAATGCTTAGAACTGGAGGTGATATTGACAAATCAGCAATCACCCAAAGCCAAAGCCTCCCAGTCAACTGAAAGGAGAAATGTTGCTACTCAAGTATGCATTGAGCAGGATGATTCTAAAAGAAAGACATCCTCTAGTGAAAGTGCAAGAACTTCTAAAAAGAAGGTACCATCCATACCATCTTGTACTCATACTTCTAAAAGTGTTTCTACTAAAAGTGCAGGATGGAAGAATGATTCCAAACAAGTATGGATGAAGAAAATGAAGAAGCAGAGCTCTCCTGAAGCAGCACAACAATTCAAGACAAGAACCCAACAATCAGAAGGACTGAAGAGGTCAAGATTTGTGGGTCAGTGTTGGTGTTGTAACAGGTATGGGCATTGTGCAAAGGATTGTTGGTACAATCCACTGAATGCCAAAGCACAGAGGAAGCCCATGCTAAGGGGGAGCAAGCCAGAAGGAAAGAAGCAGCATCCACAGGTCCAGAGACATCTGTTTACTGCTAACAGATTTGGATTACTTGACAACATCTGGGATGATTGCAAAAGTGGTCAAAAGAATGATACATGTCAATCTCCAACTGTATCCAGAGCTCAAAAGAAGAAAAGATCACAGAACCTGGCTCAGAAAGAATCATTGGGAAGCAAGCAGAAGAAAGTGGAAGATGCTCCCAAGAAGAGTTTGAAGAATGAAGAGAAGTCCTTGGAATTGAAATCCAAGAAGGGTGATGCATCCAGAAGGACCACCAAGAAGACATGCTTCTACTGTGGAAAGAAAGGTCATACCATGGATCTTTGCAAACAAGCCATGGAAATCAATAGAAGCCAACTGAACTCAAACAGACAATCAATCCAAAAGAAGCAGAAGGGATTGATTGAAAACAAGTTTCCTAAGAGAGGTAGCTTGACAGCATCAAAGGAACCATGTGGAACTTCCAGAACTGAGGCCACACTTCCAAATGATTTACTAGTCATATGGCCAAATCAGTTGCAACTTGCCAGAGAACTACAAAGAGCTGAAGATGAAGTTCTGGCAATTTCTAAGGCAAGAGGGAAGAAAAATATTTCACATGAAGATGTATTGAGATCCACACCAGCACCAACATCATTGAAGATCAAATGTGCAAGTGTGAAGACTGGTGAAAATGGGACATCTTGGTTGAGAGAATCTTCTCAACCTTGTTGTTCACATTGATGAACCAAGGAGGTTCCATCTTATTCCCTTATACTCTTGGTATATACATGTGCTGACATTGCAGGGAATTGAAGATGATGATCATTCTCAGCTGGAGGATGGTTTGGACAAAATGGAGTGCACCCCTTGAGGGGGAGCCAATCTGGAGAAGATGGGATTCTGATATTTAATTCCATCTTGAGAAAAGTGAAGGTATTCCAATCATACTTTCATCCCTTGTTTCTTAATTGAGTTTATCTTGTCAATTAAGGGGGAGTATGGATTGAAGACAAATGGATGAAAGGGGGAGCTTTATCTTTGCACTGAACTTTCTAATGAGTTTTGTGGAGTATGTGCAGGATTTAGCACTTTATTGAATATCTGAAAAATTTTCAAACCCCTGAAGAATGATCTCACATGTGTAGAGAATTGTGGACAGCATTGAAAAATCTTGGTTATATCACTCTTGTTTTCTACACCGGGTTAGCCCAAGTAGACTTAGAGTTGATCTACTAAAGGTTTTTTGCTAGAGAAGAACATGTGACATCATCCCTCTCTTAGTGCTTTTCAAGAAAATGCTTTTATAAGGGAGGAAGAGATTTTTGAAAGTGAACCACACTACACCTTTGCATTTGATTGCCAATAAGGGGGAGAAAATATTGGCACACATATTGACCCATTCATATGTGCTGAAGGAGTGTATTGACAACAAATACAAAGGGGGAGATTGAAGTGCATTGTGTTGCATTTGTTGTCAATGAGGCATGAAGTTGTCTTGGAATGAATGGAAGTCAAGGAATGTCACGATGTGAATGACAAAGGTTGTGATGGTGTTGGTGGTGAAGGAGAATGGCCATGGAACATAAAGATGAATGTCACTTAGGAGATTCACTAAGTGGCATTGGAGAATATGGTTGAAACATTCTCCATGAAAATCAGATGATTGTTGAGCTGTTCTTAGAATTCCAAGAACTTGTATCAAGATGATACAAAGTCACAACATGATTAGAAGACCATGCATTGTAGTGACAATGCATGAGGAGTTGGAGATGAAAGAAGATCCATCCACAACTTCTAAGTGGGTGAAGTGGTTTAATGAAGTCCATGCACTAACACTTAGTGCATGTGAATCTGAAGAAGTCCAAATTTGATCTCTGATTAGATCAACGAAGACATTGAGAGAAATCTTTGATTCAGGAGCATCGGTTGATGGAAGAACCTTCAAGAATTCCATTCTTGAATAATGATTAAATGTTTAAGAGGAATGGAGGAATTCTTAAGAAGAAGATGAGAAGAAATGAAGAGGAAGAAGTGGCTTGGCACTTGGCATGTTTTATTTGGAGAAATTTGTTTTTATACAAAGTCTTATTCAAGACTTAGCCAAAAAATATGGCCAGCCCGTGAGCACCTTGTGGGTTCAACCCCAAGGCTCATGTGGGCCTAAGGCGCCACGCCCAAGGGGGAACCCGTGGGGCGAGCTCAGGGCGGCAGGGGCGCACCCGCAGACACCACAGAGGCGCTGGGGCACGCCCGGAGGAGCGCAGGCGGCCGTGTATAAGCCCCCGAGGGCACGCGGTGGTGAAATCCGCGCGCCGGTGATGCATAGTGGGCGCTAGGAGCGCGCCCGCAGGAGCAAAGAGTGGGCGCAGAGCGCGCCCGCAGGGAGAACATGGTGCGGGGCGGCACCGTGGAGGGAGAAGTTTCAACTGGCGGGTTGCGGCAGCTCCAAGGTAATAAAGCGCGAGAAAACCGCACCCCGTTTCGATGTGGGACGCGGAAAATTCACCGGAATTGAATCTGAGCCGCACATCTCATCGCGCGTCTTATTTCTGCCGCACGATTAATCTTCCGCGTCCCCGATCTGATCCAAGCCGTCGAAGGCTTTTTGATCACCGCATCCAACGGTACTGAGTCCATCTTCTACCTCGAGCTCGACTGAAGCCTCCCGCGAAGCCACCGCTGAACCAGTGCCTCCCGACGACAGAATTTGAGTATCCGGCCACCTCCGATCAAACCGAAGTGTCCATTGTGATCGTCTGTGTCTACTGAACATAACCATACAATAAAATAAGCATGCATGCGATGAAAAGAGGATTTCGAGCGAGGCCGAAGCAACCGGAGGTGCGAGGCCATTCGGTGTTCGTGCCTTTGCATGGATATGGTTTAACGAAGGCCGTGCATGCGTTATAAATCGCATGCATGTGAAGGAGAAAAATAAAGGAAGAACCCGCGTCAAACCGAGAATGAAAAACAAGATTTGAAAAGATTTTTTAAAGATCCGAAGATCTCGGGTGTTTGAAGTTATTTCACGCGGATGATCCGAGGCGTTTCTCTACCTATAAAAAGAGAGGCCGAGGCTCTCATTAAGCTGCTGATACGCTGAAAAATTTGAAGATCCGCGTAGAGCTTTCTCTGCCTCGCGAAGAAAGAAGCCACCGCGCAAATACTTTGCGCGGCTATTGTTCCCGGTGCCACCCGAGGCCCGAAGTGTTCCCTGCGCGCCTCTCTTGCGCGACAGGAAGGAGCCGAGCCGCATATTTGCGCGCTCGAGTCTCTTTCTCCCTCTCTGCCCGCACCCTTGCGCGGCAGGAGGAAGATCCCGCGGGTGTTGCACTTGCGCGCCCCGAGGGTAGGAGGTCTTGCGCGGCCTTTGTGCACCCAAGTGCTTGCATGGCTCTTACCTTGTGCACTCAAGCCTTGTGTGGCTGTTGAAGACAAGTGGAGGCCGAGATCCTTTTTCTTGTGTGCCAAGTGAAGGAAGATCTCCTCGGGCAGTAGATGTGTCAAGTGGAGAAGAACCCGAGGGGCTTAGTGCTTATGTTCTAAACAAGAAGACCCGAGCCCTTGCACCCTTTGAGTGCAAAGTGAAGAAGAAGAACCTACGGGTGTTATGTGTGCACCAAGTGAAGACAAACACCTAAGCCTACATGTGTGCAAAAAGAAAACAAAGAGGCCGTAGCCCTTGTTGGGTATGCACACTTGAAGATTAAAAGAGAAAGAACAAATTGTGTGTGCAAAGGAAGTAGAAGGCCGAGCCTTAGTGCCTTGTGTGCCAAGTGAAGTGGAATACCACACATTGTGTGTGAAGTGAAAAAGGCCGAGAGGAATTGTGTGCAAGTGGAAGAGGCCGTAGCCTTGTGTGTGCACACTATTGAAGAACAACTAAAAGAACACTAAAGTGTGTGTGTGCAACAAGAAGAGGAAGGTCACTACAAGTGTATGCTAAGTGAAGAATTTGTGTGTGCAAACTAAAAAAAGTGGCCGAACCTATGTGTGCACTAAAAGTGAACACACTTAGAAGAAGTTGAAAGGAGGACATCCACACTAAAGTAGAACACACTCTAAGTGTGTAAACAAATTGGATAAAGTGTGTGAAGTTCGGAGAAGGTGTGTGCTATAATTGATTACACCCTCTGTGGGTCTACTGCACCAAGAAGAGGACAGGAGAAGTGCATGCATGCTTGCATGCACGTGCACACGTGAACAAAGCCAAATCAGTGGTGTGCATTTGAGTTGTCCAAGACCAGGACTGAGACTGAGCCAGACTGAAGTTAAAGAGATTGGTTGTCTGAGTTTTCAGTAGATTGAGAAGATCCTGATCATCACAAGTGATCAGAGGTACAGAGCAAGGCCAGCAGTCTTTATCCCAGACTGCTGAAGATACTTGAAGACCATAAAGAGAAGAAGAGCTACTCGTGCGACTCGAGGAGCCAAGAGAAGACCCTGTGGGACTCAGGGAAAAGAAGTCTTCAGTGGGATTCTGGAGCAGGCCAGTGGGACTCTGGTAACACTGTGGGACGCAGTATAAAGACCCTCCTGTGGGACTCAGGAGAGATACAGTGGGACTCTGTATCGACCATTGTAATTCTAACAGGTTATAATGGAGAATCCATGCTTGGAGAGCATGGCAAGGATGTAGGCCTTTGGTGCCGAACCTTGTAAATCCTTTTGTCCTGTGCCTTTTCATTACTGCATCATTCGGGAAAGGTTGAGAGATACAAGAAGAGTGGATCGAGGCTTTAACCAGCCATAGAGGTTTAATTGATAAGAATCAATTAGTAAAAAGTTTTAAGGGATCATTGATTCACCCCCTCCCCCTCTCAGTGATTCACACTGATCTGGGCACATCAATCATAATATAATTTTATGAATAAAGGATATATTATTAGCTTTGAATAAAAAATTTATTGTCATTTTCAATCGATAGATATCCTAACATTAGTATTTTCTTGAAGAACCACCCAAATAATTCTATATGATTATGATCATTAAATAGGGATAAAAATGGGAAGTATAAGGATATGAAATAACTCCATTGATCAATAATCCATTAACGTATTTCATGGGGATTTACTTTGATATCCCCAACAAAGAGAGTTAGAGTTCTTCATTGATCTCATACCTTGATCTAATATGATATCTATGACCCCATAATGAATGTAAAATGTTGATATAGAGAAATTAAATATAAAACATAATTATATTTTTGATATTGTACTTACCAAACCATGTTTATCCCCATGAGTATCACATGATCTATTGGTGAAGAAGGATGAATCAATGATGTTATGCATTAATTTAAGAGAACATAACCAGATTACTATAAAAAAACCCTCTACCAAGGACTGATGATTTATTTGACCATATTTGTGGGGTTCAATTATTCTCCAATATTGATCTTCGACCATGTTATCATCTACTAAAGGTGAAGAAAGAAGTTATTTTGAATACTTCCTTCTAATCAAGATACATGAATTACGAGTTTGTTTTTATGACAATCGGCTTAACTGATACACCTATTATATATATGGATTTGATGAAAATATTTCTTCTGGACAATCATGAGAAATGTTTTTTAGTTTTTATTTATTATATTATAATATATTAAAAATTTCAAGTGGAACATTCAGATTTTATAAGGTTTATATTGAAAACTCCGAGGAAAGATAAATGATTTTGTAAATTATGAAATTTTGTATTTTTTTAAAATAACATTCTTTCTTAGGGATCATTATAACCAGTTAAAATATCCTTATTGACACTACCATGAAAATGTTTATAAAGGAGTGGCCTCATCTTACAATAGTAACTGAGATTCATATTTTACTAGATTGGAAAGAAATTTTAGGAGGTCTATGAAAAAATATTTTAGACCATTCTTGTAACATCCCAAGTAATTAATGAATAATAGATATTTTTATCTATGTCTATTAATGATTAAGATAGTGTTATAGAGGCATAAAATGAAAATAAATACAATCTTATGCATGGAATACAGTAATATTCTTAAAAGATTGTTTTACTGCCTTTTGATGGAAAACCATTTTTGAATCTATCTTTTGACAATTTTATAAAGTATTTTTTTCAAAATAAACTTATTCTTTATGATTGGGACATCAAAATTTACCTTGTGTGAATTTTTGGTATTTTTCTGACAATGTTCATTTTTAAATGAATAGTGAAAAATACTGCATTTTACATCAAAACTGCTTTTTAATCTAATTTTTTTATATGATTAGATTATGTTTTGAATTGGTTTTGAAGTGAAATTAGAATATATTTTGACAATTTTATCCAATGGTGGTCGTTGGAATCAATTTCACTTTGAAATTAGACTTAAACTGGTGTCAAACTTTTGATACTTATTGTTCCATAAAAACACGCTATTTGTTCTGACAGCGGGAATTAATTATTGAATCAATTAATGTGACATATATGATTTGAATTTTGTAAAATGGACTTCATTTTTGAATTCGTAATATAAAATATAGCTTAGGGTGAATTTTTGGTAATTTTTTGAAAAACTTCAATTTTTGATGAATAGTGAAACCACTAAGTGGTAATCAAGCAAACTGATTTTTCAGTTAAATGAAAGTTTACCACTAATGTGTATTGAATTTTGAAAATCCGACATACATGGTTGTCATTAAGAAGTAAAATGTTGTTCAATGAGATTAAAATAATTTTTTGGTGAATAGTAACTTATTAAGTTTTTAATCGCGATTAGTGGTAATTAGTGTAGTTTAAGGTATAAATAATGTTTTAATAATATGAAATGACCTAGACACATGTCCCAAACCTTATTGGTTGTGTCATGGCCGACCAAGACAAGCCATGGGTCAACTTGGGGACCCCATGGAGACACTTTGGTTTGGAAATGACATAAATAGCTTTTTATTAAATGTTAAAGTAAAAATGACACAAACAAGAGATGTTTTATGAAAATAATTTTTACATGGGGTTATAAAGATCAGATTTTTGATTATAAATAGTCATTGGAAAGCTAAAAAGATTTCCTACATAATAGTATTTTTTTATGATTTTTAGACATTAAATAAATTAAATTATTTATGACATAATAATGATGCAGAGATGACATCATTATTTGACGATTTAAATAAAATGGAAAGATAATGTAAAATATATGAACTACAGATGTCCAAAACCAATTGTATGAGTGTATTTAGAAGACGTATCACCTTATACACGAATTATATCAATGTGGGACCTTTTAAAACCGAAACACATTTTCAAATAAAGTAATATTTCTTTACTTTCCAAAAGTGCCCCTCCTCTCCTCTTATAAAAGGCCCCCACCTCTACCTCATTTCACACACTACTGAAGCATTTGGATCGGCCAACCCCTGCCCATTTAATCTCTCCATATCCCTCTACTCATCCTAGAGGATTCCCTTTGGGGATAATCCTTTCAAAGGAAGCCTTTAGGCTCAAATCAAAAGGAGTTACACTTTTAAAGGTAATTCATTCTCTCAGGTTCATTTGTTTTATTTTTCTTCTCCAACCCCCTAAACTCTTTTTATTTACTTCTTTTGTATCAAAACCAGTATCTTCAATTTACTAGGATGTTGTTATAATATTTATTTGAGCTACACTCTCACACAACTACATCAAATGGTTAAATAACATACGCTTTCCGTGGATAGCGAAATTCTGCCTCCCAAAACGATGATTGTTCAAAACTCATTTAACACCTTCAAAGGTGACCATTATGATGTCACTATTTTTATATACAATATATAATATTTTTATGATTTCCTTAAGCTTCTGTGTTTTCATTTTGGGCATACCATTATGGTTTCCATTATGGGTAAACACGATATCTTCATTTTAGGAAGTGCGGACTACCGCCCCCTCAAAGTGATTTGATTCGTTAAATACCATATGTGGGACATATAAAGATGGAACTATGATATTATATATGATATTATACTGGAATTATAATATACCTTTATATCATAAAAGAAATGAAAGTAGCGTTCATGCGTACGTACGGCTTACCGTCTCCATGAACGGTGCATTTCATTTCTTACCTCTAAATGATTATGTAATATTATAAATGCATGTATGTACTGGATATATATGACATATATGATATCTACATCATGAATACCATTCTGTATATAATGAATCTTTGACCAAATTAACAACATGTAAGTGTAAGAGGTCTATTTTTGACTTAAGAACCAAATACCGACAAAATGAACATTATTAACTTAACTGATTACATGATGTTCATAACATGGTATAAAAGGAATAATGAACTTGAAAAAGATTCATAAGCAAGTAGAGATTAACTCAATTTTATTATTCAGGATATTAAAGAACGGTCGGGTCAAGTCGGATACGAGGTATGGGACTTCGTCTCAATCTCCTTTCATTGAGGCATATTTTATTTTATACACAACTTTCTTTTATACGGTGTATAAACCCCTTTGACTTTTACGTTTATTCAAAAGGAATCTTTTTTATACGAAGCGTTTACTAAACGACAAAAGGGAATGTTTTTTTCATACGTATGCGGCGACAACGACTTCTCCGCCTTCGTAACCGTTATTTGAGTCTCAGCTTCCTCTACAAGCCATACCTTCTTTTTAAAAGAAAAATAAATACCATGTTTTACTTTTCTTTTATTTTGGTATCGAAAATGGATTTCATAATGTTTTTATATCAATGTGTTGTATTGATATCTTGTGATTGAAAGGTGGTAATGTTATGTTTCCTTTATGCATGTTTTATGTGATATGATTATGTTGAGGTTCTTGGGCATTATTATGAAAACGGGTGGTTCCGTGATAAACTAAGGGCAGGTGAGCCCGATATAGATCTCCAATGCATTGGGTAACGCGATGGAGTGAAACGTTAAGGTTTCTATGAAGAGATTTTAGGGAATATACTGTGATGGGTATTCCAAATGTAACCAAGAGGGTTACTCCCTACGTAAGAATGTTATGAATGCCTCAAGTTACCTTTATGTCTTATTATTTCTATGATTTATTCACGATTTTATGACGTATGTTAAAGTGCCTATGTTTTATGTCTAAAGTATGATTTCATTATTATATATATATGAACTCATGTTTCCTTTCCATGTTTTTTTTATAACTCATAATGAGTTTTTATGCTCATCCCAAGTTTTTGAAATGTTTTTCACAGGTCAAGGGAAAGGTACATGATAAGATGATAGAGTCAAGGATGTGTCAAGAAATAATCCATGTTTTATTTTAAATGTGTTTCCATTGATGGGAATGAATAATACTATCTTTATGTAACCACTTTGTTTATATGTGGAATGTAATGCAAGTTTTATGATCTAATTCTCTAAAACTCTAAACCTGAAAATATCCTCAATGTGTAATCTTGTAATTACTCAAGATTAAGTAAGGTTTAAGGCTGGGGCCTTATAGTTGGTATCAGAGGTCGGTTTAGATAACTTTAGGAGTTAGAATTTTATTAAATGATTATCCAAAAATATTTTTTTTTTCGAAATGATATAGCATTTAATGATTACCATGTTGCTTCATCTAAGACATGTTTGTTCAGAATGGTTTTCCGCAGAGGAAACAGGGAAGCAGTGCTAGGAAGGCATACAGAAGGAAATAACCTTCCGAATCAGCATCCAGAAATGGTCAGAATTGGAACTGAACAATTTGTTGCAGTAATGGCGCAGTTGACTCAAGCGATAAATGGCGGTGGTATCCATGCACGAGATCAGCCAGAACAAACGTAGAGGAACATGTCAGTGGTGAAACATTTCATGAGGCAACATCCACCATCATTCAGAGGATCATCTGACCCTGTGCTAGCTGAAGGGTGGATTAAAGCACTGGAGAAGATTTTTGATGTCATGGGGTGTTCAGACAATCAAAAGGTTAGTCTTGCTATTTACCGTTTGGAGGGTGAAGCAGATCAATGGTGGTTTGTGGTTAAAAATATCAGGGACGCTGATGAGATTGATGCTCTTGACTGGGATGAATTCAAAGGTATGTTTCTTGAGAAATATTTTCCTAAGGCTGTTCGACTTAGGATGGAAAAGCAATTCTTGGAATTGAGGCAAGAGGAAGACTCAGTGGCTACCTATGAAGAAAGGTTCAGTCGATTGGAAAAGTATGCTCCAAATTTTAACCGGGACTTTGATAGTAAAATCAATCGTTTTTACTCAGGATTAAAGCCAAAATATCGAAGGGCATTAGCTTCTCGTGAGTTTAAAAGTTTTGAAAAGCTTGTTCGATGTGCTGAGAAGGTGGAAATGGAGTTTGCCGATGACCAAGTTTTCTATAACAACCAACAGAAGAAGAGACCGAGGTGGCAGGAGAAAGGTAAGAATTCTTCAAAAAAGTCTGATGGTAAGAGAACTAAGTTTCCAGTTTGTGATAAATGTGGCAAAAGGCATGCTGGGGAATGTCTTCTGAATTCTGGGAAGTGCTACCGATGTGGTAAGATGGGACATAAGGCTCGTGATTGCACTGAAAAGGATCAAGGTGAAGGTAAGAACAAATTTGATTTACAGTTAGTGAAATGTTTTAAGTGCAATGAGATGGGTCACTATGCAAATGAGTGTCCGACAAAGAGCTTGAGTAATGGGAAGCAGTTAGACTACAAGCAGAAAGGGGTGGTGAAATCATTTTCAACTACTTCAGCAGATGTCAGGCCATAAAATGAAGTTGTATCAGGTACTTTGTTTGTTTTTTCAGATTATGCTAGCGTGTTGTTTGATTCGGGGTCTACACATTCTTTCATCTCTGAAACCTTTTCTAGTAAAATGGGAATACCATCTCAAGAAATGACTCCTGAACTTTTGGTAAAAACACATGGGGGAAATTTTGAGGCAAAAAGAATTTATAAGAATCTTCCTATCCTTATCTGTGGAAAGAACCTACTTGCAAACCTTATTGTTCTACCTCTAGTAGAGTTTGATGTTATCCTGGGTATGGATTGGCTCTCTATTTACCATGCTAAGATTGACTGTAGAGCTAAAGAAGTTTCTTTTCAGAAAGACTTTCAGTTTGTATACAAGAATGAACCCTTACTTTTGATAACATATCAAGAGGCCGAGAAACTTGTAAAATATGGAAATGAATGTTACCTTGCACACATCGTTGAAAATAAAGGAACTGTTTAGATTAATGATGTGCCAGTGGTAAATGAGTATCCTGATTTTTTTCCTGATAAGTTGCCTGGAATAATACCAGATTGGGAAGTTGAGTTTACTGTTGACTTAGTTCCTGATGCTAAGCCAATTTCAAAACCCCCTTATCTAATGGCACAAATTGAACTTTTAGAGTTGAAGAAGCAATTGCAAGATTTATTAGAGAAAGGTTTCATTAGACCTAGCACATCACCATGGGGTTCTCCTGTTTTATTTGTTAAAAAAAAGATGGTTCTATGAGACTTTGCATTGATTATAGAGCCTTGAATAATATCACTGTTAAGAACAAGTATCCTTTGCCTCATATCGATGATTTGTTTGATCAGCTCTAGGGAGCTCAGTTTTTTTCAAAGATTGACCTGAGATCGGGGTACCATCAGCTGAAGGTAATGGAGGAAGATATTCCAAATACCGCATTCCGTACGAGATATGGCCATTATGAATTTGTAGTAATTCCTTTTGGGCTAACCAATGCACCTGCTGTATTCATGGACTTAATGAATAGAATTTTCCATGAGTTCTTGGATAAGTTTGTGGTGGTTTTCATTGATGATATTTTGGTGTTTTCTAAAAGTAAAGAGGAGCATGAAAAACATTTAAGGGTTATCTTGCAAACCTTAAAAGAAAAGAAACTGTATGGGAAATTCATCAAGTGTGAGTTTTGGTTGCAAAATTTTTTTTCCTTGGTCACATTGTTTCTAAAGATGGAATAACTGTTGATCCTGCAAAAACAAAAGTTGTGGAAGATTGGCCAAGACCCACAAATGTAACTGAGATTCGTAGCTTCCTTGGTTTGGCGGGCTATTACCAAAGGTTTGTTAGAAATTTTTCACGGTTATCTAGTCCAATGACTAAGCTAACTCGGAAGGGTGTTAAGTTTATCTAGACAAAAGAATGTGATGATTGTTTTCAGGAATTGAAAAGAAGATTGGTGAATGCTCCAGTTTTGGCACTACCTTCCAGGAATGGTGAGTTTGTTATATACAGTGATGCTTAATTGAAAGGACTTGGTTGCGTCCTAATGCATAATTATCAGGTAATTGCTTATGCTTCACGACAGTTGAAAACTCATGAGGTAAATTACCCTACACATGATTTGGAATTAGCTGCTGTTGTTTTTGCTTTAAAAATTTGGAGGCATCATTTGTATGGAGTAAAGTGTGAAATATATACCGATCACAAAAGTTTAAAGTATATATTCACTCAGAAAGAGTTAAACATGAGACAAAGGAGATGGCTGGAATTAATCAAGGATTATGATTGTACAATTCATTACCATCCGGGAAAAGAAAATAAAGTGGTTGATGCTTTGAGTCGAAAAAGTAATGCTTCATTACCAATGTTGCGTTTGGAACGTGATCCTTTGGTTAAGGATTTGATGAACTTTGGCATAAAGTTGTTGGTGCAGGAATTCCTTCTGTTTTTTTTTCAGGTATCAGGGAGATCATCTCTATCAGATAGAATCAAGCAAGCAAAGAAGCAAGATAGTGAGTTGCAGAAAAAGGTAGAGCTGGTTCAGAAAGGTAAGTTGCCTGAATTCAACATTGATAATGATTGCGTTTTGAGATTTGGGAAGAGATTGTGTGTGCCTTGTGATTCACAGTTGAAGAGATAGTTGTTATGTGAAGCTCATAGTTCTCCGTTTTCAGTTCATCCGGGCAGTACTAAGATGTATAGAGATCTGCGGGAGTATTACTGGTGGGATGGAATGAAAAGAGATATTGCTGATTTTACTGTGAAGTGTTTGACTTGTCAACAGGTTAAAGCAGAGCGGCAGCTACCGAAAAGGATGCTTCATCCTTTACCAGTGCCAGAGTGGAAATGGGAGAATATATCCATGGACTTTGTTGTTGGATTACCGAAGACATCTCGAGGTAATAATGCAATCTGGGTTATTGTTGATCGCTTGACTAAATCTGCTCATTCCCTTGCTATACGAGATACTTTCTCTCTTGATCAACTTTCCCGTTTGTATCTTAATGAGATAGTCAGGTTACATGGAGTTCCTCTCTCCATTATATCGGATCGTGATCCCATGTTTACTTCTAACTTTTGGAAAGGCCTTCAGAAGTCGTTGGGTACTGAATTAAATTTTAGTACAACTTTTCATCCTCAATCAGATGGGCAGTCAGAACGAACAATTCAGACATTGGAGGATATGCTACGAGCTTGTTCTATGGATTATCATGGAAGTTAAGACCAACATCTTTCTTTGGTTGAGTTTTCATATAATAACAGTTTTCACTCCAGTATACAGATGGCACCATTTCAGGCATTATATGGGAAGCGGTGTCGAACTCCAGTTTTCTGGGATGAAGTGGGTGAAAGGAAGTTGATGGGACCAGAATTGGTAGAAGAGATGGTAGAAAAATTTCAGCTGATTCAGAAACACATGAGAACAGCTCAGAGCAGGCAGAAGAGTTATGCGGATAACCGGAGGAAGGATCTATATTTCGAGGTAGGTGATCATGTTTTTCTCAAGGTTTCCCCTTGGAAAAGTGTGATGAGATTTGGTAAGAAAGGAAAGTTGAGTCCAAGGTTCATTGGACCATACGAAATTCTAGAGAGAGTTGGATCAGCTGCATACTGAGTGGCTTTACCTCTGATTTTATCTCAGGTACACAATGTTTTTCACATTTCGATGTTGAGAAAGTATATGCCAGATCCATCTCATGTTTTGAGTCCAGAGGTAGTTCAGCTGGAAGAGAACCTATCTTATGAGGAACAACTGGTCCAGATTCTTGACCACAGGGAGAAAGTGTTACGAAATAAGGTGATTAAGCATGTAAAGGTTTTGTGGAAAAACCACATGATTGAAGAGGCAACATGGGAATCTGAAAATGCAATGAGGGATAAGTACCCCCATTTATTCGATTAGAAATAAATTGCGGGGACGCAATTTTCTAAAGGGGGGAAGGATGTAACATCCCAAGTAAGTAATGAATAATAGATATTTTTATCTATGTCTATTAATGATTAAGATAGTGTTATAGAGGCTTAAAATGAAAATAAATACAATCTTATGCATGGAATACAGTAATATTCTTAAAAGATTGGTTTACTGCCTTTTGATGGCAAACCATTTTTGAATCTATCTTTTGACAATTTTATAAACTATTTATGTCAAAATAAACTTATTAATTATGATTGGGACATCAAAATTTACCTTGTGTGAATTTTTGGTATTTTTCTGACAATGTTCATTTTTTAATGAATAGTGAAAAATACTGCATTTTACATCAAAACTGCTTTTTAATCTAATTTGTTTATATGATTAGATTATGTTTTGAATTGGTTTTGAAGTGAAATTAGAATATATTTTTACCATTTTATCCAATGGTGGTCATTGGAATCAATTTCACTTTGAAATTAGACTTAAACTGGTGTCAATCTTTTGATACTTATTGTTCCATAAAAACACGCTATTTGCTCTGACAGCGGGAATTAATTATTGAATTAATTAATGTGACTTATATGATTTGAATTTTGCAAAATGGACTTCATTTTTGAATTCTTAATATCAAATATATCTTAGGGTGAATTTTTGGTAATTTTTTGAAAAACTTCAATTTTTGATGAATAGTGAAACCACTAAGTGGTAATCAAGCAAACTGATTTTTCAGTTAAATGAAAGTTTACCACTAATGTGTATTGAATTTTGAAAATCCGACATACATGGTTGTCATTAAGAAGTAAAATGTGGTTCAATGAGATTAAAATAATTTTTTGGTGAATAGTAACTTATTAAGTTTTTAATCGCGATTAGTGGTAATTAGTGTAGTTTAAGGTATAAATAATGCTTTAATAATATGAAATGACCTAGACACATGTCCCAACCTTATTGGTTGTGTCATGGCCGACCAAGAAAAGCCATGGGTCTACTTGGGGACCCCATGGAGACACTTTGGTTTGGAAATGACATAAATAGCTTTTTATTAAATGTTAAAGTAAAAATGACACAAACAAGAGATGTTTTACAAAAACAATTTTTACATGGGGATATAAAGATCAGATTTTTCATCATAAATAGTCATTGGAAATATAAAAAGATTTCCTACATCATAGTATTTTTTTTATGATTTTTAGACATTATATAAATTAAATTATTTATGACATAATAATGATGCAGCGATGACATCATTATTTGACGATTTAAATAAAATGGAACGATAATGTAAAATCTATGAACTACACATGTCCAAAACCAATTGGATGAGTGGATTTAGAAGCCTTATCACCTTATCCACGAATTATATCAATGTGGGACCTTTTAAAACCGAAACACATTTTCAAATAAAGTAATATTTCTTAACTTTCCAAAAGTGCCCCTCCTCTCCTCTTATAAAAGTCCCCCACCTCTACCTCATTTCACACACTACTCAAGCCTTTGGCTCGGCCAACCCCTACCCATTTAATCTCTCCATATCCCTCTCCTCATCCTAGAGGATTCCCTTTTGGATGAATCCTTTCAATGGAAGCCTTTAGGCTCAAATCAAAAGGAGTTACACTTTTAAAGGTAATTCATTCTCCCATGTTCATTTGTTTTATTTTGCTTCTCCAACCCCCTAAACTCTTTTTATTTACTTATTTTGCAACAAAACCAGTATATTAAATATACAAGGATGTTTTTATAAGATTTATTTGAGCTACACTCTCACACAACTACATCAAATGGTTAAAGAACATACGGTTTCCGTGGATGGTGAAATTCTGCCTTCCGAAACGATGATTGTTCAATACTCATTTAACACCTTCAAAGGTGGCCATTATGATGTCACTATTTTTATATATGATATATAATATGTTTATGTTTTCCTTAATCTTCTGTGTTTTCATTTTGGGCATACCTTTATGGTTTCCATTATGGGTAAACACGATATCTTCATTTTAGGAAGTTCGGACTACCGCCCCCTCAAAGTGATTTGAGTCGTTAAATACAATATATGGGACATATAAAGGATGGAAATACGATATTATATATGATATTATACTGGAATTATAATATACCTTTATATCATAAAAGAAATGAAAGTAGCATTCATGCGTACGTACAGCTTACCGTCTCCATGAACGGTGCATTTCATTTCTTACCTCTAAATGATTATGTAATATTTTAAATGCATGTATGTACTGGATATATATGACATATATGATATCTAAATCATGAATACCATTCTGGATATAATGAAACTTTGACCAAATTAACAACATGTAAGTGTAAGAAGTATATTTTTGACTTAAGAACCAAATACCGACAAAATGAACATTATTAACATAACTGATTACATGATGTTCATAACATGGTATAAAAGGAATAATGAACTTGATAAAGATTCATAAGCAAGTAGAGATTAACTCAAGTTTATTATTCAGGATATTAAAGAATGGTCGGGTCAAGTCGGATACGAGGTATGGGACTTCGTCTCAATCTCCTTTCATTGAGGCATATTTTATTTTATACACAACTTTCTTTTATACGGTGTATAAACCCCTTTGACGTTTACGTTTATTCAAAAGGAATCTTTTTTATACGAAGCATTTAATAAACGGAAAAAGGGAATGTTTTTTTCATACGTATGCGGCGACAACGACTTCTCCGCCGTCGTAACCGTTATTTGAGTTTCGACTTCCTCTACAAGCCATACCTTCTTTTTAAAAGAAAAATAAATACCATGTTTTACTTTTCTTTTATTTTGGTATCGAAAATGGATTTCATAATGTTTTTATATCAATGTGTTGTATTGATATCTTGTGATTGAAAGGTGGGAATGTTATGTTTCCTTTATGCATGTTTTACGTGATATGATTATGTTGAGGTTCTTGGGCATTATTATGAAAACGGGTGGTTCCGTGATAAACTAAGGGCGGGTGAGCCCGATATAGCTCTCCAATGCATTGGGTAACGCGAAGGAGTGAAACGTTAAGGTTTCTCCGAAGAGATTTTAGGGAATATACTGTGATGGGTATTCCAAACGTAACCAAGAGGGTTACTCCCTACGTAAGAATGTTATGAATGCCTCAAGTTACCTTTATGTCTAATGATTTCTATGATTTATTCATGATTTTATGAGGTATGTTAAAGTGCCTATGTTTTATGGGTAAAGTATGATTTCATTCTTATGTATATATGAACTCATGTTTCCTTTCCATGTTTTTTTTATAACCCATACTAAGTTTTTATGCTCATCCCAAGTTTTTGAAATGTTTTTCACAGGTCAAGGGAAAGGTACATGATAAGATGATAGAGTCAAGGATGTTTCAAGAAATAATCCATGTTTTATTTTAAATGTGTTTCCATTGATGGGAATGAAGAATACTATCTTTATGTAACCACTTTGTTTATATGTGGAATGTAATGCAGGTTTTATGATCTAATTCTCTAAAACTCTAAACCCGAAAAGATCCACAATGTGTAATATTGTAATAACTAAAGATTAAGTAAGGTTTAAGGATGGGGCCTTATAATTCTCATCCACAGCCCATGTTAACATGAAAAGGGTCTATGTTCATCAAGATAACTATGTGGATGGAATTATTTCATGTGATGAATAAGATATTTATATCATATCATGTGTTCTAACTATCCTACATTAGGGGAGTATTCATTTTTTAATGCATATTTAAAGGTGATTGGGTGTGTCATCATGAAAGATTCCAAGGTGATTGCTTATGCATCTCAGCATTAAAAATCCTCATGAGAAGATTTATCCTATACCTGACATGGATCTGTTTGTTTTTATTTGTTCTCAAAAAATATTGAGTCAATATCTCTATAAGGGAGAAATGTGATATATATATATACCAATAAGGTTCGATGTATATTTTCTTGCAAATGATGTTGTACATGAAACAAGGAAATGATTGGATCATCGTAAAGACGCCAACTAATCCATTCATTTTCACCCCAAAAGATAAAAAATTCCAATTCATTAAGTAGGAAAAACCCTTATGTGTTATAAATTATGTGTATTCAAGGAGATCTATTGATCAATGACATAGGAAGGTAAGATTTGGGATTCATGATAGAAGATACATCATCAATATTATCCCAGATGAATTATCAACCATCATTTCTAGATAATATTAAGAAATCAGAAATGGAATATTTGATTATAAAAAATAACACAAAGAATGATAAGAATTTGTTATTTCTTGAGTACAATATTGATGAAGAAGGTGTAATAAAAAATCATGTAGGGATATTTATTTCATCTGTTATAGTGATAAATAAATGGATAAAGGATGATTCTCAAAGCACTATATTCTTTATACTTTAATGGATAACCTAAATATATAGAGATATTCATGATTAATATTTCTGGGATAATATGTAAGGGGATATTTCTTACTACAATGTAAGGTGGTTAGTATGTCTTTAACTGAATATAGAGTGAAAAATTCCTAAATGGGTAATGAAACCACTACCCATTCCAATATGAAAATGGGCCAATATCACTATTTTTTTTTTGTGAAACTCAAAAAACCTTCAATGTAAACAATGAAATATGAGTTATAGTGGACATACATAAAATGATTTCCCATTTTACCATTATTTAGAATTATTTATCTCTTAAACATGTGCCATGATATATGTGAAGGATGTGGTGATCCTATGAAGGATTAAAAATATATCATTTATGATCATCATCTAGGGTATAAATCAAATTTTAGAGTTGTGTTGATAATTCTATGAATAGTGAATTGAATTCCAGAAGTACCTATCATCCCTAAATTTATATCTAATGGGAATGGATAGTTCAAACACATGAGGGAATGCTGATAACCTGATAGATGGAATTTAAATTTGGGTGGGATAAATATCTCTAATTAGTTGATTTATCATACATTAACAACATCCAATAGAGTAATCAAATAGAACCCTAAAAAATATATTTAGAAAGTAATATATAACTATAACTTTTAGGTATGATGTATGTCTGGGAAAGATAATTGGAACTAATCTTGTTCAAGAGATAATAGAAAAACTTCCTTCAATCCGACAACACGTTAGGGCATCTTTGATTTTATAGAATAGATATAATAACAATCATTGAAGGAAATTATTGTATGATGTTGGTGAGAACATTTTTTTCTTTCTATCACCATGGAAGAGAGTTATATGGTTTGGGAAGAAATGTAATCTTATCCCCTGGAACATTATCCCCTATGAAATTCTTGATCACATAATATTAGTACCCTATTATTATCACCTTGACAAGTTCTATATCATGTTCATTATGTATTCCACATATCTCTCTTGAGAATGTAAATACATGACACTTTACATGTACTAATTACAGATTTTTTCCAATGGGAAATTGAACTCACTTATGAGGAGTAGCCATTAGAGATCATGGACCATTGAGAAAAGGTTTTACATGACAATATTAACCAACATATTGATGTGTTTTGGAGGAACCATAATATTTAAGAGGTGACATGGTATTCAGATAAAACAATAAAGCTAATTACCCTCAATATTTATCAATAGGATGAATGAGTTGAAATTTCAAGGTTGAAATTTCATAAGTGGGGATCATTATAAACACCCATTTTTCTCTTTTAAATTATATTATTTTAATTATAAAATTAGTTTTATATTATATTATACACTATAAAACCATAACAATTTAAAAATGATGTGTTATTTATAGATTACAAAGAGAAATGTGACCATTTAAAAATTTTACCTATGCGAACTATACCCTTTTTAGTAATATTATTGTTACAAATAATATTTATAAGTAGTAATGAAAATGGTTAATTGTTATATAATAGAAAATCGATATCCTCAAATAGTATATTTGTTACATTTCAATACAATTTTTTATAACATTGGAGGGAGGTATGGTCATTTGGGTCACCCTTGACCAAGATTAATATAAGCATCAACATGTAAAGCATGCATTAAATAGCCTACAAAAGAAGTTAAACTTATTTTATATTACCACATTGTCAATGTTAAGAGAACAACCCCATGAATTGTAACCCATATAAAATTACCATTAGGGAATATGTGGATGTAATAAGAGGTTATAATTCAAGGAATTAGATTTATAATGACTATTTTTTGTATATAAATAATATTTGTATCCTTTCAATTACTTTTTTAATAATAATTTTATTAATAAAATAGTGGTTTAATTGAGATAAAATTTAATAAATCGAATACTCAGAAAAAAACCATACATTTCATATAAGGAATAAATTATTATCACAAACTAAATTATTCTAAATTATTATAAATAATATTTATTAAAAACACTATTATTTTAATAAAAATAAAAACTAATCTTATTAGTTCCAAGAAAATTTTTAATTTTTTAAAAAATTAACTATGCCTTAAAAACTGATACTTTTCTAATATATGAAAGTTTTTATATTTAAAAACATAAATTCACATATATAAAAAAAATTTCCTAGTAAATAAATTTTATTTTTGAAATTATAATGTATAAATTAAGTTGGTGTTAATTTATGAAAATTTTCTTAAATACGTTATTTTCCTGTGAGTTATAAAAATATTGTTCTGGGGTTTCATAATGCTTATCGACTTCAAAACTAATTTATAATGATGTAAGGATTAATTAGCAACAATAAAATAACTAACATAAGTTATTATATTAATATTAAGTATTATTATGTATTTCAATCAATTTACAATCCAAAAAATGACATTAGAAAGTCTAAAATAGAAACGTTGATGTCAAAAACATTACTTTATTGAATTTTTAGTATTCCTTAACAAAAGAATAAATATAAAATGATGCTTGATTATTTTTTGTTAATTTAAATAAAAATATGAACCAAATATATAAATCCATTAGAAAACACCATGGGATAGGTAATACTTTATTTAACAAACTATATATTGAAGGCATATATATTGAAATTTTTAAACAAATATACAACTTTCTCAATAAATAGAAAATAATTTCACCGTTTCTACTCACTATGAATCCATCCTAAATGAAATTAGGGTAGTTTTACATCACATAGAATCCACCCAAGGTGTCATCAAGACACCGAGTTTTTATTCTTCATGATTTAGGAGTAACTCATCAACATAGGAGAATTATCCTTCTTTTCTATTTAATTAAACAACCAATTTTTTTGTATGTGTTATAACTATTATGGTTACACAATTTTATTTCCATTTTAATTATACATTTACTACCTAATTATGATTTATCATTTTCATAACCTCTTCCCCCACCCCCATTACCTTTTTAATCTATATTGTATACCAATAATGCTACTGAATTACTCCTAAAAGCATTCTCTCTCTAATTATGAAATACTCTTTCATTTTCTTGAATACTGAATCCCATTTAAATTAATGGAAATTTCACCTATATATAATGATTATTTATTTTATTATGGGATTTACATATAATAAAACCAAATTTCTTTTAAATGGTCTAAAAATTTCATAATGTTCATGTACTTAACCACATCTGAAATTCTATTATTTTGATAAGACATCTGATCTTATTTTTCCAAAATTTATTTTTGAAATTTTTTTGTATGATATATCTGTCTCAAATTAATTAATACATAATTTTGGTCGGATATGATATTTCTACAATTCATTGGCTAAAGAATTCATCCTCTTAAGTTGACATGTTATATGATACTATGGTGAATAAACTTGGAAATTTACATTAATGACACCCTGGTAAAAAAACCTTGGTGATATGATAATGAATTCATAAATTAATTATTTTTCACAAATTTCTATTTTATTAGTCATGAAATTTTTATTATGATATGCCTGATTTTTTCTTTCTCCTTCCATAATTATATTCCTCATGATTTTTATCGATATTCCACATTGTCACATATAAACATTTTCCCTTACATTCCCTTATTGGGACTGATGGTCACCCCTTTCCTTTAATGTATGTCAATAACTTATGAGATGTATTAAATATAACATAGAGTGAACACAATATGAATAATATCATGTTGATTGAAATAATTTATTATGTTTTAATATATTATAATTATAATTTAAAAGAATCAATAATTTCATAGATCCTCGTTTTACTTCCACTAAAAAATGGATAATGTACTAGAGAAGTGGGATGCCAAAAAGAATCACATATTGTGGAAAACAATTATCATTATGTGTAATTTTTCACATTTAAATCTTTGGGTTTGATATGTAATAATTTTTCATAATTAACTAAAAAACAAAAAGGACAATAAGAATTTTAGAAAGTAAAATCCATGGTATTAATTTCATTATTATGTGTTATTGATTGAACATTTCTTTATAGTTTGTAAAATAAAAAGGGATTCAAAAAAATTAAGGGTTTTTTTGTTACATTAACATGATATATAATTCTTATATAACATTAAAATTTAGTATGTTAAGAATTAATATATTAATTTTGGTGAATTAATGGCTGAATAAAACGAGTTTAATTGAAGGTAGCATTATTAAAAATATCATAGTATTTAGATTCATAATAAGTTATATAATTATTATTTTATGTAAACTTCTAAAATAAACAATTTCTAGCTTTTGTAGATTGATTGTAGTAGAATAAATCATGTTATTAATGGATGTGAAGGGAACATTGGTGTTTGTCTATGGGAGTAACCAGACATTATATATTGTGGCATGAAAAGTAATTTAGTTATGTGTCACCATATATCCCTTGTTATGATTGAAAACAAAAATCTATGTGAATTTCCTAAGGGAAAAAATTAGGTAAAATTGATTTTTAGGGGAGATTCAGTGATAATGTATCTGGCGTAATTATAGTTTAACATTCTATTTTTCATTAATATTGTATGAAAAGACATAGGGAATGTATTAATTGATTTTGAAATTTTTTTAATTCTATAAACAAAAGAAAATATCGAAATTAAATAATAGGGTTAAATTTAAGGGATATTCATGAAAGCTAATGGGTAATATAGTAATTCTTATACTCTTATTCGAAAGTTTTTGATATTGGGTCTATGGTAATTATGGTAATCGTTTCCATAGGTTGAAATCTCAAGTAGAGGGAATATACTGAATTCTTATTTAATGTTTTACATTTTACTTTTAGTTAAATGTGAATAAAAAATAAAATGTACAAGTTGTTGTAATAGTTTTTAATATGATTAAATTATAAAACATGACTAAATTAGTATTGATGAAATCCCAGGACATGATTCTTATGTCAAATTATTATAAGTAATTATTAATGAATATGATTTAAATTAGGGAAAATGGTTTATAAAGTGTGTTTAATGATTGAATTGTTTACATATATAGTTTTATGTGTTATGACTGAATGATGTATTTTTTAAAGAATGATATTATTTATTATTTATTATATGTACAAAATTATAGAAAAAATTTAGATTAATAATTATATTTTATTAAAAATATATTAATAATAATTTGTATAATATTTATTGGGTTTTAAAAATAATACATTATTGATGTATATATCACTATTTCTATTTATATAAACTCAAATTTTTGATGTAGTTAATGTTAATGTGTATAAGATATTAATGCATTTTTGGATAATATGTTTTAATATATTGATAACCACGTGATTAATAAAGTGATTTAGAGATTATGTGTTTAAAGTTATTTAATGATACGTTTATTATATGTTTTGGAATGTTTAAAAAATCTAGTTAAATGTGATATATATTTTGGTTAATGTGGTATTTTATATAAATGTGTTTAATATTATTTGTGGGATATATATTGATTTCACATTTTAAGAATATATGACTTTTCTTTGGAAAATATTATCATATTTTGATGATAAAGTTATTTAAGATTATATGTTTTTGGTATTAGGTTTTTTGAGTGATTGATGTCAATTTGTGAAAAAAAAATTAAATTAATGTTGGGTGTTTATGGGATCAAATATTTCTAATTTCGGGTTCCACATTTTTTGTATATCATATTTTAAAGTGTTTTGAAGATATTAATTTAAATAATATTTTTTCTTGAAACATTATAGTTAATTTTCAAGCTATAGATAATTATTTATCAACATTAAATTTTAGAGGTTATCTTAAATTTTTCAAATGATTTTTGGATTTTATAAATTCATAAAAACAAAAGGAATAAAATTTCATAATTTTTTTGGATCTTTTAATAAATTAATTTTTAATTTTATTTTGTGATAAAAATATATGAACATGGTATTTTTTTCCTTTAGAGTATGATACAAGAAAGAGGTGGAAAATATCTGAAATCAAAATAAAAGAGTGAAGTTGTGGAAGAAAACCATGTAATTATGTTATCTCATATTCCCTATAGTATTGGAATATGATTCATTATAAAAATGTAAAATAAATATATCTAGTCATTTGTTAAAAATAAAACTCAGCTATCAAGGCATGCATCTACTAACACTTTTTTATTTGGAGTCACATTATAGTAATTGTGTGGTTAATGATAAATTTAAGAAGTGATAATTTTAATTCTATAATCCCATTACTAAAATTTTTTCATAAAAGGAAATATAATCAAAATTTCTTTCAAACTTAGTATATTTATTTTCCATTCCTTGGAATTTATTGTATAAATGTTTTATATCCTTTTTTTTCAGAAATAAATCAAATTGAAAGGAATAAATATCTCAATCGGGTTATAATGATATAATCCATGAGATTAGAATGAATAATATTTTAAATCAATACTATTTTAAATATAATGTACCACACAAAAGACTTATCTAAGAAAAATTTCACCATTATTAAAAAATATGACATTTATAACATAACCATTTGAATATTAAGTATATTAAGAGTATAAATTTTTTGAAATATATATAGAAAATTTTTCGTAATTCAAATTTATTGCAATAACTCATCTAATTTTAAGAGAAATAATTTTTATGTCTTATCAAAATTAATTAATATTATTTTATAAATTGTTTTTCATTTTAAGAATATAATGTAATTTTTTAGTCAATAGGGAAAAATTATTTCTATCAAAATTGGTTTTATTTAATATATTGTTTTTTTAATAATTTAATTTAATATTAATTAATTTTATATTGAAAATAATTGATCATTTTGAATTAATCATGAACAAATTATTTTCAGATGAATTTATTATTATTAACTAAAAGGATTGATTTTTAGTGAATAGTAAATAATGTTGTTTTTTATTTGATATATAGTTTTTTATTAATGAATTTATAAAGTTAAATACATCAGTAGTTATTTTTTATATAAAAAATAAGTCAATATTGTTATTAATAATCCAATTACATTATTTAAATGGGTTTTATAATTAACTTTATATAAGAACATTTTTATACATAAAAAAGTTAATTTTTTTCCGAAATAAAATTTTGTCTTGTTATCCAAGTTTAATTTAAAATTATATTCACACCATTAGTTTAAATGAATTTTATAAATTATATTCTATTTTTATAATAATCTTAATCAGTATTATGTTATAAATTCAACATAATATTTTTTTCATAAACAATATAACAAATAAAAAAATATATGTTATCACAGATATAGTAAAAAATGTTTATTTAGGGATAAACAGAAGTTATAATGGTTAAAAAGACGTATATTATTAGATATATTATATATTATAGAATTATTTTGACCCTTTCTCTTCTATAATTATAAAATGAATGATTTTGAAGCTATTTGAATTAATTAATCCATTAATGTTTTCATTCCCATTAAAAATTAAATGTGTATCCCATAAATAACAAAAGAATGCCCCATCCTCTCACAACTCCACACATAATGAGACATTTAATTTATCTTAGACCTGAGTAAATAACCATCATATATCTCGCCTCTTATCCTAAATTCGTAGGCTTGATCTGAAAACCATCGTCATTATGCTTTTGATAAAATCCTAAATATGTTGTTCAAGGAAGAGGAATATAAAGAACATATGTGTAAAGTGATACTCAATGTAAAAGATTATTTTCCTTAAAAATTCCAATTTAAATGTTTCAAATATCGATTTTCTCAATATTTTTCTTTCATATCCATATTTTACAGTTTTTTTGTCATTTCTGTAGACCAAAACGAATTATAAATGACATTTTTTTTAACTTTTGACGTTATTTGAATGGTGTCTAAATGTAAAATTTTAACAAACTTAGTAAATAAAATTTTAACCAAAAGTGAAATGGAATATTCAATTTTAATGTATATGGTGTTAATGGTTCTTCCCAAAATCATATCATTTATTTAATGTTTCCTTTTAATAAAATTTTTCTGTTTTCATCAAATTAAAAAAATATCTTCCCTCAATCTTAGGTATAATAAAAAAAATTATAAAATGGAATGTATATTTCTATATTGTGAAATGTTTTCTTAGTGTTAAAAACTATGGTTTTATAATTATGATTATTGAAATTGTTCCTGTCAAGTGTAATGATTTTTTCATGGTTGTTGGTCATTATTAAAGAAGATGGTGGAGCATGTTATAGATCATTATGATGGGTTAAATCTATATAGTACATGTTGAATGGTGAGACCAATATAGCCCACGATTATGGGAGATCATGATTTAAATATCCAATAACCTAGTTCAAGAATAGAGTTAACCAATTAGTATTCTCTTAATATATAATTGGAATTTACCTAGTAGGTTACTAAATTTATAATATGAAACTGACATACCGAGATTCCTATATTATTTATCTATTCTTACTATGGGTATTAGTAGAAATAGTATGATATAAAAACGTATTATAATGATCTTATGTTTAAAATAATGTTTATGATACTTCTTAAAGGACAAATGTATAACATTTATTTAGTTTTTATGATTCCAACAAATCATTTAAGATTTTTTTTTCATTTAATATTTTTTAATAAATGTTTTTTAATGGATTCTTCAAGAGAAATTGATTTACTGGGAAAGACAATGTTTGTTTTAATCTTGAATATTATTTTTAAAAAGGTACATTTTAGATGATTTCAGGGAATAATGGTTTTATTTGTAGTTGGGGTTTTTCTAACTTGTAAGCACCAAAAAAATCCAACATAAAAAATGGGGTTCGAAAACCATTGGGAGAAGGTACTGTAGGAGTATTGTAGCAGCCGAGACATTGTAGCAGAACATGCACTATCTCAGTAGAAGACACTGTAGTAGCGACGGGTACTATACAGGATGAAGCAGATGGTGTAATATAAAAGTTCTTTTCACAGAATGGGTTGTAGGCCAAAAATTTGGGCTTACGGGCCATGTAATGGGATACATGCCCACTAGGCCTTCAAGCTATGTAATTGGACACTCTATACCCAAATAGAAGATGATGTTGCTTTACTTTAATAATAAAAATGAGGATTTGGCCCCAACCATTAAAAAAGGTAATATTTATTTCATTTTATAAGCACCTTACTATTTTATTTGTTATCATTCATCAATATTAAAATTTTTCATTGGATTCTAAGGATATTTTGGGAAATAGATGAGTTCAAGAAGAAAATTGTGACGATTTGGCAATATTTTTTTAAATTTTGTAATTTTTTTTATTGTAAAAAAAATTTATATTGAGGGTTAGTATCCACTCATTGATGCAATGTTTATTTATTTATGAATAATGACCTAATTCTCTAAAAATATAAAAATAAATGATATTTTGGAATTCATGGAAATGCGTTCTTGTCTAATTATTCATTTTTATAAATTTTATAAGGTCATGTTCCTATAGATTTTGTCATAGAAAATATTTCCATAACTTTCTAACATATGATAATATAATTAAAAATCATTATGTTATTGTCATTTTATGTTTTCCATTATATAGATTATATATATTACCATGTTGATTCATATAAACAATTTCTGTTTAGTGTGGACTTCTATAGAGGATATATGGAAGATAGAGTAAGAAGGCAACATCACTACAATATCCATCCAAATCAGCATCCTAGAATGGTTGAAATTCAAATAGATATATTTTTCAATTATGTATTAGTTGATAATGGATATAAATTATGGTGGTATCCCTACTAGAGAGAAATCATATCTATAATAGTTGAATATGTAGATAGTGGATAATTAAATGAGATAACCCCCTCTTGAATTTTGTATATATTCTAATGTAGCCATTCTTGAAAGATGTACTAAAACATTAAAAATGATATGAAAAATTTTGGGTTATTTGATTCATAAATATGAAACTCTATTTGTTAACATATTTTATGGTGAATTCATTCAATGTTGGTCAATGATTAAGAATATTAGTGAAAAGTAATAGATTGAATCCATTTAATTGGGTACATGAATGAATCTTTTCCTTGATAAGTATTTTCTTAAGTTTGTTTGATATAGAATAGAAAATTATGTCCTAACATAGACTTACAAGTCTTGATCCACATCTACCCCAAGCCCACATTCAATAGGATATGGGATTGTGACTTGAGCTATGAAGGCATATTACACAAATGGTAGTCATTTTCTTAAAGCAACTATACAATTGCACACATATCCAGATCTTACAATGCTAAAACATAAAACATCTAGTAAAAAGAATGAATTATTATATAATAAAAAAAATTATAGTATGACATAATTTACTCGAAATCATGAAAAGGGGACAAATACAAGCCCATCCAAACATGAAATAATGACTGAACTACTCTGAAGGATGAGACTTCTTTCAAATTCATCATTCATATACACCTTGGTTTGTATATCCCAACTAATATCCACCTACTCCTTGTACACTATATACATACCAAAATAGTTTCCTTATCTACAAAAGAAATGTCATGTTTTCATAGAGCCCATGAATGGGTGAGTATAACAATACCCATTTGAACACAAAAAAAACTAACTCAAATCGTCAAGGAGTAGTCATCTTATCCTAGGACATTTCAATCCTAAATTGATACATACAATAAAAAATCATGATATATTTTTATTGGAAACATAGTCTGAGTGAAATGCTACAACCATAACAGAATCCTTGGATTCATACTTGAAGGTTCTATACAACACTTTTCTAGGTGAAACACTATGTGATCTATATTTTCTCCACCAATAATCATCTTATATGTCTAACTCTTCCAGGGAACATAATACACAACTATAAAAATTCTGATGAATCTCATCCAAAAGATCACACTCATAATGTATAATCATGAATAATATCTAAGGATACTAAAAAGGTTTATCTGCTAAAAATTAATCAGAATACACCTCATCATAATGACCATCTCTCGATACACAGATTTGGGGTCAATGCCTAGGGCACACTAGGGGACACCAAACCCTACCCTAAACATCATCCCATGTTGTTTATCAGTTACCAAAAAATTAAAGGTAATTCTAATACAAAAAAACCTAACTAATGAAATAAAAATCTAAAATTGATCTCCCTAGGTCTTCAAGAGTGATACATGCTCGAGGACATAGAGTCTTTAGTTTAAGTTTCCCAGGAAAATGAAATATAGAATAAGGGAATATACCCTCATGGTATAAGTCACTAAGAATCAATATAGGGGACATAATATATGATGAGAATGGGATAATGCACTGAACCCTCATAGTAATAGACTAGGGGAACACACTCAACTAACAATTGTTTGGGGAAGATTACAAACACTCACAACGAACATGAGCAGACAGAAAAAAAGGAATCCAACCTATCCTCAATGGAGTACTTTTAGAGTCCCTAGGTGTTCATGGTATGTGTTATTATGCATAGAATATTTAATGTATCATTATCACACTTCATGAAAATTACAAAATGCATGGAATTTCCCTCAAGTACATGACATGTAAATATCAATCTTGCACTCAATGTGTCACACATCCTATTCCTCTATACACCATTAAATGATCATATAATTGGTCATGTATGAGTACATGGGTATTACCATGTATTTTGGCTTAACCATGTACATTCCATTTATATGGAATGTGGGATCACAATGACACATGGTCAGGTTCCCCCCCCCACACACATAGTTCGTGTTATCCACCAAGCGTTACATGACTTGTGATTTGTCACATATGACATGTAATGATACATGGAATATAATAAATATATTCATTATACATGATGATATGGTTGATTGTGGTTCATATAGAATATATCTTGTGTCACGTGATGTGTGATAGTTATCTCCTCTTTGAAAACCTAATACCAGCAATTAGGGGTTACATAATATTTTTTCATAGGACAACAAGTTGTGTTTTATGGGCTTTCATTAATCCCAAAAAACATATGTGAATCTATACCCATGACTCATTTATCATTGGTTCATCCTAATAACACATCGTATGTAACAAATATATAGTTGAATAACCCATAATTCTATAGATGTCAGGAAAATATCCATATCTGGTGCATCAGAAGCACCATTCATCGCACCTCATTAGTGCGATACCCAAAATAGTATCACAAATGTTGAATTCATCCATGTATCTAATGACACCATATTATACATAAACTATTGAATTTATTTTCAATACCAATACTGTAGTAGAATCTATTTTACCAATCACTGAATACATAATGACCATTCAACAAATAATCATTGAATCACATTACAACAGAAAATTACAATGAGGAATGTATGAACAATGGGTATAAAAAACATAATATATAAACATGCAGAATAAAAATTAGTCATTTGTTTTTTACATTTATCCATTCTCATAGGAAATATGAAAAAAGAGGTATAACATTAAAAAATAATCTACCAAAAATTATCCCCGAATCCCAAAAATAAACACCACCATAAAAATTATCGATACGAGAAACAATCGTGTCATATAAATAACATATTTTAAAGATATTTTTAATTTAATTTCCATTATTTCTTTATTTTGGGGGTTTCCCAAGCATTTTTGGAGGAATGGGTGAATTTTCATGAATTGGGCCAAACTGTGAGCCCAATTCCAAATATAAAAAAAAAATTTGAATCCTATATAACTCATTTATTTTTTATTATTTTTCCCCCATTCTAGTTCCTACATGGCACACCCTGACCTATGAGCTCCAATAATTTAATTTAGACCATTTAGAAATATATAATCATGGTGGATTTGAGTTTTTATATAAGAGATTGTGTCTTCCCTAAAACCCATTTCCTGCATTAAAATATGTTTTATATTATTTAATTACTCATTATTTTTTTTACGTTTTTGCAGTAATTACAACTCGCACACGAGCCCACATACCTAAGGCGCGCTCCGATTATCTCCTCCCCCAATTTGGAGATCCATAGAATCTAGAAATTGGGAGAAATTTCTCTAGATTTCAAAAATCGCTCATATTTGAAGATATAAATTGATCTTTTCAAAACTCCTTTTATTTTTACTCTTTTCCCCTTATTTTAGATCACACGTGATATATTCATCTTTTTTCGAACCGAACATAAATGTTTAGCTATTTTAAAATTCAGATGTAGGTGGATATTGGGTTGTTTTCTTCAAGATTTTTTTGGGTAAGGGTTTCTCTCTCCTATATCTTCATTATCCTCAGGGTTTCCACTTTATTTCATGAATTTATAGAGTGTCCAGATATTAGGGGTCATTCATAGGGTTTGATTTGGGGTATTTCTGGTGAAATATTATGGTTTTGGGTTCGTTTTAAATTCGTTGGGATGAGGCGGAGGTGTTGTTGAGGTTTCCCACCAAGATTCAATGGTTTTGACTCAAAAGGTATGTGATTCCTTGTATAACCAGTTTATGATGAAATATATTTCTTGGTTTACTAATTTAGTATGTTTTAAATCTATTGTGTGAGGTGCGAAAACTATTTTTGATGTATTTCCTTATGTGTTTAATTTTGTTGTTGCATTTTTTCCTTGAAATTGGGTGCCTTTCATGCGTGGCTCTTTGGGAAATGTTTGAGGGTATTTTATAACATATGAAACTGATTATTAGTGTTGAAATGGGATGAAAGTTCTGGTTTGTTAATTCCTTAATGTCATATGGTCCTTGTAATGGGGTTTATGAATGTTTTTAATGTTTGAAACCATGTTGTAATTCTTGAACGTGATTTGTGAAAACATGTGTTTTCATGTGTACCTTTTATGGTATTGTTTGAGGTATTTTTATAAAACATGGTGGCGGTTTTATAAATATTGATAGGGCTACCAAATATGTCTTAGATTGTTATTGGTAAGGTTTTGGTCTTGAATGAGGGTTTTGAAATGGGTTTTGTATGAAATCTATCGTTGTAACTCTTGGGTTGGTTTTATAAAAATTGTAAATTATTTAATGAGTAACACAAAGTGTGAAATGGTTACTTATGTACTGTTTTGGTGATTGTATGTTCCTAAAATTGTTTGTTTTTTGGGGGTGTTGTATAAAGTCCCTCTCCATGTATTGTTTATATCAATTGCAGTGGTCATGTTCAGGGATGCCTTATGATGTCATGTGCTTGATCGACCGTAAAAGTTAATGTCAGGAAATCATCTGATAGTCTCTGTTATGGTGGGAGAATGTATCCCTTGAAAAAACATAATAATATTCAATTTTATGGGAAGGTGAGTATATGTTTTCTTTACATATATTGTTTCTCACCCGAACAAAGAAGATTTGTTGTGTGTGCATCTTCTAAGTTGTTGTTTCGGTTAAATATCGGGTTAGGTTATAGTGAGTCTTGAATGTGTTATGTCTTGTAAAAATTATCAGGGATTTCGGTGTAGTTGTTGGTTTCACCAATAGAATAAATCAAATTTAGGGGGTTTCCAAATCCTAACCACGAGGCTGAAGATATTTTACTCATTGGAGCTCTAGCCATAGGTCTCAGAGAGAAGATGGCTTGTAGTCGGGGGAAATCCTACGGTCCATTAACCCCTTTTACAATGTCATATCCTCATAATGAAATATGGGGTGATTTTAAACCTATGGTGTCATAATCCTTATTCTGTTTTTCTCGTTCGGTGGATATAATTAGAGGGACTTGTACCCATGTCATCGCCCAATGTTTTCCCTTCCACATTTGGTTTCCATTGAGTCTTTGGAGAAAGGTTTCATGTTTAGCTAGACAGTTTCAGCACACTGTTTGAACTTGGATAGTAGTGACCATACCCCAGAAACTCACGTGGATAGAAGGATCCCCACTCTTAGAGCAAGGTTTCCTAAACTGTGCGGACTAACCATGTGATCGTCACAACTCTTTAAATTTTGGGATCCTTCTATACCAGCCTTTGCTGGTCAGTTAATATGGTTGGTTCTAATGGTGAGAGACCCACTATGAGTCTAATATAAGTTCTTCTGTAAAGGCCTGATTGATGTATACCCTTTTTACTAGGGAGTCAGTTCAGGCCTCCCCTTTTAATATCATGATTCTATCTCGCAAAAAATATAGGTTTTCTCTTATGGTGGGGAGACTATTTTTGTTCCCCCATACCAGTAACTCAAATTTATCCTTGGTCTTAGATTGGCGGTAGGTAGTCTCATTTAGAGAAATCATGATACCTATATCGTTCATGGGTAAAAGTTGAGATTGGAGAGTTCCCAATGGATTGGTTATTTCAAGGTAAGTGTAACCTTGTTCGATGTTGTTGTTTGTTTGGGTAAATTTCTTGAGTATTTTTTAGATTGTGTTTGGGGGTTTTTCTTTTGGGATAAAGCATGAATGTGATTGATGGTTTCAGGAAAGTGGTTTATTTTTAGTTTGTGAGTGTATTCCTGCCTTAATTGATCACTGGAGGTGTTTTGGCCTTTGGGTGTGAAACCTGGAAAGGGAGTAGCTCTTTGTTTCTCAGTTGGGTTTGGTTGTTGCTTTGGCATTACTATGACTTTTTGAGGGGGAATGTTTTATTGGTGGGTATAATTTTCATATATTTAACTTATTTTAAATATATTTTTTATTTAATTTCCATTATTTCTTTGTTTTTGGGGTTTCCCATGCATTTTTGGGGGAATGGACGAGTTTTCATGATTTGGGCCAAACTATAAGCACAATTAAAGATTTAAAAATAAATTTTGATTCCTTTATGACTCCTTAATTATTTACTCTTTTCCCCCCCATTATAGTTCATAAATGGAATCCTCTGACCTAGGAAGACCACTAAATTAATTTGGACCATTTAGAAATCTATAATCATGGTGGATTTGAATTTTTATATATGGGATGTGGCCTGACTGAAAGCGCATTTCTTTCATTAAACATATTTTTTGATTATTTTATAAATCCTTCAGTTTTTATGTTTTTTAAGTGATTCCAACTCCCACACAAGCCCACCCACCTAAGTCGATCCCCCTTTTTCTCCTCCCCCCAATTTGGAGCTCCATAGAATCAATAAATTGGAGGAAATTCCTCCAGATTTCAAAAATATCTAGGATTTGAAGAGGTAAATTGATCATTTCATAACTCCTTCTATTTTTAATCTTTTTCCCCCCATACCATATCCTACATGATCTTATAATCCTTATTTGAACCTACCTTAAATGTTTACATATTTTAAAATCCAGATACTGGTGGATTTTTGGTTGTTTTTTTCAAGATTGTTTTGGGTAAGTGTTTCTCTCTCAAATTTCTTCCTTCTCTGTAGGGTTTCCTCCCTCTTTCATGAATTTATTAAGTATCCAGAAGTTAGGTTTCGTACCTAGGGTTTGATTTGTGGTATTTTTGGTGAAATATTATTGTTAATGGTTCGTTTTCACTTCCTTGTGGTGAGGCGGAGGTGCGGTTGGGGTTTTGCACAATGATTCATGTTTTTGACTCAAAATGTAGGTGACTCCATGTATTACCATTTTATGATGAGTTAACATTGTTGTTTTAATAATTTTAGTATGTTTAAAATCTGTTGTGTGTGGTGTGAAAACTATTATTGATGGATTTATTTAAGTGTTTAATTTTGGAATTGAATTTTTTCTTGGAATTGGGTGCTTTTCCTGCGTGGCTCTTAGGGAAACGTTTGGGTGTATTTTATAACACATGAAATTGATTTATTAGTGTTTAAAGGGGATTAAAGTTCTTGTTTTTAATGCCTTAATGTCATTGAGCCTTGTAATGGGGTTTTTGAATGGTTTTAATTTGTGAAACCATGTTGTACTTCTCGAACGTGATTTGTGAAAACATGTGTTTTTCATATGTACCTTTTGTGGTATAGTTTTAGGTATTTGTATAAAACATGGGGGTGGTTTAATAAATGTTGAGAGGGCAGAAATTTTTTTTTTATTGTTATTGGTATGTTTGTGGTCATGAATGAGGGTTTTTTAATGGTATTTGTATGAAAACTGTGGTTTTAACTATTGGGTTGGTTTTATGAAAATTGTAAATTATTTAATGAGTTGAACAAAGTGTGAAATGGGTTTTTATGTACTTTTTTTGTGACATTATGTTCCTAAAATGATATTTTGTAACATAAAGTGATCATTTAAGTTGTAAAACATTTTGGTAATGTTTTTTAAAATTTGAAGGTGATATATGAAATTGTTATGTAGGTGAGAAACTTGTTTTCGGGCTATTTTGCGTGAGTGTGATGTAAAATGTGGACATTGTTTATGAAAATGGTATTATGTAACATGTGAGTGGGCTGTTATGAGAAGTTTAGCATCTTGGGAACGATTTTATAAATTTTTTAACAAATTTATTTAATTCTGAAAGATGTTCAAAATTTGTTGTGGGGTATTTTTGGTGTCAGTATGATTTCAAAATTCATTTGAATGAAAAAGTGAATTTTTGACTTGTCAGGTATACATGTGGAATTTTTGGTGAATTTGTGATGTGAAAAATGATATTTTCATGTGAGAATTATATTTATTGACTTGTTTAACTTGTCTGAGCACAAGGGGAAAACCTGAGAATCTAGGTGGGTGGACGTGTACTAGTATGCTAGTGAATCCGTGCGTATTGGCCTCAGTTTTACATAGAAAGATTGATGATTAAAACTCTAACTAAACTATGATGACGATGATTGGTGACCCCTAGGTTATGGGTATGTTTCATACTAGTGTATCGTGCATGAGAACATATATTGTGATGGTTAATCTCACCGAGATACAATGTACATGGGACCCACAACGAGCTAGTGCCTAGGGGTTATTTCTTATAGATTATGCTCAATAGTTACTTTGTGCTTACCATCGTCATACAGTGTGGTTCACTATAAAATTCATTAGTTTTGACATTATTTTTATAAGTGTTGATTCTTAATGATATCCCACTTGAAAACTATTTAAATTTTTATGTTGCATCTTTTACAAATTGTAACAAATATTTTTTGTTTATGAAAACTTGCAAGATTTTCGTCTTTTAAAGTTTATCGCATGGAATATATTAGTGGTGGTATCCTATTGGGAAATTGATCACACCCTACTTATACACTTTGGTAAAAGTATACTTGGTTATTTTTTGTTGTCGTCGTTTGGGTAAATCTTTTTTCTTCCAGTGGTTCGGGTTTCTATCAGGTCCTTGGTGGTGAAGTCTTGTGGTGATGGATTCTGGGTGGTGCCCCTTTCCATGAGGTTATTGAGATGTTTCCTTTTAGTTTTTTTTACCTTTTTTATAGTCTTGGTGAGTTTCATTAAACTATGTAATTATGTTCTGAATTTTCGTAAAACATTGTTTGGTTCGAAAAATCCTGATTTTTTATTGGATTCATTTGTTGTTTTATTTTTATAAACTTCGGTAAATAATTCCCATTTCCCATTTTATGATACTCGGGCACTTTTTCCAACCCTTAGGGATAAGGAATGCCATTCAGGCCTTCTCACAGGCCAATTTTAGTGCCAGATTTAGTGGCGATCAAATTCGGTTTGTGACAAATTGTATAGTCGATTGATTCATGTTCATTATGGTATTAGAAATATTGATAAATTCACCAAAAAAATCCTTCATCTATTTTTATCATTCAATAAAAATAAACTATTGTTTTTCACTATTGTAGATGTGATTCATAATCAGTTTTGGCACAAAATCCTTTATCGGGTGTCTTCTGCTAATACTACACCAAAAAACCATCTCTAATGACTCCTCCCAATCATTATGTTTTGCAGATAACCCTAGGGATAAGGATTATAAGGTTTTAAATAGTGGATGTGATTTTAGTAAATTAAAATAAAGAAATAAAGAAATAAATTTATATATTTTATTTATTTTAATTATTTGCATTCATGATAGCATTTTACATAATAATGATACACTAACAATGATTCTATTACAATATAGGTAATATACACATTTTGAACTGAACAATGGTATAATATTTCTTATCTGAGACTCTTCATGGGGATTATTTATCTTTTTCAATAAAACTATATGATGGAGATAATAATATATATAATATATTCAAAAATTATTTTCATGCTCATAGGGACTCAGAATATTTTTTTAATATCATCAATTGGATCCACAAATATTCCGACATATTATCAATGGAATTACATGAAAATTCCTAGGACGTTACATTATTCCCTCCTTCATGGTTTTCCAACCCTAAAAAAACTATCAAAAGGTTGGGATACTCAGCTCTGAAAAGGGTGTCCCACTCCCTTGATCTCTCCTGGATGTTTTTTTTGTGTTCTGATGAAACATTAACCTAAGTAAACTCCTCAACCACAACATTCCTTTCTCATACTAGTCCTCAATTTCATCTAATCCTTGAAAAATGGAACTCCACCCTCATATAATAACTTACCTAGATTTATATCCCATAATAAGCCATGCACTAACCTCCCCAAATGCAACATCAAGATAACAACAAGAATACCCAAACTAATATGTCCAAAGGGTTATGAAGTACAACACCTAACTAACGTGAGATGTTAGATGAAAAAAAGGGATCAATATCACTTGATATAGCCTTATTCCTAGATAGGTTTCATTTACATTCAAAATACAATGTAATCCTTCATCATTCGAATGAAAAATCCATACTTTTACAAGGTATCACTCATCCTCTCCTCGATGAAGTATACCCCTTTCAATGATTACTATAACCAAAAATCAGACCCAATAAATGTTACCTGCTTTTTACAAATATTATAATAGTTTCTTTTATTGTCCATAATAAATGGAGTCAAAAATTTACTACTATGGTGATGACGTAATAATCGTCCTGATTCTTAAAACACATCTATTGTAGATGATCATCCCAATAATTGCTAAAAACAGAAATGAAAACCCAATCAATTTCTCCCAAAACCAAATTATTCCGCGTTACCGAGCTAGAATGATAAGTCAAAACACCATTAAAAACTCCAAATTAGTCCCCAAAGGCTACCAACATCCTCTATTTAATCATTCTAGGATGTTAAATTCATATTTATTGATGATCATCCATGAAATTATCTGATTCTAGAATAATTCCTACATCCATTGGTGTCACACGCACTCCAAAAGTATTGATTTGCAACACCCATAGAAAGTCAAAAAAAAAGTGTTTATCCCGAAAACATACTACAACTCCATTGGTTGTCCAACAAATTTGAATATATCCTACTAAATACATAACTACACTATATGTACTACTAATGGAAAATAAAATCGCTGGAACCTATTATTGCACTGTGATCATAACCCCCATCCATTCATGGAAAAAGAATGATTGTATTGTGTCTTTTTAGGAATACATTGATAATATATCTATTGGATGTCCAGTTACACTAAACCTCACAATTGGTATCCTTGATTTACAATTCAATGGATATCACAATAAGGGGATGTTTATAACTATAGACTAGAGGTATATTCCAATATCTGTAGGTTTCTCTCAAGCTCTAACTCGACACATAGTGTAAATGGATATCTTATAATAAGATAATTAAAAATAGATCCATGTGTGATTAAGGACTGCGTCTATAAGTCTCACTATTTCATTTTGGCAATGAAATCTCTAAATGGTGTCACCCCAAAACTCCAAACACCAACAATTTATTTGGAAATACAATTATCATATATCAAACACCAAAATAAGATATATCAATACCAATTATCATTGTAAAATTAATTTAAAAGATGAAAATAATTCTAAGTAGTGGATACCTAAAATTATTTCATATATTCCTCCAGAAACCAATCCACGTTCATCATCAAGAAGTCATCCTTCTCTTAAGTGAAAAAGATGAAATTTTTTGGAGAAAACAATAGGTCTAAAAATACAATTTCAATGCAAACTCCAAACAATCCCTTCAGATTATGAAGCTTAACAGATTTCATATGATTTTCCATTTCAAAAATTAGGTGATATATTTGTTTCCATTCATTTCAGAAGAAAAAATCTTGATGTGGAGGTAAACATGCATGTCCCAAGAAATGACATCCTTATAGTCCAATACATTCAATGAAAAAAAGATCAAAATTTCCATTGATTCAAATGTGACACTATCCAACTAATGAAAAGTCATTCATGACATACTTTAAATGATCCCATTATTCAATACCTTCAATCAATCCTTATCAAAGAATGCATACCAAATCCTAAGAAACTGAAATCACCACCGCACACATTAGTGGAAAAAATATTTAGATGTTTATGGGGAACCATAACATATAAATGAAATCATCATTGAGTCCCAATACCACTATGATGATATTGAACACATGGCTACCTCTCATATTCCATTGTTAGGTCACACTATCAAATGTATCCTGTAATCCTTGATTCCCTTTACTAGATCCACTAACACATGTGATTAGAAATATGGTATCCAATACTGCCCCTAGGACTTGATTAGGGAATACACTCATAGGAATGGGGTACATAAATATTTTTGAAAACAAAAAATTGGGTTGTGAAGACAAAAATCATACCTCGAACCATACTACGAACCTCTATGAGCATCAAAATCTTATAACTCATTATGTCCTTATCCGAACCATTTACAAAAAATAGTGATTGTTTTGATATCTTAATACACTAAATTATCTCAACCAAAATTCCATAGGAACCCACCACCCACATATTTATTTACAAAATACATGCATTTACATTGAGATGCATCACTAACCTAACAACCTATAGGGTGGGGTACCACCCTCATAGGATATCTACGTCATTTTCTCACACAATTCCTATAATAAAAAGAAGGGGTTCTGGCCCACCATGTAACATGTGAGGATTATAACTCTAGAACCCAAAATGCACATTCAACACATTTGTACCATCTATTTAAACCACTAGATCCAACTACTTATATCTGAACTAAATTTGTCACTAATAAAACCTTTTGATCAGTCAAGGGTCCTCATATGTCGGATACCTATAACACTTCCTTGAGACAAACCTATAATTCATAAGGGTATATCTCATCAAATAAAATCAACAATCCCCATCGCTAGAACTCATATAACGCTCTTAGCCTACACATACCATCATCCTGTCCTAATGGAGCTATTTAACACTAAAAACATTGATGAACTACTTCCATGTCTATATAAGTATCCATGAAGTACGTAATATATGGTAGCACTTCTTAGAACCCATCTAGATAAAACATATCAAGAGAGGGTATTGGAACTGATGCCTCTAAACATAAATTTTTTTTCATTAGTAATCATTTCAAGAATACTAGTTGGATTTTATCATGGATGAATATTGAATATTATCAAGATGTACCACATTAATTGAGTATATATTCTGAGATAACTCAGGAAGGGCATGAAACCCAGGATCCATTCATATATAATTCACATACCACTATTTTCCCCACAACCATATTCTATATATATACAGTGTAAACTAGTATATTACAAAGGACATAGTGATCATTTACGTCATCTTCCAAATTTTTTTTGGACACCATGGCTTGAGATCCAACCTCAAAATGCATAAAAAGTGTTTCTCTAGTCCCCAAACCACATCTCATCGAATGTCAAATGGAAATCTAAACTAATGTTATAAACCCTTATAGTGTAATAATACTTCAAGATGGGTATCTCCTCTGATACCATTCTATCATGACCTAGATCATCAAGGACTAAACTACAACTAACCCAATCTTTCCTCCATTAGTCTAGGGTATATAAACAATCACTAAATATTCATATCACACACTTGGGAGGAAGTTACCTAATTTTCATGTAAACACACACACATCTCTAAGACCATAAAATACTGAAATGTTAAACACCTGGTAACAATTCATGTATCCATATATAATACCACAAATGTAGTATTACATAACGTACTAGAAATAATAAAAATGGAAGAAATACAATCACATCCAAAAATATATATAACACATGACATGCCTTGAATGATGTATAATTCTATCAAATGCTATATCTGTATACACATCAATATCTTTATACCAACTAAGCTCTACATGATCCTAGTCCACTAAGAACTTTCTAAAGTGGACCATCATCTTGATAGGACATTAGATGTGCATTAAAATCCCATTTATGGGTGAGTATAAATATACCACAATGGACGACCCAAAATAACCAAACATTATACATCAACACCAGTCAGATCATAATAGTGAATAGAAATCATAAATGGATAAATATAGTAAAACATCTAAACATTATTTTATTGGGAACAACATTTATGGTATTGATCAAAAATATAATCCCACAATATTATTCTGGCTCATAAATTCTATACAACACTCTTTGGAAGAAAAAACTCTCCATTCTATACATCCACTACTAACACTCAACCCAATGTCACACTCATCTAGGTTAATAAAATCCTTGTTCCATACCACTGCTGATGATAATCCTCACAGAGGTCACACTAACCAAGTCTAATGAAAAAGAAACATGATGGATATTGAAATGTTTTTTTCCAAGAACACACTCAATTAGACTACACATAATCAAAATGATAATATCTTAATACATAGATATGGGTTAATTCGAAGGGCACACTGGGGGGACACCCAAACCTACAAGAAATATATTCCTAGATGAGGGTTTAATGATCATATAAATATAGGTCATGAAATTTCAACAAGAACAACCCAAACACTAAAAAATGAAGATCACATCAATTATTGGAAAGGGATATAAGATTCATGTCACTGAGTGTGATGTAAAAGAGGTACTAAATAAATACCTCTAGAATAAGGGAACTTTCCCTCATAACACAGATAAAAAAATTCTATATAGGGGTCATCCTATATGACATGAATTAGAAAATTCATTGAACCCTCATAGGAATAGAATTTTGGAACACACTCAACTGAAACTATCTGGGTAATCTTAGATAATCTCACAATATAGTTGAGCTAAGATGAAAGAGTAATGAAACCTCCCTCAAAAGGGTTATATGGAATGCCCCAAGAGGTAAAAAACATATATCAATAAGCCTTGTATTACCCATGTATTTATCTTTATATATCTCTCCCACCACACAAACATTAAATTATATAAGGAATTTTCGTGGGCTTAATGGATTGTATCTGTCAATGAAGAACTCGAAATGACATTCTGACCATGACTGTGCACCCTGGACCATGCCCATATACTTGGTCGTGTATTACTACGGGACATTTTCTTTTTACTCCTACATTCTATTGTTTATTAAAATTACAGTGTGAGTGATAGAATATGTAAACCATTGTGTGTACCCATTTACACACCAATCCATCCACAATGTATTTCATGGAATTTAAATTTCCACGTAGGGGATACAACACTACCCAACCTCTAAGGTGTGTATTCTATGTACATTTTGTTTATGTAAGATGGGATTTCACATTGAATGAGATGAATATCTAATTTTGTGTGATATATATTTCTTATTGTAATCCATAGAATAACATAGAAGGCACCACATGAAATGTATTAATAGGAAAATCCACCATGATGTCTAGTTTTTTCATGAACCAAAAGAAAAACCTCATGCGACTCCACCTTCTAATATGAAGTAATAGATTCTACATATAATCATTCCATATAATAATGATATATTGTTGAATGAACCTTGGTGACACCAATAAATGGAACAAATCTATATTCGATTCTATGGAAACTCCATATGTCATGCCTCATCTGAGTAGTATGCTAAATTAGTATCATGAAACATCAATAAATCCATGGATCCACTATGGTAATCATTTACCATAATTGTGATCTCAAGCCTCTATCCAAATCATTTAGTAGCAATAAATTTTTTCATAAACTAAATAATAATTTATAATTCACCAGGTTATCGTTGAATTGTAGGCCAAACGAAAATGGAAATGAATAATGTACACAAAATGGGGAGAGAAACCTATAAACCCTTAATATAAGGAATGATGCTTTGTCTTTTTTCATTAATTACTCAATCCATTTTCATAGAAAGGATTAATTAAGAGGTATAAACTGTAATGAACAAACAAAAAATAATTACACCCATGTCCTGGAAATGATCCCATTTTAAAAAAAAAGATAATATGTGACTTAATCATTAGTTGATTTATTCACACTTTATATAGGAATATTAAATGGGGATAAATACATGAGGATAATATTATACATAAATTTGGATCAATACATGGTGAATAATGACAACACATCATTATCGTAGATGAGTTTCACCTACTTATTTTGTGCACGACACTCAATCTGATGAATTCTTCCAAAAATATTCCAACATATCCTCTCCAATGGATCTTATAAATTCGTCGGTTATGTGGTTAACCAATGAGATTAGTCATATAGTGGAATAAATAGTTTATTCTAGGTAACTTCATCAATAAAAATAAACAAATTATGGTAAATATTTTTTAAATTATTTTAACCAGTAATAGGATTTCACACAATAGCCAATTCGAATAAATATTGTATGAGGAATATGGTAAACCTTCTATTCTATATTCAATGATGATATCCAATTTATGACATGAGACTCCATTTTAATGTTATTCCACTTATTCAGAAACAAATCTATGAATCATATTAATATATTAAATATATTTTGAAAACGACTTTCAAACTACCAAGACTATGAATATCACGTCGTCTCAGGGAATTGGTCCAAAAATACCCCTATTAAAATTCTATGATCATACATGGAACCAATATTGGAACTATGAATAAATCCATGGAATTTAAAAAACGGTGAATGATTTAGTGTCAATTTATAAATAAAAATTCACTATATTGTAATGGAATTCACTAAAAATATTATTGGAATCGTCATATTCAAATTATTTAGTTTTACACAGGATTAATGATAATAACCCGAGGGATCTAGACCCCCATAAATTTAAATGGTATTATATACATTTTATTTTTTAGATGGTATAAATGGAGTTTTTCATTGACCCAATATTCCATTATAACAAGGATAATAATAGATCTATGTTGTAGAAAAACGGGAATAATATATCAATGAAATCTCTTGGTAAACAAATCATGTTTACAGTTTGTTGTAGTTTTATTAAAAAACACTATGAAATGTCTTATGAAATATATTAAGTGATTCTAATATGATATGTTTGGGATAATGGAGAGTGATTTTAATTTAAAATATAGTGGTGATGGTAATACATGTTTTTATAAATAAACATTTTTGTGTTTTAAATGTAATTATATTGGTGATTTGATAGATGTGTGTATGAATAAGATCATGATTGATGGAAAGCCGCATGACTATTAGATAAAGGGTGCATTGAAATATTTCTTAACTACTTTAATATATGTTGGTAAATATAATGAAATGATAGTAGTTACATTACTTATTTTCTCAAATATTTCTGTTGTCTTGTTTGATTCTGTGTCAATATATTTTTTCATTTATTATAATTTTGATTATTTAATGGAATCTTCACCACATGAAATGATTATAGAACATTAGGTAAAAATACATCAGGTTAGTATTAAAGAAGCATAAATTTTCAAAGATTATCCAGTTATAGTATGTCAAATACTTTTCTTTATAATCCATATTGACTTTCATGTTTTATACATTAATATTTTTTTATGGATTGGATTTACCTTATAATTCAAACATTGATTGTAGAGATAATTAAATTTTTTTCAAAAATGGCGTCACATTTTTATATAACAATAAATTCATATATTTGAGAATTTATAATGAAGTTGATAAATTTTTATAAAAATAAAAAGGATTTTCTCTTTTTGATATAGCAATATATAAGGGAACTTTTCAGACCAATGATTCCCCAATAATAAAAGAATATATGGATGTTTTTAATAATGAGTTAACATTTAATATACCTTAATAGGAGGTTGAGATTCTTATCAATAAACATTATAATGCTAAGAATATTTAAAAACACCCTTATCAAATATATCAAGTATAACTTCTTGAATTTAATGTTATTTTCGAAGAGATTCTTGATAAATGTGTCATTATTCCAATAATTTTACCTAGGGATTTATATTTTTTTTTCAAATTAATTTTTCATGAAGATTTTATATAACAAAAATTTATTCTAATAAATATTTTTTAAAATAAATTAAGTTTCATTAGCAATATTGCGTTAAACACAACACCAAGGTATGATTCTATCACACAAACCACTGGGTTATCTTGAGTTACACACGAGACATAGTTTTAACAAAACCCTAATATATTGTTAATATTAGTCATACATAACCATTATAACCTATATGTTAAAAATTGATATATTAATAATAATAAATAATTTATTAATATTATTTACTAGGGTTTTATATAATGTAATATTATATATATAAGTAAATAATTTATAAATGAAGGCTTTATACTTAATGAAAATACAAATTTTTCAGGAATCATTATGTATTTGTTTTTTGTCATCAATAATAAAATGAATTTTGGGAACATTTAGATAATGTATTTATTATATAAAATACATTTGTTATCGTCATATCAATATTTTCTTACGGTGATTTCTATGTAATTTGTTGAAAAGATTAATGTCACGACCCGCCTTCACCAAAATGAGGGAAGGGTCAGTAGATTGCCAGGCCCTTCCTTCTTTAAGTTGAAGGAGAGATAATGACCCTCGAGACCCGCCTTCAATAGATCTCGGAGTGTCAACTAGCACCAAGGGTATAGAAATTTCTCACAAATGGAAGGCATTACCCCTTTTTGTTTTATAAGATCGAGAGATAAGATGATGAAACTCGTCAATACCAAGATAAAAGAAAAGTAAAGCCAAAGTATACCATTACCACATGCATGTTCCAAAAGTAAAGCCACAAAGTACAAAAGGTGACTACAAAGGTAAGTACCAAAGAAGAAAAGCAACAACTGCAACTACCCCAAAGGTCCGAGCTAGTATGGTCCTGCATGATCCCCGAAGTCCTCCTGGAAACCTGAAAGCAGTTTTATATATGTAGGGTGAGCATACAAGTACACTCATTAGGGAAAACCAAAGACTCTCGTGCATAAGTGGGGGAAAGTACTAATGTTCTGTGAGAAAAAGGTGTAAACCAAACACCTATCAAGGTAAACTATCCACCCCAGGCCTCACCAAGGAACACTCCCCAAATAACGCAAGGCAAGTAATATATATAATTAGAGCACATCGATGTTTGGGTACCCCATGCCACATTCCCACTGGTTATTGAGACATACTACACATTGAACCAATCCCGCCATTCTCACCGCAGTCCCACTGCCACACCCGCCCGCACACACCTGGGCCACAACTATCACATGTAACCACACCTACAAACACCTAGGCCAGAACAACCACCACCACGCCCGAAGACACATGGGCTAGAAAATCCACTGCCATGCCTGAAGACACCTGGGCCTCATACCGAAGACACTTGGTAAACCGCCTACCGCACACACCTGGACAACCACCACACTACCCCGCTCGAAGGTTCTTGGGCTAATAATGGACCTCAGGCCATCACACCCTGCCCGAAGATACTTGGGCTATCCTAGAAAGGGAGAAAAAAATGAGCTAATAACCAGCCACTAGGAATAGTGTTGGGAAAAACACCCTCCCCCATGAAATGGGGGTGTTCAGCATTATGTGCTCAATATGGGTGGGGCGCGAATAAGAAACACAAAACTAAAAGTATTGATATAGGTAACAATCACACACCTAATGTTTAGGTTTTTCTAACCAGCCTACAGAACACAACACCACTGCGTCCAAGTCACATGTCACGACTCTCGCCAAAAAACCCATTTTTCCCATTATTGTTTCATGTTCAGTAATAATGTTTAAAATATTATGCACTACTACGAAACTAACACCATAAGCATAACCAAGTTAATGAATCCAACCAATCTTCAATTTAAACATTCACACCCGGTTCTCTTGTAAAGTCACAACAACATAGAAAAAGTGAGAACCCTCGATGTACTGGAACCAGACAACCCCGAGACACTACCTCGTGTCCCCTCCCCCAAAAAGGTTCTTCATCAACAGAGGGTCCCACTCCAATTTGTGATATACACAAGGTAACCACCCGATCTTAAACTCTCAAACACTGAATCCCTAACAATAGGGGATCCCATCCCCAATTCACAACCACTGAGAGTATAAGAAAAGGGGATCCGATCCCCCCCCCCCACATTTCCACAAATCGGCCCGTGAAAGAAAACAACCAAACCACCGTCACCAACACTAAGCAGGGACTTGCCAGTATTTTTAGATTCAAAAGATTTTACTCACTCCATGATTTCAATTTCCGTGTGTTTTAACCGGGGGTTATCAGAGAAGGATTTATCCTGGGGCTTTCAATTCACTTAGTCGGGTGTACATGATTAACCAGTATCCTTTTTAACTGCAGGAGTTCACAACCACAATCAATCCATTTAAAACATCTGCAGGGGTTCATTAGTGCACAAACAACGACCCCCAACTGCATCGATTTTCAGAAATGTGTAATCCAACACAACTCAGAAAGATGATTTTAATATAAACAACATCAACGTTCAAAGCCCCCCCTTCATTCCTTATAGGATTCGTTCATTATTTTTATTTAGATCTGGTTTATCCAATTCTACAGAAACAAAAACATGCCCACCCTGGATGATACAGAAAAGAGAGAGGTGAAGGAGAAATTCCCTACCTGTTGATAGATGATCGACGTTTAGGCCAAGCGCGGAACTTTATGGATAACGATGCAGTGTTCCCGATGCACCAGAAGCTATTCGTGAAAATCCGCGATCGAGGAAAGGAGAAACCACGACTAACCATTAGTTTATAAGAGCCACTGACGGTTGAGGTGAGAACGTGAAACCACGTAAGGCGCGGGGGTCGTGGGTTGACCACGTGGCTGGGCAGTTACACACATAGGTCTCTCAGGATTTTTAGTAATTAATTATAGGATTTAAATGCTTTTAAAAGGAGTAAAAGAATTAATTTACGTCGAATCTTACATTGCGGGAGCAGAAAAGTTAGGTACTGGAAAAAAAGAACGAAAGGCTCGATGAGGGGACACGGTGCCACCATCTCAGGGACACCATCACGGGGCCACCGTCACGGTGCCACCGTCACAGGGCCACCATCACGGTGTCACCCTCACGGTGCCACTGTTTTGGTGGAGCCCCACTTTTGGCAAAGTAATGGTCCAAGAGGGTCCGGGCCATTACATTAGATACCTCTTAAACGATTCTCGTCCTCGAGAATCAAAACAAACCAAGAAGGAAAGAGAGGGCCCCAACAACCACCTCAAAAGATACCTCTTATAAGTGAACCCATGCTAACCAAAAACACTTCTCTGTCAAGAACCAAGCAATATACCATGTCAAACTGCCCGAACATGTGGGTTGGGGAGTCTCCCCCCCCCCCATGTCAAGATATTATCCGCTTTGGGCGACACTGACTCGCCCGCACGGGTTTAATCACATCCACCATAATGCGTCTTGATTAAGGGTAAGGTTCTCTCCTCCCCCTTAGCCAAGGCTTTTCACACTCAATCAGAGGAAAGAAAACCAGTACATTTCATAGAAAAAAGACAAAACCTTCTTCCACAACAGGTACAACAAGGAACAAAAATGAAAACAACTATGGGTACTGGGTACACATCTGTGCTTCCCTCTCCCACGTACTCTCCTCAAGCCCACCATGTCTCCACAACACACGAACCAAGGGAATGGTTTTCCAACGAAGCACCTTCTCCTTGCCATCCTTGATCATCACTGGTCTCTCCACAAAGTTCATGTCGTCCTCAATGTCAAACTCACCCTAATCAAGGACGTGTGAAATGCCGTGCAGATACCGATGGAGCTGGGACACATGAAAGACATCATGTATCCTCAGCAGCGGCGGTGGTAACGCTAGATGATAAGCCACTTCGCAGACCCACCAAACACTTTGAAGGGTCCAATGAACCTGGGAGAAAGATTACTCCCCTTGCCGAACCTCAGCTTCCCACGCTGAAGGGAGATCTTCAAGAACACGTGGTCTCTAACCTCAAACTCCAAGGGCCTCCTCCTGGTATCAGCATATGACTTCTGTCGGTCCTAGGCCACCTTCATCCTTCCTCGTATGAGCTGAACCTTCTCTGTTGTGTTCTTCACCACCTCCGGGCCAAGGATGCATGCCTCTCCTACTTCGGCCCAACACATAGGTGAACGGCATGGCCTCCCGTAAAAGGCTTCAAACGGGGATATACCAATGGTAAAGTGATAGATATTATTGTAGTAGAACTCTACCAGGGTCAACTGTCGCACCCATGATCCTCCTGAGTCTAGAAAACATCCCCGCAGCATATCCTCCAAGGTCTAGATGGTGAGCTCCGTTTGTCCACGTGTCTGGGGATGGAAAGCAGTGCTAAGGCATAACTGGGTGCCAACAGCATGCTGTAATCCTCTCCAGACTCGCGTGGTAAACCGTGAATCCCTCTCCGAAACTATAGACCTCGGAACTCCATGCAACCGTACCACCTCATCCGCATACCTTCGTGCCAATGTATCCACTGCACTCGACTCCCGGATTTCCAGAAAGTTAGCCGATTTCGTCAACCTGTCCACTACCACCCGGATGATGTCGTATCCCCCTTGGACCTTGGGTAGTCCCATGATGAAATCCATCGAGATGTCATCCCACTTCCTCTCGGGGACATCTAGAGACTACAGTAGGACGCCTGGAATTCGGTGTTCAGCCTTCACTTACTGACACACTAAGCACTTGGCCACAAACTCTGCCACTGCTCGCTTCACTCCGGGCCACCAAAACTATCCTTTCAGTCCCTGGTACATCTTGGAAACTCCTGGGTGTACCGCCAGGGGTGAGTTGTGGAACTCACTGAGAACCTTGCTGCGCATCACTCCTGGAACAAACAACCTTTTCTGGAAAAACATCTGGTTCTGACCATCCTCTGTCCATCCATCTGGAGCATTTCCCTGGTCAACCTGGTCACGCATCACTTCGCACTTTGGGTCTCCCCACTGAGACTCCTCCACTTGTTGAAACAGATATGACAACACTATCATCTGATATAGACAACTTCTACCACTATCCAACTTTGCATCCAGGTGTAAGGCAGCCAACTCCTCCATTGCCTTCCAGGTGTCCTCCGACTCTCGGACCGCAACCTTCTGCGTCCTCCTGCTCAAGGCATCGGCCAACACATTTCCCTTGACCTCAGTATAAGAGATATCAAAGTCTTAATCCTGGAGGAACTGCACCCATCTCCGCTGTCGCAAGTTTAATTCCCTCTGGGAGATGATATACCTCAAGCTTTTCTGATCTGTGAAGACCACAAATCATTCCCCGATGAGGTAGTGCCGCCATAACATTAGCGCAAAAATGTCTGTTGCATGCTCCAGGTCATGGGTGGCGTAATTACGCTCATGGGGGTGTAGCTTCGTGGACCCATAAGAGATCACCCCTTGTTGCAGCATCAATAGACATCCCAGACCCTGTCCTGAAGCATCACAGAACACCTCATAGGCCACCCCTCTTCTGGTAATCTCAGTACTGGGGCACTAACCAACTTCTCTTTCAGATAGCTAAAGGCTGACTCACACTGCTCACTCCACCCGAAAACCTGGTCCTTCTTTGTAAGGGCTGTCAAAGGGGCTGCTACTCGAGAGAAGTTGGGTACGAACCTCCAATATTAACCTGCCAGCCCAAAGAAACTACGGACCTCTTCCAAATTCTTGGTTGCTTCCCAAGAAACAGCCGCCTCAACATTTGATGGGTCCACTTCTACCCCTTTCTCGGACACCACGTGCCCCAAGAAGTGCACTTCTCATGTCCAGAACTTGCATTTTGACAACTTCCCATAGAGATTATGATGTCAGAGGACCTCCAAAACTGTCCTCAGGTGCTCTGCATGGTCCTCTTCTAGCCTCAAATAGATCAGGTTATCATCAATGAACACAACCACGAACCGATCCAAGTACTCCCGGAAGATGGGGTTCATAAGCCCCATGAACACATCTAGGGCGTTCGTAACACCGAATATCATGACTACGAACTCGAAATGTCCATATCTACATATTAATGCCTTCTTTGGGTTGTCTCCCTCCTTTACTCTCAACTGGTGGTACCCAGACCACAGGTCGATCTTCGAGAACCATCCTGCCCCTTTCAGTTGGTCGAAAAGATCGTCTACCCTTGTAAGAGGGTAGAGATTCTTGATCGTCACCTGATTCAGCCTCCTATAGTCTATGCACAACCCAAGACCACCATCTGCCTTCTTTGTGAACAAGACTGGAGCACCCCACGGTGACGCACTCAGGCGAACATAACCCCTCTTCATCAGATCATCAGTCTAGATCTACAACTCCCGTAGCTCTGAAGGTGACATCCGGTAAGGAGCCATCGATATCGGTCGAGTGTCGAGCTACAGGTCTATCCCAAACTCGATATCATAATGAGGGGGTAGAGTCGTCACCTCCTTAGGGAAGACGTCCCTAAACTCACGGACGATCTCTGGCACTTCCACCATTTCATCATGTACTGATTCCACTATAATCTCGGTGAACAAAGAGAGGAGGGGTTCCTCTCTCCTATTTCCCTTCTGACTGCTCTGCTCGCCGGTGACGGTAACACGCCGACCGTCCATGTATGAGAACACCACCCTTCATCGGAAACAGTTGATGATGGAACACACAGAAAATAGCTAGTCGATGCCTAGGATGACATCGTATGGCTGAATCTGTAGTAGAAGAAGATCCCTAACCGACTGATGTGGCCTTATCATCAGTCTAAATCCCCGACAAAAAAACAACAAGTTGTTATGACCTCCGACTGGTGTGCTCAACACCATGGGCACTGGGAGTCTCTCTGCATCTAAACCCAAGGCACGGGCTATACTGGGTGCAACAAAGGAGTTTGAAGCTCTGGTATCGAACAAGGAAGAAGCAAGAGTGCTAAACAGACTGATCGTACCACAAACAACCTCTGGCCCTACTGGAACTGCTACCTCTGCGGCGTGCAACTGTCCATGCCTAGCTCTTGTGCCCCTAGGCTGTCGGCCACCTCCCTGACCATGCCCCGGTCAAGGTCCCTGAGGTGCGCCCTGAGGTCGGCCTCCTCCTCCTACGTCTGCCCTTGGAGGAGCGGGAGCTCGCTGTCCCTGCTGCTGCTGCTGGAAAGGTCTGGCTGGAAGTTGCTGCTAGGGAGAGTGGTGTGGTTTTCCACCACCGCCATACTACACCTGGTCTGGGCACTGACTCCAGAGATGTCCAGGGCTCCCACAGATGAAGCATCGCGGTCCTGGCCCTGAAGAAAAGGGGCGAGGACCAGCGGATCGAAACCGAAACTGTTGTGGACTGCTCCATGCGGGTCGGAATCGAGAGGGTCCTGACGCTGGAGGCCTGGTGCTGATGGCCTTCCCCATTGATGGTCCCAGCTGGATCCCCTCTCGTGACACACCTCCTAGAGCGTTCATTCTCTCCACCACTTCGTCCTTCTTTTGGACCTTCAATTACGTTGGCATGGTAAAGGGGGTAACAGCGTACTGGATGGAGGGTCGGAGCGCCTCCTCCAAACGTCCCACCCGAGACTCCTCGTTGGGAAAGAGGTCCGGATCAAAATGTAGGAGGTCCTTGAAATTGATCCCTAACTCCCCCACGGACATACTCCCCTGTTGGAGGGAGAGTAACTCCTGTCTCTTTTCCGCCTTCATCATCAAAGATAGGAATTCTTCCCGGAACTCCCTCTCGAAATCCACCCTAGCCACCTCAGCCTCTCTCCTCTCCCCCAGGTACAGCGTCCACCACTGACGCGCCACTCCCCGCATCTGGCTGACGGCCAGAGGAACCCAGTACACGTTCGGGGCCCGAATCAGGCTGAAAGCTATAACTATCACCTCTAGCCAGCCTTCCGTCTTTATGTCAGAGGCGCATCCGTCATACTTCTTGAGGGCATGTCGCTAGAAGGCCCGAAGAGTGTTCTGCCACTGGTCATCCTCTTCCTCTCGATCAGCTCTCTGCCAATCGGCCAAAGTAGTCTCTGGGGCCTCAATCTCTTGAACCACACGTGGTCGCCTTCCAGGTGCCATAGCTGCAAGGTAAACAAGGAATTCCTAAGCCCAAGTAGTGCAGAATATCTTCTTCAGAAATTCATAAAACGTTAATTTATTCTTAATTCCCAAGACATCCCAGAAACACAAGAACACATGTCATTATGATGCATGTACCTTTCCAAGGGTCTCTACCCTGCAATCAGTGTGGCCTCACATGGGCGTTCGGTAGGTCCAGTGTCCTTGGATCGGATCACGGGGGGCCTTAAACATCCCGTGTCCTAGCTGGTCTTCCCTGGCCTAATTCACGCTCCAAGGTCGCCCAACACTATTTCCTTACCATCCCATGCAATCCTCACTGTTCCTAACTCCAGACTCCATCCTATCTCTCAACCACCACCTCTGATACCATTCTGTCACAACCCACCTTCACCAAAAGGAGGGAAGGGTCAACAGATTTCTAGTCCCTTCCTTCATTAAGTTGAAGGATAGATAATGACCCCTAAGACCTGCCTTCAATAGATCCTGGAGTGGCGACTACCACCAAGGGTATAGAAATTTCTCACAAATGGAAGGCATTACCCATTTTTGTTTTATAAGATCAATAGATAAGATGTTGAAACTCATCAACACCAAGATAAAAGAAAAGTAAAGCCAAAGTAAACCATTCCCACATGCATGTTCCAAAAGTAAAGCCACAAAGTACAAAAGGTGACTACAAAGGTAAGTACCAAAGAAGAAAAGAAACAACTGCAACTGCACCAAAGGTCCGAGCTAGTATGGTATTGCGTGATCCCCGAAGTCTTCCTGGTAACCTGAAAGCAATTTTATATACGTAGGGTAAGCATACAAGTACACTCAGTAGGGAAAACCAAAGACTCTCATGAACAAGTGGGAGAACGTACTAAAGTACCGTGAGAAAAAGGATTAAAACAAACACCTATCAAGGTAAACTATCCACCCCAGGCCTCACCAAGACACACTCCCCAAATAACGCAAGTCAAGTAATATATATAATCAGAGCACATCGATGTTGGGGTGCCCCGCGCCACTTTCCCACTGGTTATTGAGATATCCTACGCATCGAACCAATCCCACCATTCTCACCGCAGTCCCACTACCACACCCGCCCGCACACACCTGGGCCACAACTATCACATGGAACCACGCCTGCAAACACCTAGGCCAGAACAACCACCACCGCGCTCGAAGACACCTGGGCTAGAAAATCCACTGCCACGCCCGAAGACACCTGGGCCTCATCCCGAAGACACTGGGGAAACCGCCTGCCGCACACACCTTGCCAACGACTACACTAACCCGCCCGAAGGTTCTTGGGCTAATAATGGACCTCAGGCCATCACAGCCTGCCCGAAGATAATAGGGCTATCCGGGAAAGGGAGCAGAAAAGGAGCTAATAACCAACCACTAAGAACAGTGTTGGAAAAAACACCCTCCCCTATGAAATGGGGGTGTTCGGCACTAAGTGCTCAACTTGGCTGGGGCATGAATAAGAAACAAGAACTACAAGTATATATTTAGGTAACAACCACACACCCAATGTTTAGGGTTTTCTAACCAGCCTACATAACACAACACCACTGTGTCCAAGTCAGAAGTCACGACTCTCGCCAACAAAACCCATTTGTCCCATTGTTGTTTCATATTCAGTAATAATGTTTAAATGTTTATGCACTACTGGGAAACTAACTCCATAAGCATAACCAAGGAAAGGAATCCAGACAATCATCAATTTAAACATTCACACCCGATTCTCTTGTAAAGTCACAACAACAAAGAAAAAGTGAGAACCCTCGATGTACTGGCACCAGACAACCCCGAGACATGACCTCGTGTCCCCTCCCCCAAAAAGGTTCTTCTTCAACAGAGGGTCCCTACCCAATTCGTGATATACACAAGGTAACATCCCAGTCTTAAACTGGCAAACACTGAATCCATAATACCAAGGGACCCCATCCCCAATTCACAACCACTGAGAGTATAAGAACAGGGGATCCCATCCCCCCACCACATTTCCACCAATCGGCCCGTGAAAGAAAACAACCAAACCACCGTCACCAACACTAAGTAGGGCCTTACCGGTATTTTCAGATTCAAAAGATTTTACACGCTCCATGATTTCAATTTTTGTGTGTTTTAACTGGGGGTTATCAGAGAAGGATTGATCATGGGGCTTTCAATTCACTTTGCCGGGTGTAAGTGATTAACTAGTATCCCTTTTAACAACAGGAGTTCACAACCACAAACAAGCCATTTAAAACATTAGCATGGGTTCATTAGTGCACAAACAATGACCACCAATGGCCTCGATTTTCAGAAACGTGTAAGCCATCACAACTCCGAAAGATGATTTTAATATAACCAACATCAACGATCACAGCCCCCCCCCCTTAATTCCTTATTGGATTCATTCATTATCTTTATTTAAATATGGTTTATCCAATTCTACAGAAACAAAAGCACACCCACCCCGCATGATACACACAAGAGAGAGGCGAAGGAGAAATTCCCTACCTGTTGATAGATGATCGACGTTTAGGCCGGGCGTGAATCTTTACGGATAATGATGCAGCACTCCCGATGCACTAGAAGCTGTTCGTGAAAATTCGCGATCGAGGAAAGGAGAAACCACAGCTAACCCTTAGTTTATAAGATCTGTGGACGGTTGAGGTGAGAACGCAAAACCGCGTAAGGCGCGGGGGTCGTGGGTTGACCACGTGGCTGGGCAGTTACACACGGAGGTCTCTCGGGATTTTTAGGAATTAATTATGGGCATTAAATGGTTTTAAAAGGAGTAAAATATTTAATTTATGTCGAAACATACGTTGTGGGAGAGGAAAAGTCAAGTACTGGAAAAAAGAACGAAAGGCTTGGCGAGGGGACACGGTGCCACCGTGATGGTGCCACCGTCACGGGTCCACCGTCACGGTGCCACCGTCACGGGGCCACCTTCACGTTGCCACCGTCACGGGGCCACCGTCACGGGGCCACCGTCACGGTTCCACCTTCACGGTGTCACCCTCACGGTGCCAATGTTTTTGTGGTGCCCCACGTTTGGAAAAGTAATGTGCCAGGAGGGTCTGGGCCATTACAATTAATATATTGATGAACACTAAAAAATATAGAATTTTCAATGAAAAATATGATTTTATTTAAATTATTTTTATAGTTAAATTATATTTTAGTTTGTTATAAATGTTAAATTAGTACAAATATACATATATATTAATCAAATTTAATATATTATATTTATTTTAAAATTTAGTTTTGATATAAAAACCTTGTAATCTTTTGAACCTATTCTCTTTGAAAAATCATCTTTATTATTGTGTGTGTGAGAATAAATTTAAATTTAATTCTTCTAATTATATGAATTATATTAATAAAAATGGATTCCATATTTTTTAATCATAATATTTTAGATTATATAATATTTTTAATGTCACTTTTGACCAAAATGAACAGTGAAAATAGTACAAATTGATTATCATTATTAAAGTAAAAATGGATTTACTAAGGGTTTAAACAAATAAGATAATGTTAAAGAATAATCAAACAAATTTATAAATCATATTTGATGTCTGTATATCCATATAATCATTCCCATATTATAATCCATGGTAAATTGGATGCTTTTGTAATGTGAATGAATTTATCATTTTGGATTCTTCTTTGAAATTTCCTTGTAGTTTATAAGTCGATTATTTTAACCCACATATAAAAGGACACAACCACAATTAAATTCATCAAACTTATAAAGAAATATATTTTGTAATAACCTTGTAAATATCACTACCAAAAATACCAATCCTTTTCTAGAGATGACGGTCCTATGAAATGGAAAACACATGGGTTTTTAATAAGAGATCCAAAGGATATTCTTCAAAGCAATATGATTTGTGTCCACTAATAGCCAATCATTTAATTTATTATTCCCCATTTTCTAGTACATAAAAATGATAAAATAATATAAAGTTTATCTTTTATATAAATATATGTTATTATGTAAATACAATAACCTACAACCATTTCCACTTCCATTGAATGTGTTACAAAACCATCATTCCGGTGTATGACTATATATCATCTTGCAAACCAATGTTATTCATTTTTCCATTAACACAACTCAAGTATGTGTATTATTAGGAATAATATATATATATATATATATTATATTTATAACATTATTAGAACTAGGGATTAATTATATAAAATATTTGTTTTTTATTCTATTTTTTTTGTAATATGATAATGTTTCTCGTGTGTACATTGGACTACCACCATTTTAATCAATGAGATTCATTGACATAATAAATTTAATGAAATAAATATTTATTTAGTTTAATTTTTTGATTTATATGAAATAATTATTATTATGTATTTATAATATATTATTTAGCTTTATTTCAATCAACCCACCTAGAAAATGTAAATATAGTTCATGAGTACGTATGACCTAACATCACCATGAATGATACATTTAATTTTCTACCTATAGAAATTTTGAATTACTATAAATACACATATAATGAACATATGTGACGTTTATATCCGTTTAAACATTATGAATTTTATTTAACCCTTATAAGAGAAAAAAATAAATTCTATAAATGCAAGAAAAATAATGCATTATTTGCTTGAATCATGACATAATATGAAACTGTTAATAAATGTGTAATAATTAGTGATAATTAAATTATATATTGTATGATATACAAAAAAATTTTTTGGTGTTATATCTGTAACAATATTATATTTGTTATATAGGAGGGTTCAATGCATATGAGGGATGTAAAAGCTTATGATAAAAGATTTCAACTGTAAATTCACCAATATTTTTCATTATGGGGTGTATATACCATAAATTTGAAATTCTATATCATTATTATAATTCATTTCATGATATTTAATGTTTCATTTTATGTCATGATTTATTAGGTCCTATGATTCGAAATATTACTAATGGAGTTTGGGATTTTCATTTTACTGGTGTTTTCTATGAGACACATGCGTTATTCAACATGTATTTATTTGATATAGTGTATATAAATCCCACAAAATCTTCTTATGATTATTATAATAAAAATTATTTGAATTAAATATACATTTTATTATCACTCTTTTCGGCATATTATGTTTCAAGTGTTATGAAAGTTTTTATGGTTATATGTTACTATAAAATCCATTATCAGGATTGCTTATCATTACGTATCCAATGATGACATATTATGATATACCATTAAAAAAATATAATTAATTTTATTCTATATATGAATTCATGATATTATCATGTTATAGAAAAAATCTCTCCTCTCTTTTTTATTAAAATATTTGGATTTTTTTTAATAAAATCAACTTTATTTCTCTCTTTAGTAGAAGACCCTTTTTTCATCCAAAATAATGGTTTCTAATAAGGTTTTATTTTTTAAAAAAAAATCATTAAATTACTTAGTAATGGATATTTTACCCATGTTTAACCATTTTCAAATGTTTTTAATTGATTCATAATTTCAAATTCCATATAATGTATATTTTTCTTTCAGTAAAAATGTGAAAGAAATATTTATATTAACATGAACAATGTGAATGAAATTTATTCTAGCATAAACATTATATGATTTGAGGAATGAATTTTAATTTATAAGGGATATTTTCAAATAATGGTGTTTTGAAAATGTTATATTTTTTATGTATTTATTTTTAATGATAATTTATTTTCCTCATGAAATTTTATTAAAATATTTTAATGCTTCTATTATATGTTTTAAAAAATAGTTTTAAAGATAAGGATGTTAAAAATGTATTATGATATAATATATTTTTATTAAAAGATGATTGAATATTTTTCTTATTAGAATTATAAATTTTCTTATATATTCATTTATAGATTTCATAGATTAATTTTTTTTAAAATATTTAATAAATGTTTTATGAATTTTTAGTTTCAAAACAGTATTAATAATAAAAAATTATTTTCCATAATAAATTTTTGATGTATCTGTTCACACTCATTATCAATGTATGCTTAAATACTGTTGTGTAATATTTTTTATTAGGGATATGATCCATGGAAAACAATCCAAATAATTCTATAAATGGTTTATATTTATGATGAAAATATTTTTATGAAACACATTTATCATCCAGAAGTTATATAATGATAAAATGATTATGACTGTAACGTCCAAGTTCCAAAAGTCACCCAGAGGTGCCCCGTACACAATTGGTCACATAGCCTCATGCACATTTCCCCATATCCCAGATGCTGCCGACTAGCAGTGTGGGTCGTGGGTGTGATAGTGGGGAAACTATGTCCTCATTGGCAGAGTACACAACCAAAAGAAATAAATATGCAATAGCAGAAGTAGTAAATAACCAAAAATAATAAACAGTGGAAGAATAAATCAACAAATAATTGTAGCACATATTTATATAGGAAAAGGTGCGTGATACTAAATCCCATTAGACAACCACATGAAGATCTGTGACAAATAGTCAGTGAGCATATTTTAGGTAATAATGAAGTAAGCAGTAATAGTAAATAGTAAACAGTAGGTAGTAACTAGTAAGCAGTAATTCAGGATGATATACAACAATAATCAATCCACAGAACAATATACAGTGGTAAACTAAATAGCTAACCACAACAGGGAACCCTCTGGGAAGTACTCGCATCCATCCCCTCTGGTCCTATCCAAGAAGTACGACAATCCTATGGGTAGTACACTCTGCCTAACCCCTCTGGTTTGGAAATACAAATTTATATTGCTTTTTGGGAAATCTCACTCGGTCAATTTCCCTTATAGTCTAGGGTAGTCAGGGACTCTCTGAGGAAGATCACGAAGTCTAACCCTCTTGGCCCCAAGGTCTATATACTCTCTGAGGAATCTCACTCAGTCAATCTTCCTATAGTCTTAGAAATACCACAGACTCTCTAAGGAAGCACACTCGGTAAATTCCTCCTCTATCCTGGGATGGTTTTAAAGAAATTAAAACAAGTAAAGACTCTTTGAGGAAGCTCACTCGGTCTACCCTCCTATAGTCTATAATACACAAAAGCTCTCTGGGAAGCTCACTCGGTCTATCCCTGGTAGCCTATAATGTCCAAGACTCTCTGAAGAAGCTCACTCAGTCTACCCTCGTATAGTCTATAATGTACAAGACTCTATGGGAAGCTCACTCAGTCTATCCCATATTGTTCATAGCACCAGGATCTCATGGTCTCATTCCAGTTAGTGTATAGTAATGCTATAAGTCCAAAGTACACATATAGAGCTACATGCCTAACCAAAGTCTACTGCATAACAACCATGTCAAGAAAATCATCCCATCATGTGGTCACAAGGAATGGAAACAGGCATAGTGGCCAAAGGCTATCAAGACCCAAAGGTCATAAATAGGAAAAGTCATGTTCAAAAATCCAAGCACAACAATTATCATTAAACATGGTCAATTTCTTTTGCACAAGCATTCAAGTAATAATGGAAAAACAACAGGGGAAAAATGGTAAACACACAATACCCCAATCACGGGTATTGGTGGAATTGGAACATAAAACTCAAATACTTTTAACGACAAGGCACAAACAACCTACCATGATGCTAGGAGATCAATATAGTTTGTCCACTAGGCTTGATTATCCTTAGAACGGTGTATATCTACGAAAAGTGCACAAAATGTTCAACCCAAAATAACATGAGAGAGAGCAGGAATTGGAAAAAAATGCTCTGGGAGAAGAAAGAACTCATCGATGTGGTTCCAACACAATTGACAACTGTTGATTTGGAGAGCGGACAAAGGCTTAGTGGTTCAGAGATGATTCGCAACTGTACGGGTCGCTCTCGGTCTAAGGCGCTGGAGAAGAAGATAGTTCTGTCGATTAGACGTGACCCCGGTCCGTTTAATGAAAAAAATAAAATACACGGTTTGTACTTATGGGGTACACAACGTGTAATCAGCCTTTCTATACTCCGCTTTAAGCGGCCTCTACATCACCCATACACACCGTGTGTGTGGCCCAGAAATGGCCAGCACACGGCCTCAAGCGGCATAGGAGTACACGAGTATTCTCATAAAGTACATGGTTTGTACTTCAAAAATTTCCTGAAACTCCACTTTTCTCAGAAACACCCAGAAAAGGAAAGAAATAACTGAAATCAAATATTGGGGTTCTCAAAAACTTCCCCCCTTAAAGATATTTGTCCCCGAATCTCCCTAGCGAGGTGTAGAAGAAGAAACCCCGAACAGCTCCGGCCACTGTGATCATACATCGGCCTCCCTCTCCCATGTCTCATCCTACACTCGCACTTGCTACCATAGGACCCGTACTAGAGGAACCGACCGGCCTCAGAGAACCTTCGTACTATGATCGACAATATGGATAGGATGCTCCTAAAACAATGCATCTGATTCAAGCACATCGTCCTCGGGATGAAAGACATGAGATGGGTCTAAAAAGTAACGTCGGAGCTGAGAAATGTGGAAGATGTTGTGCGTGGTGCGATACCTCTTAGGTAACTAAAACCGATAGAAAACCGTACCAACTCTCTCCAACACCTCAAACGGCCTAATGTATCGTGGTGAAAGCCTACCCTGTCTATGAATCCTCTTGTGTCCCAACCCCGGTGCGAGATGCAGGAAAACCGGATCCCAGACCCTGAACTCCAGAGGTCATCTCCACTGATCAGCATAAGAGTTCTGTCGAGACTTTTCTATATCCATCCTCTTCCGAATCAACTCTATCTGCTCAGAGGTCTCCAGAACAAGATGAGGTCCCAACAAAGCTGCATGTCCTGCCTCCAACCAGCATAAAGGTGATCAGCATGGCCTACTGTACAAAGCATCATAAGGTGCAATCTGAATAGTCTCTTGAAAACTGTTGTTATAGGAAAACTCCAAATCAGGTATATGCTTCTCCCAAGAACATCTAATGTCTTGAATTCAAGATCAGAGCATATCCTCAGGAACCTAGATCAAACGATCGTACTGGACCTCAGTCTGGGGATGGTATGCTGTACTCAAAAGTACATGTATACCCAAATCCTTCTGAAGTCCTTTCCATAACAGAGAAGTAAAGAATGTATCCCTGTCTAAAACAATGGAGTGTGGAACTCCATGTATACGTACAATCCCTCAGATGTAAAATCATCCCAGATCATCAACAAAAAAAGTCTCCTTGATCGGGAAGAAGTGAGAAACCTTCATAAGCCTATCGATAACAACCCAAACATCATCACTCCCTCAATGTGACCTCAGCAACCCGATCACGAAGTCCATCGCGACATCGTTCCACTTCCACTCAATAATGGGTAACTGTTATATAAGCCCTGATGGTCGCTGATGCTCTGCTTTCACCTGCTGACACATAGAACATCTCATGCCAAAACCAGCAACATCTCCCTTCATACCTGGCTACCAGTACTGACGGTGTAGATCACGATACATTTTGGAGATGCCAGGATGAACTTCCCAAACCTAGGAATGAAAATCTCACAGCAGCGCCTCGTTTATGTCTGCTGTCACCAATACGCGTCCCAAGAAATGCAATATCTCAACCTCGCCCACTGTCCATCCAGGAAGAGGGTCCTCTCCTGACACACTCTCCCTAAGGACTTAGCCCTCTAAATCTGATAGCTTCTTCATCCCCACCCGATCAAGAAGAGTAGATGTAACAGCCACAGAAGAATGAAAAGTTTGTCCCTATTTGTCGTGCACCTCCAAGTTCACATATGAGAATAGATCCATAAGATTCCACTCACTGCTGGCCTCTTAAACATACTGAATATGAGTTCTTCTACTCAACGCATCAGCCACTGCATTTCCCTTTCCCGGCATATAGGCGAGCTCGATGTCGAAAGACTGGAGATACTTGACCCACATGCGCTGTCTTAGATTTATATCACCCTGGGTGAAGATATACTTGAGACTCTTTTGGTCGGTGAAAACACAAAGTTCTCTCCCAGACGGTAGTGTCTCCAACAACGTAAGGCATGAACAACAGCTGCTAATTCCAGATCGTGCGTCGGGTAGTTCCTCTTGTGTGGCCTCAACTGCCGTGACCGTAAGCAACAACCCCATCTCCCAGAACAATACCTAAAGCATCAAAGTAAACAGTATAGCCCTTTACCGGATCTGGAAAGACCAGTATCGGTGCTGATGTCAACCTACCCTTCAGCTCATGAAAGGATGACTCACAAAATTTGACCGTAAAAACATTACCCCATTATTGGTCAAACACATCAGCGGTGCTGTTAGGCATGAAAATTCCTGTATGAAATTCCTGTAGTATCCATCCAACCCTAGAAAACTCCAAACCTCAAAGACATTCATCAGCTTCTCTTAAGAAACTATAGCTCTCACTTTCTCTAGGTCCACTGATACTCTTATCTCTAAGATGACACGACCCATGAAGTTAATCTGATCCATCCAAAATTTGCATTTCAAGAGCATAACATATAATTTATTCTATCTCAGTGTACTCAGAACAATCTCAAGATGTGTGGCATGGTCGTGTAGATTGTGAGAGTACTGCAAGATGTCTTCCATGAAAAACACCACAAAGGAATCTAAGTACGGATGGAACACTCGGTTCATTAGTGCCATAAAAACTGCTGGCACGTTCATGAGACCGAACTGCAAGACTATATACTCGTATAGACCATACCTGCACTTAAAGGCTGTAAGAGGTATATACGATGGTCTAACGCACAACTAATGTTAACCGGACCTCAAATCAATCATCAAGAACACTCGGGCTCTTTGAAGCTGATCAAAGAGGTCATCGATCCTTGACAAGAGATATCAGTTCTTGACTGTCAACTGGTTCAGCTTCTGATAATCCACAAAAAGCCGAAGGGTGACGTCTTCCTTCTTTGCAAACAGGACAGGCGAACCCCAAGGAGATGTACTGGGTCGTATGAAACCATTTTCATGTAAATCCTCCAACTTCTTCTTGAGTTTCTACAACTCAGGCGTATCCATCCTATAATGAGGAATGGACACCGGTTCCACCCCTGGCATGAGATCAATCGAGATGTCTACCTCACACTCTGGAGGCAAACCTAAAAAGTCCTCTGGAAAGACATCCCTGTAACGATCTACCACTGGAGGAAAGTCTAACCGTGAAGTCCCCTGGTCATCCAGATAAAGACTAGTAATCTGGGCTATAACTCCAATTAGAGCATGATGCTCTGGTCCAGCTCTACCCACATGGACATCCCACTCGCATCTATGGAGAAAAGACCCACCCTCTGGTGATATGAAACTCACCTGGCGACGATAGCAATTGATGACTGCCTGGAAGGGAACTAACAAGTATATCTCGAGAATGATGTCATACCCTGCCATCTCTAGGACATAGAGGTACCATATGAAAAAACACTATGAGACCTTAAGAGGGAACTCCTTGCACTGACGTACGCAATATTTCCTCGTTCCTAACGGTGTGTTAAGTGTCAACATGTCGGTAGATGAAAAGATAGAGAGTCCAAGGCTCTCCACAATAGCAATAGAGATAAAGATATGTGAAGCACCAGTATCGAAAAGAGTTGAAGATAAAAATGAGGCTACTAGGATCATAACTCGAACTGTAGAAGGTTCGGGATCTTGCCCCTGATAGGTCTGCTCCATTGCGAATGTCAGGACTGCACCACGGCTAAGTGACCCTTGCCGATCACTCTGAGCTGATCCACTCGGTTGTCGTTGATAACCAGGTGACTGACCACCACGGCCCAGACCTCCACCTCGGCCTGAACGGACGGAAGAACTCGAGTTCCCAGACTACTGTGAAACTGGTAAAGAATCTCCTGAACATGAGGTCATTGAAGAACTCTTACCACCAGCTGAAGGGGAGAATATTTGAAAAAAGTGCTAAAGGTGGCCCATCATGCTGCAAGATCGGCACTCCATCGAGTCTCTATGGCAATGGGGCCTAGTATTCCCACTCCTACCGCACTGGTAGCATACAACCTAGATTCCAGAAGATACATCCCACCTACTCTGATCTCCCTGAGAAGACTATCTGTGATGCTTCCTACTATCCGTAGGAGGAACACTAGCTCTGTATGTCGAACCTCCTTGGATCACTGCTCTAGAATCTCTCATATTGCGCTTGGTGATCAGCGCCTGGTTGACGATAGAGGATATCAAAGTCAACCTGATGACATTCACCTGGGAACATATCTACTTCCTGAGACCGTCCTCGAACATCATAGAAAGGAACAACTCATCGCCTACTTGAATCGACGTGAAACACTGTAGCTCGGTAAAGCAGGATGAGTACTCAATAACAGAAAGAGTACCCTACTGTAGACTTATAAACTCCCAGGATCGATTGGCCCTTAAGGTCTTTGGGTAAAAGTAATCATTGAAGAGGAACCAAAACTCATCCCAAGTCATACTCTGTTGGTGCCCTGACTGTGAGATCACCTCCCACCACCACTTGGCAGTGTCTCGGAGCATATAGGTGGCCAACTTTACCCTCTTCACTGGGGGTATCTCTAGGTGATCAATGATTGTCAGTGTGGCCTCTAACCACAACTCTATAGCCTAGGCTCCTCCATCCCCTGGGAAACTAGGAGTATGCTACTGCTGAAAGACCCACAACAATTAGGCTATCGACGGGGTAGGAGGCATCGCTCTCGGAAAAGTCTGCATCATCCTCAGGAATTCCTCCCTGAATTGTGCATCGGCGCCTGTGACGGGTATAACTGCTGGTGCCAAGGCTGGCACAATAGGAGGATCTGCAGGAGGTCCCTGGTTGGTGACATCCGGTGTCTGATCACCGTCTGGAAACTGACGTACAACCAGAGGACGTCTCAGAGGCATATCTCTGAAAGATCAAAAGCACACCTTATATTAGGATTATCAATGACAGAGAACACAAAAGTACAAAATGGGAATAGGAGAAAGAAAAACTCAAGTTGACAAAACACGACTAAACGACGTGTATAAAAACTACACGGCGTGTTCACTTAGACCATACACATGGGCTTGTACTCCTGTCACATCTGGTCATATAACACCCCAAAATACACAGTGTGTTGTACCCACACACAACGTGTAATTGAACTCTATTCCCCTTCCCGAGTCTCTTTACACGACTAACCCACATGGTCCTCTTAACCCTAAAATACACGGCATGTTCACGAAGGACACAGTGTGTACTAGACGAGGTTTCGGTGACTTGTGTTGTTAGTTACGCAGCCGACTACATGGATGACTCTTACAAGACATGTTCTAAACATGCACGACATGTATAGAAGAAGATAACACTGACCTGTGTTGTTCGTGACACGGCCGGGTACCTGGAACAAGACTATATGGTGTGTTCTGTACCAACACGACATGTTCTACTAGAGCTTCCCTGACCCATGTTGTTAGTGACACAGCCAGGTACCAGGCTCTATACTACACGACATGGGCCTACCGTACACAGCATGATCCTAATGAAATTTCCATAACATAGTGTTCCACCTCACACAGTCAGTGACATGGTCTAAAACTACACGGCGTGTAGTCACAAAGTACACGCCGTGTATTCTGCGTTTTTTTGGGCAGCAGCTCAGAAACTGCACCGAAGCCCAAAAAACACATGAAACAAGGCATGATGGTGCCAAATTTTGATCCGTGAGGGCCCATACTCCCCAATAATCATTTTTTGGAATCTAATATAGTCATTTATAAGGAAAAATAGGTTAATGATCCACCAACTTCCGACTCAAGAGGGCCCATAACACTCGAAGAACCAAAATTTTGCGTTCGTTTAAGCAAGGTACAACACAACAATTTCTCTACCAAAAAGTAGGGATTCTATAAATCTTCTATCACAACAGCATGCATAATATACACAACGTCTATCACATCAACATTAAATTTCTAATGCACCCTAGATGGAATGGAAAGAATGCATGGAATGTGATTTCTAAAAGTTCATATATGATGCATGAGATGGAATACCCTCATCAAATCATGTTTCAACAGAAATAGAACCACAATAGCAACAACAATAACAACACAAGGTATGTGAATCACTCTAGGTGAAACCATATCAATCATAAAATCACAAAACAAGAAATAACATAAATAAATGAGGTAGTATGGATTTTCCCTGTACACGGGTTAGCGACTCCCATGCACAACTTATTACCTAGTACTGAATCCATCCTATCCCTAGATAAAGGCTCCAAAATATAAGTCAAGAGAAAATAAATCCTCCGATACCACTTTGTAACACACAGGTTCCATAAGCCACCAAGAGGCGCCCCGTACCCGGTTGGTCACATTGCCTCATGCGCATTGCCCCAAGAACCAGAGGCTGCCGACTAGTAGCGAGGACCATGGGTGTGAGTGTGGGGAAACTATGCCCTCATTGGTAGAGTACACATTGGAAGGAAATAAACATGAAATAGCAGAAGAAGTAAATAACCAACAATAATAAACAGTGGTAGACTAATCCAACAATCAACTGGAGCACATATGTATATATGAAAAGATGCATGATACATATATAGGAAAACATCCAAAAAGGTCACAATGCTGGAATACAAGTAGTACCAAAACAAGTACAAAATAAAAACTAAACCGGTCTTCAGCATCACAAGCCTAGGCTTGGTCCCATGCTCTCCAGCTCCAATCAATCAAGTACCATAAGTCGAAGGGTGCTTTCCCTTGTCTATACTTTCAACAACATAGTCTGTTTGGGACCAAAAACATGACCCAAATAGGGTGTGAAACTAAATCCCAGTAGGAAACCACTCGAAGATATGTTCCTAACAGTTAGTGAGCATATGGCATGTAATAGTCTAGTAAGCAGTAACAGTAAATAGTAAATAGTAGGAAGTAACTAGTTAGCAGTAAAGCAAGATGATATACTACAACAATCAATCCACAGAACAAAAAGTAGCAGTGAACCAAACAGCTATCCACAAAAGGGACCCCTCTGGGAAGTACTCTCAGCCATCCACTCTGGTCCTATCCAAGAAGTACCACAACCCTCTGGGCAGTACACTCAGCCTAACCCCACTGGTTTGGTCATACAAATTTATAAGACTTTCTGGGAAAGCTCACTCGGTCAATTTACCTTATAGTCTAGGGTTTTCAGGGACTCTATAAGGAAGATCAAGTGGTCTAACCCTCTTGGACCTACGGTCTAGAGACTATTTGTGGAAGCTCACTTAGTCAATCCTCATATAGTCTTAGGTATTCCACAGTCTCTCTGAGGATGCTTACTCAGTCAATTCCTCCTCTAGCCTGGGAAGGTTTTAAAGAAATTCAAACAAGTAATGTCTGTCTGCGGAAGCTCACTCGGTCTACCCTCATGTAGTATATAATATCCCAATGCTATCTGGGAAGCTCTTACAGTGTATCCCTGGTAGCCTATAATGTAAAAGACTCTATGAGGAACTCACTCGGTCTACCCTCGTATAGTATATAATGTCCATGACTCTTTGGGAAGCTCACCCAGTCTATCCATTATAGTCCATAGCACCAGGCTCTCACGGTCCTGTTCCAGTCAGTGCATAGTAATGCTATAAGGAAAAAGTACACCTATAGATCTACTTGGCTAACCAATGTCTACAGAATAACAAGCATGTCAAGAAAAATGATCCATTCTATGGTCACATGGTATGGAAACAGGAATAGCGGCCAAAGGCTATCAAGACCCAAAGGTCGTAAATAAGAAAAGGCATTTGAAAACATCCAAGCACAAAAATTATCTTTAAACATGATCACATACCTCTACATATGAATTCAAGAAATGTAGGAAAAACAACATGGTAAAAACGGTAAACTCACAATACCCCATTCAGAGGTATTGGTGGAATTTGCACATAAAACTCAAAGACATAGAACGGTAAGGCACAAACCACCTTCTTGATGCTAGGAGATCAATTTACTCTGAAAATGAGGCTTAATTATCCATAGAGCGGTGTATATCTACGAAAACGCACAAAACATTCAACTCAATATAACTTGAGAAAGACGAGGAATTGGACAACAAATCTCTAGAGGAAGGAAGAACTCACCACTATGGTTCCAATGTAATTGATGGCGGTTGATTTGGAGAGTGGATGGAGGATTTGGGGCTTGGAGAAGATATGAAGCCATACCGGTCGCTCTCGATCGAAGGCAGTGGAGAAGAAGATAGTTATGTCGATTAGACGCGACCCTAGTCTATTTAATGAAAAAAATACATGGCGTGTACTTATGGGGTACACAACGTGTACTCAGACTTTCCATAATCAGTTTTAAGTGGCCTCCACATCACTTCTACACACCGTGTGTGTGTCCTAGACACAGCCAACACACGGCCTCAAGCAGCATAGTAGTACACGGCATGTACTCAAAAAGTACACAGCATGTACTTCAAAAATTTCCAGAAACTCCTCTTTTCTCCAAAACTCTATGAAAAGGAAAGATATATCTGAAAATGATGATTTGGGTTCTTACAATGATACCTATATATTATTCCATGGTTTATAGTATGATGGAAGTTATTAACATATTATGAAACCTATAAATTTATATAGGTTAGGAAAATATAAAACATTTATGGTACCCATTTCATTTCATGGATTTTGATATGATTAAATTTAAATGATATTGTGAAACACATATGTCTGATTTTAATTATGTTATTGGTGGGTCCTATATAGACCTCCAATAAATTTGGTAATTATTTATACCTCATAAGATGTATATGACAAAAATTGAGAGTTAATCCTATTTCTGAATGGGACTATGCCTTTTATATTGGTATTAGGAATGATCCTTGACTAATATGATAGTTTAGGGAGTGAACCCCTTCGACATTAATATCATTATTAGTGAGATTTAAATAAAATTGAAGTGATTTTATATGCATATGTGTATTAAAAAATATATTTATTATGGTATGTTCATGATATCATGGGTCTTGTTCTTTGACTCTATTACGATTCATTCCTTATAATCTACCAATTTTTATGCCAAGACTCAATATTATGATCATTAATATGAATTCTATCATTTGAAAATATTTTTATCATGTTATCAATCATTTGTATTAATGTTATTAATATTTATCCACATTTTCTAAAGATACATTGTATATGACCCCAACCTTTATTATCATTCCATTTCCTCTGTTATGAATAAATGTTTTATGCAGGGTATCCTTTTTAAATCATAACAAAGGGGAAGATATTTTTTTGTGATGTTTAAGATCATTCACCAAATTTTAATATTTTATACATAGTATCACAATACACTAACATATTATAGTCCTTATGTGTGTTTTTGTGTTATTTATTGAATATTCATCTAAAATTATGTTATATTTTTGTTTAAAAATCTCAGGTCTCTACTATTGGTATCAAATTAAAGGTTTAGTTAACCCTTAAAAACTAGGTGGAGAAAACATTAATGAGATCTATAGGAATATATTTAAGGATACTTCTTTGAATTCCTCTATGGATATATCCAAGGATGAGTCAAATTATATGAAAATATCCTTGAATTTTGTTAGACAACGGAGAATGTAGTTTCTATGAAATTAAATCCATTTTTAGATACTACATTCCATTATAGATTTGTATTAGAGGTATCTAGGTGTAATAACTCTGAAATGTGTACATTAAGTTGTACTCATTTATCACCTAGTGCATTAAGATATGGCTTGTTGAACCTCTGGCCGGAAGATCCAAGGGGATATTCTTTGGAAATTCATAAACTCTTTAAAAACTATAATGAAGTATTTAAATAGATGATAACTATGAATTACTAGGGATAAAAATAAATTTACATAGATTAAAAATAATGTGTAATTACATATGAATACTATAAGTTAATTTTCATTATTATAAAATTCCCACTATGAATATTACTTCTTACACAGTAATTTTCTTTCTAATAAATGTTTGAAACATTAATGTGTCTTGTTAGTACTGTGTGTGGTCGACAATGAAATGGTTTTCTTCATATAAATACAAATATTAGGGGATCAAAAATAGAAAATATCATTACTCTTCTCACACAACATTCTCATTATGTGAATCCTAGTACACCACAAAATGTCCAATGGAGGGAACAACAATCTATTGCATACTTTATGTTGAAACCTCAACCTTAATTTTGTGGGCCTTCTTATCCACTAGTTTGAAAATAATGTATTAGTACCAATACAAAAATATTATCAACTATATAGTGTTTGTATCATGGAAAAGTAATTATAGTGGTCTACTATTTTGAATTTGAGGAAGAATTGTGGGGGACACTGATCAAGTATAAGTGAAAAAATGACGAAATTGACTCCATGGATTTGGAAGAGTTTGAGAACATATTTTTCAATAAGCACATTCCTATTATTCTTTATATGATGATGGATAAGAAATTACTTGAGATAAATAAAAATGATGATCAATCCATTGGTACCTATGAGGAAAATTTTACAAGACTTTTTTGGTACAATTTTTTTAATATTTTCCAACCTGATAGTTAGTTTCATCGATTCTTTAGTGAAATAAATCAAGGTCTCCAAAGGTTGCTAGAAAAAACAGTCTTCTATACCTATAGATATGTATTTTTTTTCTATATAGGTGGAAATGGAGGTTGGATTTAAATATTAATATCTTGGTTTTTATCATAAGGAAAAGTGGATATGAAATGAAAATATATAAAAATGGAGATAAAAAATTGGTGTTCTTATTTGGGCTCATGGTGTTGGAAGATGCATGGAAGAAATCTACTTAAGGGGACTAGAAAATGTTTTAAGTGTAATAGAAAATTTCATTGAGAACATGATTATTAAATTGATGGGATGAATTTATCTTACAATGTGAATATATAGAAAATATAATAGAATGTTCCACCCACACCGCAGTGTTTCAAATGCAAGGTGTATGGGAACTATAATATCCATTTTCAAAATCAAAAGCGTAATTACATTGATCAAAATCTTAATAATCTTAGGAAAGTATATAAGGATAAATATCAAGTGATCACTATTTTTTATGAGGGGTACAATAATGACATGGGATAAGGTTTACTTACCTCTTCATCTAAAACGTTTATTATATTATTTGACTCAATATATATCCATTATCTAAAATCTATGAAATTTTATAAGGTCATCATTATTCCACCTAAATAATTATACATTTAATTAGTAATGAAAACACTTATTTTTATGATGGTAACATTATAAGTATATGATCTTATCATATTGACATTAGTAGGAATGTGCTTCTTCTAAATATTATCATCCTTCCTCTGGTTGATTTTTATGTTTTCATTTGAATGGATTTGATAATTCTACATATATCATACATTAATTTTTAATGAATGGGGGTCACATTTGATATTCCAAATAAAACTGTGGTGTTCTCAAAATTTCATGATAATTAAAAAAATATGTTGGTGATCACATCATTGGTACAGATAATTAATTAACATTTAAATGGGGGTGTTAATCGTAAATTTTTTTACAGAAACATAACATCAATGATATTCCTATTGTGAAAGGATTTATTGATTACCTTTTGTAATTGTTTTTTGAAATCCACTAAAAAGTGATGTTGAGTTCTTAATAGGACTCATACCTAGTGTCACTCCAATTTCGATGAATCTATTTACATTGGACCTGATTGAGTAGTATGAATTGAAGAAGAAACTCTGGGAAACCTTGATAATGGATTCATTCAGATAGGTGTGTATCCATGGTGCAACCCAATTTTTTTGATAAAGATAAATATTTATCAATGTGATTTTTCATGGATTATTTGGATCCGGAGAATATAACAGTTATGTACAAGTATCATCTTTCCATTATTGATTAATGTTTTGATTCACTGTGAGGAGCTCAATATTTAAAAATATTAAAATTTCATTAACATATCATCATTTTGGGGTCAAAATGGAGGATATAACCAATTTAGTAGTCCAAATTTTTTTTGATCATAATGAGTATATAATGATTCCAATTAGACATAATAATGTTTTATCCATCTTTGTGGATTTAAATAATATTGTTTTTAATTATTACCTTGATATGCATTCCATATTTTTTATAAACAATATTAATTTAGATTAAAATTGAATTTATGATCATGAAAAAAATTATAGAATATTATTTATGATAATATGGAATGAAAAACAGTAAAAAAAATAAACAAAAGTGAATTTTGGCTAAAAAATTCATTTTTGGTCACATAATCTCTAGAGGGGGTATATCAGTGAATCCATCAGATAGAGGAAATTAAAAATTGTCCTAGAACAACAATGACTACTATGATATGATGTTTTTTTATATGGTAATAAATTATTATTTATTTGTGGAGAATAAATTTTTACTATTTAATACACTCAAGATTTTAACTCATAAGGGATGGAAGTTGATTTGGATATATGAATTAAAGTAAAATTTCAAATAAAATAAAGAGAATATTAGTCAGTGCACCTATGATTATAATACACTATAGTGGATAATGGTTTGTATTCAAGAATGATTTATAAAAAAATTTATTGGTACCTGTTCCTATGTTGAATGACACTTTTATAGATAATGCATCATGGAACGTTATGGTTCAGGGTAAAGAGTACCCATCCTATATATTATATTTTTCTGTAGTAATTTTTTTAATTAATGATTTGGATGATATTTGTTTATATTTAATTGTTTGAAATATATAATTATAAAAACAAATTTATGTATATATTCATACATAATGAGTTTAATATTTTCACTAGGATATTGTTTGAAAATATTAATGATTATAAAATATCAATACACTACCACCATGGGAATGTGAACATTGTAGAACCCACGGTTTGAGGTATGTATCCTTTGTTAATGCATTTTTATGTGTTTAAAGTGCATGGGATGAGTTGGGAAGTGGTTGGGAGATTTTGGATTGGTTTTGGATGAGTTTGGAGGATTTTAAAGGGGTGCATGGTTTGAGCATGGTTAGAGGAAATCGTGTGGATTCATCAAGAAACCGTGCAAACCCTTGTTCTCGAGATAGTATGCTTCACGCGGACTATGCATAGTTTTCAAAACTGTGTGAAACCCTGGCTCTCGAGGCAGTGGCGTGCGCACGGTTAGTGCACGGTTTGTCAAACCATGCAGGCTAACTGTGTGTGCACTTAATGTTAGGGTTATATGTTCCGGGATCACTCGGTAATGCCTCATTTCACTCCAATCATCCTCTAACTCGATCCTCAATTGGGTTTTTGGGTTCTCAAGGATTAAGGGTGCTCTCCCACTTGATTTGGAAGCGTTTCAAAGAGGATTCAAGGTGGTTTTATGGTGATTGCTTACGAGCAAGTCTCTCCTCTTGCTTCTCTTATGTTCTCCTCTAGATCTACATCCCTCTCTTTCATGGTTTTCTAGATCTCCACTTATTGGGTGCAGATCTAGGGATGGGGTTGCCTTGGATGTTAATTTTAAGTCTTGTTATGGTTAAGGAACGTGATATATAGAGGTTTTGGTGGTGCATTCGACGGATTTGAGGTGTGGTAGTTTGTGGGTCATTTTCTTGGAAACCCTAAAGGTATGTGGCTTCTCTCTTGACTCCAATTGGTTATAACTAGTGGTTACATGTTAAAATTAACCTGTTGTGATTAAAATTAATTGTTATTTGATTTGTAAATTTATATAGAAATCCCTTTGGGGGTTTTTTGGGAAAAGGGGTTTTGTGGTGAAATGTTCTTATCGTGGATTTTAAAATGGAGATTTTAAAATGGGATGCTATGGTTGATTTGTGAAAATGATTGATGGTAATGCTTTTCAATAAATAGGTTTTTATATGGAAATAGGGTGTGGAATGGAAAATCGTTGTCAATAAATATTAAAGGAATATTACTTTTAAAATGCATGAACTAAACTAAATTTATCCCTTCATGAACATTAATGAATTTGAATCTTAATTTATATGTATTAATGGATATTTCAATGAAAAATGTATTTATAATTTTCTATTTTATTAATAATTATTTTCAATTAAAATTAATTATATTTATTAAATATGTTAAATGATTTTAAAGAATCCATGATTTGTTTTAATGGATTTCCAAAGGAAACTATTTTAAAAAATATTTATGATTCAAATAAAAATTTATAATTGATGATAGGTTATTTTGATAAATATAAAATTTTAAATATTTTTAAATATTAGTATATATGTTTAATTGTTTACTTTCATGTAAAAGTATTTCCAAAATGTTTTTTTTGTTTCTGAGTTTTCAAATTTTGTCTTAAAAAAAGATATTTTCCATAAGAAATGTTAACATTTTCTTCCCAAAATCAATTTCCCACTATGATTAAATCATTTGATGTTAGTTTATATGTACTGGGAAGACTATCCAAGGATTATAATATTATTCATTATATAAATGATTTATCTTTATGATGAATATATTTTAACAAAACCTATTTATCTTACACGACTCACTCCATGATAAAATGATTATGAAACCTGATTCTTTTTTTCATGGGTCACACTATGATGAAATGATGAATCGATTATGAAACCTGCTTATTTACACTTATTATGATTTAATGAAATTATTATGAAATCCATTTATTATAATTGGATATTATATAAGGAAAGTTTTATGATATTTATTATATATATTTATTAATTCCATTATGAGATAGGTGGGACCGATATGTAAATTAAATGCATTGGGTAATGATTTATATATCATGAGATTGACAAGAATAGAATGGGGAATCAACCTACTTCAGTGAGGGAATTTGTCCTTAATGATGTTCTTGGGATAGAACATCATAAAAAATATTCGTTTAGGGAGTCAAACCACATTATTATAGTATCATTGAAAGTGATCATTGACTAAAATAGAAATGATGTTTTATTCTTTTATATATGTAACAAATATATGTGTAAGGAAAATGTTATTATATTATGACTCACATTATTTTCATCCCTTATGATATATATCCTATGAAATTTCACTCTTTCTTCCATGACTCATGATTATGATATTTGAAATACCGGTTATGGTTTTCATATATTATGTCCATGTTCTTATACCATTATGTTTATGATTTGATTTCTTGTCTCCATTGTTTACACATTACTATAAATATGAATTCACCCGTTATTATATTTCCTTTACTCATATTATGAATAATTATTTTATTCTTGGTATGTTTGTGAATATTACTAAATGGGAAGATATTTTTTTACATATTTTGATAATCATTCAAAAAATTATATGATTTTTTACCTTGTTTCCGAAGACATTAATCTTTTATAGTCATCAAGGTCGTGTATGTGTAATTTATTTAATATTTATTTAAAATCATTTAATATATATATATATATATAAATCAAAGGGTTCTATTTTTTCATTTATTATAGAGTATTTAATAATATAATAGTTATGAATATGTATTGATCCCCTCATACAAATGAAATTTTTTTGAGATCTAGGGATGTCTGTATTTTCCAAAGGTTGATCTATGAGAGGGGAACCACAAATTCATGGTGATGAATAATTAAATACCTAATTCATTAATTTATTGTATTTATATTAATTATATGTTGGTTTCAATTACCTTTTGGTTGAAGAATTATGTATGTGTATTTATTGATATTATAAATTGAGTTCTCCATGATTTTTTTACATGTTGTGGTTGTGTTTTTTTGATGACCTATAGTTTAATTTAAAATGTTATGATGATCATGATAAAATATATGGATTATTTTCAAAACCAGAAATGAAAAATAGTATGGAAAATTTAGTATTTTTTTTGTTACAAGTGATTTAATTCCTTGGACATATCATAAAAAATGATCACATAACAGTTGATCCATCTTAAACGAATATGGTTGATGAATAGACATTCCCATAAAATATGAGTGAGATTCATAATTTCCATGGGTTTGTAGGATATAAATAGACTTTTTAAAAAAAAATATAACATTTATCAATCATAGAAACTATGATAAAAAAAATTGGTACAAAATAACAATGAATTTGATGAATATTTCCATGAATTGGAAATAATATTTCTGAATTCTGCAGTATTGACCCTATAACAAAAAAATAATTACATTATTATATACTATGATGTATTAATTAAGTTAATTTTTTGTGTTTTAATATAATATTATTAGATAATTTGGGATTTTTCAGGTTAATTGAAACCTCATGATTATATTTATCTCATTCCTGACATTGAATTTTTGTATGTAATGACTTCCTTAAAAAATTGGAGATGTCATTTATATGGAATAGTGTTTTCAATATATATTATTCATAAATTATTTATGTATATATTCACTCATAATGAGTTTAATATAATACAATTGATATTTATTTAATAGATTAATGATTACAACTGAATAAATCATTACCATCTAGGTATTGAAAACAAACTAGATTAGTCCTTGAGTCGGAATGATAATGTCACATTAAAAATCCTATGTATATAATATGATTCTTTGGTTATTGAATTGATACATATTTTCATAGAAATTATGCATGAATTAAATCCCTATATTTATTTTAGGTTTTAGTATAATCATCTCAAATTGGATTAAAAAAACTCATATGGAAGACAAAGATGTGTAGGAAAATATTAATTTATTAATAATGATATGTTATAGTAAATAATATCGAAAAATATGCTTTTTTAGACTAAAAAACGGTTATGATATTTATGCAAACCAATGTTTAATAAATAAATATTTAGTGAGGTTTATATATGACCATATTATATTCTTTGTAGGACTATAAAAATCGGTTGAGACATTTGAAAACAATTTGAATGAGAAGAGATGAAAAAATATATCATTGATTTTACATTGAAATATTTTAATTTTCAAAAGGTTAATGACAAATTTTAATTAAGTATGTGTATTATTTTTATTTTTTATGTGCCAAAATATAAATAGAAAATGTATCCATGTATTTCATGGTTATATTTCAAACAACATCATGACAAAAAAAATGTGATATGAGTTATTTTTGATCAATAAACAAAATTTGATAATTTTCTTACCATTCGAGGTAATATGACTTTGGATAAGCTATATTAAAGTTATGTAAAATATGTAGTTACATTACATGGGGTGCTGCTCTCAATTTAATTTGACCGTGATCCCAAATTTACTTTTAATTTTTGGAAAGTCATCAGATCTCATTGGGTATTAAAATCAATTTATGTAAAACCTTTTATCATCAATTAAATTAAAATTTAATGTAAATGGTCCAAAAAGTAGAAGATATAATTTTATAATGTTTAATGTATTATTAAGTAATTTGGATAAACACTTACTTTTTTTGAATTTTCATATAATAAAATTTTATCTTTCAGTTTACAAATGACACCTTTTGATGCATTATGTATAAATATGGGTGGAACTACAACTTATAGTGATGAATCCAGGTAAATTGTGTTTTTGGGACCAAAATTGGTAGATAAAATAGATGAGAGAGTGAATATGGATTTGGAACACAAGAGGATGGAGGAGATAAGGAATTAATTTTATACATAAAATTGGACTAAATATCAATCTTTTGAGGTTGGTGACCATTTTTTATTTACCTATATCCTTAGAAAGTTATTTCCATTGATGGTAAAAATGGAAATTTAAGTATACAATTCATTATATAGATTGAAATTTTAATTAAATTTTTATTATTTTTCTATTTAGTGTCATTTCATTTTAGTTTATTATAGGTACATGACATATTTCATGATTCATTGTTATAAAAATATGTTCCAAATGTGTCTTGTGTTTTGATCCCTGATGTAGTTTTCCTAGAAGGAACCATTTCTTACAAGGAATAACCGATACTGATTCATGACCTCATTCATTATCTATTATGGGAAAAATTTAAGTAAAATATTTTATTTTTTAGGAGAAATATATAATTGATGAAGCAACATGTGATTTAGAAACTTTTGTGATGGAAAAATGTCCCCAATTTTTTATATAATTACAAGAATAACTATTAATCAATTTCCAAATTGGGGATGATGAATTTAAAATACTAGGTAATTTTATGATTAAAAAATTCAGTGTCATATTAATATTCATTATTTATATAATATATAGAGATATTAATTATATGAATATATGGTAAATTTTCATTTAAAATGAAAAAATAATTATTTCTAAAGAAAGTAGTCTTTCATCCATGATGTAGTTTTATTAAAAATTATACATTTCAAATTATAAAATTTATATTCTGATGACCTTTCCATATTTTTATAAAACAAAAATTCATGAATATTAAAAAATATTGAAAATTTGTTAGAACTGTCTTTTAATTTCAATAGATTACAGAGATAATTTTATAAAATAGTTGGAAACATATATTAGGTAAATATTATTATCAATAATCTAATTACATCATTAGCAATGAAATTAATTATTAAAATTAGAAGAAAAAATTATATACATAAAAATAAATTTATTGAAAACATTTTTTCATTGAGTTTCGTGGGTATAATTTTAAACTAATTTACGAAACATAATTGAATTTTATATAACAAAATGGGTATTATATTTAAAATAATGATAATTTATATTAGGTAATATTGTCAAATTTATTTTTGGTCATAATGAATACATATAATTGTACAAATTATTTACCATAGATAAGGATTATACAGGTTAAAATATTGATAGAAATAAGTGATAAGGCCTATAATGACATAAAAGGTTGTCTAAATTCTATGTTATAGTAATATTTTAACTTTATATCATTGACTATATAGAAATGATATATTTTAGTGAAATTGTATTTGATTAATCAAATAATATGTTTTATTGTTTTTAAAAATTTAGTTTTCTCTTATCCCAAACTTATTAAATTAAACCAAATCTCCTCTCATATTGACACATAAAGAGCATTTTGGTTCTGCCAAGAATTATGAATTCAACATTCAAAAATCCCTCCCGAAATTCAAGAGGCCCTGTTTTTATAACAAAAAAATTCATAGGAAGGAAGTTTTATAAGCCTAATGTGGTTTTCTAAAGAAGATGTAGATATATAATGTATATGAATTGTAATACACAATGTAAGATACACTTTTCATTAAAAAATAATTTTAAATGATTCAAAAATTTAATCTCTTAATATTTTTCATAATTTTCATATGCCTAAATTTGTTTTATAGACTCGATTATTTTAGACATACAGAAATTATAAAGGGAATTTTATATCACTTTTGCCTTTTTATAAAAGGTTATCAATAGGATTCTTTTTATGTATTTTATTCAAAAAATTATAGTGAATAAAAAGTAATGTTATATATTAATTAAGTGTTATAATGATTCTTCCAACTACCATTACAATTTTATTATATTTTGATTCGTTTAGACTTTTTCATGTAATCGTAAATGACTACCACATTCCCATTGTTTTATGAGTTTTAAAATTAGTTTTCAAATGGAATTAATTCTTTAATATCCACATATAATTTCTTATCGGTCCAATGAATATATTTTTCGGTAGGATATTTAAAATTAAATATTCAATTAAATGTGATTATTTATAATTTAATAGGGTTTCTTATAATGAGTGGTGAGCCAGATATATCTTATAATGATAGGTGATACCGATATATTTCATGATGATGAATGATCTTAATATATCCTTCCAATTTGTTGTGTAATGTGAAGAAGTTAACCCATTAGTTTTTTCCCGAGGAAATATTGGAATATACAAGGTAGGTTATTCCATTTATATGTGTGATAAAAAGAGTGATATGAAAATGACGTCCCATGTTACATAAAAAATTAATCATTTATTTCTATGTGTTATAATAAATTTTATATGATTTGAAAAGGAAATATATTGAGATTATGTTTAAAAATTAAATTATAAAAATTATTATGGGTGAAATATATAACATTTTTTGAGTTTTTCATGGTTGAAAATAAACCTTTATAATTCATATTTTACCATTATAATATCTTGTTAAATTATTTATTAAAAAATATTGGTAGATTAGTTGATTTCGTTTTTCAGAAAATTTTTATTTTCATCGTAGAGAATATTTTGATAATGGTAAATTTCAAGGATTATTCATTGACTAATATATTTCATTATTTATTTTTATTTGCCCCATGCTGACCATTTTTTTCTCACTTAACATTTTTGAATGTTTTTTACATGGTTTTTTTTGGATAAGTAGTTGTTAAGGATTATTTGAAGATTAATATTATGAATATATTGAATGAAAACAACAGTTTTTATTTTTACATGTTTTTATTGTATATAAAATGGACACTAAGTGATATTGTCCATTTTTGGTGTAATTTGAATTTATGTAAGGTTGATGTGCCTCACCGTTGTTGTTGTATTGATAATTTGTTTGGTGGAGTATGTAACTAACAACATAGTCATGTGCATATATAGGTGAGTTTGTAATAATTTTCATATGTTAAATTTATTCCACAGTGTTAGATATAATCAACAAATTAATATTATGTATGTGTGATGATCTAATTATCTAAATCTCTAAACCTAATATTTCTCGAGGAATTAATTGAAATGATTTCATATCTAAATAGTATCGTTTTTTAATTTTTTTACGGTTTGGTAGTTATACAAATTCATTTATTCAGAAGAAATATGTACTCAATTTTTTCACAGACGTTTTAGTTGAACTATCACAATTTTTTGCAATAAGATCCCATTTCCATTCAAACCTACATATGCCTCATTTTCATTCACTCCACTCTAGTTCAAATCATAAGCAGTAGTTCAATGGTGGTTTTGTGATTTGTGTTTCTTCGATCTATGGTTTCTTTTGGTTCCCTCATGACGATTTGTTCTTGTTCATGTTTTGAATTTAGTTTCATCATCCCATAAAACCCATGGTATATCAAATGCCTACTCTAGATTCACGATATTATACTTCTATCCATGTTAGACCTATAGTGGTGGTAATCATTGGACTTTGGGATGTTGAACTTGGCAGTCGGTGGTGTACTTTGTGCTACTGGTGCTAATTTCTCCTTTGATGATTCTATAGTTCATTACTCTATAAAGTTTATTATTTAGGGATCAATTACAGAATTCATGATTAATTTTTAGGGTCTTAATCAGTGTTCCCTCCTCAAATTAGTGGTGATGGTGGGTTTTTCATTTGATGGGAACTTCTTCTATTCCTGATACAGGGGTCAATGATGATATGTATTTATGATGGTTTTTCTTTTATTCAATACATGTTGGTTTTTTGTAGGTTTTCTACTAAATATCATGTTATAGATGCATTTAAGTTCATTTATTGTTGGTTTTCCATACTCCAGTCATCGGAACCCATGGTCTTGGGTGGTTTTGATGCCGATAAAGTTGGTGGTTTACCTTTTTTATGTTTGAGGATAGCAGTGATGTTACTTCTACAAATGTGGTGACTCTTGAATCAAGGCCTCATCATGTTTTTTATTGGGTTTTGAATTTCAAATTTATTTTAAGCATCTGGTAACATTGGATTTCCACATGATGTATGTGGTTTCCACTTATCATTAATTCATTTTTCATGAAAATAAAAAAAATGGATCTTCATTAGGTATAAGGAGTAATATAAAGAATATTAGAAAATTAATTTCATTTGGAAACCCCATGCTTGATTATTAAGGATTGATGCTATATTTTATTCTAATAAAAAATAATCATTTTCATTCAATTGTGTTGTTGGATGATTTCATTTACATTTGGAATAGTTATATTTTTAAAGAAACATAATTTTTTAATTTGAAATCAATAAATTTATTTTCATTAACCTTATATTCAATATTTTAGTATAATCATTTTTATGGTTAAAATGAATTTCATTAAAAAGGATTATAGTTGTGTTTTGTGAACTTAAATTAAAATTATGTTTTCCAAATTGAAAAATTTAGTCATATAAAATATATTCCATGTTATTAATAATCATGTATAAAATTGGAAGTATCTTTCATTTTATTTTTGATAATAGAAATTTTTTACCTAAGAAATGATTTTCAAATCTATAATGCATAAAATGACAGACTAGAGGTTTATACTGAGAAACAAGGACTCAAATATCTCCAAAAAGTCTAAAATGATTTTAATGATATTTTTACCATATCCAAACATTTATTAAATTTATCATTTTTTCCAAAATACCACGAAAATGGATTTATTTTAATTTAATGCATTACAGAGTTATAAGAGGTTAGATCCACACACTTGTAAAAGGGAACCTCATCTCATCTCTTATTCAAAAAAATTGAAGAGTTTAACATGGACAATACATACCCAAATTCCATTTTAAACCACCTACCCATGTAATATATGTTATGGTCTCTCCCAAATAACAACCTAGTATATCTATGGTTTAAGTTAAAGGATGTTTTCTAGAGAAGGGTTATAAATATAAAAATAGTTCTACCATATTCATTTCTTCTTCCACCTCGATCAATACGATCATAGAAAATTAATATAATTAAATACTATCTAAAAAATATAAAATTATATTAATTTTTATATTTTAAAAAATATTGTCCTATTTTCCATCCAATGAAAAATGAAAACATCACCCATGCCAACTTGGGGACTAAAACCCCTTCAATATTATGTTTTTTTAGTTTTAAACACCACATCACAAGGAAGGTTATTTTATAGAAATAATTTATAAATAAAGTATTAATGATATATGTTTTCTAAAATATAGATAATATAATATGAACCTTCTTACACCAATTATCTATGGAAAATTGGAAAATGTCAGTAACACATACGTGAATACTACCGTTAGAATGAATGACACATTTTATAATTCATTACATCCTCATTTGGTGGGTCAAAATGATGGAATTAAATAATTACTATGATAATTATATTATAAAAATTATTCTATATATTCAATAATTTATCTATTTTATTTCCTTTTCAATATTTTTAAAAAATATTAAAATGATATTGTTGTTTATGTAAAGACTACACGATCCATGATAAATTTTAATTCATTTTCCATGATCAAATTTCGTAGAGAGTTCTAAAATTGAAAATAAGTTATAATAATTATAACTAGTAAAATGTTAATATACTTAATGTTATTGGAAAATGAACTCTTTTACCATGTTCTACCAACTATAATTTTTTTTAATAGTGAATAATATGTTCCCAAATCATATTAAATGAATTAAATTGACTTTTTAAGTATATAATAAATAGTAATATATAAAAAATAGGGATTATGATAAAGTAAAAAACCTTAAATTGTTTCATGAAGAACAAAATATTTTTTATATGTTTATTATACATGATTTAAATGGTCTATGTGATTAGTCAGACTCATGGTAATATATTTTCATTGGAAAAATAATTAAAATGGTTTAAAATTTTATTTTATCTATTTTCTAATTTATATACATGTGCTCAAAAAAAATATTCAATAGTAATATTTTTAAAATAAAATTGATGTTTAAATTATATTAATAAATATCACTTTAATTAAATACATTGTTTTAAAAAGGAATCCTTTTTACAAGTTCTCTATAGGTAATTTACTAAAATTTGGGAAAAGAATGTTTTTAAAGTATTAGGAATAAATATAATATCTATTTTCCTAACCATTATTTTTTTATAAACCTCATGTATAAATTTTCAGTGGTTTTAAAAGAATATCCCTTCAAACATTAATCTAGAAATTTTTCATTTTTTTATTTTTCATAGAAAAAGAATTTGTTGTCCTTATTTTTACATGAATCCCAAATGTGATTCTAGATATATGTTTAATAGATTATTTTAGGGCATTTTATAATATATAAACATGATTATATATCTTTAATTAAAGGTGTTTTTCTTGGAATTTTTTCATAATGATATGTGTGTCTAATATAGCTCTAAAAATCAATATGTAATGATTTTTTTGAATGAATATGTTGTAATAAATGGAATGGGATGCTAAAATTTTAAGGATTTATGAATTAGTTATTTTAACTGTTATACTAATATTTTTTCCAAAGAGACCAACATGAATATTTTATATATTCAAAAACAATTATGTAATTATTTTTATTTTAGATGTTTTTAAAATGAGATTATATACCATTTATGGTTAAAGGAAATGTTTTTCATTAAATAAATTTATGGGTTTTAGTATTTTATAAGAAACACTCATGATTATTATTTCTACATCATTCCTAATTATTAATTTTTATTAAAAACCGTTGTAAATAACTCAAATTTTATAAATAAAAGTATACTTATGGTCAATTTCTTAATGTAAAAGGGAAAAATTCATAGAGATGTTATAGTTTTTCAAATGTTATAATAAGTTCTTCTAATTATTATATATATTACTATTTTTCTTGTTATCATCCACCATTTTCATTTTCATTCAAAATGTCTATAGATTAGTTGGATTTGTATCAAGATCATTCTTTCTACTATACTATCATTTTTTAAATGAAGTCAAATCAAAATTAAGAATTTAGATTATAAAATTTATGAATCATTTTTTGTGTAAATAATGTACACTAATTAGATGTATCAACATTGTATTTTATTGGTTTGATAACTATGATTTTCTCATATTAATTTTGGACTCTAAACCTTAGTTATCGTGGAAATGAATGAAAGTGAAATATCTATTATTAAATTCTTTATTATTTGATGTTAAAGGAAAATATCTTTCCAGATATGTTACTTGATATATTTATAAATTAAATTTAATTATATAAAATTTATTTTCATAATATTAGAGATATTTTAGTTATATTTAGTTGAACCCTACCTTTCTAGAACAAGTTATAAACCTCCAGGATAATGGGAAGTCTAACCAAATTCCCTGAACCAAGTGATACATTACACTAGATAAATCATAATTCATCATAAATATAACACATAATATATGAAAAATATATTCAATAACTAAATTAAATACAATAAAATTAATAAAAAATAGACATAAATACAGAAGAAATATAAATCTATGATCATACATATATGTAACTTTATAGATGAATTCTTAAAAATATATAGAAGCAGTTTAATAATTTTTTCTAAAGTATACATATATTCATATAAAAAATTGTTTATATCAATTCATAATTATGGAATCAACTTTTAAATAAGATAACAATTGACACCATTGAACAAAAGAAAAAAAAATTAAAAAAATTACTAATAAAAGTTATATATGAATTATTTATAATTTGATATGCATTATAGAAATTCTAAAAAAATTTAACATTACAATTTATCTTCTTTACATAATAAGAATTAATTCATATTATTCATTACATGTAATTTCTCATCAAATATATTCTATTTTATGAAAATTAAACATTCTACTGTCGAATTTATATTATGTAATCATTATATATAATCTTAATATCATATACATAATATTATTTGAAACATAAAAATTATAATAATCAAAACTATGTGGATTTAGTTTAAATAATATTTCAAATAATGCCGTAAATGTTTCTAATTATTATTAATGATGTGTAAAAAATTTATAATTTTTAAGATAATTAAATTTTATTTTTTCCATATTTTTTAATTAATAAATTATCCATATGAATTCAAAAAATGAACTATTTTCTACGTCATAATAAATTTTTATGTAATATATTAAAAGAAATTTTTAGTATTATCATTTATTATAGAGGAATATTTAATAATAAATTATTTAAAAAAATTATTACTGTAATACAAATTACTTTTAGTTGATTATTTTATAAACACATTGAAAATTTAAAAAATTATCACAATAATAAATTATAATTATCAATAAACTATTTAAAAATAATACCAATAAATTTATAATTGAATATGTTTGAAAATAAATTTTCATTATTAATATTACCTTTTGATTGATTATGAGATGTAGGACATGACTGATAACATAAAGACAATACTTTAGTTTCACTACTATAAGACATATTTTAAAAAAGATATCCATGTAACTTAATTGTATTAATTTGAATAATTATTGTTTTATACATCGTATCAAATTTTATGATATTCATATATCTCACAAATGCTCTATCATTCCCGTTTTTTGTAAAAAATAGAAAAAATCATAAAATAAAATACCCGAAAATATTATTATATGACTACTAAACATCCAAAAAAATTTGGCTAATGTTCTAGGATATACATATCAAATTCAATATGAAATAGGTCATCATATTTTCATGAATGATTCTATAAATATAAATTCTTTATATGAATGGATATGACTGATTTGATTAAAGGGATCAATAGAAAATTATTAAACTACTATAAGTTATATAGAATCCTAAGCCTTTATTAAGTAAATATTGAATAGGTAAAACTACAATTAATCAGTAAATGATATTCTAGAGATAATTTTTTTGTACCTTTTAGAAATGGAATAGAATTATGATGATAACATCTTATTTTCTATTTGATGGTTTTCACTATGAAAAATTAAAATGATTTTACCTCCATAATGTATCCATTGGTTATATCCCAATATAACAATATATAAATAAGACTCCTCTTTTAACTATGAAATTCTAGTATGTAATGGTGAATAAGAGAAATAGAAATGAGACACATATGATATGGGAGGCTCATCCGAGCATTATGTAATATTTATTCTTCATATGTATACCCATATAATGGGTTCTTCCAATTTATATATACCCCTATGGATTATCCATGATTCTCAAGAGTTTAAACATGAATTAAAATGAAAGTTTGATTGAAATGACATACTAAGGAAAATCATGATATAATAATAAACATCCCATGTGTTATATACTATGTATAAATTTATTATGGATAATTAACATGAATGAATTACATGAATGATGTAAATTATAATTTGATAAGAATGAATATTTAAGGGAGTATCATTAAATATTATATATGATATGAAAAATATATACTCTTAATTATTTTGAAAAACACCTAATGGGATTATTCAGAAATAATATATGATTCTAAATGTTGATAACATGAAATAATTCCATGAATTTCGATATACCTCTATTATATGATATGATGTAACCCTTTTAAATCATATATAATTTAGTTTATGGGGAATATTTCCTTGACTATACCACTGCCCTTATGTAGAGGGGTTTTTGGATAAATATGAACACTTAGGTATATCAATGATTTCATTACATTCCATGTGATATACTTTAGTGGTTCAATTCATATACCAAGTCTCAACCTGTTTCTTACTAAGTATATTCCGGGTATATTATATAAGAATCCTATTATCCATTACATTATTCTACTTATTCTAATTGTAATGTAATATTTCAACCCATATGACATAGTGAAGATCATATATTAGGGGAAACTCAAATTTTTTATTCATTGGGATATTATCATTCCATTATTCATCAAATATATAGATTCATTACACACAAATGAATTATAACTAGAGACATAATTTACTACAAAATCATGATACATTTTAATACCATCAAATCCAAATATTTGTGCTTATTATAACAAGAGAATCTGCATGGCTATCAACCTTTTGAAGATAATGGTTTCTAATTTATTAGTTACATTCTCTTCTATATCCACCCACAACAATTTTAATATCATCCATATAAATGATATATCAAATTATATGGTATTTTAGTAAGATGTTGTTGTTCGTTTAGTGGTATAAAGGATACTTTTATTGGGTAAAAATTTCATTATTATCATAGTAAATATCGGTTTTATTCACATTATTAAGAACCACAAAATATTAATAATTAAATTATTAATCTAAGAAAACATAATTTATCGAATTATTTAATTTTATATACACTTTCTATATATATGATTCCACTACACTGGCTTCATTGAAATAGTTCTAACTGTTAAATCCACTATCATATTATAATAGAAAACCAGATTGATATATTAAATCACATCATTTGTATCAGAAACTACCATTACTGTAACCCTTTATATTTAGGACATCCCTCTATACAATGAACAAAAACACACCCTTAATTATTCTTATGTACATCTATATTTTCATTATTGTAATCTTGTGACTCTCACTAGGATTTTTTTGGTATATAATAGTCTGGTTAAAAGCATAAAGGGGAATGGTTTGAGTATACAACATAGAATACATGATTAATCATATGGGAACCACATTAATAATATTATCCATCTTTTCTATCACAATAAATGGATATTAAATATTATTATGTTTCATTCAATGAAGCTATTTTATAGACCACTTCTTAGATTTATTCATTTTCAAATTTGGTTTTATTTATTCGAAACATCTTATTATAACTATATATATAAATTTGAATACCCAAAAACTAGGGTGTGACACTCATGTATTTCATTGAAAAGAATTATAACAACCATATATTTATAGAGAATAGTGACAGGAATCCATTTATATTAAATGTTATTTCATACAGATATAATATTTCAAATTTCACTAAACACCTTATAATATATTTATAAACACAATAATCATCCATATCTGTAATTAAATTGTACACAATGATTACACTATAAGACCCCAAGTTAAAACTACCAGAATATTTTTAATCTATATGTAAATCATTTAAAATAACAAACAATTATAATCTCATTTTGACCTATAAACCCATTAAGAGATAGTATACAATCATAATTAGATTAATTCCAATTATGGAATGTATTTTTGACAACCATTTGATGTATCTCGTAATCATATATATGTTTTATGGAAAAATATATTTTCATGGACTATACCATTGAAAATAGTGATAATACTTCTTTATATGTAGTAGAATTATTTTTTATATCCTCTTCCCCTCAATGAGAAAAACAGAAAGACACTATACCATCCATGTTTGTTTTATTTTAGAAGTTACACTTACACTCTATTTTTATCATCACATTATGTTAATCCAAAATATTTCAGACATGTTTAGATCATATGGAATCCATTTTGGATTAAATTAATTTTATCAAACTATTTAATTGGAATTACCAATGTACTCTCTGTAGTTATTAGGTTTAACATTTATTAATATTACAATTTTATAATTTAATATTAAAATAATAAATCATTAGGTCACTAAATGAATTCAAGAAGACCTTTGAGGTTTTTCCCTAACATAAATCAGTTCTTCTTATACAATGTTTAATGAGAATAAATAATTTTATATGTCAAGAAATATTATTATTTTTTGGGCTTAAACTTCTAAAATTTTATCATTCCCCACACTAACTCCTCGATTAATGTTACGTTTCACAGTGGAAAACCATATCGAGCTACAAAAACATTTTGTACAATGTCATTATTGAAATAATATCACATTGTTTTATTTTTATAGAGAATAAATAAGCATTTATTTGTTTTAGGTCAAATATTATCATAACAAAAAACTTATACAAGTTATTCACAACCATGAATCCCCTTAAAAGATAAACTGGGAAATTTATATGAACATATCTCATATAGTGACTTTATAGCTTGTTTTTATGGAATGTAGTTAAGTAGAACTGGAATAGTCTTAGGTGATGTTCCACAGAATTAAATAGTAATTTTACCAAAACACATCATCCATCAAACTACGTACAATAGGGTAAAATTCAACCTCCATGACACATCGTTCCACTATGGTTCTCCGATAGGTGTGAGTAATAGAATAATTCCACGATATCTTAGATTATATTTGAATTAAAGAACCAAGTATAAACCACCCAACTGTTATTAGATAATAATAATTCCATTTTAAATTTCATTAATTATATTATTTTCAAAAAATATTATATTTTAAAAAAATTAGTACATTTTTCTCATCATAAACAAATAACCATATCAACTAAATTCATCGGGTATGTTACCAAGTGTATAAACTCACCACATTCTTATGTAATAATTGGTTAGTCTACATCACTATATATAACACCCAATAGACTACGGTCACATTTATATTTCTACTAAATTATTATTATTTTTAAAAAAATTAAAAACATTCACATGATTCAAACAAAACATAATGCAATGATTTCATCAATCAATCTCTATAGTGTATTTTAGTTTTTTTCTCCTATATTTTTCAAAGTTAGTAAATCAAAATCTATGTCTAGTTAGAATCAAACATGATCCAAATATTATGAATGTTATATATATGATTATCCATATAAAAAATTATAACCCAATTACCATTTCCCAATTCCATAATTTATTTCATTCAGATATATACATTGAAACTAATTTTGTTAAAAATGAATGAAAATATCATCTTTTCTAAATAAGATATATTAATTATTTCTTAATTTATGGAATGATAATAATAATAGCTATCTATTTATAGTACTAATACACATGGTTACCTTGGATGATATGTATTTACCTCTAATGTAACAACTCTTAACCCCTTGGAAACACACATATCTACATATACATTCATTAATTACCACATATATATAAGTTTCTTTTTACCAACACTCATTTTGATGAAAACATGATATCAAATACCCTATAGATAGAGTTGGAAAAATTGATTTCGATAACATCCACAGTCAATTTCTTATAATTATTATTTTAGAGAACATTACTTATATTGAATTGGATTTAAATGTAATATTTTTAGAATATATCAATATAAAAAACATGTTTAATTTCATAATATAAAACAATACATAATTTTGAGTGAGAATAAATTTTTCTTAATTTTAACATGTAATTATATTGAAATTACGTTCTATAAAATGATGATCCATACAACATTATCTTTAGTGATATAAGGTACATATGAAACTATGTTTCCATTCTACTAAAGAGATCCTCTCAATGAATAACTATTTAGCTAGGAAACTATTCCAATCATACCACATATTATTCATGGATATTTGAGTAGAATTTTTTTTCTTGAATCTATCACATGTATATTTCCCAATTATTATAACCATTTTATTATAAGTCTTAATTATACCCAAATAACTATCACACAAATTATAAAATAAGATTTGGGTAGCTAAGTGTTAGGTTTAGCCATTTCCACTATGAATTAAAAAAGATAATCAATGATAACCTACTTGTCTCATTATCCGAACTGGTAGGACGATACCGTTTCTGACATAAGATTTTTGTGGAAGGAATATAATAGATAGGTGGTTTTGTTATAATGTTTCACTAATTTAATATACATCACGTGAATATTCAATTTAAAACATTTTTATCAAATAGAATATTTATTATCCCATTTTTTAATGTTTTAATTAATGATGCATAATTTTTTTGGAAGCATAATTCCATTTTTCAAACAAATAATTAAACCTGTATTATTGTGTAACTGTTTATATAACCCAGAGTACGTGTTAATCACTTTAATATCAAATAATGCTTTTTAAAAAAAATCCAAATAAAATTTTTGAATAAGGTATATGAACCTCTCATTTAATGTATTATAATTATATAAATCTATATTATATACATGAGAAATCATATATCTAAGGATATTAAATCCACACATTTATAGAATAAGGAATAATCCATTCGTCTTGTTGAAATATTAATAAAAAATCCCTCTATACCTGGATATATTACTTAATAGTGGTATCAATTCAGTATAAATATAATGACTTCTATATATAAACTATACAGAATATAGAATATTGAGATATTAGATTTTATTATAAACATGTATCCAGGTAGCTAAAAACATAATTTTATGTTATCATAATAATAATTTAATATATTTCTTGAAATTTTGTACGAGTTAATTTGTGACGTTAATTAAAAAATTCAAAATATTCACATTGGTTATATAATTTAAAAATATTTATAATTATATATGGACAACAAAAATAAACAACTAGTTTATTTATATTCCATAACTGAGATATTTATTTTGCAATTCCATTTTTTTGCAATAAAATAACTCATTTAAAATCCCAATACTTAACTTTTACAAAAAAAATTATACCCTTAATTTTTTTCAAAATATTAATGTTCATCATTTCTGAATTATATCTTATATTATGATAGATAACAATAATTATCTATCATTATAAGTGGTGATTATAATAACTGTAACCTCACAATAGAAAAACCATAAACATTGTATAAACTATATAAAGGGAATATAAACACTTTATATGTCGAAGTAAAATATTTACATATAGATTAGTATTTATGATATGGAAATTATATTTATTAGAAAAATTATGAAATTTTTACCCACTAATTAGAGACCATTAAATATGGGAAAATTTTATGTGTATAAAAAATATCTTATATAAAAAATTATAACATATATAAATTATGTTCCATGACTTATTTAATTATATACATGACATCATCATTGAAAAAATATACACTCTTTTTACACAATATATGTTTCAATCTGAACCTATGATAGTGCAAATCATATATTACTAATATACCAAATCCAATGGGTGGTTTTCTATACATCTGTAGAAAAAACAACTCTTACTATATGACTAAGTACAAATATAATTATGATATCATTTATAATAAATAATTTCGATCATTTAGATGGAATTTATCACTGATAAGCAATTTCTTTTAATATATCCTCATGATGAATGTGAAAATAATTTTCCTTATAAATATAGAATAAATAAATATTGATTCATTGAAAAATGTGACTCAGATACCACTGATGGTTTTTTAGGATCATCTCAACATCATGGTAGTAGAAGAAACACATATAATGTGTCTAATATATCGTCCCAAACCATCATTTGAATGAATGATATAAACATAATAAGTATGAATATATGGTTGAAATATATCTCTCAATAAAACTAATAGTTATCTTATGGATTTTAATTATTTATAATCAACTTATGTAATTTTACCTTCATAGGTAGAAAACCATTCCATTGGATCATCAATTTTAACACCCCAATATGTTGTGAATTAAATATTTTCTTATTAATTTAAAATTTATATATTTTTATTTCAAATAAGAATATATATATTTTTTGTTATATAAAATCACTATGTGTGGACTAAATTATATGGAACACCAATTCAAGATAGACTTACTAAGAATAACATTTTTGGATTTTATTACAGACAATACCAAGTCTATTCAATAGCTTCTATTACACATAAGGTTGAGTTTTACTAGATTACAAGATACTATTAATTATATAATTCAAATTTTATAATATATAAAACCTATCCATAAAAATGGAATTTATGAAAACTATAACCAAAATGGTGAAAATATGATTTAAAAAATAATATAAAATTAATCATTTGGGGGTAAATTCGTTCATGTAAATGTAAGATCTATTTGGAAATTAAGAAATCACTTTTCTTGGAAAACTATTTTTATATGTTCAAAGACAATTTTATCTCAATAGTTTAAAACAAATTTAATTATTATTTTAAAAAAAATTATATTTTATATTTTTCCAATGTTTTTACACTCAACAAATATATTTCATAGATATAAAATAAATATAAATCCCATTTTATCAATAAAATGATGTATTTTTTTAAAAGATAATTTTTATGCTTTTTACAAAAGAACCCATTTTAAATCTAATTTTTAACCTTTTATAATATTATTTTGACAAAATAATATTTAATTTTGATAGAGGCTCTAAAAAATTATATTAGGGTAATTGTTTGGTTTTTTTTTGTATTATGCTTCATTATTTTTAAAAATATTGAAAAATATGATATTTTTTCATAACTACATTGTAATATAACTTATTTATATGGTTAACATATGATATTTATCGGATTAGAAGTTTAATTAGATAATATATACATAAATTAATTTAATTTAGTTCATTTTAATCCATTTTAATTTGAAATTAGATATAAAAACATAAAAAACATTTCATGGGTTTTATATTAAAAACACCCATTGTCATCCCGTTTATGGGATTAAAATTATATTTATTTATTCCAATTCTATAATTGGAATGTCCAAAAATGTATTCCATATTTTGAAAAATAATTATTTATAATGTAGAATAAGGTCAATATATTTTTTTACCAAAAAATGAAATAAGACTAATTAAAATTATTTACAATTATTATAATAAAATTATGCTTAGCAATAGACTAAATTATAATAAAAAGCACCAAAATGACTATAAAACCTTTCCAAATTCCATTTTATTTCTATTTTAAGACCAAACCCCATCTTTTTTATACTTTAATGAGTTATTGTGACTCATGTTCATGAGATTTACCTATATAAATATTTATGAAATTAAAAAGGCAAAAAAGAACCTTCCTAACATTTAATATTTATGAAACAATGATATGAGGGAAAAACAGATTTTTGGTTATACATTTTTATTTTTAATGTAAAATAGTTATTTTTATTTTATTTATTTATGATTAATTTTTAGTTATGATTTTATTACATTAAATAAATAAAAAATTCTAACACATGTATTATTTAGTATATTATTAAATAAAATAAATGATTCTAATTATATAAAATTTAAATTAAATAAATCATTGGATACCAATAATTTTAGAAAAATATATCACGATACACATATGTGAACTAAATATATTATAGTTCCATAATTTTATTGATATTTTTTTAAATTTAAATAAACATTGTCAAAATTCACTTTAATGTTATTTTACAATAAATTGTATTTTAAATGGTTTAGAATTAATTAAAACTCCAACTTCATTCATATGATTTTTAAGAATAATTTAATATGAAACATGGTCTATAAATGGAAGAATTATCATTTTTAATTTAGATATTGACTGATAGATAGTAAAAAATATGAGCACGGTTCATGTTAAATTTAATTTTTCCACCTTGTGTGCACCTGTTTTAAAATTAAATTACCACACAATTGGAATTTATTTTTTAAAAAACTTAATAAATAATATATATCATTATGTGGGAATATATTTTCTAAAAATAGAGCATTAAATTATTCTTAATGGTTAAAATATATAGGATATAAAACAAGTTACTTTAATAAAAATTATAATTATTAAAATAATGAAACATAACGACTAAAGACCAAATTGATAAAAAATGCATTTTGAGGTGAGAGTTTTTTTCAACCATAAGTCCCATAAAATCCCATATTTTTCCATTTTATAAGAACATGAGTTATGGAATACATCCCAATAGTGATTACCATTATGTATTTATAAGAATGTCACTTCTCTTCCACAATAACATTAAATTCAATCTTCCCATTAGTCAAACCACTAATGACACATTGGGACATCTATCATATGCTAAAATATTCTTCAGAAATCCCCCCCTAAAATTCTATAATCCCCCAATTTGACTGAAATTCCACCCAGAAATCGCTTTGATAAAATCAATGAGGATTAACTCATACAAGAGCAAACATCCTTCCTCACGGTCCGTTGTTTTATTTTCATTCTCAAACCATTCAAATCTTCATATTCCATGATTATATAACAACATAAATATAATAATTATTAAAATAAGGTGTTATTCTCTGTGTTTTAACTATACTTAAACCCACATCCATATAATGTTTAACTAACTTACCATTCTTATATAAGGTGAATTACCACCCCACAAAATGTTGTTTTTTGTTTTCTATTTTACCACCTATCATGGTTTGGAATTATTATGGTCACTATGTTTTTCATATTATATAAATTATATTTATGATGTATTTATGCTTTTAGAATTATTTTATTACAAATTTATTCATGAATTCCATTTTAATTATATATGCTAATTTCAATAACTGAAGTGTGGACTCCCACATCATTAAATCCATATGATTCTTTAACACACTACATGCAATGTATTATATATGGGTTATTTTTAAAAATATATGATATATATTATAAATGAAATATTGTAGAATGATGATATACATGTACACTTAGACACTCACACACCCAAACACACACATATTTATATACCTACATTATAATTTATATCATTCTTACAATACAAAAATAAAACAGAAACAACATTACTACATATATACGACCTACAGTCTCTAGGATCAGTGTTTTCTATTTAATCTATCCATATTTTATAAACTATTATAAGAATATATATAATGAATATATAAGATTTTAATATATTGTTCTATAGTCTCTAAATATGTTACTCATAATGTATGTAGGGCATTCATGAATAATAAGTCAAATCGTGTTTGAAGAACAAAGCGATTATTACCTAAGCCAAAACCTTAACATGGAATTTTTATTAAGATGGTAATATTAAGGCATAATAAAACCATATATGGAATTATATATAATATTATTGTTCTATAAAGGATTTATAATTAAAATTTATTTATTATATTTTATGTTATTATTATTTCAAATAGATTCAAGACATATGGTAATGGGTTTTATATTGTCACTTTTATTTATATAATATTATTTCCTTATTCCCCCCTCATTACTTTTGTGTGGTGTTTATAAATCCATTTAATATATTTTATGATTATTATCCTTACTCATATTTTGGTTTTCCTATTCAATTTAGGATCATTATTTCAATGAGATTATGTTTCAAAAGATGCCAAATCAGTATAATAGTTTTGTCTCGATTTTCCTTATTTGAGACATATTACACGTGTTTCAAAAACCATCTTTTCAAAAAATGGTTTCAAATTATGTTCCATATTACATTATGTGTTAAAAAACTACATTCAATGAAATGGTTTTAAAATGGTTTTAATTATTTCCTTATATATTTTAAATGATTTTTCAATGTAATGGTTCTGAAAAAAATTCATAATTTCTATGTACATTTTCAAACTATTTTCTTGGAAAATATTTCCAAAACATTTTTAATGATTATTTATAAGTTATCCAAGTATCTTCAATTAAATGGTTTTCTAAAAAATTTCTATGTTTTATTATATGTTTTTAATGTGTCATCAATGAAATAGTTTACAAAATGTTTCGAATATAATTTTATTTGTTTTAAAAGTGTTTAAAAAGAAACGATTTTGAATGAAATTTCAAGATATATTTATAATATTTCAATGAGTTTTAATAGAAATTGTTTTCAAAAAACATCTACGATTTATTAATATTTTTTTCAAAGTGTTTTTAAATAAATGTTTGCTAAAAAAATTCTAGCCCCTTTTTATGTTATCAATGAAAATGTTTTTAAAAAGTGTTTCAGGTTTTAATATAATTTATTCAAAGAAATATATATATATTCAAAATTATTTTTTGATGATTTTTTCAGAATTATTTCCAACATACGGAGAATTCCATTGGTGATACAGATTCTTTTATTTGGAAATCATCAAATTGTTAGATTTATATTTATTCATTGAATGGATTATGCAAAGAAAGCTTGATGTTTACGAAAACTGTTTCATTTTAATGGGATATATTTTTATGATACATGTTTATCATTCATGTGTTATATGTTTTTCAAACCCAATTTACATTGAGGGGTTATATTATTATGAATCACACTTCATTTATAGGTAAATTTGTTTATTTAATGATTAAGTAATCATTCCCTTTTCCACAGGTTTTGATATGATTAAATGTTTTAATACAAATTTTATTTAATGGGTTATGTTATGAGAATGTTTATGATTTTTTAGGACATGTATGTGTGATATCATTATAATATGGGTAAAACATATATATCCTTCAAATACATTGGGTATATAAGATAATAATGGGATTTTAGTATACCAAATTAAATCATTGTGGGAAGAAGGGGAAACTGAATCCACAATGGGATGATGGGGAAATTTGACCCACTATGAGAATATAGGGAAACTTAATAAACTATTTTAATATTGGATACTAAATATCATACAATTAAAGGACTACAAATTGGTGTAGTGGTGTGTCCCATATTTTAGGTGTTCTTCCCATGAAGTGACCTGATAAGATCAGGCAATGTATATTTAGTTATCAGGAATAATATTAGGTGTTTATATGTATCCCATAATTCTATGTCTCAATCCCATGTTATTTTTTCATGTATCATTCTTTTTATTTCACTTACTATTCATGTATTATGAAATTATAATTATTTCTCCATGATTTATGATTATGAACATTGAAATGAAGGTTATGCTCATATAATTTTATGTTCACAATATTGTACAGTTATGCTCATGTTTATTCATACACATATACCTTCTTTACCCATACTTAGAATCTAAGGTCATCCATTTTTATATTTCTCTTCCCCATGTTAATAAGATATATTTTATACTATCTATGTCTAAGAGGGGTTGCATTCCTTTATAACCTACAGGTAGATAATTTAGCTCTTACATATATCAAAATTTATGTTTTCATGTTACAAAAGGAACAAAATAATATGATACTTGGGCTCCTGTTTGGGTAATGTATTATGTATTCCAAAAAATGAGGTTATGTATTTGTATGTTATGCTTGGGTAGTTATAGTTGTTCATTGTGTAAAGTATTAGTTAAAATTTGTAATATATGTTTAGAAAACCATAGTGATAACTCTTTGGAAGTTCTTGTGGATAAGTATAAGGACATGGAATGGTATAGAGAAATGTCATGTAATTTGTTTTGAGGATAGGGTCTGTTGTTTCCTAGAAATACTCCCCCATATAGATACTATAAGTGGAAATTGTTATGAAATTGATGTACATGGTTGTATCTAATCTGATAAGATGTGTCAGGCCAAGCATGGGCATAACCTGATATACTATAACAAGACAAATTACACACCATGTTTGACACTCCTATGGGATATGCTTTGGGAATTCAAAACCACTTTTTAAAAAAAAAACTATAAAGGATTTAAATAGAATATTACTATGAATAAACTATGAATAAACCCATGGTGTTATATATTATATATGTTGGTTGAATTATTTATATATCCTATATGTAATACTTATTTATTATGAGGTCTTAATATTTGATAAATTTTTCTTACCCCATGATCTATTGTTTTTGTCAACAGACAGAACTAGAAGTAACTAGTTATCATTCAATGTTTTACATTTGAAATGTATGGGCATGATGAAAATTAATTTACTATATATAAATATCATTAATTGAATCAAAAAGATGGTACAAGTAATGTTTTTTTATTGATTATGATGAGATAAAAAATATAACATGAATGGTATGAGATATTCTTCTAGTATAGTATACCATAAATGTAAGGTCAAGGTTAGATTGAGTTTTATGAAACATAATACATGTTTCATATTTCATAATCTAATGAAATATGTAATAAATAATAATATGATAAATCCAAAGTAACCGTTTATGATTAAATTGGGATGGTTGAACTGTATATTTTTGGTAATTCAATGATCATCCATTACGAATCATGAAATTTATATAAGAATTTTCAATGTATATTCATCATAATGAAATGAAAAGTATGTGTTCAATATTGATGATGAATTAGATAACTGATATTTTAATTAAATGATGGTTACTCCTGAGATGTTCATAATTTTGAGGAAAATTTTTTATATAGAATAAATAGATGATTGTTTGGGGTAATAAGAACTAGACATTATCAATTCCCTTAGAACCAATATATGATTTTTTTAAATTTATTCTAAGTAATCATGGATGATGTTTAAAATTTCATGGATTTGTAGTATATGTATAATAATATTTGGATTATGGATGTATTCATGCTAGGAAAAAGGATTTATAGTAATGTAGGGTATTAACATTTTTCAAGAGAATATACGATAAGGGTATTCACATTATATTAATGTTATAGAAATGAGAAACTTATCTATATTATGGGGATCAATGTTTAGCTGATTTCACATCATTCCTTCAAATTTTTGGATTTCATAGTTTATAGAGGGTTATTAGGATAAAAATATATTGAAATTTAACGTTATACATAGGGATAACATTTTGATATTAACATATTATATCACCACATCATGATATATGAATGTTGGATAATATATTATAAAAATATTGTGTTAATATTAATAGATTATAACTAAGATGGATTATTATGTATCTTATAATATTATAGTTCTCATGGAATGAAGAAATACACTTCCTTCTTAGATAAAGGGGGATATGGAAATTTATTAATAAACAACAAATGTTGAGGTTTTCCGAAAATCATCCACATATATGTTTTCCTGAAAACACCTCAACATTAAAAGAAAATTTAGAAATAATATGTTGTGGTAATACCTTAATTATTTGTTGAATTTATGTTCTTTTTAATCATCAATGATTTAGGACATTGAAATCTTTAAAATTCCATTGACCATTAACATATTTTTGATTGATGACCATAAAAATTCCATGTTAATATTTAATATTTTCACCATGTCTTTATTTTCTCCTGCCCCCAATGTTCTCCCATCTGGAAACCTAGATATGAGTTACCATAGGTAATCGTTCTCCTTCTAAGATTAACTTTTTAAAAGGTATTTTATTTTTAATTTTATTTTTTGGGTTTCTTTTAAAATAACATTAATGTATTAAAATTTTTATATCTCATCTAGATTTTGATGATTAAATTCACATTAAGAGGAGTGTATTGTAACTCAACCAGACATTTTGAATTATTATTTTAGAATTAATTTAATATGTAGATATTTTTATTTCAAAAAATCTTGAATATATATTTATTTACATGAAAAAACATAGTTTGTATTGAATTTTTTAAAACACCAATTCAACATTATGGTAAACACAAAACCTTTTTTGACTTGTATTACACACAATACTGAGTATCTTCGATAGATTTTTCTTCAATCAAGATCGTGTTATAGTAGAATATACGATATTGTAAATATTATTATTAATGTATTATCATAGCTTCGACACAGCTATTGATTTGAACTTATGAATTAGATTAACTAAATTGGGAAATTATTATGTACAAATTTATATCAAATGAACAATTTTGTTATAAATTTGAATATGTGTATATCAGAATTATGTAAAAAATAAATAAATTACATTTATAAGAGATCTACTTTTCTACGTAAAAAATTATATTTATTAATTATAAAAATTTGATTAATGTTTAAAATAAGTTTTTTTTATTATATGTTCAATTAATATTTTTTTATTTTCATCCAATGTATTTGATACGAATAATATAAAAATAAATAAAACTTTATGGAAAAAATATGTTTTTTTCTAAAAGATAAAAAAAATTATTCCTGAACATATTTTTAATTAAATTTCAAAAAATATAATAATTTATTTGATAGAATATAAATCATTTTTTAATTTGTATCATAAAATTTAGACTATGGTGATTTGTTCATATTTTTATGTGATGTTTCATTTTTATTATTAGTGAATAATAATAAATTTTTATTCAAAATTTATTTTTAAGATAATATATTTAAAAGTATAAATACTTTTCTTGATTGGTTTTAATGTAAAAATGATTCAATAATAAATAAAATTATCCTATATAGGTAATTTTAATCAATTTCACATTGAAATTATATTTAAAAACATTACAAATATTTGAATGTTTTTTACTTTTGATGTCCACATTATCATCAAAATTTCCTAAATAAATTTATATTAATTTATATCAATTATTTGATTGGAATTTGGATATATTTAATCCATATTTAGATTAAGAATAATTTATAAATTATAACAAGGTAGAATTAGGTTTTGACAGAAATTTTCAGTAAATGAAAATAAAATTTATCACAATGATTAAGGTAAAATTAAACATAACAATTGACTAACCCTTAATATTAATGGCCAAAATGACCTTGAAACTAGTTTAAAATCCACTGGATTCTATTATTTTGACCATATTACCTCTTATTTTTAATTTTAGGATTTATTGGGATGTATTTCCTTGATATTTCACTATATAGTATGTTATGTAATACAAAAAAGAAAAAAATTACTTCCCACAACTATAGAATTTGTTAAACATTGAGATATGGAAAACAATATATTTAGGGCTGTACATTTCATATTGAAATTTAAATGAGTTATTTTTAAATTAATTATTTATCAATAATTTTGAGAGATGAATTAGTAATATTAAACGCTTAATAAGTGCTAAGACATAAATAATTTAGTTAGTAATTTAATACAATACATGATGCTAAAAATATTAAATGTTACGTAAATGAATGAATATGTTTCATTTTTTTCTGATTAGTATGTCATGTTACACATATGTGAATTAAAAATATTTTAATTCCACGTTTTCCTTGATATTGTTTTATATTAAATAAATAATATAAAATTGACATTAATGTTATTTTACAATAAATTATATTTCAAATGGTTTAAAATCAATAAAAAAACATTCCTTATTTAAATTTATTTAAAAGTGTTAATAAATATAGAAAAAATTATATTAATGGAATAATTTAACTTTTATAATTAACATATTGACCAAGATATAGTAAAAAAATTCACAGCATGGTTCGGGTTAAAGAATTGTTTTTTCCTTAATAAATACATTTGTTTGAAATTTAATTTTCAATAGACGTGGGATACATTTTTATTAAACTAGATTTCATATTTCTAACAAAGTTGGTATATAATTTTTGATAAATCCAACACTAATTAATTTTTAATGGATTAATTTCATATGATATAAAACTATTTACAGAAAAAACTAAAATGATAAAAATAATAAAACAAAATGAATAAGGAACAAAATGATATAAATGAGTTTATTTTGTTGTTGTGTGAGATGGTATAAAACATAATTCAAAATTAATCCATTTTTCATTTTTTTAATCACATTTAGAAATGTAGACCTCCCAATAGTTCCTACATTTTGGTATTTACAAGATTCCCACTCCTCCAATATAGAATTGAATACACTCTTCTCTTAACCCACACCTCTCATTCCACATTGGATCATCCAAGATATGCTGAAATATTCTTTTAAAATCCATAACTGTAATGACCCAGAAATTTCAAAGAATTGTTTTTTTTAATTTCTTTGGAATTTTACGAGTATGCAGTTTCTGACAGCACCTGATTCCAAGGCCCGGTGTGCCTGGAATAATTTTCCGAAGTTTTTTTATTCTTAAAATTAACGCGGGTAAGAAGTTTTACTAAAAAAGTATAATAACTCTTAAACGGTTACTCGGATCAGAAATGTGAGGTCACCGTTGCGCTCAGGATGGTGGTTTTACCCTAGGCGAGACTTATGTTTAGTCGGCGCGGGCCTCTTGTGAGAAATTTAAAAAATGGAAAAACATTAAATAAAATAATTAACTTAATTATTTTATTTTTCAAATTCTTATAACTCACAATCGGTAACTCGGATTAAAAATCCGAGACAACCGCTGAACTCGCAAGGGCGTGGTTTATTTAAAAAGATACTAACATTGGCCGATGTGGGCCACCAAAAAAAGTTAGTTTTTGGCCACAAATAAAATAATTAAATGACACTTATTTTATTATAAATTTCGTATCTTTTAAACGGTAACTCAGATGGTAAATCTGAGAGTACCGTTGGATTCATTGTGGCGTGCTTCAATTAGGCAGAGCCTGACCTTGACCGGGGCGGATCGAGGGTGACAAATAAAAATTTTCCGAACTTTTTTTCGGGTACGTTCAATTAATGTACGTATTGGTTTTCCTATCTTTTGAACTAATACTCAGAATTGAAATCTGAGGGCACCGATGAACTCGTAGCACCGGTTATTGCTTAAAGGGACCTTTACCGCACTTCCAATTTAAGCGGGTTGAGAATTAATTTTTGGGGAATTGGTTAAAATAAATAAAATTCGTGTGTACAATTATATTTATATCTGAGGTGGTTAAATTCTAAAAAGGGGAGTTAAGGGTGGGACCACAACCACCAAATTACCCTTGTGTGGATATTTAGAAGGTGGGGCCCACACGATCCCAAACCTTTCATCTCCCCATTTCCACTCTTAAACCCCCCCCCCCCCCTTAAACCCCCTTTTTAATTAATTTATTAACTCCTCAACTCCCCTATTAATGAGATCTCTCCATATTCCTCTAATTAAGTTTGTCAACATAATTAAATTAATGGTTTCATTAATTAAATTGATACATCACAATTTGAATTATTTGTGTTGCATGACACTTCATTAAATGGGAGAAGTCTGTTTTAATATTTGCGATATCAAATATATCAATGGGAAACCTCTAGAGGATTAGAAAGAGAGTTGTTCTTCCTCTGATGAATAACGTGAAGTCCCGACCACAACTCTTCCTCCGATGTCAACGGAATAGACACCATTCTTCTGCGACGTCCAACCAATGTGATGTTCGTCTTCAGCGTTTTGACGATGTGTGACGTCTTTGCGAGGTAGGGGAATATTGTATATTGCTCATTTATAAGGTTTATACCCTCAATTGTGAGCGTTTATTTGTAGGATTTATCATTGTGGATTCCTTACCCTGGTTTAATTTCTTATGATGAACGCGAATTAAATTAATTAATTCATGGATCGATAAAAAATTGATTGAATTAATTTTCTTCTTGTTTATCCTGAGTTTGAGATTTTTGAAGCATGATAAATAATTAATTAACAATCCCACATGTTCTTGATTCTCAAAAACAATGGCCAAACAAACATGGCTATCGATCTGCACTTAAACTGAGTTCCTTTATTATTCATGGTCCACACATTCTATGAGTGTTCTTCTTCATCAAATAATTAAGCATCTTGGAAAATCTATGTTTCATGGAGCGCGACATACGGACGCAGAGATCTTGATCCGAGGATCAAGAATCTGCGATCGTCATAATTTTTGGGGTTAGAACGAAGGTGCAGCAGACTGGAGGCATAGAAGCGCAGCAGGCCGGATTCAGGCCATGTGCGAGGAGGAGGTGCAGTGTTCCTAGTACATGAGGGCAGCGTGAAAATTGGAGGAGAAGGGAACGTGAATAATGTGGTAGATTGGAGATAGAATGAGATATTAAGTTGATAAATAATAAAAGAAATAAATCAAAGGGGTATTCAAAGAGCGGGGTGTGATTGGCTTGGAAACAAGGGGGTGGTTTTTTTTGGTGGTGCGTAGAATTTGGAGTGAAAGTTTAAAATATTAAATTAAATTCGAAATAATAATAATATAATAATATTATTATTATTTTCATTGGGAAAACCGTATTTTGACGGTATCTTCTTCGTGAGACCTCAGTTTCACACACCGTCAGTGGAATTGCGACCCTGACTTCGAGATAGAATTTATTAGTCCAATAATGGATATCTTTTTCGGGTTTTTGGATCGGGTACCCGAAGCGCTCGGAAAATAATAGATTTAATATTATTATTAAATTTTCGACCTGCTATAACTTGAGCTCTGGACGTCCGATTGACATGCCGCTAACTTTGTTGGATTCCTCTTGATGATACGGTTCTTTTGGAATACTTCACTTGAGGTCTGGACGCAATTGGAGTAAGGCCGGGTTGGATTGTACCTGAAATCGAACCGGGCCCCTAGAACGGAAATGCGGATAACATTCAGACTGGACGTCCGTTTGACGAACCATCATCAGCGTTGGTGGTCACGTTGAGAAACGATCCCTAAGAGTATACCCTATGAGAGTTCGGGGTACATTTGAGATACAGTCGGGTTGGTTCCTACATGAAACCAACCGGGCCCCTGGGACAAAAAGGCTAATAACTCACAGACCCGGCGTCCGATTGACCCGTCGTCTGTTGTGTTGAGACCCGTATAACGAGGCGGTCCTTTGAGATACTTATTATTGGGACTTTGTGATACTTGTAGTATCGACCAGTAGATCGTGGAGAAGACCCTCCCGGAGATGAGCGTACAGAGTATGGAGACCGTGTAGCAGGCTGAGACCTGACGACTATTTGACCGACTCGACTTGGAGTGAGTCGACTAGCCCAGTGGACGGAGCACTACTTTTTTGGGTGGAGACCCATGGCGGATGGAGCACTACTGTGTTTGTGTGAAGACCCGCGGAACTCGACCGAAGAGTAACTCTGTATACTATTAGGGGGGGATGCACTACTGTGTTTGGGTGGCAGACCCCGGCGGGAAGCACTACTGTGTTTGGGTGGCTGACCCGCAGTACTCGACAGGAGGAGTACCTCAGCAGTCCTAGGTTAGTGACCGGTATCTCAGAGTCATGATAGGATCGCTGTACTCGACAGATATGGGGCTCTTCAGCAGTTACGATTTCGATAATGAAAATCCTGGTTTTAGTTGAGTCTATTACCTTTGTGTTTACCTCATGATTTAGATGGGTCACTTGATAACTTAGGTATATGTATGGGCATATACTGAGGTAGTGGTTATCCGTTGATTTCATAATCTTTGTGTTTCCTCATGATTGAGAGGGGCTACTTGTTAACTTGTGTATATGTATGGGCATATATCTAAGTAGAGGTAATCTGTTGAGATCATTTTTGTGGATATCATTGTTTGATTTAGAGAGACCTTGAGGGTCCCGCGGTCCCTACTGAGTATCGTTATACTCACCCCTGCAGGGGCTATGCCCACACCTCGTTGTGTTTGTTGCAGACGACGGGCATTGCAGAGAGAGGTCGAGTGTTCGAGGACTGGACGGTACCTGGAGGTGGACCCCATGACGAGACAGTATCCGGTGGTGGACTTAACGACAAGACGACACTTGGAGGAGGTTGACAGGTGAGAGCGTTGTAGAGGCTATCTGTACCTACCCTTCAGGTAGGATCCGTGGTGGATGATACAGGAGCTGTGCTATCTGTACCTACCCTTCAGGTAGGAACCTTGGTGGACGATCCAAGATCTTCTTGTCACCTTCTGGCTATTTTACCTTTTTTCCTTGTACTTTATAGTTGGGCTTGTATTTCGGGCCCCTTTACTTTCAGCACAGCGTGATTCAGTTTTACTTAGTGTTTAACTTCCGCTTGTACTTTGTGGTGTTTTGTTTACTTTTATAAATGCAATTCCTTCCCAATTATTGGGATTTACGCCTTTGGTACTAGTCTCTAGCCCCACGCCTATGGAAAGTGGGATTGGGGAAGTCACGGCACGGGCCCCGAGAACAGGTCATGACAAATTGGTATCAGAGGAGTCGGTTCTACCGCAGAACATATAACTCTGATATTCTCTTTCTGTGAAGCAGTAGTGTTAAGGGTACCGTGTGTGGTTTTCAGTTCAGTGAGTCATGTGTTGGTTTGGCGGCCGACGTATCCGTACACCAGGACCCTGACTACTGATTTCCAACTTTGTGCATGAAAACACTGATTGCATGTGTGTTTCCAAGAGTTTTAAAGTCATCTCAAACCAGGTCATCTCACCAGGAATAAATTGTTTGACCGTGTCGTATCTGTTCCGGATGTCTCCATGCAGACAGTCAGTTGGAGTTCTGTGATAGTACATGATGACGGCCCACCTAGCGAAGAGGCTCCGGTGCAGGGCCATTTTTACTATGTTGGCACCCTCAGGTGGTGTACCAGCAGCACCACCACCTGTTGGACAGCAGATGCCACCAGCTAAACTAGCGAACTATGCACGCACGCAGAGCGCGTTTCACGAGTTCCAGCAGTATCGAACTATGAGGATATGAGGCGAGGCATATTCCCAGACAGCAGATCATTGGATGGAGGTGATTGCAAGAGTTTTCTGCCTAGCTAAGACATCAGTAGAGTGGATGGTGGACTTGGCCACTAGTTTTTTCCAGTGAATGACCATGAGGATGGTCCTCATAGTGATGAGCCATCGATAAGTGGACCGATGCCTGAGATAGTGCCTTCGGGCAGTGTGTCAGCTATACATCACTACCTATTGGTCAGTAGTTACAACCTGCGGTACCGGTAGGTGACACATGTAAGCTTACTGCCTTACACGTTTTCTAACATCAGATACCCTCAAGTTCTGAGGCGAACATAACTCACAAGCAGCTGAGGACTGGCTTGAGGAGGTGGCTGAGAGTTTTCTTGAGCATATACAGCTTCGGCAGGACATCGTGTCGGTAGCTTAGAATTCATCAAGGCGTACCGAACATTCCAGGTACTCGATGAATACGATTTGAGCCATCACTTTTTCCTCTATGCATTCCTACTCGCGTTAGGGTACTAGAGAGAACCATGAGGTTGAATGTTCTTTGTCTAAATGAATACAGCTATAGAATGTTAGAATTTGGAACATAGTGAGCTGGCGCCAGTCTCAGAGACTTGGGCATGCGAATTTTTCAATAAGAGGAAATGTTAAGGACAGATAAATCTGAAGAGCATCAGACGTGGAGGAAGAGCTAGGAGAGCAGCATGATGTGGTGTACATTTCAACATGTTAAAACCACCCGCCTTTGTTGTCCCCTCCAGGCTCAGGGAGCTGGAGGGAAGGGGAAAAGAGTAGCTGCATGCGTTCAATGAGTGCGACTGAAAGGGCTCTAAGGATGATTCAATGTGCGGACTTTGATTTCTACTAGCTGTCGTAGCTACAGACATCGATACGAATCACCCCTTCCATGATTCTAGTCCCAGACCTAGAGCTTCCAGTTAAGCCGCTGACTTGACCTCACGTCTCGAGATACCTTTGGGAGGAGACTCGATAGTCACACTTACGCCGAAGGTGTGATCTGACCCTTGAGGTGAGAGTCTCGGTTGGGACGTCTCAGTGGCAGCGTCAAGGCCTTACACCATTAGTTTGAGTATGGATTGGGCAATCACTTCTCATACTCAAATTGACGGTATTAGGCAAACGTCGGGATGTGTTTTCCTTGGTCACCGAAAAGGAAACCCCAGGCAGCACTGGATAAACTCGTGCATAGGAGGGTGTAGCCGATCATTCTTGGGTCGGACAGCCTTACCCTCATGGTAGCAGGAGTTTGAGTTTCAGTTCTAATCAGGAAAGAGAAACCTCTAGAGTTTGAGGATGGAGACCACATTATTATATGGGTCTCTCCTCGACGAGGATTACGGAGATGTAGCTGAGGCGGCGAGATATCTCCGAGGTTCAACGGTTCTTTCTAGGTCGCCAGCAGGGTAGGCGAGGTGGTTTACAGCTTCACCTTTCCACCTCAGTTGCCCCGAGTGCATTAAATCTTCCACGTACCTCAGCTGAGAAGATACGTGCATGATCCTTCGCACATCATCGACCTCAGGGAGTTAGACATTGATGACAGGGCAACATGCACGGAGGTTCCAGTGGAGATCTAGGATCGATAGGAGTGGGTCCTATGTGAATGGTCGATTCCTCAGGTGCACTTTCACTGGAAGCACGAGAACCCCTAGGAGAGAACATGGGAGTGGAAATCTTAGATGCGTGCTCAGTACCACTTTTGTTTCCCTAGTTTGTGTTATATCTTTACCGGGACGTAAAGCCCAGAGTTGAGAGTAATGTAAAGAACCGTAAATTTCAAGGAATTTTTTTTCTTAATTTCATTGGAATTTTACGAGAACACAGTTTCTGACGGCACCTGATTCCGAGGCCCGGTGTGCCCAGAATAATTTTCTTATGTTTTGTTAAGCTTAATATTAACACATGTAAGCCATTTTACTGAAAATGAGTAATAAATCTTAAATGGTTATTCACATCAGAAAGATTACAGCACCGTTGTGCTCAGGATTGTGGGTTTACCCTAGGCGCGACTTAAGTTTTGTCGGCGCGGGCTCCTGTGAGAAATTCCAAAAATGGCATAACCGTAAATAAAATTATTAAATAAATTATTTTATTTTTCAAATTCTTATAACTCACAAACGGTAGCTCAGATTAAAAAACCACGACAACCGCTGAACTCGTGAGGGAATGGTTTATTTAAGCCGATACTATCTTTGGCCGGCGTGGGACACCAGAAAAAGTTAGTTTTTGGCTTCAAATAAAATAATTAAATGACAATTATTTTATTGTAAAATTCGTATCTTTTAAACGGTAACTCAGATTGAAAATATGAGAGTACTATTGGATTCGTTGGGGAGGGTTTCACTTAAGCAAAGCCTGACCTTGACTGGCACGACTTGAGGGTGACTCATAATAATTTTCCAAAATTTTTTTCATGTACGTTCAGAAAACGTACATGTGGGTTTTCCTATCGTCTGAACCGATACTCGGAATTGAAATCAGAGGGCACCGATGAACTCACAGCACCAGTTATTTTTTAAGGGGACCTTTACTGTAGTTGCGTTTTAAGCGGGTTGAGAATTAGAATTTGGGGAGTTAGTTTAAAATAAATAAAATTGGTGTGTACAATTTTATTTATATCTGAGGTGGTTAAATTCAACAAATACTAGTTAAGGGTGGGACCACAACCACATAACTACCCTTGTCTAGATATTTAGAAGGTGGGTCCCACACGAGCCCCAACCTTTCATCTCCCCATAACCACTCCTAAACCCCCTTTTTAATTAATTTGTTAACTCCTCAACTCCACTATTAATGAGATCTCCCCATATTCCTCTAATTAAGTTTTTCAACATAATTAAATTAATGGTTTCATTAATTAATTTGGTAGATCACAATTTGAATTATTTTGTGTTGCATGATACTTCTTTAAATGGGAGAAGTATTTTGTAATAATTGCGATAGCAAATATTTCGATGGGAATCCTTTGAAGGATTATAAAGATAGCTGTTCTTCCTCCGACGAAGAACGTGAAGTCCCGACGACGAATATTCCTCCGAGGTCAACGGAATCGACACCATTCTTCTGCGACGTCAGACCAAAGTGACATTCGTCTTCTGCGTTTTGACGATGTGCGACATCTTTGCGAGGTAGGGGAATATTGTATATTGCTCATTTATATGGTTTATACCTTCTATCTTGAGCGTTTATTTGTAGGATTTATCTTTGTGTATTCCTTACCCCGATTTAATTTCTCATGATGAACGTGAATTAAATTAATTAATTCACGGATCGATAAACAATTAATTGAATTAATTTTCTTCTTGTTTATCCTGAGTTTGAGATTTTTGATGCATGATAAATATTCAATTGCCAATCCCCCATGTTCTTGATTCTCAAAAACAGTGGCCAAACTAACACGACTATTTATCTGCACTTAAACCGAGTTCCTTTCTTATTCATAGTCCACACATTCATCGCGTGTTTTTCTTCATCAAATAATTATGCACACTGGAAACTAGATGTTTCGTTGAGCGTGACATACGAACGTGGAGATCTCGGTCCGAGGATCAAGAATCTGCGATCATCATAATAGTTTGGGTTAGAACGAAGGGGCAGCGGACTGGAGGCGTAGCAGCGCGGCAGGCCGAAAGCAGACCGTCTGCGAGGCGGAGGAGCAACGTTCCCAGTACGTGAGGGCAGCGTGAAAACTAGAGGAGAAGGGAACATGAATAATGTGGTAGATTGGAGAGAGAATGAGATATTAATTTGATAAATAATAAAAGAAATAAATAAAAGGGGTAATCAAAGAGGGGGCGTGATCGGCTTGGAAACAAGGGGGCGGTTTTTTTTGGGTGCCGCGTGGAATTGGGTGTGAAAGTTTAAAGTATAAAATTTAATTCAAAACAATAATAATATAATAATGATATTATTATTTTCATTGGGAAACCCGTATTTTGATGGTATATTCTTCGTGCGACCTCGGTTTCACAAACCGTCAGTGGCAGTGCGACCCTGACTTCGAGACGGAATTTATGAGTCCAATACTGGATATCTTTTTCGGGGGTTTGGATCGGGTACCCAAAGAGCTTGGAAAATAATAGATTTAATAATATTATTTAATCTTCGACCTGCTATAACTAGAGCTTCGGAAGTCCGATTGACGTTCCGTCGACTTTTTTGGATTCCTCTTGATGAGACAGTTCTTTTGAAATACATCACCTGTGGTTTGGATGAAGTTGGAGTAAGGTCGGGTTGGATTGTACCTTAAATCCAACCGGGCCCCTGGAACGGAAAAGCGGATAACATTCTGACCGGACGTTCGTTTGAAGAACCATCAGCGGCGTTCGTGATCACGTCGAGATACGGTCCCTAAGAGTATACCCTATGAGAGTTCGGGGTACAGTTGAGATACGGTCGGGTTGGATCGTACACGAAACCAACTGGGCCCCTAGGATGAAAAGGATAATAAATCACAGACCGGGCGTCCGATTGACGCACCGTCTATTGTGTTGAGAACCCTTTGACGAGGAGGTCTTTTGAGATACTTCTTCATGTAAAATTGTGATAATTGGAGTATCGACCAGTAGCATGTGGAGAGGACCCTCTCGGAGATGAGCGTATGGAGTATGGAGACCGTGTAGCTGACTGAGACCTGACGACTGTTTGACCGACTCGACTTGGAGTGAGTCGACTAGCCCAGTGTACGGAGCACTACTTTGTTTGGGTGCAGACCTGCGGTACTCAACCGGAGAGTACCTCTACAGGCTATTAGGGGGGACGCACTACTGTGTTTGGGTGGCATACCCCGGCAGGAAGCACTACTGTGTTTGGGTGGCTGACCCGCGGTACTCGATAGGAGGAGTACCTCATCAGTCTTAGGTTAGTGAGTAGTACCTCATTATCGTGACAGGATCACTGTACTCAACAGAGACGGGGCTCTTCAGCAGTTATGGTTTCGATAATGAAAATCCTGGTTTGAGCTAAGTCTATGACATTTGTGTTTACCTCATGATTGAGATGGGTCACATGATAACTTATGTATATGTATGGGAATATACCTGGGTAGTGGTTATCCATTGATTTCATAATCTTTGTGTTTCCTCATGATTGAGATCAGTTACTTGATAACTTGGGTATATGTATGGGCATATACCTAAGTAGAGATTATCTGTTGAGATTTTCTTTGTGGTTATCCTTGTTGGATTTAGTGTCACCTTGAGGGTCTCAGGGTCCCTACTGAGTATCGTTATACTAACCCCTGCACGGGCTATGCCCACACCTCGTTGTGTTGGTTGCAGACGACGGGCAGCACAAACAGAGGCCGAGTGTTCGAGGACTGGACGGTACCCGGAGGTGGACCTCACGATGAGACAATATCTGGTGGTAGACTTCACGACAAGACGATACTCGAGGGATGTTAACGAGTGAGAGAGTTGTGGTGGGTATCTGTACCTACCTTTCAGGTAGGATTCGTGGTGGATGATCCAGGAGCTGCGCTATCAATACCTACCCTTTAGGCAGGATCCTTGGTGGACGATCCAGGTGCTGCTTGTCACCTTCCGGATGTTTTATCTTTTTTATTGTACTTTACAGTTGGGCTTGTATTTCCATCCCCATTACTTTCAGCACATCTTGTTTCAGTTTTACTTAGTGTTTCACTTCCGCTTGTACTCTATGGTGTTTTTTACTTTTATAAATGCAACATCTTCTCAGTTATCGGGATTTACGCCTTTGGTGCTAGTCGCCAGCCCCTGGCCTATGGTAGGCAGGCTTGGGTTAGTCATGGAACGGGCCCCGAAAACGGGTCTTGACAATAACATTTTGTTTATAATCCTCCATTTGGGATTATATCTAACCATGGAAACCATTTTCTACAAACCAAGAGAATATACAAAAATAAGAGGATACATCCATCTTCAAGATCATTTGTATTATTTTCATTCTACACCCCCTCAACTATTATTATTAAATTATCAAGTAATACCAAATTTATCCAATTATAATATGATATTAATCTATTTTTGATCTAAAAATATTCAAAATTTCATTTAATTACAATTAAACTTACCATTCTTATGTATGGTAAACTACCACCCCAGAAAATGATGTTGTTTATTTCCTTTTCCACCTCTCAAGGATGGTAATTATGATGTAAAATATGTTTCTATATTTTATTTATTACATTTAGTATTTATTTATTCTTGTAGAATTATTTTATAATACATAAATATATTCATTTCAATTTTATTAAATAATATAATTTCATTTGAGGGAGTGTGGACTACTGCAACATGAAAACAAGTTAATTAATTCAAACTCTACATGGAATTCATTAATGATGGTTTTAGTGATAATAAATTTTATATATGATATTAAAATTATATTTAAAACATTATATATATACATATATTTCATTCACATATGTTATTTCAATATGTTAACAAAATTAAAAAAACATCCAAGCATACATATTGCCTACCGTCTCCATGAAAAATGTATTCCATTTCATATTTCAATAATTAATATGTTATTATAAATAAATATATAATGAATATATAATATACTTATATTGTTTTTTTTACATTCATGAAATTAATAAATCATGATCTATGTAATACTATCATGAATAATAAGTCAAAACATGTATGAAGAACAAGGCATATATTACCCAAAGAGAATACATAAGCTGTGATTTTTAATAAGAGGGTGATATGAAGTCATAATCAAAACATATATGGTTTTATAAATTATTATATGGTTCTTTAAATTTTGTATAATAAACATATATTTATTATAAAGAATTTTTTTATGGGTAAAGACAGAGTCGGGAAAAAACGTATGTGAATTTATATTTTTACTATTATTTCTGGGAGATTTTTGAATTATTAGCCACAATTTTTTTTGTATGGTGTATTTACCAAAATTTAATATATTATATGATTATTCTCTTTAAATATATTTTTATTTCAATATCTTTTTTATAATATCTCTTTAGATTATATTATGTTTCAAAAGTTATCAAATCAGTAATGTAGTTTTTTCTCACAATTATTTATTTGAGACACATGGCATGAATTTTCAAAAACATTTTTTAATAATTGTTTTTAAAATGTTTTGATGATTTATTATATAAAATTTTAATGTTTTTCTAAATACATTTTTATCCAAACATTTTAATTATTTCAGTAGTAGTTATAAAATTGTTTTCAATGAAATTGTTTTCAAAATGATTTCAAACTATAATTATATGTTTTAATGAGTTTTCAATGAAATGGTATTAAAAATAATTCAATATTTATTAATATGTTTTAAAAATTTTTCCAATAAAATTTTATTCAAAAATTTTTCATTACATTATTATATTTTTTCTAATTTTTTCAATAAAATGGATTTCAATACATATTTAAGAATTAATCAAATGTTTTAAAAGTGATTTAAAAGAAATGGGGTTTAAAAAAAGTTATGATTTCATTATATGTTTTGTAATAGTTTTCCAGGAAATGGTTTTTAAAAAATTTTGAATTTTATTTAATTTTTTTCAAGGAAAATGGTTTTTATAAGGAATTATGATTTAAATTATTTTTTATAAGAATTGATATTTTCAACATGAAATGCTCTTAAAATATATCCATAAATATTTTCCACCATAGAATATATCTATTGGTGTTTCTCATCCCTTTCTATGTAAAGGATCAAATGATTCAATTAAAATTCTCTCTATAAATGATTTATTTATAGATAGAATGATGTTTATGAAACATATTTCTCTTTAATGGGTTATATTTTTATAATACCCATTTCTCATTAATGGTTTATATGTTTCCGAAACCCATTTCAATTTCATGGGAAATAAAATTATGAAATGGAGTTGTTTCCCCATATATTATTTTATGAAACGATAATGAATATTATCTCTTTTCCATAGGGTATGACAAGATTAAATATTTATTATACCAGTTTCATTCTATGGGTTATGATTTGATGGATGATTATGATTTTATGTCACATGTATGTATGATTTCATTATGATATATGTGGGAAATATATAGCCCTATAATGTAGTGGGTAATGATATATATCTCATGGGATAATGGTGGTATTGACGTTTACAGGTTTAATGTGGTATGGGAATATGGGGAATTCTAAGCAGTTATGGAAAGATAGGGAACCTCGATCCACTATGGGAGGATGGGGAAACCCGATCCACTATTGGAAGATTGTGAAACATGATCCATTATCAGGAAAGTACTAAAACATGGGATATTGGTGTGTTATTTATATTAGGTGTTGTCCCCATGAAGTTCCGTGATATGTTCAATCAATATGTCTTGACTTATAGGGGATGATATTATATTTTTTGTGTAATAAAGAAATATGTGTCTTATTGCTATTTTATTCATCAATGGATCATCATTCAAGTTACCATATGATTCAGGTCATATGAAGAAGAAATATTATATCATTATTTAAATTTATTATCTTTTATGTGCATATTATGTTATAAAATTATGATAAAATCCTAAGAACCTCACGATCAGGTGTATGCTTTCATATGTAACTATCTTACCTGTATTGAGCATCTAAGAACCCATATCTATCATTTCATTCCCTATGTTATGAAGACAAATTGTATGTGTGCTATATATAAAAGGGTTTATTTTCATAGGGAACCTTGTGATAGATAATGTATCACATTCATGTACTATCATTTACATTTCCATATTTCCATAGTCACTATACTAATATGGTATTTGGGCGTCTGTTTGTTTAAGTTATGAAGTATTCCTAAAAAGTGGTTAAATTTATCTTAATTTTATATTCATTCCTATATATTATTCGTATTCATAGGTAGATGGATCACCAAATATATTCTAGAACCATATCAACAAATATGAATGGTGAAGGAGGGAGATACAAATTCATCAATTGATTTTTGGTGTATATCTTATCCAATGAGAGGGTCTCCACCATTGATATTAGAATTATTCATGTAATAAAAGGATTTTATATTTGGATTTCATCACCATGAATCCATAGAATGTTATAATAGTTTATTCACATCAGTGTTTCATAATATTTTGAATTTTTTCAAAGATTACATGTAGTAATAAAGTAATCATCTCATTGAGTCAGGGCCATATTTATACCAAAAGGATGAAATGTAAGGATGAATGTGAATGAAACCCATTATCAAAATTTTATCAGTATATAGATTACATACAAATAATAAGCTATGAGAGAAAAATATTTATTCTCTATAATATGTTATATATTAGGGTATAACATAAATAGAATATACACAATTTAGTACATTTCTAACACTTATCACTTAATATAATATATATGGAAAATGTCATACATAGAACTATGATATAGTTAAACAACTATATAATTTGATACTATGTCCTATTTCATATATATATCAAATATAACTATAAATAATCTCTCAATGATTACTTTCCTTTTCATGTGATAGTGTCCAAACCATTAAAACACTTGTATGAATACTCAATTACCAACTGTGAACTAAAATTTGAATTTAATCTAGACATTGTAAGACTAAAAATTATGTATTCAATATAAAACAACATTTTTACCAATTTATATTGGTTAAACCAATATTATATGATTCTTGATTGTAGGATTGTTTTACTCTCTCAAACATGACCAACATATCAATGAATGTAATGGTTTATCATAGAGATCCTTTAAACGGGTATTTTATATTGACAAAATATAGCTATTTTTTTATGAAAAATAAAAAAATAATAAATGTTACTTCAATGAAAAAAATTCCTTGACATATTTCCACAACATATCCTGTAATATATTTATAGTGTACTATAATTTCCTACATATAATACGGACAAAATCTATAGTCATCTTCATATGTCCCGTAATGTCATATATAAAAATTTTTAAAATGAGACATGTGACATGGATATTTATAAAAAACTAATTCCATATTAAACAAATATAATATTAAAATGTCCAATAAGTATAACATACCTAGGTCAGCCTCCAAATTATATTATCTGATTAGTAGGAAGGGAAAAATTATTGTATCCCTATCCCAGAAAACCTATACCATATATATGAACATGATTGATCCTGAAAACACATAATTCTATCCTTAGAGACCTATTTAAACATACATATAGGGAATACTGTATTATTCCACACTTCAAAATGAATTTGGAATCCATACTCCACCTTATGACATGTGTGGTGAAAAGAAATATAATTAATAATATAATTATATATGGATGAAAAATAAAATCAACAACATATATTTTGATACATCTTTTTAAAACATGGGGAAATCCATCCTGAGGCATTGGCTTCCCTAATCAACTCCCTCACAATCATAAAACATTGTTTCATCACCTTCAAATGGATCTATAAAACTAATACATTGTCCAATATCAAACATTAAACAATATTTAAATCATATAACCATTATAACATAACATTGATGTGTTATTTTTAATAGTAACTATCCATTTCACTAACCATCCATAAGGAAAAATCACTATGAGAATCCAATGATAACATCCCGTTGTCCATTTCTATATCCTGGTGAATATTTTGGAAGACAGTCACCATTTACCACAATTATATTGATTCAGGAACCACCTACACATGCATCTTCTTGATAACTATATATCCTATGGTGTTACCCTTAACTGGGGTATTAATCAACTCAAAATGTAATTTATAAAGGTAATCACCCACCGATTATGATAAATAATTTAATGAATATACCTAAATTTTTTATTCTCCATATACTCCATAATGATTTATCAAAAAATAAAGTGGTTGTACTACGTCAACAATTGATCTAAAATAAACATTACCTAGTCCTGGACTGAGTAGTTTCTTTTTAGAGTCCCCAACAAAAATTACCCTTTTATAGATACCCAATTATCTTATATCAATGACCCTACCAATACATTTTCTAATGAATTACAGTAAATTGTATAGGATTTAAACAACTTGGATAATGTTATGATCAATTTTCAAGAGATACTCACACATAGCTACTAAAATGTGATCTAATATTTATCATTTTACTCAAAAATTAAATTTTTTAACTGTAAGATAAATAATTAAAAATTATAATTAGTTAGAATATGATGGATATTGCTCTTAATAACCTATTATATTGAAGAAACATTTGATCATAAATGACCTATTTAGTATCCCCTACGAATTATATCCCTAGAATTTCATCTGATAAATCAATAAACAAAACTCTATTATAACATGTATTAAGAAAATTCACATCCTCAATTCATAAGTGATACTTTGGGATCTTTGAATAATTATGACAATAAAAAATTATTTCATGAACTATCTTAAAATTCAAATATTTTATTCATTGTTATAATAAGATACATTAATTCAATCCCTAAAATCATCCATGAGGGATTATATGTATTGGTGCATAATTTAGTTCATGAGAACCATGAACATTGTCAATGTTTTTAAAAACTGTATATAATTGTTAATAACTTTTACAACCATAGTTCCCATAATATTACATTTTAGGCCTATCCTTAGAACTCACTCAATTATATGTATAAAATGATAATAAATTAATCATAAACAATTTTAAATATCCACTAAAAAAATAAAAAACATCACATATCCATGAAAATAGATATGGGTTCCTAATCAATATTCAGTTTAGGTTTTTTCCATGATAATCTACAAACATAACATTCCCATTATTTTGAATAATAATAAAACACTGTATAAATTTTTATTGGTAAGAATGAACCCTTTGTCCTCTAGGTTCTAATTATTTATTTTTATCTATCCAAAAAACTACAATCATACCGTATAAAAGTATTAGTAGATCTACACATGGTTCATGTTTTATGGTAAACTGAATCTGTACCACTTTGGTTGAAGCCCAAAAATTTCATATCAATTGTTTATTTAATTTTCACAAAGATCAGCGTAGTATAACACCAATAATAAAATCAATTAATCCAATGTGAAAAAAATTAATATATTATTTTGTAAATTTTTTAGTATGATTAATAGTAATATAAATTAGAGTTGAATGTGGGTTTTGTTTCACTCCCACACACAAGGATTGTGTATCTAGGTATGGGGAAGTTCACCTAGTGTGTATTTGTCAACAAAAAGATGCACCTCCCAAGTAGTATATGAAAATAGATGAAAATATAATCAATTAAATAACATGAACACACCTATTGGTCATGCATGAGTTATGATAAATTCCCACTCAAGCCTCAAATAATTATTTTTATGTCCAAGGATGTAATTATAATTTTTTTTCATATTTAAATGAATACTTTTCAATAAAATATCTAGATTAAAATGTTCAAAAACTCATTTTTGTTGTGTGTTCCACCACTAAACCCATTTTATTAGGCATTCTTTTGAATTTCAACTCATAATACCGTTCACCTAGTTTTAGTTCCCACCATAGTAATTAGTATAATATTATTTTATCATTAAATAATAAATGAAAAAAAATTCCATTGTAATAATGGATTGGGAATAATGATTGAGTGATAAAATCATCAAATGGAAACATCATGAGTCTAGGGATGTCATTAAACTACAAGATTCTCCCTTGGTGATAAAACATGACTTTAAAATGTGTAACTAAATCCCATATTCTATTTTGGTTAAAATGAATTCCCCTTCCTTAAATTTATATAGAAATTACACAAAATTTATATTGGTTTTCCACTCAATATATGATTTATCTAAGAAAACCTGATGTTTATATATATATATAATGTTTTTTTATATGAAAACCAATTAGATTGAGTTTGATATTCTTACTAGATTGAAATAAAAAAATTTCACAACCTCATATAAGTACATTCATTATATCATTCTATGTGGAGTACATTGGGTGTAATTTATGTTTTTAGTGAAGACCATAGTATGTGTACACTTCACTTTGTTAATATAATAAGTGTGTATTAATGATGATCTGGAGTGGTCATTCTCATGAATCTCAACCATTTCTATTTTTTTGTAATATTTATTATTGTATATTTCATCATGTATGTGTAATGGTGTTCAAGTATGGAATGGGTGGTAATTTTATGATGTGTAATCGTCAATGGTGACTTATCCCTAGAATATAACATTAAACAATCATAAATGGAAACATATAGATATAATATCATTGAACAGTTTGTATGAAATGATATGGGGTAATTTATAAGGATATATTCTTATAATGATACAATTCATCAAAACCCCTTAAATTGAGCGTCATATTAATTTGGGGATAATTGATATCAAATTTGACGACATATTGAAGGATTTCCTTTTACTGTTTCATGAATATTGATATATTGGTGATATCTCCCATGGTACAATGTCATTATATGATTTCATGAGTAATAATGTGAAGCATCATGAATATAATTATATTTATGCCACTCAAGTGAATCATTTATGGTTATATCCTAATGTCATTTCATGTGATATGCATGGTTAAAATTCAACCCTTCAATGGCTTGATGTTACACATCATTATTGTTGTATGTTTTATTATTTAAATAAATACAACATTGAATTGATTGTGAAACATGAAACAATGTACAAAAATACCCATTACATATTATGTCACCACTGTAAAAAAAATAAAAAATAATAATAAATTATATAGTAAATAAAACATTGTTGACTATTAAAAAACCATTCTTTTATATGATAAATAATTTCTATTATTTAATGTTAAAAATAGTATTTAAAAAAATATTTTATAATGTTTTATATTTATTTTAAAAAAGTTAATTTATAACTATAAAATAATTATTATGATAATATTTAATATTTTAACTTATAAAATAATATATTAACATTGACTTACTTATTAACTAATAGGAAATAAGATTAATAACACTTTAGGATTAATGCTCCATTTTACTTTATAAAAAGGTATTATTATTTTTAAGTTGGTTTAATGGTTAATTTTCTGAATAATAAAATCTCTTTTAAAATAAATGAAATTAATTTTTTTTAAATGTGAAAATAATAATAGGGTTAATTTCTATAAATTGAATAAAAATATATAATTCCTCGGTGAATATTGAAATTATCATTATCACATTTACTATTAATGTTATTACATCATCATAGTATAAAGATAAAATAAAATATTTTGATGCCTTTTTAAAAGGAACAAAATATATTTAATAAGTAAAATATACATATAATGTATATTATTATTTATATTAAAAACAATATATATATTTTTGAAACATAGTAATGTATTATTATAATAAAAGAAGCATTTTTTCTACTTCATTAATTAAGTAGTTACAGGGATACAATCAGTTTTGGATTAGAATTCAATTCGCATAACTATTCTATTGATATATATTATCAAAATAATATCATGTTAATCATCACCATTGATTAATTTAATTTAAATTATTTTATAAATTAACAATGTATATTTTCTAAAAACTATCATTGTTCCATGAAGTATAATTTTATTAAAATTAATTTTCACCAGCTCAAGAAATTAAATCTTATAATTTTTTTTATATTTTTAGTACACATATCAAGATGATTTATTAATTTTAGTTTTTTATTAGGAATAGAAATATTTTACTCGGGTAAATATATGATAATGTTGTAAAATTAAATTAAGATAAAAATTAAAATCTCGGAGTAAATACATAAAATATATCAAAGAATCTTCATTATATTTTTTAAGAAATGATTATTGAAAAAAGGTTACCCCTAACAACTATTTCCCTCTTTTGTATCCAACATCCATTGAAACTAAGATATCATTAACATAAATTTAATGTTATTTAAAAATGTTCCACCCGTCTTACTTATAGAAGGATTCAATCACAACACCAATTCACTACAAAAAATAATCCATTTAAGTTCATAGAAATATTTTCAAACCCCTTCCAAAATATAGTTAATATGTTCTAATGTTTAATTTCTCACTAAGAATCCATATTAAGTAAGAACAAGTATTTTTCAACATGTGTTAGTTAAATGATAATATTCATAATGTTTTCATTTATATTATATTTATTATTTTCCAAACAGATCCATATATATTCTATAAACTATAAAAAAATTACAAGTATGTGAAATTAGATGTTATTGTTATAACTGAGAAATCATTTTCATCCTTGATTGTAGTATTTTTGAAAACTAAAAACCTCGCTCACTTATATATGTATACGACCACATAAAAATATGAATGTATAAATTTTTATGACAAAAAAAACGATGGTTTAAGAGTTTGTTTAACTATTAACTAAATTATTTATGACATAATTATGAATATATAAATATAAATCGATATTTATATTATGCTCCATCATATTTTTCTACAAATGAATATATTACTCATGCATACGTCTAGACTAAAATATATATGAATGATGTTTTTTTCCATCACCAAATTAAAAGGATATTTATAAAATATATTTCATAACTAATATGATTATCTTTATTATACCAAAGGTTGATATTTCTTCATGGAAGATGAATTTTAAGGGATGTGGTTTTTTATCTTCATTTTTATTCATTGATACTTGTATAAATTCCCCAATTTATTTATTTTTTGTATTACATATACTACACTATGAATTTAAATTATCATTTCATTAATTAAATTTAAATAAATCATATATTCATATAATCTTATTTCTTATATCTTATTTTCATTCAAAATATTAATATAATTAATGATTATTATAACAATTACACATCATTGAATCATGGTTTCATGTTTTTAACCAATTATTATTTTAAATATTCTATGTAAATCTCAATTTAATTATTTTATAAAAAATATTCCTTAATGAATTGATTTACTTGTCAATTTGATAATATCTCTTTTATTTTATTTTACTTCAAGCACTGCCTATGTTTTAATGTACTTTTTTAAATCATATTTTATCTTTTATATATAATTTTTATCAAAGAAATCATTTACTATAAGTCCCCTATATTATTTTTTTATTCTATTTCATATTATATTAACTCTTTTATCTTTAAATAAAATTAATTTTTAATATCATGATTCAACCGTTATGAATTTTCTTATAAAAAATGTATAATGTTTTTGGATTAATTCTTATCCACTTTAAGTAATATTTTCTTTCCATGTCAATATTTGTATTTTATTAAAAAAATCATATTAATTTGACCTAAAAATATGTATTACATATTGAACTATTTATGTTCATATTTATATCTTTCTAAATGGAGGCATTATTACTCTTTTCAGAAATGTGGGCTCCAAAAAATATGTTTAGAAATATTCAAATTAAAAATTTCCATTCACAACCATATATTTTATCTTCCACTAAATATTGTATCTAAAAATTATTTATATCTTATACAACGAACCATTATATGTATTTTTTAAATTTTGTACATTATAATTTTTTCTTGTTAATTTTGGGATAATTATTTTTTTAATGAAAATCATGACATTTAATTTTCGGAAGAATAATATTATTTATAAAATCTATTTGATGAAATCAAATCCGTATTCAACCATATCCACGAAATATCTATCAATTTTTCAGTAATTTTTCATAAAAAAACTAAATTACCTATCTTTTTAATCATTTTGAGTTATAAAATTTTAGGTATCAATTGATTTGACTTCTGAGACCATTTTAAGTAAAACCATTTGGAAATTTTACGAATTCCATTTTTTCCCAAGTGGAACATTTTATGATATATGATTGCATTTTCATAGTACATGTGTAAATGGTTTATTAATAAAATATATGTTGGGTTATAAATTACATTGTAATGTATTGTTAATATTTATATCTCAAGAGATCAAATCGATATATGAGTGGTTTTTTGATGCCCCGTGGTACATGGCTAGAAAGAGAAATCTTGAAGGTAGATGGGGGGTACGAACATGCCCATGGGTACACAAATTGTAAGCCTATGTTTAAGATTAGGTCGGTGGTAATACCAATACCAAGGGATCATATTTGGTACGAAAAAGACCAAGGTTTAATGGGTGGGAAACCCAATTTAAATGAGGTATATTGGTAGTTACCCTAATCCTTTTGAGGTTATTCACGGATCCATTCACATTTAAACAAGTCCATAATGTTTTATTTATGAATTGTTTTTATTATAACACATTTATATCCAATGTGCCTATTTTATGATCAATATAAATTTATATTCTCATATTGCTTCCGAACTCTTATTTCATTCTATATTTTGATCACATTAGATTATATGTCCTTATATTATGGGGACACATTTTATATGACTATTTTTTGAAATATGTTTTTATCACATTCTCATGTTAAAAATATTATTATTATCTAACTGTTTGGATTTTTTCTTGATATTTCTTCCCTTACTAACCATTTGAGATAATCCATTTCATATATTTACAATCCTTAGTTTATGATGATGTGTATCGACCAGAATGTGTTTATTAGGGGATGTAGTATGGTAAGATTATGAATAAATGCTCGCATGTATCATAATATATGTTGTTTAAGTATCTAATATCAAAACAAAACTATACCTAAAGGTTATTGGGATTATTTGTGTTTACATAGAGGTGCAAGGTTAATGTGAGATATATGAAATTAGAACATGGGTCAGAACAATTATTACTAAAGATTGTTTTATAATTTGTGTTTTTCCAAACCTGATCTATGAGTGTGGGTCAAGGTCATATCAATTGATATCAAACAAGGATATTTTATTTATTGGGATCAGTATAGTTACTCATGAGATTAAGACAACATAAAATTAATAGTTAACCTTAATGAATACAATAAATTTAAGAAAAACAAAAACATTTGATAAGGAATAAAGTGTATGTTGTACCCAAAGTAACATCTCTCTCTATATACAAAAATGTGGATGCATGAATTGGAAGAGGTTAACCCTGGGGTAATGTCTTTAATAATTTTTGGGTTGAGTTTTAACTCAATCTTTTATTGGTCCTTGAATTGTGGGTCTAACTGCATACTTTGTTTGCTATTCAGATGTGATATGCTTTAGTTGATTCACATTATCTTTATGAAAAATTATGACGAATTTCAAAGGATGATCATGATGAAATATATAATTACATAGGATAATGAAGTTAATTGGAATGTGAACATGAATAATCAACGTTAAAATGAATGATTTATAGGTACAAAATATTGTATATTAATTGAACATAATGTATCGTAGTTTAAAATAACTTTTTCACAGGAGAAGAAAACATAGTGTGAATTTTTAATATTTATATAGTCACTTAAAAATAATTTATTATGTATTATATTATAAATTTCTATTTTGTATTTTGGTTGTAAATTGGATCATAAAATGAAATTTATGAAATTTATGTCTCTATGGGCTCACTAGATGTATAAGTAGATATAGAGGGATATTCAGAATAGATGGATGAGGATAAAAATATGTTCCTATTCTAACGTAAAATATGAGTTTTTCCGTCTTAAAAAATATAGAGATTTTGAAATTTTATTCTATGAATATTCGATCCAGAAAATACCATTAGTTATTTTTTTAGTGAATGATAATTATTGGTGTTCGAATATAATTCAATTATGTGGGAGAATTTAAAACCTAATGATTTGTGTGAGTCTTATTATCTAAATATATATTATTTTTTATAGCTTGTGCAAAATTCCAAATAGAACAAAAAGATACCTTATATATATATATATGAATTTTTAGGTAAATTAAATGAAGAATAAAACCACAACCAATTAAAAATAAATTAATAAATTATAAATTGTAATCATTTATAAGATACATAATTAATATAAAACAATATTTAAAAGTATTAATCTTTATAGAATAGTAATTTGGAAGTGTTGTATATTTTTTCATAAGAAATTTAATTGAACACATTGAGATGAAAATAATGATATTATGTAATATTTGAAATTATGAACTAATATATATACATATAATTAATTATTAATTCATATGAAATTTCATGAATCCATCCCCATAATGTGTACCCCTCCTGGGTTGGAAATGTGAGAAGGGAGATAATTAACCCTGAGTCCCACCTCCAGTAGGTCCCGAGTTGGAAACTAGCTCCAAGGGTACATTAAAAACACAGATGGGAGGCATTACCCTCTAAGAGAACACGTGAGAAAGAGAGAGATAAGATAGACCCCAAAAAACTCAAAATCAGAATGAAATATATGTGAAAACCCAAGGTCACATATGTAATGTCATAAAAAACTAATACAACTAGATGAGAAAAACTACATGTACCAAAAAGAAAGAAAAAATTTCTCAAATCCCAAGCCAAAATAGATCATAAAACCCCAAGCTAGTAGATAACAGATTGATCTCCAACCATCTATATGTGACATGAAAAATAGTTTATAAATACATAAGATGAGTATAACAGTATACTCAGTAGGATACTCCCCAGAGCCTCTCATGTAAAAGTAGATAATGCATACTAAAGCACAGTAAACAACAAGTGAAACTAATTCATCACCTTAATAGGTATACTAGGTTCCTAACATCACCATGGATACTCTCCCCAAGTAAAGCATACAAAAGTATATAATATAATAAATATTATCCATTGTACCCCACTACTACTTCTCCACTGGTTGGCTGCATTTCCCCAATGTCGCACGTCCTAAAAATCTCTCTCCAAGAAGGCTTGCCCGCAGACACTTGGGCGAAGCACCACAATAGGCACCTCATGAAAAAAAACCCACCACGTCCACACAGGAATGTAACCAGGTAGTTTTCAAGAGGCACGACATCTCGTATAATGTGTATCATATATTGGGTATTATACCTCAAGCCATTACAGCCCATACACCGAGTAATTATCCTCAAGCCATCATAACCCATACATGTTACACCTATAGTAGTCTATATGATACTATATCCAGAATATATGTGTGTGAATAACCACAAGCCATTACATCCCTCTACCCATATATATGGGGAAAACTACCAACTTTTCCTTCTAGAATAAGTAACTACATAGAGAATATTGGGGGGAAAAGGGGTTAGTCAACCATCCATCCTCCTACCTGAATGTTGGGGAAAACTCTCCCTGGTGTCAAAATCCTCGGGGTGTCAGTTTCCCAGACTAACAGGGTGGACTAGCATATAGAAACAAAAAAAGTAAAGAATATACAACATCTCACAACCACACTATGGGCATATGCTAGTCCTAGACTCACCTGCAGCTAATGTTTCTCATACTCCCGACTGCCACTTCAAGACTAGTTATCATATAAGAACAATACCATTTAATGTGCATTATTTCATTACATGATTCCATTTTTATCAGTTCAACTTTATGAAAACTAATTATTTAAACAATAATTATCAATTAACAATTCCACATTAAATTTCATTAGCATTACTCCCAAAGTCCACTGTCCCTTTAAAATGGTAACCACATAATTTTGTTACAGCAAGCTCCAACCCCATGGGTAAATAACATTTATTCAATTTTGTATTTATATCATTACATTATCATATTCCCAAGTGTTCTAGAAAAACATTATATGCTACTAAACATAAAGGGGCTCAACATGGTTAGTAGATAACTACCCATAGAGCCTTTTCCACCTATAGAAAGAGCGTAAAACCATCCTCCATTGAAAAACTAGACACATAATGCATGTGACATACCCCGTGAGTCTTCACACCTTTTGAAAGAAGGGTAAGAAAGGGAATATCCCCCATGTAATGGGGAAATTTAATCAGACAACCAATCAAAGAAACAAAAACCATCCAAACATTCACATCCCACTCGTTCCATCACCCCTGATGTCACCTCCGACTCCCACAAGCATAAAACATTTCATATTTTTCACTCTATGAATCAACTGTATTCACAACCATTTGGCCTTTATTCCCCCACATATAACAATAGCCATCCATGTTCACATCATAACACAAGGAGCAAGAAAACAATAATCATATCAATTGGGATATTATCCCTTAAACAATCAAGAGGGTAACTCAGAACCCTGCAAGGAATAATATTTTTTTTTGAACAACCATTTATTTAATCCATATTGAATAAACCAATTTACTATTCATAGGATCTAAATTAGAAAATACCTAACCACTAATATATTACAAATAATAATACATTCTTACTGTACAAACTTATTTAACATCAAATTACAACAAGAATAACCAAGATTCATTTACATTCCACTTTTCCTTTGTAGAAAAAAATATCGATTAATTTTGGCATTATATTCATTACCAATCTCAATGGATAATGAAAAATTTAAGCAAGAAATCATAGTTTTCACACTATCTAGGAAAACAAGAGGCAATAACATACAATCAATATCAATTTTATTTATCTGGTTTAAATATTTATTATTCCAATTTTATTGTGATCTAGTGGGATAAGAAATTATAACTCTATAGTTTCACATAATTTAAAAGAGAATCAATGAATCCCCTACCTCTAACAGTTCTTGATGTTCTTTATACAAGAATGAGCCACTCAACGGGTTACGATCTCTTTCCCTGTGACAACTGTATCTACCCGAGGATGTTGAGACACCACCACATCGGCCAACACCTATGAAAATACCATTAGGAACATGGGGGTGAAATTCAATAAAAGGGGAAATGAGAATGAAAGGGATGAACCCGAAATAATAAAGATATATTATAACTTATATCGAAAACTAGTCGATATTGCTTGGTTGCATAAAAAAAATGCGTAACAAATCCTAGGAGGAATGTTTGACTGCACAACACCTATGGGAAGGAATGGGATTTTGGAGCATCTCAAACCCGAGGACAAGGAGGAAGAACTATGGAAGAATATATATCATCCCTTTGGATGATTTAATGGGCCAATGTTTTAAGTTATGCTAGGTTTTCCATTAATAGAAAATCGCATTAAACAATGCGGTTTGACCATGTTAAAACATTCACATCCTTAGTAGAATTTAATAAAAGAGTTACAACCTTTGAATAAATATTAGAGTCTTCTAAACAAGGCATTAAATTGATTTTACATCAAAGGAAAGGTTAAATGGGAGAACTGTAGGAAGCTGGAAACACTATTCACGAACTCCAAATTTAGAAAAGGAAAAATAATGTTCACAAACCTTACCATTGCAACATCACTGTTGAATCCTAACTGTTCTGGAAACACAATTCATTAACATCACCGTTGTAACCACACCGTTGAAACCTCACCATTCTGGAATCACTGTGCATGAACTCAAAATTTGGAAAAGGAAAAAGGACATTGTTGTACTGTTCAGATAAGGTTACTAGTGGAACTTTTCATAGAAGGTCACCAATACCACTGTTCACATAAGGCCACCGATGTCCCTGTTCACATAAGGTTAATGATGACACTATTCACAGAAGGTCACCAATGACACTGTTCACATAAGGTCACCGATGTCACTGTTCAAATAAGGTCACCATTGCACGATTCACATAATGTTACTGATGAAACTATTCACATAAGATCAATGATGACACTGTTCGTAGAAGGTTAACAATGCACTATTAAAAACTATCTACAGTTCGAACTGTTCACAGATGGATCTATTCATAGGAATAGAAATTTGGCAGTTTTGGGGATAAGTCACCTTGACCTCCCGAAACACCTCGTACTCTTAATTTTCTCAATGGAATGCACGAGAGAGGTCAAAAGCATTAAATTAGATACCTCTCAAAACATTTTTGTCCTCAAGAATTCAAAACCCACCTAAAGGGAAAACAAAATGGGGTCCGAACAACCACCCATCGCGATACATCTCAAAAGAGAGCAAGCCAAAAGAAGTAAGAAAATAAATATATATTATAAAAGATAAAGGAATATAATCAAAAGGATACATCGATACATGAAAAGAGATAATCATCAAACAAATCTGGGTACAGAGCATGTATTTGTTACTCACATTCCCATGTACTCTCATCCATTCCATTGTGTCACCACAAGACATGAACCAAGGGGATACAACGCTTTAGAAATAACTTTTCTTTGTGGTCTTGGATATCCCTAGGTCACACCTAAAAGGTTGCATCATCATCAATATTTATCTCTCCCCAATCAATGATGTGAGAGTTATCATGAAGAAAACAATGGATTTCTGATACATGGAAGTCATCATGTATGAGACTCACCTGCTTGGGAAGTGCTACTCGATACGCCGTAGCTCCAACATGAGCTAACACCTCGAAAGGCCCAACAAACCAGGGAGAAATCTTACTCCCACGACCCAACCATCACAACCCATGATGGGTAGTAACTTTCTGAAACATGTGATCCCAAACATCAAACTCTAAAAATCCCTTCCATTAATCAGCATTTCATTTCTGACGATCTTGCGCTATCTTCATCCTCTCACGAGTCACATGAACCTTTTTTGTTTTATTCTGAACTAGTTCTGGTCTAATAATTGCTGACTCTCTGACCACAATCCTACACAATGAATAAAGGGATGGTCGGAAATACAAGGCTTTAAATGGATCCATACCGATGGTGGAGTGAAAACTATTATTTTATGTGAACTCCACCAAGGGTAAGTTCATCATCAACGAACATCCAAAATCAAGAACACAAGAACGTAACATGTCTTCAAGAGTCTAGATGGTTCTCTCTATCTGACCATCCATTTGAGAATGAACACCAGTGCTAAGGCATAGTTGAGAAATGAAAGTATACTAGAGACCTCTCCACATCCTATATGTAAAGAGAGGATCTCGATAAAAAAATTATCGTCTTTGGGACTCCATGAAGTCTCACCACCTTCTTAAGATACAACCTCATTAAAACATAAAATAAACTTGAATACTTCATTGCTATGAAGTTGGATGACTTTTGTAAAACAATCCACTACCACCCAAATAGTATCATGTCCTCCCTGAGCTCAAGGTAAACTAGTAACAAAGTCCATCGTGATGTCTTCCCACTTTCACTGCGGAACATCTAATATATAGAGCATACCCCCACAAACACGGTGTTCAACCTTCACCTTCTGGCAGACCAAACATTAAGAAAGAAACTTCGCAACTGCACTCTCCAGCCTAGGACACCAAAACTGGATCCTCAGGGCTCGATACATCATTGTAACGATATGATACACCGCCAAAAAATATATATGGAACTCTATGAGAAACTTCTTGTTCATCTTCAAAGGAACAGAAATCCTTCTTTGATACAACACTCAAGGTTGTTCATCCTCATGCAAACCATCAAGGGTCTCACCACAAACAACTTGGTCTCTCCAGGACTCCACTTCAAGATCTCCCAATTGAGACTCTTCCACCTTCCTCAACAGATATGACTGCATCATCATCTAAAAATGATATCATCTGCCCCCAACATCTCCCTTATCAAGATGTAATGCTTAAAATTCTTCAATTACTCTCCAGGAGTCACCCGATTCATGCAGTTAATCACTACGTGACTTCCGACATAGTTTGTTAGCTACAACATTCCCCTTACCAGGTGTATACAATATTTCGAAGTCATTTTCCTATAAGAACGCCATCCACCGATGCTGTCGAAATTTCAATTCATGCTTTGAGAATACATGCCTCAAGCTCATATGATCAGTGAAAACCACAAAACACTCACCAATGAATTAATGTCTCCACAACATCAGAGAAAACCCCGTGGCTACGAACTCAAGATCATGGGTGTCATAGTTACGTTCATTTCGACGCAACTGCTGAGACCCATAAGAAAAAACTAATCTATGTTGCATCAGGACACAACCAAATACCAGATTCAAAGCATCATAGAAAACATCAATATGAACTCCCTCAGCTGGAAGATAATGAACTGGAGCACTTACTAACTTCTTATTTCGATACTCGAAAGCTACCTGACACTGATTTTTCCATATGAATGCCTGATCCATATTGGTCAAATCTGTTAGAGGAGTCACAACTCGAGTGAAATTTTCTACAAAACTCTTGTAGTAGCCTATGATACCAAGGAAACTTCACCCCTCTCCATCTATATTGTGGGATTCACAAGACAGAAAAAATTATATAATTGATAGATCCACAGCTACACCCTACTGGGAGACCACATTCCCTATGAAACAGACTTCTCATGCCCAAAAATTACACTTTGAATACTTCCCAAACAGATGATGTTGATGATGAACTTCCAAAACGGTGTGTAGATTCTCGACATGCTCTTATTTAGATGTGGAGTACACATGGATTCCATTGATGAAAACTAAAACGAACATGTCTAGGAACTAATGGAATAGAGTTTCCATCAATCCCATGAACATAGCTAGAGAATTTTTCATGCTGAACAACATTGTAACAAACTCATAATGCCCATGACGACAATGGAATGCAGTATTCGGGATATCCTCTGACTTTACATACACCTGATGATATCATGACCACAAGTCGATATTTGAGAACCTACTTTCACCCTTCAGTTTATAGAATAAATCATCAATCCATGGATGAGGATTTCATTTCATTATTTTCACTTTTTTCAAGCAATGATAATCAACACACAACTGAAAACTACTGTAATCATTCTTCAATAAAAAAATGGGTTCACCCCACGGTGACACAGTCATCTGAAAAAATCCACACTATAACAAACCATCAAGATGTATACGTAGCTCTTGTAACTCATAAGGGGACATCCAATATGGAGATATAGAGATAATAGATGATATTGGTTGTAGCTCGATCACAAACATGATCTTTTATCGAGGGGGTAATGCTACAACCTCTTCTAGAAAGACATTAGGGTACTCTTCTACGACCATAGGAAAATCCAGATACTGAACCTCTGATGAACTCAACATCATATCATCCATCATGTATGATAAGGACGGAATATGCATATGACCCATCCTAGGATCTCTCTCACCCACAAACACCACCAGCTCTCCATCCACATCGAAGAAAATGAACTTCTTCCTAAAGCTATCCACGATAGCCTACACCGAATACAATCAATCCATGATGAGGGTGATAACATATGGTTGTTTTTGTAAACAATGGAAATCTACACTGGAGTGGTACTTCCCCAACACTAGCTCATAGACTCTACATAATTAAAACAGGTTAGCTTGGCCTCTAACTGGCGTAGTCAATGCCAAGGGAACCAGAGGCCTCTCTACCTCATGTCCCAAAGCATGGACAACAGTAGATGTTATGAAGTTGAGTGTCGCTCTTGAACCAAACAAGGCATACACCAAGTTTTAAAACAAGAAAAGGTTACATCAATCAATGTATGGCTCGCCTGGTGATGGAAACGCTAAAGCCTGAAGCTAACCATGACCTCTCTGGCCCTGATTACCACCACCACCATGGTCGCGCCCTACTCTCTGGGGATGGGGAGCGTCACTCGGTTGTATTTTTCCTGATCCATCTACCCTTTTCTGATCTAAATCTCATGCAACTTGCTACTGTTTCCTCTGCTAGAACTGCCTCAATGGAGGAACCTAGAGTGGAAAATCTGATGCATGATTTCTGCTCTAAAATTTCGGACACTCTCACTGCTAATGACCTCTACCACCACAAGAAATACCAGCACCTGATCACTTGGAATAGGCCCAATATACCCCGGCTCTGGAGAAAAAAGATCCTATGGGGTGGGACCTACCTACGCCTGAAGGAAAACTTTCATTCCCTGAAAAACCTGATCCATGGACCACAGCACTGCTTTGTGACAAATCATGATGGCTCCCTTCTCGTGATGATCAGGTTCTGGCCAATGTCCTCTCTATGACCTCTTCCTTTGCAAGCACCTCAAGATATATATTCATCATAAATGGGGTGACCATGTGCAAGATCTATAGATGTAGAGCCTCCTCGAAATGCCTCGCTCTGGCCTCTTCATCAAGAAATAGGTCCGAAACATATCATAAAAGGTTCGTCAAATGAATTCCAAACTCTCTCAGACTGGAGCTCCCCTGTTAAATAGTATGGAGCTCTTAGTGACTGGATGCCTTCGCAGTTGATGAAAGAAACCAAACTCTATACATATCTCGGAACTCCTCCCATGAGATCAATGACTCCTCACGATACTTAAGGAACAAGAACAACCACTTCCTTGTTTCTCTTAGCAACATCGTCACAACCATGGACACCGAGTGCTCCTTCCAAGATTGGATGAATTTAATCATATCTCAACCTCCTCCAACTCGTATTCTGTGGTTGCATATGAAATGGAGTGCTCATACTTATTCAGACTCTTGCACTAAAACTCTTAGAGTTTCCTCCCCCAAGAATTGTCATCGTCAACCTCTACCCTGTGATGATCTGCTCTCTCAGCCTATTGGACATATTCTAGGTGATCCTGATGAGGAAGTCGACCTGAATCAATACCTATAAAACAACAAACAGTTAGAGCTCATAATACTAGAATATAAAAGACTCGGTGTTAATTAATTAGTTGTTTTTATTTATTCATTTATGTTAACCTATCCAAAGGTCTTCCAATTCAAACACAGGAACCCAGAAGAATGATGCATGATCCTTTACAATGTCTCTACCCTGCAACTAGTATCACCACGTTTATTAGCAATTGTAAACATAAAGGTCTATACATCCGATAATAGGATGCCCTTAACACCAATGAATCATTGAGTCTCCAGTGTTTAATTCTCTTTCTAAACATTACTAAAATTGTTTCCTTACCAACCCATGAAACCTCACCAGTTCCTAACTAGAAACTCCATCCAATCTGTCAACCTCGCATTTATAACACTCTATCACGAACCCTTCCCCACAATGTGTACCCCTCCTAGAATGACAATGTGAGAAGGGAGATAATGACCCTCGAGTCCGACCTCTAATAGGCCCCAGGTAGGTGACAAGCACTGAGGGTATTGTAAACGCATAAATGGGAGGCACTACCCTCAAAGGGAACACATGGAAAAGAGAGAGATATGATATACACCAAACAACTGAAACTCAGACTGAAATATAAGTGAAAACACAGGTGCACATAGGTAATGTCATGCAAAACTACTACAACTGGAAGGCAAATACTACAAGTTCCCAAAAGAAAGTAAAAATAGTAGAAACCACATGCCCAGACAGCTCTTTCCACCCCAAGATAGTAGAAACCATATTTGTCTCCAACCTTCTCCATGTGGACTGAGAAAAAGTTAATATATACATGAATTGAGTATAATAGAATACTCATTAGGATCCTCCCCAGAGCCTCTCATGAAAATGTAATGAAATCAATGTAAAGTATAGTGAAAAAACATTGAAACTAACTCGTCACCTAAATAGGTATACTAAGATCCCAACCTCACCATGCATACTCTCACCATGTAATGCATACAAGAGTATATAATATAATAAGGATTGTCAAGGATACCCAGCTACTACTTCCCCACTTGTTTGGTGCATTTCCCCAACGTCTCACATCCAAAGCATCTCTCTCCAAAAAGTCATGTCTGGAGACTCCTGGGAGAAGCACCACAATATGCACCTCGTTCAACAAAACCACCTTGTCTGCGCATTAAAGTAACCAGGTAGTTTCTGGGAGCCACCACATCCCGTATAACATGTATTGTACATCGAGTATTATAACTCAATCCATTAGAGCCCAAAAATAGAGTAAGGATCCTCAAGACACCACATCCTATTAATGTAACACCTATAGTAGTCCATAAAATAATATATCTAGAATATATGTGTGTGAATAACCATAAGACATTACAACCCTCTACACACATATATAGGGAAAACTTAACACTGTGGTTACCAGGACAAGTAACTTCAAAAAAAAAGAGATTGGGGCCAATGTGGGTAGTTATTCATCGAATCTCCCACTATAATTTTGGGAAAATCACCCTCCCTATCAGGCCTCAGAATCGCCGAGGCATCAGTTTCCCTAACCAACATGGTGGAGGAGCGTATAGAAACAAAAAAATTAAATAATATACTATATCTCACAACCAAAATATGGGCATAACCAATTCTTAGACTCAACTGCATCTAACCTCTCTCAGACTCCAATCTTACACTTCTAAGAGTAGGTATCCTATAAGCCCAAAACCATTTTAAGAGCATTATTGCCTTAATTCATTCCCTTTTTATCACTTACAAATTACATTAATTAATTCATTAAAAATTAATTAACCATAAACAATTCCACATTATATTTTATTAACATCAAACTCAATGTCTATTGTCCCTTTAAAATTATAACCTCAAAATTTTTTTGCAGCAAGCTCCAACCCCAGGGGTTAACATCATTTATTCAATTATTTATTTACAACATTACATTGCCATATTTCTAGGCATTCTAGAAAAATATTCTATGATAATAAACACAAGGGGGCTCAAAACAGTGATTAGATAACTACCCATCATGTCTTTCCTACCTATAGCAAGAGCGTAGACCCATCCTCCCTTAGAAGCTAGACATAGAAATCACGTGGCATACCCCATGTGTCTTCACCCATTTTGGAAGAAGGGTAAGAAAGACAACCTACCTCAAGAAGGGTGTAGTGAAAAATAGACAACCAGTCAATGAAACCACAAGCATCCAAACATTCACATCTAACATGTCCCATAATCCCCGGTGTCCTCTCCGACACCCACATGCATAAACCGATGCATCTTTCCACTGTAGGCATCAACTGCTACCACAACCAATAGGCCTCCATACCCCCACATATCACAACACGAATCTATGAAAACATCATAAGATAGGATGTAGGAAAACAAACATCATATCAATTGGGCTCTTAGCCCTTAAACAATCAAGGAGGGTAACTCAGAACCCTATATGGAATTATATTTTTTTTCGAACAACATGTTCTTTAATCCATCTTGGATTAATCAATTTTTTATTCATAGGTTCCATATTCGGAAAAACCCAACCAGTAAGCTATCAAAAATAATAATACATGCTTACTACACCAATTTTATTAACATAAAATTACAACAAGAAGAACTAGATTCATTCACATGTGTCTTTATCTTTAGCTAAACAATTATCTATTAATTACAGCTTTACCTTCTTTGGCAATCACAACAGAGACTGAAAAAGTTGGGCAAGAAATCATAGATTTCACACTGTCTTGAAAAATAAGAGGCAATAACATACAATCGATATCCATATATTTATCCTGTTCAAATACTTGTTGTGCCAATTCCATTGTGATCTAGAGGGATAAAACAAGAAAACTCTACAGTTTCACATAAATGAAATGAGAGGAAATGGAAACCCTAAATAAAATATTTCGTGACCATCATTATATGGGAATGAGTCCCATAACGGGTTACAATCTCTTCTTCTATGACAATTGTGTCCACCCTAAGGATGCAAAGACACCACCACTTCGGCCAACACCCAAGAAAATCCCATTATGATCATGGGGTAAAATTCAATAAAAAGGATATAGGTAAAGAAGGAGATGAACCTAAAATAAGGAAGATAGATCATACAATGTATAAAAGATTGATCGATATTGCTTGGTTACATCAAAACAAAGTAGAGAAAATCCCATGATGAAAGTTTGACTGCCCAACACCTACAGGAAGAATAGGATGTCCAAGTGTCTCACACCCAAGAACAAGGAGGATGAACTATGGAGGATGATATCTCATACCTCAAAAGATTTAACGGAGGAGTGGTTTAAGATACGCTAGGTATTCCATTAATAGAAGACCACATTAAACCACATGGTTTGTAAATTTAAAAACATAACTAGCCTTAGGATAAATTAATATAGGAGTTACAACCTTTGATTCCACCTTAGAGACCTTAAAATAAGGCTTTAAATGATTTTTATGTCAAAGGAAATGATAAATGGTTGAAACTGTATGAATCTGGTATCACTATTCAAGAACTCAATATTGGGAAATGGATAATCACTATTCCCGATCCTCACCGTTCGGGGAACACTGTTCATGAACCTCACAATTAGAAAATCACTATTGGAACCTCACAGTTCTAGAAACACTGTTCATTAACCTCACCGTTGGAACTATATTGTTCTTGAAACACTGTTCATGTAATCAAAATTTGGTAAAGGAAAAAGGTCACCGTTGCAACCTCACCGTTGCGCTGTTCCCATAAGGTTACCTATGGAACCATTCTAGAAGGCCACTGATGACAATGTTCACATAAGGTCACTGATGTTACTAGTCACATAATTTCATTGTTGCATTATTCACATAAGGTTACTGATGACACTATTAATAGAAGGTCACCTTTTTCACTGTTCACATAAGGTCTCCAATGTCACTGTTCTTAGAAGGTTATCAATGACACTGTTCACAGATGGTCACCGATGAAACTGTTCACATATGGTCTCTAATGTCACTGTTCACATAAGCTCACCATTTCACTAATCACATAAGTTCATTGATGACACTGTTCATATATGGTCACCGTTGACACTGTTCATAGAAGGATACCCATGCACTGTTCACAGCGGTCTACCGTTGGAACTGTTTACCGCTAGAACTATTCACATAAATGGAAATTTGGTAAAGTTTTGGGGATAAGTCACCTTGACCTCCTGAATTACCTCATACACCTGATTTTAAAAATGGAATAGACCACAAGGTTCCAGACTATTATATAAAATATATTTTATAACACATAAATTTTAAAATGAATTTTTTCAATAAAAGAATGATTATTCATATTTTTATGTTCATATATTATCTTAATATATGTATTTGAAAATTGTAATTGGACAAAATTAACATAATTTCTTAATAAAAATATCATCATTTCCTTAGGTTTAGTTTCATGTATTGAAGGACAAATTTTTTGGTGAGTACTAAAAAATACCATTTTTACACATATTGTAACATTTATTCCATCATCCCAACATAAACATGAATTAAATTTTCCTAAAATATATTATAATGAATAAATATATATTTAATATGTAAAATTTATCACTAAAATATTATTTTATATATAGAAATGTATTTTAGAAATTTTATAACTTCGTTGTTGTTTTATTATAATAAGAGAAAAAATTGTTTGTAATTTTAATTAATCTGGTAATTATAATGATAAATTTAGCTTTTGATTTTTTATGCCACATAACTATCATTTATTATTTATAAATGAATATATATAATTGGAATCATCACTATAAATTATTTTTATGTAAATATAATGTAACGATGAAAAGGAAATTTTTCCTAAAACCCATTTTTGATTCATTAAGAAAATTAAATTTCCAAATAATTTTTACCACAACAAGAAATTGAATCTGGTAAAATGTTATCAATGTTTTTAATAAGTATATGAAAATTATCTAATATATTAAATGTTATATTTCTGAATAAAATTATGTACCTGGCGTAAAAAAATGTGTTAACATAGAAAAATTTATTTTGGATAAAAATTCAAATTAAGTTGAAAATGACTAAAATATCTCAAACAGTATCTTCTATTTGGGTGTATGAGAGGTGTATCATCAAAGGTTTTTCCCAATATCCCTTGTTTTTCAGTTTGGTCGAGACATTCCTTTGAATGAAAAATTTTATTAACATGATGTTATTGGTATTTTCATACGTGGAAAACCTATAATTTATATATGGAGGTCTTCCCCAAACCAATTCACCATAACAAAATAAAATTATCAAGAAAAAATTCTAACAAAACTCTTAAAAAATACTATTACCAAGTTATAATTGGTTTTTTCTTAATTAAAGACTATTTTTTTGAATGCTTGATGATTTTTTACCAAGAGTAATTTAAATACTCATAATCACCGATTTTTAATTGAAATTCGATTAATTTTTATTATACTTCCAAAAAATATATTATATACATGATAAAATAGCTATATGAGTTTGAAAAGATTAATTAAATGGAATTTTGACAATATAATAATCATTTTATACATTCCTCTCAACCATCTGAAAAATCAAAAAAAAATTCTTTCGGTATAAACAGACTACCACCCCCAATTTGACTTGTTTTATTTCCAAGCTCCACCATACATGGAAGGTTATAATAATTAATTTAAGGAATAAATATGATAAATAAGATATATGAAATAATATGAAATGTAAAATAGTTATTTTATATCCTTTTCTTCCCTCCATTTAAAATGTTAATATTTTTCATGTGTATCTATGGACTACCGCCTCTATTAATGTAACGCCCGACCCTAGTTACCCATAGACACTGATTTTTTTAATAAATTCGCATAATTATAAGGAATCATGTCCCAAAGTACCAATCTGTTTAGAATTCATTGAAAATCGATTACATATATGAATGTTACATTACAATTTCATAAATAAATCACAAAACAAATATTCCTTAGTGAATTCCTTTTCTACACAAGCTTAACCATACATATCAATTATAATACACTTTTCGCATCTTGAAGAAAATAAAACACAATAAAGGGGTGAGTTCAAATGATCAATAAGGATAATAATATAACGAAAACTATCATAAATAAGAAAAAACATTTAAGGTGATATATAAGACTAAAACACAAGCCTTTTAAAAATAAACATCAACATAATATGGAAAAGATAATTAAAATAATTCCCTTAACATATTCACAAGGATTTTATACTAGTCAAATAATCTAATGTAATATCAATATCTTATTTCATAATGATAGAATGTATAATTCCAAAAATCATAAGCACATAGTCAAGGTCTCGTTCTAAGACTACAAATAAAAATATTGTCAAGGATTTGTGACAAGACACTAATTTTTCTCATAAGACCAATCGATGCATCAAAAAGCTATAGAGAGCTCCACCTGCCTCATACTATGTTGAATGTACTCATCATATGAAAATATTGAAACATATCATAAATATTCATATTAAAAATATAATTTGAAAAGTCATTACAAAAACCATAAACATTGAATGGTATAAGAATAGAATATCCACAGTAAAACATATCATAACTCATTCAATATTTTATGTAATATTTTATATTAATAAATCAACCACAATTAAGACTAATATTTTGTAAAGGTTGTTGACATAGTTGAAAATGGTCAGTAAAACACTTTGAGAGAAATACCCATTTTTTAAATAAGTTAAAAGTCACACATTTATAAATGATGTCATTTAAAATTTATTTTTGAATCAAATTGACCTATAACAGTTTGAAACTTTTGAAAATAATTATCATTTTAAATCAATCGTGTCCATATAAATAAATCCTTAACGTCATTTAAAAAACATGGACATTAATTAAATATATTTAGAAAAACAAATCATTAAAACATTTAAAATGATGATCTTGCTAAAGATTCCCTTCCTCAAAACATTAAAATATATTTTTTGAAAATATGGACAACAATGATAAAAATGTAATAGTAAATACATACACATAAGAAATCTAGGAAAATAATGAGATTGAAAAATTAACCTGTACCCTATACTTTTATTTGGTTAAGGGCATGTTTAAACACTTATATAATGACCATACTATGTAATAAAAATATAACAAATACATATTTATATTTATTATATCATAATTGATTCATTAATGGCTTTATACTTCCAATTTAATAATAATTTCTATGTTAAAATAAAATTTCATGTAATAATCCATTTCTTTGTCATATGTGATTTAACTTGTTATTCCTGATCGTATAAATCGTACATTGGTTTAATTTATTCTTGAATATAAAACATTATTTATGTATTATTTATATTGAAAATATAAATATTTATAATAGGTAGATATATGAAATGGAAAACTATGTTTATGGAGATGGTAGGTCGTACATACGCATAAACGCCATTTCTGTTTTCATATCGAATTGAACAGATGCAAGTGAACGAGATATATTTAAAAAAAAATATATAAATATATATTTCCAGTATAATTATAATTTTATATATTAAATAGTTATTAATAATATATATTTTAATAATCATCGTTGAATGGTTAACGTGGAAATGAATCTCACCGTGTTGTGGAGATGGTTAGCCGTACGTACACACGAGCAATTATATCATTATATTAATGATGAAATTATATTTAATTGGATGGTGTATTATAAATAATGAATAATTAAAATTTTGTATTTATTATTTACATAAATTATACACATTATTATACACATCTAAATAATGAAGTGTTGAATAACAAACTACACCACGACGTCGAGACTGTAAGTCGCACGTATGCATTTATGGTTACATTGTAATATATAGGATGGATTGAATAATTAATATGGTTGTACCATATTTATAAAAACATTAAATTATATTGAATGTACTAGAGTGTTTATTTTGGTATGTATAGAACAAAGAAAGAAGAAATGGATGAAGATAAGAACATTGAAAGAGGAAATGAAATTATTAACTCTCCTTCAGGTTCTTCCTTTTGATTAGATAAAAATGGACCTTTAGGATGGATTTATGATCAAATTAAGGAATATAGGGTGAATTGATGGTAGTTGGAAATCTATTTTAGTAGGTTTTGGCCGATACAAATGGATTTTTAGGTGTGATTTTTGAGAGAAGGGGAACTACCATTTTATAAGAGAGGTGATGGTCACTTTCTTGGAAAAGCTTGAAATATTTTGTTATTATAAAATAATTTTCGGTTATAATAGTCCCAAAGTATTTATTTCGAGGATAAGTTATGGATGGGTCTAAATCCTCTCAACCCATATGTTTTAGCTAAGTTTATGTCACCATATTAACCGTATCTTTTATATTTAACTCTTGGTTAAATTGTTTAACATTTACCTTGTATCCTTGTATTTTTATATTATATTTGTAATAAAATTACTATAAAAAATCAAGAAAACCTAAAGTGGTTAATTAATGACACATATAAGATCATATAAGTCCTTAGACTGAATATTACATTTTTAGGAATATTATATCATTTAATAATATAGTATTTGTTTTAAAAACACATTTATGTCAATTTTAACACTATTTAGTATTTTTTATTTTGTGAATGTCATAACAACTTGATTACATAGAAAAAATACATTTAATTAACTGTATATTGTCATATTCTCCTATAAAATATCTGGATGGAGTCAAAAGTTTCAATTTACCAGTATTTTATTATTTATAACAACAATTATATAAATCATTAATTAATAAGGTAATTACTACATCAACTTTCTGTCACAAATAAATTTTATTATTTAATGTCTAAAAATTATAAATAACATACCATGATGTAGGAAATCATTTTATATTTATAATAAATATTTATAGTCAAATTTATCTTATGTGTATTCTTATATTAAAAAATGTTTACTTATTAAACATTGAATTTAAGACATTTAACTCTTCATTAAATAAAATATAATAAATTTCATAATCATACCTAAATGGATCAGAAGAATTAAATTTTTTTCCTAATGTTTATTTTGGTGGAAAAAACATACCCAATAGAATCAATACCTGTGATATGGTAATTATAGTATCATTTTTTTTCAATTAATGACTCTATTTACTTTTAACTGCTGTAAATAAAATCTAAAATTTACTTATCACCAAAAATTATTTTAATCATATTGAATGACATATTACATTATAATTTCAACTGTGTTTCTTTTATTTTTGAAATTTAATTCAAAAAAGCAGTAAAATTACATTTTTTTCAGATTTTCAAATGTTCTTACACTATAAAAAAATGACTTATACCAACAGAAATTTATTGACAGATACTTTATCTGTTGGTAAAAATGAGAAATTCCAATAGATATTAAGATTTATTGGTATTAATTTTAAGCACCAACACTTGTATTTACCAACAGATATATCTGTTGATAATGATTTTTTATCACAAAAAAATATTTTACCAACAGTTATATCTATTGCTTTATCATCTCAATACTAACATTTTTTACCAACAAATAAATTTATTACTATTAATTTCTATTACCAAAATTTTTTTTACCATTATAAAAATCAGTTTTAATAAATTATTTAATAACATAAAATATTTTATAAAAAAAGAACATATATACACACACATATATATATATATATATGTATATAATTTTCAATAAATATTATAAATATAATTATTTTAATAAACCAATATATTCATATGTTTTAATTCCAAAATTATATGTTTGTCATATTTATTATATATCTCTCTCATGTAAAATCAATGATAAATGATTATATATAATTTCATTATATGTATATGATATAATTTTTATTCAATAAATATATAAATTTAAAACATTTTTCATTATACATTCGTTCATCTCCAAATTGTGTCCCTCTTTCACCACACCGACCCACTTACAAAGCCACCTTTTTCGGACTCTCCCACACACCTCACCGTACCAAATCGACGATCACCCTTCTAACCTTCCATCCATTTCCATACAACTCATATGTAGGTTTTCCTTCTCGACTTACCATCATTGTTGTGCAGGAGTAAGGTTGGTGTTGTGCTTCTCTTATATTAATATCACAATGGCACACCTAAAATTCCATAACCCTAATAGTCTTATCCTTTTCATCTTGTATTTATTAGGTTACATAAATTTTTCCATTCATTTTAGGTTCTATTTTTTATCCCACAGTACATGAAACATGAGTTTCATGCCATAATTCCATTCGCTGATTTAATTTCCTCTCAATCATTGGTTGATTTCTCTAATATCACTTCGTTCCCTCTTTTGTTTTCAGGTTTGTTCTATTTTTATATTATCTAACAGTATTCCATTTTTATTTATAGAACACCATTAAATTAATATTCTAATTTTCTACTATATAATCATCAGTTCACTTCTAATAGCTGCATATTTCCTGCATATAACGTGAATTTATTGTAATTTCTTTTCTATTACCAATACATTATAATTCTAAGACAACCATACAATTACTTATGTACCGTATTTCATTATTTATTATATTTATTTACTCAGACTAATTTATTTCTTCCAATAGATTATACATTAAAAATTTTAAATATTTTGATTGCATTATACTACTTTTCGTACTATAGGTATCCCCTTTTTCATCACTGCTGGCTTTTCTCATCTTTATAAGTATCAGATTCCCTTACTGCGATGATACGATCCTTATTCCATCTTTTCCAATTAAATTCTATAACACAGTTATCTATTTCTAACAAGTGTGTACCCCTAATAACATGTGTTTACCCTTTTATCCTTTATTACATTAAACCATATTGTAATTTTGAAATCAATTGGATGTATGATTTTAGTATTGAATACTTTAAAATAATTTTCCAAGATAAAAGATTATGAAATGGATTTCCAGATTTAAATGACCACCATGGGCAAGAAAAAAGCATTCAATTTTGAGAAACATGGACACAATAATGATTTCAATATGCATACATGTGCGTGTGATTCTCATCTCAAATAAATTTTTAAATTTGAGAGGTTTTATATCATTGATGAATAACAATATTTATTTAATATAGTATGTACATGTTAATCTATTCACTTGTCGATTCTTCATAAGCTCAAATATGTAATGAAATGTGAACTTTCTACATGGAACTCAAGATGAAATGCTATGAAAGGACATTGTTTTCTCTATTGATGGGGAGCAAGTTTGTGTAAAAACTATTTATGTGGAATCTGGCTTGTATCTTATTTACTTGATCCTAGTTCATTGCACTCAGGCCTAGTTGTATGTCTCTAATTTTTCTTCCATCGATCATCTTCCCGAAACTCCTCACATGCTTCATAACGTGGGATACTTATATTAGTTATCACTTGTAATGAGCATGATAAAATATAAGTGGTCTTGGATCTATTTATGAAAAAATAACATAAATTCTAGGAGAAACCAACCTAATTACCTTGCAAAAAATTAGGTGCAATGTGTGCAGTATGTGAGAGTGTATTCAATAAGGTAGAGTGTGTGAACTAGAAAACTCTTATTGTGTTTTAGTAAGGGAAACCAGTTTCATCCATGGAGAGTTCAGAAGAACAATGGAAATCTTCATGCATGTTCTTCATGAAACATTATGTGCACTAGAACACTTATTCTGTAACATGAGAAATGCACTCTAGTGAGAGTTTTCACTAGAACAGCCATGCTATTATTAAATAAAGGAAATTAGTTTCAACCATGGAGAGTGTGTGCAGTAGGGGAGAGTGTGTGCACTAGAACACTCATGATGTGTTTCAGTAAGATAAATTAGTTTCATCCATGAAGAGTGTTCTAGCGCCGTTGCACCTTGTTGTGTTTTTGATGTTTCATCCATGACACTATTGTGTTTCATCCATGACACTATTGTGTCTTAATGATTGTCTGTAGAAAGAGTGTGTTTTCTTCATGAACAACACTTATGGTTTGTTCTTGTCCACACACTCTTTCTTTCCGCACACACTCCATGGGAACTGAAACACTCTCTCGTTACAACACTGCACACACTTTCCCTTAATTAAGTGCATTTACCTTACTGAAACTGATTTCCCTTACTGCACACACTCTCCGAACACACTCTCTAGGAGTGTTCTAGTTTCATTTGTTTTTTAAAGTTAAACCACAATATTTATTGTCTCTACCACTATTTACTTTTGAATTTTCAACTCTTTTTTTTTGTTTCAGTTGAAAGCTTATTAATTTTTCTTCTCAATTAACAGATCTTAAATATTATAAAGTTATTTTAGGAAAATCCTATTGATTTTATTTTTGAAATATAAGGACGTCCTTGTTATCCAGGTATGTTCACCACTATTTTATTACAACCGTATTGAACTATTTTAGGACTGTCTGGTTTCCTGGTATGTTAACTTCTTAATCTTATGCATATTTTTGACTAATGATGTTGGTTCCCTTTCTCTATGTTGAGGAAGATGCTGCAACTATTATTTTCAGTGTTTTGCATGCCAAGATGATGTGCGAAGCTGACCTATGGTGAAATGAGGTACTTGTTCAGTTTTTTCTCACTTTTTTTTAAAAAAAATTGAGTTATACTAACCTCAACTAGGACTAACCTAGTTGGACAAAAATTAGGTAGTAAAGATCTGGAAGAAGTAGAGGAAGGGTCTCTATGTTGCTAACATGGAGGGTGGTTGGATTTTTTTAGTTTATTGGTAAATATAATTAATCCAGTGGTTGAAATAGTGTCTGGAGAGTGTGTATTAAAGGGAGATGATAACATGATAAAAGTGAGGCTTTAAGACTTAGCAGGAGTAAACATGGATGTGATTTATAATGGGATACCATGGTAGGAGCTCTTGATCTAACTCCTAACATAGAGTTGAGGGAGATCTGACCGATTAAATACTTTTATAGTGGTGTCTTTATATCTTTATTCAATTATTAATTCTATCATTTGGTCATTTAAATATGTTGTGTATTACATTAATGTGTGAGATCAAACAAGTTTTCTGGTTAAATTCTATCTAGGAAATTCTATTTTTTTCTTTTAATATATTATTTTACTTCATTAATGAATTCATCTATGCTAAGATGAATTATTTTACATCTTGCTCAATTTAGGTGTTGTTTTTTCAAAACTAGAATTAATTATCAAGGGATTAAGGCCTAGTTTCATTCATGTTTTTCATTTCAAATCATTTTTAAAATGAATATATTTTTGGATTAGGATTAAGTATCAATGGATCTAGATCTTTTTATAATTTTTGAAAAATATTTTACCATTTCAATAATTTTTCATATTGTGTAGATGAATAAACTTTTGATTTCTCACAAATAATATGATAGTATTATTATTGTGATGAGGTATATGGGATGTCACATTTTTTCTCTCTTTTCATTTGTACTAACTCATCCCCATTGTTATCCCCAGGTTCCTATACTGAAAAAATTTTAATGGAAAGAGTTGGGATTTCTTCTCATTATATAAGAGTCTATCATCATGATTAAAATTGTAAAGGTAACAAAATCATATGATATGTTTCTTATTTAGTTTTGGTTTCCATGATTTCTATGATTTTCTAAATCTGTTTATCATTTTAGAACACTGTTTTACCATTTATTTGGTGGTGCCTATTCAAAAACACTTAAAACACATGTATGAACAAACTTTCATAAATTGCTAAAGTATTGGAGGATTTTATATAAACATTTTTGAGAAGGATTTGGTTATTTTATTAAAATATATAGTTATATAGTCGATACCTATGATATATTCAATTGAATGTACATCCCTTGTTGGTTCCCTTAACATTCAACCTGGCTAGGTGAATAGATTTTCCATCATAAAAACAGAATGAAAATCTTTGTGTTCAAACAATTTTAATATCAAGTTGATGAATATATAAAGCACTTTAAGTAAAACCATCATTACTTTCCTTTTAAGTCATTATTATTTATATCCTTGTGTAATATTAGAACATGAGAAACCTCTCTGTTATCAGCTTCTGGATCCACAGTCTACTTATCCAAATCACTGAGGCTTCGAAGAACATCCTTACCTTTTGGTGTGTTATTTAGATGATCAACTACCCCTCCCTTATGAATAACCATCTCTTCCTAATGAGTGGTTTTCACCATAGCCTGTGAATTCTGGCCAACATCAGTGGCTAGGTCAGCTTCATTTTGAGGTAGATTCAAAGAGGCCAAGATATTATTTATTCTCTCTAAGAACTGGCTGTATAAAAATAGAATGTAAATAAATAACATGTTTTCTCAAATTCAATAATCTTGGGTAGAATATCTTATGCCTAATTTTCAGAAAAATATTTTCTTCTTGTTCTTTCCCCTGCTTGATGTTGGCTTACATGGAGTTTTGTTTAATGTTATAAGAAGTTTGAAACAGTTCTTGTTTTTTTTGATTTCGGTGTAATAATCTCTGTTCATGCAGTTTTTATGATTTTCATTGAGGCTGCTCAAAGGTTCAGGTTTTTCTCATGAGGAAGTCACACAAACAATCACTGTGGATTTGGGATGGCTTGATATTTTTTCATTTGGATGTGGGTTTAATGGGAAAACTCACATGAGTTGAAACTTTCATGGGCACATCCTGCCCCCTGCAGATCCTGTTTCACAGCTCTATCATGGGATATTCCAAGATAAAACATGGGAGTTGGCGGCTAAGATTTATATGATATGTCTAAATTGGTTCCCACTTGATGTTGGAAAAGGTGCATTTTATGGGGTGGTACTTATCATTTTAAGTATTTTTTTCTTTTCCTTGATTCTCTAGTTCTTTTTTGGCATTCCAATGGCAAGGTGTACAGGTACTTATCATTTTATTTGATGGAAAGTAGCCCATGTAGAATATAGAATCTAACTAGTATGCTACTTCCTCAACCTATGAAATTTTAGATTTTTTAATGACCTTCATTGTTTTATGGATGAGGATTTGGATCTTTGTTTGATATTCTGATGTGTTTTTTCAACTGTTCATTTATTCACAGTTTTGAAGTAGTCACATTTATTTGCACATTCCATTTAAAGTCATTAACTAGTTCTATTTTTATCTTTTTTATTAATATGGTTGATGGAATTAACATGAAAATTAGATGATAAATCACTAGGATAGAATAAAACTAAGTAAAACAACCTTGATAATAATAGGATTTAGGAGAATAAAGTAGTAGATGAGGAAGAAGGTCCCCCTAGGGGTAAAAGAGGTTGCTCATTTTATTCGGAATAAAGGGGAATCAAATTTATTTACCAATAATCTATGTGTAATCCTCCAGTATCTTCCCATGAAAAATTTTCAACAATTTGATATATGGGGGCCTATGTATTTTTTACCCTTGAGGTTTTTATTTGGAGTCACATGACCTGTTCCTTGAGTTTTTTAGTATTTTTGTTGTTCAAAATTGAGAATATATGTTCTGTGACATTACCAATGCAGAAGACACTACTCATTCCCCACTTTTTCATCCACCCTCAAAACGATACCCCATCACAATTCCAATATGGCCTTCTATTTATTTGTTTATTTATTCAAATGATTTTAAACTGTTTATTATTTTGCGTCAGTCATCCTGCATGTTCTGTATTTTTTTCTTGAACCATATTTTATTCGACATTGAGTATATTTTACTACCTCTAGATTCTTGTGCCCCTATTTCCCTCTTCTACTTTTTTGTTTCCTGCTTTTTCCCTACTCCAAATTTTTCTTCTTGTATTTTATTTTATTATTATTTTTTTTCATTTATACTTGTATTTCTTGTAAGATTTTTTGTTGCATTTTATGTTACTCTTTTTATTTTAATGAATTATTTTTCTACAGAAAAGGCTATATTAGATTTTTTATTTCTTTGTTGTGCAGGTATTCTCTTTGTTGAAAGTCAAAAAGAAGTTCAACATAATTGTAGTAAGTTCAACACAAATGTTTATTACTTGTTGTTTAGGTACTACCTTTATCACTATGGTGTAATATATTTTTATCACTTGTATTTGTACCTCCCACAAATCCATATGAGGACTTTCATCATCTATTTGTTCATTTGTTGGTGCAGACTGGTCCTACTATGGATGGGGCTGGGGCTCGAGCATGCATAAACTAGAGCCAACATAGATTGGTTGGAGCTGGAGATGGAGCCGACGTGGATGAGGATAGAGATGGATGAGCTTGAATAGACTGAATATAGCATGGATGAGGCTCTAGAAGACATGGATGGGCAGTGGATGGAGCTAACATGGATGGACTGGTGCTGGAGTCACTGGCGATGATGGGTTGGAGTTTCTAGGGTGTTTGATCCTATTTGGGGGAGATCCATCATGGTGTGGGCATGGGTAGGGTTGTCGCCACCTAGAATTGTGCAACGGAATTGTGGGTGTGTGTGTGTTGGGGGGTAGTGCTGGGCAGGGAAGTCCAAGATTGATCTTGGTGGGGATCCCACAGGTTATGTTTGTATTGAATTTCATTATTAATATCATTAATTCTTGTGTAATTTTTAACTTGTTAAAATAGTCTTCGGTTTAATAATTATAACATATGTATTAAATATGATAAATTAATAAATAAGTCATTAAATATTAATGAAAATAAAATTTTATAATTTTTATGTAAATTTAATTTATAAAAAAATATTATATATTTTTATTATTATTACCAACAGATAAATTTGTCATCAGAACCTATTTCTAAACACTTTAACCAATATATATATTATCTGTTAGTATAATTATAATTACAACAAATCTATTTTATCTGTTGCCAAAATATTTAGTGACAGAGTTTTTACTAACAGTTTAGTGATAGTGAAATATATGTTGGTAAAAAGTTTTACCAATAGAAAATTCACTTTTACGAACAGATATGTTCATGTTGGAAAAAGTGAATTTTTTTGTAGTGTTAGAAGGTTGGTAAAAGACGTTTAAAATTATTACATAAATTTTTATATCTAATCATATTGAAAAATGACTCAAATTAATTAAATTGGATTAATATAGGTATTATGTATATATTTATACATTAAAATTAATTTAAATTTAAAAATAATTATTTATATAAAAATTCTGTTTTAAACAATAACGTAGTGTTCATCACTATTCATAAAAAATTGAATGTTATCAGAAAAATATCAAAAACTCACCCAAAGATAATTTTGATATTACAAATTAAAAAAATTATGTCTATTTTACCAAATTCAAAACATATAAGTTTTATTAATTAATATAAAACTAATAACCATTGTCAAAACCAGAAAGCGAGGTTTTGGAAGTAAAAATTTTCAAAATATTGATATGTGTTTATGTCGAATTTAAATGTAAAATTACATCCAATGAAATAAATTATATTAAATAATAAATATATAATCTATTTATAAATTAAAAACACTAAAATTTATAATTTAACACTATAATTTATTTTGATTAAAATGTTGTTTTTAATTAATATTTAGTATTTTCAATATTCATCAAAATATGATAGTTATCCAAAAAGTACCAAAAATTTATCCAGAATAAATTTTTATGGTTCCAATATAAATAAGATTTTTTTTTTCAAATTGTATATATAATAGTGTAAAATATTGGATTTAAAAAAGGTTCCTCATTAAAAGGCGGAAAAATAACATTTTTGAAAAATAATTCTTTTATCTGAGAAATTGAATATGTCCTTATATTATGTCTATGAAATAAAAAAAATTTAATGTTAAAATTATAGAGGATAGATATATAATTCAAAATATTGTTAATAATATTCATAGCAGCTTTTTAAACTGTTAGTTTGATAGGTCGTGATGCGCTTTAACTCAGTGTTGTGTGTAGTGCAAGATATTGAATTACTTTAAAGATATAACATACTATGAAATCATAGGGTGTTACATCCTCCCCTCCTTCAATACATTTCATCCTCAAATTTTGAAATTGTTCTTCGAAAATAATCAGTTGAAAATAGAAAATACCATTGATGAAAACCCACATCAGAAATAGGGTTAATAATATTGAGTCTTAATATGAAGGAAATGGAAATGAAGAAGATAACAACAAATTATTATTATTAATAAGATAAAATTGGTGGTAATTAGAGACACATAATTTCTAGGAAAAAGAGAATATTTATAGTGAGTTATTGAGTTCGTTAATTAGAAACAAGTGAATAATAAATAGAAAATTGAAGACCTCAAATCCATAAATACATGATGATGATTTAAAATATCATCGGTTAAACCAAACATAAGTTATTCGGATAACAAATTTTTTTATGATCATTTCCCTAAATTTGAAAGAAAAATAATACCGGACAAGTAGAGTTCCATCCTTTAACTAATTTATACCACAAACTCCTCTTTCACTCCAAAAGATAATTGAACTCAATAATATTTTATTTATCCTAATTGAATAGGGTTCAAAAAAGTTAATTTAGAATTTATCTATCATACAATTTTAAAAAACAACATTATACAAACCAATACATCACATAGGCCCTTGGTAGATGAATCACCCTTGTTGCCCTTCGGTTGTGGATTTAAGTCTCATGGCCTTGCTAGAAACGACATGTTGGCGCCCGACTATCGGGATGTCCTTTTTATAAAATATAAAAAAAAATCTTATGAAATGTTTTAAAAATAAACATTTGTATCTAATTTCCATATTAATTCATTCCAACCATTAGAATTTTCAAAAATACTTCTATCCAAACTCAGGGTAAAAAATTAATAAGGAATGTTCGCATAACATAATGAAGATCTCTTTTTACCACATAATAACATGTGAGTACATTTATAATGTATTCATTTAAAACAAGGTAACACCCGGAATTACCATAAAAGCTTATTGATTATATTCATTCCCCCTTATTCCTTATATAATACTAGATATATTCATTATATAGAAAAAAATTGAATACTCTAATAATGATAGAATAATCAAACCATTAATCAGTTCCAAGGTAGTCAATCATGTTCAATATAATTTATCCAAATAAACCATATCATAATCCAAATCAATACCTTAGTATTAGGGCCATATTAAGGATTATCCTTCATCCAACCATGTATTTTACAAAAATATTAACTTGATGTTGGGTCACTTTTCTTAGTACCATATAATCTCCATTCCTCCATGAAATAGTACTGCAGTAAAATCCAAATTTATTTCCATAATTAATTTAAATAGTACATCATTGATACAAATCACAAAAGAAAAAATTAATTAATAAATATATTAGAACGCTAATTATTCCTCTTCATTTGTGGTAGTATAATAACATGATTATTATCCAATAGCCTCGTTTGGGGTATACTATGATGACTGTGGAACTGATTATTATAGTGTTACAACTCCTTGTAGATGAATCATTGTACATTTGAAACCCTTATCTTACCCTTAAAATCACGAAATTGGTGACCTTTTCCTCCAAACATATAACAGACTCTCATTCCCTTCATGCATTTTCCAAGGTGATTCTTTCCATAGTTTTCACATGTGGGAAAATCCAACTATCTATTCATACCACTATCCATATTTTTCTCTACCATCTTCTTCTTCTATGGCTTCCCATAAAATCCATATTACTCAGAGAATTATTTACATATCTTATTATCACATGATACCACTTCATCATATGATAAGAATACATGGGAAAATAATTTCCTTCTAAATACTGGCATATGACCATGAAATATATGATCATTTTGAATCATTTGATCATGAATATTGTTGAAGTTCTTATTCATTCCATTGGGCACCATTTCTAAATGATGACATACACTAGGTTAGAACATATCATACTATATTATCCAAAAACAAGAAAAATTCATAACAATAATTTCATATTCTCACGAATCATGTATCATAATCATAAAAATGGTATCTTTTCTATAATATTTAGTCATAAATCATTCATAATTTTTTGTAAATAAAATGTGAATTATCTTAAGCATATCCCTTGGGAGTGTCATTACCAAGAGTACAGCAAGGCGTGTGGTCATTTACCATGATACCCTAGGTGAATCCCGAAACTACATGTAAGAGTTTTCACTTATATATACAATTTTTCTAGGGCCACCTCTACATGCTCGTATCTAGAAAGAGAAGTTTCTACATGTAAAACCCAAGTAATATTTACACTACCAATATTTTTGGATGTTATTCTATAATAAACCTCAAATTATATCTTAGGGTAATGTTATCTAATCATAATTTATCTATATCTAGTTTCTATGGTTTGTACTAAACTTATCTGATACCAATTGTAAAGCCTCGACCCAGTTACACAGTGTTGGTGTAATATTTTAATACATTAGATTGATTACAATGAATCTAGTCTCATAGGACTGATCAGTTTATCATTCAGGGAAAATAGATTACATATATGAATGATACATTACAAATTCTAAAAAACACAACATAAATAATCCATTTAGAACACCATTATTCCCCTAGAATAACCCTGCATATCAATCATAAAAAACTTCATCACATCCTAAGAATAATAAATCATAATAAAGGTGTGATCGTAGATGCTCAGTAAGGAAAAAAATATAGCTGAATCTATCATAAATAAGCACAAACATTTAGGGAAATGTATAAGACTATAACATAAGACTTTTAAACATAAAATTCATAATAATATAGAGAATATAAATCAAATAAGTCCATTTACTTATTCACATGGATATTCTACTAGTATAATAATCACATGTATTGTCAATAAGAAATTTCATAATGATGGAATGCATAATGTAGGATATCATAACTACATATTCAAATCTTTATGCCCTGACTACAAATAATTTTTTTTCAAGGAATTGTGCCATGACACTTATTTTTATCATTAGACTAATCGATGAATTGTGGATCTATAGCAGGCTCCACCAGTCAGATAATATTTCCAATGCATTCCTCATATGAAAATGTAGAAATGCAACATAAACATTTCTATTTAAACTAGTATATGAAATTTCAATACTTTAACCATAAACCATGAATGCTATAAAAATAGCACATCCAAAGTCAAAAATATCATAACTCATTCAATACAATATGGAAGATTGTATTATAATAAATTAAACTCAATCAAGTATAACATTTTGTAAAGGATGTTGACATAGTTGAAAATGACTAGTAAAACTGTTTGAGTGAAATATCCCTTTTTTGTAAAATCATTTAAAAGTCATGCATTTATAAAGAAATTAATTTAATTGAATTATATGAATCTAAGTGTCCCATACCACATTGAAACTTTTTATAGAAATTGTAATTTTAAAACAATCATGTCTATATAAATAAATCCTTAAAACCATTTTTAAAACATGGACATTAATTAAAATGATTTAGAAAAATAAATCATTATAACATTTAAAATTTTGATCTTTCTAAAGAGGCCCTTCCAAAAAATATTAAATTAATCAATTTGAAAACATTTTTAGGAAACATGTACATGGATGATAAAAATCTTCCCATAAATACTTACACATAAACAATTATAGATAATAATGAGATTTATGAATTAACTCATACCATGTAATATCCATTGGTAGAGGGTATGTTTAACCTCCAGTATATTGACCATGGTATGTTATTAAATTATAACAAAACTATATTCATATTTTTGATATCACACATGATTCATTTATTGTCACGAACTGTCCCACATGGCCTGTTTAGTGACAATCCCAAGCCTACCTTCCATAAGCCAGGCGTTGGAGACTAGCACCAATGGCGTAATTCTCTAAAACTGGGAAGGTATTTCCTTTATAACCTATAAATACACACACAATCACGCCCATAGCTGGACTAAAAACCAAGTAAACTATATAAAAAAATAGTGATGAAAGTAAAAGGGTCCAGAATATAGGCCCAACTAGAAATTACAAGTGCAACATTGATACAATACAATTAAAAGATAAGGGAAGACAACTACTGGATCATCCTCCAGGGATCCAACCTGAAGGGTAGGTACATATCACCTCCTCATCACTCCCATATTATTGTATCCTCTGTGTCTCGACTCACCGTATGTTCCACCTCCAGGTACTGTCCAGTCTTGATACTCTCAGCCTCAGTCAACGCTGTCTGTCATCTGCATCCAACACTACATGGTTCAGGCATATCCCATGAAGGTGTGAGTATAAAGATGCTCAGCAGTGACCCAAAGACCCTCAAGGTCTCACAAAATACACCAAGTATTAACTAAAATGAATGAAATCAACAGATAATCCTACTTAGGTATATTCACATACATATACCTATGTTATCAAGTGATTCATCTCAATTATGAGTAAAACACAGAAAAACTAACTCATCTAAAACCAGGATTTTATTTTAGGGGTAGTATCAAGTAACATCCCCAGTAACATTGTCGAAACCTCGGTTGCTGGAGAACTCCTCCTTTATCGAGTGAAGTGGGCCTGCCACGACACCAAGCTTGATTCCCACTAACCTTGGACTACTGAGGTACTCCTCCTGTCGAATACTGTGGATTTTCCACATCACTAAACACGCTCCCCACCATGGGTCTGTCATATCACAAAGTGCGCTCCTTCTCATAGCCTACTGAGATACTCCTCCTGTCGAGTACTATGGGTCTGCCACGACACCAAGGCTCTCTTCATAGTGGTTCTTCCAGGACACCAAGGTTCTCCCTGTAAGACTAGTTGAGTCACTCCGAGTCGAAACGACCAGCAATGGTCTGGTCTCAGACAACTACTAGGTTTCCACACTATGCTCGCTCGTCTACGAGAGGATCCACTCCACGAGCTAATGGTCGATACTTCAACATTCAAGAAGTCACAAGAAGAAGTATCTCAATGGCCTTCCACATCATAGGGGTCTCAACGCAATAGACATCTCGTCAAACAGTCACCCGGTATGTGAGTTGTTTACTTTTTATTCCGACGGCGGAGTTGGATTCATGCTCGATCCAACCTGATCGTTTCTCATCTCAATCCAAAACTATAGTAGAGTACACTAAAAGGTACCAACTCTCTCCATGTTATCCATCAACTCTGATGGTTCTTCAAACGGATGATTGGTGCCAAAGTTATGGCCAAATGAGCGTAAAGGGTCGTAGTGGGTCTGGGTCTGGTCCAACCCGGTCGGACCAACCCGGCCTGACCTGGCATGGGTCGACCTGGTTTAGGTCAACCCGGCGCGACCCTCTGGGTCAGGCCCGACCTATGATGCCACACAGTCTGTTGGGAGGTCCGGCAGGCTGTGAGGGCCGCGAAGGGCGTGGAGTTTGTGGGGGCCATGAGGCGACTCGACCGCTGGGGTGCTGCAAGGGCGCGGGTCCCGTATTACATGGGCACCGAGAGGGGCGTCAGGCCAGTTCATCCATGGCGCTGTGAGGGGAGCATGTCGGTTCATCCGTGGCACCATGAGGGGTGCAGGCCACTTTAGCGGGGCTCTGCGAGGGCGCTGGCCGATTCGGCCGAGGCGCCGTGAGGGGAGGCACGGGACGCCGTGGATGCGGGTGGCGGCATCGTTGCCTTCATTGCCTTCGTATGTTTTCAAAATTTCGAAGAGTACACCAAGGAAGAATGGTCGAGGGTTCGGGCCATGTTGGTTTGGCCCACACCCTCTATATTGAGGGTAGTAGCATTTGGCTCAACAAGAATGAAGAACGATGACCTTCAAATTTTACAACCTCTGCAACGATTCTTTCCGAAACAGAAAAAGAAAACAAGGAATGTGTTATCATGTAAATAAAACCCCTAACTCTTGTTGATAAATTTACGGAGTCGCATGGAAGAGGACAAATTTTTCGGAAAATATGGATTTCAGTTCTTCGTAGTCGATGACGTCCTACGTCGGAGTATGTATCGGGGATGATGGTCGAAGGAGGTCAATGTTCTTCGTTCAGAGAAGAATTACTTCATTGGAATTCTTCGTTCAAAGAAGATGTTCTTCGTTGGAGAGATTTTCTCTCAATCTCCTCTTCTCCCCAATTCCACCAAAATGAAATGTGTTCCTAAATAATAGATTATTCAATATATTATTTTGGGGGATGAATTCAAAATGTTTCATTAATTATGGTGGATGATATAATTAATCAAGGGAAGGGTTGGAATTAATTAAAAGGGGTGGTGGAACCATTATGTGGGGAGCTCAAGAGGTTTTTTCCCACATTATAGGGAGTTTCAAGAGGTTTTAACCTCAGGTGGTCCCCACCACCACTTCCTCTCATGGGAGGATAGTTCAGTTGGTCCCCACCACCATAACCTCTCATGGGTGATTTAGTTCGGGTGGCCCCCACCTAAAATATCTACATGGAAGCTCAAAATAATATAAAATGAAGTTTACTTTATTTTATTATTTCCACAAAAAACCCAAATATTACCCCCGACAAACTGCGGTGGAGGTGAATGTTTTCACAAGCGAATAGCAGCACTATGAGTTCAACGTTGCACTCAGATTTCAATTTCAAGCACCGGTTAAAAATATATAAAATCATGCTCACACGTTAACTGAACGTACCGTAAATAATGTTCTGAAATTCATTTTGGGAACTATGAACCTCAGAATCACGCATCGTAAATTTTTGCGGACTCGTAAGATTCCCATTTATTATATAAAATATTACAAGGAAATTTCAGGTATTTACATTTTCTCCAACTCAGGATTTACATCCCCGTAAGATACAACTCAAACTAATAGAACAAGTGGGGGTACTGAGAATGCATCTAATCCTCCCACGCCCATTTTCTCTCTTGGAGGTTCCTATGATGCCAGTGAACACTCACCAAAGGTATCAACCATCCACGAAGTACCCTTCATATAGATCATCAATCTCTAATAGAACCTCCGTAAAAGTCTCCCCATCATCAATGTCTAGCTCTCTATGGTCGATTATGTGAGAAAGTCGTGTGCGTATCTCCTCAGCTGGGATATGTGGATGACGTCATGCAATTGGTGCAACTGAGGTGGAAGGGCTAAGAGGTATGCCGTCTCGCTAACTCTGCTGAGGACCTAAAAAGGTCCGATGAACATCAGATATAACTTTTCTTCGTGGCTAAATCTCTACAAAACATGTCAAGGTGAAGCCCGTAGAAAGATGTGGTCGTTATCCTCAGACCCTAGAAGTATCTATCTCTTATCGGCATCTTTCTTTTTCCTACTTTGTGTATTCTTCGTCCACTCCGGGATGACCTGCACGTTTTCTGTGGTAGCTCATGCCATCTATGGTCCCACTAGTACTGACTCCCCTGGGTCTGTCCAATACAAGGGTGATCTGCAAGGTCGCCCGTATAATGCCTCAAAAGGTTCCATACCAATTGTGGAGTGATATATGTTGTTGAACGTAAACTCCACCAAAGTAAAGGGATCCTCCCACATGCGATGGAAGTCGAGGACACACACACACAACATGTATTCAAGGGTTTGAATGGTCCCCTTCATTCTGACCATCCCTCTGAGGATGGAAGGAGGTTCTCAAATGATGTTGTGTCCTGAATGCCTCCTGCAACCTCTTCCATAACTGGGAAGTAAAACGTCTATCATGATCGGAGACAATCGTCGAAGGTACTCCATGTATCCGCACAATATCCTACACATAGATACATCCAAAGATCTCTACTGTACCCTTCTCTCTAATCCGTAGGAAGTGGGCCGACTTGGTGAGTTGGTCGATGATCACCCAAATCGAGTCATGGCCCCAGGATGTACGTGGAGTACCTATCACGATGTCAATGTACATCCCATCCCACTTCCACTCTGGGACCTCTAAAGGATGAACCAAGCATACTGGTACATGATCCTCCACCTTCAATTACTGACAAGTGAGGCACTGAGAAACAAACTATGCTACTACTTTTTCATTCCCTTCCACTGGTGCTGTCTTCGGTGATCCTCATACATCTTTGCCACTCCATGATGTACTGCTAGAAGGGATGTGTGGAACTCCCTCAACACTTCATCCTGAAATGACACTGGTACCGTGGTACGTCCTCTGAAGAGGGTGACATGCTCCCCACAATCAGAAAATCCATCTGGTGCATGCCCTGCGGATATCTGAGAATGTCAAGCCTCGCAGGCAGCGTCCCCATGTTGCGCCTCCTTGACTCGCTGAAGAAGTGGGGGAGTGACTGTAAGATAATGAAGAAAATCTTCTCCATCACGTTCCACGAAGGATATCTACATAGTGGCTACCTGATCCGTTACTTTTCCTAGAAGTTGTATACCAGATCTCTTGTTGAGTGCATCTGCAACAACGTTCCCCATCCCAGGAGTGTAGACTATCTCGAAGTCATAGTCCTAGAGGTACTCAAGCCAACATTGCTATCTCATATTCAGGTCCTACTGAGAAAATATATAACTCAGAATCCTGTGATCATAGTTCTTGGTAAAACGCACGCCCTTCAGATAGTATCAGCACATCTTTATGGCGAAGACCACTGCTGCTAAATCCAGGTCATGTGTAGCATAGTTCTGCTCATGATGTCTCAGTTGACGGGAACTATAAGTGATCACTGCTCGCTTCAGCCTAAGGACACCTCTGATTCTGGTCTATGATGTGTCACAGTAGACTACGTACTCTACGCCTTCCTCTATAAGCCTCAATATTGGAGCACTAGTCATCCTCTACATAAACTCCTAAAATCTATTTTGGAATCTCTCCGACCACACAAAGGGTTGCCCCTTCATCATCAACTCTGATAGTGGTGATGCAACTCTGGATAACTCTGGCACAAATCCTCGGTAGTATTCAGCCAAACCCCGGAAACTCTATACTTCTGGCACACTCTTGGGTGGTTCACTAGCATGTCCCATATCAATCATTGTTGGATACACTACAACTCTAGCCTCTAGGATGATATCTCCCAGAAAGTGAAACTCATGGATCTAGAACTGGCACTTCAAGAGCTTACCATAAATATGGTTCTCTCAGAGTGTGTCCATTATTAGTCACAAATGGTAGGCATGCCACTCCACAATGGTCTAGTAAATCAGAATTTTTTTTGATAAATAATATGACAAAGCGATCAAGGTATGGCTAAAATATCATGTTCATGAGTCCCATGAACACTGCTAGAGCATTGGTTACAACAAAAGTCATAACCACGATATCATAGTGGTCGTGCCGACATATGAAATTTATCTTCTGCACATATTCCTCTCAAACTCTGAGCTGGTGATAGATTGATCTATGGTCTATCTTCAAAAAACATCATGCTCCCATCAGCTAATCAAAGAGGCCATCAATCATTGGGAGTGGGTACATGTTCTTCATGGTCACCTAGTTTAGGTGCTGATAGTCGACATAAAGTATCGCACTCCCATATTCCTTTTTGGAAAGTAGAATCGATGCTACCCAAGGTGAAACACTAGGCTGAATGAATCCCCTCCCCTATAAGTCCTCATGTTGTACCTACAGCTCACGAAGCTCCATAGGAGCCATCCGATATACTGGTGTAGATATCGGTGTCATCCCAGGTTACAAGTCAAAGTAAAATTCCACCTCCCTATAAGGAGTTAATCCCAGAACATCATTAGGGAAGACATCTGTGTACTAGTCCACCACTACAGTATAGCTCAGACTGTCCACATCAATAGCTCTAAGGGCAAGGCTAGCCAACTGATGAGTGATCGGCTGCACTTTCCTCCGATATAGAACATCCTACACTATAAGGGCTTCCCTCGTTCCGGTTAAGGTAAACCTTGTCCCATCCATGTGGACACACCGAACGTTGCGCCTAATACATTTAATCTGTGTAAGGAATGTACATAACCATTACATACCCAGATGATGTCGTAAGGCCTCGACACCGCCACTTGGAGAGCACAGTCGAAACTCTCACCTCTGAGAGTAACATCACACTACTGACACCTATGAGTAATCATCTAATCTTTTCCCTTAGGTGTATCTATCCATATGGATCGAGCCAATGGATCTGTCGGAATCTCAGAGCTCCGAACAAGGGCAGTGGAAATAAAATAATGACTGGAACCTATGTCAATAAGTACAATAGCTAAGATGGAGTAGACATAGATCATACCTCATATCATCTTCAGAGTGTCGTGGTCATAGGCCTCTACTGCCTGGAGCTAGGCTCTCCCATGTCCACATGCTCCCTATTGTCGGGGGTGGATATCTTGGTGGTGGTGGCGGTACTATCATGAATCATCACCTACCACCAGTTGTATGACCATCACTTCTGCCATGTCCACCTGCTCTCTGTGGACCACCTCGATCAAATAACTATCTCTTCCTTAAAAGTACTTCAACCATCTCCTGATCATCCAAATGGCAAGTCAGACAGTCATTGTAACACCTGAGATTTTTATGAGTAATATTTTGTTCAAAGTAATCTTTCACTACACTCTTTCTTGGCTTTCTTTACACGCAATCGCGACCTTCCTCGATAGCTTGCGTCGTACGCAATACCGAGTTTCACTAAACAACAATATGCTATTAAAACTAGCCGTTATGAATAGTAATAACCACTTTTTGAAATTTTATAAATTTTATTTTTCAAAATGGACTTCATTTTTGGACTCAGAATATCGAAATTATCCTAGGGTGAAATTTTGGTATTTTTCTGAAAACATTCAATTTTTGATGAATAGTGAAATCACTAAGTGGTAGGTTAAAAAAAAACTGAATTTTGCATAAAACTTAATTTTACCGCTTCTGTGAATGGAATTTCAAAAATCCGACAGATACGGTTGATATCAGTAAGTAAAATGTGGTTCAATGAGATAAAAATAATTTTTTGGTGAATAGAAACTTTTTACTATTTTTACCGCAGTTAATAGTAAATAGGGTAACTAAGGGTAAATATGATATTAATATTACCCTAACACATGTCCTAATTCTATTGGACAAGTGTAATTCGACCAAAAACAAACTTAGGAATAAAATATGACCATTTAGGCCCACTTGGATTAGATTAGGACATTTATTTTTAATTTATTTAAAGAAGGGTTAAAATAGTTAAATCAATGTTTAATAAGTAAGTCATTTTTAATATGGGGTTATACATAAGATAAATTCGATTGTAAATATTCATTAGAAATCTAAAAAGATTTCCTACATGATGATATTTTATTTGTAATTTTTGGACATCAAATAATTTAATTTATTTATGACACAATGATGATTCAGTAATTATCTTATTAATGAAATATTGACATAATTGATAATATAAATACCAAAATAAATGTAATTTAAGACTTTTTATGAATTCCACTAATTTTATAGGTTACTATGATATATTAGTGTTGATTTAATCAACTTTTTTTGATCATATAATTCTGTAATGATATTCACAAAAATCATATATCAAATAGTGTCAAAATTGACACAAAATAGGTTTTAAATCAAATATTATATTATTAGTTGTTATTTTATTCCTAAAAATATAAGGTTCGGCCAAATGACTTAGATAAGGATATATATATTAATAATAAACAATTTGGGGTTCGTTTGGCATGTTATAGTAAGTGTATTAACCATATAGTGAAATAAAACAAAAAGACATGGTACAAGTTAAATTATTTAACTTAGATTTAAATCTAATTGATAAGGTTAAAATAATACCCTAAACTTGTCTAAATCTTATTGGTTGATAGGATTTAGACCCATCCCCACTTTAGCTTTGAAATAAGACCCTTTGGAACCATTATAAACCGATTTTGACTTTAATATAAAATAATATTTTGAGATATTCCTAAGGTGCCCCTCTCCTCCCGTATAAAAAGGGCACCTCCTCCCCCTCCTCCTCACACCAATTTGAGCACTCAAGCTCGGCCAACCCCTGACATTTTCTCCTCTCCACTTCCCTAGAATAATCCTAGAGGTCCTGGTCTTCTTCAAAGACCAATCATAGTTCCCTAAGTGGAGGATTCAAAGAAGCGTTCCAAAGAAGAGGTAATATCCATTACCGATCTTTTCAATTTCTTTCTTCTTCAACTTCTTCTTCTTTAGTTGTTTCAGGATAAAGTAAATAAATCAGTATTACTTACATACTGATATGTTACTATAAATATTAAACAACCCTAATTCACCTTCTATCCATCCTACGGAAAAATGAAATCACCGCGCGTGCGTACGAACGGAATACTGTCTCCACGCCGTGGTGTAATCTATTTTCCACCACCACCTTACAAGGATGGGTATAATGGTGTAATGAGTAACTATTTGTGATTATTATAAAGTAATATTGATACTGAAATAATATACATATACTCCAATACAATTCCACTATCATAGGAATGATATCATCACTCGTGCGTACGTACGGAATACCGTCTCCACGATGTGATGCGACTCGTTCTACATGATCATCATTACATAGTAATTATACAAATGAATTGAATGAATAAATATTATATATGTTACACTAATACCATTCTGGATATAAGGTATCTATAACCTTAAAAGAAGAATATGAATTTATTCGACAAAACACGCATAAGAACAAAAGGCAATAATGACCCGAGTAACAAGTAACAATGAAATATTACTAATAAGAAGCTAAGAATATGACCATATATGATATCATATCAATATGTATGATTCTGGAATAAGTCAATAACATTTTTTAAACCATTATACAGGAGCTTCGGACACATACAAAGCAAATCGGACCTAAGGTAAGGGAAATATCACAATCTCATTTTTATCCGAGATTGTTTATTCGTAAGTATTTACTGGGGTGTATTTTATCATCCACATCCATGTTTCATCAATATGTAATATTATTTCCATCCACCTACAATTTTTTAAATCCATTTTTACCCTTCGGTGAGTTTTTAGTAATATGTATGAAAGGAATCTTTTTTCGTTTTCGTACGAGGTACTTTTTGACTTTTCTGAAAAAAGTACGAAGAATGTTTTTTTAACTTATACGGCATGAATGGATTTTTAAAACATTATTTCCAAGAAGCATCCTTTACAAGTATTCAAGTTTATTTTTAATCAAATTCTTTTATTTTAAAATTGTATGACATGTTAAGAAAGGAAAAGTGTTTTTGAAGTAGAAAGGATATTTTCCTCAAGAATGAAGTTCAAGTATTTTATCAAAATTATTTTCCATCTAAGATAATAAAAGGGTTCTGTTTTTATCCCTATTATTACATGGATTTGATTATGTTGTGATGGAAACATTTTTATGAATTCCTTTATCTTATATTAATTGTTTTATGATGTCATGTTGTTTAAGAATCCCATTTTCGTTACATGTGTTATGCGATGATGTATGATTTATGATTATGTGGCACACATAAGAAAGGATTCATTATAAGATGGGTGGGACCTATATCTCCCTCCAATGCATTGGGTAAAGATTTTATATCTCATGAGATAGACAGGGCTGGAACGGTAGGTTATACCGGTTCAGTGAAACAGGACTGAAACGAGGGTTACTCGATTCAGAAAGGGACTTTGTCCACTAAGATAGTCTTGGCAATGAGTCATGACTAACATAGAAATGATTTTCCATGATTATGTGTGCATGCCACAAAGTTTCAAGTTTTATTTTATGATTATGGGGATCTCATTTTCTCTTCTATGATTTATTCCATGTTAAGATATTATTATCTCTTTTGCAGGTTTTTATTTTCAAAAAGATATGATATGATTTTTATTTCCTTTATTTTCCCTTGCTGAGCATTTGAGCTCACCCTTTTATGTTTTCTTTTCCCCAGGTCAGGAAGATGGATATTAAGTAGAATATGCTAAAAGGGACCCTAGATATGATGAAATAAATGGGAGACACTGTAGAAGATTTATGAACCAATTGTTTATGTTTCCCAGTTTCTAAAGACACTATACCTATACGGTCCTTTGTGGTTTTGTCATATGTTGTAATAAGTGTGCTTCAATTTTGAAGTATTAACAATGTATGTAAAAGATGTGTCGTTATAGTTGGTATCAGAGGGAGGTTAGAATGTATCCGATACTTGGGAACTCTCACATGTGAGCGTTGGATGAAGCATGGCTCTCCGCCCAAGGGCTTCATGAGGAAATGGCTGCCACTGGGGATGGTGGTGTGTCCCGCCCAGGGGGTGTAGCCGCCCATGGAGTGCCCTGATAGGTATCAATTGTAGTCCACTGGAAGTAATTCCAGACCGTTATAGTTTGTATCAAAGGAAAGGTATAGTCAACCTTTGGAAACTAGGATGTGAAAGCCTTAGTAAGAACCCTAAGGATAAGTCTAAGCATAGAACACAATCTTAGTGTTTTAGAAATGTCCTTGAATAACCTAGGATAAGACCTTAAGCATGAAAATTTTATTCTTGAATTATGTGGTTTTCCTATTATAATTAGTGTTGCTCACACTATTCTTCTTGGTTTTAGTCAATGGCTAGAACCCGAAGGAACCGTGTTAATGCGGAATGCGATGGGCAATGCAATGATTGTCCCCCTGAGCAACCAAACGATATGGGAGCTGGAATGAAAAATCTTGTAGCCATGCTCACACAACTTTCTCAAGCTATGAATCATGCCGGACTTCCAAACGAGCAAAGGAAGGAGCAACATTCTGTTGAATCCTTCATGAGGCAGCGTCCACCTTCTATCAGCGGGTCTACTGATCCATTAGTTGCTGAACAATGGATTAGTACTACTGAAAAGATATTTTCAGTTCTTCAATGTTTTGAGCATGATAAAGTTATCCTAGCAGTGTATCGTTTGGAAGGAGATGCTGATCAATGGTGGAATCTTATTAAGAATACGAGGCAAAGGGATGAAATTGAGTCTATGGAATGGGACGAGTTCAAGAACTTATTTTTCAATAAGTACTTCCCTCGTATTCTCCGAACAAAGATGGAGAAAGAGTTTCTTGAACGGAAGCAAAGGGATGATGAATCTGTTGGTACCTATGAAGAAAAATTTACAAGACTTGCAAGGTACGCTTCTGGTATTATTACCCAACCTGAGAGTAAGATCGATCGATTCTTTAGTGGCTTAAAACCAAGTCTTCGAAGGGAGTTAGCCATAAGGGACTTCAATAGCTACGAGGAAATCGTTCTATGTGCTCTCAAAGTCGAGATGGAGATTGGAGTAACCCATCAGTCACATGGGTTTGATAAGAAGAGGAAGATGGAATTCAAAGGAAAATCTAAAGAGCACACTGAAAAGAAGATGAACTTTCCCTTATGCTCAAAGTGTGGAAAGAAACATGGAGGGATTTGTCTTAAAGGGACAAGTAAATGTTTTAAATGTGGAAAGGAAGGTCATCGGGAATTTGAATGCCGCGATAATGGGAAGAAGATGTCTAATGATGCAAACAAAGGAAGGGATACACAGAATGAACCTACTACACTTCAATGTTTCAAGTGCAAGGAGATGGGGCATTATGCCAATCAATGCCCAAATCCAAGGGTTGATGATGATGGTCGACGTCAACAAAATCTTAAGGCTAAAGACAAAGGAAAGTCACATGAAATTTCTATCAGCGATGTGGAGTACGATAACGAAGTGGTGAAAGGTACACTTACCATCCACTCTAAAGTAGCAAATGTTTTATTTGATTCTGGATCCACCCACTCTTTTATTTCTAAAGAATTTTCTAAGGGTATCACCGTATTACCTCAACAATTAGATGTTGAGTTAGTTGTGACAACACCTAATGGCACAACAGTCGCATCAAAAGTTTATAATTCATCTCCGATCGAAGTTTGTGGGAAAGTGCTTCCTGAAAATCTTGTGATCCTTCCTTTAGTGGAATTTGATGTGATTCTTCGCGTGGATTGGCTTTCTCTACATGGATCTCATATCAATTTCCAAAGAAGGGAAGTCACATTTCATATTCCAGATCAATCTACAATCGTATATCAATGCAAGGATGAACATAATATTCCAGTGGGAATTTCTTCCATCTTATGGGTATTGATTCCACTAAATGAAGGTTATTTATCTCAAATGGTTGGTGAGAAACTCACGATTAAGAATATTCCCATTGTACGGGAGTTTGATGATGTCTTTCCGGAGGAATTACCGGGTCTTCCACCAAATCGTGAAGTTGAGTTTTCAATAGAACTCGTACCGGGTGCTTTGCCTATTTCAAAGACACCTTATAGAATGGCCCCAATTGAGTTTCAGGAATTGAAGAAGCAACTCCAAGAGAATCTTGATAAGGGATTCATACGCCCTAGTGCGTCACCTTGGGGAGCACCTGTTCTATTTGTTAAGAAGAAAGATGGATCAATGAGACTCTGCATTGATTATCGAGAACTTAACAAGATCACTATCAAGAACAAATATCCTCTCCCACGCATTGATGACTTATTTGACCAACTACGCGGAGCTCAATACCTTTCCAAGATTGATCTTCGTTCAGGGTATCATCAATTAAGGGTCAAAAGGGAGGATATACCAAAGACAGATTTCCGTACAAGGTATGGACACTATGAATTTATAGTGATGCCATTTGGTCTTACTAATTCCCCTGCTATCTTCATTGATCTAATGAATAGAGTCTTTAGAGACTATCTTGATCAATTTGTGGTAGTCTTTATAGACGATATTCTTGTCTATTCAAAGAGAAAGGAAGAGCATGAAGATCACTTGAGAATTATATTTAAGACCCTGATAAAGGAGAAGCTTTATGCCAAATTTACCAAGTGTGAATTTTGGCTTCAAAAAGTTGCATTTTTGGGTCACATAATCTCAAAAGAGGGGATATCTGTGGATCCAGCAAAAACAGAGGTTATCGAAAGATGGTTGAGACCAACAACAGTAACTGAGATCCGAAGTTTTCTTGGTTTGGCTGGATATTATCGACTTTTTGTAAAAGATTTTTCACGATTATCTAATCCACTCACCAAGTTGACTCGGAAAGGTGTTAAGTTTGTCTGGACAGAGGAATGTGAAGAGAATTTCAAGGAGTTGAAAATAAGGTTATCCAGTGCACCTGTGCTCACACTTCCTTGTAGTGGAGAAAGGTTTGTGATCTACAGTGATGCATCCAAGAAGGGATTGGGGTGTGTTCTTATGCAAAATGATATGGTGATAGCTTATGCCTCACGACAGTTGAAAATCCATGAGCAAAATTACCCAACACATGATTTGGAGTTGGCTGCGGTAATCTTTGCATTAAAGATTTGGAGGCATTACCTTTATGGTGAATGGTGTGATATTTATACTGATCATAAAAGTTTAAAGTATATTTTCACACAAAAGGAGCTGAATATACGTCAAAGAAGATGGTTGGAGCTGATTAAGGATTATGACTGCTCAATCCATTACCACCCTGGGAAAGCAAACAAGGTGGCAGATGCATTAAGTCGACAAGACCATGCTAGTTTATCCATGATGAGGATCACAAAAGATCCAATATTTATGGATTTACAAAGGATGGATCTTGGAATTATAATGGAAGGGGAAAAATCTTATCTTTCTCAAATGAATGTTCAACTATCTATACAGGTGAAGATTAAAGAGGCACAGAAAGAAGATGACGAGTTACAAAAGATGGTGAGAAATGTTCCTGAATTCAACCTTGACTGTGATGGGATAATAAAGTCCAGGAATCGGGTTTGTGTTCCTTCCATCCACGAATTAAAGAAGGAGCTGCTGGATGAGGCTCATAGTTCTTCATTCTCTATTCATCCTGGAAGCACGAAGATGTATAGGGTCCTGAAAGAGTACTTTTGGTGGGATAGCATGAAAAGAGATGTTGCTGAATATGTCTCTCGATGCTTGGTTTGTCAACAAGTTAAAGCTGAGAGACATAAGTCTAAGGGGATGTTACAACCATTACCCATACCCGAATGGAAATGGGAAAACATCACTATGGACTTTGTCACAGGACTTCCTAAAACATCCAAAGGCAATAATGCTATCTGGGTCATAGTTGATCGTCTTACAAAGTCTGCACACTTCATTCTTATTAGAGAGGATTTCTCTCTAGATCAGCTTGCCAGGATATATGTAAAGGAAGTGGTAAGATTGCATGGAGTACCACTTTCTATTATATCTGATCGGGATCCGAGATTTACCTCGAAGTTCTGGCGAAGTCTTCAGCATACTCTGGATACAGAGTTGAGTTTCATCACTGCTTATCATCCCCAGACAGACGGTCAGTCTGAGAGAACAATTCAAACCCTAGAAGATATGTTGAGAGCTTGCTCTATGGATTTCAAAGGAGGTTGGGATCAACACCTACCTTTGGTGGAATTTTCTTATAATAATAGCTTTCACTCCAGTATTCAGATGGCTCCTTATGAAGCTCTCTATGGAAAGAAATGCAGGACTCCAACTTGCTGGGATGAAGTTGGGGAAAGAAATCTATTAGGACCTGATCTTGTTGATGAAATGGCAGAAAAGGTCAGATCTATTCAACAACACATAAGAGCAGCTCAGAGTCGACAGAAAAGTTATGCCGACAACCGAAGAAAAGATCTAGAGTTTGAAGTGGGTGATAAAGTGTTCTTACAAATATCTCCCTGGAAGAGGGTTATGAGATTTGGAAAGAAGGGGAAGTTGAGCCCTAGATATATCTGTCCTTTCGAAATACTGGATCGTGTTGGGAAGGTAGCTTACCGATTGGCGCTTCCACCGAATCTCTCTCAAGTTCACGATGTGTTCCATGTATCTCTCCTGAGAAAGTACATACCAGATCCTTCACATGTACTCATCTCAGAAGTTGTACTGCTGGAGAAAGATCTTTCTTATGAAGAACAGCCGATAGAGATTCTGGATCGTAGCGAAAAAGTCCTACGAAACAAGACCACTCGCTTGGTGAAAGTTTTATGGAGGAACCACCAACTTGAAGAAGCTACATGGGAGCTTGAGGATATGATGAGGGAGAAGTATCCTCATCTGTTTGTTACAAAGTGACGAATTTCGAGGGCGAAATTCTTTTTAAGGGGGGTAGAATGTAACACCTGAGATTTTTATGAGTAATATTTTGTTCAAAGGAATCTTTCACTACACACTCACTTGGCTTGCTTTACACGCAATCGCGACCTTCCTCGATAGCTTGTGTCGTACGCAATACCGAGTTTCACTAAACAACAATATGGTATTAAAACTAGCCGTTATGAATAGTAATAACCACTTTTTGAAATTTTAAAAATTTTATTTTTCAAAATGGACTTCATTTTTGGACTCATAATATCGAAATTATCCTAGGGTGAAATTTTGGTATTTTTCTGAAAACTTTCAATTTTTGATGAATAGTGAAACCACTAAATGGTAGGTTAAAAAAACTGAATTTTGCATAAAACATAATTTTACCGCTTCTGTGAATGGAATTTCAAAAATCCGACAGACACGGTTGATATCAGTAAGTAAAATGTTGTTCAATGAGATAAAAATAATTTTTTGGTTAATAGTAACTTTTTACTATTTTTACCGCAGTTAATAGTAAATAGGGTAACTAAGGGTAAATATGATATTAATATTACCCTAACACATTTCCTAATTCTATTGGACAAGTTTAATTTGACCAAAAACAAACTTAGGAATAATATATGACCATTTAGGCCCACTTGGATTAGATTAGGAGATTTATTATTAATTTATTTAAAGAAGGGTTAAAATAGTTAAATCAAAGTTTAATAAGTAAATAATTTTTAATATGGGGTTATACATAAGATAAATTCGATTGTAAATATTCATTAGAAATCTAAAAAGATTTCCTACATGATGGTATTTTATTTGTAATTTTTGGACATCAAATAATTTAATTTATTTATGACACAAAGATGATGCAGTAATTATCTTATTAATGAAATATTGACATAATTGATAATATAAATACCAAAATAAATGTAATTTAAGACTTTTTATGAATTCCACTAATTTTCTAGGTTACTATGATATATTATTGTTGATTTAATCAACTTGGTTCAAACATATAATTCTGTTATGACTTTCACAAAAATCATATATCAAATAGTGTCAAAATTGACACAAAATAGTTTTTAAATAAAATATTATATTATTAATTGTTATTTTATTCCTAAAAATCTATGGTTCGGCCAAATGACTTAGATAAGGATATATATATTACTAATAAACAATTTGGGGTTCGTTTGGCATGTTATAGTAAGTGTATTAACTATATAGTGAAAGAAAACAAAAAGACATGGTAAAAGTTAAATTATTTAACTTAGAGTTAAATCTAATTGATAAGGTTAAAATAATACCCTAAACTTGTCTAAATCCTATTGGTTGATAGGATTTCGACCCATCCCCACTTTAGATTCGAAATAAGACCCTTTGGAACCATTATAAACCGATTTTGACTTTAATATAAAATAATATTTTGAGATATTCCTAAGGTGCCCCTCTCCTCCCTTATAAAAGGGCACCTCCTCCCCCTCCTCCTCACACCAATTTGAGAACTCAATCTCGGCCAACCCCTGCCATTTTCTCCTCTCCACTTCCCTAGAATAATCCTAGAGGTCCTGGTCTTCTTCAAAGACCAATCTTAGTTCCCTAAGTGGAGGATTCAAAGAAGCGTTCCAAAGAAGAGGTAATATCCATTACCGATCTTTTCAATTTCTTTCTTCTTCAACTTCTTCTTCTTTAGTTGTTTCATGATAAAGTAATAACATCAGAATTACATACATACTGATATGTTACTATAAATATGAAACAACCCTAATTAACCTTCTATCCATCCTACGGAAAAATGAAATCCCCGCGCGTGCGTACGTACGGAATACTGTCTCCACGCCGTGGTGTAATCTATTTTCCACCACCACCTTACAAGGATGGGTATAATGGTGTAATGAGTAACTATTTATGATTATTATAAAGTAATATTGATACTGAAATAATATACATATACTCCAATACAATTCCACGATCATAGGAATGATATCATCACTCGTGCGTACATACGGAATACCGTCTCCACGATGTGATGCGACTCATTCTACATGATCATCATTACATAGTAATTATACAAATGAATTGAATGAATAAATATGATATATGTTACACTAATACCATTCTGGATATAAGGTATCAATAACCTTAAAATAAGAATAAGAATTTATTCGACAAAACACGCATAAGAACAAAAGGCAATAAAGACCCGAGTAACAAGTAACAATGAAATATTACTAATAAGAAGCTAAGAATATGACCATATATGATATCATATCAATATTTATGATTCTGTAATAAGTCAATAACATTATTTAAACCATTATTCAGGAGCTTCGGACACATACAAAGCAAATCGGACCTAATGTAAGGGAAATATCACAATCTCATTTTTATCCGATATTGTTTATTCATAAGTATTTACTGGGGTGTATTTTATCATCCACATCCATGTTTCATCAATATGTAATATTATTTCCATCCACCTACAATTGTTTAAAACCATTTTTACCCTTCGGTGAGTTTTTAGTAATATGTATGAAAGGAATCTTTTGTCGTTTTTCGTACGAGGTACTTTTTGACTTTTCCGAAAAAAGTACGAAGAATGTTTTTTTAACTTATACGGCATGAATGGATTTTTAAAACATTATTTCCAAGAAGCATCCTTTACATGTATTCAAGTTTATTTTTAATCAACTTCTTTTATTTTAAAATTGTATGACATGTTAACAAAGGAAAAGTGTTTTTGAAGTAGAAAGGATATTTTCCTCAAGAATGAAGTTCAAGTATTTTAACAAAATTATTTTCCATATAAGATAATAAAAGGGTTCTGTTTTTATCGCTATTATTACATGGATTTGATTATGTTGTGATGGAAACATTTTTATGAATTCCTTTATCTTATATGAATTGTTTTATGATGTCATGTTGTTTAAGAATCCCATTTTTGTTACATGTGTTATGCGATGATGTATGATTTATGATAATGTGGCACACATAAGAAAGGATTCATTATAAGTTGGGTGGGACCTATATCTCCCTCCAATGCATTGGGTAAAGATTTTATATCTCATGAGATAGACAGGGCTGGAACGGTAGGTTATACCGGTTCAGTGAAACAGGATTGAAACGAGGGTTACTCGATTCAGAAAGGGACTTTGTCCACTAAGATAGTCATGGCAATGAGTCATGACTAACAAGAAATGATTTTCCATGATTATGTGTGCATGCCAAAAAGTTTCAAGTTTTATGTTATGATTATGGGGATCTCATTTTCACTTCTATGATTTATTCCATGTTAAGATATTATTATCTCTTTTGCAGGTTTTGATTTTCAAAAAGATATGATATGATTTTTATTTCCTTTATTTTCCCTTGCTGAGCATTTGAGCTCACCCTTTTATGTATTCTTTTCCCCAGTTCAGGAAGATGGATATTAAGTAGAATATTCTAAAAGGGACCCTAGATATGATGAAATAAATGGGAGACACTGTAGAAGATTTATGAACCAGTTGTTTATGTTTCCCAGTTTCTAAAGACACTATACCTATACGGTCCTTTGTGGTTTTGTCATATGTTGTAATAAGTGTGCTTCAATTTTGAAGTATTAACAATATATGTAAAGGATGGGTCATTATAGTCATGAGCCATGTGACCCTGCCCACCGCATGTGAAACACTACCCACTCTTAGAATGTCTATATCCACTTCGAGTGCCCACACAACTGATCCTGAGTCATACGGTCGTCTACATGTAGGTATGGTCCTCTTGGATCTCTGTGACATCTGCCTTCTGAAAGCTTCAAAAGGCTCCTCTACGTGATGATTGGCAGAGGGTCTCACTGCTGTTGTCTTCTCACCAAGGAAACTCTCCACAAAGAGGGATCTATCTAACACCCCCGCCTACGTCGGGATGCTAACTGAGATCACTGAAGCCTAGATCTCCCTCATGAGTCCTTTCTCGATGGTTTGGGCCCTGAAGAATGGGTCTCACACTATATCTGTGGACTAGAATGAGAGGTCAGTGAACCTCACTGAGTACTGAGCTATAATCTTGCTACCCTACTGTAGCTAAAGTAGCTTCTGTAAGCACACTGTAAGAAGAGTTGCTGGGACAAAATATGCCCGAAACAGGATCTCGAAGTCTGCCCAGAGAAGTGTCACCTCATCGTGAACCTAGAGCATCATTCTCCACCATATGCCCACTGCTTCCTATAGAAGGATGGCAGAAAAAATCTCCATGAGGTTTGATAGTGTCCCTACAAGTCGGAAAACTCTCACCACAGCCTCCAGCCGATCCTCATCTGCCTGTGGGTCTATCTCTACCATGGACCTAGGTGGCCTATGGCACTAGACATCATGAAACGAGATCAAGCGGCGTGCACATTCTTCTATGGGGGCTGGTGGCATCGGTGGCCTAACCGGTAATGGTATAGCCAATGCCTCCACTGGAAAAGGGAGTTGCACTGCGGCCTCATCGTTCAGTGGGCTATCAGTACATACAACTCTCAGATCTCTAGTCGGCTGTTTGTGTCGAGGATACCTAAAAAGGGATAGGTGTGCTATAGTTAAAAGTTTTACACGATGAGCTGACCTGATGAGTTGACTTAGAGAAAACTTTTGAAAAGACGTATGCAATAAGTGTTTTCATGAACTGTGTCAGAAATCAGTAGTTAGGGTTCTGTTGTATGGATATTTCGATCGCCCTACCAATAATGGACTCCCTTAACTGAAAACCACTCACTAAAATTTACACTATTTCATCACAAAATATATCAGAGTCTTAATTTATGCAGTAGAACTGACTCCTATGATACCAATTTATCATGACCCGTCCCCCATGGCCCGTGCCATGACTACCCGAAGCCCGCCTTCCATAGGCCAGGGGCTCGCAACAAGCACCAAACGTATAATTTCCAAAAACCGGGAAGGAATTTCCTTTATAACCTGTAAACACACACACAAGAAAGCACAGAGTTGGATGAAACGTAATGTAAACTATATAAAAAAGAGTTATCAAAGTAAAAGATGCCAGATTACAAGCCCAATTAGAAATTACAATTACAATAGTGATACAATACAACTAAAAGATAAGGGGGGACAAATACTCGATCAGCCTTCGGGGGTTCTACCTGAAGGGTAGGTACAGATCGTCTCCTCAGCACTCGACGTTTGACGATCTCCTCCATATACCGACTCATCGTATTTTCCATCTTTAGGTATCGTCTTGTCCTGGTACTCTCAGCCTCAGTCAGTGTTGTACATCTTCTGTATCCAACACAACAAGGTGCGCACATTACCTGTGCATGGGTGAGTATTAAGATACTCAGTAGGGACCCCGAGACCCTCAAGGTCTTAAAAAATCCAACAAGGATAAACTACAAAGAATGAAATCAAATGATAACCCTACTTAGGTTTGTGCCCATACATATACCTATGTAATCAAGTGATCCATCTCAATCATGAGGTAGATACAGAAAAACTGACTCAGTTCAAACAAGGATTTTATTCTAGGGGTAGTATCATGTAACATCCCCAGTCACATTATCGAATCCTCGACTTCTGGAGAACTCCTCTTCTATCGAGTATCGTGGGTCTGATGTGAACCAATCACATAATCCACTAACCTTGCACTACTTAGGTACTCCTCCTGTCGAATACCATAGATCTACCGTGTCACTAAGCATGCTCCCCAACGTGGGTCTGCGGCGTCACCAAGCGCACTCCCCCTCATAGCCTGTGGAGGTACTCTCCCTGTCGAGTATCATGGGTCTACAATGAAACCAAGGCACTCCCTACTGTGGGTCTTCCACGACACCTAGGCACTCCCCACTGGACTAGTCGAGTCACTCCGAGTCGAAACAGTCAGGAGTCGTCTTGTCTTAACTAGATACTAGGTATCCGCACTACGCTCGCTCGTCTCTAGGTGGATCCACTAAACGAGATACCAGTCGATACTCCAACTATCACTAATTCCCACAAGGAAGTATCTCAAAGGTGATCCACATCATACGGGTCTCAACGCAACAGACGGCATGTCAAACGAACGACTGGTCTTCGAGTTATTAGCCTTTTAGTGTTGGGGGCCTGGTTGCATTCGTGATCGATCCAAGATGACCGTTTCCCATCTGAATATAAAAATTTAGTGGAGTACATTAAAAGGTACTGTCTATCCCCATGATTTCTAGCGCCACTGGCGGTTCGTCAAACGGATGTATGGTGACAAAGTTAATTCCAAAATATCATAAAGGGTCGTAGTGGGCCCAAGTTTGGTCTAACCTGGTCAGACTGACCCGGCCCGACCTGGAATTGGTCGACCCGGTTCTGGTCGACCAGGCTCAAACCCCTGGGTCATGCCTAGCTCTTCATGTGAATATGTCCGCTAGGAGGTCCAGTAGTCCGCGAGGGCCGCGGGGGGCGCGGAGCCCGTAGGGACCACGGGGCAGCTCGACCGCGGGGGTGCTGTGAGGGCTTGGGGCGGGTTCGGACGAGGCACCATGAGGGGTGTGGGGACGGTTCAGCCAGGGCGTCGTAAGGGGAGTGGGCCGATACGACCAAGGCACCACGACAGGCACGATTTGGTCTGGCCATGGTGCCGCAAGGGGTGCGGGCATGTTCAGGTGGGGTGTCGCGAGGGCGTGGGCCGGTTCGGCTGGGGCACCGCGAGGGGCAGCGCGGTTCATGGTGGACACAGGTGGATATGTTGTTTCCCTTGTCTCCTTCATCTCCTTCCTCCATTTCGAAGAGTACATTAAGGAAGAATGGCAGAGGGGTCGGTCCATGTTGGTTTGGCCCCCACCCTCCGTGTTTAGGGTAGTAGCATTTGGCTCAACAAGAAAGAGAACGATGAACATCATATTTTACAACCTCCACAATTTTTTTTACCAAAATGAAAAGAATACAAGGAAAGCATTTTCATGCATGTAAACCCCCTACCTCAGGTTGATACATCGATGAGGAACATGGAAGATGATGAATCATTGGGAAAATAAGGATGTTGGTTCGTCGTAGTCAAAGATGTCCTACGTCGGAGGATGTCTTGTTGAAGAAGGTCGAAAGAAGGTATGAGTTCTTCATTCGTAGAAAAAGTTATTCATTGGGCTTCATTGATCGAAGAATAAGTTCTTTGTTGGAGAGATTTTCTCTCAAAATCCTCCTCTCCCCAAATCCACCAAAATGCAATTTGTGAAAAAATTATAGTTTATACAATCTATTATTTTGTTGGTAGAATTCAAAAAGTTTCATTAATTATGGTGGATGACATAATAAATCAAGAGAAGTATTGGTATTAAATAAAGGGGGTGGTGGCGCCATTCAGTGCGGAGCTCAAGAGGTTTCTCCCCACTTAATAGGGAGTTTCAAAGGGTATTAAACTCAGGTGGTCCCCACCACCACATCCTCTCATGGGAGGTTAGTTAAGGTGTTCCCCACCACCATAACCTCTCATGGGGGGTTTAGTTCAAGTGGACCCCACCTGAAATATCTACATGGATGCTCAAAATAAAATAAAATGAAGTTAATTTTAATTTATTATTTCCATGAATATTCTAAAAATTATCTTTCAACCTTGACCAAATGCCGTGAAGGTGAAAGTATTCCTAAGAGAATACCGGCGTTGCGAGTTCAAGGGTGCCCTCATATTTTAATTCTGAAAAATGGTTCAAAAGGAGAAAAAACTACCCGCACGTTTATTGAATGTACCCGAATAATGTCCATAAATTCTTTGTGGGCACTCTGGGCCTCAGAATCATCCGCCGTCAATTTTTGCTGACTCGTAAAATCACCATTTATTTTCAAGAAAAAAATACAAGTAAATTCTTGATCTTTACATTTATGTATTCATACTACCCATTTAATAGGAATTTCTATGTTAAAATAACTTTTTTAGCAATCACATTCTTTATCATACACGTTTTAACTTGTTATTCTTGATCATATATCATATATCATGATTTAAAAAATTCAAGAATATATAACATTATTTCTGTATCATATATATTCAGAATATATATATTTATAATATATAGATATATGAAATGGAAAACAATGTTTAGGGAGATGGTATTCCATACATATGCATAAACATTGTTTCTCTTTCCATATCATATTGAATGAAATTAGGAGAATGAGATATATATAAATACACACACACACACACAAACACACACATATATATCTATATTTTTCCAACAACATTATTATTTCATATATTACATTCCAATTAATAATATATATTTTTATAATCATCGTTTAATGGTTAACATGGAAATGAATTTTATCGTGTGGTGGAGATGGTATGTCATACATACGCACAAGCGATGATATCATTATATCGATGGGGAAATAATATGTAATTTCGTGTTATATTATATATATAAAGAATAATACGTATGTTATATTTATTATTTCAGTAAATTATACTCATTATTATACCCATCCAAATAATGAAGTGTTGAATAAAAAACAAAACAATGACGTGGAGACGATAAGATGTACATACGCATGTGTTGAGACTTTTTCATTCATATGATGTATATAATCATGAATACGGTTTTGCCATATTTATAATAACATAATATTATGTGGATGGTAATAGAGTTATTATTTTTGTATGGAAACAACAAAGAAAGAGTAAGTGGAAGAATAAAAGAACATTTAAAGAGGTGATTGAATTATTACATCTTCTTCGGGTTCTTCCTCTTGATTTAATCAAAAGGGCACTATAGGTTGGATTCTGTACCAATTTAATGCCTCTAGGATGAATTTAGGGTAGTTGGGATGATATTTGATCAGGGTTTGGCCAATCAAATGTCTATCGAGGTGGGAGTTTTTGAGAAGTTGAAGTTACCTTTTATAAAAGAGGTGAGGGTCACATTAGAAAAAACGTGAAATATTATTTTATAACAAAATCATTTTCGGATAATAATGGATCCAAAAAAAATTATTTTGATTCAATGGTGGGTATTTTTCAAAATCCTAACAACCAATAAGTTTTAGACATGTTTAGGTCACCATATTAATCTTGCCTTTTTTATTTAACTCTCGTTTAAATAGTTTATCATTAATCATATATCCTTGTAATTTTATAATATATTTTTAAAAAACATACTATAAAATTCCATGAAAATCACAAGTGGTTCATTAATGACAAATGTGACATTATATATGTCCTTTTTCCTAATATTGTATTTTGATGAATATTATATCATTTTATAATATAGTATAAGTTTTAAAAACTCGTTTTTGTCAATTTTAACACTATTTAGTGTTTGTTTTTTTGGTAAAAGTCATTAAAACATGATTAATTCTAAATAAATACACTTAATAAACCCTCTAATTTTATATTCACCTATAAAATTCGTCGATGACATCAAATGATACAATTTACATTTATTTTAATATTTATTACATTAATTATTTTAATCTTTAATAAATATGGTAATTACTTCATCATCATTGTGTCACAAATTAATTTAATTAATTAATGTTTTCAAAATTATAAATATAATACCATGATTTCGGGAATATCTTTATCATTCTAATTAATATTTATTATCAAATTTATCTTATGAGTACCCCTTTATTAAAAATTGATTGTTTATTGAAAATTGAATTTAACACATTTAACACATCTTAAAATAAAATATAATAAATGTCCTAATCTAACCAAAAGGGATAAATTGGATCTTATTTTTCCAAATATTGATTTTGGTCGAAAAACACATACCCAATATAATTAGTACATTTGTTATGGTAATTATATTATCATTTTTACCTTTAATTAACTTATTTATTTTTAACCGTGGTAAATAAATTTTAAATGTTACTGATCACCAAAAATTATTTTCATCATATTTAACCAAATTTTACTTAATAATGTCAAATGTGTATCTCTGATTTTTTAAATTCAGTTCACAAAAGCAGTAGAATTACTTTTTATGGAAATTTATAAATATTCATAGAAGGTTGGTAAAAGACGTTTAAAAAATTTCAATTAAATTTTATATATATAATATTATTATAAAATGACTCCAATAAATTAAATTGTATTAATATAAGTATTATTTATTAATTTATACATTAAAATAAATTTAAATTTAAAGATAATTATTTAAAAAAATCGATATAAAACAATAACGAAGTGTTTTTCACTATTCATAAACAATTGAATGTTTTTAGAACAAATAAAAAAATTCACCCAAAGATAATTTTTATATTACAAATTAAAAAATGATTCCAATTTAAAAAAAAATCAAATAATTTTCATTAATTAATATAAAAATAATTCATGCTATCAAAACCTTTAAGATGTGTTTTTTTGAATTATAAACATTCAAAATATTGATATGTGTTTATATACAAAAAAAGTAAAATTACTTCCAATGACCAACATTATATTAAATTATATGAATATAATCAAATAATACTTTAAAACCATTATAATTTATAATTTAACACTATAAATTATTTCTATTAATAAAGTATTTTTTAATTAAAATTTAATATTTTCACTATACAACAAAATATGTAACTTTTCAGAAAAGTTCAAAAAATTTAACCAAAATAAATAGTTATGTCCCTAATCTAAATATGAAGTTTATTTTGTTAAATAAAATATATAAAATTGTCAAATTTTGTATTAAAAAAGGGTTCTCCATTAAAAGGGGGAAAACTAATTTTTTTGAAAAATTCTTCTTTTATCTGAAAATTTGAATTTTTCCTTATATTGTTTATAATAAAAAAATAAATTATAAAATTATACAAGATATAAATAAAATTCAAAATTTAGTTAATTATATTTATAACAGATTTTTAAATGGCTAGTTTGATAGGTTGTGATGCACTTGAACTCGGTGTTGTGTGTAGCGCAACTATTGAATTACATTAAATATATGTTGTACTATGAAATCCTTGGATGTTACAATTAATGACATACTAAATTTTATATTAACACTATTCATGGATGTTTATTAAATATATTTGAATAAAATATATGATGTTAATGTTTAATATATTAAATCAATATTTTCTCAAACTGATTACTCAAAAAATTATAATCATTATATTGTAATCTATTGATATCCGTAAAATTCCCTAAACTAACTCATTGTTCATTTAATCTTCACAGATAATAAATAAAATTATTATAAAATCACAATGTATATTTATAAATATTTATGTATCATGTATTCCATTACCATGAATTATACATTAATGATTAAATTTTATATAAATAATATTTTCCAATGTCTCCAATACAAAACATGCACAATTCGATCGAAATTACAGACATATGGTTATAAAAATTAACATTAACTAGAAACTAAATATATAAATAATTAATATAATTGAATAATATTAATGGATATAGATATGAATATGGTTTTAAAATAGTTTATCATGATTTTTATTCTTACTATATGGAATATTATTGTGCTTTAATGGAATACAAAAGATAATGTAACAGACTAATCTCAATTATTATTCTTTAAGAATTTTTAAAAAGTAAATGATATTTTTTTATTATATAATACCATATGAATTAATTTTATCATAACATTCAAAAAAATTAAATGTAATGAAAAAATAATCTCTAGTTCTTTCTTTTATAGAATTTAAATATAAATGATACCAAAGTTGTATGATTCTTTTCTCGATTCAACTACATTAAGGAATGATTTCATATTTTACAATTATTATCCATTAAAAAAATGATATTAAAACCATATTGAATTATAGTTTTCATAAATAACATTCATTCATGTAATTCACGTGTTAATATTTTAATTTTTCATTCATTTTATTTTAATCAAAATACTACACATGTTGTAAGGGACATTTTGAAATTAAATTCATTTCATTGAGTTATAATGTTTCTTACTGAAATCAATTTCTCTATGACCCCTATATGATTTATCTTCATATTTTTATGATATTGTTTATAATATATTTATGAAAAATAGTACTTTTATTTCAATCTTATTCCTTGTTTAAATTCTTTCACATAAAAGTGTAATGTTGTTAACAACAATTCACATCATCTTTAATGAAACAATTTCGTCCAAACCCATATATCATATTTTTAAAAAAGTTTACTTTATTATTTTGAAATTAAAATATCTATTATCTCATTTTATATTTTTATTTAGAAATATCCCTTTTAAAATGAACCATTACTACACTATTAGCCTTTTTGGGTTCCAATAAAATTATTGTAGAATATTTAAAATGGATTTAACATTCAAAATCATATATTATATATTTTACTCCAGATTTCCTTTGTAAAACCATTATTTATTTTTAAAGGCTATATTATTATTATTTATGATGATGTTGTATTTTATAATGAATTACATACTACATTGTTCAAAATAAATTTTTAATGGTACTCCGAACATTTTCTTTTTACAGTAGGGATATAAATATGTAATAAAAATAATTTTAAGGATTTCTCCAGAATTATACTGTCTATTTATAATATATTTATCATCTATTGAGTAATGTTCCATGAATCACCCACTAAATTACTTGGAAACCTATTTATTATAGGTGATTGAATATTGGATATCATCCATTCTATCTATTGAGGTCATTTCAATTGATACCATATTTAAAATTCACAAAATCCATTTTTTCAATGTATTTTTATTTATATGATAAATAATTTATTTTTCATGGAACACATGCATATGATTTATCATTATGAGATGTCTGTAATCATGTATATATCTTAATTAATTTGTAAGGATTTTATCCCAAGATATAAAAGGATAAACAGTAGGGTATCCGAAAATCATGTTCATATAGGTGGTATGCCTAAGGCCAAATATAGATAGATGTGGTATTCCAAATACAATAAAAAATGAGTGGTATGCCCATACATAAGGTAACATGGTTTGTAATCACAATCCTAGGTGTACATGGGTTTTAATACAAAGAAAAAGGCTCCACATGTTATAAGACCAATCCCAATAATGTAAACATGATGTAATCCCAAGCATACTGATGTTATATGTGATCTCTTAAAAGGGGACTTCATTCCTATGTGAAATGTTGGATGACATTCTATGTCGGGATAGAAGGTAAATGTGGGGGTCAGAAATTGGGGAAATTGTCCTGGTCTTAGATTTCAACGATGCTTCTGTTCTGGTGTTTCAAGGGACTGTCCTATCATGATACTATGAGGTCCCATGGGCTCTCCATTCAAAATCATAGGTCCATTCTCATTAGTTTGTCTGAACCCGAAATATTTTTTCTCAAAGTATTTTGAAATTTGAAAATTAAAACATTCACTTTCTAGAATATAACTGATGTTCATCAGATGTTATATGATTATGGTTGTTGGATCATTGTTACACAAATAATATTTTCCAGATATATAATAGTGATAAGCATGTCACATGCTACTTTAATTTTCATATAATTCAATATTTATGCTAATTTATTTATTCCTATTGCTGTTATCAAGACCGTAAGAATTTATGGTTAGATAATGGATCTCTTAATTCTGTTATCTATAGTCCATGGTCTATCTGTGAAGATTTTAACACCATCCTAAATTCTGATGAGATGATTAGAGAAATTACTAACATTATATCTTCAAAATATTTCAATGAATAAATTGATGATAATGGGATGATTTAAGTTAACCTTGATGAGGCTATGTACACTTGGAACTAGAAAGTTTTAGATAGATTTTTTTCAAGTAGAATCGACATGGACTTTGTCAATGAACATTGCCTTTATTTCAGGGGACCTATTTCTTATATGACTCTTTCTAAAATTATTTCTGATCATAATCCCATCATGGTCGTCCATGTAAGTAATGATTCCAAAAAATCATTTCCTTTTATATTTAATAATTCGTAGGTTAATAATATTGAGTTCAGAACAATTATCTAACAGACCTAGAGTTATTTGAATTATAGGGATAATGACATCACATGTGTAATTAAGATCAAACTCGATAAATTATCTTTGACATTTTGGAGTAAATTTCGTTTCAACTTCATTGACTTTGAAATTTTCTCTCTTGAGGAATCTCTTCATCATATGTAGGATCATAATTCTTCAAATTAATTTTCTAATGATGTTCTGGGTGAGACTCATCTTGTTTCCATGCTAAATAAATTGCTGAATCTCAATGATGCTTTGCAAAGAGGTAATATTAAGGATAATTGTCTGAGAGATGGTGACATAAAATCTATGTTTTTCATCTCATGATTGATAATTGGGATGGTTTCAAGGCCAATTTCATTGGTTATAAATGGGAATAATGTCAATGAAATCATGAAAGATCTCTCTAAGTATGTGGTTACATGTTTTAAGGATCTCTTCAATGGTCATGTCTATATTTCTAATCCAGTTTAGAGTAATATTCTGTGTCCAATAAATCAAGGGGATAATTCCACCCTTACTTATATCCCTTTGGAAATTTAAATCATGTTTGTGACCATTTGACTGAATCCTAATATCTCCATTGATATGGATGGTATTGGGAATTGTTTCATTTAAACATACTGGGATGATATTCATGTTGATGTTTTCATGTTGGTTACTTGATTTTTTATAGTTTAATATCTTTCATTTTGTATGAATTCTCAGTTCCATACTACCATTCCAAAGATAGATAATTCCAATGAGATTCATTTATTATTATAGTTTCCATGGTCCACACAATTTTTAAAATCATTTTCAAAATCATGGCTATGAGGTTATACTCTATTTTTGGTAATATTGTTTCCCCTAATAAGTTAGGCTTTATTAAGGGCATGTATATTCATTTTTTCATCACTAACACCTCTAACTATGTTGATATTTTTATGAAATCCAACAGGTGTGGAAATATAGCTCTCAAATTGGATGTTAGGAATGATTTTGATACTATATTTCAAAAATTATTTTTTATGGCTTTGCATTATTTTGGTTTTGAAAATGTTTTCTTTAAATGTGTTAAAATCATTTTTAGTCATCACGTATATCTGTATTTCATAATGGTTCCCCTGAGGGATATTTTTCTTTTTCTAGAGGTGTCAGGCTTGGTGACCCTCTGTCAGCCATTATTTTTTCCATTGTAGAGGATTATCTTAGTAGATTACATTCTATTATTGCTAGAAATGGGAAACAGAAGTCTATTTGTACTGGTAGAGGAATTCATCATTTCACTTATTTGTTGTATGATTGTGATATCATTCTATTTACTAATTGGGTTATGTGAAATATTAAACATATTAAGCGTGCCCATTTTAATTATGAAATAGTTTTAGTTCATGAGATTAGTTGGATTATGTCATTCGTCTACTTTGGTTGGAATATTCCTATTTCTAGGAAGACTGAAATTATCAGGGGTTTGGGAATTCATGAAGGAGTTCTTACCTTTACATATTTGGGTGTTCCAATGTTTTGGGGAGGCCTAAAGCATGTTACCTTTCTGATATTCATATTAAAATCAAAATCTATCTTGCTACGTGGAAGGGTATGTCACTATCCTTTGCAGGTCATGTATGTTTGGTCAAGGATATGACTATTTCGAAGATTGTTTATTTTTTCACGGCCTATAAGTGGATTGACTCACTCATCAAGAGAATATATGTTTCTATTAAAAAATTTATTTGTAGTGGTAACATTCTGGAGAGGAAATTATACTTTTTCTGATGGAATAATTTTTTTAAACCCTATGATACATGGAGACTTTGTATTAAAAATCTATAATTGTTTAATGATTCTTTATAGGAATCGTTTATATAGAGGTCTCTCAATATTAAATCCGAGTCTGATGAAATTCTACGAAATAAATTCATGTTTAGGCTCAGGAATGGGGTCTTAAATCATATGGATTCATCTGTTTGTCCTTATTTAAAATTCATTTTTTCTTCTGTTGATTCACATGACAGATGGATTGTTTCAAGGAACTCATCATTATTCTTTTTGAAGTCCCACTAGATTATTTTTACCTATGTTGATTCATTTATGAATGATGAAATCAATGTTGATTTGGGTGAAATTATTAAAAACCATATTCATAATATGGGGGGTCTCTGAAATCATATTTTCAATATAATCAACACCTACTGTTTCTCTAACAAAATGGATTTTTGGGAATGAAAACATGTTCTCAAAGGATTTATATCCTCTAAAAAATATATAGACCTTATTCATCTTCCAAAACTGGTTATATTTGACTTTTCTACTTATATATGAACTTTATTAGGCCTTCGTAGACATCATTTTGCTATATACTGGCTCATGGAATCTTTCTACTAATTTTTTACTTAAAAATGTGTTATTTCACTATGTAGTTCTTGTGTGAATTTCCATCGTCACATGGATTTCATTTATCATTTGTTTATTAGCTTTTTTAATGAATCATCAATTTTAAATGTTGTTTGTTATATATTTTAATTCCCTATTTCCGGTGTGTCTTATTTCGAAAAATTCCTCCAAGGATTGAATTCAACTGCACATTCTCAACAATTTCATAAAATTTTCGGATCGCTACTACTAAACATATTCATTTTATTTGGTTTGATTGGAAGAAATGGATTAATGAAAACTTATCCATATCAGTTAGTGGGGTTTTATCAGATATTCTTACTGAAATTCATAATGCATAGATAATGAGTAATAATTTTTTCCTCAACTAGATTTATGACTTTTCCATCATGAACCAGATAGGTATCATAGAAAACATCAGGCCTTTGTATGGAAAATTTGATATTTTTTGGAAGGAACCACTTTTTGGATGGTAAAAAATTAATTCTAATGAAGATTCTAGAGGTAATCTGTGGCTCTTTGTCTATGGTGTTATCATCAAATATCATAAACATGATGTTTTTGGATGTTCTAATAGTTAATTTGTCCTTGCTTCTTTTGATGAGGTTGAATTGTCTAGCATTGTAAGTACGGTGGAACAAGATACAAATCATGGATGGGATAATTTATGGATTGAGAGAAATTATACTATTCTCATCCCTTCCATCAGGATGGTTCTTTCTTAATTTTCATGTAAGCTAACTAGTCATTGGATTAAATGATTGTATAATTGATTTTCATTGAATCACATTATCAATCACATTTATTTGGAAGCCAATTTGGTTGCAAATGGTCTTTCAAATAAAGGTATCAATGGCTATGATCATTTTCCTAACGATATTAACCCTTTTCTTAATTGGGATTGTGATAAGTCTTCCATTTTAGACTCTTATTTGTTGTCTCTTATTTTTCAACTTAATTAGGTTTTAAATTTTTTTTATGGTGTTTTTATTACAATTTTTTGATTCTTATGATTTATTTCCATCTCTGGTTGATGCATATCTATAAGGTTTTTTTCCATTTTTGAGTTTTAAATAACTACTTGGGGCCTGTTTGGTTAGTTTTTCATTTTTTCAAGCTTCCATGGAGGGGTCTGTATCAACACTTTTTTTACATAAATAAAGTGTCATGTTTTTTTATCCTTGTTGATAATTTATATGCCAGATTTCAAGGAGTATCTACTAAGATTCTTCATCTAGAATTCAAGGAATTTATAGTGTGTCTAAAGGGTCATTCTTGTGGTGAAAACATCTCCTTGTAGTCTAAAATCTTGAGCAGGAATTCTAGGAGACTATAAAGAAGGATAATTACCCCTAGTCTGCAATAATTTATGTCAACAGATGCTACCCCTAGAGTGTGCTGCTAATTTGATGCACATGGAGTGGCGTAGTTCATTGCTGATAATAGAATGAATGGAGTGTACATAGATTTCATGGAGTGACCAGATGATCACTTCTTATTCTGGAAAGCATAGAGTGTCCTACTAACTGACATCCAGATCTCACCCAATCTTCATTGGGAAGTTCAGAATGATTTTAATTTGAAATATGGGATTATGAACATCAACACTAAAACACATTCATTAGGGTTTTTGGGTGTTCCATGATTGTAGATTTCTCTAATACTATTTTATATTTCTTTAATAAACATCCCTTATATTAAAATTAATTAAAAACAATTACATAATACATAAATAAATAAAACTATACGGAAAAAAAAATTGTTATAAATTTTTTTTTCAAAAAATATTCAAATAAAATAATTGAATATATAACTAGGTCAATAGTAGATTATAAATTACTTATATGTATTTACAAAAGGATTAGAAAACATATTTTAAATATTATAATAGTACTATACAAGAAAGAGGAATTTAAAATTTTAAATTCATGTATTTATAATGATGTTTATAAATAATATCTCAACAATATTGTAAAATAACTAAATTTTTTAATTAAAATTAATATTTCCAAAAAAATATTTAATCGCAAAAATGACATAATAATGGTATAAATTTTAATTTTGACATAAAAATCACATATTTGTTTAAATTATGGAAAATATTTGAATGTAAATCACAAAAATAAAATACAACCACACACAAACTAGTATTAACCTAATACAAAAGATAAAAATTATCACAATGTACATCACTAACTAAAAATTATTAAGAATATTTTTATTTAGTCTATAAATACAGATTTCATACATTTTTAAGAACACATTAATAACAATTTTTCAATACATTACTCTTATAATAATTATTATAATGTAATTTCCAAAATGTATTTTGAGAAAATTTAAATTAAACATTTAAATGATATATGTAATTCAAAAAATTAATTTTGGGAAATGAAACATTTAATCATAAATCCTCTCTTTTAAAATAGTAAACACACATTTTTTAATCCATTTTATGAGAAAAACAATTCCACCATGAGTTTAGATAATCTTGAAAAAATAAATTCCAATAATAGAAAATATTTATTCTAGTTATAATTTATATGATATTCAAGAAACATGGATATATAGTGCTCAAATATATTTTTACTCTTATTTAGTGTCTTAATATATAGATTCGTTATCTATTTTCTTACACACTCCATAGCAATTATATTTGAAAACATAAAATTAATTTTATTTTTATTTTTAACAATTAAGAGTAATTCAAAAAATAATATAGTATTTATAATTTAATTTAGAAATATTTAACACATTCCCAGTTATAAACACATCCGATTCAATGATTAATAATCAAATGCAAAAAATGTAATCAAAATAATCAAATATTACTCATTTAAATTGAATTTTTTAATAATGACGATCAATAAATAGATTCATGTAAATCACAATTAAATCATATTATAAAGTACACTAATAATTTCAAAGGTTAATTGGGTATCCAAGATACCTATTTCATCATATACATAACATAAAATATATATATATAATAAAAATCATAATGAGGAAGCTAAAAAACTTCCACATCATGACAAAATACATCCAAAGAATGTCGAGGGGTGAATTAGGCTGATTATTTTCATTCTTATCATATAAATATTGTTACCAAATAATAAATGTCACTATGAGACAATAAATAAATATCATGTATTAAGAAAACAAATATAAGACATAAATCTGATTACATGTTTATTTTAATTATTTTTCCATGAAGAGAAATATTCGGCGAGAACACATAAACATGTCATAAATGTAACAAAATCAAATAAAATTTTATGTTATTATACATTTTGGGTAAGGCTCACATCCATAACCTAGGGTAATTGTGTATTTCTACCGATATATTAATAGCTTTTATATAGGAAAAAATAATATATCTTACAGGTCTCTCATAATAAATATCACAAATATTCATATCTCCAATGAAGCCATTATGTTTCCTTTTCTCCCTTTCCAAGTGACCAATAATAGATTATAAAAAAATTGTCATGATATCTATAATATCTCCCTATAACACTTTTTATATATGAAAATTATTCTATACTATCTTTTTCCTCCATATCCCCATATACTCTAATATTCCTACCAAATAAGATCGTTGTACTCATCTAAAATAACACTTCATAAATTTTATTTTTTCACACTCAATTTATAAATAAATTCCCTCAAAAAGTATATATATAAAAATTTCACATTAAATACAACCTTCTCATATATGAATATTTTTTAACATTCCTATTTTTATGTAATCCTTCGATGAGAAAAGTAATGTATTTTATTTATAATTATTAATCCCCAATAATTGAGTATTAAAAATGATATCCCAATTTTATTTAAAAATACCTAAATAAATTGGTGTTATATATCATAATATTTACCATATTTGTACATCACAGTTTAAACCCAATTGTTATATAAGAATCTATAATATTATATAATAACATGAATAAAATTTATGTTATGTAATATTATCAATTAACCATATATTGAAACAATTTTACTTGGGGGAATTCCATTATGGAATTTTTATTAGATTAAAAAATTCATTATTAAGAAAAATCATAATGCGGTCTCATTGTGGTGTGTTTATTCAAACAAAACCCACAATGCTCAAAAAAATTTCAAAAATCAATCCTAAATAAATATTATAATGTAATCTATTTAAATTACAACATTACATTAATTTATTCAACACAATATTCAATACATTATTAATAATCAACTCCACAGTTTTATATACATTAAATAATTTCATTACATTTCCATTGATATATCTTTATAAATGATTTAAAATAAACAAAATATTTTTTATTGATAATTTTCTAATACTCTTTAACCGAAAAATTATTTATCATATATGTTCATATTCATAATTTACCTAATGTTTGGATTCAAACAAGTATATATATACTTTTAAATAATGTTAAAGGATACATTCAATAGATAAAGGTAATGAAAAAGACTCCCCAAATGTGAAATAAAATCCCCGAATTAGCTTTTATCATTGGTCTTCAGCACATCAATTAAGAAATATCAAGGCATAAAAGTAAATGGTGTATCTAAAATATATTTAGGTTTTCTATGATAAATAAAAACAAAAAAAATTATAAATTTTAAAAAACATAATTTTTTTTACCAAATAATTCTAAAAACACGTGAAATACTCAACTTGTTTCTCCAAAGAGTGATGTCATAATTTTCTTTATCTAGGAATCTACTAAAAGGATAATTTATAGTTTTGGGTGGGTAGGAATTAATAATATGTTCCTTTTTATAGTTTTACTTCACTACCAGTCAAAATGAAAACATGCTCATGTCATTGATAAGGATCTATAGTAGCTTCATCAAGCATGTATGATATAGTATGCCCCCAGATAAATAATTTACCAGTAAATAGTAAAAAAACATGCCCCCATTAAAGAGAAGATAATTTTTCTATTTTATAATGATGTAAATAATGTGTGGGATAGTCCTTTATATTATTATTGATCATCAAATATTTTAGGATCCTTCTCTCTAGTTAATCTAAATTATTATTAATTTCATTGTAAATCATTATCAATTTTATAAACAAAAACTATGATATTGGACACTTATTATTCTTTATATACCATTTTTTGTGTAACTATATAAATCATTTTTTGAAGAACTCATATGCTTTCATCAATTCCCTCTATGAATATATATAACTTATAATTACATCTTGATATTTCATAATCTATAAAATAAGAATAGTCATCCATACAGATATATAATCAAACACGTATCTTCATGATTTATTCTGGCCTCTACATGAATATGTGATGTTTATTGGGTTAATATTCTGATTTGTTTTATTCATTAAATTTTAGTTCTCTTAACACCAAACCTTTATAGTGAAATAATATCCATAAAATAAATAAGTACTATAAATATCATCAAATCAATAACACTTCATGATAAAATAAATCTAATAATAATATCACCAGTGAGGTATAAAAAAATTAGATGGGGAATTTAAAATAATATATATATATATATATATAATATTCTCAAATCGAAGTAATAATAGAATTTAATGACTAATTGTATAACCATAGTCAATTTTTATATTTTTTGTTTTTATTCATTTTTATTTTTACTATATTTTTTTTTCTTTTGTATTCATTACATTAAAAACACAAATAACTAATATAAAATATGATTACAGATGATATAGTGTTTTTATTTATGATTCTATATAAATGAATTTGGGTTAACGTATCATAAAACAGCTATTTGAATAGGTTATTTTATCCAAATGGACATGTTTTAGGTGTGCAGGTTTTTAGATTTTTTATATTAAGGGAAAATAATAGAAATTTGGATTGGATATGTGTGGGTATAGTAGGGCCAATGGTATAAATACATAAAGTTTTATGGTTGTCAATTTTTGTTTTACATACTAATATTATAAAAATTTGGATCATGTTTCCTTATAAAATAATGAACTCTTCAATATTTATCTTGAAGAAACAAATTTTGTACGGAAATCCTAAAAGAGCCAGAATAATTTTTAAATGGATAACCAATTTAAAAGAATAAAATGAGAATAAAACAATAATTTGTGTACATTATAGATTTACTAAAGGGAACTAAATTTTTATAATATTTGTAGTGGAATCAATATCCTATAGTTTATAATAATTCACACTTTGGGGATCTCACTACTCTATCGGCTAAAAGGAACATACTTATCCTCTATAAGAATCATTAGATAATCATTATCAGCTCTAAATTTACTCATGTTGACATCAGTGGGACATGATTCTCCTTTTTTAATTTTTTGATGAAATGATAATTTCTTCATAAAATAAACTATATATATAATTTTATCATGAACATACCTTTATATATGTTCTCCATGAGCTTCCTTCATGTTTCTCACACATGATAATCCCCCTTGTAAATTCTACATGAGCTCCCTTAACTTTTAAATGATCATTGTGTAGTATTTTTCACTACATAAACCAATAAAAGAATTCCTTATTATAAGGTTCGTTCATTGAATCCTTAATTACACATGATTATTTTGTGTTATATACCTTATCAAATATGAATCGATTTAATCAACCTTTAAAAGAAGTTATCCATATAATTCAATATTCTCCAATATTTAAAAACATATTTGTGGAATTTATTTCAAAACCTTTTTGAATATAATTATCATTGTCATATATTTCAAAATTAACCTTCACATAATCCCCTATGATTTTATCATCACAATTTCACATAATAAATTAACTTTAAAATCAATATAAATTATGACCTTCACCTCGTAAAGGACGAATCCATCATTTAGTTCCATTACAAATGAGTGAAATTATTCTTTATAAAACTACTGTAGACTATATTTATTATAAATTTATCAATATCTTTTATATTTTGAAATTATTTCATAGTTTCCCAAAAATCATTTATGCACAATATTTTCTTGGAAACACTATTATAGAAGACAGTAATTCAAGAGAATTTTATTCTTCAGTGAATTTCTTCCATTTTATAATTTTGAAAGAAATTTTCTAGTTGAATTCATGTTATTATAGAACAAATACTTCATAAATGTTTGATTGTACACATTTTTTAGAACTTTTTCAACCATATTTTTTAATAAAATATCCTTAAAACTCTTAAACACAACAATGACGTATTTTTACAAACCCTCTTCACTCATGAGAACACTATGTAGCAATCAAACGCTCTCTCAAAACCAACTACAATCCCACATGATTCAATATCAAAATAAAAAAAAATCAAAACATGGAAATATTATCAATTAAGAATGTTTTTCATTAATAGATCCCAACAACTCAAATAACATACATCAAAATTTATATTTGTGATATATAATATGTAACTAAACAATATAAGAATTTCCATGTTTTGATGTATTCTATTTACATAATTTTCCCCCTAATTCATCATTTAAGATATCTACCCCATTATATGAATCTATCATACCATTAGTAGATTTTATAAATATCTATAACATGGATGAATAATATTCCACTACCCTTTTTCAATAAATGTAATGTTAACCCTTTTATTGTTTAAAAAATTGGAATAAAAAAAGTAACAATACATGGGGAAATCTATAACATACATCACATTATTGGGGTTTTACATCCATAAAATTTAACTATGGGGATACCAGATTTAGAGATCCAACCAATGCTTCTCAAATTACTCCTTGGATAAATCCTTATTTACTATATCTATGACTTGAAGTTCCCTATGAATGTACTTATATTACATAAATCCATGATATACATTCTCCATGATGAAAAGATACATGATTATATATTATTCATTATTAAATTAATTGAACATATTTGGTTTATGATTGATTGATCATGGATCATAACACTTGAATAAAATAGGATACCACACTTTAACTCCCATATATTCCATCTATTATTTTGTCCATAATAGTTTTGTGTTGTCTTAAGAGGATGAAAAATATTCATCCTCTATAATTCTTCATGTGGTTTAACAATTTTTATTAATTTTCATTGAAATAAATCATCCTCCATGATATAATTCACCACTTGATGTTAGGATTCAATACTCTATTGAACAAGACCATCCATCATCTATATTTCACAAAAACTACTTTTTTGATAATGTATATTAAAATCAATTTTTATCAACACTATGATAGTTATATTATAGAATTATCATCACCATAAAAAGGATATAATTTAGATAAATCTAGTAAATTTCATCATGAAAATTCCAAAAACATAATATCAGGTTACGTTAACTATTATATAAAATAATCTCTAAATGAAATGATTTAATTATATGAAATTAATTGAATTTATATCCTCATCCCATGTCAACAAATTTTAGGTATAAACATGTGTCACCATTAACATTGAATATTCCAATCAAAAATATATTATAAACTCAATATCATTGATATATTGGGATATTAATGTACCATGACATATATGTATCACTTATAGGCTATGGAATATTTTCAACACTCCATGAATTAATATTTTGAACTCTTAAATTAGAAATTTCCCTAAAAAAATTCACTATAGTTCTGTTTATCCAAAAAATATTATATCATCAACCTATTGAAGAAGCAAAATTCAGTAATAACTATTCATATTTATATAGTGACTATGATCACACCCACCATGTTGAAATATATGCCTCTTAAAATATAATAAAGTAAATAGTACCACACTGATGGTTCTTGATTTAATCCAGAAAAATAATTCATTGGATAGAATTCTTTTGGATCATATTCTTTGAAAAAAACCATTTGGTGTTTGATATACAAATATTTATTATGTAATCCATTTATAATTTTTTATTATGTTTATATTTAAAAAAAATTAATCTCTTTTCCCCACTGTATCATTAATTATTCTCATCCGAGAAAGAGGATTACCCATATATTCTACATTAATACCATTAAATATGGAGCATCCATTGTACACCAATCATTACTTATTTTTAAATAATAATGTCATATTTAATCAATATTTCATAAAAATTCCATTTTTATTGATTATAATAATATTAATTTGTCAAAATAATCACCCATGCTGAATTATTTTGGGGTCGGTCAAGATCCTCATATATCACTTTGATGCATTTCTCAACATTAGAATCAATTTTAAAACGTTATTATCTATCTATGATAAGAAAAATATTATATGAAAATAATTAATTATTCTCATTCTTAATGTACTATTCTAGTCATAATTATATTATGGTAATCATTTTCATCGATGAATTTCCACTTCTATTTATATATAGATCTAAATTTATTTTACCCATCCTCAATGTCTTCCTTTGAATCAGTATTGTCCGCATGTTTTCTCCCAGATAATCTCAACTCTTTATCACTTTCTTTCTAAATATTCTCTATTTATTGGTAAGTAATATATTTATTATCAACTATATTAACATCTATTATTTTTAAAATCCACTCATTTTATTTTTTAAACCACATATATTTGATTCACAAATAATAATATTTAAGAAAAAATTAAATCATCTCTATGAGATATAATATTTTATTATTTCTCTTTTCTAGGAATAAAGAAATTACATCAAAAAATCAAAAATTATTTTATAATTGGATTCCTCTCAAGACAAATAAAATATATATACCTTTATTCCCCCTAACAAAAAAATTCTATATCGAAAATTCTGACCACAATTAATGATTTCATCCATCCAAAAAACTCTGTTATGTATTTCTATATAATAGTATTTATATATATGTTTTTAAAAATATGTTTTATCCTCTAAAATAAATAATTTAATGAAGAGTCCCTAGTATTGAGTACTATCACCTAATCCCATGCTTCATGAGATAATAATATACGAGGATATTTGAAAACATTGTTCTGTTATCATTATAGAATTTAAGAATTGTATAACCATTAATATTTTTCATCTATCATTTGAATATGAATGGTTTAATTGAATGACTCAAACTTGACGGTGAATACCATCCACCATTCCATCCTATAGATATCATAAATGAAATGTGTAATGTACCACTTTTGATCAATTGATACATATAAGTCTCTATTCATTATTTCAAGGAAAATTTGGATCCTTTTCCTTTTTCCCATATACATTATACTTATAGTATTCCATTTTTAAAAAACATCCCATATGCGTTTAAGATCATATGATTTTTATTTATATCACAAGATATATAATTCTTCAACCGATATGCCATAAATTTTTGGCATTGATTTCGATCTCTTTTATACCAAAATATGTTTTACTCTTCTTTGTATAGTTCTTGAATATCCTATTATCCACTTATGAGATAGATAGTTCCCTATTGAATCTTCCCATTTATAAAAAAATATCAACATTAAAATTGATGATAGAATTACATTGTATAAATTTAATATTTCCCTCTGTTAGAAGATTGACTTACAGATATCATTTCTAAACTAATGACTTTAATAACCAAGATTTATTTACTTCTTATATATCCCCCTATTTAACATCTCCATACCCAATGATCATTAATCAGTGGTCCATGAAAAATAACATAAACCGACCATATCGTACTTGATTCCTATGGAATGATAATTATTATTTATTATATGATATATACATTCTCTATGAATTATCCATACACCAAAATTATATGACGATTTAAAAGAAACAACTATATTTACTATCTATTCATCCATTTTCAAAATTTTCACTTTATTCTATTTAATATCATTTAACTATCATTAAAATATTCTATTCTTTTTCATCCCCCTTAGTTATTCAAATTTCATTTGGATCTTAGTACCATACCAAGAGACATGTATATCTCATAATATTAAATTTATCATTGTATACCATCCCATTTTATCTCCTCAACGCATCTTAATCAATCATTCACTATGTTATTCAACATGTTGATAAAATTGGGTTTCTCATGGATATTAAGCTTTTACACAAATAGCTTATATGATATTTCTATGTTTTTATATTTATACATCACAATACCAACCATTAATATTTAATTATCAACATGTTTTAATTTTATAAAATTTTTCCTTCTCTTTCCTGACATCTATATAATCGTGTTTGGCCACTGACTATTCGTTGAGAACAAATATCCCTTCCACATATCCGTAATCTTCATAATATTCTTCTCTTATTTCTAAATTTAATTAATATTCCATGAGAGTAACTTATTTTAAGTATTTATTATTTTCAACGTCGCCTAATTATTTCTTATTTTTTGTAATATATTTATTTTAAATTTTATTTCTTCTTTAATATATTTCACCTCATGCTATATATTTATAAATCCTTTTCATAATTATTCATGTTAACATATACAACTGAAAATTCATCTCGGAATATCACTTGACATATTGTATTATGGTGACCAACATTTATTCATTATGTAAATGAAATTATAATCATTCATTTTTATACTTTCTGTTTCAATAAGTTTATGTTTATAACATTATAATCCAATTTTTGTTAAAAAATTGTTTTCTTTAGTGATCTTCATAAATCCATTGATCTCCACATCTGTTTCCTTAATATTTTCAACAACCTCACACTCAACATTCATTATCCCATATGAATGAATTGATATTATTTAAATATCTTCCTATACCTCTTTCATGTATTTATTCTTAAGTAAAGTGAAATATAGTTTAATTCAATATGTAAATATTACCAAGATTCACATTATTATCTTAAATCATATAGGGTTTCTTTGTGTCTAGAAATATCCTCCAAAATCATATTTTCTTGATCAATTTATTAATTTTCCCATTTATTTAGGTGCTTCCCCACGTCCTCTTAATTTATTTACATAACCTTAAATTTATATTCTCATATAATTAATAAATATTTATAGATATTTTGTTAAAATATGGAATATAATTTTTTAATGGAATTAAATTTATGTGGACTATGATATATGAAGATCACCTAAAACATTGATTCCATTAAAATTATCATCCAACTCTTTATAATGTTTTACTAATTTGGATCTACTCCATTTTAACTAATATCCAATGAATATAATCCATGAGAATATCAATTAATATGGATTATAAATAACACTACATCTAACTATTATAAGTATTAATTTAATTTTGATAGAAGACTATACACTAGTTGTGATTTTGTACTTCTATGTTGTCCACCTAGATAAAATTCTATTGACATTATCCAATGGCATTGATACCATATATTTTACCAACCATGTTAAATTAAATATTGGGTGGAACAATTGGGGTATGAGATATGAAAATAATCACCCTTTATCATATTATTTCATCATAAAAGAAAACATTATTCTCTCTTTCTCATGATAATATATGATAATATGGAACAATACATGAGTCAAAAAATTATACACATGGATGATGAAAACTAGGTTAATCTATGGGAAATAAAATGAAAATTTTTATATATTAAATAATAACAATATTGCAAAAATAATGAATTTTTTTAGTGGACTCAATATCCCCTAGTTCAAGTCCATTCACACATATGAGAACTCACTTCTCTCTTATCATAAATGGACATGATTTTACATTAAAATAATCTTCAAATTAATTGTATTTATACTTAATTGGTTCACATTATCATCAATTTGACTCGAATATCTTTTAACATCAATGATATAAAATCCTATTCGTCATATAAAATATACGTTTTGAGTAATCACATCAAGAAAAATTCCTTCGTGAACCACCTATACCATATTCCCTTCATGATATTCTTTCAAATAACTTCCAAATGATTTTACTCTATATAAATACTTCAAGAAATATATACCTTCATAAGAGTTATTCATAAACTCATTTACACTATATAAAACATTTGAAAACATCATACTATGGGGTTCCATCAGCAAATCCTACACTACAAAAAGTTTTCTATGAAATGTACCTTCTTGTAGATGAATAATGATTGTGTTTCATAAATATTATATCACCCTATCTATTATCCCATAAACTATTTACATGATGATGTTGTTAGGAGACATTATATAATAATTTTACACCCAATAACATGCTAAGTGTACGTTTTATATTTAGATATTTTCATTATTTCATTCATATATAATTTTTCTTTCACAATAATTCAAAAAATATTTCGAGATAAGCCTATAGAAATCACATAACATCATTCAAAATGGTTGATGTAATATTATAATTTTTATTATGATACTCGAACTGAAACAATTTAAAATATCCATGAACTATCTTCCATGTATCCTTTATATGATTCAATAATCTCTGTAGTTTCATTATTTATGTGGGTGAAAAAGCATTCCAAACATCCTTCACAGAACTCCATAGTAATGATTATAATTTCTGGACAGTTTATCTCATTTGAAAACATTCATAAATTTTCATTTTTATACACAATTTCTAGATCACTCATATGTTCTTATAGAAAAAATCATTCATAAATGAATCAAGGTATTCATTTTACTAGTGATTTATTAACACACTTTATTAATAAACACATCCCTAACAACTAAAAATAATAAAATTAATTGATTTATTAAAAAATCGTTATCAATATCACACACCTAGATAGTGTGGGTAAGGAGTTTTTATTATACCTGTCTAGATTTTACCCAAAAAAGAGTCAGCTATACAAGAGTCTATATACACACATGAAAATTAAATCAATATTATCACCAAAACACACTGAATGGTCAATCATGGTCAATGAGAAATCAACAATTTATGCATTTGGATGCACTATTATGATACCCCAAAAGAATCATATTGAATCCACATGCTTGAATGTGATCATCTTTTTATCCTAAATAGTTAGAATGAGGTGAAAAAATGCAATGTAATTGGTGCTGATTTCAGTAACACATGGTGTATTTTTTCTATGTGGGTTTTCAATAAAAATTACTTTTAAAATAATTATATATTCATATGCCCATGTAAATTGTGTAACCTTGGAACATATTTCAATCACTCACTCAGTAAAATTTTATTCATATAACATACTAACATGTGTCAAAAAATTGTTAACAAAACTAGCCCTGTGTAGAGCATGAAGTGTGATCCTATTCACTAAGGTTTGGTGACCGGAAACATAGATTGATTCAAAGAGACATTGTAATGATATTAAAATAAAATATACATATGAAAAGATTAAAATAATTATATTCTTATAATAGATATCATTATTATATAATATGTCAATAAACCATACCAATCGGTGAAAAAATACATGGATAAAAAGGAAAAAATAAAAAAATGGAAACACCCTAATCATGGATCCTGAAGTAAATTTTTTTCCATATCCTCAACATCATAAATCAGAATTATCCCAGCCCACACGAACAGAAACATGGTATAAGAGATCCATATAAAACACAAAACTTATAACATTAAATATATCCTAAGAAATAAGGATATAAACACCAAAAGGAAATTGATGGGTGTAAACTCATGAGTCTAGTTGAATACTACCAATAATATTAAATGTTTATAAATACTCAACAACTAGTTATTGTTTAAAAATATTTTATACCCAAAAAATGAAGATATAATTTTCTACATTCATATTATACTTATGGTCTCATTTAAAAAACATTTCACTCCAATTAATATCATGCCTTATAATAATAAAAAGTGAAATATGACATTTCACATATCCAATTTAATTAGAGGATAAAAAAATACATTTAATGAAAAAAAATATATTTCAAGATTATGTGTGAAAATAAGAATACCAATATATGTCCTTGTAATTTATCCAAAATTCCCAAATGAAAACCATGTTATGAGGGTATACAAATCTAACACACTATGACACGTAATGGAATATTAGCCATCATATTTGACACTCTTAATCCAGTATCTTGGGTGACCTGGAAAGGATATCAACTAGAATCCATAGAATCAATGAAACTACTTGAGATTTAAAACTCCACTAAGGGTCTTCCATGTTTTTCCCTCATACCCCAAGTTATTCTGATGTACTATTAAATAGTCATTATATTCTAAGAAAAAAAAATGTTTCAAAACTTATTATTAGTTGAAATCCATTTCAAATACAATCCCACAATTCTATAAAACATTTTCTTTAAAAATACTATTCAACTTCCTTTCATGTAAACCACGTTAATTTCCAAATTATAATTAAATTTTTTTGTTATGTAATCCTTCTGCATAAATCATGCTTTCACATTAATCAAATGTTGAAACACATTTCATTAGAAACAAATATCATGAAAATTTTCATAAAATAATTTCAAAAATAAAACATGAAATAAAAATTATACGAACTATTGGATCTCCAATGTATAGGTTATATGATAAATATGCTTACTTCAATATCGATGAAAAAAATACCACCTTTCTAAAAAGAGATATAATGGAAGAACATTAAATCCTAGAAGAACATGAAGCAATGAATTTTCTTAAATTATTTATTTTTATGATAGGTCAAGTGATACAGTATCAATAGAAATCAATCTCATGGAGAGGATGAGAATAAAATATATTTGAATGAATCCACCTATCATAGATCTCCCAATTAACATCCAATATTCCAACTAACATTAATATTAATTAAATAAATGGGGGAGAGTGACATGAATATAACTAATGATGTTTTAAACCATATAAACTAAAATATGGTCCTGTTGGTTGGATTATAAGAGATACATAATTATTTCATGGAAAAATGAAAATTTAGCACCTTACTGAACTGGGTATCTAATCGCTTCATTAGATAGTCATAGGACCATATTAGATTGTTAGTGGGAGAATGAAGAATACAATAACCTTCAAGAATTCTACTAACAATCAAGTTTAATCCCACCTTCTGGATAATGGTACTTATATAAATGAATACATTCATCAAACTAGCACTGACATGATGGTGGCCTCCAGCTTCCAAAAATTTCCAAAATGTATACTTCGATTTTTTATATGATCCAAAATTTGATCATGAAAAATCCTAAAAGATCTCCAAACCTAATTGTATATTATACGATTGGTAAATTCTCCCCACCATAAAATATTTCATTCCCATTAATGTCTCATGATAATTGATCGGTGAAAAAATATGTTATTTAATGAATTATCAAGGCCTCATGTTCCAATGGAATCAGGTTGTCCCTACATTGTTTTTTTCTTTGTCAATCAAATGTCAATGTTTTTCCATGTAACACCATATCCTATTGGTCAACAATTTAAATTGGTCTCTCAACCCCAGATTTTTCTTGTTTAATCCCATTTCCTTCCCACTCAATAAACTGGGATGGTTCCTATTTATACTTCCATAGTTGGGAAGAAATAAACATGTTTTCAGTAGAATCTAAATGACTAGGTTGGTCTAAATGATAAGACACCTTTTTATGTCACTCTTAAATCCTATAATGTCCATAATAATGAGGTGATAAATTATGTTGATTTACTAAAAAAATTTATCTAACTAAGGTGAAACACTAATATATTACCTAATCACATTCATCAATGTCCAATGGTTGAATTAATTGATCAACTAATGATTTATCTTGAATCAATGAGATGAAAATAATATTCTTGATCCAATACACAATATCCATAATATTCTAAATTATCTTTAATTTAGTTAAGAAAAATTCCCTAATCCATTCCCAATAAAGAGTTCAGTTTAATGGCATCCCATATAATGCTTTAAAATGCTCTAGCATGATGAAATCATAAGAACTATTGTTATTGAATAATTACAGAAGGGGTGATGAATCTCCAATGAATAAATAATGTTAAGAATTTATGCTCAATGAATATATTCATGAATTTGGATGTCCCACAGTGTATGGAAATAATTCTAGGAATGAGAATCATTTCTTAACATCCACTGATTACCCATTGTTTTCTACAATCCACTACATAATAGGGATATAATGAGAGGATATTTATCAGACATAATATCCCATGACACCCCATGATGTTTGTTAATCACGGAGACATAACAGTAACCATAATCCTCAATCTATGTAGACTCTTATATATATATGAAATGAAACTATTTCATAATTAGATATATAATTACCAATATCTCATCCTCAAAATTATATGTATAAGGTAAAACAAAATTAAATCTCACGGATATAACATCCCATTTCAATATGATAATGGTTAAAGGTTATATAAAATAAGAAGGTGTATAAATTTATTATTTAATTTTAAAATATTTGACGAACTGAGATAAAAAATCATCAATCAGACATCTCATTTTTTGATCTCTTTAATGACATATCATGTCATGAGTTATCATGGTGTCTCCATGGATAATAGAATAACTTGATCAATGTCTATTTTCCAGAAAATCCAACACCAAATTTACCTAAACAAACATTATTCCATGGATTTATAAAAATACATTGGGAGACCTATACCACCCATATTAGGTATCCCTAACATTATGATTCCTTGTAAAATACTGAAACTATACATCATATATATATTCGTGTTGAATTTGGTCAACCATATGTGATAATTCCTATGTAATATGTAGAAATAAATATATTCTAAATCTTCCTTCTTTCATGTGAATAAGCATCAAATCTCATCATAATCCACTATTCCATGAATTCATTCACTACCCCAGATAATATTTTTTTATGAAAGTGTCTAGCACCACATTATCTACAATGAGGGAGTATGAACTATCAAAAAAATTATATGAAAGTACTATACAAAATGAAATATAAAAAAATCGTATCCTTATAGGTGAATATATAATTAAAACTCTTATCATCTGAATTAATTATATATAACTTCTAGAATAGGTAGTGGGGTCATGTCATAATTACCCAAAAAACCATCCCCAACACAATATCATAAATGGGAGAGTTCTTCTCAATAGGGAATAAGTGAGGTGAAAAATATTCTACCACATTTCCATCTAATATTTGAATAAACTTAAACCCAATCATGATGAATTATAAAAAAACAATAACAAACACATTTCTCATATGGAATGATGAATATTGATGAACTCAATCATACATTCATATCCATAAAAGTTAATTAAAATCAATTTGTCTATAAAATTACACTCTTCATGTTTAAATACATTATTTGAGAATCACAACTAGTTATTTTGGAAATAATGTGAAGATACTAACAATGTAATCATAATAAATACTATACTTTAAACATATTTATAAGATGATCCCAAGACATCAGCCCTTGAATTTATTTAGGATCCACAAAGACATCATCCTAAGTATTCAAATGGCCCAAAAATTTCATTTCTGGAATCAATAACTGAAATTTATATTTCATCCCATAAATAAAATGATCCATCCGAACCCCAAAAATGATATTCATATGGTTTTCATGATTTTTATTTTATCTAAAACAAAAAAATAATATTTTACACAAAGAAAATCACAAAAGAATCCAACAATTAATAAATTTTTCATTTCATGAATCCCATAAAAACATTAGGTTCATTAATAAGGCCATATTTTATTGCTATATACTCATATTGACCGAAAATACTAATGAGTTTCATTTTAGGAGTATCATCATCTTTTATGCACATTTTATAGAACCATAAAATTAGATAAGTTTTTAAAAAACACCAAGATCTATTGAGCTGAACAAAAAGTTCATCAATTATATTGGATGAATATTTTTTCATCATGATCACCTAGTTATGTTTTTGATAATAAAACCAAATCTATAGAATCAAAACCTTCTTCTTTAGATATAAATTTGGGGATGAATGAGGTGAAACAATATAATGAATAAATCATTATGCCCCGTACTTCAAGTTGAACCCTTGTCTTTTTCAATTAAGTGCATTATATTTGTTATGATTATAATAAAATGGCCTTAATCCCCATAAATTGTTAATGCAGAACTCGACATCACTATAGGGTGGTAACTCATAGATGAATTCTGGAAGTTAATCCATATACTCACTTAGTATGACTAGGTGAGGATGAAAAATACATGTATAAATATCATCTAGGAGGAACATTGAAAAATTAAAGTTTATTATATTAGTACTAGGATAAATATGACATTTTCTTCCCAATCATAGATCCCACTCACCCTGGAAAACATGAGTGACTCGGATAGAGGAAAGGAACTATCCATGAGGATGTTAGTAATCAATATGTGATTTATAACTAATAATATAATCCAATGGAATGATAAGATCAAAAATTTCTAGATCATGGACTTAAAAGTACAATTCTAATTTTTAAATGTAAATTGTAGGATGAAAGTCTTGATATTTAAATCCCTGTTCAAAATTATTACCCAAGGAATTTGAATATGTTATTAGGAATTTCATAAGCTCAAATTGAAAACCCAATATAACAATCTGAATGGATGAGATAAAAGAATTATTTTTAATAGTGTCAATGAAATCCATAACTATATAAGAGGTATTAAACACCAAAAAAGTAATGGTATAAAGTCCTACCTCTAATTCCTATGGTGAACACACCATTACAAAAAATACATATAGATTCACCCTGGACCTTTTTTATCACCTAAGTAGCACCATTGGAATGAGAGTGAGATATGTACCAATTTTTTAGGATTTCTCTAAGATGAAATACCTTGGAAATGGGGGATCAATTTTTACTACCCTAGGAATACCTCCCATAAAAGCACTTAAGATGATGAGATATCCTATATACATGAAACCCAATGGTTAATAACTTATAATCAGGTTTATGATATACCTTATTGAAAATATTTTATCAAAAAACCTGGTTATTCCTTCATGTTTGATGTTCACTCATACCAACACATGTGAGATAGTAATCCTATACTTTTTTATAACTAGAATTTGATCATTTCAAACCTACAAATATCACCAAGTCTCTAAAGAGTATTTACATTCTAACTCTGCCTTCCATAGCCATAATGGTCGTTTCTAAAACTACTGCATATGTGGTTAGAAAATAAGAATAATTATATACTAAATATCATCACTCAAAACAATTTTAATACAGAATTACTTGATAGAATCGTTTAAAATAAGATCAAAATATATGTTCAAAAACATGAAAACAATGTAGTATACTCCATGATATAATGGTTTATCAACTCCAATGTAATGAAATCATCTTCCTTCATTTATCTTAGTTTATCGAGATAATAATCTAGGTGGGATAATCATGAAACATGGATTGTACAATTTATTCCAACTGATTCCTTATCTACCATTTAAATATATAATGATAAAATCCAACAATGGAATATTGTAAACATTATTGAAGTGGAAAATATTTTCAAACCTATCGATTTTTTTCATCTGATGGACCCTTCTACATTTAATTATATTATCTATTGCGAATTTTAAATCATGTTCCACATTTTGATACAATTCAACCTTGATCATTTATCCCATACTTTATAACCTTCATAAAATAATTCCTTTGAAACAAAGTTGATCATTGGATTTTATGGTGGGGATTTCTCCACATCTTCAACTCTAGTATTATGAATTATTCTACATCGAGGTGAAATGATCCACAAAACAGTAGGAAAAATTCTATTTATAATATAATTCAATTACTTTATGATAAACATAATTTTGAAAACTAAATACATTATCCTAAAACTATAAATTAAGAACATAGACATCCTCGAAAATCATATGGTTTCATGAGGCTTGTAATTAAGGTTATTTTTCTGACCACAACCCCAAATTACCTCTATAATTTCAAAATATCTACATCTAGACCAACAATATATGTGTAATACAAGAAAGAGATACACAATAATGAGTTCATTATTTAATAGAAAACATGTATACTCTACCAATTAATAACAAACCAGCCATATGAACACATTATGTCATCCGAGCTATCTTGAAAAAAATGCGATAATTTCATTATTAATCTCTGTGGGGTGGTGATAAGTAGAACAATATCATAACAAGAATCATGGGAATGAGTTCATGCACCAATAAACATATTATAAGATATAAATAATCATATTACTGTAGAAAATATTAATAAGTTCTAATTTTTTAAAATAACCAAACAAGAAGGGGAATCCCAAATATTTGATACTATGGTCAAAAAAATCATATGAACATAATCATAGAACAGGAAAAAACCCATGGCCTTATATCCTTTTGACAGTAAGTAACAAAAATCCCACCCCACAAGAATTTAAATCTAAAATATGAGAACTATCATTTGCATGATTCTCTTCCATTTACATATATCCTGTAAAAAAAATCAACAAATTCCAAAAGGAAAATGTATGGTATAATATGAGAGACTAATAACATTAGATGAAGAATATTTGTAATTTCATTTCATATGAATCAATTTGTTCTTAATTAAAATACATTATAAAAAAATTATCTAAATTAATTTATCATAAAAAATCCTTCAGTATTCATTTCAAAAAATATATATCTAATTAGAAATCATGTCTTATACAAATGAATTGAGTTATATGACATATCTTACATCCAATGGAGTAATAATTTGAATTAAATAGTACGTAGTAATAAATATCTATATCAATATCAACTAAAAAAAGAAGAATATCAACATACATAAAGAAAATATATTTATTGAGAACCAAATAAAATACATGACATGATTGTGTATACCATAAAAAACTAGGACAAACCATGGTACACCATCCACTATATATGAACTGAAATTTCTAGGATAATAGGACTCTATTATGTTATTCACATAAAATACATGACATGAAGGGAACCGCCACTAGTGATAGATCACTAAACTAGGGCTCATCATTCCTTTGTTTTCCACCATTACACATGATCCCTAAATGTGAAAATACCTCCACATTATGTTCCTGGAAAACAAACTAATGTATAAAAATACATTTTAAAATGGAAAATTCATTTCAAATTGAAGACCAAATTTTCCAACAATGATTCTATAACAAATTCTTACCACATCCATGCTTATAGAAATCCATTTTCTTCAAAATCATCTTTGAGGGTTTTAGTGAAACACAACATGTTCATAAATCATGTTTTCAAATAAATTACCTTTTGAAACAAATTTCGATCAATGTAATGATAATATAAAATTTCAATAGTGAAAATTATAAATGAAAAAAATTTATTTCAACACATGAACTTTTAAATATCCATGGGAAAAGAAAAGGGATATAGGCACCAACATCAATAATGAAAAAAATATTTCTTTATTAATCATTAGTTTAATGGAAAAATTTAGGATACTAGATGACATATAATGTAGGAAAAAATGTTTAATGAACCATTTTAATTCAACAAATAATGATATCATGTCAATAATATGAAAATAAATGTTATAATAGGGGAAAATGATTTCATAGGATCCACATTCTAAATTTATCACAATAGTGATCTAATATTTCAAATATCATGAGGAATAAATAACAAAAATATGGAGATAGATATTAATTTTACAATAGTGGCACTAAACCATGGAAAATATGATGAGTAAAATTTTGGTTATATTATAGAAGATAAAAAATTATTTTACTATAAAGGACTATTTAGCTCATTTAAAAACTATGTGCCCATCATCATCAGGGGATTTCCGTAGGTCGTCAATGTATGGAAATTTCTTATAGGTAAAATTACTAAAAATATTATCATTTTAAGGTATGTCAAATAGAATACCCCTGAATGGATGGGAGGACATACATACAGGTATTCATTCTACCATCAAGTAGCGGTGGCACAGTTCCCTACACCAGCTTTCTAGTGGTTTTCTTCTCCATCAAAAAATAAATAAATTTCAAAGGGGAAAACATTAATTATACCTGAATCTAAATATTAGTGTTTGACACTTCCACTATTTTATTTTTAATTTTCATTGCGAAAAAAGGATAATATCATCAAAAAACATTTAATATATGTAAAATAAGAGTAATTTTATTAAAATCTAAATACCAAATTTAAAACATTGTAACTAGATTAAGAAACAATTTGAATTAAATAATTAATTTAAATTAATAATAATAGGGGTTAAATAATATTACATGAATGTTCACGAGCTCCCACCATTAAATTTTTATATGATCCTCTATCTGAAGGATCCCCTTATGGTGATCTACATTGGTTTTATATAATGTCCCACTAAATCATGAATTTTGATTTATTGAATGGTATACAAACATATACTATTAGATTTAGTGAATACATAAAATTCCTCATGAATTTAAATTGCACTTCTCTTATTCCATTAAGATCAACACAAATGGATATGAACATCATAGATTTCCATATTAATGAATGTAATAAACTCATCTTCCTAGTTTTTCCAATCTCAACCAATATTTTTTTTTATCCCCATATCATCTCTTTTTTATTTTACAATGTAACATGGATATCAAATGGACCCGTATTTTGATTTAGTGAACTAACTTTTAATAGTGTATCTCTAAAATTTAAATGAATACACATAGATTAGGAATTTCTCAAGGGAACTTATTCATTATTATCACCCATTATTATTTATTCCTTAAAATATATAAATTTTTCATTGATCCAGCATTTGAAATGGTTATTTCAGATTGAATGGTTTGTGGCTATGACATGTCAAATCATTACTAATGATTTAGTCATATAATTTGATACAAAATATTATTACTAGAGTTGGTTGGATGTAATCTAAATACGATATACATATACATTGACTTGGGTAATCATGAATGGTTATAATCGTAAATTGATATTATTTATCACAAACCCTTCAAAAGGGTTTCATAAATGTTTTTTTAATGATATATTATGTTACGTTTTTGGAAAGTCCTATTTTTTATTTTTTTTTCATAGTTAATCATATCCCGGTGTTATATACCATAGTATAAGCATTACACATATCTCCCTAGAATGATGAAATGTTAAAATAATAAATATTACTTCCCATGTAAATAAGACACACCTTTATTTTTGGGAGTCTTAATATTTAATTTTATGTTGTAAAGTAAGATTAATCCTAGAGTGGTTTCAAGATGGGTGACCTCTTGTGATGTTTATTAGGTTGGGTCTGAGTTCGGAAAAAGAACATAGAAAGAACACGTATTGACATATGGGTACAATCATTAGGTTTATGATCCATTTGAGTGCTTGGGTGAGACCTAGGGGAGTAAAAAGAATATATATATATAATAATAATATGTGGTACATTTAAGGCTACGAAATAACTAATATATTCAAAATACGGGGTTTTAGTGTGTTATTGGTGTCATGTTTTGAGAGTTTTATGAAAGGAAGTACACAACCATATGTGTAGTGGGTCAACCTTGAATGAATGTTTGGGTCAACTATAAAGATGTTGTGATATATGGGTGATCTAACACCATAGAATGATAACATGTTAAGAAAATAAATGTTACTACTCAATTAAATAAGGTGTATCTTTATTTCCAGGAGCCTATTAGAATAGAATTTGATATATTAGAAGAAATTGAATCAGGGTAGTGCTTGGATGGGTAAATTACTAAAACATTTATCTGTGTTTGTCTGAGTGATAAAAAATAAGGGATAATGAAAAAGTGTTGGATTATGATGTGTATTATTAGTATAATGAACCCATTTCTAAACTTGGGTGGGCCCTAAATGGGAAACAACACTTATAAGTGGTGAAACAGGTATATCATAGTGGGATTGGACCATATGAATATATAAAATACGTGGGATGTTTTTCTATTAGTGGGGCACAATTATTACAAGACATATTTTTTTTTCATAATTAAAATTGTATCTAAGATCACTTTGTATTTAATTCATCAAATACAATTATAGAAGGCGATATCCCAGTGTCGTGTGCACAAGATCTCACGGTTAGAATGAAAATTTTCACTCCATTGAACCCTTATTTAGCCAATTAAAAATATTATATATGTGACCGAAATGATTATATAACTAAAAAATAATTGATATATTTTAGTATTTGATAATTAATTTCAATTTAAAATTATTAATTTAACTAATATATATATATGTGCATTATAAAAATAATATACAATTATTATTAACATTAAATAAATCAAATTTCCCTGATAAATAATTAAATAATTTTATTTCACATAAATAAATTAATGTAATTAAATTTTAAAAAATACCAAATTTATATAGATATATACTTGTTTAGGATAAGAGTATATCATAAATTAATTTATTGTATTTACAAATGTATTGAAAAAATAATTTTAAACACTAATCTATATGTGATAAAAACATATAAAAATTTTACTAATGTATTTAAAAAGATACAAAAAACTGTAAGATAAACAATATTCCAAAAAAATAATTTCATTCATATATTTTAAAAAAACGAATATATAAATAAAAAATTTAAATAAAATAATGACATTTAATTACATTGGCATAAAATAGGAAAATAAGTATATAATATTAAATAATGTATTTGTAAAATATCACCATAATCAATGTTATCGATAAGTAAATTGTGGTGTTGATTATAATCATTGGGAGAATGGGTTGAACATCGCATTACCCACTAATTTATTCGAACTCGTGATTAGAGTAAGAATATGACCCATATATCTATGTCTAATGTCTATATTACATACTTTAATAACCCATTATATGATTAAATTGCAATTATTGTATAATTGAGAAAAAAATGAAACCTTCCACTTATAGAAATGTATGTGATCCTAGAATAGATTCATTTATTCTATACCATCGATCATGTTTCTTATCTACATATTTATCACAATGAAATTCATATTTTCTCTTATCCACTCACTGAAAATATTCAATTAGAGTACTTCCTTATTTTGTTAGAAATATACCTTTTAAGAGTGGTCATATTAAATAAAATCATATACAAATCTTGATAATTCTCTATATCAAATACAAAATGGGATGAATCCATAGAATGTGTATCATCCATCTGAAACAATAAATTATAATTAATATAGGTCACCAATGTTTTTTTTAAAATATTGATGGAATGTATCCTTAATAAACGAATAAATAATGAAAAGAAAATGGATTTAAATATATGGTTCAGGACAATGTCCTATAAAACAACAGCAATCATACTATTTCATTCCTTTTTTGTCATATTCCATTTGATATACATCACCTTGGAATCTCAATTACTTTGACAACACATGATAGTTAGTCTAAGCATAGCCTTTTATCCAAACCCTATAATATCATTTCTTTCGTGATCCCTTCCCTTAAAAAAGATAAGTTATTATTAAGAAAAAAATATATATGTACCAAATCTATCTTCATGAAAGGAACTTCCCCGACATGTTTTGACACAACTATTATATATAAAAATATCTCCCATATTGAAATTACTCAAAATGGAATTCACTATTCTGAGGAATAAAATATCCCCATCTCATAATTCCCTTCAACTCACTAACCCTAAGTCCTATATCAATCTTCCTCTTTGTAATACATAAAAACCCACTCATGGGGCATGAACGGTGATTTTTTTTCAGAATATTTTTGTCTCAATAAATCATCACATGTTAATGAGATCAACTCGAACCTATTTTAAAATTCCAATCAACTAAATAAAATATTTCCTTTGAGTATATTAAAGGACAAAATAATAATAGAATTTTCAACCCCTCATAGATTTACCAATATTTAATAAATCTATTAGAAAAATTACATTATATATTAACCACTATACTCTATTTATAATAAATCTCCATCCGTGGATATATTAAACTTTAAACATTGGTCTATCATCATAGTCCCATGGAATAATTGATAAAAAGGACCCAAAATTCTTATCATGTTACTTGCTCATGTATATTGTCACGAACCAAAAAAATTCCACTATCTCTGAGATATACCTCGAAGAATAGTGTCCACTAGGTTAACCATCCAATCACATACCATATGAAACTAAAAAATAATTGTTTCAACCCACATAATGCAATCCTCTACACCTTTAGGTCTATTATAACAATTGATGGTAGGTTTAATCTACATTTAATTATTCTTAGTGAGATTAAATATTATTTTCTCACAATTATTTTTCCCACACTAAATATTTACAATCAAATATATAAAAAACTGTAGTATACCTACTCATCAAATAGAATATAGGATACTATAAGAGATGGTTGATTAACTAAACCTTCTGAATGAACCAGTAAATGACTTTATGGAAAAATATTTTAGAAATTATGAAAAAAATTGAAAAATTATTTCATATATAAATCCTAAAAAAAATAATTATCATTTGAGAAAATCCATTAATAATCTCTCATAATACATATTATTTAACTCAATATACGTCATAAGAATAATAAATTAACTTCTTGAAGCTATCCTCTATGCTATCATTAATTCCCACACCAATGTAAATCCCCATTCTCACCATAGTATTATAGTTTAAAATATAAATGCATATATGAAACCATATTATAGGTAGAAATGAAACAATCAAGAAAAATAATAATCTTTTATAGAAATTAATTAATGTCTAATAAAATATTATTAAAGAAAATATTTAATAAATTATTTTTTGTATTAAATAATATATTTTTTCAAAAAATAGTCTTCTAATCAATCAAAATCATTAACATTTAAAGGTAACCAATATTTTTAATATTATTCATCTATTCAACCCATCTTTCTACATAAGGAAAAATTGATATCTATCCATACATAACTCATAACATGATACTTTTTTAATATACAATGTAAAATAAGTAAAACCATTCATAACAATATCATATAATAGGAAACATGACCTTTAATCATATAAGAGTTATATATGTATAAAAATATCTTTCACACCACGTTACAACCATACTATCTTATATACTCAACCACAATATTACAAGGAAAATAGAAAAGTGGTATACAATGTAATTTTAAAACTATCAGTATCTTTTGAAATATCCTTATATTACATACTAATGGAGATCAATGTGATATTACGTGATCCTCCATATACACCTGAGGTATTTTTCTTGCAGTGACAAACTAATTTATAATATGGGGAGAATAGGTGCCTGAAATCATAAAAAATAAATATCAAAAAAAATAATAAACTATATAATATATAGTACAGGACTATATATAATAGTACTATTAATTAAATAATAAAATATCACAAAACATGTAATATATAATTTATTACACATTAATGACATGAAAAAAATTTCAAGAGTTTTGTCTCCACAAAGAATTTTTATACATGAAAAAAATATACTTTTTAGATAATATACTTTAACAGTCCATTGGAATTCCTCTGCAAAATATTCATCTCTCTATTGGGACATAATAGTTAAACTACATGATATCATGGCCTTCCCCTTAGTTGTATCTTGAATAATGAATCCTTTATGATGACTATGGTGTATGTGTAGGTTTTGTGTAAAAATAATTAATATAGAAAAACAAATGATTAAAAAAATATAATCCATTATATATATGAGTGAATTTATAATATAATATGTAATGAAGTAGCTCTATAAATATAATAAACAAGATGTGTCATCATAAGATTACAAAATTTACAAAAAGGTTCACTCTACATGATTTGGCTACTGATTATAAAATGTAAAAGGATATTATAGCAATGCCAAGAATACACACTATGACGATATCAGGTTAACTATGCTAGTTTTCTTATAATGTCATTAAGAACATTCATTTCGGTTGTGGAATAACATATCCAATCCCTCACGAAGAGTATTTTTCATGGTGTAGCTTTTAAGAAATATATTTATTACATCCACATAATGAGTAGTGACATAAAATATCATATCCATCATAATGATTCATTTACCCTATATGGTTTCAATAAATAAATATTGTCTTTAAATTTTTTTAATCACGGGTGGATATGTATCTAATCCAATATATCGGTGTCAAACCACATATAAAATAACTATTTATTGAACACGCATATCAATCATGTACTCACATACCCTTACTCTCATATCGCACCTCTATTGATGATACCTATGTATCCCATACTTAAATGTTCATTTATTGATTCCCTCCACTACTAAAAGAACCCATCAAACAATTTTAATGTCTACAAATAAAATGATTCCCTTAATCACCCCAATAACTTATTTAACCTTTCTATTCGAAGGAAATTAAATTAAATTACACTAAAAATCACATAATTCATGTCATGATGTTTAAAATTTCATTCCAATGGTCCACCTAAGGTGACACGATAAATTTCAAAATACATGGACACAAATCATATATCCTTGAAAATAATTTTCACATGAATCAATGTAGAACCATATATGAGTTTTTAAAGGAATGGGATATCTTATAAATATAATCCAACGTATCCCCCATTGTTACACTTATTCTAACATATGAAACTAATAAATATGGAATCTATTTTTGGTTATAAATTCCTAATTATAACCAATAATATAAAATAAGTAATTAGAATTACATAAAAATAATATATAATATTTAATAAGTACTACCTCTACATAGTAGTAGATAACTTACTCAATATTTTTACATCATCCATCATCAACTAATAAAAATAATAAATCATGTATAAAATCATCCAATCTTATATATATAATGATATACTATGAAATATTGAGAAAGGTCATAAAATAAAAGCTGTGATTATGGTTATTCAAATTATGATAAAAATGTTGCAATAGATGCAATGTGATTTAAAAAACTATTGAAGATATAATCGGAAGAATGAAAGGGGTGGTACCATGATGTTCAGGATTCTGTTAGATAACGAAAGAAGATCGTTATAGAATGTAGTTTTTTCTAAAAAGATAAAAAACTATTTTAATTATTTATGGATTTAATATGTAATTTCAGAGCTCTATCTATATTTTAGTGTCTTACATTATAATTTTGGTGGAATCGTTAGGTATTAGTTCTGTACTATCTAACACGCTGAATTATAAAATAGTTTCTACTAGAATTAATATGGGATTCCACAATAACTAATTGGATTTTGTTGCACTTTAATATTTATTACATCCAATCCATCCCACCAATAAAAATTATATTTTATCAAATTATATATATTTATTTATGGAATGGATTCAATAAAAATAATATTATATATTCAAATACACGGGTCATTATAAACTCTACACCATAGGTAATATTATATTCAAGAAGATTTGTAGAGACCCGAAGCCTGACGTACATGGACATTACATTACATTTGCGTAATATTTAGTACATAACAAAAACACACACACAAGGACCGTAATAGTTTAGTGTCTTTGGAAACTCAGAATATAATCTTCTAATCGTGGTGAAAGATCTTCAACATTTCCCATAAAGATCTTCCTTTTTTTCTACCTAAAACATTTCTTTATATCCTGGGGAAAAGAATACATAAAAGGGTGAGCTCAAATGATCAGTAAGTGTAAACAAAAGAAATATAAATCACATCATTTTCATAAGAACATAACATTTTGGAAATCTTAACCTGCAAAAGAGAGCATAATTTCATAACATGGGATAAATCATAGAAGTGAAATGTAATCCCAATAATCATAACATAAAACCTGAAAATATGTGTCATACACACATAATCCTAGAGAATCATATCTTATTAGTCAAGACTCATTGCCAAGACTATCTCAGTGGACAAAATCCATTTCTGAACCGAGTCACCCTTGTTTCAGTCCTGTTTCACTGAACCGGTATAACCTACCGTTCCAGCCAAGTCTATCTCATGAGATATAAAATCTTTTCCCAATGCATTGGAGGGAGATATAGGTCCCACCCATCTCATAATGATACCATTCTTATGTGTGCCACAAAATCATAAATCATACATCATTTCATAACCCATGTAATAAAAATGGGAATATTAAACATCATGACATCATAAAACAATTCATGTACGATAATTCATAAAAATAATTCCATCAAAACATAATCAAATCAATTTAATAATATGGATAAAAACAAAACCCTTTATTATCTTAGATGGAAAATAATTTTGATAAAACACTTGAACTTCATTCTTGAGGAAAATATCCTTTCTACTTCAAAAACATTTTTCCTTTCTTAACATGTCATACAATTTTAAACAAAAAGAAGTTGATTAAAAATAAACTTGAAAACTTGTAAAGGAATCTTCTTGGAAATAATGTCTTAAAAATCCATTCATGCCGTATAAATTAAAAAAAACATTCTTCTCGTACTTTTGTCTGAAAAGTCAAAAAAGTACCTCATACGAAAAACGACAAAAGATTCCTGTCATATCTTTTAATAAAAACTCACCAAAGGGTAAAATAGGATTTAAAAAATTTTAGGTGAATGGAAATAATATTACATATTGAGGAAACATGGATGTGGATGATAAAATACACCCCAGTAAATACCAAAATATAAGCAATCTCGGATAAAAATGAGATTGTGATATTTCCTTTACCTTAGGTCCGTTTTGCTTCGTAAGTGTCTGAACCTCCTGTATAATGATTTAAATAATGTTATTGACTTATTCCAGAATCATACTTATTTTTATGATATCATATATGGTCATATTCTTAGCTTCTTAGTAGTAAAATTTCATTGCTACTTGTTATTCGGGTGTTTATAACTTTTTGTTCTTATGCGTGTCTTGTCGAATAAATTCTTATTCTTCTATTTAGGTTATAGATACCTCATTTACAGAATGGTATTAGTGTAATATATATCATATTAATTAATTCAATTCATTTATATAATCATTATGAAATGAAGATCATGTAGAACGAGTCGCATCACATCATGGAGACGGTATTCCGTACGTACGCACGAGTTATGATTTCATTCCTATGATCGTGGAATTGTATTGGAGTGTATGTATACTATTTCAGAAGCAGTATTACTTTATAATAGTATTATATAGTCATTATTTACACCATTATACCCATCCAAGTAAGGTGGTGGTGGAAAATATATTACACCACAGCGTGGAGACGGTATTCCGTACGTACGCACGCGCGGTGATTTATTTTTCCATAGGATGGATAGATGGTGAAATAGGGTTGTTTCATACTTATAATAACATATCAGTATGTGTGTGATACTGATGTTATTACTTCATAATAAAACAACTAAAGAAGAAGAAGTGGAATAAGAAATAAAGATGAAAGAATCGGTAACGGACATTACCTCTTCTTTGAAGTGCTTCTTTGAGACCTTCTTTTAGGGAACGAAAATTGGTCTTTGAAGAAGACCAGGAACTCTAGGATGTCTCTAGGGAAGTGGAGAGGAGGAATTTTCAGGGTTTAGCCGAGCATGAAGGATCCATGTGGTGTGAGGAAGAGGGGGAGGAGGTGTCCTTTTATAAGGGAGGAGAGGGGCACCTTTGGAATAACTAAAACTAATATTTTATTATAAAGTCATATTCGGTTTTAAATAGCTCCAAATTGATATATTTTGAAGATAAGGTGGGTATGGGTCGAAATCCTCTCATCCAATGGAATTTAGACATGTTTAGGTTCTTATTTTAACCAAATCATTTTGATTTAACATTATGTTAAATAATTTTACTTTTACCGTGACTTTTTGTGTTCTTATACTATAAGGTTAATAAACAAACTATGAGCAGCCAAACAAACCCCAAGTTCCTTATTATTAATATATATAACCTTATCTAAGTCATTTTTCCGAACCTTAGATTTGTAGGAATAAAATAACAATTACTAATATAATATTTGTTTTAAAAACTATTTTATGTCAATTTTGACACTATTTAGTAATTGATTTTTTTGAAAATCATAACAGAATTATTAGTTAGAACCAAGTTAATTAAATCAACACTAACATGTCATATTAACCTATAAAATTAGAGGAATTCATAAAAAGTCTCAAATTACATTTATTTTGGTGTTTATAACATTAATTATGTCAATATTTTATTAATAAGATAATTATTGCATCATCTTTGTGTCATAAATAAATTAAATTATTTAATATCTAAAAATTACAAATAAAATACCATTATGTAGGAAATCATTTTATCTTTATAATAAATATTTATAGTAGAATTTATCTTATATATATCCCCATATTAAAAATTAGTTACTTATAAAACTTTGATTTAAACTATTTTAACCCTTCTTTAAATAAATTAATAATAAATGTCCTAATCTAATCCAAGTGGGCCTAAATGGTCATATTTTTTTCCTAAGTTTGTTTTTGATCGAACTACACTTGTCCAATAGAATTAGGACATGTGTTAGGGTAATAATAATATCATCTTTACCCTTAATTACCCTATTTACTTTTAACCATGCTAAAACAAAGTAAAAAGTTACTATTCACCAAAAAATTATTTTCATCTCGTTGAAGCACATTTTACTTACTGAAAACAACCGTGTCTCTCAGATTTTTGAAATTACACTCACAGAAGAGGTAAAATTATGTTTTATGAAAAATTCAGTTTTTTAACTACCACTTAGTGGTTTAACTATTCATCAAAAATTGAAAGTTTTCATAAAAATACCAAAATTTCACCCTAGAATAATTTTGATATTCCGAATCGAAAAATGAAGTCCATTTTGAAAAATAAAATTTATAAAATTTCAAAAAGTGGTTATTACTATTCATAACGGCTAGTTTTAATAATATTTTAATAGCATATCGTTGTTTATGAAACTCGGTATTGCGTACGACACAAGCTATCGAGGAAGGTCGCGATTTCGTGTAAAGCAAGTCAAGAAAGTGTTGTGTAGAAAAAGATTCTTTCGTTGATTTATATAACATAAAATTCTCGGGTGTTACATTCTACCCCCCTTAAAATAAATTTTGCCCTCGAAATTCGTCACTTTGTAACAAACAGATGAGGATACCTCTCCCTCATCATATTCTCAAGCTCCCATGTAGCTTCTTCTAATTGGTGGTTCCTCCATAAAACTTTCACCAATCGAGGGGTCTTGTTTCGTAGGATTTTTTTCTCTACAATCCAGAATCTCTATCGATTGTTCTTCATAAGAAATACCTTGCTCTAGTGGTACAACTTCTGAGCTAAGTACATGTGAAGGATCATGTATGTACATTCTCAGGAGAGATACCTGGAACACATCGTGAACTTGAGTGAGATTCGGGGGAAGCGCCAATCGGTAAGCTTCCTTCCCAACACGATCCAATATTTCGAAAGGACCGATATATCTGGGGCTCAACTTCCCCTTCTTTCCAAATCTCATAACCCTCTTCCAGGGAGATATTCGTAAGAACACTTTATCACCCACTTCAAACTCTAGGTTTTTTCTTCGGTTGTCGGCATAACTTTTCTGTCGAATCTAAGCTGCTCTTATGTGTTGCTGAGTAGATCTGACCTTTTCGGCCATTTCATCAACGAGATCAGGTCCTAATAGCTTTCATTTCCCAACTTCATCCCAACAAGTTGGAGTCCTGCATTTCCTTCCATGGAGAGCTTCACAAGGAGCCATCTGAATACTGGAGTGAAAGCTATTATTATAAGAATATTCCACCAAAGGTAGGTGTTGATCCCAACCACCTTTGAAATCCATAGAGAAAGCTCTCAACATATCTTCTAGGGTTTGAATTGTTCTCTCAGACTGACTGTCTGTCTGAGGATGATAAGCAGTGCTGAAACTCAACTCTGTATCCAGAGTATGCTGAAGACTTAGCCAGAACATTGAGGTAAATCTCGGATCCCGATCAGATATAATAGAAAGTGGTACTCCATGCAATCTTACCACTTCCTTTACATATATCCTGGCAAGCTGATATAGAGAGAAATCCTCTCTAATAGCAATGAAGTGTGAAGACTTTGTAAGATGATCAACTATGACCCAGATAGCATTATTGCCTTTGGATGTTTTAGGAAGTCCTGTGACAAAGTCCATAGTGATGTTTTCCCATTTCCATTCGGGTATGGGTAATGGTCGTAACATCCCCTTAGACTTCTGTCTCTCAGCTTTAACTTGTTGACAAAATAAGCATCGAGAGATAAATTCGGCAACATCTCTTTTCATGACATCCCACCAGAAGTACTCTATCAGGTCCCTATACATCTTCATGCTTCCAGGATTAATAGAGAATGAATTACTATGAGCCTCATCCAGCAGCTCCTTCTTTAATTCGGGGATGGGAGGAACACAAACCCGATTCATGAACTTTATTATCCCATCACAATCAAGGTTGACATCAGGAACATTTCTCAACTTCTTTTGTAACATGACATCTTCTTTCTGTGCCTCTTTAATCTTCACATGTATAGATGGTTGAACATTCATTTGAGAAAGATAAGATTTTTCCCCTTCCATTATAATTCCAAGATCCATCCTTTGTAAATCCATAAATATTGGATCTTTTGTGATCCTCATCATGGATAAACTAGCATGGTCTTTTCAACTTAATGCATCTGCCACCTTGTTTTCTTTCCCAGGGTGGTAATGGATTGAGCAGTCATAATCCTTAATCAGCTCCAACCATCTTCTTTGACGCATATTCTGCTTCTTTTGTGTGAAAATATACTTTAAACATTTAAGATCTGTATAAATATCACACCTTTCACCATAAAGGTAATTCCTCCAAATCTTTAATGCAAAGATTACCGCAGCTAACTCCAAATCATGTGTTGGGTAATTTTTCTCATGGATTTTCAACTGTCGTGAGGCATAAGATATCACCATATCATTTTTCATAAGAACACACCCCAATCCCTTCTTGGATGCATCACTATAGATCACAAATCTTTCTCCACTAAAAGGTAGTGTGAGCACAAGCACACTAGATAACCTTCTTTCAACACCTTGAAATTATCTTCACATTCTTCTGTCCAGACAAACATAACTCCCTTCCGATTCATCTTGGTGAGTGGATTAGATAATCATGAAAAATCTTTCAAAAAGCGTCGATAATATCCATCCAAACCAAGAAAACATCAGATCTCAGTTACTGTTGTTGGTCTCGACCATCTTTCGATAACCTCTGTTTTTTCTGGATCCACATATATCCCCTCTTTTGAGATTATATGACCCAAAAATGCAACTTTTTGAAGCCAAAATTCACACTTGGTAAATTTGGCATAAAGCTTCTCCTTTCTCAGGGTCTTTAATATAATTCTCAAGTGATCTTCGTGTTCTTACTTCCTCTTTGAATAGACAAGAATATCATCTATAAAGACTACCACAAATTGATCAAGATAGTCTCTAAAGACTCTATTCATCAGATCCATGAAGATAGAAGGGGCATTAGTAAGACCAAATGGCATCACTATAAATTCATAGTGTCCATACCTTGTATGGAAAGCCGTCTTTGGTATATCCTCCCTTTTGACCCTTAATTGATGATACCCTGAACGAAGATCAATCTTGGAATAGTATTGAGCTCTGCGTAGTTGGTCAAATAATTCATCAATGCGTGGGAGAGGATATTTTTTCTTGATAGTGATCTTGTTAAGTTCTCGATAATCAATGCAGAGTCTCATTGATCCATCTTTCTTCTCAACAAATAGAACAGGTACTCCCCAAGGTGACGCACTAGGGCGTATGAATCCCTTATCAAGATTCTCTTGGAGTTGCTTCTTCAATTCCTGCAACTCAATTGGGGCCATTCTATAAGGTGTCTTGGAAATAGGCAAAGCACCCGGTATGAGTTCTATTGAAAACTCAACTTCACGATTCGGTGGAAGACCCGGTAATTCCTCTGGAAAGACATCGTCAAACTCCCGTACAATGGGCATATTCTTAATAGTGAGTTTCTCACCAACCATTTGAGATAAATAACCTTCATTTAGTGTAATCAATACCCATGAAATGGAAGAAATTTCCACTGGAAGGTTATGTTCATCCATGCATTGATAGACGATCATAGATTGATCTGGAATATGAAATGTGACTTCCATTCTTTGGAAATTGATATGAGATCCATATAATGAAAGCCAATCCATGCCAAGAATCACATCAAATTCCACTATAGGAAGGATCACATGATTTGAAGGAAGCACTTTCCCACAATCTTTGATTGGAGAAGAATTATAAACTTTTGATGCGACTGTTGTGCCATTAGGTGTTTTCACAGCTAACTCAACATCTAATTGTTGAGGTAATACAGTGATACCCTTAGAAAATTTTTCAGTAATAAAGGAGTGGGTGGATCCAGTATCAAATAAAACATTTGCTACTTTAGAGTGGATGGTAAGTGTACCTTTTACCACATCGTTATCGTACTCCACATCGCTGATAGAAATTTCATGTGACTTTCCTTTGTCTTTAGCCTTAAGAGTTTGTTGACATCGACCATCATCATCAACCCTTGGATTAGGGCATTTATTGGCATAATGCCCCATCTCCTTGCACTTGAAACATTGAAGTGTTGTAGGTTCATTCTGTGTATCCCTTCCTTTGTTTGCATCATTAGACATCTTATTCCCATCATCGTGGCATTCAAATGCCCGATGACATTCTTTTCCACATTTGAAACATTTACTTGTCCCTTTAAGACAACTCCCTCCATGTTTCTTTCCACACATTGAGCATAAGGGAAAGATCATCTTCTTTTCAGTGTGCTCTTTAGATTTTCCTTTGAATTCCATTTTCCTCTTCTTATCAAAGCCATATGACTGGTGGGTTACTCCAATCTCCATCTCGACTTTGAGAGCACATCAGACGATTTCCTCGTAACTATTTAAGTCCCTTATGGCTAACGCCCGTCGAAGACTTGGTTTTAAGCCACTAAAGAATCGATCGATCTTACTCTCAAGTTGGATAATAATACCAGAAGCGTACCTTGCAAGTCTTGTAAAATTTGCTTCATAGGTTCCAACAGATTCATCATCCTTTTGCTTCAGTTCAAGAAACTCTTTCTCCATCTTTGTTCGGAGAATACGAGGGAAGTACTTATTGAAAAATAAGTTCTTGAACTCGTCCCATTCCATGGACTTAATTTCATCCCTTTGCCTCGTATTCTTAATAAGATTACACCATTGATCAGCATCTCCATCCAAACGATACACTTCTAGGATGACTTTATCATGTTCAGAACATTGAAGAACTGAAAATATCTTTTCAGTAGTACTAATCCATTGTTCAGCAACTAATGGATCAGTAGACCCGCTGAATGAAGGTGGACGCTGCCTCATAAAGGATTTAACAGAATGTTGCTCCTTCCTTTTCTCGTTTGGAAGTCCTGCATGATTCATAGCATGAGAAAGTTGTGTGAGCATGGCTACAAGATTTTTCATCCCATCTCCCATAACGTTTGGTTGCTCAGGGGGACAATCATTGCATTGCCCGTCGCATTCTGCATTAACACGGTTCCTTCGGGTTCCAGTCATTGACTAAAACAAAGAAGAACAGTGTGAGAAAAACTAATTATAATAGGAAAACCACATAATCAAGAATAAAATTTCACACTTAAGGTCTTATCCTAGGTTATTAATGGACATTTCTTAAACACTAAGATTGTGTTCTATGCTTAGACTTATCCTTAGGGTTCTTACTAAGGCTTTCACATCCTAGCTTCCAAAGGTTGACTATACCTTTCCTCTGATACCAACTATAATGACCCGAAGCCTGACGTACATGGACATTAAATTACTTTTGCGGAATATTTAGTACATAACAAAAACCCACACACAAGGACCATAATAGTTTAGTGTCTTTGGAAACTCGGAATATAATCTTCTAATCGTGGTGAAAGATCTTCAACATCTCTCATAATGATCTTCCTTTTTTTCTACCTAAAACCTTTCTTTATATCCTGGGGAAAAGAAAACATAAAAGGGTGTACTCAAATGTTCAGTAATGGAAAACAAAAGAAATATAAATCACATCATTTTCATAAGAACATAACATTTTGGAAATCTTAACCTGCAAAAGAGAGCATAATTTCATAACATGGGATAAATCATAGAAGTGAAATGTAATCCCAATAATCATAACATAAAACCTGAAACTTTGTGGCATACACACATAATCATAGAGAATCATATCTTGTTAGTCAAGACTCATTGCCAAGACTATCTTAGTGGACAAAGTCCATTTCTGATCTGAGTCACCCTCGTTTCAGTCCTGTTTCACTGAACTGGTATAACCTACCATTCCAGCCATGTCTATCTCATGAGATATAAAACATTTTCCCAATGCATTGGAGGGAGATATAGGTCCCACCCATCTCATAATGATACCATTCTTATGTGTTCCACCAAAACATAAATCATACATCATTTCATAACCCATGTAATAAAAATGGGAATCTTAAACATCATGACATCATAAAACAATTCATATACGATAATTCATAAAAATAATTCCATCACAACATAATCAAATCAATTTAATAATAGGGATAAAAACAAAACCCTTTATTATCTTAGATGGAAAATAATTTTGATAAAACAATTGAACTTCATTCTTGAGGAAAATATCCTTTCTACTTCAAAAACAATTTTCCTGTCTTAACATGTCATACAATTTAAAACTAAAAGAAGTTGATTAAAAATAAACTTGAAAATTTTTAAAGGAAGCTTCTTGGAAATAATGTCTTAAAAATCCATTCATGCCGTATAAATTAAAAAAACATTCTTCTCGTACTTTTGTCAGAAAAGTCAAAAAAGTACCTCGTACGAAAAACGACAAAAGATTAATTTCATATCTTTTACTAAAAACTCACCGAAGGGTAAAATAGGATTTAAAAAATTTTAGGTGAATGGAAATAATATTACATATTGAGGAAACATGGATGTGGATGATAAAATACACCCCAGTAAATACCAAAATACGAGCAATCTCAGATAAAAATGAGATTGTGATATTTCCTTTACCTTAGGTACGTTTTGTTTCTTAAGTGTCTAAACCTCCTGTTTAATGATTAAAATAATGTTATTGACTTATTCCAGAATCATAATTATTTTTATGATATCATATATGGTCATATTCTTAGCTTCTTAGTAGTAATATCTCATTGCTACTTGTTATTCGGGAGTTTCTAACTTTTTGTTCTTATGCGTGTCTTGTCGAATAAATTCTTATTTCTCTCTTTAGGTTATAGATACCTCATTTCCAAAATGGTATTAGTGTAATATATATCATATTAATTCATTAAATTCATTTATATAATCACTATGAAATGAATATCATGTAGAATGAGTCGCATCACATCGTGGAGACGGTATTCCGTACGTACGCACGAGTGATGATATCGTTCCTATGATCGTGGAATTGTATTGGAGTGTATGTATACTATTTCAGAATCAGTATTAATTTATAATAGTCATATATAGTCATTATTTACACCATTATACCCATCCACGTAGGTGGTTGTGGAAAATATATTACACCACATCGTGGAGACGGTATTCCGTACGTACGCACGCGCGGTGATTTCTTTTTCCGTAGGATGGATAGATGGGGAAATAGGGTTGTTTCATACTTATAATAACATATCAGTATGTTTGTGATACTGATGTTATTACTTCATAATGAAACAACTAAAGAAGAAGAAGTGGAAGAAGAAATAAAGATGAAAGAATCGGTAACGGACATTACCTCTTCTTTGAAGTGCTTCTTTGAGACCTTCCATTAGGGCACTAAAATTGGTCTTTGAAGAAGACCAGGACCTATAGGATATCTGTAGGGAAGTGGAGAGGAGTAATTGTCAGGGGTTGACCGAGATTGAAGGCTCAAAGTGGTGTGAGGAAGAGGGGGAGGAGGTGTCCTTTTATAAGGGAGGAGAGGGGAAGCTTTGGAATAACTAAAACTATTATTTTATTATAAAGTAAAGATCGGTTTTAAATAGCTCCAAATTGATATATTTCGATTCTAAGGTGGGTATGGGTATAAATCCTCTCATCCAATAGAATTTATACAAGTTTAGGTTCCTATTATAACCTTATCAATTAGATTTAACATTAAGTTAAATAATTTTACTTTTACCGTGTCTTCTTGTGTTCTTATACTATACGGTTAATAAACTTACTATAAGCAGCCAAACGAACCCCAAGTTGTTTATTATTAATATATATAACCTTATCTAAGTCATTTGGCCGAACCTTAGATTTTTAGGAATAAAATAACAATTACTAATATAATATTTGTTTTAAAAACTATTTAATGTCAATTTTGACACTATTTAGTAATTGATTTTTGTGAAACTTATAACAGAATTATTAGTTCGAACCAAGTAAATTAAATCAATAATAACATGTCATATTAACCTATAAAATTAGTTTAATTCATCAAAAGTCTCAAATTATACTTATTTTGGAGTTTATAACATTAATTATGTCAATATTTCATTAATAAGATAATTACTGCATCATCATTGTGTCATAAATAAATTAAATTATTTAATGTCTAAAAATTACAAATAAAATACAATTATGTATTAAATCTTTTTATCTTTCTAATGAATATTTATAGTAGAATTTATCGTATGTATAACCCCATATTAAAAATTATTTACATATAAAACTTTGATTTTAACTGATTTAACCCTTCTTTAAATAAATTAATAATAAATGTCATAATCTAATCCAAGTTTGCCTAAATGGTCATATTTTATTCCTAAGATTATTTTTGGTCGAACTACACTTGTACAATTGAAATAAGACATGTGTTTGGGTAATAATAATATCATCTTTACCCTTAACTACCCTATTTACTTTTAACCGTTGTAAAAAAAAGTAAAAAGTTACTATTCAACAAAAAATTATTTTCATCTCATTGAACCACATTTTACTTACTGACATCAACCGTGTCTCTTGGATTTTTGAAATTCCACTCACAGAAGCGGTAAGATTAATTTTTATGAAAAATTCAGTTTTTTAACTACCACTTAGTGGTTTCACTATTCATGAAAAATTGAAAGTTTTCTGAAAAATACCAAAATTTCACCCTAGGCTAATTTCGATATTCCGAATCCAAAAATGAAGTCCATTATGAAAAATAAAATTTATAAAATTTAAAAAAGTGGTTATTAATATTCATAAAAGCTAGTTTTAATAATATTTTAATAGCATATCATTGTTTAGTGAAACTCGGTATTGCGTACGATTCAAGTTATCGAGGAAGGTCGCGATTTCGTGTAAAGCAAGCCAAGCAAGTGTTGTGTAGAAAAATATTCTTTTGATGATTTTTATGACATAAAATTCTAAGTTGTTACAAGATTAATATAGAATCAGGTCTTTCTGAAATATTTTCAGGTGATAAATAGATTATTGATGTAGTGGGTTAATCATGGTATGGAACTATTTCTAAAATAATAATTTAACACATAAAATCCTATTTCCCTAAATGAACATATTTTTAGTATGATAACTATCTACTTTTTATTTTGGTATTGATATGATTATTATTTTTATTTTCACTCCATAGTCTTTTTTGATAACGGATTACATAATACACATATATTGATTTATTTCTTAATAATTGATAGAAAATCATGAACACAAGAAATGTTAATATTACATGGATCACCTGTAATAGGGAAATATAATGACTACATAAAAATAATACAATGATTTAAAATAATTATTTTAACATCATATATGTTGGTGAGATTGGAGAATTTCAATCCATTCATGGAGTTACTCCTCTTCCAAAGGATTAGGGATATTGAACTACCTACCAAGGGTCCCTCCCTAACTCCTCTCTCTTTTCACCATACTAATGTAAATAAAACACAATGGGATGAAAACTTGTATAGGAAAAATATCATTATTTATATTATTACACCTATTATTGATACATTAAAATTTCTATACATGTTTCTAATCCTTTTGTGAAAATTTTTAAACATCCTCACAAGTTTAGATTCACCTTCTTCAACATATCAAGAAAAACCCTTCTATATTCTTTGCAAATATCATCAATTTCCTCCAATGCATTCTCTTCCATATTATTTCTATAAATTTATTTTCATTATCTTCAAATATCACTATAGTTTTATTTTTTCAAAATATAAAATAGACATTATTTATAGAGAAAGGTAACTGTAATTTTTTTATTAAATATCATCTTCTCTATTCAGTAATATATAATCTATATTTCCCTTGATAAAAATAATAAAATTAAATAAAATATATTGGGAATGTTTTTTCATATATCCTTATTAAATATTAGTAAAATACATCCATTTAATTTCTAAATATCCCTCTTTAATGATAGACTATTTAAATATTGAAATATTCCAACCATAACTTTTGTAATGTTATAATTGAAATCACTGTGCTGAAAAACCATCCATAAATCAGAACAAATTATAATCTTAAACTTGTTTTTAATTAATAAATTTATATCATTTAAATATCTATAGTAATTTGAAAAAAATATTTACATATATTCATTTAAGAAACATTGTTTAAAAATTTTCCACAAAACTCAAACATTCAATCCTCAAATATAGAATCCAGTTGTTTCAAATATTTTATTGGAAAAATAGAGTTGATGTCCCTTGAAATAACTATAATTTTCTACATTTATAATGTATTGTAAACATAGTTTAAAAAATTAATCAAACTCACAATTTAAATCAGCTATTGAGATATTCATAGCCAAGTTTTATTAATTCTATATTTACATTTCCCCAATTTGTTTCCATGAAATCACGAATCGATTAAGTTCACATTCCCTTCACTTATTATACCAAAACCTTATAATTAATTCAAATGAAATGCGTTGAGAAAAGGTATTATATCCCTCATCCCTGACTTCCTGAATATATAGGTATTAGATTGAATCTTTGATCCCTAGAATATTAGGAATACATATGCCCAACTATGGATTAGAATATGTAAATTTAATTGGATGTAATGGAATCTAAGGAATATATGTGAAATTTCCTCGGTGGTGGGTAACACCATCCTAATGGATAGACAATCAGACAATCTACAGTTTGGGAATTATTCTCGAATCATGGTTTATGTTGATATGGATAATACGCTTGTAGAGGAGGTGATTATTACAATTATCTATGACAGCAAGAAGCATAAAATCAACTTTGAGAGGAAGCCAATGTCTGGTTTGAACCATTGTATCATTGGTAACATAAGTAAAGAATGTAAGAGGGATACGGAATGTAGCTATTGTAAGGTGAAAGGTCATGATGACAGTTCTTGTAGGAGGTGAAAAGGAAAGGAATAGCTTCCCCCCAGACCTCCATAATGGTGTATCTGAACATGCGGTTGGATCTACGCAAGATCATAAGGGAAGACCTGATGCGGGTCACATTTCCATGGATGACAAGAAGAACTTGGGAATGGAAAAACATCCAAAATTGGGCACTTGATAAGTCAGTGACCCTGACGGCTGAGGGCCTGGCTGATTGTGCTAATGTAACAGTCTTTTACCTTGGTAGGAATAAAATCATGGTTGTGGGGAATCAAACTGGGCATCAGGTTTATCTCCACTATCCATATGGAAAGGACCTCAGGAGATCATTTGGAGGAAGTTTCTAATGATGATACAAGGTTTGGTTCACCTAAACCCTCCCAAGCTGCTGATGGTGGTGATCTCAATGATCAACATCCAGCCTATGACCCAGGTGGGATGTTGACATAAATTCCCCCTCAAAGGCATCCTGAAAAAGCTGGATGTGGGAAGAGAACCTTCTCAAATAACATCTAAAAATGCATGCACTCCTTTGAGTGGTAGTCTTTAGTCTGATGAGGTTGAGGAAGATCAAATCACTTCTTTCGCTACTAGAATCCTATGGGAGGAGGCATATATCTCTAATGATGGACAAAAATAGATCCCTAGAACCACTGACTCACCTCACACGTTCACTGGTGGTGATGGAAATGAGCAGAATGTGAGAACACCTGCTCATGAAAACAAGGCAGGACATGTCAATCTTGGACATGGCATGAGTCTGAAAGGGGGATAAAGAGGAAAAGGGAGGAAAGGAAAATTCCATGGCTCATTGGAGGAATATGAGGGCCCTTGGAAAAGGGTCTTGGTCAATAAAAAATGAGGATTTTCTACTAGAACTCTCAAGGGATGAGTAACACTAGTAAGACCACAGCCCTTAGAGGCTATATTATTGCCAATAAGTCATTAATTATATGAATTTATAAACCAAAATCCATTTTTGATTACTCTAAAGGTTTTAAATAGAGATCTATTGGTTACAAATTTTTATCAAGTAACACTCATACATCTACAGTGGGCCACTTGTCAGTCCTTAGGCATGATTCAATTCAGATCAACTCTTGTGGGAAAGTTCACCAGAGTATTTTCATTTCCCGCAACGTTTCTGGTCAAGTTTCTTTAACATCATTTTTGTATGCTTCTACCTCATTCATCAGGATAAGGAACATATAATAGGAATTGAAAGCATCCCCTAGGCATAGGGGTCAAAAATGGATTATAATTGGTGATTTGAACAATGTAATGAGATCTAAGGAACAAACTGGAGGAAATTTAAATAGGGTCGCTGCTTCTGAATTTAAAGAATGCATTGATGAATGTACCTTGGTTGACATCCTAATTGCTGGGGATTATTTTACATTGAGTAGGTACACCTTTCATGGGATGCAAGCTAGTAAACTTGACAAATGATTTTTCTAAATTGGATATCACAGTGCTGACCATGGGATCTCTGGTTTCACATTACCAAAACACCAATTTGACTATAACCCTATGGGTTTTTAAGTCAACATGCATCCAGAAAGGTCATCCACTTTACCTTTTAGATTTAACAATGGATGGCTTGTGATGCCAGGATGTAGGGAAATTATTCTAGAGTCCTGAGAAATTAACTATATTGGGAGCCCACTGCAAATGTTGGCTAAAAAGATTAAGCAACACAAGAGGATCCTTAGAGAATAGAGTAAGAAATATTTTTAAAAAAATGACGATGACATCAATTCATCGGATGAGGATCTTGCACGCATACAGATTGGAAATGTGCACCATCCAACCATTTCGAGGGAGGAAATCATTGCACATATCAAGCTGGATGACCTTTTAATTATCATGTAAAGGCAGGTTAAAAACCATCTAAATGTGAGATAGTTAATGAACAAAGATAGGAACTCTAAATTCATCAATAGATTGCATAAGTAGAATAGGGAACATGAAGGTGAAAAAGTTATCAACATCAATGGACACTATTACTCCTCGGTAAATGAGATTACAGAGGCTGTTGTTGAGAATTTGAAAGGGATATAAATTGATGAGGGGTAAGATAATACCCACAATATGGTGGAAAAAAATCAATCCTTACATTGATGCACGAAGGAACCAATTACTAAATACCTATCCATACAAGGAGGAAATCAAGGATTACATCTTATCCCTTAATTTGGATAGTTCCGCTGGCCCGGATGGTTTCACTAAAATAATTCACGTTCTATTGGAATATTTTGGAGGATGACATCATACATGCAATTAAATATTTCTTCATTCACTCTTATTTGACACATGGAATGAACTATTTTTCCCTCGCTCTCAGTGTTAAGAAGTAAAACACCCTTGAGATCAAAGACTTCAGGCCGATTGCTCTTGGGAATTCTATGCCCAAACTTATTAGTAAAATTATTGTGAACAGGATTGGGGGAATGGTTGGTGATATGATTAGTACAAATCAATTTGGTTTTGTACATGGGATAATAATTCAAATGATTCTTTTTTATGGCCTCTGAATGTGTCAACCAAATGAGGAAGAATGTAAAGGAGGGAAATGTTTCTCTCAAAACCGACATCTCCAAGGAGTTTGATACTCTCAAATAAAGCTTTCTACTTGATTTTCATAGAATATATGGTTTCCCTCAAGCTTTCAACAACATGATCATCACCATTATTGAATCATCAAGGTGGTACATTCTCATAAATGGTGTTCTTATAGGATTTTTTCCATGCATGAGGGGTGTGAGGAAAGGTGAACCACTTTCTAGCACTCTATCTTCCATTACAGAGGACTATCTAAGTAGATGTATCAATTAACTTTCTCACATGGACCTCTACCGAAGAATTAAATCTAAAGATATTATCAAGATCCATCTTACCTTTTATGTTCAGATGACATTCTCCTATTTTTTCAAGCCTCAAAGAAGACTATATCATCAATTAAAGCGTTATTCAATCACTATGAAGATGTGCATGACATTTAATAACCTAGGATAAATCCCTCATGGTCCTTGGTACTAGATTTATGGAAAGGAAGAGAAATATGATCATAAATTATCTTCGGTTTAAGAGGGGCTTCTTACCATTTCAATACGTTGGTGTCCCCTTATTCTAGGGGAATGTAAATAGGAAATACATATAGAGAATATATGCGGGAATCACGAGTCAACATTCTATCCAAAAGGGAAAGTCCATGTCTATGGCTGGAAGGGTTTTCTTGGTCAAGTCAGTGATCACCTCCAAAATTTTCTACTTCTTCTCTTTATAAAAGTGGCAGATAGTCCTCATTAAAGAGTTTCAATGCATGATTCGTAACTTCATCTGGACAGGGTCAATTCATGAGAAGCCATTGATCACCATTTCATGGAAAGAGTGCATCATGATAGTCGAAATGGGAGGCCTTGGTGTGAATGTCCTCAGAACCTACCATGCTGTAATTATTGAGAAACTTACATTGATTATGTTATCTGAGGATTTTTTGGATGACTTTCTTGTTCAAATATTTGCAAGAAGACTACGTGATGGGTACAAATATCACCTTGCTTCATTAGTCTGGTCGCCCCTTAAACATGATTTTGTGATGTTAATGCACTACACAAAATGGTTGGTTTAAGAAAACTCCCCACGTAATTGATGGAATATAAACTGGATTGAGCATCAACATTAGTATATGGCAATGACAACTGAAATTGCACGACTCTCCATTTATGAGCTCCTCATTTGTTTTCAATATTCTGACATTATAATTACCTCCCTGGCAAAAAATGAAATTATATACTACAACTTCATGGACTGTGATACATTAACATGGAATCAAAGGTGAACTAGCCACTTTAACTATATCAACTATTACTGGATTGAATGTGAGGGGTTCCTACCACCCACCTGCCTAGCTGATGAGTTTTAGAATTCAATGTATGCAGCCTTCCAGATTCATGCTGCTATGGAAGATCTGGAAGGGCTGAATCCTCCTCTGCATAACTTCAGTGAGCTAGCCTTTTCCTAGCCTCGACATGTCCCTTATACTTATTTACATAGGAGACAATGCAACACATTTTTCTGGAATGTGATGATGCCAAATGGCTTTTGTAATAAAATGGCTATTTTTTGGTTTTTATATGAGCTGTTACGCTTCTCTTACTGATTTGATGGAAGTTCTAACTGTGGTGCACTGCATAGAACAGGTCCAACCTCTCCTGCTTGTGGAAATCACATCAATATTTATAGCTCTATGGGAAGCCTGAAACTCAACACTCATTGACAGATAATACATTATTGTGCATCGATGAATGGTGGCCATCCAAAAAAATGTGTATTCATCTTCTCTTGTCCAAGAAGTTACAATGTTTAATGATGTTTCTGACATGAAATTATTAGATCATTTGGAGTTGTTGGGTGGCTGTGAAGTCCTCAGATAATCATTTTTATCTGGTGGATACCTCTAATTACACCACACATTAAAGTTAATGTTGATAGAGAATCCCCATGTACACCAGGTCCATTGGGCTGCGGAGGAGTTTTCTGCACATCGTGTGGCTTTGTCAAAGGATTTTTCTCCCATTTCTTAGAGTCATAAATGCATACGAAGTATAATTATGGGCATTAATTAATGAAATAATGTATGCAATAAAATAAAATTGGAGCAGAATATGAATGGAATTTGATTCAGAAATGGTGGTTCATGAGGTACAAATGAGAACATGCCATGTTCCCGTGAAAGTGATACCTCAATGGGTTGGTTGCCTTGCTAAAATTTCTCAAATTGATATAGTAGTTTTTCACACCTATCAGGAGTCCAACCAGGTGGTGGATGCCCTGGCGAGACAGGCGGTCATTGCCATGGGTGAACGGTGGACTTTTGTGATGCCAAACTACTGTGACTTATTGGTTGTGGCTGATAGATGTGGTGAGATATACAACCACTATTGTAAGAATTCCTTGTTTTCCTGACTTCAATTTACCTTTTTATCTAATAAATTTGGAGGGCTGACAGTCACCGGATTCTGGGCTTTTGGGGTATATGTGTCAAAATGTAAAATATATAGATGTTACCTCCACATTTATTTACCTTTGTACTATAATTATTGTATCATGATTCATATGGACTTATTTGTTGGATTACGTTAATTTTTTAATACCCATATTCACTTTTAGATCATGAAATGTCTTCATGATACCTAATTTTCACTACAATAACCATTTCCATTTTTAAAACATCTCTACTTTTCACACCTCTATATTTCTACAATGGTTACACTTCTGGAACATCTCTACTCTCAAAATAGAAACATTTTTTCGATTAAGAATTATCTATATAATGTATTCATTATATCATCGTGAGAATATAGGTAACAACTATGGGGTTGATAAAAAATTAGCGGTCGACCATAATTCCAACAAATATACCTTTAGTTGAAAAAAATATAACAAGGCATTTTTTAATCTCAATTTCATAACAACATTCAAACCCTTTGGATTTGTTCTTCACACTCATCATGAATATAACAAGATTAGTTTTTCTACTTTTATACTAATGATTTTTTATCATTCACATATAATTAAAAATTTTTAACTAACCTTAATTTTACATAAAAATAAATTAAATTCCTCTACAAAAAAATATAAAATATATAATATTTGGATAACTATTTACCTTGATAGATAATGTATTTTTATTTAGGCTTGATAAAATTTTACACTATCTATTTAATGTCAAATATTATTATCTTCAATAGTATGATACAAATATTTTCATTATGATATATTTATATATATATATTGAAAATATAAGTATTTAAAATAGATCTTCATAACCTAAATAATACAATCCTTACCAGGTTTTGGAAGACATTGATCACAATTTGAAAAACACTTCAATGGTCTTCCAATTTCATGATCTATATTCAATTGTTTATAATTATTCTTTATTTTTCCAGAAATTCCAAAATAAGTAATAGCGAGAGTTGATATCATAAATATTTTTAATGAGTTATTTTAAAACATTGATAATATTATAATAGAAACCAAAAATTCCCTTGTATTAGAATATAATATAAGAGAAAATGGCATATGTTAAAAACATCATTCTTATCCATTCCAATCAACTACTATATTACAATTTAAGCATTTATTGTTTTTAGATTATACTATTGAACGGTCAAGTGATCTCAAGCATGAGTTCAAATACTATAATTGAATTAAGGATTTATATCTCTGTATTTGAGGAATACTAGATTTTCTTCTCATGGATTATATTTATAAACCAATTTTTTTCAATACAGGTTTCATATTTCCTCCTTATAGTGTCTTTCTTTTGTTTATGGGGATAATATATTATGGATATTCATGTCAAAATTTCCTTTAAAATATAGTATCTATCGTAGATTATATTATTGATATTCAATTTGATATTCATTAAATTAAATAAGCTTTTGATATCTTATTAATTACAAGATGATACTATATGTTTAATTAAGTCAAATAAATCATGCCATTTCTTTATGTTGGTTTTTATTCTTCGATGATTTCGATTTGGAATTAATTGATTTATTCCAATAGAATATTATATGATATTTACACCAACACATCAATTAGGTCCTGATTAGAAGTATGATTTCTTCACTTTCTCTTTCTCATTTATTTACATGATATTATAGATTCATAAGAGTCCAATTACACAATGAATATAAAATTGAAATTACATATCATTACTTGATATTACATTAATTTTTGAGAATAATATTTTATAGTCCATGTATCCCCCTATAACCTTAAAATTTTGATAATAAAAATGGCATATAATTATATATGGAGAGGGGTCTTACAAATTAATCATGTTGAGGAATTTGGTGTGATACTATTAAGTTCAACTTTCCATTTATCCTTAATTTAAAATCCATATTGAGATTTCATTTTTATATACAATCCAAATTCACTTCATTCTTCTTAGGATTTTTATTTTCATCATGGAATAAAATACATGATTTTATTCTTTGATTTTTTATTTAACCAATGATGATTTGACACATCCCTGATTGGAATGTTATTCTAGAAACATTATTATCATTTTTATAATATCATGGATTATTATCTTTTAAAACACATACCTCGTGTTGTGATTTTTATTTAATTTGAGAATCATTTCAAATATATTCATTTCTCAAAATAATCATCTTGTATTTTTAGATAAATCTTGGTTAAGAAAAATACTATTAACTCATTGTGAAACTATTTATAGTTTTAACATTTTTACAAACTATCTAATAAAATATATGGTATTATATGCCTTAGAATTAGCACATATTCACTTCATATATCTACAACTTATAATGAAACACTTATTTATAATAAACATTTGTTAATGATTTTTAACAAAATTATTCATATAATAAAATCCTATAAAATAAATATTATTACTATATTTTTAAAATTTTAGGCACAATTCATTAAAATATTGCATCATTTTTAAAAATTCAATAATATGTTCTATTTTTTCTTTCAAATTATTAACAATAAACGGGATATACTATAGAAATAAAAAGATATTAATGGTTTATAAAACTTAATAACAGAATTATAAATGAATAAAATAGTTGGATGTAATTCATGTGATGAAATAGACATACTACAGTAACAAACAAAGTTGAGAATAATCTACATAAACATTATATAATAAAATGTGATGATATCATAAGATCAAAGAATCATTGTGGTCTATGAAAAAATATATATAAAATTTGAATTCCAAAAATTGATTAATTTATAAACACTAAGAAATAATAAAAAAGTTTTCATAATGTGACACCAACACATTAATTATAGTATGTACAATTTTAATTCCTAATAAACAATAGCATAATACACACACATTTATTCAAGAATTATATTAAACCCCAAATCCCAAAAATATTTTATAATAAATTTGTTGAAATTAATTTCATTTTTGAATTTTTTGTCTAAAGACTATCTCACGGAGGTTTTTTTATATTTTATAAAAAGATAATTTTTAGGTGAATTGTTAAAAATAATTATTTTAAAATGAATTGAAATTTATGTTATTATAATCATATATGAATAAAATTATATTTTATGAAAAATATTTAATGGAAAAATATATATATTTATTAATTAATACGATTAATATGAAAATATGATATTGAAATTTTATGTATACTCATAAAATTTATGAAATCAATGAAATGTTTTTTTCAAAGAATTTTTTTTTATTCTCTTTTAAGAAAGTATAAAAATTCTAAATTAAGATATTAGTTTAGATTAAAAAACAGAAGTCTCATTTTAATTTACATAATTAAATTTATTCCCTTGGAATAATCAATTTAGTTAATTTATTTGAAAAATAATTTTTTTTCAAAAAATGAACAATTTTTATATGGTTTTCATTCCATTTTATAAATATAAGATAAAAAGATTTTGAAATTTTAGAAACTAAATATTGTCAAATGGATTCAATTTTTTTATTTATCAAAATAAATAATTTTTAATAATATTAACTAATTTTATTTCAATAATGACTAATAATAATAATAATTTTTTCAATATTTTTGGTTTAAACGGTTTACCTGGGGGAGGTTAAATTAAGGTATGAGGGTAAAAAATGCACCAAAAAATTGAATAATTATTATTGGATGATGATATTTAGAAATTATCTTATCTGAAATACTATTTATTCTATATTTTATTCCCCAATCGTAACAAAATGACTATATAAAATTTAATTCTTTTATGCAACTCTATGTCTATACCACCCCTCACATCGAAAAACAACATCTTCCCATTTATTATTAAAATGTTTTAAAACTCTATATAATCTCATACCTGAAAATTTTTTTTCTATAATAATTAACATTTTAATTTTAATGACTTTATTTCCTAGAGACTATCTTTTGAAGGCTTATTGTAAACTACCATGGATCACTCAAATAGAAGAGGTAATAATTTCACCTTTCACATCAGACACCATTCATTATATTACATAATCTAATTATTTTTTGTTCAAAAAAACCTAGTTACTAATGTATCATAAATGATATGGTACTTTATTAAAAATATAGTACATCCAATTTGAAAAATCATTTTCATCAAATGTGAAATGAATTTTTCTCTCATGCGCACATGGGGACTATTGCCAACACATTGTGATATGATTCTTTATCCAAAACCACCTATCATTGATTGGTGAAATGGTGCATTTAATAGATAAATATAATATTTTTTATATTTTTATTATCATGTAATTATAAATATTATTTATCATTTAGTAAATATTTTTATAATAAAAAAAACAACATTATTGTGTCCATATGGACTACCATCTCTATGAATAGAAACATTCATTTTAATATCCCATAAATTTATTGATGGTTATAAATATGTATATAATGAATATATATCATATTTATTAAATTATTAAAAAATAGAAATTATGGAACCATGATCAACATTTAAGATACTTAATTGATGAAATAAAACATACATTAAAAATAAACCAGTTAATGCTCGAAATGATGATCACAATCAATGATAGTTAACAAACTTTTAAAAACATGTTATATGTAAAAAAATTATTGCATTATAATTATTTAAATTATCTTGGTAATTAATTATATTAAATATAAATTGATTTTATAGTATTTAACATAAATTATGAATCAAGTCAATCAAAAGGTGATGATTCATTTTACAATTCCATCCTTATTCATTTATTTTTATGTTTATCGTTTTATTAGAGGAATTATATGAATTTTCACTATTAAAATCCATATATTATTATATCATCTACTTGTTTATATAAATTACATGTTTTCCTTCCATTTATATCTTTATATGTAATTAGAATTCCAAAAAAATATTTTAAGGATGACCAACATTGTTTTTCTATTTTCTCGAGAATAATTTTCGTTCTTGTCTATATCTTATTTTAAATATATTTAGGAATGAATTTTTGATTATAATTATTTTATTAATTTATTTTTTACCTATCCTTTAATTTCAATAATAAAATTTCAATGTAATGTTCATGTTATTTTATGAAAAAGCTAATTTTTTCCAATGATATGAATGAAATACTTCTTTTAATGTTTACCCATGAATGAATTTCCCCCATAATAAACTATCATTTCCTTGAATCTAATATTATAAATTTCATTTTTTTTCAAATAAAAATTTTCCTGATTCTTTTGGTTTTTTATACATTAAATAATTTATTTCAAAATTAAATGTGCATTTTAACAATTAAATGTTACAGGAATAGTGTAAGATTTTTTATTAAATGTATACATACCGTGATAAATCTCATTTTTTATACTAATATAATATAGAAATATCATCGATTATATAAATTGATATTTCTCATGTACATGTTTTTGTAGTGATTTACATGGGATAATATAGACATTTCATCTGCTAGTTTTGAAAATATGATGGTTTAATTAAATTATTTATTGAATTTGTAATCCTTTATTTTATATGATGAATGAATTGGGATTAGTAAATAATGAGAGCATGTTTTTATAGTGCCTCACATTATTTGTTGGGGTCATGGTGAAAAATAGTTGGATTATTTCACATACACCACAATATTTTTTGTAAAATTTATTTGCAAGAGTCATTAATTGTATGTTTATGAAGTCTGAAATTCTGAATTGCTTCATTATGAACCTAAAAAAGTTACTTTTTAATTTTGTATATCATACGTGGATATATTCTATATTATAATATTAGTTATATAGAATATTTTAATATTATTTATAAATTCAATATTATTAACTCTTTATTTATTATATGATAGCTTCTATTATATATATTCCATTACAAGTCATCTTAGATCATCCTATTTTATGAATTCATTTCCATACAATATCATGATGAGATATATAATTTATTTTTGGGATATAATAGAAGGAATTATAATGTTATAATAGTATTTTTATGTTTTATTTCATGATTGCAAATTTAATATTAAAATATTTTATATATATAATCTCATAGGATAATTAAACTATTTGATCTTATTGGATATGATGACTTTTATCTTGTATTTATGTTGTAAAATAACCTATAGCACTATTTTATACTAGTTTGGGTGTTATAGTTTATATTTGAGAATGAATATTATAGATAATAAAAACAAGTTTTATGAAAGGAAAAAATATATAGAATATAACCCTATGATATGAACTGAGGATAATTCTTAGTATAATATAATATCTAAAAGTCATGGTAATGTAGAGGAAATATTTTATTTATAGAAAATAAAACCTTATATGGATACTAAAATGTGAATTAAATGTTGTCATTGATGTAGATACATGTAACAACTCTAGAAAGATAATATTGGAAATTTAGCCAATCATCATTAGTTCATAAGGATTGTTCATTCGAAAAAAAACCCTCTAAGAAACTCCTTGGGGATATGAATTAGATGATTTAAATTATATTTTAATATAATTATGAATGTTTTTGACATAATTTCAGGATTCTATGATATTCACAATGATATATTGATCATGATTAAGATATTTTACTTGAATAATTTTTTATTTTTGGTAACTAGTACTGTAACATCCCAAGTAAGTAATGAATACCAGATATTCTTATCTATGTCTATTTATGAATTAGATAGTGTTTTAGAGGCTTAAAACGAGAATAAATCCAATCTTAAGCATGGAATACACTAATATTTCTAAAAGATTGTTTTACTGCCTTTTGATGGAAACCCATTTTTAAATAAAACCTTTGACAATTTTATAACCTCTGTTTGTCAAAATAAACTTATTATTTATTATTGGGACATTGAAATTTACTTTGGATAAATTTTTGGTATTTTTCTAACAATGTTCAATTTTTTATGAATAGTGAAAAATACTGCATTTTACATCAAAACCACATTTTCATCTAATATAATTATATAGTTAGATGATATTTTTAATTGGTTTTAAAGTGTAAATAGAATATATTTTTACCATGTAATCCAATTTTTGTCATTGAGGTTAATTTCACGTTGAAATTTGGCATAAACAAGTGCCAAACTTTTCATAAATACTGTTTCAAAAAAACCCGCTATTTGTTTTGACAACGTGATTATATTTAAATTAATTATTGAAATTTATATGATTGGAATTTGGTAAAATGGATTCCATATTTTTATTCATAAGGTCCAAATTATCTAATTAATACTCTTTTGTTTTTTGACATTATAAATAGTAACGACGGTAATTATATATAATTATATTGATTAATTAGTAATCAGGTAGTTAAGGATAATAAAATAATATCATAAAAAAAATGACCCCAACATGTGTCCTAATGATACTGGTGGTGTCATTGACAACCATGGAATGCCTTGTGTCAAACTTACGGACCCCATGGAATAACTTTTGTGTGATAATGACTTTTTATCTTCTTATTTTTAAAGAAAGTTAAATATAACAAAGAATGTATCACCTAAGTAAACCATTTTTAATTTTGACTACATAAATGATCTATTGGAATATAAATAGTCATTGGTAAGCTAAAAATATTTCCTACATTATTTTGTTTTTTTATATAATTTTTAGATATTAAATAATTTAAATTATTTATGACATCAAGATGATGCAGTGATTACCTCATTAATGAATGATTTAATTAAAATGAAAAGATAACATAAAATCTAATACATACACTTGTAAAAGACCTATTTTATGAGTATATTTTGAACCCTTATCATCTTATCCTATAAATACATCAATGTGGGACCTTTAAAATCCGAAACTCATTTGAAAATAATGTAACATTTTATACCTTTCCAAGAGTGCCCCTCCTCTCCTCTTATAAAAGGCCCCCACCTCTAGCTCCTTACCCACACTTCTCAAGCCATTGGCTCAGACAAGACCTGCTCATTTTATCTCTCCTCATACCTATCTTAATCCTAGAAGACTTACTTTAGGTAGAAATCTCTTCAAGAAACCCTTTTGGTTCTAACCAAGTGGAGTTACCCGATTTAAAGGTAAAGACTTCTCTAATGTTCTTTTGTTTTATTTTTCTTCTCCAACCCCCTAAAATATTTTTATTCATTTATTTTGTAAAAAACCAGTATGTTCAATATACTAGGATGTTTTTATAAGAATTAATCTAGCTAAACTTACACACACCTACATCTAATGGTTAAAGAACATACTGTTTCCGGGGATGGAGAATTTTTGGCTCACGAAACGATGATTGTTCAATATTCTTATAACAAGTTCAAATGTGGCCATTAATATGTCACTATATTTATATATGATATATAATATGTTTATTTTTTCCTTATGCTCTTGTATTTTTCATTTAGGGCATACCTTTATGGCTTCCATTATGGGTATACACGATATCTTCATTTTAGGAAGTGCGGACAACCACTCCCTCAAAATGATTTTATTAATTAATACCATATGTGAGACATATAAAATATTGAGTTAATGATATTATATATGAAATTATACTGGAATTATAATATACCTTTATTTCATTATGATTCCATTCCATAAAATAAGAAACAGAAATGAAAGTAGCGTTCATGCATACGTACGACTTACCATCTCCATGAACGGTGCATTTCATTTCCTACCTCTAAATGTTATTTAATATTATAAATGAATTTATTTATAGGATATATACGATATATATTATATCCACATCATGAATATTACTCTAGATATAATGTAAACATGAACAAATTGAAATTATAAAGAGTTTATTTTTGACTCAAGTACCAATGATAGTTAAAATGACCATTGTTAAATTAAATAATTACATAGTGTTCATGACATGGTATTAAGTGATATAAAAGGAATAATGAACTTTAAAAAGGTTCTTAATCAAGTAGAAATAAACTCAAGTTTATTATTCAGAAGATTAAAGAATGATCGAGTCAATTCGGACCTGAGGTAAGGCACTTCGTCTCATTCTCCTTTCATTGAGGCATATTTTGTTTTATACACAACTTTATTTTATATGGTGTATAAACCCCGATGACTTTTACGTTTATTAAAAAGGAATCTTTTTTATATGAAGCGTTTACTAAACGACAAAAGGGAATGCTTTTATTTGTCATAGGTATACGGCGACAATGACTTCTCCGCCGCCGTGACCATTATTTGAGTTTCGGCTTCCTATACAAGACATAACCTTTTTTAATCAAAAATAAATACCATGTTTTACTTTTCTTTTATTTTGGTATTGAAAATGGTTTTCATAATTTTTTTATTATATCAATGTGTTGTATTGATATCTTGTGATTGAAATGTGGAAATGTTATGTTTCCTTTATGCATGTTTTATGTGATACGATTATGTTATGGTTATTGGGAATTGTTATAAAGATGGGTGGTTCCGTGATAAACTATTGGCAGGTGAGCCCGATATAGCTATCCAATTTATTGGATAACTTTAAGGGGTTAAACGTCATGGTTTATCCGAAAAGATTTAGGGAATATGTTGTGATGGGTATTCCAAATGTAACCATGAGGGTAACTCCCTACGTAAGAATGTTATGAATACCTCAAGTTACATTTATGTCTTATTATTTATATGATTTATTCATGATTTGATGAGGTATGTTAATATGGTTATGTTTTATGATTAAAGTGTCATTTCATACATAGAATAATGTTTTCATTTCGTACTTTTATTTCCCTTACTGTGATTTTTATGCTCATCCCATGTTTTTGAAATGATTTTCACATGTCAAGGGAAAGGTACATGATGTGTTGATAGGTTCAAGGAAGTGTCATAAAAGAATCCATGTTTTGTTTTAAATATGTTTTTGTTGATGGGAAAAAATGAATACTACATTTTATGTAACCACTTTGTTTAAATGTGGAATGTAATGCGTGATTTATGATCTAATTCTCTAAAAATTTAAACCTGAAAAGATCATCAATGTGTTATCTTGTAATAAATCAAGATTATGTAATATTTAAGGCCGGGGCCTTATAGTGGGTACCAGAGGTTGGTTTAGATAACATTAGGAGTTAGAATTATATTAATTTATTATCCAAAAATATTTTTTTATGGTAAAATTGAAATGATATAGAATTTGAAGATTACCATGTTGCTTCATCTAAGACATGTTTGTTTAGAATGATTTTCCGCAGAGGAAACATGGAAACAGTTCTAGGAAGGCATAAAGAAGGAAATGACCTTCCGAATCAGAATCCTGAGATGTTCGGAATTGTAACTAAATAGTTTGTTTTAGTGATAGCGCATTTCACTCAAGAGATAAATGGTGGTGGTATCCAAGCACGAGATCAGCCAGATCAACCACAGAGGAACATGTCAGTGGTGGAACATTTCAGGAGGCAACATCCCCCATCATTCAGAGGATAATCTGACCATGTGCTAGCTGTAGGGTGGATTAATGAACTGGACACGATTTTCGATGTCATGGGGTGATCAGACAATCAAATGTTTAGTCTTGCTATTTACCGTTTGGAGGGTGAAACAGATCAGTGGTGGTCAATGGATAAAAATATTTGGGACGCTGATAAGATTGATGCTCTCGATTGGGATGAATTCAAAGGTATGATTCTTGAGAAGTATTCTCCTAAGGCTATTCGAATTAGGATGGAAAAACAATTCTTGGAAATGAGGCAAGAGGACAACTCAGTGGATGCTTATGATGAGAGGTTCACTCGATTGGCAAGGTATGATCCAAAATTTTTCTGATACCTTGATAGTAAAATCAATCGTTTTTACTCAGGATTAAAGCTAAAATATCGAACGGCTTTAGCTTCTCGCGAGTTCAAGAGTTATGAAAAGATTGTTCGATGTGTTGAGAAGGAGGAAATGGAGTTTTCCGATGATCAAGTGTTCTATAACAACCAGTAGAGGAAGAGACTGAGGTGTCAGGAGAAAGGAATGAATTCTTCAAAAAGGTCTGACGGTAAGAAAACTAAGTTTCCAGTTTTTGATAAATGTGGTAAAAGGCATGTTGGGGAATGTCTTCTGAATTCTGGAAAGTGCTACCGATGCGGTAAGATGAGACATAAGGCCCGTGATTGCACTGAAATAGATCAGGGTGATGGTAAGACCAAATTTGATTTATAGTTAGTGAAATGTTTTAAGTGAAATGATATGGGTCACTATACAAAAGAGTGTCTGACAAAGAGCTTGAGAGATAGGAAGCAGTTAGACTATAAGCAGAAAGGGGTGGTGAAATCCTTTACAACTACTTCAGTAGATGATGAGCCATCAAATGAAGTGGTATCAGTTACTTTGTTTGTTTTTTCAGATTATGCCAGTGTGTTTTTTGATTCAGGGTCTACAAATTCTTTCATCTCTGAGAACATTTCTAGTAAAATGGGAATACCCTCTCAAGAAATGACTCCAGAACTTGTGGTAAAAACACCTATGGGAAATGTTGAGGCAAAACAAATTTATCAGAATCATCTTATCCTTATCCGTGGAATGAACCTACTTGAAAAACTTATTGATTTACCTCTAGTAGAGTTTGATGTTATCCTAGATATGGATTGGATCTCTATTTACCATGCTAAGATTGACTGTAGAGCTAAAGAATTTTTTTTTCAAAAAGACTTTCTGTTTGTGTACAAGAATTAACCCTTAATGTTGATAACATATCAAGAGGCTGAGAAACTTGTAAAATATGAAAATGAATGTCACCTTGCGTATATCGTTGAAAACAAGGGAACTGTTTAGATTAATGATGTGCTAGTGGTAAATGAGTATACTGATGTTTTTCCTGATGAGTTGCCTGGAATAATACCAGATCAAGAATTTGAATTTACAATTTACTTAGTTCCCGATGCTAAGCCAATTTCAAAATCCCCTTATCGAATGGCTTAAATTGAACATTTAAATTTGAAGGAGAAATTGCAAGATTTATTAGAGAAAGGTTTCATTCGACCTAGCACATCACCATGGGGTGCTCCTGTTTTATTTTTTAAAAATAAAGATTGGTTCAATGAGACTTTGCATTGATTATAGATCCTTGAATAACATCACTGTTAAGAACAAATATCATTTGCCTCATAATGATGATTTTTTTGATTAGCTCTAGGGAGCTCATTTTTTTTTCATGAATTGACCTCAGATCAGGGTACCATCAGTTGAAGGTAAAGGAAGCTGATATTCCGAAGACTGCATTCCATACACGATATGGCCATTATGAATTTGTAGATATGCCTTTTGGTCTAACCAATGCACCTGCTGTATTCATGGACCTTATGAATAGAAATTTCCATGAGTTCTTGGATAAGTTTTTTGTTGTTTTCATTAATGGTATATTGGTGTTTTCTAAAAGTAAAGAGGATCATGAAAGACATTTAAGGGTTATTTTTCAAACCTTAAAAGAAAAGACATTGTATGGGAAATTTAGCAAGTGTGAGTTTTGGTTGAAACAAATTTATTTACTTTGTCACATTGTTTCTAAAGATGGGATAACTGTTGATCCTGCAAAAACAAAGGTTGTTAATGAATGGCCAAGACCCAAAAATATAACTGAGATTTGTAGAATCCTTGGTTTGGTAGGCTATTACCAATGGTTTGTTAGAAATTTTTCACGGTTATCTAGTCCAATGACTATGGTAACTCAGAAGGGTGTTAATTTTATCTGAACAAAATAATGTGATGATTGTTTTCAGGAATTGAAAAGAAGATTAGTGAATGTTCAAGTTTTGGAACTACCTTCCAGGAATGGTGAGTTTGTTATCTACAGTGATGCTTCATTGAATGGAATTGGTTGCGTCCTAATGCATAATGATCAGGTAATTGCTTATGCTTCACGATAGTTGAAAACACATGAGGTAAATTACCCTACACAAGATTTGGAATTAGCTGATGTTGTTTTCACTTTAAAAATGTGGAGGCATCATTTGTATGGAGTAAAGTGTGAAATATATACCGATCACAAAATTTTAAAGTATATATTCACTTAGAAAGACTTGAACATGAGATAGAGTAGATGGATAGAATTAATCAAGTATTATGATTGTACAATTCATTACCATCCGGGAAAAGCAAATAAAGTGGTTGATGATTTGAGTAGAAAAAGTAATGCTTCATTAACAATGTTGCATTTGGAACGTGATCCTTTGGTTAAGGATTTGATGAACATTGGAATAGAAGTTGTTGGTGCAAGATGTCCTTCTGTTTTGTTTCAGGTATCAGTGAAATCTTCTCTATCAGACAGAATTAAGCAAGCACAGAAACAAGACAATGAGTTGTAGAAAAAGGTAGAGGTAGTTCAAAGGGTAAGTATCCTAAATTCAACATTGATAATGATTGTGTTTTGAGATTTGGGAAGAGATTGTGTGTGCCGTTTTATTAATAGTTGAAGAGAGAGTTGTTATATGAAGCTCATATTTCTCCATTTTCAGTTCATCCAGGCAGTACTAAGATGTATAGAGATCTTCGGGAGTGTTACTGGTGGGACGGAATGAAAAGAGACATTGCTGATTTTACTATGAAGTGTTTGACTTTTCAACAGGTTAAAGAAGAGCGGCAGTTACCGAAAGGGATGATTCAGCCTTTACCAGTACCAGAGTGGAATTGGGAGAATATATTCATGGACTTCATTGTGGTATTTCCGAAGACACCTCGAGGTAATAATTCAATCTGGGTTATTGTTGATCGCTTGACTAAATCTGCTCATTTCCTTGCTATACGTGATAATTTTTCCCTAGATCAACTTTTCCATTTGTATCTTCAAGAGATAGTCAGGTTAAATGGAGTTCCTCTCTCCATTTTATCTGACCGTGATCCCATGTTCATTTCTAACTTTTGGAAAGGCCATCAGAAGTCATTGGGTACTAAATTAAATTTTAGTATGGCTTTTCATCCTCAATCAGACGGGCAGTCAAAATGTACGATTCAGGCTTTAGAGGATATGATACGTGCTTGTTCGATGGATTATCAGGGAGGTTAGGACCAACATCTTTCTTTGGTTGATTTTTCATATAATAACAGTTTTCATTCCAGTATACAGATGGCACCATTTGAGGTGTTATTTGGGAAGCGGTGTTGAACTCCAAATTTTTGGGATGAAGTAGGTGAAAGGAAGTTGATGGGACCATAATTGGTAGATGAGTTGGCAGAAAAAGATCAGCTGATACAGAAACACACGAGAACAGCTCAGAGTAAGCAGAAGTGTTATACTGACAATAGGAGGAAGGATCTCTCTTTTGAGGTAGGTGATCATATTTTTCTCAAAGTTTCACCATGGAAAAGTGTGATGTGATTTGGTAAGAAAGGAAATATGAGTCCAAGGTTTATTGGACCATATTAAATTCTGGAGAGAGTTGGATCAGTTTCATACCGAGTGCTTTTCCTCCAAGTTTATCTCATGTACACAATGTTTTTCATGTTTCAATGGTAAGGAAGTACATGCCAAATCCATCTCATGCATTGAGTCCATAGGTAGTTCAGTTGGAAGAGAATCTATCTTATAATGAAAAACCGGTCCAGATTCTTAACCCTAGAGAGAAAGTGTTTCGGAATAAGGTGATTCATCAAGTAAAGTTTTTGTTGAATAACCACATGAGTGAAGAGGCAACATGGGAATCTGAAAATGCAATGAGGGATAAATACCCCCACTTATTCGATAAGTAAATAAATTGCGGGGATGAAATTTTCTAAAGGGGGGAAGGATGTAACATCCCAAGTAAGTAATGAATAATATATATTCTTATCTATTACTATTTAGGAATTATATAGTGATTTAGAGGCTTAAAATAAGAATAAATCCAATCTTAAGCATGGAATACACTAATATTTTTAAAAGATTGTTTTACTACCTTTGATGGAAAACCATATTTAAATTAAACATTTGACAATTTTATAAGCTATATTTATCAAAATAAACTTATTATTTATGATTTGGACATTGAAATTGACTTTGGATAAATTTTTTGTATTTTTCTGACAATGTTCATTTTTTAATGAATAGTGAAAAATACTGCTTTTTACATCCAAACTGCATTTTCATCTAATTTAATTATATGGTTATATTATATTTTTAAGTTGTTTTAAAGTCTAAATAGAATATATTTTTACCATTTAATCCAATGGTGGTCATTTGGATTAATTTCACTTTAGAATTGGGCATAAACAAGTGCCAATCATTTCATAGATATGCTTTCAAAAAAACCCGATATTTGTTTTGACAACGGGAATTATATTTAAATTATTTATTGAAATTTCTATGTTTGGAGTTTTTTAAAATGGATTCCATATTTGTAATCATGAGGTCCAAATTATCAAATTAAGACTCTTGTTTTTGGACATTATGAATAGTAACAACGGTAATTATCTTTAATTTTCTTGATTAATTAGTAATCGGGTAGTTAAGGATAATAAAATAATATCATAAAAATAAGCAAATGATACCAACATGTGTCCTAATTCTAATGGTTGTGTCATGGACGACCATGGGATTCCTTGTTCCAAACTTGGCGACCCCATGGAATCACTTTTGTGTGATAATGACTTTTTATCTTTTTATTTTTAAAGAAAGTTAAATTTAACACAGAATGTATCACCTAAGTAAAACATTTTTCATTTTTCCAACATTAATGATCTATTGGAATATAAATAGTCATTGAAAATATAAAAATATTTCCTACATCATAGTATTTTTTTATAATTTTTAGACATTAAATAAATTAAAATATTTATGACATCATGATGATGTAGCGATTACCTCATTAATGAACGATTTAAATAAAATGAAAAGATAATGTAAAATCTAAGACATACACTTGAAAAATACCTATTGTATGAGTATATTTAGAACCCTTATTACCTTATCCTAGAAATACATCAATGTGAGACTTTTAAAATCAAAAACTCATTTGAAAATAAAGTATCATTTTATACCTTTCCAAGAGTGCCCCTCCTCTCCACTTATAAAAGGCCCTCGCCTCTACCTCCTTACCCACACTTCTCAAGCCATTGGCTCGGTGAAGACTATCTCATTTTATATCTCCACATACCTATCTTCATCCTAGAAGCCTTACTTTAGGCGGAAATATCTTCAAGAAACCCTTTTGGTTCTAACCAAGAGGAGTTACCTAATTTAAAGGTAAAGACTTCTCTAATGTTCTTTTATTTTATTTTGCTTCTCCAACCCCCTAACCAATTTTTATTAATTTCTCTTGTAACAACACCAGTATTTTAAATATACATGGATTTTGTTATAATAATTATTTGAGCTACACTTACACACACCAACATCTAATGGTTAATGAACATATTGTTTCCGTGGATAGAGAATTTCTGCCTCACGAAACGATGCTTGTTCAATATTATTATAACACCTTAAATGGTGGCCATTAAGATGTTAATATATTTATATATGATATATAATATGTTTATTTTTTCCTTAAGCTTTATATTTTTTATTTATGGCATACCATTATGGCTTCCATTATGTGTATACGTGATATCTTTATTTTAGGAAGTGCGGACTAACGCCCCCTCAAAGTGATTTAATTCGTTAATTACATATGTGGGATGTATAAAGGATGGAGTTAATTATATTATATATGAAATTATACTAGAATTATAATATATTTTTTTTCATTATGATTCTATTCAATAAAATACCAAATAGGAATGAAAGTAGCATTCATTCGTACGTACAGCTTACCGTCTCCATGAACGGTGCATTTAATTTCTTACCTCTAAATGTTATGTAATATTATAAATGCATTTATATACTAAATATATATGATATATATGATATCTAAATCATGAATATTACTCTGGATATAATGGATACATGAATAAAATGTAATTATAATGATTTTATTTTTGACTCAAGTACCAATGATTGTTAAAACGACCGTTATTAACTTAAATAATTACATAGTGTTCATGACATGGTAATAAGTGATATAAAATGAATAATGAACTTCAAAAAGGATCCTAAGAAAGTATAAATTAACTCATTTTTATTTTTCAGGAGATTAAAGAACGATCGAGTCAAGTCGGACCCGAGGTAAGGGACTTCGTCTCAATCTCCTTTCATTAAGGCATATTTTTTTATACACAACATTATTTTATATGGTGTATAAACCCCTTTGACTTTTATGTTTATTCAAAAGGAATATTTTTTATATTAATCGTTTAATAAACGAAAAAAGAGAATATTTTTATTTGTCGTATGTATGCGGCGACAACGACTTCTCTGTCGCCGTGACCATTATTTGAGTTTTAGCTTTCTCTACAAGCCATAACCTTTTTTATGGAAAATAAGTACCATGTTTTACTTTTCTTTTATTTTGGTATTGAAAATGATTTTTATAATGTTTTTATTATAGCAATGTGTTTTATTGATATCTTGTGATTTAAATGTGAAAATGTTATGTTTCTTTTATTCATGTTTTATGTGATGCGATTATGTTATGGTTCTTGGGCATTCTTATGAAGACGGGCGGTTCCGTGACAAACTAAGGGTGGGTGAGCCTGATATAGCTCCCCAATGCATTGGGTAATGTGAAGGGGTTAAATGTTAAGGTTTCTTCGAAGAGATTTAGGGAATATAATCTGATGGGTATTCCAAACGTAACCATGAGGGTTACTCCCTATGTAAGAATGTTATAAATCCCTCAAGTTACCTTTATGTCTTATGATTTCTATGATTTAGTCATGATTTGATGAGGTATGTTAAAATGATTATGTTTTATGAGTAACGTATGATTTCATACATGGAATAATGTTTTCATTTCGTACTTTTATATCCCTTACTGAGCTTTTTATGCTCATCCCATGTTTTTGAAATGTTTTTCACAGTTCAAGGGAAAGGTACATGATGTGATGATAGGGTCAAGGAAGTGTCATGAATGAATCCATGGTTTGTTTTAAATATGTTCCCATTGATGGAAAAAAATGAATACTATCTTTTATGTAACCACTTTGTTTAAATGTGGAATGTAATGCATGATTTATGATCTAATTCTCTAAAAATCTAAACATCATAAGATCCTCAATGTGTAATATTGCAATAACTCTAGATTAAGTAATGTTTATAGCAGGGGCCTTATAAGTAAACATGTTTTTTAAATATATTCTATGATTTGAAATTTATAATGTTATGATCAAATCCAGAATATACAATTGATAAGAAATTTCACCTTGAAGATTGAGTGGAATCCATATCAAATCTAGTAATATATTTAGGGATTTCCCTCCCGTTTAAAATAATGAATTTGGAGATAATGATGGAGATAAATAATTTCAAACTATATTGTGGTAGTTGACTTGGGTTATGTCTAATAAGCATTCAAATATGGAGAATCCAATTTTATTCCAAAATGGTTAAACAATTTGGGACCACTTTATGAAATAGAAACATCTATCATTTAGTGCAACAGTACAACAGATCGCAAAATATATATCAATATCTTTTATCATTTCAATGTTTAAAGTGAGGATTAATGGGACCCCTTTATCTGTGAAACCTAAAAGCAACGATAAAGGTAAATTTTATCAATGTTAAAAACACATATAATAGTTGACAGTTTATCAGTTCTTTTTTAGTATCAATAAATGTGGATCTTTATCAGCAGTATTCATAGTGCTGATAAAACCTTCTGATGAAAAATATTATTAATTAATATAAAAATATAATATTTATATTGAAAAATAAATTTATTTATGGAAATAAATTTAAAAACACATGTTTATATTTAATAAAAATATTATACAATAGTATACAATTTTTAATAATAATAATATATAATTTTTTTTAGTATATTATTATAAATATTTAGATATGTATATCTATACAATTATACTATCTTTATTTGTTATATTTTTAATTATATGTGTTTAAATATTAATTAATATATATAGTTATATAAATATATATAATTATATAGATATATAAAATTACAAACATATATATAATTATACAAATAAATATATTTTATACAAAAATATTTATATAAATATTTACTTATAATTTTAATTACAAAAAATTATTTATTTATTTAGATAATTTGAAAATTATAATGAATATATTAAAAAAATATACATTTGTTATATTTACAATAATATGTACTAATATATTAATAATTATACATAATTATATATATATATAATTATATATATAAATATATAAATATATTTATTATTTTATTATTAAATTTATATATATATATATAATATTTTTAAAAATATTTCATTTAAATTAATATTTTAAATAAATAAATATTTTTATATTATTATTTTAATGATTTACATTAAAATAAGTAAATATATATATTTATCTCTTTAGGTAATATAGAAATAAGAAATTATATTGCATTTAATAGAAACGTAATATTCTTTTCATAACATTATATATATAAAAATATCGAATTAAAATTAGTCAGAATGTTTAATTCTATATTTATATAGTTTCATTAATAAAATCCTTATATAATAAATATATATATATTGTTTTACTATTTTATTTATACATTTCAATAATATATAAATGAATATATTTATTATGATACATATTTATATTGATATGAAATAATTTAAAATATATTTACATTTATAGTTGCATGTATGTATGTGTATTTGTGGATGTACATGTCATTATGTTTGTGTGTGTGTCTATGGATATGTATGTTTAAATATGTATGTTTGTAATTGTCATAATTGATAGAAATTCACATTTAATAATTTCTATAATTTATTTAATTTACAGAGACTGTCTAGTCATATCATTGAGAGATAAACTCATGACCCAAAATTAAGTAAAAATATAAATAGTATAATAATGGAGATGTAGAATACAACACAGATTTGTTTTCAAAAGATTAAATTAACTCTTACGAGTCCCTTTGGATCCTAGATTCCTAGTGTAACTACATCAACCTTTTTTAAGTTGACCTCTCCACCTTGTATTGACTTATGGGACCACATCATCCTTCTACGATGATGATTCAGAAGATTCCTCTTGATCAGAACAGAACCTAAACATAATATATAAATATCTGAAGACCATTTTTGGGTTATATCATAGTAAAAATTAAATGTTAATAGATAACAACTTTTGGATTGAAATATAATCCTTAAAGAAGAAAAATTGTCCCCATTAGAGAATAAATAAATTAAATCTACGAAATGAACCACGTAGTTGCTTCATTTTTAAGACCTTCCTTCGGTCTTTCAACTTCCTGATCCCCTGAAGGAATAATTCTCAAGTTATTTTGTCATTAATTATCAAATTGATTATCTGATGGTTTACCATATCATTCATATTCCATCTTCATTAGTTCATTAAAATGGTAAGGATAAGACCATTCCACTTTTTCCTCCACACAAGGATGTACAATCTGTTGTGGTGAGACCTGCTTTGAATTGATACATGTGGGACATATATTTTAGACTTCTGAGTGTTGAAAAACTGAATCCCCTTTTCACCCATGAAGGGTTTTTTCATTAAGGATCCTTGGTAGAGTCATACAAAATTTAATTAACTTTTAATCATCCTATTACTATACACGTTTTCAAATGATGGATTGGATAACCATCCATAGCTCATCATGTTTGGCATATGTATCACATTGTCCACATGTGTTCCTTTTTCCATTCCCATCTAATCATGTTTCATTATCTATATTGGTGTAACTATAAATGGATAAATGATTATTTTCATCGATATAAAAGCTACATCAGTGGCTAATCAACTCTATGGATTAGAGTAAAAACAATAAAAGTCTTGCAATCGGACTAGATATAAAAAACCATGACTAGGTAAGACATTACCCTTAGTGGGTTCAAGGTGGTCCCCATACGGTATGGAAATTTCCCTATATAGAGGTAGTTGATTATTAATCTAGGATTGTGTCATGTGAGAGAAATCCAAAGCATTTATGTAATCATATAAATATGCAGAACATTATTCAACAACATCCTCCAATATCATAACCTTAGGTTGAGCCACCACATACATCTCGACATCAATAAATACCACTCCATTACCCTTATTTTTTGAAATCGTGTTAATACTAACTACAAACTTCTCTCATTCTATTATAACCTCACCAAGAGATGAATCTTCATGAACCTCTAAATCTGCATTATTAATGGACAATTTATTTCCCTAGCTAAAACTAATTACCACATGACATCTCAGGTTATAGATAGAATAGAGGAATGCCTAATGAAATTTATCATTGTAATGTCTGATGGAATTGAAATTAGTGAATAATAGGGTAAAAACTACATACATTGTGGTTAGATCGAAGATGATGTCTGTGATAGACATGGTTATAAAATTAATGGGCATCGAACTAGGATCCACATCCACAAATTATGAAGCGATGTAACCATTTTTTTAATACTCGGTTTCACGATCATTATTTATCATAGTGAAAATTATTGAGGCAATGTTGAATAAGCTCTGTAGATTCCATGAAATATAATTCAAGTTATAGATACCAACCCTTCCTTGTGTTTTTTGTTACAAATAACACATAGTGGGAAGCGGGGGTCCCACTCATGTATACACATAGTCCATGGATTATTTTCAATTAGAATCATCCCCCAATTCCTTGAATTTCATCACATATATGAGGAAATTAAATTTGTCGTGGACCCTCACAATATGCATGCATTTATAGTCTTAGAAACCCCATAATTAGGAAAATCTCTTCCAAAGTCCAAGACGTTTTATGGATTTTTACCAAAAGGTAAAACCACTCTTGTGATAATTAATAATTTGTAGATATAATACATATCAACAATAAAATAAATGTTAACACTAATATCAGCTGAATTACCTCTTCGAATATTTTTTATTCAATGCCCCCTTTTCCCAATGAGAAGACTTGTTTCACGTCTCTAGATCTAATGCTATGTTTGATTAATCTATCACCGGCTTCGCCAAGGGATTGTGATCTCCCCTATCTAGAATATCAACCTCAATAAAACTAGGAAACAACATTGATGCCTAGGCACTCAGGAAGCCGTCTGAGTTTCCGTAAAGGTTTATCCCGAGACACATCCTCATCGTCATTATTAAATTTAGTTTTTTCATTTATTATGATATATTCATTAATAATGTAAAAATATATTTAATTATTTTTTAATATTTGTTTATATATAAATTTATCTGTTATATATTTAATATTTTTTAAACATTTTATATTTATGTGAATAATTCTTATTCTTGTTTATTTAGTGTGTTTTAAAATTTAAACTATGTTCGATATTTATATAAGTAACATATTTATATATTTTTTATAACATTCTAAATTTAATATTTAATTAAATAATTATAAATATAAATATGTTTTTCAAATGTATTTACAAAATTATAAATAATGAAATATATATTTAAATATGTAAATATTTTTAATATGTATATTTAAATAATTAATATATTTGATATATTTAGAATTATATATTACTAAAAAAATATTTATAATTTCATATATATATTTTTTGAATATATCTTATTAATATTTATAATTATAACACAATATATAACTATATAAAAAGTTAAAAATTATAATAAAAAACTAATGAATAAATATATTTATCGTATTAATATATTTCCATTTATGGTCATATATAATTAATTTTTAAATATATTTATTTCTAATTGCAACTATAAGTACATAAATATATATTTAAATATTTATAAAATTATAATAAATATATATAAATGATTATTATAATTATTATTTTACTGATTATGTATATTTATATTATGATACAAAATTTTTCCAGACCATGAAGAATAAGTTTATGTATATATATCATTATATACATATATTTTCTAATATACTTATTTATAATTATAATAATTAATAAATATAAATAGTTAAATATATTTTAAAATAAAATAAATCTATTTCAATAATAAAATTACATAACATAATATTATAAAAATATATATTTATAATTAAATTCTAATATTTATAAAAAATATTTATCAATAATTATAATTATAAATAATTATATAAATATATATATAATAAATATAAAATTATATTGAAATTATTAAATTGATAAATATATTCCATTTATTTATAATTTAAATAAAATATATATTAACAAATATAAATAAAAAAATATAGATATATTTTTAAATATATACTTATATTAAAATTTATATATAAAATATTTTCAAATATATACATATTTTGGAAAATATATATATTGTTTTGTTAGTATATTTATTTATAATTAAAATTATAAGTAAATAATTATATTATTAGGATTGGACCATTATCAACTCTATTTAACACTGATAAAGAGATTTATTTCTTATCCAAATAATTTTAGCTCTAATGATGACTCTTTTGATAATCAATTTATTGACATTGAAAAAGGGCTATCATTATCATTTCTTTTTGGAAAGCACTCAAACAATCTTTATGATTTCTTATAAAAAAACAAAACAATATTGTCTCATCTCTAACACTTCATGCTCTCATGGAACAACATTGCAACTTATTTGACTCTCCCTACCATCTCTCTTTGTCGTTGCTCATAGTCTTTTGGTCCCCCCTCATGGAAGCTAACCCTCGAGAAATCAAAGCCTTATGGAACCAAATACTCGACACTATTAATCAATGAATTGATCCTCTGAAGATATAAGGTATGGGATTATTTATTCAACTGTAATAATATGTTGTTCCATCTAGGCCTTTTCCACCTCATACACCCATGCATGTTGTATAGATGAGGTCCAAAGCACATAAGTATCGTTGTCTATTTGATAACGGTTATTTATTTATAAATCATGCATTTGTTTTTGTTTCCCTTATTTTTTTTTCTGTTTTCTCCTTCTTCCCAAATTACATTTCATTATCAATAGTACTCTTTCAGTTTAAGATTACGTTGGGTCCATGTCATTCAAACTGTATCCACACATTTCTTTTTTAATGGTATGTTAGAGGAAATGTGTAAACCTCTATGGGGTGCTTTGAAGGTAAATAATTATCCTCTTATCCACCTATTATTTTAATATGTTTTATAATTATATAACATTTTTTTTGAATGATGCATCTAATTATCATTACCTCACCTAAAAAGGATTCCAAACTTCACTTACAATGTTATTTTATTCCATAAAAATTTAAATTTTCTGATATTATAATGATAAATATATTTAGATAGATAATGAATAATAGTATTCACATTCTAATTGATTATATATTTTGTGTTTCAATATTTAATTACCTTCTATTTTTATAATGTAATCCTTAATATATGATTCAATGATTTAAAACATCTAATAAAAATTTAAGAAAATATTTCAATGTTATTTATTGTGAAAAATGTTTAAAACATGAATGATAAATTCTGTTATGACTAGTGTTATATTTGATATCAATTATTCAGTAATTTATAAAGTGTTTGTGTGCGAGTGATTTCATATTATTATGTTATATTGAAATGTTTTTTTTAAAATTTAATCATGGAATAAATTATGTGAGTGATAAGTGGTATAAAATAAGTATAATAAAAAAACCAGCGAACAATGCTAACTAAATAAGGAATTGATTAATTTTGTTTCATTTTAGGACACATAAAATAGTTCATAGCTCTCATTAAACCTAATTATGTTATTTAAGAAACAATTGGTTTTTAAAAAAAATATTTTTATTAAATTTTAATTTAAATGATATTAGTAATAAAAAATGTTTTGCAGAAAAAAATATTGAATTCTAAATGGTGTAAAAATAATGTTAATTAGTATTCTCAAATCCACATATTGGATATTCCTGATGAAATAAAAAAAAAATTATCACTTATAGTAGGTGTTTTTTTAATTATGGTTTTTAATGTAAATTTAATATTAAATTTATGAACATAATCATTCAATGTATACTCTTTTTATTTTATTTCATCAATTGTATGATCCCAACAGATAATAAGCATCCCATCTGAACATATAATGATAAATGAATAATATGTTCAATGTATATGTTCACTAAAAGAATCCATGTCTATCGAAATGATATTATACTATATTTCAAGGATTGAAAATCCATTATTAAATACCCAATATTTGGAGGTTCTTGATAAAATAATGTTGAAACATTTTCTAAAAATGTTTCATCGAATACTCAAATCATTACATGTTTTAAGAGCCTATATAGATGTGAGGAATCAACACGTAAATTATAATGGCATGAGAATATAAGGAATAAATATTAGAAACATCATCACATGGAAGAATCTTCTCAATAGAATAGAATTGATCATGAGTATCATGTATTTAGAATTGAGTATATAAATCTACATCTTAATGTATCTATAGATGGATGATGTTATTTTCAATATCAAAAAATAACTCACTGAACATGTATGGCAATGTTGGTAAATTATATCATGCCACCAAGATTACGTGTAAAATTAAATTACATTATTAAATTAATGCATATATTACAACTAAAATAACTACGTAGTGATATTGATAATTATATGTCTATATTAATCTTTGAAGTGAAATTGTGGTTTTATATAGTTGTATTGTTGTATAATTCTTATAAATATGAATATTTCACATTGAGAGCCATGATACTTGGAATGATAAATGGAATTCTTACTTATGGAAACTCGTCAGGATATCACCTTAATGGGACTAAAGTGTGTACAATTTTTAAAAAATGTAAATTGTCAATTAGGTTGAAAAATTCATTAAAGACTACATAAATTTTCCTCATATAAATAGGATTAATGATGTGACAAATATGACCACAAGTGTTCCATCTTATATTTAATTAACAATAAATTTACTGAAAATAATAAGCGACCTACTGAAAACCAAGAAAACACCTTCTCATTATTTTTATACTTTAGAAAAAACGATCTATAAGTCATTTTCTATGTTTAGGAATCAAGTGAACAACAATCAAACACATGGTGAAATCAGTATGACTCCAATTGTCCATGATCAGTTTAAAATTGACTTTTTATATCAAGAAGGGTATCAATCACTAAAAACTGAGAAAAATTGATCTTATTGTATTAATAATTTTGAGAAATTATTCATATATCATTTTAGATATATAATAATTATTCTTATACCACACAGTCACAAAATGCGACCAATATTACATAAAGTGCATGTTTTTTGTTTGAAATGACATTTTTTCTAAAAAGAAACACATGAGATATACTCTAAACCAATAAACCACATTCAGATTATTTTGAAATTTCTAAAAACAATAATAAGTCACTTTGACATGTACAAATCAACTGCACTGCAATATAATGGACATTGTTATAGTTATGAATAGAAGTGTGTCTTTTATTTAAAATTGAATCTTTTTTGTAAAAAAAAACATGTTGCTTAATCAAAACAAAAAAAACATTCTCATTTTATAGATAATTTAACAAAATTATACAGATTTCATTTATGACATTTATGATCATCCACGGCTCAACCTGATGAACAATGTGACCAATATTACTCTATGTGTGTTGTTTTATTTAATATTGACATTAAATTTAGAAAAATAACCCAAGTGACATGATCAAAACCAATAACATGCATTCTAAGAGTTTAGATACATTAAAAAATTATCAAACATTCATTTTTGATATGTAAGAATCATCTGAACCTCAATAGGATGCACAATGTGACTACTATGACTCATAGTGTCTATTATTATTTTAAAATTGATATTTTTGGTCAAACCATGTGACACTCACTAAACACCAAATCATTTACTCAGATTGACATAATACTTTAGAAAATGGATTAATGGTTCATTTTTATGTGTAATGATTAGTTTCATATCATAACAACAAAGGATGTGACTTGTATATCTAATAGTGAATTATTTTAGATAAAAACAACATTTTAGAGAAAAAACAAGTGATATACAAAAATTAAATAAACACAGTCATATTGTTTTCATACATTATGAAAAAAAAATATATATTATTTTTGATTTTTAGGAATCAAACAAACCTAAATCTGATCCACAATGTGGTTAATAATTTTCCAATAATTCCTTTTTATTTAAAAATGATATTTTATTAAAACATATAAGTGATATACTCAAAATTGATAAAACACAATTGTATTGATTTTATAAATTATTACAATGATAAATAAGTCAATTGATATGTATTTGATTCATCAACACCTCATTCGGATACACAATATGTCGAGTATGACTTGAAGAGTCTGTTATTAGACTAAAATTATCATTTTTGTTCAAAACATGTGTCACTCATAGAAACCTAAAAAATAATATCGTATTCTGTTGATACAATATTAAAAAATTTCATAAGTTATTTTGGATGTGTAAGGATTAGTCTCACATCAAACCGAAATACGATGTGGCCGGTTTGACTATATGTGTGTGTTTATAGTTTAAAATGACTTTTTTTAAAACGTTATGAGACTTACTAAAAAATGTATTTATATTGTTATTATATGTTATTAAAACTATCCACAACTATTTTTTTAAGTGTAAAAATCCTTCTCACCTAAAACCAATACACGATGTGACCATTATAACTCAATGAGGCTATAATAATTCTATAATTGACATTTTAGTCCACGACTTGTTTCACTCATTCAAAACCAAAACAAATCACTCAAATTTCCATGATACAATATGAAAATGAATGATAAATCATTTTTGTTGTGTATTAATGAGTATCACATCAAACCAACACATGATATGACATTTAGGACTCAATGTGTGTGATTACATTTAAAAATTAAATTCTGGTAAAAAGGACAAGTGATGTAAAAAATGAGAAATTGTTTTCATATTGTCTTGATAAATTGGGAAAAGGATTAATAAGTTGTTTTGTATTTATATGAAATTTCCCCACCACTTTCTGATGCGTAATGTGATCAGTGAGACTCCATGTGTACTTTTTTATTTCAATTTGACATTTTATTAATATATTGTTTTATTTTTAGTTTCAATTGATTTCTTTATAAAATTACTAATAAAAAATTTAATATCATATATAGGTGGATTCTTTTTATTAGGTTGGTTTGGTTTACTGGGAAACAGATTCCATGGGTCAGCTATTTTAATAAGGGGTAATGGGTTGAAAAAGTGATGATAAAATTATTTTTTTAATGATTGTGGATAATAATTGAAAATTTAATTATAAAATCATTATTTAAAATGTACATAATATGTTATTTTGGGATGAAAATTTTATTTCTAACAAATTTTGTATATTTATATATGTATATCATCATAACTATGTATTGGCTATTGTTTTCTATTTTTCATACAACAAACTACAGTATTATGACCATTATCAATTATTTTTAGTGATGATAAATGGGTCTCCCTGTAATGGAACAGTAGAAAACAATGATTTTTAGTGATATTAACACCATTTATTAGTGTTTTTAAATGGTCAAACTACAGTATTACAACTACTAATAGATTATTAGTTATTCAATGTATCATGTCCCTTGGTAAAATTTTTCACACATAATATTTTCGTTAAAGTGGTAATAATATCATGACAGTTTGTTATCATAAAGGATATTTTGATTAACGGTATTTAGTAATCCCCAAAACAATGTAGTTGGAGGTAATAGATATTATGCATTTTATGAATATACTGTAGATATTATTTTAAAAATACATTCCTCATTAGCAATGACCTAATATGTCATGGATATTCTAAATATATATTAAAAAGTTTTGAGAAAATCTTAAAAAATATAAAGATAACTTCACAAGGTAATCAATTCATGTTATGAATTATGTATATAATACATGAAGTAATTTTGATCTATTTGATTAAAGGATAATTATTATTCTAATAATGGAATTAGTCTCTGAAGAATTTTCAGTGTATGATATTTTTCTATAATGTTCCATCAAGACAAAGAAATAATTTTCCAAGACATATGGTTTCCATTGAATATAAAAAATTAAGTGAGAGGTTGAACACTATGAAAAAAGAAATATAGAAATAGGGGAGAATATAATAATGTAATTTCCATAGTTTATTAATTGTGAATTTATTAATCTAGAAAATGAATGTATAAAATTGGTGTTTTCATCATGTGTGGATAGAAAGGCCATAAATGATATGATTTTAACGGAAACCAATAATATCTTTATGTTCAATGCATCAACTGTATGGAGATACATAACTATTTGAATGAATTCCCTAGGTGTCAATGTAATTTATATAAAAAAGGCCAATGGAATAAGACCAATCTAATGTAATCAGTATAGAAGAGGTTGATGTTTCTAATGATGTGGTGTCAAGAAATTTAATGGTAAACTTAATTCTTTCTAATTATAAATATGATTGTGTATCATAACACTCTTTTATATCATCCAATGATTCCATGAAAATTATATATTTTTACAAAACACCTTAGTAAGTGATAGCTCAATCTATACTCTTAGTTGGAATCTTATCACAATAAGGGTACGTCAATAAATTCACATTTTGACATGTATAAATGTTATAATTTTAGACCTAATTATTATACTTATGTTTAAAATTGATATAATTCTTCTTGGTGATTCTATTTCAAATTATATTGTTAGAATTTATTACCAAGAGAATGAGATTATGATTTGTGGAATAGATATTGAATCCCTTGTCCTCAAAGGAGAGAATATAACATCAAAATAATGTAGGTATCCACCTCAAGTTACACTCCATATTGAAATTCATAGACCAAAAGTGTAGAAAAATCCTGGAAATGGTAAATGAAAACATTGTTGTGTTTCATAAGGAACTATCATGAAATACTCTTGAGCATGATAATTTTTATACATTAAACACATACTGGATGAAAAAATATTATCTAAGACTCCCAATATGATGGCCATTTTGGAATAACTATAACTATAGAAATAATTTTAGAGTTATATGATTTGGAATTTATATTCTATATATCTTTACAATGGGGATCCCATGTTCTCTTTTTAATAAATAAATTGTTCTATAAGGTTGTGAATTTATTTCTTGGAAATTAATTCCATTAATATATATAATTTTTATCCTCATCCCCACATTCATTACTTATTTGATCAAAATCATTGAGATAAATAATTTTTAATCATTGATGTTTATTATTGGTATCATAAATTGCAACTAATGGTGGAAGATATTCCAAGGATAACATATTATATAAGTTATAGAAATTATCAATTTATAGTAATACCATTAATATGAACAAGTACCCCATTTTTACCAATAATATTTAATTATTATTCCACGATTAACTATGTAATTCCATTGTGGAATTTATGATGATATATTCCTATACACTAAAACATGTGATGATTATAAGATAAATTTTCAAATCATTCTTATTAATATTAGAAAAAAAAGTTATATATAATGTTTAGAAAATATAAATTCTAAAATTAAGAAATTTCCTTTATTTAACATGTTTATTGTATGGTTAGAATATCTATTGAACCTTAAAAGTCTATATTGGTGATGGAATGGCCAACAACACTAAATATTATTGTGGAACATAGTATCCTTTTATTAATAAGTTATTTTCTCGTTTTTAATCATGATTTTTATTTACGAACTATCCCTTTATAAATGTTAACATGAATAAGGGTTATGTTTATATGGTAAATAAAATTTTAAAAAAGTATTAATTAAATAAATTTTATATTATTCAATGAACCGATATTGAATTTTCTATTGTGAATGGAATTATTTTTTATATGTTGTGATGCATCAATAAACGGAAATAGATGTGTCGTCATATAGAATGATAGATTTTTTCTTATATATCATTTAGTTATATATTCATGAAAATATTTATCCAACCCATGATTTTAGGTTTCTAGACATAACCATTGCATTGAATATATCATGGCATTGCGTTTTAGTGAATTTTATGATATATATAAAGATCAAAAAATATTTAAATACATAGTATCACAAAAAGGATGTATCCGTAGGAAATTGTGATGTTTAAAAGTAATCAAGGATTATGAATAATCCACAACCTACAAGACATTAAAGAATAATGACGTTGTTTATATGTAGAGTATAAATTCTTATATATTTTTGGATAAATTTAGGATTGAAAAAGTACTTATAATCATGGATACAGTAAATATTCACATTGGAATCACTGAGGACGTCAAAAATAACAACTATTTGAAATGAATACAAGAAAATACTTATTGAAGAAAATAAAAAATTCCAATATTGATTTTAATAATATTAAAAAAATCAATGTTTTCAATGATGTGTAGTTGGTACAAATCATCAATGATGAAAGTATATTGAAATTTTTTATTAGGTTATTTTTTTACTCATTACTTATTTTAAAATAGAATTATTATATAATGATGATAGCTCAAATGTCTCTATGAAACCTAGAAGAACAAAAATCTATTAGAATATAAATGATTTTTTTGGGATAAAATAAAATTTAAAATTTAAGAATAAGTTTCATGATTTTTGTGTTGTATACATTTAATAGAAAAAAGAAATTATACTTATGAAATCATGCCAAATATACCAATACATCTTCGAATATCTGTTGATATTTCTACGAAATTAGGTACTAGATATTCAAATAATCCTATAAATAATGATTCCATATTAGTAATTTTTTATTACCATAACAATTCCATAAATGATTTCACTATAATGGAAAATCAAACTCTTGAACTCCTTACATGGATGCCTATTATTAAATTTTTGAGACATCATGGATGACCCATATTGATTATACCTAACCATGAAACAATGTTTACATTAATATCTAGATGACTCTTAAAATTTACATTTTCCTCAATATATATTTCACCACTATATATCATCCTCTATACGGTGGGATGCATTTAATGAATATCCACACATTATAATAATTGTTGAGTTTATGATAACGTGAATTTCAAATTATACGGGATAATTATTTATATTTTTTGGAATTATAATGTGTTAATAGATTCCACAAATGTATTAAAATGAAACCATATAAACCATTGTATGGTAATAGGTTCCATAATCCAACATGTTAGGATTCTGTCAGTGAAATGAGTCATCTGTACCTAAATCATGTGGTGGAGATATATGATAAAGACAAGTATTTTATAAACCACATTTATTTACATCAACGTATATTTTTTATTGATAACTAAATGATGAATTTATAATTTCCTAGTGGTGATAATTTTTTCATTATGGAATCTCTTTGGAAAGGTGTTACAAAGTTTTTAATTAAAATGAAACTACGTCATCGTAAAATTGGGTAATTCAAAATTCTTGAATGAATTTGACAAGTATCCTATACTTTTGAAATACCAAAAAGCCTTTATGAATTTTATATAATGATACATATATCTATATTAAAGATGTACCTAGTAGAAAAAATTCATTTGGTCACTATTTAGGAAATAGAATTTTAAAGTTTTATCCTTACCGTGGAGATCCTATCATGATTATTAACACCAGATAATAAGTGTTCTAGAAACAAATAACTCGATCAGTGAAGTTACATTGGCTAAATCATAAAATATCATTTTTGGAAACTATATGATGTTATAAAGAATAAATTCCCACATCTTTTCATGGGGTTATATTCTAGAAAATTAATCGATAATTTTTTTATGGTCAAAAGAATGAAACACCTAAGAATCATGTATCGTAAGTATGTTTTTCATTCGAATGAAAAAATATAATAATGAACATAAAATTATTCAATAATGTGCTTAAATGTTAAATATTTTCTAATGAATTATTATTAAGAAATAAATTAATTTTTCAAATAAATCATGTTAATGATATGTTAAGGTTAATTTTTGACATTTCTTAAAAATAATTGACTTTTTGATGAATATTAAGAAAATATAGATTTTAGAAAAAGTATCACATTTGAGAAATTACAACGATAATAGAAAAATTTCATGTTTATGATTTTTTTCCTACAAAAATACAACATTTCATTATTTATATCATTCATATAATAATATATGGTTAAAATTATTAATATATACTTAATGTTTTCAATATCTGTGAATTATTTTTTCAAAATAAAAATAACGGTTAGTTATTATATTTTTATAAAGTAATTAAAATGATACATTCATTTTTTTGGTGCCAAAGATAAATATTTTTTTTATATAACCTATTTAGTTTCATTGGATTGAACATTATATTTTACTTTTCAATAAAATTAAATTTGGGATTATGGGAAAATAATTCCTTAAAATAATGCTATATTTTTAAAAAACATGTTAACTATTTTTTACCACTTCTAGATATTGAATATTGTAATAATTATTTCATATTTTTAATTAAAATTGAAAATATTAGGTAATATTTTTAAATTAATTTTTGATGATAATAAATATTAAAATTCATAAACATTTTTTACTTTGATAGCATTCAAACATTTGTGTCGAGGGGATTAACAAAAATTTAAGGGTAAAAATTAATCCTGAACTCATATAAATCTTATTTCATGAGTATATTAAGACATTATATTTTATAAACATCTCTTTAAAATAAATATAGTGACATTTTCACATGAAAATGATAGAGTATTATTTTATCATTATTTATAATTCATTTTGTATCCCTCCCTTCAATTATAAAAGGGATCCTATTAACGTACCAAATTAAAATACATTTAATACTCTCCCTCGTAAATAAATTACAAATATGAAAATCACTCACTTACTTCACTTCCTTTTGATCTTTTTTTGTTACACTAGGACAATCTTAATAAGTTTTGAACTATAATACAATAGAGTTCTCTCAAAGAAAACATAGTCATAATATCCCACTCTTCCATAATTTAATTATTCGTTGAAATCATTTAAATCCATAGTATCCCTAAAAATATAACTAATCCAATATAATAAATAAATTTTTTATTATTATAATTATTGGAATCAAATTTTTCTACCCATTTATTTGAAATCGTAAATGGATGTATCACTAGTGCGTATGTGTGGACTACCACCTCCATGTAAGGATTTGATACATTTTCTATCACAACATTCAACAAATTGATATAATAAGGTGGTTAATTAATATATTATACAGTTTTTATATAATTGTTATTATATAAAGGAAAAATATTTTTTTTTCATTCCATTTCTTTTTTATAGAATAATGGAGTTTTAAAATGTATATATACCATATCGTCTCTATAAATGACGTAATTGATTTTTATATTTCTACCTTTTTTGGTTGGTTAAAAATATATATATAACAAATATATATGATATTTATAACATTATTAAACTTTGGTAGATTGAGGAATCATGATTAACATGAAAGTAGCATACCGTCTGAGTAAAATTCTACATGAGAAAAGATGTAGTAACACCTGAAAAAATGAATATAATGAATGATTGTTGATAAATGGGATATAAGTTGTTATAAGATAACTATGTATTGTATTATAATTATTAATAGTTTTCATTTATATAATTTTAATAAATATAAATCTTTTATATAAGTGGTTAAAATCACTTAAAATTCACATTGGGAATGGAGTAAGGGTTTCTTTCACAGTCTCATCATTATTCTATACAATATATTATTTAGTTTTTTAGAGGGTCTATATGAAAATCTTACAATAAACACAATTTTTTTAATTATTATATAGTAAATAATATATACTAAACATTTTCATTTCAGTTCTTTCTCTCTATTTTATTTAAAAAATGAAGGTATGTTTGTATTGAAATTGGTCTTTGTTTCTCTATTTGGTCATACATATTTAATATTCACGCTCAAAATTTCAACAAAACATTCTAATAAATGTTTTTTTGTTTTACAAATTAATTATTAAATTTTTTTTACCCATTTTATTGTATTTATAATTTTTTTAAAAGGAACATTCTTTTCATTTTCTGATCATGGTACTTTTTACCAATTATTTCAAAAATAATTTTTTCCTAAATGGTTACCAAATTAATGAAATTTTCCTACATCATGATTATTATTTACCATGATGTTTTTTTAAAATTATCCATGAGTTTTTTTAAAAACATTAATGTATTAATATTATCGAAACATTTATTTTTTAAATATGTGATTTATAAAATAAAAGATTTTTTCCTTAAAACATATTATAATAATCATTTAAAATTATTTTCATTATTCTCTACATACATTGATAAACAATATACATTAGAAGTTAATAAAACTATTTTTTGAGGGTTTTAAAAGAGTATACTTATTTTTTCATGATGTTGATATACACACCCCCTCAATATGAAATCATGCATGGGATAGATTTTTAATAATGTATCTCCTAGGTTCTGATGTCCACATATAATATATTTCATTTTGATCTATGTGAGCATTGTATTTAGATTTATAATCATATATAAAAGGATTTTATTTTACCGGGTGTGTATATTTGGTGTTCTATATTATTATTTAAGAATAATGTGAATGTTGATCTATGACTTCATATCATTTGTCATCACATTATTAAATTTAAATTGAAATACAAAAATTCCCTTTCACTAATTGATGTTTATCAGCTGAAGAGAGAGTGAGTTTTACTAGTGATCGGGATATGGTAATGGTATAATTATATATAGGTGATTGATGAAGATAATATGATTACTTTCCTCAAAAATCACTATAGAAACTATGATATTTTTGAAATTAATTTATTTTTTTATTCACAATATAGATTCAATGAAATGATTAAATATATTTTTATGAGTTCCTAGAACAAATTTTGGTTCATTAATGACATTATCATGCACTACATGTTAATGGATTATCATTTATATAACCTATAAAACATTTTAATATTTACTTAGCGTCATCAACTATTAAGGAATCAATCTATGTGTATGTATTGGACAAAAGAGGTTAATTTAATAAGGAATTTAACAACTCTAATATGATTATCATGCATACTTAAATAATCAGGGGGTTGTTTCTTGGGTATCACTAATAAAATTTGATGATTTTTGGAATTTACAAAGTGTTATTGGGTATTCAAAGTGGTTGGTACATTAAACTATCATATTTTGAAACCTATAAAATCATTGACCATAAATAATAAATGGATAACATGTAATGACCAGTGTTAGGGATTATTTTAACTATAGAACCCGAATATGGTTAAAGTAAATGGTTTTTATTTTTTGGGGGAAGAAATTATTCTCAATGTTTTTTTGAAAGTCATCAAGCCATAGATTATCATTTTTTATAATATTTCATAGAGAAATCATCTCCAATGGGTCATAATAGTTTCCATTTCATGAACATCACTACATTACCCAAGATCCTGATGTAACTATTGTTTTTTTGATGTTATGGAGATATTATCTCATTGGTGACTTTTTTGAGGGTTTTACGGAAAAAATAGTTTCAGATATATCTTCCTTTAATGTAATTTAAATTTTTTATAGTGATTATGGATAATATTATTGTAGGATTAAGACCATAAGATTTATTTTATATTGGGGAAATTTAATTTTAATACTAATTCACTAAACATGATGTAACACCAAGAATTTAGTTCCATAGAGAATGTGATTTTTTATTACAATGTAATGACATATAAATATTTCAGTATAAAGGATCCATTAATTTTAAAATATCAAGAAAATAGATATTTAAATCATCAGGATTTGAAATTGAAAATAACAAGATATATCAATTGAATAAATGAAAATTTATTATCTATCATTCAAAATCCATTAGTCACATGTAATAAGATTCTCAGTGTCCTATGGAAATGAGAATCAATATTAAAGGGTGAGGTCAAACTCTCAACAAGGGGTTTCTTATTTTAGATTATAAGGTACTTAAGTGTTGAATAAATAATAATGAATAAATAAAAAACACAACCGATATAGTTTTGATCATAACATGTCAATATATTTAATAATAATAAATAATATCACAAATAGTAAAAATTGATTTCATAGTGATGCAGTTCATAATTTTGAAATCATAACCATATCATCAAATCATGGTTCTAAGGCATCATATGTTAATGGGAAAGGGTTAAACCAAATACCCAATATTTTTTTAAAATGACACATATTAATGCATCATAGGGAAATATAATTTCATCCCCCACCCATTATAAAATAAGTCCAATGCATCCATAATAAAAATATTATTGTTAAATAATAAAATTAATAGTGTTCTTTATGGTACCTAACACAAATTAATGGCATTATAATAAATATTTTTCAACATATAAATTTATAATAGAAATAATATCAACATATCTCCATTTAATAGAACAATATAAATATCTATTCAAATATCATGAAAAAATCTAAGAAACTATATGATATTCATAATGAAAATAAAAGTACCAATATTAAAGGATTAATAGAAAGGTTATAGTAAGGGGTTCTTTTATCATGTGTGGCTGTAAAAAACATATATTTTGTAATAATATATTAAAATAATTTGTTATTTTTATTATTGAGATTGTGATTCATCCAAATCATTTCTTACAATATTATCAATCCTAGTGTGTAGTAAAGGTCCATTTAATGTGAATAGAATTGAGGATGGGTTAATACCTGAACAATAAATTTCAACCATATTACTACTAGGTGCATATGATAAAGTGTTTTACACCTTGATATTTTAGTAATAATATATATTTATGATGAAATTTCTTTGAATATTTAATTTGACTTGAAAAACTAACCTTGAAACCCATGATATATTTTATTGAGATATTGTATTATAATATATAATAAACTTTTAAACATTATTAGAATGTGATATTAAACATCATTAATAAATATATTCTTGTCATAAAACATTATGTAGATAATAATACCTTGGAAATTAAAATTTTATCCCTATGGTTAAACATGAAGATCATCAGTCTAATTACATTTATGAATATAAGAAGAAAATATTGAGAAATACAATAGAAACGCTGATAAATTTTTAAAAAAATAGGATGAATGATTTTAGTAATGAATGTAATTCAATATATAAAAGAGAAATATTTTAGTTTAATATATTATTATTGGGTATGATCTGTTTATAAATAATAATTGGATATATATGTACTTATTATGTAAGATAATTTTTTTACAGACAATTTGAATATAATACAAAGAAAAAATAATAAATTATAAAAATTAATAATAATATTTCACAAAAATAGTTCAATTTAATTCATATTTAGGTGATATATATTTTATTATCAATGTATGATATTATGTATTTATAAAATTCATATAATTATATTAATATAAATTATTTTCTAAATTTAAATTCATCATATATAAATAATTAGTTTTGAGTGTACTTGTTAAAGTCTATTTAAAACTGATTTTTGTAATGTAAATAACATTTTTATGTGTTCAATGTCATTATCATAATAAAATTAATCAATAATAAAGAAAGATTTTAAATTAGATATAGTGTAAATATATAAATTTTTTTTCTCATCGATCCAATAAGTATCATTAAGAATTAAGTAAGAAAAAATTATTTTAACACATAATTTTTTATTAATTTTTTTAATTATACAAACATATATTAAAATTAATTTTTATAACCTCTATAATAATAATATTATTATTTTTCTTATATTTTGATTCATCATATTTAATTTATTTTAAAAGTTATATTTCATTATTTTTATAGTAATACGTTACTAATGTTGGATTTAATTAGTGGGGTAATTTTAAAAGGGTAAATTTTAATGAATTATTTTAATACATATTATGTAAATTTTTTAATAAATTATATTTATAGATTTATGATTGATCTAATATGAAGTTTAGTATTTTAGAAAAAATATTAATAATCTTTTTATATTTAATTTCATTGACGTATGAATAAAAATAGATAAATATTTAAATACATTTATCTATTAAAAAAGTTTTTTATATATTATTGTTTCATAAAAATATAAATTTAATAATATTTAGGAATATAATGATATTAAGTGGATTTAAAATTCAGAATCATAGAATCAAAATTCTTATTATGGTTTTCCTGAAGTTTTTTTGTAAAATTATAATTACCTTTGTAAAAATATAGTCAGTCTTATTAAGGGTAAAATGAGGCATCACAGTATGGCTTGAAGTTTTTAAAATTCACATGACAAATTCAACATTTAGAAATATTTTTTTGTTTTGAAAATTCTCAGACACATGAATTTACATCCCATACTCTCCAAACTCACCAAAATATATTATGATTTTATCTGTAACATTTATCTATTTTTGTTTCGATAGATCTATCTGACATTTTCACCAATAAAATAATCTTGTCTCCACCCACATCAGACCTCCCAATTACATTAGAATATTACTTACAACTTTGAAAATTCACTAAAAATAATCATAGTTCCATTTTTGTTATCCATTTATTAATAGATAATTATTCATGTATTCTTTTCCAAAGGATCCATTAAGATAAGATTTTGACTCACACTATGAGTAATATTCACTCCTTAGTATTCTTTTCTTTATTTTTCTCATTCAACCTAATATAAATATTTTAAAACTATAATTATATAATTATGTACATGTAATTATTATATTAATTGTTATTTTATTAATTGAACAACAATTATCTATCTCTATCCCATCCAATTGTATTTAATGATGCCACTCATGTTTTATGTGAACTACCATCTTGAAGAATGTTATAGTTAATTGTTCATCACCAACAAAATTATATGGTTATAATAATGTATTTAATATTTAAAAATGAGATTTTTGAAATCACTAATATTTTATAATGATAATATTAATTTTTAATTGTTTTATTTATAATATTTTTTTGATCATTTCAGATATGAAATAATTTGTTGGCCACTTCTATATTTAGAAATCATATCAAAAAAACCCATCAAGTGAAATTAAAACATCTTAAATTATTATAGAAAATTTATTCTATGTCATTAAATAATATAGGAATGATTAACATTGTATAAAAGCACATGGATTGACATTGATATTAAAACATGCTTCTGAAACAATTAAAATAAAAAAAACAATTCATAACAAAATTAAACTATAAAAATCTATATTAATCATAATTATGGAATGAGTTTCAATGAAAAAAATTAAAAATATATTAAATGAAAAATTAACATTCATCCAATATTAATTACTAGCTATTAAATAGGAATAAAAAATATCCCTAAAAAAATTATTTCCAAAAAATATGTTTTTTATAATGTGAAACTATATTGAAATTAATTTTTATCATCCATTAAAGGTAAAAAATATATAATATTTTTTTTAATTGGGAAAAAATTTAAATTTCTTAAATATTGAAATATCACATTTTGGCACAAAAATTAGTTAATGTTGAAAATGTTAAAAAATAATGTAATGGTAAAGGTGTTTCTTTTAATGTTTTATTTTTTAGAAAATTTTGCACATTATTAAAGAAATTAAATTTATATCATTTTATGACTATAACTTGATATTTAAGAAATTTAAAAGATATAGTATGAGTCAATTTTTTTTAAAATCTATTAAATAAGAATAAAAACTCATAATTTATAAAAGTAAATATTTTTCCAAAACAATTTTTATATAATTTATTGGTATTAAATATGAAAATTAAAATATTTAAAAATTAATTATACTATTGGAGAGCAATTCAAAATTATAATATCTGAATTTTCTAATAAGACTATGTTATCATTTGTTGAAAAATATTAATTACTATGGTAAATATTTAATCAAGATTAATGAGGGTAAAATTTTTCAACTTAATGTTCATATCAAAATTAACATGAGACTATTATCTTCAAGAATAATGTTTTTATGATAAACATTATATCAAATATAGGTTACAAACATTTTGATTTCTAATTCCCCTAACTCATATTTGATTCAATCTTTACTCCACACATAACATTTGTCTCTGGGAAATTATCCCTCATTATCACCTATAAAAATATATCACATTATCTAACTTCAAAAAAAATATTTCATTCATGTTACCTTGATAATAATATAATTTCAAATCGACTAGAAATCTATTACATTTCTTATCCTTTGGTAAATGAATTTTACATAAGGCTTCTAGTTTTAATAGATCCTTAATGAGAATATTTGAAATACAAACATGAGTATCGTCGAATACCTAATAATCTATTAACTATTTTCTCATACGCCCCACTCAAAAAACAAAAACAAATAGTATATAATTATATATATATATATAATTATTTTCCAAAAATGTTATTATATTAATTTAAGAAGAATAATCTATCTCCTAACCATCCAATGAAAAAAATATGCCACTCTTGTTTTGTGTGTACTACCTCCTCAATGAGTGATTCGTTTGATTTTCCATCACCCCTAAATCGATATTTATAAGAATTTATTAGATATATATAAAATTATAGTAATATATTATTTAATATTTAGTAATTCTAATATAAATATTTATTCTCATTATTAATAAAACCACTTTTTTCCTTAAAATACTTCACATTAGATCATCCAAAATTTTATATTAATGAATCACAAATAAAAAACTAATTTAATGGAATTCTTAAGATATAAATCATTAATATAACATTTCTCCCAAGACATTAAATAATATGCCAATGATGATTTTTTATCAATGTATTGGGATATACATTAAAATTACTATGTTTATGTGAAATAATCAAAATCAGTATCCATTGATGATAAAAATAAACTATAACAGACTAATAAATTTATAGTGATTGATAAAGATTGATGATTATAAATTGTGACATATAAGAAAAATGTTATGAAATATGTTTTTAATGTGGTTATGTTTATTATACAATAAGATAATTTTCTTTCATGTATGGTGACATTAAATATAGAGGATTTTCGTTGCACAAATTCCATTCCATTACGATTTAATAATCCTTATTAAGTGTCACCATTTTATGTTTAGTTTATTTCACATATAATTAAATTACATATTACTTTAACATTAAATTTTCAAGAATTAATAATGTATCTGATGAACACCATTCTAGATGATTATTAAATTAAAGAGTTGATATCTAGAAATGATTATTCTCAATTTCAAGTCATTCTGAAATGTTTCCATATTATGAACCGATTTTCTCATATATTGTGTAATTTCTAAATAGTTGGATTATATTAATATTTATAAAGTCTAAATCAGGTTATTTATAACCCATTTTAATATTCCCTTGTTCATATTCAATATATTAAATTTTTACAATATTTGTAATGTATTTCTAATCCCAACATCATTTCCATAAGAAATACATCATTTTAATGATTTTTTTCTTTTTAATAGTCTATATACATCCTTTTTGGTTAATTTAATCGTAATATTAAAAAAATGTGGTTAAAAAACCATTTCACATTATATCCATCAATTTAGTTTTTATTCAAATATTAGTAAATCTAAAAATATTTTTTATCTAAAATTTCCTTTCATTGAGTAATAATTTAATTGAATTTAATACATTATTCTATGTTTTGAAAATTATTCCATTACCTATTTCATATGCTTATACCTCTTCATATAATATGGATGTCAAATTTAAATTTAATTATCTTCTATAATAGATTTATTTCTTATAAAAGTATAATGTTTCTATGAATATTTTCCTACATATTTTATGATTACTATCCCCCGTATCCATATTATTGCATTCCATAAATGTTCATTAATCTTATTTTGAAAAGAATATGTACTATATAATGAATAAAATGTTCTCTTTCATAATTTTTTAAATAATGTTTTGTTACAATTTTTTATGTGGGGTAAAAAAATGTATTATTAAAATGATCAAATGTTTTTATTTTCAAAATCACATATTTTTTCATAAAAAATACATTTCCAATACATATGAATTATAAAATTTTCAATGATTATTTATTGAAATTTTTTTATATATAAGATTTTAAAATTTATCCCTCAAAAATTATAAAAAATTATATTTTTGATTGTGACTCATAACATCATCTCTTTAAGATTTTGTCATTATGTGTTTTCTAAAAACTCTTCATTTTTTATTCTTCTATTTTTTTCATTAAATTATATTGATCTATATTATATGGGGTTATATTTATTAAATTAAAACCCAAATTACATTGTAGATTACATTTTACGTGAAATTTATTTTTTTGATATCAATCGATCTATTTCTTCATGTAATATTATTTTCTATAATTGGAAAATGTCATGAAGCCTATTTTATTTCCCAGGATTTTTCATGATATGATATCTTATTGAAATAGTATTGAAAAAAATATGTATTTTGATATGTGGTATTATATATTTTCATAATCCCCCCTCCACACGATACCTCATTGTTATATAGAAGAGATAAGGAGTTAATTCTGAGTCTCACCTCCTATAGGCCCCGAATTGGTGACTAACATCAATGTTGTAAAACACAATAAAAGGAGAAACTAATATAAATATATTGAAATGGATCATGATTTTGGGTAAAAATGTAATAATAAATCTATCATATATTATAAAACAAAATAACATCATATTCTTTAAATCAGAAAATAAAATAAAATTCTCCCCAAAGATGTTCCAAAAAGGGAGGCCTAATGAAACAATATCATAGGAGATCCAATTTACATCCTAGTAATTCCTAGTTCTATGATGATAACCCTCCGTAAATCATAATAATTTGTTTATATATACATAGGGTGTAAATATCATACATAATTAGTAGTATCATTCCAAATTTCTCTACTTAAAATTTGAATGAAGCAGAATAATGCACTTGTGAGCACTTGTGAATAGACACCAATACCAAAAACCATCAAAATAGGTGAACTAACCACCACAAAATTACCAGGTATTACTCAAAAAATGACACATAAAATTTTATTTGAATAATATTAACAGAACATAGATAAATTTACCTCACTTATAGTGCCACACTGAGTTTATACTCTCACACCAAAACATCGAATGTCTTATTATCTCATCCCTCTTATGTATACCATTTATTATGTACCACACCATATCAGATGTAATTATGGTAACAACCCTACCACACCACATCTTTTACTGGACTTATCATCTATTGTTTGAATCAAAAAATAATCACACATCACTTTTTCCTTCCCCATCATCATCTACATCGTCACACATCTAATCGTAACCTCTTAACTAGTGAATTTGGTGTATCCTATGTCTTAAATGATTCATCCTCATTCCCCCAAACTTCTATGCATAAACCCCACTACATATCTCCTAATCTAATCATATTGGATCACAACCAATGATTCCATCACATTCAAGTACATTCAACCATATGGGAACTACCAAAATATTTTTTTGAAGGAAGAGTGTGATAGAGGGGGTATTATTCTATATATTTCCTCACCATCATATATGTTAGAGAAAAAACATCCTCAGACATTTGGGTGTCAGTTACTTGACCTCAATGAGGGGGTGTATTATATATATATAATAGAAATGAAATATTCATAAATATATATTCAAATATAGGAAAAGAATAAATTTTTTAAATCAATATATCAATAATTTTGTATATGAACAACATTATAAAATCATTTCCACATGCTTCCACTAATAATAAAAAATCACTATAAAAAATAGCCACACACATATCAAGTATTTACCATCCATTCATCTAAAGAATTCAAAAAAAATTTATATTAGTCATATTAGTAACCAACATTACCTTATGAATAAATTAAACACTATATTTGTCGAAAAAAACTTCCACCATTTCTTCTATTGATTTACATTAAATCTATCTCCATTATTAACATTAAACTCAGAAATTCGATTATCAAATATTATATCCTAATAAACATTCAATTAATTTCATAGTATTACCTTTTGAATTTTATAAATAAATAATATATCTTATATCTATAAGGAATCAAAAAAAGATACCATTAAATAACCCAACCACTATGAAATAAAAACCATCACATCCCATTTCAAAACAACAACCACAATAGAAAAATATCACAACAATAACCGCATATCATCCACCACACATCTAGATGTAAACACCTCCCACATGGAAACATAACACCATAATCACTATAACCCCTCCCCATGACTATAAAACTATAAAAACATTATAAAAAATAAAAAAAGAATGGGTTTCCTATTAATTTAATTCCAATTAAAAAAATTTCATTAATTCATTTTACAAGGGGATCTCACATTAATTATCATCTCATGCATGTGTATTTTCAATGAGTTTCTCATTTAAATAGAAACCTAGTTCGTTGTTGAATATAAATTTTAAATCATTAATGAGTGGGTGAGTTATAATAAAAAAAATTATTGGGTTCATAATTTTATTAAGAATCAACATAATCATGACAACAACTTCTTGGTTTGGTGTAAGAATATTCAATATAGAATATTAAGAAAAATTATAATTAATATCTATATACTCAACCATTAATTTAATTTTAATTTAAACCAATTCATTATTGTAATTTAATTATCCATACTACCCAAGAATGGGAAAATAAAATAATATTAATTGCACATACACATATATTAAAAGCGAGACCACTGAACCCCTACCAGGGGATAATGTTCGAATCATGATACACAAAAAAATATGGAAAAGGGAGATAATGTCATGGACATAAAACCCCACACACCAATAATGTAAATAGAGGGAATAAACGGATGATGAAAATTCATAGAATAATTAGAATAAATCCATTAGGTTATTGGAAGACGTATTTCAAGACTCAAGGTCATACTTTTAGATTTTCTAATCAAAAATTTATTGGTGGAGTATTAAATAAGAGGTGGTCCTATATTTAAAAATTAAGGTAAATATTTTGCGATATTTTTATTATATAAGAGGTCAAATTTAAAATAAAATTATTATTCAGTTTTATTACATAAAAATACCACACAAATTCCAATTTAAACACTCTAATATTAGATTCATTCTTGGAATATATATATATATATATATATATAAACCCTTCAAAATATATTTAATTTTTTTTATTTAGTTAATTATTTATTAAACAATAAAAAGACATTATTATTTCATACTAGGAAAATAATGACATTATGATAATTTGTAATTTTGTGAACTATTTAAGAGACATCATTAAGAGATTAAATTAATGAAGGAGTTGAGAAGTCACATGGACCTACCATGTGAAATATTAAACACATGGCCATTCTATAGAGACTTATCCTTTTCTAACAATACTATTACATAATTTTAAAGATAAAAAACATAATAGTATTACACATATAGGATCCAATGGTTTAGTTTCATGAAAAAACTAGGACCATACATAACAATTTCAATATCAAGCATAAACATTCATTTAATTCATTCATCTCTAGCTTCTTATTTGAACATGATCTCTCCTTAATACATGATTCCACCTAAGGATATACATAAAAATGTGTGATATAACATCCCTGTAATAGGATAGAGAAGTTTAATATATCATGGGGTGATCATAATCATAACACAAGAAAAAGATCATGAAAATGATATAAATCATTAAAAAAATTCAAGAATTGTGGAAATGTATAAAAAATGTAACATCATGTCTTAGTGGTTAAATACCAAACATAATTGTGAAAAATGATATAATATTTATCACACATCATTTCACATGACTAATGATATTCATCACATTACCCAATGCATTGGATCACTGTATAATTCAGGGTGCAACCGTCACCTTGAAACATTCATATTGTTCTTTATAATTTCGGGCACACATGTCACATCATAACATTATCATTTATCATGCATGCCAAAATGAAAATATATCATAATTATCCTATTTAATGGAATCATTTTTATCTCATAATAACACATTCATAAAATTTGGGCTCCCAAAAGAATAATGGAATACCATACATGTTATAGGAAATGTCATCCTTGAATGAGAAGTAAAAGTTGTGTTCTTTTAGGAAGTGTTCTTTTAGAAAACATTTGCTTAAAATAAACATCAGTAGTAAGACGTAATATCCAATAAAATTTATGAAAAAGATGACGAAATTATTTTTATGGATTTACCATAGTAAAAATGGACTCAAAGAGGGTGAACCCAATGAAGGAATGTTAGGTTCTAGATTTTCCCCTTACCTTGTATCTGAACGCTTACTTCACATTAATTTCCTGAATAACCACATTAAGTTCATTAATTTTCAAATAAATAACCTTGTGTACATGAATATAGTTTATTATTGTTCCATTAAGTTATTTTTTGGGCCTTTGTTTGAGTTTTATTGTTTAATCATATAGTTCAGAAATGATCATTTTTATGGGTTTCTTGAGCAGTTCACATGTATTCATAAATGAATGTTCGTGTACAACATGGATAAAAATACAGAACTAATATTTCATGTTATTAAGGATATAATAAAATATTAAATTATCTTATAATTATTTATATTATATACCATGTGGATAAATCATTAGAAAAATAATTAAATGATGAATGTCTGTGTTGATTTAGGTGATTTTCAACGACAATGAACCTATTTAGTTTAATAATTTAGTAATATGTACGTGATATACTTCCAGAACATCAAATAGAAAATAATACATATATAATATTACTTTTCAACCATAAAAATGGTTTACAGACAAGATATAAAGGTGGAAATGGAAAAAAGAAAACATGTCTTTCATGAAGGTGATAAAGTAACACCTCGCGGATAATGTTTTCTTTTATAAAATAAAAGGAAGAGGAGAAGGGGTTTGGATGTTATAATTTCCCATTATTATCATAAAATTACAATTTAAGTTGGATACTTGAGTTAACATAAAATTTTGAAGATAATATGTAGATATATAATAATAAAAATTCCAGAAATTGAATGGAAATTAAAGGAAAAGAGGTAGAGAAAATACATCTTGAATCCTCCTCTTGAGATCCTCTTTAAGGAAGATATGCGTGGATTTTTGATGAGACCAAAAGCACATGTACGTGGGGGAGGGGCTCGGTACGATTCTTTTTCAATGTTTAGACAATTATTGAATCTTAAGAGGTGTTGGGAAATGATGGTGTGAAGGGTGGTATTTATAGTGGAGGGTGAGGGTTTTCCTTGATATTTAATTCATTAGTATACTAATTTACACTATGAAAAATAATAGTGAGTACTCCATGACATATAATTGTAAATAGTGCATGCGAGTTCGATATTTGGGTGATTACATCACTTTTGATGTCAGGAATATTAGGATTAAATTATAATGTATTTATATGATAAATTATTGTATGTTACTATTCACCAAAATTCCTAGTATTTCAGAACAACCCCAAATATTCACCCCAACCATTTTTTGATTAGTAGAATCCGAAAATGAATTCCATTTTTCAATTATATTTTTATAAATATATTATTTTAAATTTTAATTAAAATCATAATTTATTATCAAAAATATGTTTTTTAAACATACATATACTTATTTTAAAATATAGGTATGTCGTACTATCAACTTGAATATTATTTATATATTATCATTGGTAAGGTTACTATTCATTATTATATATAACTATTCATATGTGTATGTTTCTCTTCATTAGGGTATGTTACTATTCACCAAAAATTGTGTTTTTATATTGGACTCTAAAAAACATACTAATTGTAACCGTGTATGTCATATTTTTTAAAATCCAGACACATAAGTTACAAACATTTGTTTAAAGGTCACTTAGCATATTGTAGTTCATTTTTTTTGGTTTTCATGTGTTTTTATGACATATTTATAAGATCGATATTTCCATTGAAAAATATTGGGTCATTACATTCTTCACCCCTTATGAAATTTCACCCTCAAAATTTCACTTTACAAAAATAGGTGAGGGTACAACTACTTCCTCAAGTCTTTCGGTTCCCATGTATCTTTATCAATCATATGGTACCTCCACAAAAATTTGGAAAGTTGGTTTGTCTTGTTGTGTAGAACCTTATCTCTCTAGTCCAAAATCTATTGTGGTTTCTCCTCATATAAGGGATCATATTCGAGCTATAACATCTCTGATTTCAGTACATGTGTGGGATTAGGTATGTACTACCTCAGGAGTGATACATGAAACACATCATGATCATGATCCATTTTCAATGGAAGTGCATGTTCATTGAACACAGATCCTTTGTGGTCAAGGATCTCAAAGGGGCCAATGTACGTTGGTCTTACATTCACTTTCTTTCCAAACCGCATGAACCTCTTCCATGGTAATATTCGAAGGATGTCTTTATCCCCAACATCGATATACAAGACCCTTCGATGGTTTTCAGCATAACTCTTTTTCTAGCTCTAAGTAGCATTTATTTGTTTCTATATGGATTGAACAGTCTCTACTATCTCTTGTACAAGATTGGGTCCAAGTAGCTTCCATTCTCTAACATCATCCCAACAGGTTGGAGTTCTACATCACTTTTCAAACAGAGATTCATATTGGGAAATATGAATACTTGAGTCAAAGCTATTATTGTATGAGAACTAAACTAATGGGTGATGTTGATCCCATCCACCATTGATTCTAAAGAAAAGGATCATAATATATCTTCATGTTTCTGAATTTTCCATTCATATTGTCCATCAGTTTGGGGGTGATAAGCCATGATGAAATTTAATTTAGTACTCAACTAATGATTAAAGTTCCTCCAGAATATATATGTGAAAATAGGATCTCTATCATAGAAAATTGAGAGTGGATCTCTATGAACTCTCACAACCTCCTTCACATATATCTTTTCATGTTTTCATGTGATAGGTCTTCCCTACTAGTGATATAATTGATAGTCATGGTGAGTTGGTATACCACAACCCATATAGCATTATTTTCTTTCGATATATTTGGGGTACCCGTGACAATTTCATTATTGACATTCTTCCATTTCCACATGGGTATAGAAAATAGCTACATCATCCCATTGGACTTTTTTCACTCGTATTTAACTTGATGACATAACAAACACCTTGATATATATTCTGCAATCTATTTTTCATGTTATCTCACCAGAATATTTCTTGGAGATCACGGTACATCTTGGTACTCATAGGATTGATAGAGAATGTTGTGATATGTGCATTTTCCAATAGATCCTTCATTATCCTTGGTGATTATGGCACACAAAACTGTGTTCCAAACCGAATCACACCATCACCATCTATATGGATCTTTTACAGCTTCCCTTCCCTTACTGTATTTACACTTTTTTGTATCTCCATGTCATCCCTTTGGGATTCCTTAATCTTCTCATGGATATATGGATTCACAATCATTTTAGAATGATAGGATGTTTCCCCTGCCATTATGATTTCTAAATCCATCCTTTGAATATCCACGAAGATGTATTATTTCAAAATCTGTAACATGGATATAGTGGCATGTGCTTTTCTACTTAGAGAATCAGCTACCTAGTTCACCTTTCTAGAATATATTGAGCCCCTTTTGTGAATATATAAATACTAATACTTGATTTTATCTAATAATATAATTTTATGTATATTGAGCCCCTTTTGTGTGAATATATACTTTAGGCTCTTGTGGTCAGTGTATATGTCACACTTCTCTCCATAAAGGTAGTGCTGCAATATTTTCAAGAAAAAAATTCACTGCTACCAACTCTTTATCAAGTGTCAGGTTGTTCTTCTCATGTATCATCAACTATCATGAGGCATAGGTTATCAAATTGTCATTTTTCATGAGTACGCAACCCAATACATTCTTTTAAGAATCACTATATATCAAAAAAAACATTCTTCACCTTTTGGTAGTGTGAGTACAGGTGCAATGATCATCCTTATCTTTAGCTCTATGATGCTTCCCTCACACTCTTCTGTCATGAAGTACATTAACCCTTTCCTTGTTATCTTAGTTATAGGGATTGACAGTCAAGAGTAATTTCTCACAAAACATCAGTAGTACCCAGCTAATCCAAGAAAACTATGACTTTTTGTGACACTAGAGGGCCTGGGACATTCCCCAATTTCCTTGGTTTTTGAATAGTCCACATAAATTCCCTCACGTGTGATTAAATGTACCAATAACAAGACTTTATTCATCAAAAAGTCCCACTTTCAGTACTTTTCATACAATATATCCTTTCTCAATGTCGCCAACATAATTATAAGATGTTCTTCATGTGCCTCTTTGCTCTTAGAGTATATGATAATATCATCAATAGACACTAAAAAACATCTATCGATGTAATGTCTAAAGACTCTATTAATAAAATAGATGAAGATTTTAGGGGATTCAGTATGTCTGAAGGGCATCAACGGAAACACATAGTGCCCATATCTTATACAGAAGACAGTCTTCTGAATATCTTCCCTCTTCAACTTTAGCTATTGACATCCAGAACGAATATCCTCCTTTGAGAAGTATTGTTTCCTCTTAACTGATTGAAAAAATAATTAATATTGGATGAGGATACTTGTTTTTTATGTAGATCTTACATAGATCCCTATAATCAATAAACTGCTACACTGTTCCATCCTTCCACTTCAGAAAGTGCACTGGAGCACCCCAAGGTGATGCCCTAGGGTGTATGAACCCTTTTTCCAAATTCTCTTGCAGATCTAAATTTCAATCCTCCAGTTCGATAGGATCTATCCAATAAGGACACATTGAGATAGGAGTAGCTATGGGTATGAGTTCTATTACGAACACTACCACACGATTCTAGGGAATTTTGGGTAACTCTTTAGAAAATACATCATTTTATTCCATCGCGATGGGAATTCCCACAAGGTTGGTACTATCCTTTGAGTCAAACATTTGGGTGAGGTATTATTGTTCATAGATAATTAACATCTACACCATTAACAGTTTTTTGATAGAAGATTCATGATCATACTTGAATTTTTAGCGGAGATTGGGAGGGTTAGGAATATGAAATAATATTTCCTTTACCTGATAGTAGATACGATCTCTATATAACAAGAGAAAATCCATTCCCATTATAGCATCGAATTCCACCAAGGTAAGTAATACGAGATTCGCCTGAAGAATCTTCCAACATACGCCAACCGGAGAAGAGTCAAATACATGGGTTGCAACTATTGCACCACTTGGTGTTTTTATAGATATATCTACATCAAGGTTTCAGGGATGTAATCTTATAGTTCTAGAAAACATGAAAGATATAAATATTTAATAGAACCAGAATCAGATAAAATATTTTCAATGCATGAGTGAATAAAAAGTGTACCTTTTATGACATCATTATATTGCACTAGTTTTTCAATTGTAATGGAAAAATCCTTCCCTTGTTCCTTTGGCTTTGGTGGCTGCTGACGCTGATTATCCTCGAGAACATGAGTTTTGGTGCACTAGATTGCATAGTTCCAACCTCCCTACAGTTGTTGAATTGAACCATGGGTGGTTCTATCATGTCATCCACCACAATATCCATTCATTCATGTATTATCAACACTCTTTATCATGATGTCCTTCATTCCCACATTTGAATCACTTCCCCATACCTTTGAGGTAGTTCCCATGTCGTAACATCCCACATTTTGTCATGTGGGTCATTGAGTGTTCTTCCCAACATTTTCATTAGATCCACTGGCTTGAAACTCCATCTTTCATTTCTTATCACCATCAACATGGAACCATTATCCAAACACTATCTCAACTTTTAGAGCATATCTAACAACTTCTTTATAACTCCCAATGTCTCTAATTGCAAGATCCTTTTGAAAGTGATATTTTAATCCACTAAAGAATCTATCAATTTTGTTATCATTGCTGATAAAAAATCTAGAAGAGTACCTTAAAAGCCTTTTTAAATTCTCATTGTAGGTTAAAAAAGAATCTATTTATTTTTTCTTGAGATCTATGAATTTTCTCTTCATCTATGTGAAAATATTTCTTTTGAAATACTTGTTATGAAACATTATCTTAATGTATTCCCATTCCATGTCATCAATTTCCCCCCTTGGCTTGGTGTTCTTAATCAACACCCATCATTGATTGGACACTCCATCTAGTTGATAAATGGCTAGAGTCACCTTCATTGTCTAAGAACAATGAAGCACAAAAGATATTTTCTCCACATATTTGACCCACTTTTCTGAAACTAGTGGATGAGAATATCCACTAAATATCAGTGTTCTTTGCCGCATAAAACATTTGGTAGCTAGTTGTTCCCTCACTTGTGAAGGAGGAAAATCCCCGTTATTATGGTTATTGATCATTACCTGAGGTTTTTGGGTAAGTATTGCCATGATGGTTTTAAATCCACCTCCCAAATCACTGGGGATGTAATTCGGGAAATCGTTGCATTGGTCCTCACATGAGTTGTTGGCCTGGTTTCTCATTATTACCACCATTTTCTAAAATAGAAAATGATAGAAAAATACATAGTTGAAAATTCCATGAATAAATAACTTATTCATTGGCAAAATTTTCACTAAAAGCATAACATGTGAGCTCCCTATGTAAATATTATTGTGTTTATATTTGTACACAGTCTCATGCTAGTGGTTTTCGCTAGTGTTCACTAATCCTGATTCCTAGATTAACTAAACCTTGCCTCTTATACCATCTATAGTGACCTAACCTTTTCTTACATTACTATTACATATTTTTAACGATAAAAAATATAATACTATTACACATAAAGGATCCAAAATTTTAGTTTATTGGGTAAACATGGACCATACATAAAAATTACATCATCGACCATAAATATTTATTTTATTCCTTCCTCTATATATTTTTACTATAACATGACCTCTACTTATTAAGAGTACATAGAAGAAACAAATATCCTGGAGTGAGGATAATCATAACCTAGGCCAATGATCATGAACATGAGAGGAGTCATTAATAAAAGACATGAAATGTGGCAATGCATAAAAAATGAAACATCATGTATTAGTAATTTATTAACAAACATTATTGTGAAAAAATATAGAATCTTATTCACACATAAGTTATCATAACTCATGAGATTCATCACTTTACCCAATCCATTGGATCACTGTATAATTGAGGGCATAGCCATCACATTGAATCATTTATATTGCGATATATAATTTATGGAGCACCTGTCACATCAAAACATTATCATTTATCATGCATGAAACAATGAAAAAATATAATAAATAACCAATGTAAATAAATGGGTTTCATCACATAATAAAACATTCATAAGCATTGGGATCCTAAATGAAATAGGGAATGACAAACATTTTACAAGAACTGTCAACCTTGAATGATAAATAAATGGTCCATTTTTGAAAGAAGAGTTTTTTGGAAAACATTGGTTTAAGTTAATATTCATTAGTAATCATGTATATCCTTGAAAAGGTATGATAATGATGAAATTTTTTTTTAAGGAGTGAGTATACCAAAAATGGAGTGAAAGCGGGAGAACCCTAAAAAAGAATGTTGGGTTCGTGATTTTCCCCTTACCATGTATCCAAAAGGATTCATCATTTTAATATCTTGTATAACCACACTAGATTCATTAAATGAAAATTATAGAACCTTTTGTACATGAATATGGTTTATTATGGTTTCATTGAGTTAATTTATGGACATTTTAAAGAGTTCTAGGGTTTAATAATATTTTTAGGGAATGATTGTTTTTATGGTTTTTTCTTGAGTGGTTCACATGTATTCATAAATGAATGTTCACGTAGAACTTGGATAAACATCCCAACCTGATATATCATTTTTTTAATAATATTCCAAAATATTAAATGATCTTATAATTAATTATATTATATACCATGTGGATGTATCATTATATAAAAATTAAATGATGATTGTTTGGCTTAATTTAGGCGGGGTTTCAACCACAATGAACTTGTTTTGTTTAAAAATTTAGTAAAATGTACATAAGATAGTAACATGACATCAAATAAGACATAATACATATATAATATTCTGGTTCAACCATAATAAGGGTTTCATGTCTAGATCATAAGTTATAATTGGTAAAGAAAACATGTTGTTCTTGAAGTTGATAGATTAACACATCACAAACAAAATTTTCTTTTTTTAAATAAATGGAAGAGGATTTGGGGGTTGGATTGTATAATTTCCCATTAGTATCATAAAAATCCATTATATTAATGATATTTTTGTTAAAATTACATTTGGAAGATGATAGGTGGGCATTGAATAAGAAAATAACTTCAAATTTATAGGAAATTAAAGGAAAAGTGGGAGAGAAAATGTATCTTGAATCCTCCTCTTCAGATCCTCTTTAAGGAAGCTAGTATTGGACATTTGATGAGACCAGAAGATCATGGACATGGGGGAGGGTCATGGTAAGCTTCTTGGGCTAAGAATAGACATTTCTTGAAGCTTGAGAGGATTGGGGAAATGAGGGTGTGAGGGGTGGTATTTTTAGTGTAGGGGATAGGGTTTTCCTTAATATTTAATTCATTAGTTTATAAATTTACCCTAATACAAGGAATAATGATTCTTACATGACCATTAATATTAATTAAGGAATATGAGTTAGATATTTGGGTTCTTACAACAATTGTGATGTTAGGAAGAGTTGGTTTAAATTAAAACGTATTTATACGGTAAATTAAGGTATTTTAATATTCACTAAAAATTCAAGTATTTTAGAAAAATCCCAAAAATTCGGCCTAACATTTTTTAATTTGTAAAATCCAAAAAAGAATTCCATTTTTCAAAAATAATTTTCTAAATATTATTATTTTAATTTTTAATTAAAATTATAATTTATTATGAAAAACTAGTTTTAAAACAATCATTTACTTATTCTAAAATATAGGTATATAGAACATTCAATTGGAATATTATTTATATATTATCATAGGTAAGGTTAATATTCAATATGGTATATGATTATTCATAAGGTTGTGTAACTATTAATAAGGGAATGTTATTATTAACCAAAAATTGTGTGTTTGTTCGATTCAAAATAATTAACTGATTGCAACTATGTATGAAATATTTTAGAAATTCCAAACACAGATGTGACAAAATTTTGTTTAAAGGTCACTTAGAACTTAGTAGTTTATTGTGTTGTGTTTCTATGAAATTTTATGAAAAATTTATAATAATTTAATTTCCAGTGAAAAACATTGGGTCTTTACACATTTATAGAATATGTAGGAAAAAACACACGAATGAACAAATTAATCATTTTGTGGAACCGATTCATTGAAATAATGAATAACATACCATAAGGATAATCCAAACAAAAAAACTAACCAGTATACCACATAATGGGACCTATTTATCAATCACATAACCAACCATGATTACCAATAAAAGGAATATCAGACCAAACAGTCAGTCAAGAGACCACACAAATGTATCGATTAACCAACCACCTGAACAACTATGTAGAGTAAAGAAGGAATAAAATCATACATGGTTATTTAAGTGAAAAAATGGTTATTTATTTCAATATGAGAACTTGAAAATTAATTTCAAGGTTAAAATATCCTAAACACCCTCTGTACACCACCATCCATAGGTGAAACCCAAGGAAATGTCTTAGAAACTCGACACATAACGATAGATACCACTAAAAAATTTATTATACATGACAATCAAAATAGTACCTAAAATGAAATTGGAATGGAATCCAAACATCCACCTTTTATGATAACACCCATGAATCTCTTTCTATCAAAAATATATCATCAAATAAATATAACATGAAATATGAAGGAAAAATGAAATGGTAAATTCAATGGGATACTAAAAACATTCTGCAACAACAACCAAAACCACACATTCATGTAATATAACTCTTAAATATGAACAAAAATATCAAAAATTATCTAGGTATGGATTGAGTAATAGCATAATAATACTCATAAAAGGGAAGGAACCACCATAAACACAACATTTATGACATAAACAACATAAAATACATTGGCCTTAATATAATTAATGACACCCTAGGTAAATGTCTGAACCCTAGTAATCCCAAATATGAGGACTATGACCATTAAATAGACTTGATTACATGGAATAAAATCTCAATGGTATGGAAAGATTATTTGTATTATCAAACCATATAAATTCATGAAAATTGTATTAATATAAATACACTAATTATAACCGATCATTTTTGTAGGATAACATTGTTACCACATTGCATATATATATAGACCGAGAGATAAAAATTACATAATATAGTAAATTACATTGTAACACACTTGTTTATATTTCCAAAGATATTTTGGGTTTATATTTTTTCATTTAAAGGACATTATTCATACACATCAACCAATAATCATAAAAATTTGATAATACTGAAAAACATATCCCGTTTTTCAATGTACTGAGGGTTTTTAATGAAAAAATTAAATATCTTCATAACAGGACTTCACAATATTCATATTGGATTCACTGTTTCTAATATACATCCATAAACACTATGAATATCATTTTAAAAATGGGGATGAGCAGAAAAAATCCTAGTATGAGATATTAAAAATGATAGAGACCATTAGTGCATGAATACATATAAACATAGGATATCATCTTCACACAATCACAGTTCTCACACAATAAGTATCGTATAGTTACTTTGTGAAAACATGATATATCCATATAAAATATGAAAATAGAAATAAATAGTTTATGTTACATTGGATGTAAAATTTTTTAGTTGGTTACCATCACAACTACCCAAAGTTTTGTAACCATTAATGTTACCTTACAATGTAACTCTCATGGATACATTAAAATGTAACCCTCATGGCTACCGTGTAGTGTAACCAAAACAGTTACACATGGTGAAAACATACAACTAACCTCCGATATAAACATACCCAATGAATTTGACGGAGAAATATTTACCAACCTGCATCATAAACAATAACCAAGAACCATAACATAATCATAAAACAAGAACACATTCATAAAACATTTCTTTTGATTTTTGTAAAAACATAGATATTTAAAATATGCTATTTATAGATGTTTCCCTTTGATATACCATATCATTTTATAAAGTATTAATAAAATGAACGGAATATGAATAATATATAAAAAACCAAAAAAACATACATAATATACTAAACATACATATAAATAACAATCATATCATGAAAAAATAAATGAAGTAGATGGTTGACCAAAATAATGGAAATCAATTTATAAATTTCATTATTTCTAGTTATAATTTAATTAAATGTGTTTAAAACTCATATATTATTGTTAATAAATTGTTAATTATATTATAATTAACAAAATTTGTTTTTTATCACCTTATATTATCATTTTTAAACATAATTACACTTATTGGTTAATAATATTTTGTTATTCTCGTTATTTTAGTTGTGTTTTTTACATTGATTCTGTGGTTGGTTCATAATAGATATTATTTTTGAAAATTTGAGAAACTACCAAAGTAGAATTATATAGTATTTATATGATTCCAAAATATTAAATGTTATCACAAATCATTTTTTATATATGATGACGAATTAACATATAAAACATTAATAATATTTGTTTAGATCGTTTTATCATTTCTTCGACAAGCACAAAATACTATTGTTATATGACTTAATATTTGGAATATTTGTTAATTAAATAATATATAACAGGTTATATAATACAAATTAAAATATTTTATACGATTATAATGCTTTTATGACCTTCCATGATGGTAGTAATGGGAATCGAAAACACATCCACTATAATGATTGTAAATCGACACATCATGGATGATGTTTTTATATTTAGAATTAGAGTTAGTAGAGAATAATTATGATGAGTTTTTTCATAAACAAGATAATATTTAGAATATATATTGTACATTAATTTTTAGGACTCTTGGATGAGGATAGGTGAAGAGTGTATAAGAAATGATAAATAATTAAAAAGGAAAAAATGAAAATGAAAGAGTATTTTTACCTCTAGAATTATCCTATTTGATATCCTCCTCAAGGCCTTTGGTTTTGTAACTATAGTGAGACTAGTTGGTCAGGGAAATTTTGAAGAGTCTTTGGAATAGGATTATTTAGAGAATGTATAAGTATCAAATACACCGAATTGTGAGATTATGATGGGTGAGGGTGGTATTTATAGTGGAGGAGAGGGGGGGGGGGGTATTCCATTAATTTCACCATTATTGTACTAGTTTTCTCTAAAAAGTAATATAGTTGGTTATTATGAAAAAATATAGAAATTAGTTTGTATGAGTTCTATCCAATGGTTCTTACTTGATTAAAACATCATCTATGACACAATAACTCATGATTTTAGCTTATTTCGTAAATTATTGTATATCACAATTCACAGAAAATTCATGTATTTCATGAAAATCCCAAAAAATCCCCCTTAACATTTTTCAATGTATATAATTCAGAAATGAAAAATATTTTTTGGTGATATATTTATAAAAATGTTTAATTTAATTTTAAATTAATATCAAATTTTATTTAATAAATATAAGTTTTAAAACTAAAACTGATTTTATATCACATTCAAAAATTAATTGAAGTCTCAAAAAACATTCTTATAATCATAAGATAAAAAATAATAACAATTTGTAAAACTATTTTTGTGAAAATAAGTGTTATTTTATATCCATTAATTAATTATAAAATTATAGAAAATCATTTATGACATACGAAAATACCAACACTAAATTTATCATTTCATACACATTTATTTTATTAGATCATGAAATAAAGATATCATGAATACAGTTATAAGATAAAAAAATAATTTATACTCTCATATGTGCTGTTAGTATTCATTAAGAAAAAATTAATATTCTTATTGGTAATTTCACTATTCATTACGTCACATTACTTTTCAATCAGTATAAATTCTGAAATTTCTATAAATAGCACATATTTAATTATAAATTTATAAAACTATTTATGATATAATTCCAGAATGTAATGAAATTATTTTATATATACCTGAGGTGTTACATTCTCTCCACCTTCTAGATATTTCATACTCTTAATTTATACTTACTTATTAATCATGTGTAGGTATTATTCCCTAATATAATTTTTAGATTCCCATGCCGCTTCATCAACAATGTGGTTTCTACAAAAAAACATAACATGTATGATTACCTAATTCTAATATACTTTCCATATATGATATAAAATATAAATAGGGTTTTCTTCATAAGAGAGGTTTTCATCAAAGTAAACTACTTTTGGGGTAAAAATAAGACATCAATTTCGCACATACTTTCTCAACATCAAAACATTAAATACATTTTGTACTAGATATCATCTTAGATAAAACTATACTTGGTAAGTTAATGGTCCATCATTATCTATGGTTTCATATGGCCTGACAACCCATGGCCTTTTCATTAATTTCTTACCAAAATTAATAACACTTTTCCTTGGTGAGATTCTAAGAAAAACATGATCTCCTAATTCTAAATAAGTTTCTTTCCTCCTGTTATCTACATAAAGTTTCTAGTTTCTTTATGCTGTCCTCATGATTTTCTAAATCATCATCAATTTATCATCTACTTCCTCAAATAATTCTAGTCTCATCCACTTACATTCTCTATCGTCATCCTAAAAAGCTGGAGTTCAACACTGATTTCCATAAAATGCCTCAAAAAGGTGAGATTATTATACTCGAATGAGAATTTCTATTATATAATAAAACTCAACTAAATAAATATACTTATCCCAATATCCCTATTAGTCCATTGATCTTGCTGGAAGCATATTCTCTATTTTCTAAATTTTTCATTTTTAATTACCATCAAATTGAGGGTGAATCATACATATGAAATTTTATTCTCTTTCCAATTAGTTCTAGAGGCCTTTCCAAATGTTAATGTCAACTATGGGTCACGGTTAAACCCATGTAAAAGAGAAACTCTAGGTGACAAAAAAAATATCTAAGGTAAAACTGATAATGCCAATCCAAATAAATAGTATATCAAATATGAAGTAAATGTGCATATTTATTTAATTTGTCAACAATGACCCAAATTACACTGTTACCTTGATATGTCTTTATTAGTACCACCATGATGATGATGGATATATTATTCCATTTCCACTTAAGTATAAATAATCCACTTTTGTAGTTATCACTCACCATTAACATTTTTACATGAAAACATTTCACTATAAAATCAATAATATATAATTATCATTAAATCCCACGATTAATAATCTAGAAGGTCTTTGTACATATTTGTATTTACAGGATTAACTAAAAATAGAGAAAAATTACAATCCCTTACCAGTTTTTTCTTCATCTATGAATCACATGGAACACATAATATCTTTCCAAATATTAAGAAAAATTTTTCATCAATATTAAATTCTATCAACTCACCCTTTTTCACAAATTTTAGATTTTTATAGAACTCAAAAGCACCCTTATGTTCTTGCACTATTGTATCTCACATAGATTATTACATTGAAAAATAAATCAAAATAGAGGAATTTCGTTCATCTAAAACAACAATGAAAAAATTCATCAAACATTAATCATGAGGTTTTGTTCTAAATGTAACATGGTTAATGTTGCATGATGTTTTCAGCTCAGGGAATCTGAAACATTATATTAATTTACATGATAGAAATTTATCATTCAATTATAATCATTTATCAGTCTATCCAATATTCTCTTCCTCATGTTCAATTACTTTTAAGTGAATATATACATCAGAAATTTGTGTTCAGTATATATTTCACATTTGAATCCATATATATAATGACTTCATATTTTCAATGTAAAAAACCATATCTACTAATTCCAAATCATGTGTGGGATAATTTATCTCATGAGATTTTAGTTGTCTTGAAATATAATCAATTACATTATCATTCTATTTTAGAACAAAACCATGTCCCTTTAATGCATCATACTGTAGATGAAAAACTCATCGTTTCTAGATGGAAAAACCCAAAAGAGGGTATTCTATAAAAGCTTCTTCACTACCTAAAAACCATAACAATATTTTGTATTAAAAAATTTACCCCTTTTAATGATATCATAGTTAGAATTCTAGATAACCATGAAATGTTTCTATCAACCCATTAGTAATAACCTACTAAAACCAGAATATACGAATCCCTATAACATTTGTATGTCCTTTCCAATAATCAACCAATTTTTTTAAAGGATTAACTATTATTCAATATTTATTTACACTCTTCCCATGAAAAAAAATATATTGAATCCAAAAAATCAATATTGGTAAATTTTTCATGTAACATATTTTCTTTGAGATTTTGTAAGATAGTACATTAATGTTTTTCATGTTCCTCATAACAATTTGAAAAGGCCAAAATATAATCAATTAGAACAACAATGAAATTATCCAAATATTCACTAAATATTCTATACCAAAGAACTATGAATAAAACATGTGAAATTTTAAAACAAAAGTGCATAAATACAAACTCATAATTCTCATTCCTAGTATGGAATAATATTTTCAATATTCCATCCTCCTTCTCGTTCAGCTGATAGATCCTCAATCTCAATTTAATATTGCAAAAATACTGAGCTCCATGGAGTTTATCAAATAAGTCATCAAGATGAGGAAAATGATTACAATTCATAAGATCTATTTTAATGAATACTCTATAACCAAGGCAAAGTCCCATGGAACTATATTTATTTTTAATGAACGTAACAACAGGACCACAAGGTATTGTTCTAGGAGAGAAAAATCATTTATCGAGAAACTATTAGAATTGATTTTTCAATTCAATAAAAATCACTTGAGCCATTCAATAAAGAATTTAGAAAATGGAAAATCATAAAGAACTATGTATATTGTAAATTCAACTTCGAAATTATGTATAAAACTAGGAAACTCATTGGAAAAAACATCTAGGTATTCATTTTCTATTGGAACATCATTAATCTAAATAGGTCCCATGTTTTCAACAACATGAGAAAGATAACATTCATTTTCATATTTTAACAGTTTCATAGCTTTATAATATATTATCAATTGTGAAGGTTCCTTATTTTATATAAGATAATACTCTTTATGAAAACAACTTATTTATATCTAAAATCAATATAACATGATAAACAGAAATCCAATCCATACCCATAATGACATCAAACGCTACTATAGAAAAAATAATAATGTTCTAAGGTAATTTCAATACATATTCTACAATAAAAGTATTCATGTGATTATTATTTTTGGTAATATATTCCCTCATGTTTTAACCATATTTTTTAATCACATTTATTGACACGAAATTTAATATTTTACTAAGAAATTACTCATATTTGAAAGAATGTGTAGACCCCATATCAAATAATACATTAGAAAAATATTATTAATAAAAAAAAGTACCTGATAAAACATTATTGGACAACCTAACATCTGATGGAATAGTCAAAATGGATCTTACAACATCTTTAGACTTCTAATCTAGTTATTTTATATCATTCATATCATTTATTGTGAATACATTTTTATAATGGCCCATCTTACCATATTTAAAACAAATTAAAATTTTATTAACATAATTTTTCTTATGTTTATTTTAATTACAATTGTTGGACATATTCCCAAACAAAAAACATTGATAACATATGATATTTTTGTTAACACATTCCCCATGGTTCATTTTACCACCCTATTCAAAAAATAGAATCTTTATTTTGTTAAATTCAATTTTTTTTGTTTAATTCTTTCATATAGGTTTCTATATAGAAATATTCTTATTCTTTTTGAAAAAGTACACATGATCATCATATAAATTTATATATACACTCTCACTATAATGGAAATGTTTCAGATAACATTTGAATTCTTGATAGAGAAATTACATTCATGGAATTTTCTATAATATTGGGTAAATGTGATTGATTTTATAATTAAGATCAAGAATAAGATTTGGATTGTACCTTTATAGTAGGTTGATGGTTTTTCAAAAAAATATACTAAATCCTCCTCTCATTGCATCAATGAAAGTAATTTATTTTCCATCAAATGTATAACAACCTTAAAAAAATATTTTCTATGTAAAATATTTTTAAATTCAAAATATTACAATGTATAAATCTCCTTATTACCCCTGATATTTGTGACCATTTACTACCACTAATTTGAATCACATTAAATATAATAAATGGAAAGACTATCCTTGTCATTATTTGAACACCCTATGACAAATAAAAATAATTTTAGGGTAATTATTCTACCCTTCATCCACCACTAGGTCATAAGATCCACTAAAAGCAAGGGTGTTTCCAAATAACATGTTAAAATATTGTTGTGTTCCTTTACAATAGTCCTAGTTGTTATATCTCAAATATTAGATCAAACTTTTTTTCTTCTGTCAGATGATCAATTACTATCACACATAGAATTGTTTTGATCCCTACTATTTCAGGTCACTAATACACAAAGATATTTGCCTCTCAGTTCCTTCTAACTTTATAATCTATGTTTCATCAACCTATATCCATTATAAATTTACATCTCTTAGATGAATAAACATGATAATTTTAAAATTATATTTCACATTAATACAAAAATAAGGTTAGAAACATTTCTTTTATTCTATTAATGTCGTTTTAACCCCCAAAGTTATCTAAACTCTAATTGGATACCAGTTATAAGGACCTAACCTTCAACATTACATATTCTAGTATAATCCTTTAGAGTTTACTTCATTATATTTCAACTGATATTTTTGGTTTAGAGTTTTAGAATGATAAGACATAATTAATAGATTTAAACCCATACAAATAAAAAATAGATAATACTAAAACTCTATCCATTTAATTCATAATAAAAATATTGTTAATAAAAAACATGAAATTTATTTATAAAAGTCTTTACAATATTCATCATAGATTCTATTTTTCTCTTACCCATCCTTAATCCTTGTGAAATGAATTCCAAAACATTGGATTATCACAAAAATAACATTATGTGATATAAAAAGTGGGAGAAACCATTAGTACATTAATATTTATAAATATATGAAATTATTTTTACAATTATATACTTTCCATATAATATGTATTGTATTGTTAATTTCTGGGAACATGATATTAACATATAACGTGGAAATAAATAAATAAAAAAGTTATGTTAATTGTGTAATTACATACTTAATATTGTATCCATCATGGATAACAAATTATTTTTACCCATCATCACTACCATATAATTTAACCCTCATACATATCTTACAATGTAACCCTTATGGCTAGCTTAGGGTGTAACAATCGCAGTTGTGCATGGAGTAACCATATGGATGACATCCAACATTAACACGCCAAATGCTTTAAAAATATATTGGTTCAATACTTTATAATACAAAATCCCCAGGAACAATTAATTAATAATATAACATTGACACTTTCATTAAAACATTTATTTTTATTTTTGTAGAAAAATTATAATTTAAAAGAGTGTGTTTAAATAATTAACCCTTACATATACCTTGTAATTGATGCAAGAATTAATAATATTAATGGAATATTTAAACTCACTAGAGATACACATAATATGAAATAATATAATAAAAAATAATATCACATATAATTTATCATGATAGAAACAATGAAGTCGAAGGTTACCCCAATGAATGGAAATTGGGTTAAGAATTCCCTTTCTCTCAAAATTGTCTTAAATAAAATGTATTTAAACCTCATTTATAATGATTAAAACATAGTTATTATTATCCTAAAGAAACATATTTATTTTTTTAACACCAATTTGTTATCATTTTAAAATATAATTATACATATTGGATAATAATATTTGTTCATTTGAAAAAAAAATGGTGTGTTCTTTACATGGTTTCCATGGTCAGTTCGTAGTGGCTTTTCTGGAGGAATGGAAGGGAAACAGCATAATTAGAATAGAATTGTATTAAAATTTTATCATTATATTAGATTATACCATAATTAATTTTTAATATATTATGAGAGTCATTATATAAAACATTAATGATATTTATTTACATCATTTTGGTAGTTATTGGATAATCACAAACAAGTTAAATTATATAACATAATATTTTATATATATGTTAATTAAAAAATATATTATATAATAAAATTTAAAATATTTTTCAATAATTAAAATTGATTAATTACCATTTTTGAAGGTAGTTATGGTGACTGAAAACACATCATCCACAATATTGGTAAATCACCACATCAAAGACTATGTTTTTATTTTTATAATATGATTGAGATGATGAGAAATATGATGATGGTTTTTTTCATAAACATGAAAAAATTAATGTATATATATGATACTACAGTTTTTATGACTATTTTATGAGGTTAGGTTAAGAGTTAATACAAAAGAAAAATAATTGATAAAGAAATAAAATAAAATGAAGGAGGATTTTTACCTCTTGAATTATCCTCATTTAAAACTTTAAAAAACATTGGTTTTGTCCTTATGGTGAGACCATATGGTCCTGAATGTGGGTGAGAAGATTAAGAAGAGGATTGGGTAGAAATTTAATGTCTCCCAAAGCTTTAGAGGTTTTCTGAGAATATTGGGGGAGGGGTCATACTTATAGTCGAGGAGTGAGGGGTTTTAAATAATTTTAATAATTATTTTATCATTTTTATCATGATAAGAAATATTGTAGGTTCATATTACTAAATATAGTGATTAGTGCATGTGATTTTGAAACAAGGGTGCTTAATTCAATATAACATCATCCATGACTCAATAACTTAGGTATTTATCTTATTTCGTAAATTATAATATTTCACTATTTAAAAAATGCAGGTATTTTATAAATTCTAAAAAATTCAACTTGACCAATTTCCAATAAATAGAATTCCAAAAAATCTCTATTTTTTTAAAATATTTTTCTATAAATAGGATATTTTATTTTTATTTAATATCAAAATTTATTCAAAAAATATTAGATTAAATACTATAATGGATTTTTATACATTTTGAAAAACTAATTAGGAACTCATAAATTTATCTATTAATCATAATAACAAAATAATAAGTTATGAATCTATTTTTTAGAAATGATTTTTTTTATTCATCATATTATTTATAAAATTTTAATTAAATAAATTGGACATAAAAAAATAGCATCACTTAACATGTCATATAAAAGTCATTTATTTACTTATTCCAGGATAAAAATATATCATGATTAAACTACGAAGATAAAAAATTATTTGAAATATCATAGGTATGGTTATTATTCTTTTTTCCAAATTACTATTCGTAATGGTCATGTCACTATCACTATGGTCATATTACTATTCCTTTGATAAAAATTCCATAATTTATATAAATACCAATTATATTATTATAATTTTATAATGAATTTGACTATATAATTCCAAAATTAAATGAATTTATTTTATATTTATCTGGGCTATGGAAACATATGCATAAATATATTTATTAGTACTCTATCCGGATTCATTAGAAAAGGATAAAAATAAGGGTAAGATAAATTATTTGTAAGGGTTAAATATATAATAAAAAATATTATTTGTTGAGAATAATCATTATGAATAGGTAAATAATTGAACACACATTTCATATAACCAATAAAATTTCGAGGGGATGCGTAAACCATATTAGAAGGTAAAAAATTAAACACACATGAAATTTAAATAATTGGTCAATGAATTTTCAATATGGAATGGTAGATAATTGAAAAGAGATGTCATTTAATGAATAAACTATGAATGAAATGTATCCATACATTTTTTAATAGTTAAAATCTATTGGATAATAATAAGAAAATCCAAACTATGAAAATTCATCATTATTAGATTCCATGTTTCCTAGATACAAGATACCTCTTGTGTCATGACCATTCACACGGGAGTTTAAAACATATCTTGTGAAATATGCACTATGAATAGAAAACTAGATAATCCCCTGAGACTAGGGATTCATCAAAAGGATATTTATTTCCCTTACCCATATGTTTGATACCTATCCAAATTAGTCTTCACACATCAATGAAATGATTTTATGAATGAATAATGTGCCTGATCAAATTCTTGTTTTGAGATAAAATAGGTATTTATCAATATATCCATAGATATTTTATAAAATCAACTGTAAAAATAATACATAAAATGCTATAATATTTTTGAAATAATTATATTCATGATAAAGAATATGTTATTTAGCTGATATTTAATGTTCAATGATAATAGGAAAGTGAATATTTATTGGGTAATACGAAAATTAATTATGGAAGTGAATGTCAATACTATCCTTGGACAAATCAACAATAAAACTCTAATGAACATATATGGATAGTATAAATAAAAAATATCGCATGTCCAAGATAGGTAACAGTAAGATATTTTTAATTTTATGAATTTTTATTCCCTTAAAAGATCATTGAAACATTTTTTATAAAAATAATCACTAAACATTCCAAAGGTTCCCATGCCACATTAAAACATAATAACTGTAAACACTATGAATGAATATAATTAAATGAACTAGAAATATCATGAGGATAAATATATTGATGATCTATCATGTAAATGATGAATTATATTAAAATAATAATATAATTTTTTTAATATAGAAAATATTATTCATAGAAGGAAAATTGTGTCATGACCTGTCCCCCGGGGCCCATACCATGACTACCCCAAACCCGCCTTCCATATGCTAGGGGCTGGTAACTCAAACCAAAGGCATAAATCCATAAAAATGGGAAGGCATTGTCTTTATAACCTAAAAACGCAAAAAAAAAAAGTACAAGTGGGAAGCTGAAACACTAAGTAAACTGTATAACAAAAGAGTACTGAAAAGTAAAAGGGGCCGAAAATACAAGACCATCTGTAAAGTACATGAAATTGAACGTAAAATTACTAGAAAAAAGGGAAATAGCTCATTGATAATCCATTGGGAAATTCTGCTAGAAGGGTAGGTACAGATATTCTTCACGACCCTCCACGTCTGTTCATCTCCTCCGTGTACCATCACACTGTGTGGTCCAGCTCCAAATACCATCCAGTCCTAGTAAACTCAGCCTCGGTCAGCGTTGTCTGTCATCTTCATCCAACACAATGAAGTGTGGGCATAGCCCGAGTAGGGGTGAGTATAACGATACTCAGTAGGGACCCCAAGACCCTCTAGGTCTCTCAAAATCCACCAAGGATAAACCACAAAGTATGAAATCAACTGATAACTCCACTTAGGTATATGCTCATACATATACGTACGTTATCATGTAATTTTTCTCAATCATGAGGATAACACAAAAGTTACTGACTTATCTCACACACATATACAACTCACGTAGAGTGTTAGAGATTATTAGATGTAGCCACTAAATCATCTATTTTGTCAACCCCACATAGGATGTAGGAATAGAAATCAAAAGTATCAAACCCACACAGGATGAAGGAATAGTCGTCAGTGTTGTGGAAACCACACAAGATCCAGGAACAGAAATCAAAACTGTTGAACCCACACATGATCCAGGAATAGTCGTCAGTGCTGTTGAATGCACACAGGATCCAGGAACAGTTGTCGGAGCTGTCGAACCCACATACGATCCAGGAATAGTCATCAGTGCTGTCGAACCCACGCAGGATCTAGGAACAGTTTTCAGAGCTTTTGAACCCAAATAGGATCCAGTAAAAGTAGTCAGTGCTGTCAAACCCACACATGACCCAGGAACATTTTTCAGAGCTGTCGAACCCACACATGATCCAGGAACAGTCGTAAGAGCACAACCATCCACATGGTTCTGCAATAAACACGACTGATTCTGGGAGGTTTCTCTCCTCAATCCATGTTTCTATACATCAACTACCACAATGTACCAATTCTATGAATTCAAAAAATCCGGCTTGCAAAAAGGAACCCAACGTGATAGACGGTGCCTCAATCGGAAGTCCGGTCTGAGAGTTATTAGCATTTTCATTCTGAGGGACCAGTTAGATTTTACATTTGATCTAACCCAGAAATACACAAACTATTTTCAAACCTCGATTGGGATATACAAAAAGAACCGTCTTTAACTACAGTTTCTTTATCCATAGTCGGTTCATAAATTAGAGGCCAGTAGCTCTTGTTATGGGAAAAAGTGTGGAAATAGGTCAAACATGTCTGGGTCTGGTCCGACCCAGTCGAACCGACCTGCCCCGACCTGGGTCCGAACTGGAGTCCATCCGTATCTATGGGTCCGACCCAGTCTGGGGGGCGACCCGGCCTGTGGGGGTGGCCCGGCCCGCACTGGGTCTGGCCCGCGTTGGGTCGGCCTGTGCAAGACCCGCGGCTCGCGGCCCATGGGTTCTACCATAACTACATCCTGCTGGGAAGCTGCACCCCCTGGATCTCGAATGACATAGAAGTTAAGGTGACATTCCAAACCGGAGTGATGTGGCGCCGGTCCACATCATGTGGGACCCACGCTGTGGGGTCCCGTTACTCTCGGCTGGTCGAGCTACCAAAATCCTCCCACATGGTGTAGTTACGCCACACCTCCATCAGCGGCCCGACGGCTTGGGACACTGGCCGTTTTCACGGCCAGCCTTGAGCCGGCCGCCACTGCAGCACCGCGACCCCCTTCTTGTTCAACCGCGTGGTGCGATGGATCTTCTCCTTCCCTAGAAACCCCACGGGTCGAGTCTCTATTTTTCCTCGCTACTGGGCTTGCAGCGACAACCGTCGCACCGTCGCGGACCATCGGCCATGGGCTACTCCTCCGGTGGCGTGGTTGCACCACCGCCGTCTATGCAGTGAAGTTAGTCAGTTCCATCCACCGACGAACTTTACGTAGGTCACCGAATGAGAACTAGTCACCCGATTCTCCTTCCAGATGTACCAGAACACTCCTCAAGACATCATTGTTGATTCAAAACCATTTTTGATGAGTATCTATCCTTCCATACTCATGTTCCATTTTGCATCAAATTCCACAAAGAAGGCGGAGGGGTCATGCCTTGTAAGTTCGGCCCCCACCCTCCAGGTTAGGGTGATATCATGTGGCTTCCAATAATAATCCACGACGGAAAACAAATAACGTGAAATAATTTACAATGCATAAACCTCTAACTTCGATCACTGATCGTCAGCATTGGCATGAGAACAAAGACGTTGATTTGTTGTCGATGAGATTGTCCTTCATCGAAGAAGGTTCTGAGGAAGGATGTTGAAGACGATCCTCAACGTTCATCGTTCTTCTTTGGCGAGAGGTTTTCTCCCCAACCTCTCTTTTTTCCAAAGTTCTACCATTTTGAAAAATTCCAAGCCCAAAAATAATAGATTTTGATATCCTATTAAATTGTTGTCATAATATTCAAATGGATTAATTAATTAATTGAAAGTGTTGGCTCAATTATTTAAAGAGGAGGTTAAAGAACATTAAGTATTAGGGGAGTTGATGGGGCTCCCCTACACTTAATTGAGGATTGAGGGTTTCACCATTAATGGGGAGTTTCAAGGGGGTTTAGATCCCTGGTGGTCCCCAACACATTAAACATGAAGAGGAGGTAAGGTTTTGGTGGTCACCACCACCATAACCTATCATGGGAGGTTGTGGTGTGGTGGTTCCCACCTCCAACTTACACATGGAGGCTTCTACCAACAAAACATAAAAATAAATCTACAATTTTATTTTTATTTAATTTATTCATTAAAACCCAAAACATAATTATCATTCTTCTGACCAACTGACGTCGAGGTGAAAGTCTTCTTAAGCGAATATCAGAGTTGGGAGTTCAACGATGCCCTCAGTTTTAAATTCTGAGAACCGGTTCAAAAGATATAAAAACAAAATCGTATGTTTAGGGAACCTACCTGAACAAAACATTAGAAATTAATTCCGGGCATACCGGGTCTCAAAATCATGCGCTGTCAAATTTCACAGACTCGTAAAAATTCCACATACTTACGAAAAAACAATTCCATGGAATTTCGGGGTAATTATTTTTTCCCAACCTCAGGGATTTACGTCCCCATATACTACTACTCAATCTAAGGGAACACATGGGGGTACTGAGCACACATTTGAGCCTCTTGCTCCCACGTGATCTGCCATAGGTTATCGTGCTGCCAGTGAACAGACACTATAGGAATCATCCATCCACATAGGACCCACTCCTTTTGATCCTCATTATCCCCTGGAACATCCATGAAATTCTCCCCATCATCAACGTCTAGCTCTCCATGGTCGATGATGTGAGAAGGGTCCTGCACATATCTCCTTAGTTGAGATACGTGGAAGAGATCATGCACCCTGTGCAACTGAGGTGGAAGAGCCAAGGGGTAGTCCACCTTGCCAACTCTTCTTTTGACCTAGAAAGGTCCGATGAACCTTGGAGATAACTTGCTTCCTTGAATAAATCTCAGTAGACCTCATCGAGGTGAGACCCGTAGAAAGACGTGGTCGCCATCCTCAAACTGCAGAGGTATCCGTCTAATGTCAGCATATGAATTTTTTCTGATTTGTGTAATCTTCATCCACTCCTGGATGATCTGCACCATCTCTGTGGTAGCTCATAACATCTCTGCTCCGACTAGTGCTAACTCCGCAGGGCTAGTCCAGCACAAGGGTGATCTGCAAGGTCACCCATATAACCCCTCAAATGGTTTAATCCCAACGATGGATTGATAGCTGTTGTTGTATGAAAACTCTACCGAAGGTAAGTGATCCTCCCAGATGCGACCAAATTAGAGGACATAAGAATAGAGCATGTCCTCTAGGTTCTGAATAGACCACTCAGTCTAACCATCCTTTTGAGGATGGAAGGCTATGCTCAGACGAAACTGCATTCCAAAAGTCTCATGCAACCCATTCCATAGTCGGGAATTAAACTGTGCGTCATGATTGGAGACAATATAATAACGTACTCCATGTAGCCCCACAATCTCATGCACATAGAGGCGTCCCAATCTCTCTATTAAACCCTATTCACTGATCGGTAAGAAGTGGGCCGACATGGTGATTCGGTCGACGATCACCCAAATTTAGTCGTGACCCTAGATGTACATGGATGTCCAATCATGAAGTCCATGGGCATCCCATCCCACTTCCACTCTATGACCTCTAAAGGCAGATCCAAGCCTGCTGGTACCTAGTGATCTGCCTTCACTTGCGGCAAGTGAGGCATCAAGAGACAAACTCTGCTACTGCCATCATCATACTAGGACACCAGTGCTGTCGTTGAAGGTCCTAGTATATATTCTCCACTCATGGATGTACCATTAAAGGGGATATGTGAAACTCCCTTAACAATTCTTCTTAAAGTGAAACTGGTACCATAGTACATCCTCTGAAGTGGATGAAATGCTCCCAACCTTCAAAAAATCCATCAGGTGCCTGCCCTGTGGATATCTGAGCACGTCATGTCTCACAGTCAGTTTCCCCTTGTTGTGCCTCCCTAACTCACTGAAGGAGTGGAGAAGTGACTATAAGGGACTTAAGAAAAGATGCTCCATATCGGTCCACAAAGGATATCTATAAAAAAGCCAGCTTCTCTATCGCATTTCTAGCAGTTGTATACCAGATCTCTTTCTGAGTGCATATACTACAACGTTCCCCTTCTCAGGAGTATAGAATATCTCTACGTCATAGTCCTGGAGGAACTCAAGACAACATTGATGTCTCAAGTTCATGTCCTTATGAGAGAATATATACCTGAGACTCTTGTGATCAGAGTACATGGTAAAATGCTCATCCATTAGATAGTGTCACCCCATCTTCAAGGTGAATACCACTACTTCTAACTCTAGTTCATGGGTAGCGTAGTTATTCTCATGTTTTCTCAGCTGTCAAAAACCATACGCGATCACTACTCGGTCCTGCATTAGGACACACCCGAGTCTAGTCCCTGATTCGTCTCAGTAGACTATGTACCCTTCTCCTTCCTATGGATGCCTCAACATGGGGGAACTAGTAAGCATTTTCCTCATCTCCTAAAATCTCTTCTGGTGACTCTCCAACCACACGAAGGGTTTCCACTTCTTCTTTAAAGATAATAGTGGTTCATTAACTCTGGATAAGTCTGGAATGAACCTTTGGTAGTATCCAGCTGAACCTAGGATACATTGTACCTTCTTCACACTCCTAAGTGGCCCCAATAAAGTATTGCCTCAATATTCACTGGATCTATTGCAACTCCAGCCTCCTAGATGACATATCCCAGAATGTGATCCTCTTGGATCCAGAACTGGCACTTCGAGAGATTACCATATATCTGGTTCTCTCAGAGTGTGTCCAATACTACCTACAAATGGTAGGCATGCTCCTCCTCAATAGTCGAGTAGACTAGAATTTCATCAATGAAGACTATGAAGAAGTGATCGAGGAATGGCTAGAAGATCCTATTCATGAGTCCCATGAACACTGCTAGATCATTTGTTATGCTGAATGGAGTAACCAAGAATTCATAGTGGTCGTACCGACATTTGAAGGATGTCTTATACACATCCTCATCTCAAAATATGAGCTGGAGATAGCCTGATCTGAGGTCTGTCTTTGAGAAGCACTGTGATTCCTTTAGATAATCAAGAAGGCCATCAATACTCAAGAATGGGTACTTGTTCTTCACGGTCACCTGATTCAGGTGACTGTAGTCGACAAAAACCTCATGCTTCCATCCGCCATCTTGGAGAACAGAATCAAGGTGGCCCAGGGAGAAACACTATGCCTGATGAATCCCTTCCCCTGCAAGTCCTCTAACTGTCCCCGCACCTCGTGAAGCTCCATGGGAGCCATACAATACACTAGTGTAGATATCGGCATCATCTCGGCGGTATAGGTCAATGTAAAAGTCCACCTCACTGCGAGGAGGTAGACCTAAAACATTATCAGTGAAAACATCCATGTACTGGTCCACCACTACAGGGTAGCTCAGACTCTCCACATCTACTTCTCCGAGGGTAAGGCATGCCAACTAAGGAGTGATCAGCTGCACCCTCTTCCAAGAAAGTCGGTCCTACACTGCAAAGTCTCCCTTCTCAATGGTGAAGGTGAACTTGGTCCCATCTATGCGGACACACTACACTTTGTGCCTGATACAGTCGATCTGAGCATATACTGTAGATAACATTTATATACCCAAGATGACATCGTATTCCCTTGAATCCCCTACTAGGAGATCCTAGCCGAAGCTCTCGCCTCCTAGAGTAAGCTTACACTATCGGAACCAATGCTTAATTGTTGAATCTGCTCCTGTAGGAGTCTCTAGCCATAATGATCGAGCCAACATCTCTGTCGGAATCTCCGAGCTCCGAACGAGGGAAATGGTAATGAAAGAGTGACGGTAACCTTTGTCTATAATCATTGTAGCTATGGTGTAGTAGACACATATCGTACATCAAAATTTTGTCCACCGCCCGATGCATGGCCATCTCCTCAGCCACGTCCTCTTGCACCCTGCGGTCTGCCTCGATCAAAACATTGCTTCTTCCTGGGTGGTCCCTCAACTGTCTGTTGATCATCCAAATGCCAGGTCTAAAAGTCACGAGCCATGTGACCCTACCTGCCACATGTAAAACACCACCTATTCCTCGAATGAATATCTCTTTCTCATGTGCCTCTCACAACTAAACCTATGTCCTGAGGTTGTCCACTATATAGTCTGGTCCACTAAGATCTCTGCGACATCAATCTATAGCTTGAAGCAGAAGAATCCTCTATGTGATGCCCGATGGCGGGTCTCACTGTTGGTGACTACTCACCAAGTAAACTCACAACTAAGAGGGATCTCTCCAACACCCCTGCCTACGTCGAGATGCTAAGGGAGATCATTGAATCCCTAATCTCTCACTTGATCCCCTGATCGAATGTCCGGGACATGAAAAATGCGGCTTGTATCATATTTATTGAGTAACATGTGAGGTCGGTGAACACCGCTAAATATTGTGCCACCATCATGCTACCCTGATGTAGATGTAGTAGCACCTATATCTGCCCTGCACATAGGGTGGCTGGGACAAACTCCACCCGAAACTGGCTCTCAAAGTTTTCCCATAGAAGTGTCGTCTCGTCAGGCACCTGGAGCATCAGGCTCTACCACCTTCCTACTGCTACCTTAAGGAGACTCGCGATAAGGATAACCATAAGGTATGTTGGTGTCCCTAGTAGAATTAAGTCTCTGACCATAGCCTCCATCCAATCCTAAGCTGCATACGGGTGCATCTCGCCCTTGTACATAGGTGGCCTCTGGCGCTGGAACCTGTGTATGCGCTCAAGTATAATGCACTCTCTACTGCTGGGGCTGGTGGCATTGGTGGCAGAATGGGTAGTGGTACTGATGGTGCCTCCACTATGATAGGGACATGCACTGAGGACTCGTCGCTCGGTGGGATGCCATATCATACAAAACATGGAACCCTGGATGGCTATCTTAATCGAGGCATCCTATAAAGAAACAGGCGTGCCACGTTCAAAAAGATATACCTGGTGAGCTGACTCAAAGAGATCACAAAGAAAACTCTTCAAAACACACATGTAATCGATGTTTTCATGCACTCGGTCGGAAATCACAAGTCAGGGTCCTGCTGTATGGATACGTCAACTGCCTCACCAACACTGGACTCAATGAATTGAAAACCACACTCAGTATCCATAGCACTATTTCTTCACAGAAAATATCACAGTTCTATCTTCTACGGTAGAACCGACTCCTCTAATACCAATTTTTCATGACCCATCCTCCGGGGCCCATACCGTGAATACCCTAAGCCCGCCTTCTATAGGCCATAGGCTAGTGACTAGAACCAAAGGCATAAATCCATACAACTGTAAAGTCATTTTCATTATAACCTGAAAATGCACACAACAGAGTACAAGTTGGAAGCCAAAACACTATGTAAACTGTATAAAAATAGAGTGCTGAAAAGTAAAAGGGGCCGGAAATACAAGTCCAACTATAAAGTACAAGAAATTGAAATTACAAGTACTGGAAGAAAAGGGGAAACAGCTCTTGGATCATCCACTGTGATATCCAACATGAAGGGTAGGTACATATATCCTCCAAAACACTCCATGACCATCCGTCTCCTCCATGTACCATCACGCCATGCGGTCCAGCTCCGTGTACCATCCAGTTCTAGTACACTCAGCATCGGTCAGTGCTTCTTGTCATCTGCATCCAACACAACGAGGTGTGGGCATATCTCATGTAGGTTTGAGTATAACGATACTTAGTAGGGACCCCCGAAACCTCAATGTCTCTCCGAATATAACATTGATAAACCAAAGTGTATGAAATCAACTGATAACCCCAATTAGGTATATTCCCATACATATACATTAGTTATCATGTAATCTGTCTCAATCATGATGATAGCACAAAAGTTACTAACTCAGCTCACAGAGGTATACAAATCACGTAGAGTGTTTGAGATTATTAGTTGTTTCCACTCAATAATATATTATATTGATCCCACATAGGATCAATCAACAGAACCCAAAACTGTCGAACCCACAAAAGATTCAGGAATAGTCTTCAATGCTGTTGAACCAACATTGTATCTAGGAACACTCTCCAGTGCTGTCAGACCCACATAGGATCCAAGAATAGTAGTCAGAGCTGTCGAACCACACAGGATCCAATAATAGTTGTTAGTGATGTCGAACCCACATAGGATCTAGGAACAGTAGTCAGAGCTGTCGAACCCACACATGATCCAGGAATAGTCGTCAGAGAAAAGCCAACCATAGGGTTCCTCACAAATAATGCTTAATTCCGGGAGGGTCTGCTCCAAAATAAAAGTGTCTAAACATAAACAACCACTAATTCCCAAGTTTATATATCCAAATGCTCTGTCTTTCGAATGGTAACCCAACACAATAGACGGTGCGTCAATCGGACGCCAGGTCTAAGAGTTGTTGGAATTTCCATTCCGAGGGCCCCGTTAAATTTTACACTCGATCCAACCTGGAAATAGAAAAACTATGTCCAAACTTTGAGTGGGGTATACCAAAAGAACTATCTTCTTATATGGTTTCTATCGCCGCAGACAGGTTATTAATCAGACGCTCATAGCTCATGTTACTGGCAACAGATTAGAAACATGTTAAACGGGTCCGGGTTCGGTCCAGCCCAGTCGAACTGACCCTGCCTGATACAGGTCCAAAATAGCGTCCGACCCAGTCCGCGGGGGTGGCCCGGCACATGCTGGGCTCATCCCGCATGGGAACCATGACTGGCGGCCCATGGAGTCCGCCCTAGCTACGTCTTTGGGGGAAGTCGCTCCCCCTAGTCCCGAATGGCTTAGTCGTTCTCGTGAATTTCAAAACCGTAGCCACGTGGCACCGGTAAGCATCATGCAGGACCCACGCTACGGGGTCCCTCTGCTCCCGGCTGTTCAATCAGCTAGTCTCCTCCCACGGGGTGTGGTTGTGCCACATCCCCATTTGTGTTCCACCGCGTGGCGCAGTTGCTCCGCGCCTTCCCCAGAACCCGACGGCATGAGCAGCCGATATTCTTTGCGGTCGAGCAAGCACCGGGTGCCACTGCACCACGGTGGCCCTTTGGATGCGGGATATACCTCCTATATCATGGTATCTCCACCACCATCCATGCGGTTATATTTTTCGCTTCCATATGCTAGAAAACATTCTACGGGTCACCAGACGAGTTTTGGTCGCCCGATTCTTGTTTCGGAATTATCCACGCACTCCTCAGGATGTCACATTTTATCTACCACCATTTTTTGACGAGTATCACTCATTCCGGACCCATTCTTCATTTAGCATCAAATTCAACAAATAAGGCGGAGGGGTCAGGCCATGTTTGTTTGGCCCGCACCCTCCACGTTAGGGTGATAGCATGCAGCTTCAAATAATAATCCTCGATAGAAAATGAAGAACATGCGACAATTAACAAATATTGAACCCCTCTCTTTGATCATTGGTCTTTGACATTGGAACGAGAAAGCGAACATCGATTAATTGTGGATTAACAAGTATTACAATGAAGAAGGTTCCGAGGAAGGAAGCTGAAGACAATCCTCGGCGTTCTTTGTTCATCATTGGCGAGAGATTTTCTCCCCAATCTCTCTCCTCTCCAAAGTTCCTTCAAGATGAAATATTCCAAGCCCAAAAATAATAGATTATGATATCCTGTTAAATTTTCGGCATAATATTAAAATGAATTAATTAATTAGTTGAAAGTGTTGGCTCAATTTATTAATGAGGAGGATAAGGCATATTATGTGTTAGGGGTGTTGAAGAGGATCCCATACACTTAATGGAAGTTTTTGGTTTTCTCTATTAACAGGAAGTTTCAATGGATTTAGGTCCCTGGTGGTCCCCACCATATTAAAATTGAAGAGGAGGTTAGGTTTCAGTGGCCCCCACCACCATAACCTCTCATGGGAGGTTAAGTCGTGGTGGTTCCCACCTCCAACATCCGCATGGAGGCTTCAACCAACCAAAAATAATGATAAAGCTTCAACTTTTTTATTTAATTTATTCATTAAGACCCAAAAAATAACATTCATTCTTGACCAACTGTCGTCGATGTGAAAATATTCTAAAGCTAATATTAGCGTTGTGAGTTCAATGGATCCCTCAGATTTTAAATTCCGAGCACCGCTTCAAAAGTTATAAAAACCTGCTCGTACATTTGTTGAACGTACCTGAAGAGGACATCAGAAATTGAATTCCGACACACCGGGCATCAGAATCACACATCTTTCGTTTTTTGTGGACTCGTAAAAATTCCATGTACTTAAGAAAAAAAAATCCACATAATTTCCTGGTCTTTACAAATTGTGACAAAAATCCATTACCACTTTGGTAACAATGAAACTATAATCCCATTGAAATATAGATCATAAAACGTATATGTAAATCTAAAGAAATTAATTATAAAAAACATAATATAAATATAAGGGAATCATATACTCCACATAAGAAAAATATTCGGAAAATATGGAATAAGGAATGTATCAAAAAATGTGATACTAAAAATCTCAATACACCTAGGGTAACATCTTAATCTAAAACCCCAAAAGAAATAATACATAAATTAAACATTTAAATATCATGATTAAAACTAATTAATAATATAACATTTCAAATGGTATGGTATATACCAAAAAAAATATAATTACGTTGTGACCATGTAATTTGCCTCACAGATGTTAAAATTGAGAAAAAAATCTTTTAAAAAGGCCATGTCATTAGAGTTAGAATAAATAAATGAAATGATAATGTGTAAATAAATTAAATAAAAAAATAAAATTTCAACTAAGGAATAATAAAATTATAAGATTCTTCAGACCTATTCTTGATATAACATAACTAAATAAACATTATTTCGACCAAATGAATGGAAAATGAGTTAATAAATCATTTACTATGAATTTCCTTTTAGATGAACTCTCTTTATTATCCTAAATGATGGGTTTATGAAATTTTAGTAAATTATAAAATTAAAATAATTGTATTTATAATATAATATATTATTTTCCTATAAAATCTATTCAACTGTTCGTAAATAATCTTTCATTATTCCCAATATTTCTAGTGTTAATTGGCTAGTTTATTTAGAATGTATTCATTTGTTTTTTGTTCATATTAAGAAGATAATGATTTATTAATATAAATAATTTAATAAATGATTTAATTATTATATGTATTCATTATATATTTATTTATTGTAATCTATAATGTTTTGAGATATGAAATGATATTCACTAGTCATGTAGATGGTTGGACACACATTTCCATGAACACCATTTCTATTTTCTTATTGCATTAAAGGAATGAAACGTAAATGATATATATGTAATTACCATTAAATTATCCTATTTATGTCATATATATAAAATATTTATATTAAAATTATCCTTAATACATTACATGCATTGTGTGAATGAATTACATCACTTTGTGGTGGGGGTTGTCTACACATCCACAAACAATGTAATCACATTTCCATAAATTGGAAAATAAAATAAAATAATGTTATATATAGTAATTAAAGAAGAAAAATGACCTCATAAATATCATATATACCATATATATACTATAAATATATTATTTTTATCACCCTTGAAAGTTGGAAATGGAAACACGAACAACATCAGTTCATGAGGCGGTAGTCCACCCTACACACGAACTATGATTTCATACCCATATGATAGAAGTATGTGTCTATGTAGGTCACACAATTAAAATTAAAATAAATAATTATATTTAGGTTGTTTTTTATATTATATATGAAATATTTTATAATAAATTTATAATTATATAATGAGATAAAACTAAAGATCGTATTGGAGAACAATACATATTTTTTAGGTTACTATTATTAGTTTATACCAAAAGACTTCCTTGGTAAGATTTAATCCTAACGTGATGATTCATGGAAGATGATGCAGATTATAGACGTTTATCTGGTAAGGGGATGGATGAGACAGACAGGTTTAGATATGATGTTAAATGGGAGGTGTGAGTGCTCTTTTATAGTGGAGGAGTAATGACATTCTTGTAAATATAAAAAGATAAACACTATAGGGAGGTATCACATAAATTATGTTCCTATGATAATTAACCAAATTATATATTCTAGTACATGTGATATGAATATTTCTATATTAATATATTAGAACATGTCTCAAGGTCATGATGGACATTATGATTAATCTTTTGTCGTTTGTTAATCTAGTTTTTCCCTTTATCACTATTATTAATTTTCTTTTCATTCCGTAATATTTTTTGTCAAAAAATAACATGTCCATATTAGACATTATAAATTATTCTAGTTCAAATTATGGAATGAAAATTTAAAATTATAATCACATAAGCGACAGTAATTAATTTAAAATTAATCACTTAAATGGGATGAAAAATAAGGTTTTTTTGAAGGAAAATTGATCAGATGTTTGATATATTTTTGTATCTAATATCCATTTTAAAATTGGTTAAAATGACCTAAATGAAATTAATATATTTAATATTTATCTAATAAAATTATAAAAACAATCATAAATATAATTTATACTTATAAATAATTTAAAAGTGATTGTGGGTGTCAATTAAAATTCATTACTTACTCACTATTCATAATATAATGAAATATTATAAAAAAATACCAAAACATTACCGTAATATAATTATGAAATTAATATTTTCAAAATTATGTTTATTTTCGAAATGAATTTTGACAATAGTGTCAAAAATTTTATTTAAAATAGGGTCTTCATTAAAAGGAAACAAATCTAGCTTTAGAAAAAATATATATTTTATGCTTAATATTGTTCTTGTTTTTATATTTTGTATATCAAACATATTGGATGAATGTGAAAAATATTTTATTTAGTATATATTAATTAGATTTCATTAATACCATCCAATAATAATAATAATTTTTATTAATATAAAATTCATTTGGGGTATGAAAATAGTTTTATTATTAAAAACATTGCATTTATATTCTATTAGTTTATATATTTTTTATTTAACATTAGATACCTATTAATTCATTTTATACTTGTTTAAACCATGCATTTTTCTAATTTAGTTATTTTTATTCGAAATGAAAATTTAACAGCTAGGTATATATTATTATAATAAAAAAATATTTTAATTATATAATTTTTTCTATTAAAACATCATCCTCCATGTAACACAAGATATAGAGTAATTTCATTCTTTCAGGTTAGAGAAGATAACTCCATATTTTTTTATCAGAATAAATATTAAATATTTTCATTTATTCTATTCTACTCTTGGTTTTGTGTTTAATTCGTGCTATTGAATTAAATATAATTAATTTAGAATTTATGGTTGTTACATTCTCTCCAACCTTATATAAATATCATTCTTATAATTTATAAAAGATCTATCTAATACATGGTTTTATATATGGAAATTACTTATTTTAAAATCCAACAACTTAAGAGGGTATAAAAATTCCAACTTAATAAGATAGAATTGTAGTGAAAACATCATATGACTAGATTTTCTTGTAGGATTACATTAGTGGAACGATATGATATAGAGTTTTAGAAAATGATTAAATAATAATTTTGAAGGATTGAGGTCATTGATAACAAATAATTGAATTATAAATGGAAATTTTAGGGCCTAAAAAATAAAAATATATGATGATTTAAAAGATCATTGTATTAAAAAAATAATGGTACTAGGAGAATATGGTTGGTTCGAGCTCTTTTTCCTATTATTATGTAATTTAATTTCTACCTATGAACATAGGAAATCATAGCCAATTAATATATTAATATTTTATTAGAAAATATGGATCCTTTGGATTTGGAATTATTAATTTAAAATTTCATACCATTACACCATGAAATAAAAAACCAGAAAAATTATATATATTACACATGCACAAAAAATTTCTTTTTAATAATAATTAGTTCTAAGAAATTGAAAAAACAATATTTTTATTTCTCTAAATATTTACCAAATATAAAATGTTTAATATATTAATCTATAATACTAGAAATCAATACCTACTAGTTCATTAGTAATAGTCTTTTGTTAAAAATAATGACATATTAATAAGGGCATTCTATAGGCCCATGGTAGGTGTTAAAACCTTATCATTATTTGATCAAAGGTTTGAAAACAACCACCTTTATAGATTTGATTGGTTGTCAACCAGGATAAATTTAATCTTTTTCCTTAAAACATATTAATATAATTGACTAAATAAATATTTATTAACTCCTTGACATTTAATAATTAATCCTAATTTTAACTATGTTTTTATATACAATTTTTTTACTAATTGTAAAAATATATTGTTTTTCAAAGCTAAATTTTATCAATACATTTAAAATTATGTCTATTAAATTTAAATTTCTTAATTCCACAAAGAAAATTTCAACTAAAACATTTAGAAATATAATAAGTTGTATTTCAAAAAATTCTTTCCAAAATATCCATAATAAAGGTAGAATAACTTTATATAGAACCTAAAATAATTGTTCAATACTATGAACTCATGATAAAATATATTCTCATATTCTGGTTATGGCATCCTCAACTCTAATGTTAAAATATCCATATGTGATTCCTTGATAATATTTAATGTAATCATTTTCTTATGATCCATAATCTTTGTTTTCCTTAATCTAGATCACAAGGTTTCTAAAAAATGTTCAATGGATACCAATAATAAATTCCATAACCCGAGTAATCCCAAATCTTGTGTTTACTACCATAAATTTTTCATGATTATGTCGAATCAAATCCTGAAGGATGATGTGTTTTATAGTTTTTGTAAAGCATGTACAAACATGTCTCCTCTATTGAAAATGAATACATTAATTATGATATAAGTTTTCTGAGGAAAACATTTTTCCCACACATAATATCCATACAGATCACCCATTGTACACTTCATTGATTCTTGGGAAAATGAATCAAAATAAAGTGAGCTCAAATTATAATTAAGGGTTAAATATAGTAGAAAAACAAATTTTCCATTAGTATAATTAATATGAAAAGGTAAATAACTAAACACATATTATATATCACATAGAAGATAAAATTGTGTGCATAATAATTATAAAAAATTATATTAATGAAGATACATTAAATTAATATTTCTAGAAAAGTTTTAATAAATAAAAGTAGGTAAATAATTGAAATCAAATTCTATTTAATCAATAAACTAAGAATGAAATATATCCATCGATTTTTTTCATAGTTAAAAAATCATGGGTAAAAATAACTGAATATGAATAAAACAATTATTTTTTATAGGATGCCTTGTTTCATTTTTAAATGAATTCATTTATATCAAGTCCTTTAAAAATACAATTTAAATCACACATGGTGAAAACCCACTTATTCTAAAAAACTGAATCATCGAATGAGACTAGAGATACATTAATGGGTATATTTATATTTGCGACCACCAATGTTTTAACAATCATAATAATTCTTTATATGTATAATACTTGATTTAATTCATAACTAATGTTCCCTATGAATTATATATTTTTATTAAAAGAAACCAGTTTATCAATATTCTATAGACTTATAAAAACTACAAAAGAAAAAAATATATGTTAAAATAAAATATAGATTAATAAATAATTATATCAATGATAATATTTATTTATGTTTAGGGGATATTTAACATTAAATGATCTTGTAATGTTAATATTTCATGGAGACTAAAAAATGAATCAAGGAAGTGGATTTTAATTTTATACATGGAAAATTAAGTCATAAAACATATAAAAGAATAATAAGAATGGTTTTTAAAACATAATATCCATAGAGGAGGATAAATTAAAACATGTTTTATTGATGTTTATGAGTAAAAATTTCCTAAAAATGTTAATAAAACATTATTTTGGATAATAATCATTGAATATTACAATGTGTAACATACCACATTAAATCATTTGAGTCATAAATCCTATTTAAAAACAAAATAAATTTACTAATCTTAGAAAATTATAATAAATATTTTAATGTTATATCATTTTAAAAGATAATAATTTACACGTCATAAAAGTATTCAGGAACACAACAAAACAAATGTCTAAAATTTAAAAAATTGGGGTAAAAATCCTTTACCTCTATGGTAACATTGTGAAAATAAACCAAATAAATGATATATCATCAAATGGATATGAAAATCCCCATATATTTAATATAATAATACTATCATATGTTTTCTGGTAGTATATAAACCACAAAAGGGAGTTGAAAATGGCATAAGTCTTGTAGAAATAAAAGTGAGACAATAAATGTTCGAATAGTAATGGTAACATTTAAATATGAAACTATGAAAGTAACCATCATAAAATGAATAGTTAAAATAAAATGAATATAAATTATTTAAAAATATAATATATCAATAGTTTAAGTATATTCACTACCCTAAATATGTAAGCGAAGACTATGAAATTTATATCCCATATGTAAAAATTGATAAGAATATCTCTAAAAAGACTATATCATGAGAGTTATAAAAAAATCTATAAAATAAATATATGTTAAATATCGAAATAAAAAAATTATTAATAAATATTAATAAAATCATATTAAATTTCAAACATATTTATTTCATAACAGATCTAATGAAATAGAAGTTTTCACAATGAACAAAAATTGAGTTAAGAAATCTCTTGATTTGTACTTCTTATTAGGTGAAAATCATTTATCTTATTGTATAATGGTTTTAATCATGTTATTATCAAAAAAATGTACCATATTAATATTTAGAATATCATTTATTTTTATCCTATAATATATTATTACCTCTTTAATATAATTCATTCGTTGTATTCACTTTTTCAGGTGTTAATTGTATTGTTTTTCGTTTATATTTCAACTTGTTATTTTTTATCCTATTATGTTGATCATGATTTAGTAATCTCAAGAACGTAAAATATTATTGAAATAATATACATTAATTTTATATATATTCATATTAATACAAAAAACAAGGATATATGAAATGAAATACAATATTAATAGAGATGAAAGGAAGTATGTACATATGAACGTGGTGTCCATTTTATTGTTGTATTAAAAGAATGAAAAGTATATGATATATAATAATATTATAATTAAGGTATATTAATTATGTAATATATATCACTTATTTATATTAAAACTATCTTTAAAAATTTCAATGTAATGTGCGGTGGAATTATATCACTTTCAGAAGGTGGTAGTCCACACGTCCATAAGTGTTGTTATCATATAACCATAAAACAAAAATCATAATGTAATGTGTTATATAGTTATTTTTGAATCCTAAATAAATTATATATATCATATATTAACTATAAATCCATCACTAATTCCAACCATGAATGGTGTAAATGGAAGAACAAATGTCATCCGTTCATGAGGTGGTAGTCCACCATATAGAAGAACAATGATTGTGTATTATAGTTGACTGAAACACATGTATGTGTTTTTCATAATCTAATGATAATAAAATAAGTACACTTAGGTTACTTATGTTATTATATAAGAAATATAAAATTAGAAAATAATTTATGTATAAAAAAATAAAACAAAATTTCTAGTTGAATTTTCTTACATCATTTTTAGGTAAAACCTTTTGGATTATACCAAAATAAATCCATGCTCACATTTTTGGTCAAATTGTGTATTATTTGATATGGTGAGGGATTTGTGGATCTTAATTGTTCATTTTTTCATGATACAAAATTGATTTGAGGAGTGAATAATTAGCATGGGTGAGGTCCCTTTTATAGTGGTGGAGGAGTAGCATTCATGAAAAAATAAAAAAGTAAACTCTATTGGGACTTAAGTTCTACATCACGTGACTCTAATAATAATAAAATTATAAGAAATGGAGTATTTGGTCAAATTAGTTCCATAAAATAGTGGTTTGACTTATTTCAAGATCATTTTATCCCTTGAGTTTAATGTTTAGCAACTTGGTAAGATTGTTTTTCTCTTACTCAATATAATTAATTTTAGCATCATTAACTAATAATTCATGTAAAAAAATAGATAAAATTATTATAAATTATAATTTAATATTATTAATTTGTATTCAAATTATTTAGAATCCATTAATTGGACCCATTTATTTTTTCTGGTTGGCCCTTCTTCATGGATGGATTAAAATTATTTATGATGGTGCAAAAAAATGAATATTGGGACATTCATGATTTCATTTAACTTTTTTATTGGAATTGGGTATGTGTAATTTTTTGTATCTATATCACATATGGCATATCGTCATACATGGAAGAGGAAATTAATAGATAATAAATGTTATTTTTTGACGAAAAAATGCTTGAGGAATCTATGGATTTAATGTGACTCCATGGATGTTGTGAATGTTGTAAAAAATGGGTCAATTAACATTTCCAATATACTCCCATTTAAATGAATTTACTGTTTTTTAATTATTTATTTTCTTATCAATATCATCAAACATGTTTTCCATGATAAGTTTTTCATTGTTTCTAGGATTTGCAAAAAAGTATTCAACATTGATATTTTATCATTGAGTAATATTTATTTTAAATTGTTTATTATTATGGATGAATATTTTATCAAAATTACCACTTTATAACTCATGTTAATATATAATGTTTTCAATAACTATTACCTGGTTACTCTGGAAAATGCATCACAGTTTTTAAAAAATATATAATAATAGGAGATGAAAATCCATTAGAGGATTGAATATTTTAATTATTGGAGTGGGTGTACAGAGGTTGAGGGTGGTTTTTGGTACTCAAGATAATTTATTTTATTCCCTAATTTAGATATTAGGTTATTTTATAGTATTTTTTCACAGGTGTGGATGTACGATAATATGGAAAGACATAATAGTTTTTTACTATGTTGTAGAAGTTTTATTTCACTATAACTATATGAAAAACCCATTCCCATGGGTGTACATGTGATGCCCAGATTTATGTTGCCAATATGTGGGTATTAAGAAGAACCTTCGAGCTAGTAGCAAGATGGATCCGGTATTTTTAAGAGGGACAACCTAGATGGGTTCATTAAAAATGGTATCATATTTTTTGGTTAATATTTTTATATAATCTCAATCCTTTGTAATTTTTTATGTTATATGTGTTGTTGGTAGTTTATAACGAAGGTTTTCCAGATTCATGTGGTAGGTGTAGTGGGAGTGTCTTGAGATGATTCTCGCCCAGATACAATGTTTCAATGGACAGTTTGTGTTTTCAAATTTATTAAAATTTTATATAAGATTGAATTTTTTTTATGGTTTCATACAAATTGTAGTGGAATTTTCAACATCATAAAAATAGATTATGTTTTATTTTGAGTCATATGTGATATGTTTGGATGGATATGAAGAATTAATTTTTTTCCAATAGATTGTTATTTGGACTTGGAAAGACATTTTATGAAAAAATAATTTAATTTGGACACCCTTTAAGAACCGAAAGATTATTTGGAATTGACCTTCAACCATGTGGCTAATTCATGGATGGTTCTATATCCTAATATCTTTTGAATTTTAATCCTCATAATATGTGGATATATTGTTAAGTGTTTCTTAAATGGGATAGCTTCTATGGTTGGTCTTATGGAATTCATAGATCATTAGATTTATATTTTTGGGGCCTTTATAATTAATCAATTTTTTCTATTATGCATGTGGTGGAAAATTTATTTGTGTGGATGGAAAATTACTTCCATGAAAATTGGATTTTATTTTAAAGGAAAGAGTTATTGGATGTTTTTTAAATGAGTTTCGTTTAATAAAATGTTTTGAAATAGTTTTTTTTTGAATTTGGAAAAAAATATTTTTTATTGATATTGGTAATCGATTACATGATGATTTTAATGGTGAACCATCTCTGAAAAACAAGGATTTTCAATATTGAAATTTTACACTTTGTGTATTTATTTTAAAATGGAATTTTATTTTAAAACTATTTCAAATGAAAAATGGATGTTCCATTTTGAAAACTATAAATATATTTTAGTTTTAAAATATTCCATTATTATTATGAAATATATTTTGAAAGCATTTTAAAATTTACAATGTTTAGATAATATATGTGGATTTTAATTACTAAAATGTATTATTATTTTTATAAATAAATGGTGGCCTAGTTTTAATTATACAATAATTTTAATATTATAATTTTGGTAAAACCACAGGTTTTTAAAAAATAATTCGTTTTGTATTTTCCCTAATGTTTTTGGGACTATTTAGTGTAATTTTAAGAACATGACTGCATATATGTCTATATAACATGTTGTTTGATGTGATAACCCACTCCACCCCTAGATATTTCTAATATAAAATTATAGTTTTTGATTTAGGCTTTCATCCACAATTAGCTATCACAACCCATGATTTTAAAATAGTGTTAGGTATCCTACCATTTTTTGAGTGTCATGTATTGGTTTTATTTGTGGTAGTGTTTTGTTAATATCCCTTTAAAAATATATATTTCTCTTAGTTTTTACCCATTGATTTATTGATGGTTATATTAGTGAGGCTAATAATTTTAGGGATGATATTGTATGATCTCAAGGTGATAATTTTTTTGTCCTTTTTTGGAAGAATTTTAGGTCTCATGTATAATTATACATTTTGAGACTTGGGAATATTGGGTTGATAGTTTCTTTGGATTGTTGATTTCATAGCCCAATGCCTCTTGGTTTCTTCATTGGATGGCTGATATGGGTAGTGTTTCCATTGGGAATTTTTTAATTCCTCATTGCTTGATGTTTATTGTTTCCATTATATGATGTAGACCATATTCTTTATTGTTTAATTTTTAATTGGATATTGGATGTTACTAGGGTGAATATATGGATACATGGGTTATATTATAATTTTCATTTGGGATGTGTATTATAACACACAATGATTACTATTAGAATTAACAGTACACACTTTACTAGGGAGTTTTATTTAAACACCCTCAAATAATAGCTTTGCCACTTTGGATAGAACCATATCATGTTTTAATAAGTAATTTATTCTCTTTTTACTCTATTGAATTTTTAGATAACTTGGGTTTTTTTGATCTAGTTTATAGTCCATCAAGATGTATAAAACTATTTCTCTCCATAGAGTTATGGATATTCATCAATAGACTATGGTTTTTGAAAATTAAATATTATATTTATACACTGGTGTGGATCTGTGAAATTCTATCATTTGGAGGAAAGATTTCATCATTTTTTCCACCATTTTATGATAATTCTAAATATTTGGGTGATTCATATTTGAACTCTATTTTTCATAAACAATTTACTTGTTTTAGTGTTCTTCGATCCTATATATTGAAGTTCAGTTATATGATTTTGTATTTTTCATGAAAGTTTCATTTAAATTTGTTTCCCATTTTAGCATCTACATATACTATATACTTTTTGGGGAATGTAATTGGCGTGGTGGGGATATTATGACACCCAAAATTTCACAATGGAATTTATTAATTAATTTAATTAAATAATGTTGATCCATTTTTGGTTCCCTATAGTTTCAACATGAAATTCTTAATTTTTAAGTGATTTTTTGGGGTACATGATTTATACATGGTTATTAGTAACTGTGTGTGGTTCATTCAGAGAAGTATATCATTAATATAGAATAATCTCATGTTTTGAGAATTCCTATTGAATATTTATGACTTTACTACAGAAAAATGGAGATAATTGATTAATTCCAATAGGGGAATCATGTTTAGAGAATTTTATGTAAAAATTTATTTTATAATGATTGTCATGTCAAGGCTGTTAAAATTTTAATTTTAATTTATCTTTTATTTTCATTTATTCAACATTTATTTCCATTGCCACACTCATTTACTCTAACTCATTGTTTGAAAAGAACCACATACACCCTACCAAACACTCTCAAATATCCCCTTATTATCCACCTCACATTTGACCCAATATAGAAGATTAAATTTTGAATTGTAGTTTAATTCCCGTGGTATGGTATCTTTTTCCCATTAACTCCCTTATTCTATCATTTTTCCCTCTCTATTGCTACATATCCTTGTTCAGCCAAATTGTATGTCAAAGAGATTACAAAAAATTTTGTACTTATTCATTTTTAGGTTATGTAATGTGTCTCTCAGGTTAGATTCATGCATATTTGAGTAGCTATTGCCGATGGTGATTCTTTATATACCAGTTCATGTTGATCATTATTTTTTGAGGTAGATATTTCCATAGAACCAGATATAATACATTTTTTTAAATGTCATGGCTGATTTATAAATAGTTCATACCCATTTAAAACCCTATATTATGTTTTAGTATTCATAAAATAACATTGGATTGGTCTTACTACAAGCTTTTCCATTAACTACCACCAACATATTTTCAATATTTATCCAATGGATATATTATAATATTTCTGACATTTTAATATGTTTATCCATGTATTTAAATGGGTTCAGAAAAACCTATATGTTTTTAATATATTTCACAATGGTTTAATGACTTCTAATGGGCCTCATTCAAAAACCATGTCTTTTATTCAATGGTTAATTTTATTTTCTAATTGTTTATAAATATTTCATAAAAATGTATTTAAGGTTTTTTCTAATTTCCAAAGGTGTGGAAAAACGTTACAGTCACTTTTTATAAAACATGGGGGTGTCTCCCTCTTTGACCAAAAATCAGAATTTATTCAATTGTGTGGTCAATGTTTGGTGCTGATTTTGATTTCCCTTTTGTTTATTTATTTTCATAAAAATATAATTTCTATGACATTTCAAAATGTATAAATATCTTGTAATAAGAGAATGTGTAGGTTTTAATGTGTGATGTGATGTATTATTTATTTATGAATTGTTCCCTTGTTGAGAGAAATTTATTTTTTGATGATGTTTTGTGTATCATTTTAATTGATGATGATGTGATTCATAATTTTTTAATGGGTTTGGAAGCAATCTATGGGATTTATGTGGATGTTTTCATGGAAATGTTTTTAGTTTCATCCCAATGGACTTGATATTATCATGTGATTGCATTGTTGGTTTACTGGGCACAATCTATAGTTATTATATTGGGAGAATGAGGAATCTATATAGGATGTATATGGATGATGTTAGTCTATTTTTTATTTACACACTAAATAGTTCCCATTGTTTTATATAACACCTAGGAAGTTGGTTTTTTATTGAGGATTCTGGCTACAATGATTTTGTTCATTAATGTGTGGATGTTATCTTACTAGATGTAAGTCCTCCTTTATGTGTCAGGTGCATACCTATTAGTCCCAATCATTTTACCCTAGGTTATGAATGTTATTTTACCCCTTTTTAATATATTTAGCATGTTAGTTTCTTACATAGAATGTTGTTCACATGTTGAGTTTATGAAATGTTTAATAGAGTTTTTGTATAATGGTCTATATTTTGATATTATTGTGAGTATTTTGGTTTACATTAATATATTCTATTTTACAAATAGTTTGTATATATCATATTATGTGGGAATGGGTTATTATATAAGTAATACTATTAAGGGAAATTATTTCAGATGGAATTTTTATAAAAAAGGCATTTTCAATAGTTGTATCAAAAAGAGAAAATGTGTTGTTGTTTTAATTACCATGATTTTAACAGAAGATATATATGTTAATGTATTTTTTTATTATTTACAAGAATGGTTGTCTAATTTTGGGAACATGATTTATATTTGGAATACATTTTAAAAACGTATTTTTATAATATATGTTAAAAAATTCATTTTATAAACTATTTAGAATAGTTATTCCATAAATTCAATAGGTAGTGGTGGCCTACTAAGTGCTTATATTCTAAAACATATATAAAATTTAAGTTTTTGGATCTCAAATCAGTTTCATAAGAAATTAATAAGTGGATTGATCCTTTTATCTTTAATTTTTATATTTATATAATCTATTTGTTGTTCACATTCTATGATTTTTTAGGACCTAAAAATAAATTTCATGAAATGTCTAAAATGTGGCACTTTACATGATTTTACATGGTTTATAGAAGTCTTTTAATTATATCTATTGGATTAGGGTAGATGTATCATCTCATTATTGTATCTAATACATCAATGAATTATGTATTTCCATTTTATGAGAGTGTGTTCTGATGTTGTGGGCAGTTTTTACGGATTTCAATTACTTTATTCACATCATTATTTTGATATTAGGTTATTGTTTTGTTTTTACCACTAGTAATAATGTATGATATACCTTAGTGTAATTCAACATTTTCATTATTTTTATTTTACTATTATTTTCAAATATTAATTATAAACAATATTTCCGAGAGTGTTCTTGTGATTCCATTACACTATTTTCCAACCTATAGGGATTAGGATTTCCCTTTTGTCTAGTGGAAATCTTGTTTGGTAGTCCAATAGAGGAGACAACTAGGCCATTTCATTATAATAGTAATTATATTCATTGAAATATTTCAAAAAAAATCATGTCTCATACTTAAGAAGAGATACATTTCTATTCATGTAATGGTTTCCGAATTCTAATAGGTTCATTACTAAAAATACTTGTCTTGTTCAACACTATTACAAAATAATGTATTAAAATATATCCTTATAATTATTTCATAATGAAATCACATAATATATTTGGTATTGGAGGTAAAAAAATTTATAAAAATTAAATAAATCACAAGCATTTCTTGAAAATAAATGAAATTTAGCCTTCTAATAGAAATTATAGTATGGAAACCTCATTTTATGAAGTCCCCCAAAATCAAAATTCATTAAAACAATATGTATACATTACTACCACATATATTTTTCTATTGGCTATGAATGTTTAAAAAAATAAGGTAATTCCATTTATGAGGAAATTTATTATAGGAAGAATGATGTCAATAACAGATACATGATATTATAACTACTTCTTCTTGAAGGTTTACCTTACCTTTTTTATCGAACACTTTTATATTTTTATCATGATTAACATGATCAAATCATAATATTTTGACTATATAAATTTATTACTAATAATATTATAATGAATTAAATTTATATCTTTATTTCTATGTGTTCCCAATTCATAAATTATACATAATCAAAATATTAAATTTTGAATCATGAAGAAAAATAAATTTGTATCATCAATACATTTTATTAAAAAACATGGAAGCAAAAAAAAATCATAAAAATTAAAAATTATTTCATATTAAGATTCATAAGGTATTAATTATTATTTTTCAATATTCCATTACACAATTTAAATAATGTGTGACTAAATCCATTTTTGAATATAATATTAAATATAAATTCATCACAAAAGGAAATAAATAAGTATTTAAAACTCTTAGCACAACAATTAATTAAATGAATAATTAAGAAAACATTTTGTTAAATTTAATCAACACATCATCGAACATGAAATGTCATTTCATGATAAGGAATTTCAAAATATAATTAGTATTCATTAAATAATAATTTCAAAATAAATCAATTCAATCATTGAACATTCAATCATTAATAGGCTTCCCATGAATGTTTTTCATAAAAATTATGATCTTGTAGACTTACTCATTTAGTAGTCAAACACTGTATCATAAAACACATATTAATTTACAATCCCTAACATTATATATAAATTTTGATAATCAACAATTAAATATTTTTTAAGGAAAATCATGTTAATGAAAACTAAGCATCTCATCATCTCATATCTCATAATGATGTATAATGTAAAAGTTATGTTACAATTGAAAATTAATGAGTTTTAGTAAAAAACATTATGTAATTTTAATATATTATAAGTAAACAGTATAATCATTTTTATAAATAAAATTATTAACATAAATATAAATATTGATCAATAAACCTATAGAATTAAATCGCTTAAAATGACAATAAAAACCCATTAACTAAAACATTTGTTTTAAAAAATTACTTTTTTCCACAAAATAATGAGTTTAATTCAACCTTATAAAATAAAAAAAATAGTTTGTTGAATAAATAAATCATCCTCTAAAATTTATTTTAACATAATATATTATTTTTTTATTAAAAATAATGTTTCATTAACCATTTTATAAAACACTATTATCTAGTTTATTTATCACCAGTGGAATCATTTTAACTATAAATGAATTAAAACTGATTAACTACTACAAAATATTGATGTAATTCAATTAAGCTGTTATTACTAAATATTTTTACAATGATAATTTATATTTAAAAGTAAGGTAATAATATTGTAGTCATAACTACATCAGGAATTGAAACATTATATAAAATAGTGGATTTGAAGAATCCACTATATAATGTATAATGATACTCGTGGTTATTGACATAAAAACATATACTAGAAATACCTCTAAGTAAAAATATAAAATTTAAGATCTTCTATTAAAAATATAAAATATGTTTGAGTCATTACGTCCAACAATTTTATGTCAATATGAAATTATATTTCTCAAATAATCCAATATCATAATTCATTATGAATTAAGGTTCTACGGTTGTAATGTCCAATCAAAACCCATTCACTGTAATTGGATTGTGTCCACATTTGGTTTCTTGGAAGATCCCGCATGGGTTAAAAACATTAAATGAAAATAACACAACCTTATATGGGAACTGTTTCATTATACATATTATAAAAACCCAAACATTTGTCACCAGTATAAGATAAACCCCTAATAATGGAAATATTAAATCAATATAATCTTATTTAGGATGTAATGTTTAACTAACTAAATCACCCATTTCAATAAAAAGTGAAAATAATATATATAAATAATTATATTTTAAAAATATACCATGAAAAAAATTCCAAATAATGTGGCCATTAGGTGGACCCAGTGTCCAATTGTTAGATTATTGGGACATTATAATCCAATTTATAGGCATTTTCCATGGAAAATTTCCAAACTGAGGTTTACTGATACTATTTATCAGTGAACCCATGATGTCCTTGAAGGTTATTAACCCCACGATTATTTGAATCTCCCAAATATATATTTGATAACACATTATAATTTTTCCCCTCTACTACTACCCTATAGTGGGCATTAGTGAACAGAAGAAGTGTATCTGGAGTTTCACCTTCTAGGGGACTAATTATATAGAATAGCACCATTGGTGAAAAAAAAATAAAATTGGAGGAATGATGATTTATATATTAAAAATGACTCATAAATAATTTAAACAAACACAAAAAAACTCATGTAATTAATATAAATGAAAATATTATCCCATAATGTATGATAATAAATAAAATAAAATTCCTTCCAAAATACCCAAATGGGAAGACTAATGCAGCAACACCAATGTCGCTCCTATATGGAAGATAGCAACACTCAAAACACACTATGAATCCCACAAATAACAATTCAAAATAGAATATATTTATTTATTTATTTATTGAGCATAACATATAATCATAGTAGGATCTTATGGAAGGTCTATCATATAAATGTGAAAGAATTATTATAATGGACCATTGAACAAATTATAGATCCAATAAGAATCAAAACCAATTCAATTCCCATCCTAACCTCACTAGGTATCAATCTCTAAATTAATCATCCATGTATGTGAAAATAATATCAAGTTAATATAAACTAAGGCATCAATATTCACTTCACAATTGATTATCCATTATCAATACCAACCATTAAGCACCATATTATCTCATACCTTCCATGCATTCCAGTAATTATTTATCACCCCATACCTTTTCTGGTTCTGGTTGTAACCCTCACTACACTATCCTCTCATTGGGACTAACATATTATGCATGAAATAGTTGATATACCAAAACACGTATTCATTTCCACATAATAATCTACATTATCACACATTTAGATACAGAACCTCATAAAATATGATTTTTTATATCATGAACATGATGGAAATCAATCTCATGTCATCCTAGTGACAATAATGACCTTACCGCATATGTCACCCTCTCATCATCATGAATTTCTAACAACAGTTCATTCATTAAAAAAAATCACCACTAACTAGGTACTTCTACCATGATCTACTTCCAATGGAATAGAAAGGGGGAGGGGTAGTCCTCTATTATTTCCCTCACCATCCTAGATGTCAAAGAACCCCCCCCCCCCAAATATATTCTTAGTACACAGTACATGATGAAGTGGGGTGTATATATAAATAACCTCATAATACCACATACACACACAAACACAAATACTAACATATATATATATATACATTTATTACAAAAAATATATTCAAATAAATATATTATCACTTTCATATATTATTACCACAATACATTTGTAACCACATTTTTATACCACAAATTATAACATCACAACCTTAAACAACCAAAAATAATTCCCATTTTTCCCATTTTTAATTTTATATAACTCCATCGTTCTCCATATTTAAAATATTACCAACCATCATTCAATTATTTGGATATTTGACCAAATAGTTAATCTCAATCCTCTCATATCATCACTGCTATTAATTTCATCAAATTTTATCTCATTTGATAACATTTAATTCATTAAAGTAAATATTAAATATGAATTTCTAATTGAAACTAGTTTAATTTTATTCTAAACCTTTAAAATTTTATAATTAATATTTTCATTGCATATATTATTGTAATATATAGAAATATCATTAACATTAGATAATCCACGTCACAACAATAAAAATCACATCCCATATAAGAACCGTCATCTATTCTCAAAAATATCACCACAACAACCACATCTCAACCATGATGTTTCCAACCCTCAACGTATGACACATATGACATGATCACCACCATTATTTATAAATACCCTAAATGAAACAAAAGAACATGAAATAAACATATAATTGAATTAGAAAATAGATTCATTATAGTTGATGTAATTGTCAAAAAAAAATCTAGTTTTAATATATTTATATCATCTCATGCTTGGTTGTATTCACACAGTTCTTGAGTTAAAAAAAACATTGACACATAATCAAAAATATATTTTAATTATTTTATGATGGGTTAGTATTCATAATCAAACATAGTATGGGTTCTTACTTCTGACCATCGACAACTAGCATAGAACAAAAAAATCTATATTATAAGTAAGAGTAGTCAATAAAAATTGACAATAAATAGGAAAATAATATTGAATTACACAATATTCTCTTCATTTTAATTTATTAATATTTATTATCTTCATTACATAATCATTACTTCCCATATGATGATGAATAAAACAATTCTAATTACAATTATGAAAAATATGAACATGAATCCCATATATTGAGAGAAGCCTTGATTCATGCTACACAAAATATAGAGGTAAAATGTTGATCATGTAGCGTATTTGAATACTATATTCTACTATTGACAATATTGGTATAATATGGATTATGAGAAAACCCAGAATTTTTATCATTACTGATTTGGAACAATTGTATATGACTATAAAAAATGAATGATAATTTTTTTGTTTAACCCAAACTAGAATTAAATAAAGATGGATTGAATGGGAGATTCTCCTATATTTTAAATGTTTCATTTCTTTTCAAGATATCTTCAATAATAGGATATCTATATTCAAATTAAATTTTTATCCAATTTGATTCTATTTAAATCCAATGAAACTACAATGTCAAAATCCTTAATATTTTGTTAAGTTAAACAATTTATTGACATATATTAAAACACATCATAATAGATATAAAATAAATTATATAATCCTTAAATTATTTATTTTTCATTAAAACTGAATTTTTTTTTTCATTCTTTGTTAATATTTTATTTTTTGAAAATTTAGGATTTTGTGAACATTTGTAGAGGCCGCATTAATGGATGTACCATATGAAGGAGTAAAAAAAACTACATTAACTAACCAAAAAAATGATGAAACACAGATATTGGAATCTATGATGAATGGAAAATCATATAATGGAATAAAATGACTACATGAAGGAATCCATTAACTATTAGAAAAACTGACCTACAAAAAGAAAAAATGACAGACCTCACTACCAATCCTAGGGACCACATAGAGGGACTTATTGAATCACCACATGAATGAATATTCCAAACACAAGATGGAATAGGTGAGTACAATTTATATCATGTTATTTCATGGTCAATCGTGTGATCACATGATCAATGTGTTATATTTCCATGGGAAATACCCTACACACTCTCTAGATACCTTTTTCCATCATGTAAATGTAATGAAATGGTTTTAGAAACATCGAAAAATGTATATTTTTTTCTCCCTAATAAAATGGTTAATGTTCCATATCTCATAATATAATGAATTAGGGACATTATTGGATTTACTATTATATAATTGTGTGAGAGTTATTCAATTTTTTGGAACCATGAAGGGTGAATATGATTTAGTTTTCTCATAGTGTGATGATTTCCCATACATATGTTTGTTCTAGTGTTTTTTATTATACTACTAAATATTTTTATATTATATAGTGATATATATGATTCATGGATCATATTTAGTATCTAAAATTTTCATTATTCTTATTTCATCGAATGGTTTTGATCATAGAAATTAAATTCTCTTCCACAATGAATTATAGAAAACACTTATAGATCCATGATAATTATGATATAATATTTCTTAAATAATCATGTTATGTCATAGACTAGTCAACGAAGCTTTTATGAATTTTTTATATGTTTCAATTACTGATAATTTGAGCTCACCCATAATAATGTTTCCTTTTTCCCATGAATCTTATAGAATAATAATGTACAGTTTTATGTATAATATATACATTTTTTGAGAGATGCTGAAGAAATTATGTGAAATAATATTTTTTTAGGTTTATAATTACAATAAAAAACTGATACATTAGGTTATTGGATTGTAAAATTATTTGATATATGTAAGGATTTAATTAGGGTATGATTATAATTGATATTCATGTTCATCTAGGGTCACCATAGTTAGTATGAGAGAATTGATTTATAAGGTCTAATCCTTAAACGTTTCATAATCTAGTAATTTTTTCTAGTTTTCACTTTATTACATTATAAATTATTTTATTGGTTTTAAGATTAATATAATTATAAAATAATTCATACATTTCCACCCATAAGAATACAATGTGTGTAATACTAAAAAAGTATCCATTTCCTTCATAATAAATATTGTTTTAATAAAAGATGATATATTTTCATGAAAAATATTCACAATATTCATCTTGGATTTTTATTTTCAATCTACAATCCTTAAACCATATGAGAAACATTTTAAAATTATGGATGAGCACAAATTTTTCTTTATGGAACCAAAATAATGGAACCATTTTTCCATGAATACTTATAATCATATAAAATCAATTTGGAAATGGCATACTTATCACCCATTATATATCATATATTTACCTTATGAAAAAATTGATTTCCATAAAACATATTAAACAAAAATTAACCATTTAGTTTACTTGGAACATTAATTTATTAATATTTTAACAATCATGGAAACCATATTATTTATAACTCTAATCTATTCCTTACAATGTATCCCTAATAACTACGATATGTTGTAACCCAAACTGCTACCATATGGATTAACAATCACAGTTACACATAGAATAACCATTATAGAAAAATACAAAAAATAACCAATTTATTCGATGGAGATATATTTCAAAAAAATTATCAACAATAATATCCACAAAAAATTAAATAATCATAAAACATAAACACTTGCAACATAAAATTTTTTCTGGAAATTAACTTATTTTAAAACAATAATTAATAAATAAAATATATGTTGTTTTATATGTAAATAAAAAACTAATATAGTAATGAAAACATAAAAACATTAAGGTGTCATTGAAACAATATAATGTGATCATGTATTATAAGTTAAGAAGAAAAATTATGTTTTGAATTTTGTATAAATATACATTGAAGTGTATTTTTACAGTGAAAGAACCTTACCTAGGGATTGAATTCAATCAAACATGTACAATCGACTTTTATAATGGTTTAAAGAGTTTTAGTAATTAATTATATAGTTATATTAATATTAATATTACATGATATAGGCTTTTATAAAATCATTTCACCCCTTTATTGATAATTCATTGTTATTCTTACTATATCATGTGTAGTTATTTCATGGTTTATATGGTTGGTTGTTTATTGTTTATATTGTCAATGGAAACAAAATCGTTATGTGTAGTGATATAGTATTAATATGTTTCTATAATTGAAAATTACAATATATATCCTTTTTCTTTTTTATATGAATATGATTCATTAGAAAAAATATTAATGTAAATGACTTAATTTACTGTTGATGTTTTTTGACCATCATGATCTTATATCATTTAATTTAATATCAACTGTATATACTTTTTCTAGAAAACAATATAACTTATAATATGAAAAATTCAATAAAATTTAACCTTAATAATGGTTTTATGACAAGCTGTGAAGGAGGTAAATGAAAATCAAAACACATCGTCCATGATGATGGTGAATCGACCAATCATGGATAATGTGTTTATTTTTTATAATAAAATGATATTATAATAGGTTTCATGAATGATAATCCACTAAAAAATAAAATTATAGTATTTTGAAGATACTAGAATTATCATGTCACTTGGATGAGGGGAGGCGAGAACAGAATAATAAAAGAGTGAAATTGAATAGAATATAAATGAAAATGAAATACGATGTTTAGAATTATCACATTAATAATGATAATGTAGTAAAAATATTCATAAAAATACCAGTACATAATTTTTCTTCCTTAAAACATTTATTTTCCAATACCATGAAATAAATATAATATATTTTCATTCATATGATGCATATATTTTATTTATCATTTAATAGGTGAAGTTATTATTCTATTTTTAAAAATTCATTTATTTCAATAAATCCAATATATTTCATTATAAATGAATAATTAATTTTTCTTTTCTAATATAGAATGCAAATTTTATTTTAAGTAGTTGGTTTCATACATCCCCCCTAATATAAATTTTATCCTCACAGTTTTTAGTCACTTATTAAACAAATTAAGATACTATTCCCTCATAGAATTTTCATATTCCAATGTTTCATATTCAACCATGAGGTTTATCCACATGACCATAATAATGTAAATTTATTTATTCCATAATAATTTCTCTATGGTATAAATAATATGAACAATATTTCCTCTTAAGAATGGTTTTCTTCTATATGAATTAATTTTAGGCTCAAAACAAGATTAGAATCCAGCACATACATTATTTACATAAAATCCTTAAAGACATTGTGAAAATAATATAAATTTAAGTGCAAAGTCCCTTGATAGGAAACTGGAATAACATTATCTACTGTATGATAATGTAAAATGAACCATGGAATTAGCCTTCAGTTATTACAGAAACATATAATAATTTACCAAGGAGAGATTTCATGGAAAACATTATCACTTTTCCATAAAAGAAAATTCTTTACTCCTGAAATATTCATAATGTTTAAACATCCTCTATGTTTTCCTACTTTGATAATGGATCATCTTCACATTCTCAACAACTTCACCCACTAAATTTTGTCCCACCAACATCCTTTCTCCAAATTCATCCCAAAATGATGGAGTTCGACACCACATTTCATATATCCCTTCAAAAGGTTCCAGTTGTATACTGGAATAAAGATCGTTATTATAAGATAATAAAAATAAATAAGGATGATGATCCCAACATCCTTATTAATCCATTAAAAAATCACAAAACATGTCTTTCATTTCCTATATTTATTTCTTAGTTATTTATTCAAATTAAGGATGATAAATTGTGATGAAAATTAATTATGTTCCCAGTGACTTCTGAATGACTTACAAAAAGTTATCAAGAAACCTAGATTGATGGTATGAAACAATGGATAGAGGAAATCTATGTAACATGATAATATCATTGTGGTATAGTCGAGAAATATGATTTAGATAAAAATAACCATGAATAAGAATGTAATGTGGGGATTTAGTCATTCGATCAAAAAAAGAAAAATAATATTGATATATCAAGATGTCATTGATAGTCTCACTAAAAAATTAATGTAAAGATATTCCTATTTCAACTATGCTCCATGAAGAGGATGAAAAACCCCATAGTGTACTTACCACACTACATTAACCTGTTGAAAATTTATTTATAAAATGGTAAAAATAGAAATATCTATTTTCATTAAATCATGGTGGTAATAATCTCTACAGTTTTACTACATTATAGGGTTTCTAGGACGAATTAAAAATATAGAACTACGAGCTTCACATAATAATTAATTCATTAGATATAAACTAAAAGTTACACATAATATCATCCAAAATATCAAAATATAATATTTATCAATTTCAAATTCTGGAAACATTCCCTTTAAACAAATTCTACCATTAATTTTACCTCATAGTATTCCTTAAATGCATTCTTATTTTATTTCAAGAGAGTATACTTAACTCAAGCCTAAAACAAAATAAAGAAATATATTTCACTAAAAACACCCCATCCCGAATTCATTAAACCATAATCCATGGTGTAATATTCCAAACATATCATGGTTAGTTATTCATGATTTCTTTAACCTAATGAATCCACTAAATTTTTCTATTTTCGTATATGGTAATTGGTCACTAAATAACAATCTTTTATTAGAACAAGAAATATTATCTGACTCATGTTTAATGACTTTTATGTGAAGATATAATTTAAAATTTTAGGTTGAATATAAATTTCACATTTGGATTAATATAAATGATGTATCCAAATTTTTAAATTGAAAACCATATAGTCTATTTCCTAATCATATGTGGGAAAAATTTTCTCACGATTTTTCTATTTCCTAGAATCATATGTATTGACATGATCATTCAACATAATAACATAGCCATGTCCCTTCAATAATGGATCATTATATATTAAAAACTCTCCATTTATTGATGGTCGATCCAAAACTACAGCATTATCCAATCTTCTTTTTTTCTTAAAAAAACATTACAATAATCTTTCAAATTAAATTGTACACTATTTAATGTTAACATAGTTATTGAGATAAACAACCATAATTTTTTTTAAGAACTATCTAAAATAAACTTCTAACCGAAGAAAAATATGTATCCGTATAATTTTTGTAGGACTTTGACATTCATTAACTTCATTTTTATTGGAATATATATTATCACATCCTTATTTATAATGTTCCAATGGAATGAAATCTATTCCAACAAAAAATCATAGATGATATATTTCCCATTTAAATTCACTTATTTATTTTTTTTCAAAACAATATATAGTTATTTTAACAATACCTATAACATTTTTAGTAAACAATAATATTATTAATAAAAACAATAACAAATGTAACCCAATTTTCACAGATGATTCTATGCATAAGATCCATAAGTATAAATAGTTATTTTTTCAAACCAAAGGCATAACAACAAACTCATAATTCCTATATCTCATTAAAATTTATGTTTTAGAATTCCAACCTATGTCACCTTTAGCTTATGGTGCCCATATCACATTCCAATCTTGTAAAAATACTAATCTCCTTATAACTGAGCAAACAAGTCATTAATATGAGGAATTAGAGACTTTTTTTTAACAATAATGTTATTCAAATCTCCATAATCAATGAAATGCTTCTTTGGACTATATATATGATTAATGAAAAAATATGATATACACATGGTGAAGTAATTGAAAAAATGAATCCTTTATCAAGAAAATATGGAATCTCATTTTTCAATTTCAGAAGATCAACTTGATCCATTCAATAAGGGGGTTTCAAAATTGGGATATCATTAGGAACAAAGTTAATGGTATGATAAACTTCCTAATCAATCATAACATCGAGAAACTAATCAGGAAAAATAATTAAGAATTTATTTACCACTAAAACATTACTACTATTAACTATTCCATTTATTTAAAAATTATGTGAATGATAACATTAATTTACAGCTATTAAATATTTCTCAAATTCCATATATGTTATCAATTGTTTGGGTGAATTCCTATAAAAACAGAATAAAATTATGAAAAAACTTCTTTTTCTAAACAATCCATATTATCATGTTGAACAAAAAACAAATCTATACAAAAAAGAACATCAGACTATACTAATGAAAAAAAATATTGTATTTAGGTAATTTATTTTCATAGAAAAAACATTAAGATTACTGTAAATCTTGTTTAAATTAATATTTACCTTGTTATCTCAACCATGATTTTTTTTATCAAATAAGGAGGTGAAATTTCCAATTTATAGGAAAAAATTATTATAAATAAAGAATGTGTGGAACCCATATGAAACAACACATAATAAAAAAATGGGAAAATAATTTACCTAATGCGACCTCATTAGATGTCCCAACATCTCATAATGTATTCATAATGTATTTAACTACACCTTTATTATTATAATATTTTTTATTTAAATAAATTAATTCTTTCTTTGGGATGATATTTTCATAATTTTTTATATCACTACATTTAGAATGCATTACAATTTCTTATCAGAATTAAAAATAAGTTCATTTTTATTATAACCATACGCCATATTTCCAAACTATCAACATGAAAAACAATCCCCATGTTTTCTACAGAATTCTAAGAGTGATTTTACCACACTTCCCATAAGCTAGAAATTTGAATTTTCATTCCATCAGATTTCATTGATTGATTCTTAAAAATTCCCGCCATCTAGAACATTTCTTTTTCATATATTCTACAAAAATGTGATTATCAACAAATTCCATTTCAAACCTCTTAGTGTATTAGAAATTACTCTAATAACATTTGAATTCATCGGAGGCAAATGAATATCCATTTTTGGGTTTCAGTTATATGAAAAATGATTGAATTTATTATCAATATCCCGATTATTATTTGGATTTTACCATAATAATATAGGGATGTTTTTTTTATAATCATCCACTATATATTCTCCCTTATATTTCAATTCGATGATGTTTTTTCATACCAAGCCAAACTCCCATATGAAATTAGTTATGAAGGAATATATTAAAAAAAATTCTCATTCCAATGCATCAATATCATTTTTATCTTAGATATTATTCACCATTGACGACTATTGGACAAAATCAACTTAAAAATAAAAAATATATTGAGATAAACCTTTTTATTATCTATACTCAACATGAAATCATATAACCTTTAATAGGAATATATTCTAGCTATCAACCACCACTTGTTCTAAAGATCCAAAAAGGGAGAAGGGTGTTGCCTCATAAAATGCTCTATTACCGTCTTGTTACATTGTGGAAGTAGTGACTGTTATCTTCCATAGATGAAAATTCCATTTTTATCCCATGTCTAAGGATACATTACTATCTAAAACTAAGTATTTAAAATTCCTATGAATCTAATATGCAAATTCGGAATGATATCATCTTCTCAATGCCTTCCAACTCAATCTTTGTTGTTTCTTCTGTGGAAAACCATTCATAAAAGACCTATCATAGATGATGGAACATCGTAATATTAAATTTCTAAATAATTTTAAAATAACAGTAACTTAAATATCATTAATGATATAATATTAATATAATATCATTCCACAATGTTATGCGGACCTTTATCAGTTACCAATTATAAGGTCTCAGACATAAACATTACACAATCTAGGAAATTTTTTATAATACACTTTCTTATAGTCCCAATTTTTATTTAATTTATATTTTTATATAATTAAAACATAATTCATACATATAATACCACATGTATACTATTTTGGTAATACTTAAACAGTATCCATTTTTCCATAATATTTTTTTTAATGAAAGATAAAATCTTTTCAAGAAAAATAATCACAACATTTGTCTTGGATTCATATTTTCATATATCTATCCTTAAATACTCTAATAAATCATTTGAAACCTAGAATGAGAACATAAATTTGAGTAAGGGTCATAAAATTAATGAACTGTTATTCCATGAATTCATTTAATCATAAGAAATCAGTATTAAGGAAGACATACTTCTCCCCCGTAATGTATCATGAAATCACCTTGTGAAAAAAATATATTTCCATTAAACATAGAAAACATAAATAAACCATTTAAGAAACACTATGAATTAATTACATATTATTCTAACCATCATGAATACCATATTTTTCGTAACCCTAACAACTACCAAACAATGTTCCCCTCCAAGAAATCATATAATGTAACCCTCACAACTACTTTATTGTGTATCAATATAAGTTAAATTTTGAATAACAATTATCTTAATATTACAATATAATCATAGAAAATTTATTGGTGGGAGATATACATACTACCATTTATCATTAAAAAATTCCCATGAACCAGAACATAATAATAAAATGTAAACACTTACATCCAAAAACATTTCCTGATGAAAATCACTTATTTTAAAAGAATAGTGTATCAAAAAATAACTACATATATTTTATACATAATCATGTTATTTTAAATAAATAATAAAAATATTATGGAACCATGAAAATGTGATAAACCTTTAATTTCATATAATTTAATAAGAAACATTTTTTTTTTGGAATTTTGTAAAAAGATACATTAAAGGTTATTATTAATGGAAAATTCCATTACATTGGTATTCACATCCTTAGAATATGTCCAAGAATCCTATATAATTCTTTAAATAGTGTTATTAATTTATTTAATAATAAAAATAATATTTATAATACCTTATTTTATTTTTTTTATAACATCATTCCACCTATTAATCGATAATAAATTTTTTAATTTTTTCGGTTGTTGTTATTACATGATTCTCATGGTTGGTTCATTTTGGAGTTTCTTTTATAGTTCATGAAACTATTGATGTGAAAATAAGAGGTATTAATATGCTTTCATAATTTTATATGATACCATATATCATTTCTTCTATTATAATATTGAGACATTAAATCAAACATTAATAGAAATGGTGTAATTTATTTTGGCGGTATTTATGACAATCATGAACATATTTCATTTTATTTTATATAATGTTAATATATTGGTTTTATAAAATTATATGAATTATATTATGTTCAAAAAATTATTATTTAACCAAAATAATTGTTTCATGACTATCTTTGAATGAGGTAATGGAAAATTAAATAATATCATCCATGATTATAATAAATCAACAAATCATGGAAAATGTATTAATTTTTTTGAATTAGTGAAGATGTGAAGATGTATGATGATGGATATTACATTAAAAAAATTATAGTATATAAATTATACTTGAGATATCATGTAACAAAATGAGGGGGTGGGATGAGAGAATATTAAAAATTAAAAAGAAAATTAAACAAAATAAAAGAGGATTTCACTTCTTGATTTCTCCTCCATCAGATCCTCATTTTGGGAAATTTTATTTTATATTTTTTTGAGACAAAAGGATATTGGACATGGGGTAGAGATATGGTAATATTTTTTGCATATAATTTAACATGCATAAATATATTGTGAAGAGAATATGTGTTGAATGGTGATATTTATATGGTAGGAGAGGGGTGTTTTTTGAATATTTTATTCATTAGTTTTTTGTTTTGGATTAAGACAATGAGTGGATTGAAACATATCACAAAATATTTTAATATAATGAAAGAGAGATCATGATTATTGGCTTAAATCATCCATAATGTTTTATGAATAAATATTTCATGTATTTACCATATTCCATAAAATATTGTATTTAATTATTCACCAAATATTCTAATATTATATAAAATTAAAAAAAAATTACCCTAACCATTTTATTGAGGATTATTATTATAAAATAAAATAAATTTTATTAAAATAATTTATTAAATATTTCAAGTCTAATTTTTAAATAAAAATATTGCGTCATTAAAAAAATTATAGGTTTTAAAATTATAACTAATTTGGAGACACATTCAATAAAAATTTACAGTCTCATAAGTGTATCTTATAATAATAAGTGAAAAAATGTAATATTTTAATACATTTTATGAAAATACATATTCATTTTATATATTATATAAATTATAAAATTTAATTTTTTTGATTTATAAAAATACTAACACATAATTTATTAATTTTAAAACCGTTATTTACTTATACCCATATATAAATATATCATTTTTTCATTCATAAGTTACCTAAAATTTCTATATGATTTCATAGGTGATGTTACAATTATATTTTTATAGATTTATTTATTTACATTAATACAATTTATTGTATTATATATTTATAAATAACTTAACTATTTAACTCTGGAATGAAAATAATTGTTTTATAAGTACCCGGGTTGTTACATGTTCAATAATATTTTGGTAATTGAATAGTTATTTTTATTGAATTGTACCATTAACTTTATGATTAGTAAAGAGGCATGGAACTAGGGAAATATGTTGTCGTGGAATTTTTACAAAATTCCAAAATATAATGAATCTCATTTAGAATTTACCAAATTTTGTCAATTTGTTCATATGGAGACGTATTATGTTTAACATAGTAATAATCAATAATATGTATTACAATTAATCAATATAAAGAATCTCAAAATTGTTTTACAAGGTTTCATACTAATACCTATGGATTTCATGAATCAGTTTTCCATCACAATCAATGATCCTTCAATTTAATTAGATATTAATTATAATGGGTGGTGTTTCTAGAACTATCTCTACAATATCCTCACCAAGCATACAAATTCATTATCTACACATGACTTACAATGATAGTTCCTCACTATATTAGTAGAGTAACACTATTAACACCCTTTTTACCCAATGTCACATAGGTTATATAGAGTCCCACTATATATATGAATTCCATACAATGATTTTATAAATAGTAGTGGATTATAATATCTCTAGAATGTTATTATAAATAAAAAATATAGATCTCTTTCAAATCAATAACTGTTCATTTGAATGGAATCATGTTCTTTTATAGTACTCTGAAACAATATTACTAGTCACGGATCAGCTTCACTGAAATTATACAGAATCTCTTGAAAAAAAATCACTCAATGATCTCAAGTGATCTTAAAACCCAAATCTTTTAATCATTAATAATGATATACTATGCCACTTTTTGAAATAAAATACAATAGATTACCCTTGGTTGGTTTTACAACTTCTTGGCCTTGTGAAATAATTTATGTCAGACGAATATCTTCTTCTTCATTTAAAGTGACTATTCAAATTATCATTAGATTCAGTATCAACATTTATTTTTCACTTATTATTATTAGATAGTTTTCACTAAAATATAACTTAGGTTCTTGAATTGGGATTCTCTAGTATGATTATATCATCTCTAAAAATATTTTCACTTTTTTATGTTGGTCACCAGTAAATTATTTTTACCATTTACAAAATATATATACCACTAAAATTTTATTCCAACAATATAATTAAATCTCTATCATTTTGTGTAAATTGGATTCCTGTATGATATTGATATACGTTTTCCTAATAAACAGATACCTCGAGGTAAATTCCTGTAGATTCCTTGAGACTTCAATATAATTTTATTTCCCATTTTTATTGTAGATAAAAGATACCCTTATAGAGTATTTCAGCAGCCTCAATATCACCTTATATTCTATTGTAACACTCTATAAATTCTCAAATGAAATACTATTAATGAATCAATTTTTTGTAGTTATATGTAAATCATATAAAAAATGTAGATCTAACTATTAATTATCTTCACTATTGGTAAAAAAATTGTTTATGATATATTTATCTTATCGTCTGCCTAACATCTATATAGATAACATTATAATATTTTTTATAAATATAATAATATATATAATCTATATCATATACTAAAATTCTATGTCTATAGTTCATTATAAAATACTATTTCATATAGTATAGAAATTTTTACATTTTAGTAGCTTTATATGTTGACTTATATCTCATTATTTAAGGAATGGATCTCATTTTTCATTGTAATAGTTTAAATTTATATATCATAGCTCCATTTTAATTATAATTCCCATCATTTTCAATAATACTAAATCTAATAGAATAGTTATAAGATAATGTTATTTCGCATTAATTTACCTTAATATTTTATTATATTCGAGATATCATGTATTATTGTTCATAATGGTATAATTACATTTTCATCATATGTGAATAGTTCCAAAATAAATTAATATTACCTCGACATGAAACCAAAATTCAGTCATTAATTCTATATTTAAATGTTGCATAACTACACTTTCATTAATCTTTATTGAAGCACCTTGATGGAAAAATCTAACTATTCTTATTATTTTATCATATGTATCATGTATCGATTTGACATTCAAAACCCATTTGAAGAACCATCCCATTCAATTTCAACCATAGATTTGAAATTTTGAATTTACACTATTTTTCAGTAGGTGATATCCACAATATTTTCACCATGTGTTGGATAATCTATTTATGATGGGAGACAAGATACCAAGATTTCGTCGACTACATGATTATTCATATAACCACAATAAGTATTTAGTTCAACCACATAGATATAAGATTAAACTAGATGACCAGCTAAATTTTGGTTTCAATCAACTATGTGTTCATTAGATTATTACAAATACAGACTATATCTAATAGTGAGTTTGTATATCAACTAAGTAATATATTTGATAGAATACATGAAGAACCTATCAGTTTCATGAAGTAATCACATGGTTAGTGGATTGAATTTAGGGGTCAAAAGTACCAAAATTTCATTCTATAAAGAACAAATCATAAACATATTCATTTGAGATCATTTATTCATAAAACTAACTCTAAACACTCCAAAAAACATTTAGAATAATATTATACTTCATTAAGTTCCAAAATAATAATTCCCCATTTCTTTTGAAACATGTATATTATGCCAGGAATATCATCTTAAACGTCACTCACTGTTCTCACCAGCATGGTTAAAACAATAATCATGTGATCACTTGAAAAGGATAATAAATTATTTTAGGATAATAATGAATGGAAATTTCATTTTCAATTTTAAATGTGTCATTGGTAAATTTTAATGCATGTTTAAATGAATAAAAATGTTAAATATAAATTAGATGAATCTTAACCTTGGTTTTATAAAAAATTATTTTTAAATTCTTCTAAAATAATATAATTCACATTGAATTCACCTCATTTTTTCATTGTGATATTTTTTAAAAGAATATCCAATAGACTCATGATGTAACCTGACTTTTTCTTGATCTTCATAATCATATTATATTCAAAATTATTTTAAAAATATTTTTCCTTAAACATTTATAGTTTATATTTTTCCCCAGCTCTTAGTATTATTCATTCCATGGAAACCCAAATCCACTCAACGTATTAATGTTCCACAAGTGTTTTTATTGAAAGATTTTCGAAATTATATTTTGATAACATTTCTCATAAATCATATATCTTCTAACTTTTTTAAGCATCCATTGAGTTAATTATTTATAATTCCAAATACATACTCTAATTTTTTATGTTTTTTTAATTTTTTTACGATTATTTAATTATTTTTTTGTAAACAATTCAATTAATAAATTAATTTTTTATGTGTTTTTGTTTTTCAAGAACAAATGTTAACATAAAAATTACATTAATTTTTTTTTTTAAAAATGGATTATAAATTTTTCATTTTTCTATTTTTCTTTGGTTGTAACTATTTTTATTTATATGTTTTTTGTTATTATAATTTGTTACTGTTGAAATTTTTCTCACAGAAAATTTTGTCAAAAATAAATTTTTTTCCTTATAATTTTGTTTAGTTATTAATTGATAAATTGTTAGATATTTTTTTAAATTTGAAATGATTTTTAGAAAAATTACTAATAATTTATTTATTTTTTATATATTTATATGAAATGATATTTAATTTAATAATTTTTAATTTATGATTAAATATTTATATGTACTTATATATTCATTGATTATATTATGAAATTCGGTTATTAATGGATTATAAATAGATTTATTCTTATAGCACAATTTTTATTAGGAAAATGGGGTTGATGATTTCCATGTATTTCATAAAAGAAATATTGAAAATGGAGATGTGATATAGTGATGAAAAAAATTTATCACCCAAATAAAAAATATTAGTAGATAAATATTAAATAAAAAACTTTTAAATACATTATGAAATAATATATATGTAGTGTATTTGTAATCATTGATTCATAATCTACTATTTCATAAGAGATATAAATAATAACCCACTATCTTCATAATAACTAGGACCCGTGAAATTAATAAATCATTTTTTATAACCTAGGAAAATTGAATATAAGAAAGGGTGGGATATGATGATCAATATGATTAAAAGGGAGAGATTAATGATCGTATAATCATAACCTAAGTATAAGGGTATGCAAACATGATCCAACCATTTAAAAACAATGGAATGAAAATCATAAAAAATAAGTATGTTTAACGGATGAAATCATTGAAATTAAAACTTTATAAATCATACTCAAATCATAGAACAAGATCCATGAATGTGTAACATTTTCATTCCATATGTTTTTGTCATAAAGATAAGCATGGAAATCATTTATATTGACAACAGTCACATACATGACTATAATAGTGGCCGAGGTTAATTTTTAATTCAATCATATCCCTAGTCATGTTTCACGTAAAATATTATTATAGTGGGAAATGACACTTACAAATATCGGTTCACTCACCATTAATATCCTTATTATCTCATGAGATATTAATCATTACCTATTTCATTAGAAGGATATATTTATATTGGGTATACTCATAACATTTTGAAAATTATAAAAATGTGTTCTAGAAAATCATAATACATTCATCTTATCATTAACCATGATGGAAATTTTTTTTCATATTCATTTTAACAATTCCCCAAAGTACAACCCATAGAAAATAAAAAACGTTCGTAAATTTATTATCATCAAAATATGAAACCATACTGATAAAGAATAATGACGTTATCATTTGGTCATATCATATTTAATGAATATATAATATCATTGGACGTGAACTTAAATTAAAATTCAAAAAAAAACACATTGTATATTTATTAAGGAAAATTAACACTTCATTTTGGAGTCTTATATTTTAAAACTAATTTTTTTCAAATTATATAAAAAATACATATAAAATATCCATGGAAAAACATAGTGGAATATTCAATTAAATTAGTGGTTTTGATTAGTTCAATCTCCATTAAAAACATATATGTTGGAAATAATATTTCATTCATATTTTTGTAAAAAGGTCAATGAAAATTATATGTAAAATAACTATATCATTACTATAAAGAATATTATTATAACAGAAATCATGGTAAAACATGATTTTAAAAAATATATGAGAATTTAAAGACATCCTTAAAATTATTTTTATAAACCTTGGATATGGAATGCAAAGTATGTTCTAACAAATATGTAAACAAATCAATTTTATAAAATAACTCTCTTTCAATATCGTGAGTTATTAATGAGATGAAAATTAATGGAAAACATTTAATATCTAAATATAAATCCTGAGTGATTTGTTATAAAATTTCAACATTGGAATCATGATCATCAACAATCCTGGTAGATAATGAGATTATAATATATATCTATTACCTAAAGTGTGAATTGATTCAAAAGTACAGAATCCTTCGGTATAATAAATTAAAAATACATTTACATATACAAGAGATTTTTTTAATATCTTATAATATAATATATTATCTACTTATAATAATTCAAAAATAATTTATTAATGTTGGTATAGGGAAATCAATATTTATGTGTATAAACTTTTTCATTTTAAATGTTAATTATTTTTCTGTAGAACCAATCATACAATATGTATAATTATCATATCCTCTACATAATTTTTATCATGAGATAAATATCATATTATATATATATATATATATTTATATATATATTCATCCCAAAATATTGATATATAAAAATGAATTATATAGTTCAATGAGAAGAGTGGTTGTACGTACACATAAACACAGTTTTAAATTTTCGTTAGATGGAATGGAAGAAAAATAAATTATAATTTACCCTTATAAAATAATTATTATATCATATATATTAAATAAATATATCCTTATTTCCATCCATGTAAATTATAAATGATAAATGAAAAACATATCTTCGTGGAGGTGGAAGTTCACACCTTCACATTTGTGACGTTATCATTTTCCAAAAAACATGAAGGTAAGAAAGTAGATAAAATAATATTATTTTATAACAATAAATAAATCAATAATATATTATATAGGCTATAAATGACTCATAATAATAATCCATGAATGTTGGGGATGTAAAATTAATTCAATCAATTTTCAGAGGCAGTATTCTACCAGTACACGAAATCAATAATTTCACATCCCATTTGTTTGAAAAAAGGTGGTGAATGGAAGTTACATAATAACTATTAAATTAGTTATTTTTTACATAAAAAGTTATTATTTTCTAATTTTCATAACATATTTCAAGATTATGTGAAAATAAATAAATTGAATGAGGTCGGGTAGGATGGTCACCACTTGATCGGTATGCCTATGTTTAACCCCTGCTGAATGATCCTTGTAATGGTATAAAAAATTACATAACATATAATTCATGTATATGGAATTTTAGAAGATAATATGGTATGTTTTAGTTGAAATATATTCTCAATGTTGTGTAATGAAAATAATGAAGAGGTTACTTTTAATAAGAGAGGGAAAATACAAAATTGGAATTACAAAAAATATTAAATTATAAATAATTCATTATAAAGAAAAAATCATTAAACTGAAAATTTATACAAATATTAATAAGATAGTTTATAAAAAATAATAAAATGAAATTAATAATTTTTAATATTTCATTTTAATCCCTATTAATTAGTTTAACCACTTCGTTAATAGATTTTAACCTTATCTAAAAAATTGTTTTTATCAATCACAAAGAGTTATAATTTAACATATATATTATCAGTAAGATCATAATTGAAAATTGAATAAAATTTTAGAAAATTTAACATATTACATTCCATATTTTATTTTTTTAATGTTTTATATCTAATTTATTAAAATAATTTTTTTCATAAAAAATGAATATCGTAATTGTTGACACTATTCGTTTTCTTTGGAATTAATGTTTCCATTATTGTAATGGAATTAAAATATATAGACTTAAAACATTCCTAAATTTAAATTTTTTCCTATTAAATTAATGTAAATCAATTCATCAACCATATTGTATTACATTTAATATTTTTAAATTCATATATTTAAATTTCTTATTTATTTAATAAATATTGTATCAGGGTTGCATAATCCTCTAATGAAATTTCTCAATCAATAAAAATCATTATTAAATTAAAGATGTCATTAATTAATTATTTATTAAAATAATAATATAAAACTTGTCATACCCAATTTTTATCCATATATAGTAATGTTAGAGATATTACATTGAAGAAAATGACATTTCAGAATTCAAATTTATCTAAATGATATTAACAACATTATCAATGTAAAATGTTTATAAAAGGAAATATATTTATATTTTGGATTCATATGGTTTTATTTGTTCTATAAAATGATGTATATTAATGTTTTTTGTTGATTTATATACTTTAGTCAATTGTTTTGAATTTTTTTTACCCAGTGTACCCATATCGAGGTGAAATATATTTAACATAGTGAATATTTATAACAACAAATGGTTACATTTCACTAATTATAGTCCTCATAATTTATAATACTGTAACCATTTTTTAATATTACTTATCAATAAGTTACATAATCAAATTTTAATGTAAATTTATACAAGGTAATGAAAAAGTGTTTAAGAAAAAATGTGTTTTTATGAATATAAATGTAACTTATATAAAAATAATGAATATTTATAAATAAAATGAGAGTACTTAAATTATTACAAATATAATGGATCATTACAAAATTTTATAATAAATAAGAAATATAATATAACAGTTAAACTATTTTATCTAATGAAATGAAAGTATAATATTTGAAAATTTATTATTTATCACTACTCTCCAAAATATCATTCACTTCAGAAATTTTCTAAAATTTTTGTAATGTGACTTACTCAAGAATCCCATGGAATATGGTTAAATTATAATCATTTCACTACATTCAAGAAATATCATCTCAGTGGAATTAAAATCTGTATATTCTTTGAAAACTAGATACATAATTGAACTTCATATAACATTTGAAGATATAAAATACAATATAGTATTTTCATAGAGAACAACAATGTCCACTATATCATATTCCTTCATATCCATCATTAAATAGTTATTGGCATATGTGGAAAGAAAAATAAAAATAATATGGGATAATATTCTCAAAGGGGTATGATTATAGGGGAAACTAATAAATATGGTATAATATGGAAAAAAAACTTATGATCATGTAATTACATATAAAAAATATCACATGATTTAATAGTTATTTTGGATACCATAAAAATTAAACAATCATATGTACATCAATTATCATGACCCGCCTTCACCAATATGTGGGATAACATATTGTTGGACCCTTCCTTCTCTAAGACGAATGAGGTATAATGACCCGCCGAGACCCACCTAAAATAGGTCCCAATGTGGAGACTAACACCAAGGGAATGAAATCACACCCAAAATGGAAGGCATTACCGTTTTTTATTTAGTAATATTGGGAGAAAAAATCATAAATCCCAAAAAACACCAAAAGTGGATGTAAAATTTAATCCAAAACAATCTATTCCCATTTTCATGTTTCAATAATAAGTGCTACAATAATACAAAAAACATCCAGAGGAAACTACCAAAAGAAATGAAAACCAACGACGTCAATGGTCCTAGTGTCCAAGATAATAAAGTCTGGCGTGGTCCTCAAAGTCCACCTCGAATCCTGAATGTAGTTTTATATATGTAGGGTGAGTATAGAGGTATACATAGTAAGGAAAACCAAAACCCTTGTCCAAAAGTGTGGAGGCATTCTAATTCCCTATGAAAAAAAGAGATAACTAAAGCACCTAGGAAGGTAACTATCCACCCAACCTCGCCAAGGAACTCTCCCCAAATAACGCAAGTCATGTAAAGTAATAGTAATAGCACATCGATATTTGGGTACCATGAACCACTTTCACAATAGTTATTGAAGACATACTATACATCAGACATCTCCGACCATTCTCATGGTAGTCCTACTTCCATACCCGCCTTCACACACATGGGCTACCACAACCACACATCCCTCCTTCAAACACCTAGGCCACAACAACCCCTCGTAAGTACGCCCGCAGACACCTGGACTAAAACAAAAACTACCACTCTCAAAGAAACATGGTCCCGAACAACTATATCCATGCCCAAGGGCATCTAGGCCTCATCCTAAAGACACATGGGAAACAACTAACCAACACACACCTGGGCCAACCACCACAACTACCTTTCCCGAATAATCATTGACTATAATGGACCTCAGGCAGTCACACCCTACCCGACGAGTCTTGGAATACTTGGAAAAGGGATCAGAATAGGAGTTAATAACTAGCCACTCATAAGAGTGTTGGGTTAACACACACCCCCATGAAATGAGGATGTTCAGCCCGAAGTGCTCAAATTGGGTGGGGGTGATTAAAAAAAGTAAAAATAAATTACAAATATAGGTAAACCAGAACTCATACCAACTTAGGGTTCCCAAAAACATCCCATACACAAACACCCTCATTAAAATTCATTCATAAAAAGAATTACACCAAAAACCAAGGAACAACTCACTCCAAGAAAACAATTCCCCATTGAACCCATTATTGTTATCATATTCATGTTATTCCATTTAAATAAATCTTTACTACGTGGAATCTAACAGGAACAGCCACAAGCAAAGGAAAAACATCCAAACAAAAAATTAAGCATTCACACTCTATTCTATTGTAATGTAACAACAAAAAAAGAGATCTGTGAGATCCCTTGAAGTAATGGAACCAATACAAGATACAACATATAACCCCACATGGCCTGAGATCCACAAACCAACATCTTCATATCAATATAGCATCCCATCCCCATTCACGTCACCCCACAAGAAACATGTAGAACAACCATACATGGTACCACGACATAGAAATGGAGTTTCTAGATTAAAACCCACCATTCTATTACTTCCATCATTCTATTTGTTTAACCATGGTTATAATAAAAGGATTCTTGTTTACTGGACATTCATTTAATCAACCAAGTTTGCGTGGTTTATATATTTCCATTTTTCAACCATTTATTCAATGAATAATTGAAAAAAAATAGTGGTTCAATAGTGCGCAATAAAGTACCACCGACAACAATGATTTTCAGTGCACATTACCCCATACAATTCACAACATATAAGAATTGATAAAATAGAATGGTATCATCTTCAAACACACCCCTCCATTCTTTAAAAATTCTATTATTATCTTCGTTAAGGTTAGGTTTCGTCTATCCCTGAAGAGAACTTTATCATAACTACCCAACATGATAAAAAATAATAGATCCAAAGGAAGAACCCTACATGGATAATCAACGATCGATGTTTTTCACAACATGATATGAACTGGGGATGCGCGGCTTGTAGGGGAGGAACTCCAGGGATTCCAAGACTAAATAAGAAAGTCTCCAGCATAGGCGCACCACTAGATATGGTAAGGGGTACTCAAAACTCATCAAGGAAATAAAAAGAGACCATCTAAAAAGAAGAATAATGAATCACATGTGATAAAAGTTGATATCATAGAGTTACAAGATATGAATTTTGACCGTCTTAAAAGTGGATCATGGTCTCACCATGTGGTTGGATAACTACACACAATGGATTTAATTGTTATTTAACAATTCCCACCAATGAGGTGATCTTAAAATCATTGCATCATACCTTTTCCTTTAATAAGAGGGAAACATGTAACATGGGGTGGAAGTGTAACATATGAGAAAAGGGTGTAACACTGAGGAAGAAAGCCACACGTTTTTGTATGTCTACATTCTCCAAGTTATAGGGGTATTTAAGATAGCATTTATAGGATATTAACGGCCTCCAAAGGGGTATTAAAACACTTTAATGTAAAAATATGCATTACTAGGGTGGAACTGGAAAAAGAAACAAGGGTGGGACACCGTTTGGTGAGACACCGTAAGCGGTGTGAGGGTCACAGTGCCATCGTCATGGTGCGATCATAAGTGGGGCCACCATTTCAGTGTGTGACTGTGACAATGTGACCATTATGATGCCACCATCATGGTTCCACCATCACGGTGCCACTATTTCGGTGTGTGACTATGATGGTGTGACCGCTACAGTGCCACCCTCACGATGCCACCAGTTTTGTGGGACACCGTAAGTAGTGCCACCATTTTGATGTGCGACCGTGACCTATGGAACTATTTTGGTAGAATCATTAGATGGGACCGAGTTTTTGGAAAACTCATTAATGATTGATTGTCTGGGACATTACATCATATACCTCTCAAAATTTTCTCTCCATAGGAAATTAAATTAAGACCCGAACAAAAGATTGGGGTCTAAAAAACCTCATTGAAAGATACATATCATGAGTAAACCTCCACAACATCTGGGAACATCTATCACTCAAGTAACCACAGAATCATTTAAAGGTCATACCATTTTGAAATATGGGTTAGGAAGTCCCTCCTCCATGTGAAGATACTATCCACTTTGGGTGGCACTGACTCGCCCAAACGGGTTTAACCGCTTCCACATTAATGTTTCACGATTAGGGATCAGGTCCTCCCCTTCCCATAGTTAGGACTCTTCATACACATCCAGAGAACAAGGAAAATAGTAGATTTGGTAGTTAACAAGGTCAAAAACTAAATCATAAACATGTATAAAAAGGAATAGTAAAAAATAAAAACAACTCTTGGTACAGAGCGCGCATATGTGTCTCCCATTCCCAGGTACTCTTGTTGAGGCCACCATTCCTCCACTACAAACGAACCAAGTGAATGGTTCATCCACAAATCACCTTCTCCTCATGTTCCTCGATCCTCATTGGTCACTCTATAATCATTGCATCAACCTCGATATTCATCCCCCTCTATTAGAGTATGTGAAAATCATCTTCTAGATACCAACGGAGCTGAGGCACATGGAAGAAGTTATGCACACGTAGTAGCGGTGGTGGTAGACTCAGCTGATAATCCACTTCACCAACCCGCCGCAACACCTCAATGGCTCTGAAAAACCTAGGATAAGGCATACTTTCCCTAAAAAACCTTTTTTTCCACCACTGAGGGGAGACCTTCAAGAACATGTTGTCCCTGACCTCGATCTCCAAGGGTCTCCTACTATGATTGACATACGACTTATGCCGGTCTGGAGCTGCCTTGATACTCTCCCGTATATGTTGAACCATCTCTGTCGTTCTCTGTAATACCTTCTGTCCAAGAACACCTACTTCCCCAACCTCTTTCCAACACACGGTTGAGCGACACGACCTCCCATACAAGGCATCGAATGGATCCATCCCAATGTTAGAGTGATAACTATTGTTGTAGGTAAACTATAACATAGGAATGTGTCTTACCCATGATCCCCTGAAATCCAAAACACATGCTCGTAGAATATCCTCCATCGTTTGAATGTTCTGCTGTATCTTCCCATATTTCTGGGGGTGGAAAGCAGTGCTGAAGAATAGATTCCAAAAGCATGTTTCAATCATTTCCAAACCCGTTAGGTGAACCTGGGTTCTAGATTGGAGACTGTGGACATCAAAACTCCATGCAGATGAACCACATCATCCATGTTACTCTATGCAAAGGAATCCACCGCACTTGACTCCTTGATTTCCATGGAGTGAGCTGATTTTGTCAGTCGGTCCACCACTATCAAGATATCATTGCAACCTCCTTGAACACTGGGTAGTATTGTGAAAAAATCCATCAAGATGTCGTCCCACTTCCACTAGGGGAAAACTAAAGGTTGTAATAGACCTCTTGGGGCATGGTGTTCAGCCTTCACCTACTAACACATGATGCACTTTTCCCCCAACTCACTACTACCTCCTTCAACTCGGGCCACCAAAAATGACCCCTCAATCCCATGTACATCATGGAAACTCATGGGTGCACCGCCAGGGGTGAGTTGTGGAACTCACCAAGAACTCTTTAATGAATTTCCACTATGAAGAAAAACATTCATGTAAACATCATATGAATCTAGCCATCTCCCATCCATCCTCCTAGAGCATTTCTCGAGCTAACACGATCATGCATCACATTAGCATCTATGTACCACACTAAGACTCCTCCACCTACTGCCACATAGAGGACTGCACTATCATCTATAATAGGAATCCTATTCTATCCTCCACAATTGCATCTTAGAGTAAGGAAGACAACTCCTACATCACTTTCAAAGCATCTATTGATTCTAATACCACATTTTCTATGACTTCCTTCTCAATATATCATCCACCATATTTCCCTTTCCTGAGGTGTAGGAAATTTCTAAGCCGTAGTCCTGAAAAAACTCTATCCACCTCTACTACAACAAGCTCAGAACCCGCTGGGAGAAGATATACCTCGATAATTTTTTATCCATGAAGACCATGAAGCGCTCCCTGTTGAGGTAGTACTACTAAAACATTAATTTAAAGATGACCCTTATAATCTCTAGATCATGGGTGGCCTAGTTAGGCTCATGGGGACGTAACTTCATAGACCCATAAGATATTTCCCTTATTTTTTATCAATAAACACCCCATACCATGTCTTGAAGAATCACATAACACCTCATACATCTTCCCTTCAACTGTATACCTCAGAACTAGGGCATTAACCATCACCCCCTTCCGAAAATTGATGGCTATCTTTTACTGCTCACCCCACACGATGGTCTGGTCATTTCTTGTCAAAGCTGTCAATGGAGCTGCAACTCGAGACATGTCGGGCACAAACCTCTGATAATAGACTACCAGACCTAGAGAACTACAATCATATATCACATTCTTGGTTTCTTCCCAAGAGTCAACCACTTCATCGTTTGAGGGATCCACCTTTATTCCCAACTCAAACACCACATGTCCAAGGAACCGCACCTCTCATGTCCAGAACATGCAATTGGAGAACTTTTTGTTGATATGGTGCTATTAGAGGATCCCAAAAACCATTCTATGATGCCTGGAATGGTACTCCTCTGATCATGAGTAGATAAAGATTTCATCAATAAACACGACTACGAACCGATGATGATATTATCATCATATAGTGTTTATGAGTCCCATGAACACATCTTGTTCATTCATAATGTCATATGGCATGAACACGAACTCAAAGTTGCCATATCTGCACCTGAAGGTAGTCATCAAGATTTCACCCTCATTCACCATCAAATGGTGATATCTTGACCACATGTCGATCATGGATAACCATATTTCCCCTTCAACTCATAAAAAGGACGTCTATCCTCCAGAGAGTGTTACCGTTCTTGAACATTACATAATTCAGTCTCTGGAAGTCTATGCATAGCCTGAGACAAGCATCTTCGAACTTCGCAAACAAGACTGGAGCACCCCATGGTGAAACACTTATTCTAATAAAAACATTCTACATCTGATCATCAATCTAAATATGTAACTCTTGTAACATAAAAGGCGTCATCTGATAGGGGGCCATCGAAATTGGAAGGGCACCAGGTTGAAAGTGTATCCCGAACTGAACATAACATCGAGGGGGTCAAGTCACCACCTTCTCAGGGAAGACTTCCATGAACTCATTGACGATCCCCAGGACTTCCACCATCATTTTATCTACTGACTCCACTGACAGATCAGCTAACAAGGAAATAAGGTGCTCCACTCGTTCGCTACCTTCCTGGAAACACCGCTCACCGATGAAAGTCACATGTTGGATACCCATATTGAAAAACACAACCCTTATGAGGAAGCATTTGATAATGGTGTAATAGAGAACATACAATTGATGTCATAAATTACATCATTAGGCTGCATTTACACAAAAAGAAGGTCCCCACTAGACTGATGTGGTCCCAATGTCAGTCTACATCTCCGGAAAACATGAGACAAGCTGGTCTGACCTTTAACATGAGTACTCAAAACAAGAGGAACATAATGTCTCTCTAAATCTATACCCAAAGCATGGGCTAGACTGGGTGTAAAAATAGAGTGTGAAGATCCTGAGTCAAACAAGGTGTAAGAAAGAGTACTATACTAGTTGATTGTGCCTTGAACAACTTCTGGCCATGCTAGAAATACTGCCTCTATGGTGTGAAACATCCCATGCCCAGCTCCATCGCCTCTTGGATGTCGGCCTCCTCCTTGACCACGCCCTGGTCGAGGTCCCTAAGGAGGGACCTGAGTTCAACCTCCTCTTGCAATTCCTTCTCCCGGAGGAGAAGCATCATGTTGTCCCTACTGCTACTACAGAAAGGGCCGGGATAGAAATTTCTACTGTTGAGGTCAGTGCTGAACCTACCCACCCCATTATACTAAACTCAGTCTGGGCAATGATTATGAAGGTACTGATGGCTACGATAGATGAATCATCTCAGTCTTGTGCCTTCAAAGAAAGGGTGACGACCTGGATAACAAAATTGGAACTACCAGGGCCTACTCCCCACTGGTCGATACCTGGATGGCCCTAATGCTGGAGGTCTTCTAGTGACGGCCTTCCCCTTGGACGTGCCCAACTAACACCCATCTTGTGACAAATCTCCTAGTGTGTACATCATCTCTACCACTTCATCCATATTATGGACCTCCAATAATGTCGGTATAGGGAAGTGAGCAAAAACATACTAGAGATAAGGTCGGAGTGCCTCATGTAAATGTCTCTCATGAGACTCCTCATACAGAAAGTGGTCTGGAGGAAAATAAATTAGTTCCTTGAACTCGATCCCCAGATCCCCCACTAACATACTCCACTACTGATGGGAGAGTACCTCATGCCCCTTCTCCACCTCCATTGTGGAAGAGAGTAATTCCCACGGAAACTCCCGATTGAAGTTAGTCCATGAAACCTCAGCCTCCCTCTTCTCCCTAAGATTTATCATCCACCACTGATGTGCATCTTCCAAAATATGGATTACATCCAACAGAACTCAGCACTCTACTGAAGACCATATCAAGTTGAACGATATCACTAGCTCTAGGAGCCATCTCTCTGTATCCATGTTCGAGACGCTGCCCTCATACTTCTTAAGGGTCTACCTCTGAAAGGCCTGAAGCGTCCTCCACCACTAGTCATCCTCCTCCACCTTATCATCCCGATGATGATCAGCCAAATCATTATCCTAGGCCTCGAACGTCTGCACTACCTATGGTGGCTGTCCTGGTGCCATAGCTTCAAGATAAACAAGGAATGCCTAAACCCGAGTAGTGTAGAATATTGAAATTAAATTTTATTAGACTTTTTATTTATTTTTATTTTCCAAAATACCTAATACACACAAGAACACAAGTCATTATGATTCATGTAACTTTCCTATGGTCTTTACCATGAAATTAGTGTATCATCACTTAGTCATTCGGTAGGTCTACTGTCCTTTCATCGGATCACAGGGGGCCCTAAAATCTCTTGTCCTAGCTAGTCTTAAATGGCCTATTTCATGCTCCATGATTGGCTAACATCGTTGCCCTACCATCCCATGAAATCCATACTATTCCAAACAGAAAACTTCATCCACTCTCTCATCCATTTTCCCCCCTGATGTCATTCTTTCATGACATGCCTTCAACAAGAAGATGGAAGGGATATCATATTTCCATAAACTTCTTTCATCAATTTGATGAATAGACAATGACCCTCGAAACCTACCTTCAATAGGTCCCGGATTAGAGACTAGCACTAGGGGTATAAAATCACATGAAAAATAGAAGGCATTACCCTTTTTATTTAGTATGATCATGAGATAAGATTGTAAATCCAAAAAAACAAAAGTTTATATAAAAGTAAATCCAAAAAAATCCTTTCCCATATGAATGTTTCAATAATAAGTGTGACAGAAATACAAAAAAGGAAATTACCAAAATAAATGAAATCCAACGACATCAACAGTCCTAGCATCCAAGATAATAGATTCTAGCAAGATCCTAAAATTCCTACTGGAATAATAAAACTATATTTATATATGTATGGTGAGTATACCTGTATACTTAGAAGGGAAAACCAAAATCACTTGTGCATAAGTTGGGAGGCATTCTAATGCTCTGTCAGAAAAAGGTGATAACAAAAGCACCTAGAAAGGTGTCTATCCATCCAACCTCACCAAGGAACACTCCCCATATAACGCATATCATGTAATGTAATAGTAAGAGCACATATATATTTGGGTACATCGCACCACTTTTCCACCAGTTATTGAAGACATCCTTCATGTCAGACCTCTCTCCATTCTCACCATAATCCCACAACCATACCCCGCTCGCACACACCTGTGATACCACATCCACACAACCTGACCAAAAACACCTAGTCCACATTAACCACTTGTAACCATTCCCACAATATCATGGTCCAGAACAACTACTACCACACCCGAAGACACCTTGTCTCGAACACCTACTGCCATACCTGATGAAACATGGTCTTGAACACCTACTACCACAAACGAAAACACTTGGGACTCATACTGAAGACACTTGGAAGAAAACCAACATACACACACCTAGTCCAACCACCACAACAACCCTACATGAAGAATCATGGGAAATAATGGATCTCATGCCATCATAGCCTACTCAGCGAGTCTTGGGAAGCAAGAGAAAGGGAGCAGAAAAGGTACTAATAACAACCACTCCTAAGAGTGTTAGAAAAAACACACTCCCCCAAGAAAAGGGGTTGTTCGGCACGATGTTATCAACTTGGGTGGGGAGTGAATAAGAAAAATAAAAACTTAAATTACACATATAGGAAAATAAGCACTCATACCATCCTAATGGTTCCAAAACCAGCCCATACACAAACACCATTGTTACTATTCATTCATAAAAAAGCACAACACACATAAAAAGTAACAACTCAATCCTGAAAATCAATTCCCCATTAAACCCATTCATGTTTTTATGTTAAAGTTATTTTATATAAATAATTCTTATCTACTGAGAAACTAACAGGCATAACCACAAGCATCAAAAAAATATCTAATCAACAATTTGAGCATTCACACCTCGTTCTCTTGTAAAGTTACAACATCAAAATGGATCTGTGAGATCCCTCAAAGTACTGGAACCAATCCATGCTCCAACATACATCCCCACACAGACATAGGTGCACAAACCAATAACATCACAACAATAGGGGATCACATCACCATCTACGTTACCCCAGAAGCAACATGCAAGACAACCACACATTTTACCATGATATAAAAGGGGTATTTCCAGATTCAAACTCACCATTTATTTAGTTCTATAATTATTTTTTCTTAAAAAAGATAATCATATGAACATTATTGTTCACTAGAAAGTCATTTAATCAACCGAGTTTATGTGGTTATCCAATTTCCGTGATACAATCATTTAATCCCTGCAGAATTAACCAATAAATAGAACTTCATTAGTTCAAAAGAGAGGACCACCAATGGACACAATTTTCATTGGAATTAATCCCAAAAAATAGACAACATATAATCATTGATAAAAGAGTACTACAGTAGCATCAAAAACACCAATTCATTCATTAAAAGTCTCTTTATTATCTTTGTTATGGTTAGGATTCCTCCATCTATAAAATAAACATTATCAGACCCACTAGCATGAAACACAGTATGAGATATTAATGAATAACCTAACATTGATGATCATATATTTATTTATTTCTCTACGTTCCACGAATTGGGGATGCACAGCTAGTAGGAGAGGAACTCCGAGGATTCCAAGACAGCATAGGAAAGGATCCAACACAAGTGCACCACTAGCCTTGGGAAGCGGGGCTCCAAAGACATCAAGGAAATAAAAAGAGACCAGAAAATAAGAGTAATAATGAATCTTGTGCTATAAAATGAGAGATCCCCGAGTTATAGGATATGAATTTTTAAAGGCATAAATGGTGGAATGTGGTTTCACCACGCGGTTGGATGATTACACATGATGGAATTAATTATTAGTTAATAATTATCATCAGATAATTGGCCATAATAGTTGGGCATCAAATAGTTTCCTTTAATCAAAATAAAATAGATATCGAGGGTGAAATTGGAATGTATGGGAAAAGTTTGTGACATTGAGAAAAAATCCACACGTTTTTGTAAGTCAAGGATCTCCAACCTTTTGGGGATTTTATATATTTTTTATGGGCTTTTAATAGCCTCAAAAAAGGTATTTAAACATTTTTACATCAAATGATATGTTGCGGGTGTAGAACTAGAAAATGAAACAAGGGCGGGAAACCATTTGGCACGACACTGTTAGTGATTCCACGGTCACGGTTCCCCTATAAGCAGTGCCATCATTTCATTGTGAGAGAATAACAGTGCAAAAATCACGGTGGAAACCTCATGGTGTCACCCACATGGTGCCACCATCATGGTGCCACCATTTTGGTGTGCAATCATGATGGTGCGACCGCTACAGTGCCACCGTCATGATGCAACTAGTTCGGTGGGACACCATGAGTGGCACTACTGTTTCGGTGAGCGACTATGACCGTTTCCACTGTTTTAGTGGAACTGTTTGATGGAACCGAGTTTTTTCCAAACTCTTTAATGAGTCATTTTCCAGGCCATTACATCTATAAATTATTAGATAATGTTGGAATACATAATAAAGGATATATAACACATACTATTAAGGCCTCATCCAAATCTTGTGGTAGTTTTCTCATGAGACCTACGGACCCCTATAGAGGCTATAGTGGGCCCCAACCATCATTATCAAATTCAAATGAAATAATTTTAATAAATGGTTCAATAATAATATTCATAAAAATTATTATTAAAAATATAATATGGAATTTTAATAATTTTAATAATAAATAAAAATATTTATAATCCATCAAGAGTAATATAGAGAATTATATCAAAATAGCATCTCCACATTAAAACTGAACATAAACCACAAAAATAAATCATAATAATGGATACATTAAAAATATTCCAACAAGATTATAAATATAAAAAGCATTCTATATGATTAACAATAAAATTATTTTTTCGAATTCATTAAAAATTAATGAATAAACTAACATGTTCACTACAGAGAAACACAATTTCAGAACTAAAAACTATGAACATAAGGGAAATATAAATTTATTTAAAAATAACAATAGAAACATTTAATGTAATTTTAAATTAACTAACCAATCATGATTTCATGAAATACCATTTATGTTATATAACAAAAAAACATTCCTTCTAAACTTGGGTAACAATTCCAAAAGTACCTCTTTCATAAAATGACAATGATATTTCACTAAAACCATTTAGTAAAAAGGTCCAACATGTGTAATATTATTATTAATAAACATTTTCATGATATAAAAAATATTATTTAAATTTTTTTAGAAAAATATGTTCATAGATAAGTGATTTATCTATTATAAATATAAACAACCTTTAATACTGAAGAAATTTTTTATTAAACCCCTCTAACAGTGGTAACATTTAAATTATTCACCCCATGAAACAATAACATTTAATGAAAAAATATCATAAAAAAAGAATATTCATGATTAAATACGAAATTTATTCAGTATATACACATTATAATAGGATCAAACATTGAAATATTTCTTAACAAATTAAAATTTTGAAGAAGAACCATTCCCTCTGGTCGGACTTCTTTTATATGTGTTCAATCAATTTGTATAATAAATATAAATTTATAATAAATATATTCTATAAAAATAAATAACAGTCAGAATTATATATATTTATATATATATATTTATATCACCATTTCTTATATGCATCAAATATGTTATGATCCATTAGTTAAGAATGATTTATTATATCATCGTTCTGGGTGACGAAACTTCATTTTTCATAGATGTTTTGATTATAAAGTTCATGACCTTATACATTTATAATGTATTTATTATATCCATAATATTATTAATTTTATAAATAAAATATATATTTACAATATAGATATTTAACTTCTTCTGTTAAGATACAGATATAAAAATGAATTTCCCAATTCCCACAAACGTTATGTTGTGCATAAGAATGAAAGATTATTTGATTTTTTTAATGGATGGAAATAAATAATGATGAAAATTTATTATTATTATTTCAATTATAATAATCTTTAATTATTTATGTCTTCATAACAATCAGAGTAATGATCTGAAGAAAAAAATTACACTTTCATATGGAGATAGTAAGATGTAAGTACACATGATTGAATTTTTTTCTTTTTGTGGCATGGAAAAGAGATGGAAGATTGTTGTTCCATAATAATAATAACATATATGTATATTTATAATACCATTTATATTAATTAAGTATTATTTAAAATCATGATGAATAAATATAAGGAGAAATAAAAATGAATGTTTAGGTAAAGGCGATTACCTATTCTTCGGTAGAATCATTGATTACCTCTTCTTTAAGGGCATACATTTAAAATTTAGGAAGGTGTAGAACCACACGAACATCAATAAAGATTTTCACATATGAATGGTCATGGTTTAGTTGAGATTTATTCCTCATTTTATTCAAATGGCGTATGAGAGGATAGTCCCATTTATAATGCATGTGAGTGGTACTTTTAGAATTTAAAAAATAAAATAAAATAATATTTATCTAAAAACTGATCGAAATTAATGCTATGAGATTTTACGATGAGGATGAATCAATATACTCTCATGTAAGGTCATTTTTCATGTTTTGGATATATTTTCACCCTTATTATTTAGTTTTAATCCCATAGATTACCATTTGGAAAATTATTGCATGAATAATATATTCTACACCCTAATGGTCATTAATGTTAATATATATTTCTAAATGAAAAATAAATAGACAAATATATATGTTTTTGACCATATATTAATAATTTTTAAAAACTAAATAATTATTATTAATTATAAATCATTAAATTTGTTTTTTGTTTTATAAAATATTATTAATAGTGATTTTGGAAATATTCATTTTTTTTAAATTAATAATAACAAGAAAATAAATTAAAATACAATGAATCAAACCTTATATAAAATGTATTTTTTATTTATTTTTAATTTAAATTAATGTTATTTATTTAAAATTATTCAGTTTCAATGTTTTTAATTTCATTTAATCATATTTTGTGTTAATTAAATAACTAATGCATCAAGGTCTATTATGTATTTAATTAAATTATTAAATAAATAATCATTAATAAATTAACATTATTGATAAAAATAATATATAATCCTTATTAATATTTCTAATTTTTCTTATTCTCTGGTAATTCCAATTTTGATAATATTATATTTATTAAAACAAATTTTGTGGTATTTTTTATTTTTCATTAAAAAAAATATTATAATGATCAAAATCTAATCCAAATTGAAATATTTTTCATATAACTGAATAATGAAAAAGTATGGATGTAATTAAATTATCAAATAACATTAAGGCAATTGTGACTATAACTTTTAGTCTATAAAAGTTTAATTTTTACCATAATGAAAAAATTTGCACGTCACCATGGTAGTTAATAATACTTGTTACTATTAAAAATTTCAAAAAATAACAATGAAATATTAAAAAATATTTACCTTATTATTATAAATAAGCAATAAATTTTACATCCTTCTATTTTAATAAGATTCAACATTTAATTTTATATGATAATGTAAAATATAACAAAATATAGTTTTCAGGAAAAAGCTCTTCTAAATAAAAAAATTTTGAAATCAAAATTCAACAATAAAATTTATTCCAGTAAAACACATACTGTTACATAGAATATAAAATAATTAATAATAAATTTAAAACAACTTAAAATGAAAATTTTTATTTCAAATCATTAAAATCATGCATCATTTTTCAATGAAAATGAGTTTTATAACAAATAATTTGAAAATTATTCCTTTCAAAAAAGACAGAAAATACTCCCCTAATATAATTTTTATATTATTAATAAAAAAGGATATAATTATTATAAAATATAATATCTATAATTTTATTAAATAAATTATAAATTGTTTTTTATAGAAGCTATAAAAATAATTTTTTAAAAAAACATATTTTTAATGTATAACATAACATTCATGAAAATTGAGTACATATAAAATAAAAATTAAACAATATATTTTTATTGATAATAACATATATATATAAATCATAATTAATTTTATACTATTCAAACCATACAATTTAATGATATTTTAATTATAGTCACATTTAAATAATAATAATTTAGGTTTTTTTGTATTGGGGTAACATGATATAAAAAGAATAGAACATAGTGTTCATATAAAATAATATGGGGTTTAAAATTCTTCACCCATCAGTAAATAGAATCCCCATAATTTTAGATTCTGATCGGAAATCAAGATTTTTAAATAACAAATAACTTTTTGGGAAAACACTCATCTATGAAAAGAATAATAAAAAAATTCATGAAAAGAGATAAATTAAAATATTAGGTTGTCACATCGTTGGGTTTCAATGTATGTGAACATTTTTTTTAAAAAAATATACGGACATGAAAGAAAATAATAAATAATTATTGAGTGTGTGGGAGATCAATTACCATATAAAATTGAATAATCAATAAATTGATTAGTTCATCAAAACCATACATCTGTAATGGGTGAAAAGGAAATTGATTGATCAGAAAAGAAAATAATAGGATTAAATTTATGTTTCAGGATTATTTGACAAGGCACGTGGAAATATATTTACATGAAAAGTAGAATCTCACTTAATAATAAATTTACACTATAATCATAACTTTTTCTCCAAATAATGAGTATAAATTTTTTATGCTTGGGGTAATAAAAAACTCTTAATTGATCACATGTTTAAAAAAACAGATTTTAATTTATTCCTACCCATAATAAAAAAAATATTTACAATAATTTACAATAATACCCTCAATTAATAAACTTCCTTATGGATAAATAATACAATAATCCTAAAAATTCAATAAAAAAACAATTGACTAATAGAGATCATTTCATAAATATTTAATAGAATAAAATAATTAACCATAATAACATAAATATAAAATAATTATTTGACCTCAAATGTTATCTCATAATATTCTATTTCAATATTTCTAATATGGTGTGGAATATATACCAATTAATAATTTATGTTATATATAAAGGTTATATATGACTCAATCGCATAAAATGTCACTCAAAAATATATTTATTCACATTAAATTCCAAAAAAATAAAATCTTTTGACCGACATAATATTTTTCCATAAAATCATTTATGTAATAACATTTTTAGCCTAACTAGGTCATCTAGTTGTTTAGTGAAGTGAAACCACACCCTTGTTGCCCATTTGATGGAGGTTCAAGAACAATGAATTTTTTGGATGAAAAAGGTTTCTATAAGGACTATAGTTTATTATTTTTCGTATACCATATTAGTATAATTAAAATAATAATTTGAATAAAATAATTAATATTATAAAAAATAACATTTTTTATCAACCCAATTTTTTTACCACTAGTATTTTCTATATGATAATATATAAAATTATTGAAATATTTATTTTAAAAAACCTCAACCTCAGTGGTCATATTGACCCTTGTTCTCATAAAAAAAATAAACATATGTTCCAAAAATGATAAATTTTTATTCCTCAAACATCCTTCTCATATACTAAACCAATGTGTTGTTCTATTGTAAATGTTCCAAAAATATCATAATAAATAATCTAAATGGGAATACATTTCTTCAAAATTATGACCAACCATAGCCTTAATAGCCTATACTAGTAAACAAATATCACAATATATCCACGTATGAACCCATAAATTAATTTATTTTTCAATATTTATGTATTTAACAATTGGATTATCTTCTATAATATATAATTTTCTCAGTCTATTTTAATGGAATTCTACTAAAAAATATTGGATGACAAATTTATAGACCACAACTCTAGTAACATGAAGTTTATTTCTATATTATTAAATTATCACCAGATATATGTAATCATATCTTAGAGGACTGAATCGTGTAGTTTTATTAGTGAACTCGATACATATATCAATTTAACATTAAATTTATACTTCAAAAAAATAGCATAGTATTTTCTTTGAGAACACCGTTATAAACTGTGGAATATCTTGATATATCAATTATAAAATGATTTATAAGATCTTGAGGAATGAGATAATATTATAGAGGTGAGATCCAATTCTCAATCTAGGTGTGTGTATTGGAGAAACTAACAAAGAAATAAGAAAAATTAACGAGTAAATGATGGTAAAGTAATGATATATTAATAATATCATCAGACAAAAACTAATCAATGAACATCATTTAAAAATAAAGAATCATAATAAAATAAATACTAATATCATAATTATTAAATTTTCAATACCAAACATCTAAACCATAACATCGAGGACTTGGAAATGAAATCTAAAAACACTATCAAAGACTTATGTCATGATATTTACATAAATGTGTAACGAATCAGACAAAACCCAAAGATAGTTTGTCTTAAGAGACAAATCAATGCGTTGAGGCGATATTATAATCCCCACCTATCACATACTATGTTAAAATCATTCCATATATGAAATGGGTCAATCATAATCAGTAAAAACCTTCATATTTAAACTATAATATGAAATATTAATAAATTCATCAATTAATAAACATTATCATAAACCCGCCATAGTAATGTAGATAATGCTATCTAAATAGTACATCCCCAATCAAACATATAATAAACTATCCAGATAAATAATAATGATGGTATCATTACTATATATTTAAAATTTATTAAATTTATAACATTCATTGTTGACATTGATGAATAGAATTTCCATATGGATATCATTAAAAATATTCGTGAGGAATAAAAACATTTCACTTTGTAAAATGACATCTTACAATATATTTTACACATATATAATAAATAATTTATTTTATTTGAAACGAAAAATATAAGGTTGTAATGGGGGATTAAATAATTAAGGTTTCATGAAGGTCAGATATTCCAGTAATCCCATATATGTTAAAAAACTCTCCCGTTTACACTTTTGGTAAATGTAAAAAAGTACAACAATCAATTAATGAAGAAATGATTTTTTAACCCATTTTATAAAAAATGAAAAACATGGGTAAAATTATCCTTAATAAATCATTTGATGATATTAAAAATATTATTTATACTATTTTTGTTCAAAACATTTATATATATAATCAAATATTATTTAAAGAGGAATATAAACAACCTCTAATCATAATGTTATTATGAATTAAACCCTTACAACAATTTTTAATTTTTCAATCATAGGCACTATGTAATATTAAATTCAGATGAATATTTGAATATCATTAAAATGAGTATTCTTGATTTATTATGTCAAATGATCAATATATACAACATATTTACATTAATAATTTCATTATATAAAATAAGTATCAATGATAGAAAATTGAGACAATGAACCCTTACAGAAAGTTTGACATCCATCATATTTGTTCAAACATCCATTATAATTAATATATTATTATTATAAATGTATTATATAACCACAATCATATATATATATCGTACCATTTATGAGTTACATATAATCTTTTATCACCAGTTTATTTATAACTATATATTAAATCATTGTTCCATGTGACAACTACTTCATTTTTCATGTATAGTTTTATTCACATGTTTCATTACTTATAATATTATCATGGTTACATAATATATTGAATATTATTACTTTTATAAATATCATATATATTTAATGTAGGTATATTAAGTGTTACAAAAAATAATATAGATAGAACAAATGAATTACATTGTTAATGAAGATGGTTTTAAGTATGTACACATGAACACTATTTTCACATTTCGATGGGTGTAAATAATGTAAATTGGATATTAACTATCCTTTTTATAAACACAATTAATAATGATTTCCATTATCATAACCATAAATATAAATTGATGATGAATATCGAACTACACAACTATATGGATATGGTAAGTCATACGTACGCATGTACGATAATGTCACCTTTAGTATGATTGAAAAGTGATAAAATATCCATTAATCATAATATTTAAAACATCTCAATATATTAACAGTATAAGGATTACAATATTATGATAATTAAAATACAATAATAGTATGTAAAAGTATAAATAATATGAATGATTACTTAATGAGGATTGCTACTTCATTAATCTATTCCCTTTATATATCTTTTTAATGGACCTAGGGTTGATGTTTTTAAAGGCCTATGACCCGAAAAACGAATCTATTAATGTTTTGAAGAATAATTGTTAGGTTATGGTCCATCTAGATGGATCATTTTTTTGTATTAAATGATGGGTGGATTTTTCCCTTTTTATAATTGAGGTTTGAAATATTTTGGATTTCATAATAGTTTACATTAATAAATATATATATTGTTGTCAAAATTTCCCAAAATCAATATTATTAGAATATAATATGTGGATGCATCAAAATACACAAATAAAATACAATTAGAACCAATTTTTTCTATAATTTCACCATTATCTTTTAGTTTTAACTCCCCATTAACCGCATTGAGAGTAACTATAGAAGTAAATGTTTCTACCATTAAAGAGTTGATAATGTCATTATTAAATAAAAAAAGGCCCATAAATAGGCCATGGTATACTTAAATAATCTCATCCTATTAAATTTTCAGAATTTAATATTTTTCTATATTTCAGGTCATTTACTAAATTATTACTTTGATATAATATCGATAATTTTAATTTTGGAACTATTCATATAGTTTAACCTCAATAACATAAATAAAAATTACTTCAAATAAGAAACATGAAAACCTATTAAATATGGAATTTTTATAATTAAAATTTTTGGGTAGCATTAATTCATTCATATAATATTTCATTTAGTGATTTTAATATCATTTATTTTATTTTTCCAGGAAATAAATAATTATTCATCAATGTTTTGTATGAATTTGAGGTACATATTTCATTAAAAAATTAAAAATATATTATTATTATGAAAATAAATAATTTTTAATTAAATAAATTACTTTTAAAGAAACCTCTACTATTGTTATCCTTATGCTAATAATATTTTATTAATTGAAAATAAGAATGTGACATTATTCACTTTTCGTTAAATAAAATATTATAAAATTCTTAATCTTTTTGGAAAAAAAATCTATATAACAAATATTATTATTATTATCGATAAACATAAATCATAAATTAAAATTTTTGCATGTTTAATTGTCATTTTTTAGTCCCTTCCAATTTATTTTTTCCATATTTACCTATTTTACCATTTATCAAGAAAAAAATATTACTAGTCACTTGTGATAATGTCGAAAAATAAGAATGAAATTTTTACTAAATTTGAACCTAGTGATTGAAAATCTATTTCCAATTATTATGAATACATTTTAGAAATTGTAGGATATTAATTAAATGTAAAAATAAAAAACTCTATAAAAATCAGCTTTTCAGAAAAAATGCATTTTTAAAAATAAATGTTTTTTCCTATTAGACTATAAAATTTAGTCTAATAAATGAAATTTGATTACTAATAATATAATAAAAATTATTTTTATTTTAATAAATTTTTTAAAAAATTATCTTTTCCTATGGTTGAAAAAAAATTATATTTTTCAATAAAATTTGTTATTATAATCTATTCACGGGAAAATAAATTTTATCTGATAAATGTAACCAAACATATATAAAATAATTTTTTATATAATGATATAAATAATGATATTATTTGGTTATAATAAACATTATTTTGGTTTCATAAATAAATTATTTTATTTTCTAAATAAACCAATGAAAATCATTTTTGTAGAAAACATATCTCTAAAGCATATAATATCAATATTTTAAATTAGGTACCAATTTCATTAGAATTTTTCAATTAATTATCATTTATTAGATATATTAGAAATTCACTTCATAATCGAGTTAATATTATTCATATTCTTCAATTTTGCGCCTAGGCTATAACATTCATATTTAATGAATAATATTTTTTGGGTTGTATACGCTTAACGATAGATTTTATATACACAATTGATCAAAGTATTTTTTTTAATATTATGGTGTTATATTCATCCACTTTAAATAAATTTTTTCCCCACAATTTGATATTGGGATCAGTAATCAGGTGGTTTTCATTTAAAAATAAATTTATAGAAAACCCACATTATATAAAAGGATAATAAAACTATATCATAAAAATGGAATGGTAAATATGAATCTTATATTATAAATAGGATTAAAAATAGGTGAAAATTGGTGGAATGTAACGATATGGTCATGGAAGAAAAATATATATAAATATGAAGATGGATAGAGATCATTGATAATTAGAAATTTTATAGTCTATAGAAATATAAAGACATCAAAACTGTAAATCTGTGATTGGTGCCAATTCATCAATTAATTAAAAATGATCATAATCTGATTGAATTTTTATTTCAACAAGATTTTCCAATATAGAAGGAAATATAAATTATTAACAAGTATAATTTCATCATCATTTTCTCTGAATGATGAGTATAAATTTTTCATGCCTAAAGATGGAAAAGAAATCTAACATATCAAATAATTTTCACAAGGATAATAATATGTTCCTCTTATTATTATTAAAAACAAAATAGTATCCCAATTTATGATCATACCCAAAATGAAGAAATCATCAAATGGATAAATAATAAATTATTACTCAAAATTCAAAACAAATAAAGGATTAACAAATATAATTATACAAATAAATAATTACTTGTATCCTAAATAACCTCAAAAGACAAATATTTACTAATGTTCTAATCACAAAGGTGATCTCATTCTTTATAGATTAAACCTTCCAATAACATAATATCATTATTGCCTAATATTTCTTAATGTTAAATCTAAATGTTATGAATAAATAAAACTAATAAAATGACTCATGAAATATAAAGAATCACTATAAAATAAAAAAAAATATTTAGTAAACACAATATTTTTCAATCAAATAATTTATGATAAAAAATCATACAAACTATGAAATCATGTAGTTAAGTGGTAGCCAATACCCCATTAGAGCACTTTGGCTGTGGGTTTAGGTAATTTGGCCTGGGAAGACATGATGTCTTGCCTGATGGAATGTGTGATTTAATTTTCATCAAACTATAATCATATAAATATAATAACATTCCATAAATAATCATTAAAATCAAAAAAATATTATTTCAAGAAACACTTTTTTACAAGTCTTTTTTATATGACCTTGTATTAAAAGGTACAAACTCATTTATCCTAATTTAAAATAAAAAAATAAACCATAGTGAACATATTATTCCTAATTTTTCCCAATAACATTACAGTTCAATCGAAAAAATATAAAATTAATATTCCCCTAATAAACATCACATGTATTAAATTAAATAGTTGTATTCGCAAATATGTAACACAAAGAACCTCAAAATAAAACATCAAAATGGGTATTTATTCCTTGAAAATTATGTTTTAATATAATATTATTAACCCATCATAGACACTAATTTTTTTTACTAAACTCATCTTAATCATAAAATTATTGTCTTTGAGAATATTCTCAAAGTCAATCATAGGGTTGTGTTCCATAATCTACGCTTCTCAAAATATATTTTACAAATATTCTACCAAAATTTTCACTGATACCAACTATAATGATCCAAAATCCATTATCCGAGAGATGGTGGCGTAACATCATGTTTTTTTACTCGGTTGAATTTTTTTGAGAGAATATGAATTTTTCCCCATTGTTGGATGGTTTTCTTCTGAGAATGAAATCAAATTGGAATTTTTAGTTTTTAAATGTTATGATGTTGTGTTTGTAGACCGGGATTATGTTTCATTGAATATCCAGGGGGTTTGGGTGAGAAAAAAATAATAGGTGAATGGGATACTAAATATAAACAATAGGAGTTTTACACACAAGGTATTATTTACATGAAATGAGATTGTATCATACAGTGTTGGTTGAAGGATTCATTATGTGAAAGATTATGGACGTACCCAAGGATTGCACAATATATAGATATTACAACTCATGTATTAGTTTCCTGGGATGTGGCCCAACATATTAAAGAAGTGAAATCCTATGGGTTATACATGAGTAATGAATGATGTGGATATATTACATGTCATCAAACTCATAGAATATTTATAATTGTTTTACATCGTGTAAATTATAGGATATAATTTCTAATAAAGGATAAGTAGGGAATCCTCCAACAATTTTTCATTAGATAAACAGGAGGCGCATAGGATCACCCAACATTCCAATTGTCCTCTCCATCTATTATTCACATATCATGATAATTTTTATCAACAATTTGACGTTGTCTTTGTAAGATCTTATGTCACCTTAGTTCTAGGTTATTATTAATCCAACATTTTTTGTAGCTTTTATTTTGGGTTTTTAGATTATTTCATCAAATCAAGATTGAATAAACCAAATAAGTTGAGTATTTTTTTATACCTAAGAAGAGGCTGTCTCAAAAGGCCGATTACACTTCACCACATGTCTATTCGTAGAGGTACATTGCTAAAGTGATTTTCTAATTATTTGGTGATTTTAGTTAAATTTTTTGTTTTTTAATTTTTTGAAATTTCTTATGTATTATTCTCATTCAAGATTTTATATGATTCATGTTCTATTATAGAACATTTAAACTTGGTTTTAGTGTAACGAATTCAATGCCTTAGTTTTTGGGTTTTATTCTCTTATAAAGTAAATCATTAAAATTGATTAAGTTGATTATATTATTTTATTAATTATAGATTAAATGTAAATAAATATTTTATGATGTAATTGTTATTAGTTATGAACATTCATTGGTTCGATGATCTTGGATGTTCCTTTGGAGATACTACTATGTAACATCCTAAAATTCTAAAGTAGGAACATTGTGTTCGATAGTGTGTCTGACTCGCAACACCATGAGCATAAAAAAATCCAAAAACATTAAAACATAGTTACTATTTTAAATAAATAAAATATTTTATATGTTTTAAAATTCATTTTATGTTTATGTATATTGCATTGCATGCAACAATGGGTTTCTTCTACGACTTGTGTCACACGTAGGATAGTGTTTTACATAGAAACAATGTAATATTAATTATATTTTTATTTATAATAAGATTTAAAATATTATTTAAATTGGTGGTAATAAATATTATTCCCAATTTTTATGAAATCATTGTTTAATTAGAATATATATTTACTTCATAAGAAACAAATTAATTAAGAATGAATATAAGAACCAACTAACTATAAAGGGAATGTTTTTATAAAATATTTCCCCACAATTCTCATTTATACTAATAAAATTAATTAATTAAATTTTTGAGTGATATAAAATATATATATATATATATTATTCATAATGTATATTTTTTATATTCATCCAACAGATTTGATTTTATTAATAAAAGATAGAACTAAACTTTTCAAATGAAAAATAAATACTTTTATAAAGGCACTTTTATCAATATTTAATGGGGAACCTATTTTAAATTTCATTTTATGAAAATTAATTATTATAATATTTTTAAATAAATTTTTTTTCAATAAAAATAAATATATTTTATTATAATGTATTTTCTTCATCTTTTAGTGATGTTTTTGTTTTTGATGAATAGTGAAAAATATTGAATTATAATTCAAAACATCATTTTCATCTATTTTATTTGTAAGGATAAGTTATATTATTATTTATTTAATGTTTAATTATATTAATTTTATATAAAATTATAAAAATATAGGGAATTGTAATCAATTTCACAATGAAATTGAATATAAAAACCAAGCAATGATTTGATTAGTTTTTCATAAAAAACTGCATTGCCATCCCATCTACAAGATTAAATTTAAATTAATGTCATACAATTTTTTATTGGAATTTGAAAAAATGGATTGCATACTTATAATAAAAATAATTTAAATTTTTAATAATATCAACTACGATTTCTACCAAATGGATTATTACATGTGATTAAGATAAATCACATCTATAAAAAGAAAAATTACCATAATAATAGACTAAACGTTAAGCATAATGAATAAAATTTATAATAAAAATTACCAAATGACTTTTCCTGTAAATATTTAGTCCCTATACACCCCTGTAACAAATTTCCCTCATTACTAGGGAATTTGTCTGTAAGAAAAACGTGGGTGAAATTCATTTCTAAGGAAATTACAAGATTGCCACTCCTACTCCACTATAAAAGACCATCACCCCTCCCATGTATTCACACATATCATGCCACATTAACTTGATAAATATTATTCCAAATTGATCCTCAATATCAATCCATTCATTTTGGAGTACTGCCTTTTGTCAGAATTCTAATAAGAGATTTTTTTTGGTGCAATTCAAAGGGAGTTACATGAATGAGAGGTAACATCATTCTTCAAGATATTTAGTTTTATTTTCCTTCTATCTCCCATAAACTATAATAATTACATAATTATATATTATAAAAATCATTTATATAATATTATTTTTTTACTCTAAGGTTTTTCTATAAACCTATAGGCACTTTCATCTTAAAAGTAACAATGTTATCGATTATGTTTATGGCGAACTACGGCCTCAAAAAACAATGTCGTTATATTTTTCATTACCATCTATCCTGTGTGATAATTATGTTGAAAATTAAATTTATAAATGATATATATATATATATATGATATTTTTAATTTCGTTATACTTCAAAAATTTATATAAAAGACATACCATTTTGATTTCTATTTTGTGTAAATATTATAACATCGTTTGTGGATGTTTGGACTACAACCTCATCAATGTGATGTGATTCATTAAATATATACATGGAAGGTATATAATATGGTTTTAATAAACACATATGACATATAATAAATATATATTAATCAATAATTATAACATACATATATATAATTTAATTTTAAATAATTTAAAACAAAAAAGTAAATTAAATTTGTGTTCATGTGTACGTATGATCTACTACATCTGTTAATCGTGCATTTCAATTATTATAGACAAATATTATGAATTATTATAAATACATATACAATGAAAAAATATTATATTTCAATCATGTTTCAATTATTAATATGATGACACCATGATAGGAACAACATGTAACTAGACAAAACATACTTGAAAACTATTCAATTAACTACTAAAATATAGAAAATAAATAAATATTACTAACAAATGAGTATAATATATCATAAAAATATAATATAAGATATAATAAATATAAATAAGGATTTATAATATGATATTAACATTTTTAAAAATATTATTAATTAATTTAACAGATGTTCTCCTAAAATAATGCACAAGGTATGCGATTTTCATTTTGCCTTTTATATCCATGAGATAATTGTCGTATTCACCACTTACATAATTTTTGGGGTGTATATTCAACCTATTTTGATATATTATCTCTTGAATTGTTTTATATTACTGGTATTAATAATTATAATTTTAAATATATCATTAACGGTTATTTAAGTTAAAATTTACAAAGTGGTAACAAATTTAATATCTCATTCTTTTTCACTGGGTTATATAACTTCATCATTCTTATTAATATTCTAATATTATTATTGTAATAACTTTTTAATATATATATATATATATATATATTATTTGTTTTTTCTTTATTTTCAATTGATAGACACAATATTCTCATTGATTTATTTTCAAATACATTTTGGTATTTTCAATGGGATACAATACAATATAATTTTGTTTGAGATTGTTTATACATGAATTTCCATGAGAGAAAATTATAGAATAATTGTTCAATGAACCCTTCCATATTTTTATCCTATATTTATTCATGCCCTTTTTAATGTAATATTTCTATTGTCCCAATCATTGATAGACAAGTTTGATTATGAAATGTTATTTAAGAAAAATTGAAATCCTTTCAATATTTATTTATCGAACCTATATTCATGTAAAATTATTTTTTTCCAAAAAAATATTAAAATTTTCTTTATAAATTCCAAAATATATTTATTAAACAATTTTGTAACCATTTTACTTCTTCATATGTGTTCAAGGGAATCATCTTGTCTCTTTCTGAATAATACACATATCAATTATCTATACTATGAAAAAAGAATGTTTTCCCTAGATTGAAATGTACAATATTAAATATCATTATCACGTCAAATAATTCATTGAATGTTTAAATGATTAATTATTAATGAAATATTTCTCAATAAAATATTCATAAAAATGTAATTTTAAAATGTCTTATAATTAAAAAATATATTTTCTTCACTATTTTCAATGAAATATCTTTTTATAGTGTTTATATTGATCATTGATAAAAATATTTTATTTTTAATGCACTTATGAAATTTTGTCTTAATACCATCCATAATATTCTTATTTATGGATTATGATTGATTTGGATGAGGATAACATTGACTCTCACATCCTTGATTCCTTTTTATAACCCCTAGAAATATTCATTTTTTATGATAACTAGACATTGAATTTCCACTAATTATCCATATCATTTATCTTGGATATTTTTATTGGGTAAAGCATATACTAGTTCTATATATGACATTTAGTTTGATATTTATTTTACTAAATGCGTAAAAATTGATACATTTTCATTATTTATTCTATATAGATATTTGATAATGTGTATTATATTAAAAGAATTATTTTATATAAGGAATCATTAATCAGAGAATGATAGGTGGGGTCAACATTTATTATATAACCTCAATTAATAGATATGTTCTCATGAGAAAAAGTTGTTGAAAATTTTAAATAGGTCTGTACCTGTAATTTTAAACCATCCGGGGAAAGGTCTTGACGGAATATGTTTTCATTTTCTAATGAAATGAAAACCAATAATATATAATTACCATTATTTTTATTCTATATATTTTTTATCCATGAGGTATTCATAATGATACTGTCTATGGCTGAATTTATTTCATAGTTTATGGATTAAATGGAATGTTTTTGTAATTTTATTACATTTCCATATTCATTTTTCTTTATCTAGTTATTTTAAATACATGATGTAAAACCCTGAGATTTTATAAGATATATTATTTTTAATTTCATTGATGTCTTGTGTTGTATTCAACACCAAAATTATCTTTCACTACACATAACCTTGACTTTTCTTTCATTACAAACAATCACGACCTTCCACGATAGTGTGTGTTGTACGCAATACCATGTTTCACAAAACAATGATATGTTATTAAAATATTATAAAAACTAGCCATTATGAATAGTAATACACACTTTTTGAAATTTTATTTTTCAAAATGGACTTCATTTTTTGATTCAAAATATCGAAATTATCCTATGGTGAATTTTTGGTATTTTTCTAAAAACATTCAATTTTTGATGAATAGTAAAAACCCTATGATACTATTTAAAAACCGACTTTTTATTTAAATAATTATTTATTTTATGTAAATTTATTTTATGTAAAAATTTATACATAATACCTATATAAGTTCAATATTATTCATTGAAGTCATTTTATAATAATTATCGATATATAAAAATTTTATTGAACTTTTCACCATCTTTTACCTTCCTCCTAGGAGCTTTTCTGCAAACATACATAAAACATAATTTTACCACTTCTGTGAGTGGAATTTCAAAAATCTGAGAGACACGGTTAATATTAAGAAGTAAAATCTGGTTCAATAAGATAAAAATAATTTTTGGTGAATAGCAACTTTTTACATTTATTTATCACGGTTAAAATTAAATAGGGTAATTAAGGGTAAAAATGATATAATTATTACCCTAACACAATTCCTAATTCTATTGGATAAGTGAAATTCAACAAAAAAAATCATGAGGAATAAAATATTTCCCTTTAGGTCCACATGGATTAGATTAGAAAATTTATTATTACTTTATTTAAAGAATAGTTAAAATAGTTAAAATCAATGTTTAATAACTAAAACATATTTAATATAGGGTTATACATAAGATAAATTAGACTATAAATATTCATTAGAAATATAAAAAGATATAATACATAATTTCATTTTATTTATAAATTTTAGACCTTAAATAATATATTTTATTTATGACACAATGATGATGCAATAATTGCCTTATTAATGAAATATTAACATAATTGATGTAATCAATACCCAATAAATGAAATGTGGGACTTTTTATGAATTCCAATAATTTTATAGGTTAATATTATATGTTATTATTTATTTAAGTATCTTTTATTCGAATTAATCATGCAATTATGATTTTCACAAAAATAAATTACCAAATATTGTCAAAATTGACATAAAATGGTTTTTAAAACAAATATTATATTATTAATTGTTGTTTTATTGATAAAAATCTATGTTTCGGCCAAATGGCTTATATAGGGATATAAATATATTAATAATGAATCACTTGGGGTTCGTTTGGCTTTTTATAGTACGTTTATTAACAATATAGTGTAAAAAACACGAAGACACAGTAAAAGTTAAATTATTTAACTTAGTGTTAAATCTAAATGATAAAGTTAAAATATAACCTAAACTTATCTAAAACATATTGGTTGAGAGGATTTCGACCCATCCCTACTTTATCTCTGCAATAAATCAATTTTGAGCTATTATAAACCGAATATTACTTTATTATAAAATAATATTTTATGTTTTTCCAATGGTACCTCTCTCCTCCCTTATAAAAAGGGCACCCCTTCCCTCTTCTCATCACACCATTTTGAGCCTTGAAGCTCAGAAAAACCGTGCAAATTACTATTATCAACCTATCAAGTTACATTATAGTGGTTCTTGTCATCACAAAAGACCAACTCTAGTGCCCTAAGAATAAGGTTAAATGAGGTGTGTCGAGAAAGAGGTAATCTCTTCTACCGACTCTTTCAAGATTCATTCTTCTTTTACTTCATCTTCTTTAGTTGTTTCATTATAAATTAATTACATCATTATTACTTATATACTGATATTTTATTATAAATATGAAAAAACTATATTTCACCTTCTATCCATCATATGGAAAACGAAATCACTACGCGTGCGCACGTATGGAATACCATCTCCACGTCGTGGTGTAATCAGTTTTCCACCACCACCTTATTTGGATGGGTATAATTGTGTAAAGAATATATATATATATATATATATATATATATAATTATTATAAAATAATACTGATTCTATGACATTATATCATCCACTCCAATACCATTCAATAAATATGGGAATGATGTCATCGATCGTGCGTACGTACAGATTACAGTCTCCACGACGTGATGAGATTCATTTTCCATGTTCACAATTCAAGAATTATTATAATGTATATATAATAATTAATCATGAAATATATGAAATAATAATTCTACTAGATTTATGTATATATATATATATGTATCTCATCAACTTAATTAAATTCAATTCAATATGGAAATGAAAAATAGTGTTCATGCGTACGTACGGTCTATCGTCTCCATAAACTGTCTATTTCCTTCCATTTATCGATCTATTATATATATGTATATTCTGAATATATATTATATATAAATCTTGTTTGACATTATGGAATTATGTAAATCTGGATATAAGTAATAATATCAAAAACATCAAGTCGAAACACGTACGATAAATGAAACGATTTTACCAAAACACTGCTTTAACATGGAATTTAGAAATGAACTGGTAATATAATGTCATAAGTGAACCATATATGATATCATAACAATTAATATGATTCTATAATAATTCAATGACACTATTAAAATCTTTATATAGGAGGTTCGAATACATACTAAGCATATTGGACATAAGGTAAGGGATAATTTTTCCAATCTCGTTTTTATACAAGATTTTTTATTTGTAAGTATTTACGGGTGTTATATTTATCATTCATGTCCCTATTTTCTTAAAATAGTTTCATGTATGTTTAATGTCCTTTTTACCCATTTTTTGACATTTACTGCATGGTATGTAAGGAATCTATCTTTTCTTTACCATACGAGGTACTGTTTGACTATTCAGGAAAAAGTACGAGAAGAATGTTTTTTTATATTATACATCATGAATGGACTTTTATGTTTTTATAACGCCTTATTTTCATGAATATTTCTCTATAATATTTCATAACTATTTTCAAAACAATCCATTTCTTTTAAAATTTGAATGCAATTTTGTGAAAATAAAATGATTTTGAAGAAGAAAGGATATGTTCTTCAAGAATTCATTTCTAGTGTTTTATCAAAACCATTTTCCTTTTAAGATGGCATTATTTAATAAGTTCATGTTTCAAATATATTTTCTATATGATTTACTTGGTTTCACTTTTCTTATAATGAAATGATATCAATTTTTTGTATGGATTATGTTATGATGGGATGATGTTTATGAAACCCATTTTATTATTTGGGTAATGATGAATGATTTATGTTCATGTTGTGGCACGAGTAAGAATCATTTCACTATAAGATGGGTGGGACATATATCTCTTTATATTGCATTGGGTAAAGATTTATATCTCATGAGATAGACAAGGATGGAATGGTAAGTTAATCTGGTATAGTGTTACTGGACTGAAAAGAGGAGTGCACTCGATTCAGAAAGTGACTTTGTCAACAAAGATGGTCTTGGCACCAATTCCTTGGATACTATGGAAATCATATCATGTTATTAATGGTTTTCCACAATTAAATGTTTTATTCCCATGCTATTTTATCATGATTATTGTTCCTTTATGACCTATGGCTTACGTACTACCAATATTTATTTCAAAACTCAAGATTTTGATGTGTAAACTTTATGTCCATGTTTTTAAGTTCAAATGTATATGGTTTGTTTTATTTTCTCCATGATTACCCTTAATGAGTATCTGAGCTCACCCTTTATATGTTTTCTTTTCCCCAGGATATAAGAAAAGTTTTTAGGTAATAAAACAAAAAAGGGAATATCTTTATGGGAGATTTTGATGATCTTTCAACACGATTATAAGATTATGTTCCGAATTTCCAAATACAATAAACTATTAGGATCCTTGTGTGTTTGTTTTTCTTATGTATTAAGTATTCCGAAAAAGTAATGTAATGTCCATGTACATCAAGCTTTGGGTCTCTAAAGTTAGTATTAGAGGAAAGGTTTAGTTAACCTTTTCAAACTGGGATGCGAAAACTTTAGTTAATCCCTTGAGATATTTCTAAGGTATGTCTAGGGATGTACCTGAGGTTAAGTATAAGTATAACTTATAGACGTATAATTATGGTAAAAATTTTATAATTAACCCTAATATGTTATATATTGAAGGTACTCCCCATTTATTATGTTTTGTTCCCTAGCATGATTTTTTCCTCTCCCAGTATTCTTTTTTTGGGTTTTAGACGATGGCTGGAACCCAAAGGAACTGTGTTGATCAATGTAATGGAAAAGGCAATGATTTTCCTCCTGAACAAACCAATGTTATGGGAGATGTAGTGAAAAATCTTATTTCTATACTTATACAAGATATGTATCATTCTGGACTTCCAAATGTGCAGAGAAGGGAACAATATTCTATTGAGTCCTTTATGAGGAAATGTCCACCTTCTTTCAGTGGGTCTTCTGATCCTCTTGTTGCTGAACAATGGATCAATACCATTGAAAATATATTTTCCATACTTCACTATTCGGAACATGAAAAATTTATTCTGGCTATTTACCATTTAGAAGGGGAAGAAGATCAATGGTGGACTCTAATTAAGAATATGAGGCCCTGATATGAAATTTAATCCAAGGAATGGGATGGGTTCAAGATCTTATTTTTCAAGAAGTACTTCCATCGTATTCTTCGGACAAAAATGGAGAAGGATTTTCCAGCGGTTAAGCAAAATTATGATGAATATGTTGGTATATACGATGCGAATTTTACAAGGCTTGAATGGTATGAATCTGGATTTATCATCCAACATGAATGTAAAGTTGATCGATTTCTTTAGTGGCTTAAAACCAAGTCTTAGGAGGGAATTAACTATAAGAGAATTCAGCAGCTATGAAGAAATTGTGTGTTTTTCTATCAATGTAGAAATGGAATTTCGTGTTACATATCCATCTCATTTTTTAAAATGAAACGAAAGATGGAGTTCAAGGATAAATCTCCGAATAATGGTGAAAAGAATATAAATGTTTCTTTATGCTCAAAGTGTGGAAAGAAGCCTGGTGGAGTTTTTCATAATGGGACTAAAAAATGTTTATATTGTATAAAAGAATTTCAACGAGCAGCTGAGTGTCAAAGTAATGGAAAACAGATTACTAATGATGTGAATAAAGAAAAGACTATAGAGAATGCACCACCAACACTTCTATGCATCAAGTGAAATGAAATGGGGCATTATGCTAATCAATTGCCAAATCCAAGGGTTAATGATGATCAATGTGATAAACCTCTTAAGGAAGAGGATAAAGGGAAGTCACATGTTATCACTATGTGTGATGTTGATTATGACAATGATATTGTGTAATGATTAACTGTTTATGTAATGGTATTTAAAAATAGTATCATGGAATCTCATTTATGGTATCATGGAATTTTGGAATGTCAATATTTGGGTTTTCAATAATTATATGGTACCGGTAGCCATTAAATGTGATTGTAATATTTTTGGAAAGATGATGATATGTGCATATTGAAGGGATAAAGAGAAAATAATATGTTTTATAGTATTAATGAGCTCATGAATGGTATAAGTACTAATACATATCATGGTTTCAGTATAGAGAATTTTGGGATTATGGTATGTGGAAAGAGTTAACTTTTGAAAACATTCATGTTTTTACTAAATTTCAATGGGTATTTATTTTTCAAGAGAAAACATGATTACGGTATTCACATGTTTGGAAAGAGACCAACAATAAGATATATCATATAATATATGGAGGATACATGATGGTATTTACCTGCTTGGTAGAATGACATCTCTAGTAATATTGTTCATTATACTATGCAGGTGGACAAATGTATTTTTTATAAACCAAATGATTGGAATAGATTAAGTTTTAAATCAGATAGTATTGTTTATGGCTGGAACATCTTTTCATGTTATAATAGTATAGTTTTAGAAAAACGACAACCCGTAGGATGGGTGACAACTCGTTGCGTCAGACAAGGCTATAGGAATCAAACCCACAACCGAAGCGTGACATTCCTTTATCGCCTACCACTGGCCTACACGAAGTCCCTGGTAAATAGAAACAAGTTTTATTTTATTAAGCGCTATGATAGATGAATTAAATGTCCATTTTTTTGAGTCATATACGATTAATCTCACCATCGATGGACTTATGTATATAACTTTTTCAAATCATATGTTTAAAACAAATGGAATGACCTATAATTCCATCGCATGATCTACTAATACTTCACGGAAGACAAATTCATCTTCATTTCTTTAAGAGATGAAGTGGAAATTGTTAAAGGTATAAAGAACAATGAGATTTTACCAAAATCATGTAAGTATTTCTTTTAATTATTTAACATTATGGAAATGATCGTGAAAACAAAAAATGTTGTCCTAGTGTCCTTATATACGATGAATCAGATGGTACCTTAGATCATCAAAAATTTATGGCAATGTGATTGTTGGTTTTTTCAAGGCCATGTTCTCTACCACTCTCCATCAGAACATGATGATTAGGTTTCTCATCCATATCCATATTTTCACCTATGTTATCCTATGTGGAAACCCAGTGATGAGTTAATTTGGTTAGCTGTTACATTTCATACCTTATTTTTTTAAATTTATGTTTTGGTATTCCTTTTTACGATGTGGGTTTCTATGAAAGAAACTTTCAAGTAATAAAACATTTATAACCCCGATGAATTTTGAGGGCGAAATTTATTTTAAGGGGGGTAGAATGTAACAACCTAAGATTTTATATGATATATTCTTTTTAATTTCATTGATTTCTTGTGTTGTATGGTACACCAAAAGGAGCTTGCACTACACACAACCCCGACTTGGCTCTCATTACACGCAATCACGACCTTCCACAATAGCGTGTGTTGTACGCAATACCAAGTTTCACTAAACAATGATATGTTATTAAAATATTATATAAACTAGCCGTTATGAATAGCAATACCCACTTTTTGAAATTTTATTTTTCAAAATGGACCTCATTTTTTGATTCAAAATATCAAAATTATCCTAGGGTGAATTTTTTGTTTTTTTCTGAAAACATTCAATTTTTGATGAATAGTGAAAACACTAGGTTACTATTTAAAAACCGATTTTTTATTTAAATAATTATTTATTTTATTTAATTTAATTTTAGGAACAAATTGATATATAATACCTATATAAGTTCAATGTAATTAATTGGAGTCCTTTTATAATAATTTTCGATATATAAACATTTTATTGAACTTTTCAACGTCTTTTACATACCTCTTAGGAGCTTTTTTGCAAAATTAACTAAAAATTAATTTTACCACTTCTGAGAGTGGAATTTTGAAAATCTGAGAGACACTGTTAATATCAAGGAGTAAAATGTGGTTCAATAAGAAAAAAAAATAATTTTTGGTGAATAGTAACTTTTTACTTTTATTTACCACGATTAAAATTATATACGGTAATTAAGGGTAAAGATGAAATTATTATTACCCTGAAACATGTCATAATTCTATTGGATAAGTTTAGTTCGACCAAAAACAACCTTAGGAATACAATATTTTCTTTTAGGTCCACATGGATTAGATTAGGACATTTATTATTATTTTATTTAAAGAAGAGTTAAAATAGTTAAAATCAATGTTTAATAAATAAAACATATTTAATATAGGGTTATACATAATATAAATTAGACTATTAATATTAATTATAAATCTAAAATGATTTCCTACATATTTTTATTTTATTTATAATTTTTAGACATTAAAGAATTTATTTTATTTATGACACAATGATGATGCAGTAATTACGTTATTAAAGAAATATTAGCATAATTGATGTTATAAATAACCAAATAAATATATTTTGAGACTTTTTATGAATTCTAATAATTTTATAGGTTAATATAATATTTTAGTATTGATTTAAGTAAATATTTTTGAACTAATCATGCTGTTATGATTTTCACAAAAATCAATTACTTAATATTGTCAAAATTAACATAAAATAGTTTTTAAAACAAATATTATATTATTAATTGTTCTTTTAATCATACAAATCATAGGATATGCCAAATTACTTATATAAGTATATATATATATTAATAATTAACCACTCGGGGTTCGTTTGGCTTGTTATAGTATGTTTATGAACCATAGAGTGTAAGAAAACAAGAAGACACGGTAAAAGTAAAATTGTTTAACTTAGTGTTAATCTTGAATGATATGGTTAAAATAGTAACCTAAAATTGTATAAAACCTATTGGTTGAGAGATTTCGACCCATCCCCACTTTATCTTCTAAATAAATCAATTTTGAGCTATTATAAACCGAATATGACTTTATTAATAAATAATATTTTATGTTTTTCCAAAGGTTCCCCTCTCCTCCCTTATAAAAAGGGCACCCCTTCCCTCTTCTCTTCACACCATTCTGATCCTTTATGCTCGGAAAAACCCTGAAAATTACTCTTCTCAACCTCTCTAGTTACATTATATAGGTTTTTGTATTCTCAGAAGACCATCACTATTTCCCTAAGATGAAGTTTAATGTAGGTGCGTAGAAGAAGTGGTAATCTCTTCTACCAACTCATTCAAGTTTCCTTCTTCTTCTACTTCCTCATATTTAGTTGTTTCATTATAAAGTAATAACATCAATATTAATTATATACTGATATGTTATTATAAATATGAAACAAACCTATTTCACTTTTTATCCATCCTACAGAAAACGAAATCACTGCGTGTGCGTACGTATGGAATACTATCTCCACACCGTGGTGTAATCAGTTTTTCCACCACCACCTTACTTGGATGGGTATAATTGTGTAAAGAATAACTCTATATAATTATTATAAAGTCATACTGAATCTGTGATATTATATCATCCACTCCAATACCATTCAATAAATATGGGAACGATATTATCGCTCGTGCGTACGTACGTATTACCGTCTCCACGACGCGATGAGATTCTTTTGCCATGTTAACAATTCAAGAATGATTATATAGTATATATAAGAAGTAATAATGAAATATATGACATAATAATTCTACTGGATTTATGTATATATATATATATGTATTTCATCTACTTAATTCCATTGAATTCAATAAGGAAACGAAAAACAGAGTTCATGCGTACGTACGGACTACCGTCTCCATGAACAGTGTATTTCATTCCATTTATCAATCTATTATATATATGTATATTATGAATATATATTATATATAAATCATTTTTACATTCTGAAATTAATTAAATTAGTATATAAGTTATAATATCAAGAACAACAAGTCGAAGCGCGTACGATAAATGAAACGATTTTACCAAAACGCTGCTATAACATTGAATTTACAAATGAAAGGGTAATATAACGTCATGGGTGAACCATATATGATATCATAACAATAAATATGATTCTTTAATAAGTCAATGTCATTATTTAAATCATTATACAGGAGGTTCAGATACATACGATGCATATCAGACATAAGGTAAGGGATAAATTTTCCAATCTTGTTTTTATCCGAGATTGTTTATTCTTAAGTAATTACTGGGGTTATATTTATCATTGATGTCCCTATTTTCTAAAAATGGTTTCTTGTATGTTTAAATTACTTTTTACCCATTTTTTAACTTTTACTACTTGGTATGTATGGAATCATTCTTTTCTTTAAAATATGAGTACTTTTTGACTTGTTCGGAAAAAGTACGAGAGGAATGATTTTATAAATTATACGGCATGAATGGATTTTTAGAGTTTTTTAATGCCTTTTTTCATGTATCTTACTCTAAATATTTCATAAAAAATTTCAAAAAAATAATTTTCTTTCAAAATTTACATGGAATTTTGTGAAAATAAAATCATTTTGAAGAAGAAAAGATAATTTCCTCAAGAATTCATTTCAAGTGTTTTATCAAAACCATTTTCCATTTAAGATGACATTATTTCATATGTGTATGTTTCAAGTATATTTTCTCTATGATTCACATGGTTTCAATTTTCTTATGATGATATGATATCCATTTTTTATTGATTATGTTATGATGGGATGATGTTTATGAAACCCATTTTATACTTTGGGTAATGATGAATAATTTATGTTCATGTTGTGGAACAAGTAAGAATTATTTCATTATGAGATGGGTGGGACCTATATCTCCCACCAATACATTGTGTAAAGATTTATATCTAATGAGATAGACATGGATAGAATGGTAAGTTAATCTGATTCAGTGTTACAGGACTGAAACGAGGAGTGAAATCGAATCAGAAAGGGACTTTTCCCACTAAGATGGTCTTGGCAGAAATGCCCTTGGATACTATGGAAACCATATCATGTGATTAATGGTTTTCCATAATTAAATGTTTTATTTCCATGAAATTTTATCATTCTTAATGTTCCTTTATGACCTATGCCTTACGTACTGCCAATATTTATTTCACAACACAATATTTTGATATTTAAACTTTATGTTCATGGTTTGAAGTTAAAATGTATATAGTTTGTTTTATTTTCTTCAGGCTTACCCTTACTGAGAATTTGATCTCAACCGTTATATGTTTTCATTTCCCTGGTATATAAATAAAGGTTTTAGGTAAGAAATCAAAAGGGGAAGATCTTTATGGGAGATGTTGAATGTCTTTCACCACGATTAGAAGATTATGTTTCAAGTTTCCCTAGACACTAAACTATTACTGTCCTTGTGTGTTTTTTGTTATGTATTAAGTATTCCACAAAATAAATGTAATGTAAATGTATATCAAGCTTTGGGTCTCTACAGTTGGTATCAGAGGAAAGTCTTAGTTAACCTTTGGAAACTAAGATGCAAAAACATTAGTGAAATCCCTAGAGATATTTCTAAGGTATGTCTAGGGATTTCTCTGAGGTTAGGTATAAGTATAGGTTATAGACATAGAATTATAGTAAAAATGTTATAATTAACCCTAAGATGTTATATATTTAAGGTACTCCCCCTTTTTTATGTTCTGTTATCTAGCATTATTTTTGCCTCTCCAACTATTTTGTTTGGGTTTTAGACGATGGCTAGAACCTGAAGGAACCGTGTTGATCAATGTAATGGACAATGCAATTATTTTTCTACTAAACAAACCAATTTTATGATAGATGGAGTGAAAAATCTTATTTCTATACTTACACAATCTATGAATCATTCTAAAATTACAAATGAGGAGAGAAGGGAACAATATTCTATTGATTCCTTCATGAGTCAACGTCCACCATCTTTCAGTGGGTCTTCTGATCCACTTATTACTGAAAAATGATTCAATACCATTGGAAAGATATTTTCCATACATCGTTGTTTGGAACATGAAAATGTCATACTAGCTATTTACCGTTTAAAAGGTTAATCAGATCAATGGTGGACTATAATTAAGAATACGAGGCCACAAGGTGAACTTGAATCCATGGAATGGGATGAGTTTATGAATTTATTTTTCAATAAGTACTTCCCACGTATTCATTGAACAAAGATGGAAAAGGATTTCCATGATCTTAAACAAAAGGATGACGAATCTGTTGTTATATACGAAGATAACTTTACAGGACTTTCAAGGTATGCATATGGCTTTGTCATCTAACCTAAAAGTAATGTTGATCGATTCTTCAGTGGCTTAAAACCAAGTCTTCAAAGGGTATTAGCTATAAGAGACTTCAGTAGCTATGAAGAAATTGTGCATTGTGCTATCAAGGTAGTAATGGATTATGGTGTTACATATCCATCTCATGGTTTTGACAGGAAACGAAAGATGGAGTTCAAGGATAAATCTCAAAAAAATGGTGAAAAGGAGATGAATGTTTCTATATGCTCAAAGTATAGAAGGAAGCATGATGGAGATTGTCATAAAGGGACTAAAAAGGTATTAAGTGTGGAAAACAAGTTCATCGAGCAGCTGAGTGTCTAAGTAATGGAAAAAAGGGTTGATAATGATATGAAAAAAGAAAATACTACAGAGAACACACCACCAACACTTCAATGCATCAAGTGCAAGTAAATGGGACATTATGCTAATAAATTCCCTAATCCAAGGGTTAATGATGATCAACATGATAAACCTCTTAAAGAAAAGGATAAAGGGAAGTCACATGCGATCACTATTTGTGATGTTGAGTATGACAATGATGTTGTGTAATGATTAAGTGTTTATGTAATGGGATTTCAAAATAGTATCATGGAATCTCCTTTATGATGTCATTGAATTTTGGAATGTCAATATTTTGGTTTTCAATAATTATATGGTATCGATAACCTAGAAAAGTGATTGTAATTTTTTTAGAAAGATGATGATATGAACATAATGAAGGGATAAGGAGAAAATAATATTTTTGATAGTATTAATGATCTCATGAATGGTATAAGGACAAAGTGATATCATGGTTTGAGTATACAGAATTCTGGGAATTTGGTATGTGGAAAGAGTTAACTTTTGACAACATTCATGTTTTTACTAAAGTTCAATGAGTATTCATTTTTCAATAGAATACATGATTAAGGTATTCACATGTTTGGAATGTGACCAATGACAAGATATATCATATGATATATGTAGTATACATGATGGTATTTACATGCTTGGTAGAATGACCTCTCTAGTAATATTGTTCATTATACTATGAGATTGGATAAAAGTATTTTGGATAAACCTAAATATTAGAATAGATTATGTTAGAAATCAGATATTATTGTTTAAGGCTAGAGCTTCTTGTCATGTTATAATAGTATAGTTTTAGAAAAAGGATAACACGTAGGACGAGAGACCACCTGTCGTGTCGGACATGGCTGTAGGAATCGAACACACAACCGAAGTGCGACATGCCTTTATCGCCTACCACTGGCCTACATGAAGTCCCTGGTTATTATAAACTAGCTTAATTTTATTAAGTGATATGATAGATGAAGTATAAGTCCATTTTTTGAGCCATATACGATTAATCTCACAATCAATGGACTTATGTATATAACTTTTTCAAACCATTTGTTTGAGACAAATAGAATGACATATCATTATATCACATGATCTACTAACACTTCATGGATGACAAATTAAACGTCATTTGTTTAAGAGATGAAGTGGAAATCGTTAATGGCACAAACAACAGTGAAATTGTACCAAAATAAAGTTAGTATTTCTTTTAATTCTTCAACATTATGGAAATGATCTTGAAAACCAAAAATGTTGTCCTGGTGCCCTTATATTTTATGAATCAGATGGTACCTTAGATCCGCACAAATTAATTGCTTTATGATTGTTGGCTTTTTTATGTCCATGTTCTCTACCACTCTCCAATAGAACTTGATGGTTAGGTTTCTCTTCCATATCCATATTTTCACATATGTTCTCTTATGAGGAAACCTAATGATGAGTTAATTTGGGAAACAGTTACATTTCATACTTTAGTTTTTTAAAGTTATGTTTTTGTATTCCTTTTTACGATGTGGGTTTCTTTGAAAGAGACTTTCAGGTAGTAAAACATTTAAAACCCTGACAAATTTTAAGGGAGAAATTCATTTTAATGGGGGTATAATGTAACACCCTGAGATTTAATAAGATATATTCTTTTTAATTTGATTGATTTCATGTGTTGTATGCTACACCAAAAGGATCTTGCACTACCCACAACCCTGACTTGGCTTTCATTAAATTCAATCATGACCTTCCACGAGAGCTTGTGTTGTACGCAATACCGATTTTCACAACACAATGATATGTTTTTAAAATATTATATAAACTAGATGTTATGAATAGTAATACAAACTTTTGGAACTTTTATTTTTCAAAATGGACTTTATTTTTTGATTTCAAATATCGAAATTAGACTAGGGTGAATTTTTTGTATTTCTTTGAAGACTTTCAATTTTTGATGAATTGTGAAAACACAAGGTTACTATTTAAAAACCGACGTTTTATTTAAATAATTATTTATTTTATTTAAAATTATTTTAGGTAAAAATTGATATATAATACTTATATAAGTTCAATGTAATTCGTTGGAGTCATTTTATAATAATTTTCGATATATAAATATTTTATTGAACTTTTCACCGTCTTTTACCTACCACCTAGGAGCTTTTTTACAAACTTATATAAAACATAATTTTACTGATTTTGTGAGTGGAATTTCGAAAATCCAAGAGACACTATTAATTTCAAGTAGTAAAATGTGGTTCAATAAGATAAAAATAATTTTTTGGTGAATAGTTACTTTTTACTATTAGTTGCCACGGTTAAAAGTAAATAGAGTAATTAAGGGTAAAATGATATTATTATGACCCTAACACATGTACTAATTCTATTGGATAAGGGTAAATCGACAAAAAAACCATAGGAATAAAATATTTCCCTTTAGGTCCACATGGATTAGATTAGGACATTTATTATTATTTTATTTAAAGAAGAGTTAAAATAGTTTAAATCAATGTTTAATAACTACAACATATTTAATATAGGTTTATACATAATCTAAATTCGACTATAAAAATTCATTAGAAATATAAAAAGATCTACTACATAATTTAATTTTATTTATAATTTTTAGTCTTTAAATAATTTATTTTATCTATGACACAATGATGATGAAGTAATTACCTTATTAATGAAATATTATCATAATTGATGTTATAAATACCCAAATAAATGAAATTTGAGACTTTTTATGAATTCCAATAATTTTATAGGTTAATAAGATAAATTATTATATATTTAAGAAACTGTTTTCGAACTAATCATGCAACTATGATTTTCAAAAAAATCAATTAACAAATAGTGTCAAAATTCACATAAAATTGTTTTTAAAACAAATATTATATAATTAATTGTTATTTTATTCATAAAATTCGACGGATCATCCAAATGACATATATAAGGATATATATATTAATAATGAACCACTTGGGGTTCTTTTTAATTATTATAGTAAGCTTATTAACCATATAGTGTAAGAAAACAAGAAGACATGGTGAAAGTTAAATTATTTAACATAGTGTTAAATCTAAATGATAAGGTTAGAATAGTGACCTAAACTTGTCTAAAACCTATTAATTGAAAGGATTTAGACCCATACCCACTTTATCTTCTAAATAAATCAATTTGGAGCTATTATAAACCGAATATTACTTTATTATAAAATAATATTTTAAGTTTTTTCAAAGGTGCCCCTCTCCTCCCTTATAAAAATGGAACCCCTTCACTCTACTCTTCACACCATTTTGATTATTGAAGCTCAAAAAACCGCTGTAAATACCTCTTATCAACCTCTTTAGTTACATCATAGAGGTTCTAGTATTCTCAAAATACCAACTCTAGTGCCATAAGAAGTTGTTTAAAGGAGGTGTGTAGAGGAAGAGGTAATCTCTTCTACCGACTCTTTCATGTTTTTTTCTTTTTATACTTTCTATTATTTAGTTGTTTCATTATAAAGGAATGGAATAAGTATTAATTATATAAATATATGTTATTATAAATATTAAACAACCCTATTTCACCTTCTATCCATCATACGGAAAATGAAATCTCCACGTGTGCGTATGTACGGAATACCGTCTCCACACCGTCATGTAATCAGTTTTTCCACCACCACCTTACTTGGATAGTTATAATGGTGTAAATAATAACTATATAAAATTATTATAAAATCATACTGATTATATTATATTATATCATCCACTCCAATTCCATTAAATAAATATGGGAATGATATCATCGCTCGTGCGTACGTACGGATTCCCGTCTCCATGACGTGATGAGATTCATTTTCCATGTTAACAATTCAAGAATGATTACAAAGTATATATAATAAGTAATAATGAAATATATGACATAATAATTCTACTTGATTAATGTATATATATATAGGTATTTCATCTACTTAATTGCATTCAATTCAATAAGGAAACAAAAAACAACATTTATGCGTATGTACAACCTACCGTCTCTATGAACGGTGTATTTCCTTCCATTTATCGATCTATTATATATATGTATATTATGAATATATATTCTATATAAATAATTTTTTACATTATGGAATTATGTAAATTAGGATATAAGTAATAATATCAAGAACAACAAGTCGAAACACGTACGATAAGTGAAACGATTTTACCAAAATGCTGCTTTAACATGGAATTTACAAAAGAACGGGTAATATAAAGTTATAAGTGAACCATATATGATATCATAAAAATTAATATGATTCTTTAATAATTCAATGACTTAATTTAGGTCATTATACAGGAGGTTTGGATACATACGATGCATCTCGAACATAAGGTAAGGGATAACTTTTCCAATCCTGTTTTTATCCAAGATTGTTTATTCGTAAGTATTTACTGGGTTATATATATAGTTCATGTCCCTATTTTCTAAAAATGGTTTCATGTATGTTTAATGTCCTTTTTAACCATTTTTTACTTTTATTACATGGTGTGTAAGGAATATTTCTTTTCTTTACCATACGATGTACTTTTTGACTTTTTTGGAAAAAGTACGAGAAGAATGTTTTTTAAATTATACAGCATGAATGTATTTTTATGGTTTTATAAGGCCTTATATTCACGAAACATACTATACATAATTTAATGAATATTTTCAAATATATCATTTTCTTATAAAATTTTCATGTAATTTTTTAACGAGAAAATTATTTTGAAAAAGAAAAGATTATTTTCCTCAAGAATTCATTTCAAGTGGTTTATCAAAACCATTTTCCATCTAAGATTACATTAATTCATATGTGTATGATTAAATTATATTGTATCTAGAATTTACATGGTTTCAATTTTCTTATGATAAATGATATCCATTTTTGTATGGATTATGTTATGATCAGATGATGTTTATGAAACCCATTTTATACTTTGGGTAATGATGAATGATTTATGTTCATGTTATGGAACAAGTAAGAATGATTTAATTATGATATGGGTGGGACCTATATCTCCCTACAATGCATTGGTTAAAGATTTATATCTCATGAGATATACATGGCTGGAATGGTAAGTTAATCCAGTTTAGTGTTACATGACTGAAACAAGGAGTGAACTCGATTCAGAAAAGGACTTTATCCACAAATATTGCCTTGGATGAAATGCCTTGGATACTATGGAAATAATATCAAATGCTTAATCGTTTTCCACAATTAAATATTTTATTCCGATGATATTTTATCATGATTAATGTTCATTTATGACCTTTTCCTAATGTACTTCCAAGATTTATTTCACAACTAAAGATTTTGATGTGTAATCATTATGTTCATGTTTTGAAGTTCAAATGTTTATGGTTTGTTTTATTTTCTCCATGTTTACCGTCACCGAGCATTTTAGCTCACCCTTTATATGTTTTCCTTTCCCCAAGGATATAAAGAAAAGTTTTAGGTAAGAAAACAAAAGGGGAAGATCTTTATGGGAGATGTTGAAGATCTTTCACCACGATTAGAAGATTATGTTCTGAGTTTCCAAATACACTAAACTATTACAGTCCTCGTGTGTTTGTTTTTGTTATGTATTAAGTATTCTGCAAATGTAATGTAATGTCCATGTACGTCAATATTTGGGTCTCTACAGTTGGTATCAGAGAAAAGGTTTAGTTACCCTTTGGAAATTAGGATTCGAAAACTTTAGTGAGATCCCTAGAGATATTTCTAATGTATGTCTAGGGATGTCCCTAAGGTTAAGTATATGTATAGGTTATAGAACTATAATTATGGTAACAATATTATAATAAATCCTAATATGTTATATATTAAAGGTACACCCCATTTATAATGTTGTGTTCCCTTGATAGATTTTTGCCTATCACACTATTCTTTTGGGTTTTAGACGATGGATGGAACCTGAAGGAACCATGTCGATCAATGTAATGGACAATGTAATGATTGTCCTCCTGAACAAACCAATGTTATGGAATATGGAGTGAAAATATTATTGCTATACTTACACAAGCTATGAATCTTTCTAGACTTCCAAATGAGCAGAGAAGGGAACAAATATTATATTGATTCATTCATGAGGAAACGTCTACCTTCTTTTAGTTGGTCTTCTGATCCACTTGTTTCTGAAAGATGGTTCAATACCATTGAAAAGATTTTTTCAATACATCGATGATCAAAACATGAAAAATTCATTATGGCAATTTATTGTTTAGAAGGTGAAGCAGATCAATGGTGGACTCTAATTAAGAATACGAGGCCCATAGATGAAATTGAATCTATGGAATGTGATGAGTTCAAGAACTTATTTTTCAATAAGTACTTCACTCATATTCTTCGAACAAAGATGGAAAAGGATTTCTTTGAGCTTAAGCAAAAGGATGATGAATATGTCGGTATATATGAAATGAATTTTAAAAGGCTTGAAAGGTACGCATCTAGCTTTATCATCCAACCTGAAAGTACCAGGAATGATCAGGATCCGAGTGTACTCGGTCCTATAAATTTATTAATTAAAATAAAAGTACAGAAACACCAATAAATGTGACACAAGTGCCATCAGATATAAAGTAACCAAATACGACCACAACACAAATAGACCAAATTCCCCCAACATAATCTAATTTTAACTTCTCTCACCATCCATTATCCACAAGTCACCACCCATGTGTCGGCATCCAATCCCATCTTGAACGCCACCTCCCGACATGTCACCATCACAGAGTCAGAGAATCCCTAGGATCACATCCAGCGCATATCATGAGACCGCCAACCTGCCTCTTGGATCATGCCTACACCCTTCAGCGATGCACAGAATGTCGGCCCAGCTCTTTACACATCCCGAGGTCACCACCCAGCTGTCTCTATACGACCCAAGGTCGCCCCCCAAGACCTAAGGTCACCTCTAGCAAGATCACAACCTTCCCTCGGACCAATTTGAAAATCACTATCGTGATGCAGACGTCATCCCGTGAAGCTGACATCTTCATCCTCCAAATCATCGTCGTCCAAGAGCCATCATCGCACAGCTGCAGAAAACCATCGTGACCCAACCCCGTTGGCAGGATGCCGCACCTCGCCATTGGGCCACCGCCGACTCATCCACCAGGGATCTGCAATGCCACACTCACATATTCAGCCCAAAGATGAAGAGCATAACTTTTCATTCCCGCAAGAACCTCCTCTGAAGAGAATCCAAAAGTCACCATGCCTACTGAAGCCACCACCCTGCACTTCCTACAACTTTCATCGTCGGCCACGCTGCCTCCAGGATCCACCAAACTGCATTACCACCGGGGTCCCACACCTGCCGCGCCGTCACCGAAACCCGACACACTCTGACAAAAGCTTTGAAGGGACTCGCTTGGATTTCGCCACTAGGATCCCACTCATCCCTGCATGCATCCCACACATATCTCACCTACTATGTATCAGTGTTGTAATGGCCTAAACTCCACACCACGACGACACTGACCATCCCTCGGTCTGCGCCCCTTGCACCCTGCAAAACCGGCCAGCAGCACAACCCATGAAATTTTTTTTTGAAGAAACCCATGAAGAGAAACCCTTGTGGATACCCACGCCACCAGTGAGTGACGCGCCATCCTTCGCTTTTCACCATCGTCGACTGAATCCACATTGTTTTCGGCAGCAACCAATCAGAGTCGTCGAGATCCGTGCAACTACAATCGAATTCTGTCCCTCACTCCCAATGGATTCACAACTAGACTACATATCAAGCAGCTCAATCCATTAACGTGCGCAGCAAAGATCAAACAGATCGTTGCACCCAACCACATCACTAACATCCACCAATTTGAACCGATCCGCATGATCTCCATAGATTGAAAGAGAGAGAAACTATCCCCTAGAGAGAGAGACTCTCACCATCTCCAACTTGAAAGTAATGTTGATTGATACTTCAGTCGCATAAAAACAATTCTTCGAAGGGAATTAGCTATTAGAGACATCAGTATCTATGAAGAAATAGGACATTGTGATATCAAGGTAGAAATAGAAGTTGTTGTTACATATCCATCTCAAGGTTTTGACATCAAAGGAAAGATACCGTTCAAGGATAAATCTCAGAATAATGGTGAAAAGAAGATGAATGTTTCTTTATGCTCAATGTGTGGAAAGAAGCATGGTGGAGATTTTCATAAATGTACAACAAAATGTTTTAAGTGTGGAAAATAATGTCATCGAGTGGCTGAGTGTCGAAGTAATGGAAGAAGGGTTCCTAAGGATGTGAATAAATAAAAGACTACGTAGAATGCCCCAACCAAACATCAATGTTTTAAGTGCAAGGAAATGGGGCATTATGTGAATCAATGCCCTAATCCAATGGTTAATGATTATCAATGTGATAAACCTATTAAGGAAACGGATAAATGGAATCACATGAAATCAATATTTGTGATGTTCAGTTTGACAATGATGTTGTGTAATGATTAATTGTTTATGTAATGGGATTTCAAAATAGTATCATGGAATCTCATTTATGGTATCATGGAATTTTTGAATGTCAATATTCTGGTTTTCAATAATTATATGGTACCGGTAACCATGAAAAGTGATTGTAATATTTTTGTAAAGATGATGATATGAGCATAATGAAGGGATAAGGAGAAAATAATATGTTTGACTATATTTATGAGCTCATTAACGGTATAAGGACAAAGTCATATCATGGTTTGAGTATACAGAATTTTGGAATTTTGGAAGGTGGAAAGAGTTATCTTTTGATAGCATTCACGTTTTTACTAAAGTTCAATGGGTATTCAATTTTCAAGAGAATACATGATTAAGAAATTCACATGTTTGTAATGTGACCAACAACAAGATATATCATATGATATATGGAGGATACATGATGTTATTTACATGATTGGTAGAATGACCTCTCTAGTAATATTATTCAATATACTATGAGATTGGACAGAAGTATTTTGGATAAACCTAATGATTGGAATAGATTAATTTAGACATCAGATAGTATTTTTTAAGGCTTGAACTTCTTTTCACGTTATAATAGTATAGTTTTAGAAAAAGGAAACCTTGTAGGACAAGCGACAACCCATCACGTCGGACAAGGCTATAGGAATCGAACCCACAACTGAAGTGCGACATGCCTTTGTCGCCTACCACTGGCCAACAGGAAGTCCCCGGTTAGTAGAAACTAGTTTTATTTTATTAAGCTCTATGATAGATGATGTATAAGTCAATTTTTTTGAGCCATATTCCATTAATCTCCCCATAGATGGACTTATGTATACCACTTTTTCAAACCATATGTTTGAGACAAATGGAATGACCTATCATTATATCGCATGATCTACTAACACTTCACGGAAGTCAAATTCAACTTCATTTCGTTAAGAGATGAAGTGGATATTGTTAAAGGCACAAAAAACAGTGAGATTGTACCAAAATCAAGTAAGTATTTCTTTTAATTCCTCCACATTATGGAAATGCTCTTGAAAATGAAAAATGTTTTCCTAGTGCCCTTATATCTGATGATTCAAATATTACCTTAGATCGTCAGAAATTTATGGCTTTGTGATTATTGTATTTTTCATTTCCATGTTCTCTACCACTCACCATCAGAACATGATGGTTAGGTTTCTCTTCCATATCCATATTTTCACCTATGTTCTCCTATGTGGAAACCCAGTGATGAGTTAATTTGGGTAACTGTTACATTTCATACATTAGTTTTTTAAAGTTATGTTTTTGAATTCCTTTTTACGATGTGGGTTTCTATGAAAGAGACTTTCATGTAGTAAAGCATTTAAAACCCCGACAAATTTCGAGGGTGAAATTCATTTTAAGGGGGGTATAATGTAATACCCCGAGATTTTATATGATATATTATTTTTGATTTCATTGATTTCATGTCATGTATGCTACACCAAAACGAGCTTGCACTACACACAACCCTGACTTGGCTTTCATTACATTCAATCATGACCTTCCACGATAGCAAGTGTTGTACGCAATACCGAGTTTCAATAAACAACGATATGCTATTAAAATATTATATAAACAAGCTGTTATGAATAGTATTACCCACTTTTTGAAATTTTATTTTTCAAAATGGGCTTAATTTTTGGATTCAGAATATCAAAATTATCCTAGGGTCAATTTTTAGTATTTTTCTGAAAACATTCAATTTTTGATGAATAGTGAAAACACTAGGTTACTATTTAAAAACCAACTTTTTATTTAAATAATTATTTATTTTATTTAAATTTATTTTATGTAAAATTTATACATAATACCTATATAGGTTAGATGTAATTTATTGGAGTCATTTTATAATAATTTTGAATATATTAAAATTTTATTGATCTTTTCACCGTCTTTTACCTACCTCCTATGAGCTTTTTAGAAAACATACATAAAACATAATTTTACCACATCTGTGAGTGGAATTTCAAAAATATGAGAGACATGGTTAATATCAAGGAGTAAAATTTTGTTATATAAAATAAAAATAATATTTGGTGAATAGTAACTTTTTTCTTTTATTTACCATGGTTAAAAGTAAATTGGGTAATTAAGGGTAAAAATGATATTATTATTACCCTAAAACTTGTCCTAATTCGATTGGATATGTGTAATTCGAGGAAAAACAACCTTTGGAATAAAATATTTTCCTTTAGGTCCACATATATTAGATTAAGACATTTTTTATTATTTTATTTAAAGAAGAGTTAAGATAGTTAAAATCAAAGTTTAATAACTAAAACATATTTAATATAGGTTAATAAATAAGATAAATTCGACTATAAATATTCACTAGAATGATAAAAAATTTACTACATAATTTTATTTTATTTATAATTTTTAGACATTAAATATTTTATTTTATTTGTGAAACAATGATGATGCAGTAATTACCTTATTAATGAAATATTAACATAATTGATGTTATAAATACCGAAATAATTGTCATTTGAGACTTTTTTTGAATTACAATAATTTTCTAGGATAATATGATATGTTAGTATTGAGTTAAGTAACTATTTTTGAACTAATAATTTTGTTATGATTTTCACAAAAATCAATTACAAAATCGTGTTAAAATTGACATAAAATAGTTTTCTAAAATAATATTATATTATTAATTGTTATTTTATTCTTAAAAATTTATGTTTCGGCCAAATGACTTATATAACAATATATATATTAATAATGAACCAATTTTGGATCTTTTGTCTTGTTATAGTATGTTTATTAACCATATTGTGTAAGAAAACCAGAAGACACGGTAAAAGATAAATTATTTAACTTTGTGATAAATCTAAATGATAATGTTAAAATAGTAACCTAAACTTTTCTAAAGCCTATTTTATGAGAGAATTTTGACCCATCACCACTTTATCTTAGAAATAAATCAATTTAGATCTATTATAAACCGAATATGACTTTATTACAAAATATTATTTTATGTTTTTTCAAAGGTGCGCCTCTCCTCCCTTACAAAAAGGGCACCTCTTCCCTCTTCTCTTCACACCATTTTAAGCCTTGAAGCTCAGAAAAACCCTGAAAATTCAACTTATAAACCTCTATAGTTACATCATAGAGTTTCTGGTCTTCTCAAAATACCAACTCTAGTGCCCTAAGAAGAAGTGTAAAGGAGGTGTGTAGAGGAAGAGGTAATCACTTCTACCGACTCTTTCAAGTTTCATTCTTCTTCTACTTAATATTCATTAGTTGTTTCATTATAAATAAATAACATCAGTACTAATTATATACTGATATTTTATTAAAAATATTAAACAAACCTGTTTCACATTCTATCCATCCTACGGAAAATGAAATCACTGTGCATCCATACGTATGGAATACTGTCTCCACGCCGTGGTGTAGTCAGTTTTTCCACCACCACCTTACATGGATGGGTATAGGGGTGTAAATAATAACTATATATAATTATTATAACATCATATAGATTCTATGATATTATATCATCCACTCTAATAACATTCATTAAATATTGGAACGATATCATTGGTCGTGCGTACGTACGGATTACCGTCTCCACGACGCGATGAGATTCATTTTCAATGTTAACAATTCAAGAATAATTATAAAGTATATAAAATAAGTAATCATCAAATATATGACATACAAAATCAACTGGATTTTTGTATATATATATATATATCTACATAATTCCATTCAATTCAATAAGGAAATGAAAAACAGTGTTTATGCGTGCGTACGACCTACCGTCTCCATGAACGGTGTATTTCTTTCCATTTATCGAACAATTATATATATGTATATTCTGAATATGTATTATATATAAATAATGTTTTACATTCTTTAATTAATCAAATTAGGATATATGTAATAATATCAAGAATAATAAGTCAAAACAATTACAAAAGAACAGGTAATATAAAGTCATAAATGAACCATATATGATATAATAACAATTAATATGATTATGAAATTATTAAATGACATTATTTAAATCATTATACAGGAGGTTCGGATACATACGAAGCATATCAGACATAAGGTAAGGGATAACCTTTCCAATATCATTTTTATCCGAGATTATTTATTCGTAAGTATTTACAGGGGTTATATTTATCATTCATGTCCATATTTTCTAAAAATGGTTTCATGTATGTTTAAATTAAATTTACCCATTTTTTGACTTTTACTACATGGTATGTAAGGAATCTTTCTTTTCTTTACCATACAAGGTACTTTTTGACTTTTCCGGCAAAGGTACAAGAAGACTGTTTTTTTAAATTATATGGCATGACTGAATTTATACGTATTTATAACACCTTATTTTCATGAAGCTTAATCAAAAAGATTTCATACCTATTTTCAAAAACATCTTTTTATTTTAAAATTTTCATGGTATTTTGTGAGAAGAAAATTATTTTGAAGAAGAAAGGATATTTTCCTCAGGAATTCATTTCAAGTGTTTTACCAAAACCATTTTCCATCTAAGATGAAATTATATCATATGTGTATGTTTCAATTATATTTTCTCTAATATTTTCATGGTTTCAATTTTCATATGATAAAATGAAACCCATTTTTGGGTATGGATTATGTTATGATGGTATTATGTTTTTGAAACCCATTTTATAATTTGGGTAATGAAGAATGACTTATGTTAATATTGTGGAACATGTAAGAATGATTTCATTATGAGATGGGTGGGACCTATATCTCCCTCAAATGCATTGGATAAAGATTTATATCTCATGAGATAGACATGTATAGAATGGTATGTTAATCTAGTTCAATGTTACAGGACTGAAAGGAGGAGTGAACTCGATTCAGAATGGGACTTTATCAAATAAGATGGTCTTGGAAGCAATGCCTTGGCTACTATGGAAATCATATCATGTGATTAAGGGTTTTCCACAATTAAATGATTTATTCCCATGTTATTTTATCATGATTAATGTTTCTTTATGACGTATTCCTTAAACGTACTGCCATGATTTATTTCACAACTCAAGATTTTGATGTGTAAACTTTATGTTCACTTTTTGAAGTTGAAATGTATATGGTTTGTTTTATTTTCTCCATGCTTACCCTTACTGATCATTTGATCTCACCCTTTATATGTTTTATTTTCCCCAGGATATAAAGAAATGTTTTAGGTTAGAAAACAAAAGGGGAAGATATTTATGGGAGATGTTGAAGATCTTTCATCATGATCAGAAGATTATGTTTTGAGTTTCCAAAGACACAAAACTGTTATGGTACTTGTGTGTTTGTTTTTGTTTTTTACTATGTATTCTACAAAGTAATGTAATGTCCATGTACGTCAAGATATGGGTCTCTACACATGTGTTTCCATTTATTTAAATTAACATATTTTTTATTCAAATACTTATATGTATATTGATTTCATTGACTGTGACTTATGATATTAAATTTATTTATTTATTATTTTTATTGATCCATGATTGATTCCAATATATTTAACTTTTCTGATAATTTGATCTCATCCTTATTTAGTTTTCTTTTTCCAATTATTCCATGATGTTATTTGAGAAAGATATGCCATGATATGAATGATGGAATAAAGATATCCTCGAGAAGAAGAAAACCCTCTATTTTAATTATTTTATTCAATTTAAATACAAGAATCATGTACATATCTAGTTCACTAAGTCTACTAAACCCTTCAGTCATTCATGGTTTTATTCATTATAATCATTCCAAAATAATGGTAGTGCCAAAATGGATCCATGTTTTCTTTTTTCGGGTCACTACTGTTGGTATCATAGAAAATTTATTAGAATTCATGGGAACTAGACATAAATAAATATATATTAGATAACATATCCCTAAGATATAGTTTGTGGAAAAGTATGTAATAAAATCATAAATTTTGGTATTGTAAGAACTCATTCCTTCTTTTCAGTTATGGGTTTTTATTTTCTAATGTTTTTGAGAAAAAGAGAAGAATCTGGAAATTTAAGGAGTACACTCAATGTAATTAGGAGTACAAGTTTTGTTCCCTATTTCCACGGGTTACCGTTTACTGGCCATGTAACGACTAAGTACATTGTCATGTGGGGTGACCTGGAGACTGTCTAAAGTTGGGCCTAATAAAGGCATATACACGACATTTACTTTTAAAAGGCATGTCGTGTACTTTTCTTTTTAATTATTATATCAGATCGGGGTCACATATAATTGGAAGAACACCCTTCTTTGGTATCTGTCTCATCCATGAGTGGCTGGGGAGCACAATTCTTCTCTAATCCACCAACCAACCATTTTTGCTCTAAATCAACCACCATCTATTACATTTGAATCACCAAGATGAGTTCTTTCTTCTTCTAGAGACTTATTCCTAGATTTTTTGTCTTTCGGGATATATCATTGGTTGAGGGTTTTGACATATTTTTAGATCTACCACATTTTATGTCGATTCAAGGGCCAACACTGAAGAATATCGATCATACAATGCCGAGGTAGGTAATGTTTTCCTTTATATAGTTAGTCATTTAATATTTTTTTAATAATTTCCCAATGCCCTAGATTGTTGGTATTGCGTGTTTAGGGATTTTATCCATGATAATTCATTATATTCCTTGTGTTCCTAAGTAGAGGTTTTTATTTTAAAATAAAGTTATTTTCTATGTTATGGATGTGTTTCCCATATTTGTTTTGATATTGACAGTTTGGTGCAGCTTTTCTGGTTAGGCTGCTTGTTTTCCATGCCTTGTGTTGTTTGGATTGAGTGATTTTATCTTATGATGTTATATGCATGTAGCTGTTTTGTTAAGTAGTTCTTGAAAGCTATAATCAAACTTGTTATTAAGGTGTAAATTGGATTTTGAACATTTTTGTGCACAATTGACATACAAAGGGCTGTGGGAACCCAGTGTAGTAGACCATATGGGGAATGGATGCTAATGGCTTCTACAGAGTGTCTATTTACTTTTATGATGTGAGGCCATGGGGTGATAATTGTGCCCACGTAGTGTGTCTTCATATCCAAATTTCAAGACCACATGAATAATTGTATTTTTATTGCTTAGAGTGTCTATAGTTCCAAATAAGAGACCACCTGGGGAATTTGTGGAGATTTCTTTCTTAAAGAGTCTTTTCTAAAGCTGAATAAGAGGGTTTAGACTATGAGGGCCTCCCATAGGGTTTCTTGTGATTGGTTGGTTGAACAAGAGGGGTAATACTATGAGTACTTCTTAGAGGTTTACATATATTTGATTATATGGTTACTTGACATATGAAAATGATTGAAATTGAAACTATAGGATTGTTTACTTTTGAGTAATTCCTTGTTCACTGCTTCATTTTTCTTATTCTCTGCTATATATATTAATTGACTATAAGGCATGTATATTTTGGTGGATTCCTACTGGGATTCATCTCACACCTTGTTTGGGTCATGCTTTTCAGATGCAATTGATTATATTATAGCAGGTATAGATAACTGAAATCTCTCTTCTATGTTAGATACTTACTATTGTATAGATATAGAGCATGGGACCATGATGAGGCATTCAACAATGTTAAAGTTTATTTATTTCATTGTATTTTGGTTTAGTACAATATTTCATCATTTTTACTTGTTTGGCTTCTTTCCTGGACATATGTGACATGCAACATTTATATATGTGCATTAATTGTTTATTTAGATGTAGTATTTCACTGTTTACTACTGCATGTCATTATTTTTACTTCCGTAATTCTTATCTGTTTATTTCTGCTACATTACTCTACCAATGATGGTATAACTACCCCACTGTCACTGCCAAGTCCCTCACTACTAGTAAAAACCCTCTGGCATTTGGGGAAATTCTCTTGAAGCCATGTGACCAATAGGGATGGGGCACCTCTGGGAGGCACCCAGATCCGAGATGATATAATGTTGTATCAGAGGAGGTTAATATCATCTTCACGAACAATTTAGAGCCTATTCTCAGGGATGGGATGGAATATGAATTTGGTAATAAACTGTTCATGGGATTAGCTAACCCGTGTACAGGAAAAAGATAATTTACCTCGATTATTGAAATTTTATGGTTTTTTATTATTACAGATGATTTGTTTTTATCATTGGGTGATTCACATGTTTTTGTTGTTATTGTTCATATTATTGAACTTATATTTCTATTATAACCCAATGAGATGATGGTATTCCTTCACATGCATCATATAAGAACTTTCTAGAGATAACATGTCATGCATTCTTTCCATGCCATTTATGGTTGATTAACTATTTCATGTTGTTGTGATAGATTTTGTGCTAGATATGAATTTTTTGGGATAGATGCCTCGATAGAATACCTACTGTTTGATAGGGAATTTCTAATGATTAACTTTCATTTGAATGAACACTAGACTTTGGACTCTGAGGTGTTATGGGACCTCGTGGATCAAAATTTGGTGGATCAATGCATTATTATTCTTTTATATGACAGGTATATGATAACATGCGTTGATTCGTGGGGAGTATGGTTTATCACAGGTATGAATTTTGCGCATTAATGTTCATTTCCATGTTTTTCTGGGTTTCAGAGTATCTTCTGAGGCATACTGTTGGAAAAAAACCCATAATACACGGTGTGTATTGCTGAATACATGACATATATCCTTCTGTTTGTGAAGGAATTAATTTTCTTACGTACACACCATGTAGTATATGTGGACGCCCTATAGTCTCTAACCATGTCACTAGCTATGTGGGAAGAGACACATGGTTGGAAATCGTTGGTCAAATAAACTATGTACCGGACGTACACACCTTGTGTATAGACCATGTTTCTAGTAGTGTGACCAAAGACACAGGTAGATTAAGGGTAGTTATTAAAGGATGTGTTTGGAACAAACAAGCCGTGTAGATTCATCAGTGTAACCGACTGAGTGAATAACAACAAAGGTCAGTGAATTTATTTCATGTAAACTCCATGTCTAGCACAAACATGCCATGTAGTCTTACTTAAGGAGAAAGGAGTGGGTTAGTCATGTATAAGAACTCAATTAGTGGAAAATGATTCATGTACAAGCTATGACTTGGGAGAACATGGCAGGTGTATGGGGTGCTACATGACTAGGGTTGGAAGGAGTACACGCCCAAGTGAAGGCTTCAAGAAAAACAATGTATAAGGTTCATATATGCTTTCTATCACTTTTTTAAAAACATGAATGATTTTCTTATCATGTTAATTTCTTGAACATCAATGTTTCAGTCCATGATAACATAAACTTAGGTATGTGCTTGAATTTTCAAAGTCATGCCAATGATACGTCCTCCAGTTTTATGCCTGATACAAGGCAGTGATTAGACACCAGACATGGCTAATCATGGAATACTAGTAGATCCTCCAATCGTGCCCATCATGGAACCTACCATTATTCTGGAAACATGTTCCGACGCACAGTTCCAAGAGGGATTCATGAGGTTTATGCAGACCTTCTGGTGGTACCAAATGTTTCCCCGTCTATGGAAGTGTCGATGTGGGTTATTCATATCCCTCATCCTCCCACATTATTAAAGTAAGGAGGACCTTAGGCTGTAGAATCATGTTCTGAAGCCATGAAATCGATCTTTGATAATTTAGAGATGCCTTCAGAGAGTGGGTTGAATCTCATTATGTATATGCTTTGGGACTCTACCAAGATATGGTGGGATGTAAAATTTTAGGCGGGATGAAAACATGTGAAGGATTGGGATGAGTTGCAGCATTTCTTCTATGATTATTTTGACCTGGAGACTTTGATGGTTGATTGAGCCTTAGAGTTCCTTAGTCTGGAGTAGGTTAATATTTCAGTTATAGAGTATTCTTCTTGCTTCATAGAGATGAATCACTTTTCACCCATTCTATGGGGTGATGAGTTATTTTTGAAAGGATGATTGAGGATGGTATCAGGCATGAAATCCGATCTCAGGTGAACACCTTCAAGTTGTCTTCCATAACATCTATAGCCAACCATGTGCTGATCACAGAGCGTAACCTAAGGAATTATAACGTTGTGATCCAGGGTGGCCCAACATCTGGAGTTTGTACCCCTCCTTATAATAGTATGAGGCACTGCAAAGATTGTATGTGTGGAGTCCCAAGGAGGTGGGATAATTCTTCCTGTTGTCGGGTGGTGTGATACCAGTGCGGGAAGAGTGGGCATACGGGGAAATATTTCCCGACAGACTCAGTGGAGTTACAATCTTGTAGAAATAAGGGACATCTTATGTGGTTTGGTCGATTTTTCTCAACAGTAGTTGGTGACAGTGGTTTCCCTAGGACTCCTTGATCAAGAGAAGCACCACTTATTCCTCATCAGTCTAAGAATTGGAGTTCTTCAGTCCATTAAGGGTGAGCTGGAGGTCGCGGCCATGCTATCCAGTCGGCAGGATTTCAATGACAATAGGGTTGATCAGCTTTGGGTGGTAAGGTAGGGTCACATGGCAGTGGTACATGCCAGAATTTTATATAGTAGTATATCCAGTATGATTAGGATCCAAAACCCCATATAGATCAAGGTATGATTCAATTTTCCTCTATTCTAGCCTCTGCAGTTTTCGATAAATGTTATTCACATAGTTTCATATATGTTTCTATTATAGGGAGCCTTGGGCGCTGTATATTTTCTTCTACTGATGTATTGATTCTAGACACTCCTTTGGGGACTAGAATGGATAGTGTTAGTCATTGAAATAAGTTCCATCTTGAGTATGGTGGGTGTCATAACTTTTAGGACATCAATGTCCTAGAAATGAAAATCTTTGATTTCATTCTCAGAATGGACAGTTTAGTTTCCTTCCATGATGTTATCGGTTTATATTGATGTAGGGTGAGTTTCATGTAACAAGAGGGAGGATCCATCCAACATGAGGGAGAATGGGATGTCCAGGGAAGTAGAGAAGGACTCAAGCATCTTGGGATAGGATGAGTTACAGCCCTTATTGCTAGTTTGTATCTGGATGAGTATGAGATTTTATAATTGGACTTTCCTCTAGTGGTCGATCATTTCAGGGATATCCTTCCCTAGGCCTTTTCAGGTTTTCCTCTATAGAGAGAGGTGGAATTTTTTATTGTGCTTATGCTAGGAGTGGCATCAGTGTCCATTCCTCCTAATAGGATTAGTACACTAGAGCTATGGGAACTCAAGAAGCTATTAGACGATTTACAAGAGAAGGGTTTTATCTACCCCATAACTTCTCCTTAGGGTTCGTCTGTGATTTTTTCAAAAAAATTTGTCGCTACCCTTAAAAATTGTGTGGATTATCGGATGCTTCAGCAGTTGACAGTCATCAAATGATATCTATTTCCAAGTATTGATTATCTCATTGATTGGATTCATGGAGCCTGGGAGTTCTTAAAGTCTGACTTCAGATCCGGTTATTATCAGTTGGGCATTAGAAAATCTGATATACCTCTAATAGACTTTTGAAGTAGGTATGGTCTATACGAGTATGTGGATATGCTGTTTGGTCTCATGAACACACCAATAATTTTTATGGCACTAATGAACTGAGTGTTCCATCCACACATGGAATCCATTTTTGTGGGTTTTGTGGATGATATCTTGTTGTACTATAACACTCAACACCACCATGCCTCACATATTGAGATCGTTTTGTATACACTGAGAGAGGATCAGTTATATACTATGCTCTCAAAATGCCACTTTTAGATGGAAAAATTTCCTTCCTCGGTCATGTCATCTCAGAAATAGAAGTATTATTAGACCAAGAGAAAGTGAGAGTAGTAGTATCCTAGTAGAATCCGAAGATCCTTTTTGAAGTACAATGTTTTATATAGCTGGCTGGATTCTTAAGATGTTTTAGACATGACTTTTCATTCATAGAAGCTCAACTAACTGACCTGACTATGAAGGGTTTGAAGTACTTGTGGTTAGATTATTGTGAGAAAACCTTTCAAGAGATAAAAGGAAGGTCGAATTTAGAACTAATACTAGTATTTCTAGAGCCGGTCCAGAGCTATATTGTGTATTGTGATGCATCAGGTATCAGGAAGGTAGTAGTTCTTATTCAGGGGGGGAGGAGTCATTATGTACAGGTCTCAGCAGTTGAGGCCACATGAGAGGAATTACCTGAACCGTGATCTCAAGTTGGGTATAGTTGTTCTATATTTACGCTGTTGGAGACATTATCTGTTGGGAGAGAATTTTTTGGTTTTCATCCACCAAAAATGTCTCAAGTGTATCTTTACTCAGAGTGATCTAAATTTGAGACCACAAATGTGGGCTGAGTAACATCGATCCTATGATTTTTAGAATTCATATATACTTGTGAGAGGTTTCACAGTAGTTGATATGTTGAGAAGGAGGACTAAGATACAAGCATTTCTGGAGACTAGAAGTGATAGGAATATTATGAATCTTTTCTTTGAGATTCATTTTGAGGTGAACGAAATATAGGGGATGACGATTCTTTATTATGTTGATATTTCGTTTACTCTACATGATCGAGTGTGGATGAGGCAGCTATCAGCTTCTGAAACCCTAGTCCAATGGGAGAGTGTGTCAAAAAATGACACTATTCTTGGATGGACCTTAAGAGAGGATGAGATCTTTCTTTTTCATGGGTGATTATTAGTATCAGCATTCATACACAAGGAGATGATGTGAGACATTCATTCCTCAGTTTGATCAGTTCATCCTGGTGTCACCAAAAAATATCAGGATATAAATTTCCAGTATTGGGTGCTAGGTATAAGGTGATATGTTGTTGGGTTTGTCATAATATGTTCTACCTGTCACTAGGTGAAGGCAGAGTATCAGTGACCATAAGGGATTTTCCTCTAGTTACCCATTCTCGAGTGGATATGGAATGATGTCACGAGGGATTTCCTGACATATTTTCTGAGGTCACCTGGAGAGAATGATGTGGTATGGGTTTTCATTGATAAACACATGATGGTTTACCACATCATGCAGATCAAGAATTCCTTCAGTGTTGATGAGTTGGGAAGGCTATACATCTGAGATATTGTACATTTACATGGTATTTCATACACCATTGTTTCCAATAGGGATTCATGTTTTACTTCTCAGGTTTATTATGAATTTCAGAGGGCTTTGGGTACACTAGTACTTCTGATTACTACTTACCATCCCTAGACAGATGGCCAGTCTGAGCGTATGATACAGGTGCTAGAGGGCATGCTTCAAGTATAAGGCCCCAGACTTAAACATTACTTAATCTTGACTTATTTCATGAATACACATTGAGGATCTTTTTAGGTTCACTGTTTTAGAGAATTAGATCAGAAATCATGCAGCACATTCCACGTTTAAACTAGTTCATTACATCAAAGATAATATTCATTTTTTCCATCAAAGGAAACATATTTAAAAAAATGGATTATTTCGTGACACTTCATCGAAACTATCATCACATCACGTTATTTTCCCTTGACCTGTGAAAAAAATTTCAAAAACATGGGATGAGCATAAAAATATTAGTAAGAGATATAAAAATACAGAAAGAAAACATTAGTCCTTGTATACATAAGAATTAATGAAATCATACATTACTCATAAAACATAAGCACATTAACATAACTCATGAAATCATAATATTTATGAATAACTCATAGAAATACTAAGACATAAAGGTAACTTGAGGAATCCATAACATTCTTACGTAGGGAGTAACCCTCATGGTTACGTTTGGAATACCAATAATAGTATATTCGTTAAATATCATCAGAGAAACCTTAGCATTATTTCCTTAGCATTACCCAATGCATTAGAGAGATATCTTAGGATCACCCACCCTTAGTTTATCAAGTAACCACCCAGCATCATAAACCATTCCCAAGAACCATAACATAATCGTATTACATAAAACATGCATAAAGAAAACATAACATTTCCACATTTCAGTCACAAGATATCAATACAACACATTTATATAATCAAAACATAATCAAAACCATTTTCAATACCAAAATAAAATAAAATTAAACCATGGTATTTATTTTTCATTTAAAAAGTTAAGTCTTGTAGAGGAATCTGAAACTCAAATAATGGTTACAGCAGTGGAGAGGTCGTAGTCGCCACATATGTAAGATAAAAACATTCCTTTTCTCATTTAGAAAAACGCTTCATGTAAAAGAGATTTCTTTTGAATTAAATTAAAAGTCAAAATAGTTTATTATAAAACTAATAAAAGAAGGTCGTATATAAATTTAAGTATTCCTCAACGAAAGGAGATTGGGATGAAGTCCCTTACCTCAAGTCCGACTTGTTCTCATTCGTTCTTTATATTCCTGAATAATAAACATAATTCAATATATAATTGATTATGGACTACCGTTAATTTTTAATATTAATTTCATATCACATATTATCATGTTATAATAATTAGTTAATTATATGAGTTCATATCACACGTTTTGTCGATGTTTGTTAAATGAGTTAAAATGAACTTTTTTGAAAATAATTTCCCATGTAGTTATAAGTAAATCATCTCCAGAATGGTATTAATGATTTATATATCATATATATCCAGTATATATTCATTTTATACTATTCCATAACATTTGGAGATAAGAAATGAAATGCACCGTTCATGGAGATGGTAGGCCGTACGTACACATGAACGCTACATTCATTTCATTGTCATATTAATGAAAATAAAACTAAATGAGACATCTATATATTATATTTTCAGTATAATATATATTTTATATATGTAACATAAGTTCATTAATTACTTTCTTTATAAATTCCAGGTTTTTCATGAACGAGTCACATCACTTGAGGGGGCGGTAGTCCACACTTCCTCAAATGAAATTATCGCAGTTCCACAACATGAAAAGCATAATGATGTGATCAAAAAATAAAATTAAGAAGAATATAGAAAACATAAATACCATATATATCATATATATATACATTGACATCATAATGGCCACCACTAAATGTGTTAAAAGAATATTGAACAATCATGGTTTCATGAGGCAGTAATTTTCCACCCACAAAATAGTATGGTCATTAACCACTAGACGAATGTGTGTGTAAGTGTAAATCAAATATGTCTCATAACAACATCATAGTATATTTAGGATACTGTTGTTTTAATTTAATCAAATAATAAGAATGTCTAGGGGAGTGAATAAGGAAAATAAAAGTAAGAAACTCGAGAGAATACATTACTTCTAAATCGGGTAACTCTTTTGGATTTGGGACAAAGGATTCTTGGGAAAACATCTACCCAATCTGAGTAATCTAGGAGTAAGGGTGGGACATGGAGGGATAATATTATCATAGTTAGGAAGATCCAATGTCTTGAGAGGTGTCGATAAGGGGGTAGAGGTTGGGGCCTTTTATAAGAGGGAGGATGGTCACTTTTGGAATGTCTTGAAATGATACTTTATTATGTAATGATTTTCGGATTTTAAAGGTCATACAATGATATATTATGATGATAAGGTGATAAGGGTTTGAACTGTACCCATCTAATTGGTTTTAGACAAGTGTATATCTTACATTGTACCTCATCTTTTAATTTTATTTAAAATGTTCATTAATGAGGTAATCACTGCATCATCATAGTGTCATAAATAAATTTATTTCATTAATGGAAAAAAAATTATAAAAAACTACTATGATGTAGGAAATCGTGTTATCTTTCTAATTAATATTTACAGTAAAAAAGATAACTTATATAAACACTTATAAAAATTGTTTTATTAATACAATACATGTTTGTGACATTTTTATTTTTACTTTAAATAAAAATTTATTAATGTCATTATCATACCCAAGTGGCACCATGGGGTCTTTAAATTGACCCATGGATTTTCTTGGTGTGCAAAGACTCATCCAATAAATTTTGGACATGCGTAAAGGTAATTTCATATTATTATAACATTATTATTACCCTAAATTACACTAATTAGCTTTAATCACGGTTAATCAAAGTCAAAAGTAAATATTCACCAAAATTTATTTTTATCCCATTGAACCAAATTTTAATTAATAATGACAACCATGTATGTTGGAATTTTAAAATCCAATTCACAAATGTGGTAAAATTTCATTTAAACGAAAAATCGGTTTTTAAACTACCACTTAGTGGTTTCACTATTCGTCAAAAATTGATGTTTTCAGAAAAATAAGAAAAATTCACCCTAAGCTATATTTGATATTACAAATTCAAAACATAGAGGTTAAATTAATTAATTTTATAATTAATTTCCGTAGTGAAAAAATAATGTGTTTTTAAGAAACAATACCTATCAAAAGATTAACACTTGTTTATGTCCAATTTCAAAGATAAATTAAATTCAATGACCACTGTTGGATTAAATGGTAAAAATATATTTTAATTACACTTTAAACTCAATTAAAAATATAATCTATCCATATAATTTAATTTGATGAAAATGCAGTTTTGAAGTAAAATGCAGTATTTTTCACTATTCATAAAAGAATGAAAATTGTCAGAAAAATACCAAAAATTTATCCACAGTAAATTTCAATGTCCCAATTCTAAAGAATGAGTTTATTTGGACTAATATATCTTATAAAATTTTCAAAAGTAAGATTTAAAAATGGGTTTCCATCAAAATGCGGTAAAACAATTTTTTAAAAATATTAGAGTATTTTATGATTAATATTGGATTTATTCTCAATTTAAGACTCTAAAACACTATATAATTCATAAATTGATATAGATATGATAATCTATTATTCTTTACTTACTTCATATGTTCCTCATAAGATAGATTCTCTTCTGGCTGAACTACCTCTGGACTCAAAACTTCAGATGGATATGGCATTTACTTCCTTAAAATTGAGACATGAAAAACATTGTGTACCTAAGAAAAATTCGGAGGTAAAGCCACTAGGTATGCAACTAATCCAAATATTTCCCGAATCTCATATGGTCCAATGAACCTTGGACTCAAATTTCCTCTCTTACCAAATCACATCACACTTTTCCATGGGGAAACTTTGAGGAAGACATGATCACCCTCCTCAAAAGAGAGATCCTTCTTCCTGTTCTCCGCATAAATTTTCTTCCTACTCTGAGCTGTTCCTATGTGTTTCTGTATCAGCTGAACTTTTTCTACCATCTCTTCTACCAATTTTGGTCCCATCAACATCCTTTCACATTCTTCATCCCTAAAATCTAGAGTTCAACACCGCTTCCCATATAATTCTTCAAATGGCACCATCTGTATACCAGAATGAAAACTGTTTTTATATGAAAACTCAACCAATGAAAGATTTTGGTCCCAAATTCCCTGATAATACATCGAAAAAGAACATAGAATATCCTCCAAAGTCTGAATTGTTCATTCTGACTGCCCATCTGATAGAGGGTGAAAGGGTGTACTGAATTTTAATTCAGTACCTAATGACTTATGAAGGCCTTTCCAAAAGATAGTAGTGAACCTTGGATCTCGATCATATATAATGGATAGAGAAACTACAAGTAACCTGACTGTCTCTTTATGATACAATCGATAAAGTTTATCTAGGTAAAATGTATATTGTATAGAAAGGAAATGAGAATATTTACTCAAGAGATCAATATTAACCTAGATTGCATTATTACCACGAGGTGTCTTCGGTAATCCCACAAAGAAGTCCATGGATATATTCTCCCATTTCCACTCTGGCACTGGTAAAGGATGAATAATACCTTTTGGTAACTACCACTCTCCTTTAACCTATTGACAATTAAAACACTTCATAGTAAAATCATCATTTTCTCCTTTCATTCCAACCCACCAGTAATACTCTTGAAGATATCTATACATCTTAGTATAGCCTAGATGAACTGAAAATAGAGAACTATGAGCTTCAAATGACAACTCTCTCATCAACTATTAATCACAAGGTATACACAATATCTTCCCAAATCTCAAAACACAATCATTATCAATGTTTAATTTAGGTAACATAACATTCTGAACTAGCTCTACCTTTTTCTACAACTCGTTGTCTTGCTTCTGTGCTTGCTTAATTGTATCTGATAGAGAAGATTTCACTGATAGCTGAAACAAAATAGAATAATTTCTTGCACCAACAACTTCCAAGCCAAAATTCATCAAATCCCTAACCAAAGGATCACGTTCCATACGTAACATGGTTAATGAACAATTACTTTTTCGACTCAAAGCGTCTGCCACATTATTTTCTTTTCCTGGGTGGTAGTGAATCATGCAATCATAATCCTTGATTAATTCTAGCCATATCCACTGTCTAATGTTCAATTCTTTTTGAGTGAATATATACTTTAAACTTTTGTGATAAGTAAATATTTCACATTTTACACTATACAAATGATGCCTCAAAATTTTTAAAGCTAAAACAACAATAGCTAATTCCAAATCGTGTGTAGTGTAATTTATCTCATGGTTCTTCAACTGACGTAAAGTATAAGACATTACATGATAATTCTATATTTAGATGCAACCATGTCCTTTCAATGAAGAATAATTATAGATAACAAACTCACCATTCCGAGAAGGTAGTACTAATACTGAAGCATTCACCAATATTTATTTCAATTCATGAAAACAATCATCACATTCTTTTGTCCTAATAAACATAACACCCTTTAGAGTTAGCTTAGTCAAAGGTCTAGACAACGGTGAATTTTTTTTAACAAACCTTCGGTAATAGCCTGCCAAACCAAGAATTCTACGAATATTACTTACAATTGTGGTTCTTGGCCATTCTTAAACAACCATTGTTTTTGTAGGATAAACAGTTCTTCCATCTATAAAAACAATGTGTCCAAGGAAAGAAATTTGTTTCAACCAAAACTCACACATGATGAATTTACCATATGATTTCTTTTATTTTGAGGTTTGAAAAATAACCCTTAAATGACTTTCATGCTCCTCTTTAATTTTATAAAACTCCAAAATATCATCAATAAAAACAATCAATAACTTATCCAAGAACTCATGGAAAATTATATTCATAAGGTCCATGAATACAACATGTGCATTGGTTATCCCAAAAGTCATAACTACAAATTCATAATGTCTCTAACTTGTACAAAATGCAGTATTCAGAATATATGCTTCGTTTACCTTCAACTGATGGTACCCCGATCTCAAGTCAATCTTTGAAAAATACTGTGCTCTTTGGAGCTGATCAAACAAATCATCGATATGAGGCAAAGGATATTTCTTCATAATGGTGATGTTATTCAAGGATCTATAAACAATGAAAAGTCTCATTGAACCAGCTTTATTTTTAACAAATATGATTGGAGAACCTCAAGTGGATGTGCTAGGTTGAATGAAACATTTCTCTAATAAATCATGAAATTGATTCTTCAACTCTAAAAGATCAATTTGATCCATTCAATAATGGGGTTTTGAAGTTCTCTTAGAACCAGGAACTAAGTCAACAACAAATTCAACATCCCGATCTAGTATTATTCCAAGAAAATCATCAGGAAAAACATTAGGATACTCATTTACCACTGGCACATCATTAATATGAACTATTCCTTTGTTTTCAACAATATGTGCAAGGTAACATTCATTTCCATCTATTACATGTTTCTCAGCCTCTTAATTTGTTATCAAAAGTAAGGGTTCATTCTAGTACAAAAAATTAATTTCTTTCTGAAAAGAAACATCGTTAGCTCTATAGTCAATCATAGCATGGTAAACAGAGTACAATCTATACCCTGCATAACATTAAACTCTAATTGAGGTAAAACAATAAGGTTTGAAAGTAGATTCTTTCCACGGATAAGTATAGGAAGATTGTTATAATTCTTTTTGCCTCACCATTTCCCCCAGGTGTTTTTACCACACGTTCAAGAGTCATTTCTTGGTATGGAATTCCCATATTTACTAGAAAAGTCACCAGAGATGAAAGAATGTGTAGACTCTGAATCAATCAACAAATTGGCATAATTTGAAATAACAAACCACGTACCTGATACCACTTCATTTTATAGCCCAAAATCTACTGAAGTAGTTGCAAAGGATTTCACCACACCTTTCATCTTGTATTCTGACTGCTTCCAATCATTCAAGCTCTTTGTCGGACACTCATTTTCAAAATGACCCATCTCATTACACTTGAAACATTTCACTAACATTAAATCGAATTTGTTCTTACCATTACCCTGATCTTTTCCAGTGCAATCACGAGCCTTATGTCCCATCTTATCACATCAGAAGAACTTTCCATAATTCAAAAGACATTCCCCCACTATGATTTTACAACATTTATCACAAAATAAAAACATAGTTTTCTTATCATCAATCCTTTTTTAAGGATTCTTCCATTTCTCCTGCAACCTCGGTCTCTTATTCTATTTGTTGTCATAGAACACTAGATCATCTGCAAACTCCATTTCCCACATTATCAGTACATAAAAAAATCTTTTCATAACTTTTGAACTCACAAAATGCTAATGAACTTCAATATTTTGACTTTAACCCTATGTAAAAATGATTTATTTTTCTATCAAGGCCTCTGATAAAATTTGGAGCATACATTTCCAATCGAGTGAAATTTTCTTCATAAGCAGCTACTATGTCGTCCTCATGCCTCAATTCAAAGAATTTTTTATCCATCCTATGTCGATCAGCCTTAGGAAATTATTTCTCAAGAATCATACCATTGAATTCATCCCAGTCAGGAGTATCAATCTCATCAGTGTTTTAGATATTTTTAACCATCGACCACCACTTATCATCTTCACCCTCTAAACAGTAAACAACAATACTAACCTTTTGATTGTCTGAACACCCCATGACTTCAAAAATATTATCCAGTACTTTAATCCACCTTTCAGCATGCACATGGTCAAATGATCCTTTGAATTATGGGGTATTTTACCTCTTGAAATGTTCCACCACTCACATGTTCCTATGGAGTTGATCTGGCTGATATCGTGTATGGATACCACCACCATTTATCGCTTGAATCAACCATGCCATTACTACAACAAACTATTTAGTTCCAATTCCGAACATCTCAGGATGTTGATTTGGAAGGTCATTTTCATCTGTATGCCTTCCTAACACTGCTTCCCTGTTTCCTCAATGGAAAAACATTATGAACAAACATGTCTTATATGCAGCAACATGGAAATATTCAAATGAAATATCATTTAAATTTGACCATAATGTAAAGAAAATGTTTTTGGATAATCATTTAATAGAATTATAACTCCTAAAGTTATCTAAACCGACCTCTAATACAAACTATAAGGCCCCAGCCTTAAACATTTCTTAATCATGATTTATTTTTAGAATACACATTGAGGATCTTTTCAGGTCTAAGGTTTTTAATAATTAGATCATAAATCATGAATTTCGTTTCACTTTTAAACAAGGTGGTCACATAAAAGACAATATTTATTTTTTCCATAAAAGGAAACATATTTAGAATAAAACATGGATTCTTTCTTGACACTTCCTCGGCACTATCATCACATCATGTACTTTTCCCTTGACCTGTGAAAAACATTTCAAAAACATGGGATGAGCATAAAAAGCTCAGTAAGGGATATAAAAATACGGAAAGAAAACATTAGTCCACATATACATAAGAATCAATGAAATCATACATTCCTCGTAAAAAATAATAATTTTAACATGCCTCATGAAATCATAAGATTTATTAATAACTGATAGAAATCATAAGACATTAAGATAGCTTGAGGCATTCATAACATTCTTATGTATGGTGTAACCTTCAAGGTTGCGTTTGGAATACCCATCAAAGTATATTCCTTTAATCTCATCAGAGAAACCCTAGAATTTAACAATTTCGTGTTACCCAATGAATTGGAGAGCTATCTCGGGCTCAACTGCCCTTATTTTATGATGGAACCACACAAATTCATAAATAATTCCCAATAATCATAACATAATCATATCACATAAAACATGCATAAAAGAAACATAACATTTCCACATTTCAATAAAAACATATCAATACAACACATTGATATAATAATAAAATTATAAAAACCATTTTCAATACCAAAATAAAAGAAAAGTAAAACATTGTATTTGTTTTTCATTCAAAAAGTTAAGGCTTTTGGAGAATGTCAGAACTCAAATAACGGTCACGTCGGCGTATAAGTTGTTGTTGCCACAAACGTAAAAAATCTTTCCTTTTGTCATTTAGTAAAATTATTCTTGTAAAAAATATTCCTTTTGGATTAAATTATAATTCAAAAGGGTTTATTATATAACTAATAAAAGAAGGACTTATATAAATTTAAGTATGCCTCAATGAAAGGAGATTGAGACGATGTCCCTTACCTCAAGTCTGACATGTTCTCGCTCGTTATTTATATTCAATAATAATAAACTTTGGTTAATTTATAATTGATTAAGGACTTATTTTAAAGTTTATTATTCAGTTCACATCACCTATTATCATGTTATCATAATTAGTTAATTATGTGAGTTCATATCACATGTTTTGTCGATGTTCGATACATGAGTTAGAAATGAACTTGTTTGAAAAGAATTGTCCATGTAGTTATAATTACATCATCACCAGAATAGTATTAATGATTTAAATATTATATTCTTCCATTATATATTCATTTTATACTATTCCATAACATTTGGAGATAAAAAATGAAATGCACCGTTCATGGAGACGGTAGGCCTTACGTACGCATGAACGCTACTTTAATTTTTTTGTCATATTAATGGAATTAACACTAAATGAGACAAATATATATTATAATTCCAGTATAATATATATTTTATATAGGAAACATATGTTCAATTATTACATTCTTTATAAATTCCATATATCCTCATATGAAATTATCGTAGTTCCAAAACATGAAAAGCATAACGATGTGATTTAAAAATAAAATTCAGAAGCATATAAAGAAATTAAATACCATATATATATCATATATAAATACAGTGACATCATAATGGCCACCATGAATGGTTTTAAAAGAATATTTAACAATCATCATTTCGTGAGGCAATAATTCACTACCCACAGAAACAATATGTTCTTTTACCATTAGACGGAGGTGTGTGTAAGTGTAAATCAAATCCATCTAATAAAAATGTCTTAGAATATTTAGGATACTGGTGTTGTTTTGGAATCAAATAATAATATTGTTAGGGGGAGTGATGAAGGAAAATAGCGAATAAAACTCGAGAGAAGACATTATCTCTAAATCGGGTAACTGTATTTGATTTGAAGCAAAGGATTCTAATGGAATACTTCATCACATAGTGAGGCTTCTAAGAGTAAGGGAGGGATGTGGAGTGATAATATGAGCATATTTTGGACGATACAAGGGCTTCAGATGTCAGGGTAAGGGGGTAGAGGTGGGGGCCTTTTATAATAGGGAGGAGGGTCAATTTTGTAAAGTCTTGAAATGTTACTTTTTTATAAAATGATTTTCGGATTTTAAAGATCTCAAAATAATTTATTTTTAAGAAAAGTTTTCAAGGGTTCCAAATCCACCCATCCAATAGATTTTAGACAAGTGTAATTCTAATATTATATCTTATCTTTTTATTTTACTTAAATCATTCATTAATGAGATAATCATTGCATCATGATGGTGTCATAAATAAATTTATTTATTTAATGTATAAAAATAATAAAAAAATAATATGATGTAGGAAATATATTTATATTTCTAATGAATATTTATAGTCCAATATATAACTTATATAACCCCATGTAAATATTTTTTTAGTAAAAAAATATATATTTGTGACATTTTTATTTTTACTTTAAATAAAAAGTATTAATGTCATTATCATACCCAAGTGGCTCCATGGGGTCCCTAAATTGACCCATGGATTTTATTGGTCGGCCAAGACTCATCCAATAAATTTAGATCAAGTTTAAAGGTAATTTATTATTATTATAACATTATTTTCATCTTAAATTACACTAATTACCTTTAATCGCAGTTAATCAAAGTCAAAAGTTACAATTCACCAAAAATTGATTTTATCCCATTTAACCACACTTTACATACTAATGAAAACCATGTATTTTTTATTTTTAAAATCTAATTCACAGACATGGTAAAATTTCATTTAAACAAAAAATCAGTTTTTAAACTACCACTTAGTGGTTTCACTATTCATATAAAATTGACGTTTTTTCAGAAAAATACCAAAAATCACCCTAAGATATATTTGATATTCCAAATTCAAAAATGATGTCAATTTTTCCAAATTCAAGACATAGAAGTTGAATTAATTAATTTATTAATTAATTCCCATTGTCAAAACAAATAGTGTGTTTTTAAGAAACAATACCTATCAAAATATTGACACTTGTTTATGTCCAATTTTAAAGTGAAATTTATTACAATTCCCACCTTTGGATCAAATGGTTAAAATATATTTTAATTACAATTTAAACTCAGTTAAAATGATAATATAACCATATAATTAAATTAGATGAAAAAGAAGTTTTGAAGTTAAATGCAGTATTTTTCACTATGCAAAAAAAAAATGAACATTGTCAAAAAAATACCAAAAATTTATCCAAATAAAATTTTAATGTCCCAATTCTAAAGAATAAGTTTAATTTGACAAATAAATCTTATAAAATTTTCAATAGTTAGATTTAAAAATGGTTTTCCATCAAAAGGCGGTAAAACATTATTTTAAAAATATTAGAGAATTTTATGCTTAAGATTGGATTTATTCACATTTTAAGCCTCTAAAACACTATCGAATTCATAAATAGACATATATATGAAACTATATTATTCTTTACTTACATGTGATGTTACGTCAAGCATGCTGTTTAGATTTTGGAGGTTATTGGAAGAATAACATACCTTTGGTAGAGTTTTCTTATAATGATAGTTTTCAAGAAACTATCTAGATGATACCCTGTGAGGCTTTGTACAATATGCCATTCCAACCAACCTTATGTTGGTTGGAGGTAAGAGAGGAATATATTCTAGGACCTTCTCTTTTCCAAGAGTCCATAGAACAAATATAGTTGATTTGAAAGAGGGTGGCTACAACATAGTCATGACATAAGTCTTACGCTGATCAACAAAGATGACCTCTCAAGTTCATGGTCGGTGATTACGTTTTTCTACATGTCACACTAAGGTTAGGACACATAATTATTAGGAGAAATGGAAAATATTTACCAAGATATGTTAGACCATTTGAGGTTTTTCAGGGAGTCGAGCTGATTGACTCTCAGTTGCAGTTACCTTAAAGGTATTGGGATATGCACAATGTCTTCCATGTTTCACAACTACACTATTACTTATTAGACCCATCTCATGTTTTTCAACCCTATGAAGTTTAGTTTGCGGTGGATTCCTTTTTTGAAGTTTATCTTACTTTTATTTTTGATTGTAGTGAAAATTTTTCATGTGGTCGGTCTGTTACTCTAGTACGAGTGTTATAGAAGCACAGGGGAGTACAAGATGAGACATAGGAGAGGGATGTCTATATACGATCATAGCACCCGAAGATGTTCAAGAATTATTCTTCTACACCTACATACTAGGGATATTAGGGGATGAATTTATTTAAAAGAGTATGTTTTTATGAACACGTGCATTTTTTCAGGTATGGGATTCTCTTTTATGGTGTTTTTGATAAAAAGAAGAGAATATAGAAATCTATGGAGAACACACCGTGTAATTAGGAGTACTCATTGTGTACCTTATTACCATGGGAGACCGTTTACTGGTCGTGTGACAGCCAAGTACATGGCTGTGTGGGGTGACCTAGAGACCTCCTAATGTGGGTCATGATAAAAGCATATACACACCATGTAATTTTAATAGACACGGTGTGTACTTTTCTTTTTAATTATCATATCTATCTGAGGTCATCTATAATTTTAAAAACACCCTTATTTTGTCTCTATCTCATCTAGGAGCGATCGATGAGTGTGATTATTCTCCAAGACACCAACCCACCAACTGTTCTCCAAAGAGAACATTTTCAATTGCATTGGAATCACAACAGTGAGATGTTCCTTCTACTAGAGCCTCATTCCTTGATTTCTCCTATTTCATGAGATATCCTTGGTTGAACGTTACTGACATATTTATATATCTACTGCATTATAGGTTTATTAAAGGGACAAAGTTGGAGTATATTGAGCGTACAATGCCTATGTAGGTGTTTTGTGCCATTCTATAGCTAGTCTTTGAATTTTATGTTCAAAAGTCCCCAATACCCTAGAACAGGGAATTGGGTGTTTAGGGATTTTATCGCTGCTAATGAATGTTAGGCCTTTTGTACCAAAGTAGAGGATGTTTGATTTCAAATTGGGGTATTTTCCATGATATGGATTTTTTTCCCATGTTTGTTTTGATATTTATCATTTGGTCTAGCTTTTCCTGTTAGGCTACTTGTTTTCTACAACATGTTTTGTTACGATGCAATGATTTTATCTGATGTTGTTATATTACTGTATATGTTTAGACATGTAGTTATTGAATTCTATGATCCATGAATTTATTATGGATTTCATTTTCTGTTGAACTTGTTTTTATAAAATTGACTTACACAGGGTTGTGGGAACCTGGAGAAGTAGACCACAGGGAGAAATGACACAGAGGGCTTCTCCAGAGTGTCTGTTTACTTTTACGTTGTGAGACCATAGGGGGGATGGTCTTTGTGCTTAATTAAAGTGTTTGTAGTTCCACATTGTGAGACCACATGCAGAATTGGACATTGAGTGCTTCCTCCAAGTGTCTATATTTAACGATACGAGACCACAGAGGGAACTGACAGTAAGTGCTTCCCCAGAGAGTCTTTTCTAATGGTGAACCATAGGGGTTAGACTGTGAGTACATCCCCAAGTGTTTCTTATGTTTTGTTGGTTGAAACAAAGGGGTTATACTATGAGTAATTCCCATAGGGATACATAAATTTAATTATCTTCTTTACCTGATATACGCAAATGAATTCAATTGAAATAGTAGGATGGTTAACTTTTTAGTAATTCATGGTTTATTGCTTCATTTTTCTTATTGTCTACCATATATAATCACTAACTCTTAGACACAAATCATTGGGTGGTTACCGACTAGGATTATTCGAACACCTGATTTTGGTAACGCTTTTAGGCCCAAAAAGATTATATTTCTCTAGGTATATATAAGGGAAAGAACCCATCTATGTCAGGTACTTGACTTCTGTGTAGCTGGAGAGAATGGGACCAAGATGAGGTTTGCGATGATGTTGGAGTTTATTTGTATTATTTTTACTTTAGTTTATTATTTTATTCTAGCATTGTGACATGTTTGGATTCTTTCCTTGATATATGTGACAAGGATAATTTATATTTTTGAACCAGTTCATTATCTACTTGAAGTCTTCTGTTATTTACACGTGCATGTTATTAGTTCTATTATTTTGTTGTTATCTGTTTATTTCTACTGCATTACTCTCCCAATGAGGGAATAGTTTCCCTACTATCTCATTGAAGGCCCTCGCTACTAATCAATAGCATCTGGCTTGTAAAGAAATGTGCTTGAAGCCAAGTGACCAACTGGGTACGGGGTACCTCAGGGCGGCACCTATAATGAGGACGTTATAGGTACGATAGAAATTATGTGTTATTTCATAGAAATGAATCCATGTATCGATACTATAAGTGGACATGGATTTTGAACTTATGTACCTAGGGGAAACAACTATAAAAGGTTCATCATCTATTACTCAAGCATAACAAGGTATGCATAAATGTGCCATACTACACATCTATTTTTAGACTCCTCTAAGATATTCTTATGATAATTAAAATTTTATTTACAAACCATAATGAAGTATTTGTATATGTGATGAAAATTAATAACCTAGGTTAAAACTATGGTGATTTAGATTGAAATTTTGGTTTCATGATTTAGATATCCTATAAATGATAATAATTTTTTCTCACTATGATTATTGTTACTCACAATATGATTCCTGTTTTAGTTAATGGTTGGAACCTGAAAGAGTCATGTAAACATTGAACCTGATGGACATGGTGTTAATAATGAGAAAATAAATGAGGTGTTGATATGAGTGAATTATATCATGTTTATACCTATTTTTTTCATGGAATATTATTTACCACATATACCTTAACCAATATCCAAACTCCCCAAACATGATAATAATGTAGTTTTATAAGAGATCATGTGGTGGGGAACATAGATTAAAGAAGGCTTTACCACCATCATGAAATTAATAGGGAAGGCGGTACCCCAAATATTGTCTCATTAGAACAAAAAAATTATTTATGTGTAAGAAATAAAAACATGAATAAAATAATTGAAGAGAAAAATTGAAGATTATTACGGAAAGAAATAAATCTTATCATAATGATCCAATTAAGGTTTTTTACATTAATTAAAGGAACCTACGAATTACCCAACTCAATTCCTTCTTCAAATTCAAAATCCCTAAATCAATGACTTACATATGTTGAAAGTTTTGGCTGAATTATTAATGTATTGAGTTTTTTTAGAAAAACCTAGAAAAATGGTTATTTATTGACTAAATATCAAGTGTTTTCAGTATATATATTAATAGGGTTTTTAAATAGGATAACATGTATGATGGTAGACAGCACATATAATCTAGAAAAGCCATGGGACATAAACCCATGTCCAAAGGGTGATAATTGTTTAATGCCAACCACTGACCTATGAAATTTCCATGTTAATATGTCATTATTTTTATTTGAAAATTTTAATTAGAAATATTAATGATGAACTATTATTATAACTCTTTATGTTAGTCGGTTTATTTTTTAACCATTTTAGCTTTGGATAATAATTAGAGATAATTATTTTTACATGTCACTCTTTTATGGGTCTTGAAATTCCTTAAATGTTTATTTTATTGCTTCTATATTAAAAGGTTGTTTTATTTTAATTTAATGATGTAATGGGTTAATTGGAAATTGATCAGATGAATAAAAGGACAAATTTTAATATATATTTTTTATTTCCTTTTATTCATTAGCAGTGAAAAAATATATTTAAAATTACATAAATGATCAAAACAATTCAATGATAATATTTAAATTTTTATTGAGTTGTTAATATTCTTAATAATAATTTATTTATGTATTTGAGGCCCAAAATTATCCATTGATCATTAAATTGTTTATGACTGATGATAACAATCTATAAATATAAATATTTATTAATTTTCTCCTTGTATGTATATCCAATTCTTACTAATGTTCTCCTATATTGAGACCTATTTAGAAGTTATTACACAATAACATATATACGTCCAATTCACTATTTTCTAGAGGATGTTTTTTAAAAACTTCTCATGATGTAGGTTTTAAACATATGTATAATCAATTAATATCTTAACATGACCTAGTATAAATTGGAAGGATTCAATTTATTTAATGATGGGTGAATGTGACACTCCAAAATAATTAATTAGGAACACTATATTTGATACCATGTCTGATATGCAAAACTAAAGACATAAAGGAATATAATATCCCAATACATTAAAATATAAAAAATATTTTAAATAAATTGAATCATTGATATGGATTGAAATTAATGTGATATTGTGTTATTATCAATCGAACAAAACAACGATTTTATTTGATTCCATGAATTACACACAAGAAAAAGTATTACCAAGAAACAATATATTATTAAAAATATTATTATTTATAATAATATATAACCTAGACATTAAGTTAGTGATTATGAATAGTATTAAAATTTGAAAATTTATTGTTTACAGAAATATAAAATGAAATAATCGATTACAAATTAATTTGAAATGAATATAAGAACTAATTTAATATTATGGGACTATTTTTATACAAAACTATTATTATTCCCACAATGATTTCTCATCCTAATAAATTAAGTTAATTAAAATTGTTGAGTGACTTTAATTAAATATATATGTTATATATTAAATTCAATATTTTGGACATTCAATCAATAGAGAAAAATTTCTATGGAAAGAAAAAACCCATTATTTTTACTAAAAATAAATATTTTTTAAAGGCACTTTTCCTTACCTTTAATGGTGAACATATTTTAAATTCATTTCTTTCAATTTGTTAAATTTTTTATTTGAAAATAAACATCACTTTTGAAATAAAAAACTAAAAATTTGTTTTGGGTGTTTTTTTTGTATTTTTATATACAGTACCAATTTTTGATGAGTATGGATAAATATTGAATATTAATTCAAAACTAATTTTACATATAATTTATTTATGAGAGTATTTTTTAATATTTATTATTTTAAATTTTAATTAGATAAATTATATATTAATTAATTAAATTTATTTCCTTGGAATATTTTTCACTATGAAATTGAATGTAAAAAATTGAAATCTTTTGAACATTATTACATTAATAACACACTTTTTTGTCCTATTTGAAAGATTAAATTTATATTAATTTCTACCAAATATGATATTGTAATTTTAAAAGGATGATTCAATATTTCAAAGAATAATAATTTATAATTTTTAATAAGGTCAAATTAGTTTTCTAAAATAAATATTAGTGAATTTTATTTAAAATAATTACAGGGATTAAGTGAAAAAATTTCTTAATATTGTAGCAGACATTAAATGTAAGAGGAAAAATGGCCAAGAAACTTGTCTAAAATAAAATTTATGGCCATATTTAGACTCTATAGTACCTTTTTTTAAATTTTTTAATTATTGGATACACTTTTCATTAGAAAATCATGAGTGTAATTCCCTTTTCAAAAATATACCTGCTACCAGTCCTCCTCCATTTTTAAGAGAAACTCCCCTAGACACTTATTCACACCTCGCATACCACTTTTTTCTTACCCAAATTCATACCAAAATGGATCCTAAAAAATCACTGAACTTATACTATAATCTTAAATTTTGGAATAAATTCATCCATAAAGGCCCATTGGTGCCAACCAAATGGAGTTACCTGAATAAGAGGTAACATCCTTTCTTAAGATCTTTTGTTTTATATTAATTCTCTTTACCCTAAAATATGATTATTAAATGTTTAAATTATAATAATGTATCCTTAATATAATTATATTTTTTCATTCAAATATTTATAGCCACTGATACACACACTTCCATATAATGGTTAATGAACTTATTGTTTATGTTTAGGTGGAACGACCACCTCAAAAAATGATATCATCTGTTTCTCCTCTACCACCACTCATATTTAGGAATTAGTATGACCAAAAAAATTAAATTATATATATTATATGAATAATGTATCTATCATTTTTTATTATTATATAACACACAACATTATGACTTCCATTTTGTGTATATACATTAACATCATTTGTAGAAGTGTAGACCATATCATCCTTAATGCAATGTAATTATTTCATGATATACATGGAATGAAAAAAGATGTCTTTAAAAAACCTATATGACATATAATATATACACATTATACTATAATTATAATATAATTATTTATTAAATAGTTTTATTTATTTTAATATGAAAAATAAATGACTGTAGCCTTGATGCATATGTACGACCTTCCAACTCCATGAATGGTGCATTTAATTTTTTATATCCAAATGTTATGGATTATTCTAAATACATACTTACTGAAAATATATTACATTTAAATCATTGTCTAAATTCATGATATTATGAAACCATTATAGGAACAACAACTAACAAGTCAAAAATTCTTGAGAAACTATCCAATTAACACACAAAGTAGTGAAAATAATTAAATATTAATAAAAAATAAGAAATAAGTTTTTATAAAAAGGTATTATATATTATCATGAATTTAAATATGGTTTTGGAATAAGTTACTATCAAGTTTAAACACATTATACAGAAATTTATAAGACTTCCACCCAAAATTAAAAACAATGTACGGGATATTTATCTCAGTTTTTTGCACATGTGAGATAAATATCATATTCTCCACTTACTTATTCTGTGTAGTATACCAATTATCCATATTTAAAATTACATTTTTATTTTTAACTAAATTGTAGTTTTAGTTTGAAGTTGAATTATTTCTTCTATCGGGATTTGAGTTTAAAGGTACATGGTGGTAAATGATTTTATAACCTGATTCATTTTTAGTGGGACATATTACTTCCTTATGGTAGTAAATATTATATGATTATGTGTGTAATATATTTTTAAAATATAATTTTTTATTTTAAATTGTAATATTTGGTTACAAATTTTACACACATAATATATTCATTGATATATTCTAACAAAAATTTCACTATATATTCATGTTCTATCGTTCAAATTTCATTTTGTTCAGGATTTTTTATATTTGAATATATATTAGAGAAAATAATTGGATAATATTTCAATAAATCCTTTCATTTTATTATCATCTAGTTATTTATCAAATTATTCATGTATGAGAAACATTTTTCTACTATTTGGTCCACAATATTTTTTAGCATTTGGTTTTTAATAAAACCAATATTCATTTTTCACATTAGTCAGGGAACCTATTTGTTTCAAAAAAATAGTTTTTTCTAAAAACAATTTAAAAAATGATTTTATCCCACACAAAATGGTTTACACATTTCATTTTTAACCTTTTTAATTTTAAAATTTCTTTTAAAAGAAAGAATCTTATCTCATTTTTAAAAAATCACCTTCATATCATATTTACTATAAAAAATGAATGTTTGTTTCATGTTTCATGAAATTTATCGATTTACCCATTTCCATCTATTAGATTCATCTTTTTCATGTTTAAAAAGGATTATTTTAAATTTTATGATTTCAAAAGTCATTTAAAAAAATCATTGATTGTTTTTTTCATAATAAAATGTTTATTTTACTCATGAATGTTTTTAAATGTTCTCTTTATAGTATTTATATTCATCACGAAGAAAAAACCATTATTTTCATTCCACATAGGATATATTATATTAATACAACCACGATTCTTCCTCTGAATATTTAATGAATGTATTTTTTTCAATGATATTATTTACAATCACTACTTTGATTACATTTTTAGTCCGATTGAAATATTAAGATTCCTATGATCATTAGACATTGAATTGAACTTAATAATACATATCATTTATCATGGATATATTTATTTCTGAAATCATATACCATTTTTAAATATTATATTGAAATTGATAGTTTTTTATTAAGTAGGTAAATATTGAAAAATCTGTATCAAATATTCAATAAAGATATTTGAAGAGCCATGTTATTTACTCATATTATTTGATATCAATAATTTTTTGGACTTTCAATGATAGGTGTGTACTAACTATTATATATCCCCTCGATGCATCAATAGGTTCTCATGAGACATATTAGTTTTAGAAATTAAATTGATTTCAACATTTAGTTTTATACCGCTATAGGAATGATCTTGTCATGGTAGGTTTTCATGTGCTTGATACATAAATTCAAATAATAACAAATTTCATTTATTTTTATTTAGTATTTATTATCCATGAAATTCAAACTACAATAATCTATATGATTGATTTTATTTATTATTTTAATGATTAAATGGATTATATTTTTAGTATCATACATTTACATATTTATTTTTTGTTATCAAGTTATTTTATTTTATTTTTTTCCAGGTTATTTACCAATCCTGATTTTTTATCCACATAATAGTATTTTAATTAATTTTATGTTATTTTAATATAGTTATTACATTGACATATTATTTATTACCACTGATTCATTATTTCTTCTCATGTATTTACCCTCACTAACCAATTTATCTCACCCTTATTATGTTTCTTTTCGCAATGATTCTATGAAATGTAATAATAACGATATCAAAGGTCATAAAATATATAATAATTCTATCCACATAAGAAAAAATATATTATGTAATTGGTGTACTAATGTGATATAAATTACTCATGTATGTATCTGGTTCATCAATAATACTAAAATCATCAGTCTTTTTGGATCTGATTCCTTTTAATCATGACAATTTAATAGTAGCATGACAGTAGATCCTGGATTTCTAGTGTCAGGTCTCTAAATTATAAAACATTGATAATAAATGAAGGACGTCTTAATGTTATGTGGTATATCATACATGACCTTATAATTTATTCATGTTTATAGTGTTATATGGATTAATGGGATCAAACATTTGTGTGACATACCCCCCGTTTTAATTCATTCTAAATACTTTTCTGATTAAATGAAATGGGTATATGTTGCAGGTTGAATGGATGGTATCCCTAACAACCCTAGTGTTCTAGAATCATCCCATGACTTATGGTTATTTCCATGACCGATGACCTATTCTAGGATTCTAGTAGTCATAAATATTTAGTATCCCAAGAGGGATTACCTGGTTTTTTTATTGGAATTGAGGACCCCCAAAGGCATTCATGTGATTACCTATGGACCATAAAGATTTTGATCAGGATGCATATTCCCTATGTTGATTTAAGGGTCCCAGTGGATACCCTGTTGATTCATTAACCCTATGATAGAATCTTGGGTTTTGGGATAGATTTAGGTGGTGTCACCTTATAACATCTATAAAAAAAATAAGGATTTGAGGAAATAAATTTAGTGGTGTGTATTGGTGTTCAACCACCCATACTCATTTGTGCATATATTCACATATATTATAGAGATGGAAAAATGATTACATGAGGTGATTCCTAGTTTGTGGCTGATGATCCTTCCCTGATGTAGTAATTTTTATTGGGACTCCCATAAAAATTTCCTAGGATCCATCTTATGTTCCCCATTCTTTTATATATTGGGATACCTAATCATGCTTCTTGGGATCTGACCTTTTATCCATATATGTTTAGATGTTCATCACATCCCACTTATGATTCTTTATGAGGATGATTCATCTCTCCATGTATTTTCAAGACGATGATGATTCCACTCTCCTTGGATTAATGAATGTTTAGGAAGATTACACACTCTATGAATTGTTATATATTGATGATGATGATTATGTCAACTAATTTATACATGGTTAGGATTATTACACTCTCCTCAATCAAATGATTTGATTAAAATTCAACAACAATTTATCATGGGAACACCCTTATGAGACCTACATTTTCAGGGTGGGTGTATATGATATTTCTCACCCATGATTGATGTTTTCCATGATATTCCACATTAGAGACCGCTAGGGTTGGGTATGATATCTTAGTAGTGATATTTCCTTATACATAACCTATGGGTTAAACCCCCATGGATTATCTAAGTCACAATGTCATGAATTCCAATGGATGGAGTTCTAGGGCTCAAACATTGGAAAATATTTACATGTAATTTGTGTTATTATATCCAAATTAGTAAACATTTAAAATATTACCATTAATTTTATGATATAATTGTTTATTGTGGTTGGAGTCAAATACAAGTGAACCATGGCTTACAAAATGTATCTGGCCTATGATGATGCATATTTCATAGTGAAATTTATGAAACAAAAAATATCTGTTTTTATAATTGAAAAAATGGACACAATGGTCAACGAAGTTATAAATGGAATTAGTGGTATGCCACCCATCAAATTTTCCTTTTCATAGGATGTCGAGATGATTGGAATTACATAGAAAATTATCAACTTCTGTAATTAATGTTACCTATTTTCCATAGATTTTATATTTATATTACGAATTTATATATATATATCTATAAGAGAAAACATTTCATAATGAACCTCGATCACAGACCCAGTTATAGAGCGTTGTTCACATGATTTGTTTATATAGGTTTTCTAGTTGTATTTTATATTTTTTGACAACCATTCCTGGGAATTCCTTATACAACATACTTTTTGGATTATTTATAGTATTTACTTATATTATCCTTATTGTTATAATGATTATATCCCATTTAAATAAACTACATATTAATGGTTATGTACGAGAACATGTTGGAGGATCCCTACTAGATTATTTTCTCACACCCACCTTTTGAAGCCATTACCCAGGGTTACCCGATTAGAAGATCAATTTATAATATTAATAGGTAGGGAATATGTAATGTAATGATTGAGAATGACGGATTATATGTGTTTGATGAGATCATGTTTCTTGTTGGGAATTGAGTTAGTAGTAGTATATTTTATTTTATTTCTATTTATTTATATTATTCCTCATCATATGGTTTACCTTGTTGGTGACTAGTTTTTTAATTATGTCATTAAAATTAGGAATTTTTTTAATTTTATTTTTTATTGAATTGTTTTATTATTTATTTTTTCTACTAATTATAAACATTTTATATTAGCTATATGTATGTTTTTTTATTTATACGGTTTAATTAATCTGATATGAGATCATAGTTTCCATGCTATCATTCCCAAGGCCCCACTATAACTCAGAAGCCAATGTCATAAGGGGAGGTGTGAATGAGGCCTTGTGGAGGGCCGGCTTGGGTCACTATATTAGTGGTATCTGTTTCAAGACATTATAAAGTTGTATCAGAGGTGATAATTTTTTTATTTAATTATTATTTGGGATATAGTAAAATGGAATATTATGAACATGTTTTAACCAAGGAAGGATATTGAAATGTTGCATCACCCATACTTTTTCTTGTAAGAATTATTGGTTACCAGCATTAGAGGGTTGATGTAATCATATGTGATTTTACAATTGTATGTTATTTTCGTTTTTATGGATGAATGTGGTGGGTGAGTACTTTGATTTATTATGTATCTATTCATATCAACTATTTTTTTGACACCATTAATGGATTTATATCTCTTGGATATTTGGTAAGAGGTCATTGTTTAATTGTTGACTCATTGTGGACCAAGGTTAAAGGCTAATCATACATCATATATGGAACAGAGGATTAACATGTTATATTACATCTATTTTGTGATTATTTTTGACGATTGAAGGCATTTGATTAAAATTTAAAAGAAACCCAAAATGGTATTTTGACATACAGGTTTTTGGTGGAGCTCTACTGAATTTAGTTAACAGACACAAACACACCCATAGATATATATATATATATATATATATCTGATGTAAGCCTCCATAGATCTACATTGATGAATTTTATGTGTGTATTAACTAATAAGTCATTAAACGTAGGTGTAGTGACCTTACCAGGTCAATATCGAACACACATCCCAGTGTTGGATCCCTCATTGGGAATTGGGTCATAGGACCAGTTATTTATAGTTCCAATAACAAACTATAATGTTTTATTATAAATTTATTAGAATGAAATTATTCTCAACTAAAAAATGTGATTATAGTAGTGGCATTTTTATGTATGTATACACTATTGATGATTTTTCAATAGAAACATTATTGGGGAATTAATTTTTATAGTTATCTGGTTGGATTGATGAGTATAAGGTCGATAGGTAGGAAATATTTTCTTGTGAACTGGACCATGATGAGGTACTAGCTTATATGGATGATCGATCATTGTCTATTCATGTTTCCATTTTACATTATATCTTCATAATCCAGTGGCCGGTCTATTATGAGGATTCTCAGTGTGGATATGGGACATAGTAGGTCGATGTTGATAGTTTTCACCCTCACTGGTCGATGTAATTATAAACACTTTTAATATGGTTGTGAAATCATGTTATATTCATTATGAAATAATTGGTGATATGATTAATCCCCTTGACATGTGACATTAGAGTGATTTAACCTTTTAGGAAGGGTATTTTGACATACATACCCTTTTTGAGACATGACTGGTAGTGCTATAAGGGTTTCATGGAGGACCTTTGTTTTGACTGAGACTGTTACAGTTATAATATCTATAAGATAAATTTTAATATGTTAATTAGGTTTAACAGGGTTAATGGATGCATTTTTTGGAAATGATCTTATTTGTATACTTTTTTTAAGTCTGATTCATGGTTAGTGATTGGGATTTGCATTATTGGAATATTGATTCCTTCTATTTTTATGGAAGTGCCTAATGTGCATTGTTTTATACCAGATTCATTAGTAATTAGTGTTCCTGTGCCTAGCCATTATGGCTAGTGTCATCGTGGTTGATAGTATAGTTATATTCCTAGAATGTGGGAGTTAGTAGAATGCTTCTACATTATACAAAATCATGTTACAAATCATGGCACATGTGAGGTGCATCGATATTAAAGAGTTTTTCAAGGACGGGTTCTTTTATAATGAGACAAGCATTCCATGTGGAATGATCCTATTAGACATCTGATTGGCGACTCATAGAAGAATTATTTAGGTGAGTAATGTACATGTTAGTAACATACGGTATTATTTATAGAATAAATAATTTTTTTGTGAGATCTGCCAGAGGATGGTTTCATAGACTTTCTATGGGAATGGATTTCTAGGTGGTGTGATTAAAGGTAAATGTCCATCTATGGTATTGGATTCATGAAAAATAAATCAGCATTCGCGTGATAGTCAATCGTAGCTTGAAATAGACATGCATTATCAAAATACATGGTGTTTGGGGTTAGTTAGAGGCAATTTATTCTTATTTTTAAAAGATCAGAACTCGTTGAGTGTTTACATGCCTATCGATGGAATCTCAATGCACTCCATGGTAGAGACAATCACTACCAATATTGAAACAATCGTGAGTATGCTGTTAGAGAATAATATCTACACAAAAAATCTTAAATATCATTGCTTGATTTAGGAATATAACCTTCTAAAGTTACTCTTGAGGAGAAGTATTGGATAATCCTTATAGTACATAGTCTACCATTTTTTTGGGAGTTGTGAGCCTAATTTTGTTTTCTATTTTTAGTGTGTTCTATGGGTTCCATTTCCATGGATAACTAAAGGGAATAGGGTAATAATTTTTAAAATGCTCAGGATGGGTAGTTTTTAATCCATTCCAGTTATTATGTCCAAGATGGACACAAAATATGCTATAATGACTGAGTTACTTTTTTTTGAGAGACAATGACACTCTTATAGTTGGTAAAAGGATGATGGTTATATGTTTGTGGTCCTCATGTGAGAAGGTTCTTCATATCCCGAGATCAAAAATTTGATGTTCACTTTGGATTTCATATTCAAGGTAAAAAATTATACAATGCATATATGAAATTATCTGAAAATTTCAGCATTTTTTTCCAGTACAGAATTGGGTAGGTTTTTCTCATGGGTGTTGATTCGAGAGTAGATTGTGAAAATCCCATTGTCTCAAATCACGAATACTTATTTATTTCTATTATAGCACAAAAAATATCAATGTTAAGGGGAATATTTTTTTATTGGTGGTCACGGGGACACTCTAATGGGCTTTAGTGATCATGCTTAGAATGATCTCTATATATAATGAGAAAAATGCTAATCTAATTTTTTTTCTATAATATGTTGTTAATGCTAAGATTTTTCATGAATTGTTGATTAGAGATAGTTCATATTTTTTTATTTCATAACGTTGGTTATCAACCACTATTTTTTTATTATCACAATTATGAGCATTGAATATTGTTTTAACTTCTTTTCACCATATGTTGTACATATAATTTGAATGTTTTTTTTTCATTTACATATTCAATGTGTATGTAGGAGAGGGAATTTGTGAACCATATTGGTTAGGTAATTTTTTTCTCTTCCATGTCTTTTCTAGGATGAGAATTTTTATGTTGTGAGGTTCTAACATCCCTTTTCATGAATCATGATGAAATTTTTCAAGGGAATTTTATTTTTTCTCCGTTGTGTAGAGGCCATAGTATTAATTACAAATTCAAAACATGGTGTTTTTTTGTGAAATTATAGATATAGTATTTTTGGATAAAATTTATGTTTCCATGATTTTTTGGGGATCCAGGTGAACACTAAAGGTTTAAAGGGTGACTGGGATATTAAAAATTGATGTTATGAGATTTACACTCCACATAATATTTAAATAATGTGTACTGTTTTCAGGTTCGTTGTTCTCAAAGATTCATAATGTGAAATATTGGTGATTAACCCAAGGAAAACAAGATGCGTACCTACTACATAGTGTGTATTGGATTAATAAGGTGTAGTCTTATAGGATTATGACATTAAATCTTGGGGGTGTACCTTGAGTAATATACTATGTCTATATATTACATGTCTTGAAAAAGTAAAATGATGTATAAAAATTATAATCTTTGTAAAATTCAAGATATGATTTAAAAAAAGGAAAGCAAGGGTCACCTAGAACATATTTTCTTTGAAAAATAAATGATGCACACATGAGCTCCCATCTGACTCCTTATCCTCTCAATCCATTATTTATAGAGAAATGTAGTTTTGGGTGAAATTTGATGATATTAGCAGGTTATCCCTTCTTCTACCTTCTGTTTGTGTTATTATTCATCCATAATATTTTTTATTTTTAGTGTTTATATTTATTTTCATCATTGATTATAATAAAGAATTTTGGAATCAACCATTTCATTTGGGGTTTTTCTCTTCCTAGGAAGAGGCCATATTGGGTAGCTAACTACAGGTCACATTAAATAGATTCATTGAGGTACATTTTCAAAGTGAATTTGAAAAACATTAATTATTTTATTTAAGTTTTTTTTATTGTTATGATGTATTTTCTTATGTACTATTCCTAGTTGAGGTTTAATGATGTGTTGCATGATGTTTGCAGCACAATTTTACTTGGTTCTAATGAAACAAGGTCACCATGTGAGATTTTGGATTTTATCTTCATATAAGTTAAATAATTGAAATCATTTAACATTATTATAACAATTAATTAAAAATATTGTAATAATTATTAGTTAATTTCAATGTTCTGGTTGTGGAAGATGACCCTTCTCAGGTCAGAAGAGCTTGGATGGGGCTTGATAGCTTCCACATGCCCTTAGAAAATACATGAAAAATCATCCTATTGGTTGGTAGTCAGTCAAAAAATCAATGTAGTAGCATGAAACCTAATAACCTCGAGAGTGTTCAAATATATTTATATTTTCATTAGATATATGGATTGTTGTCCCGATGGACCTATTTGTTTTGCATTCTGGGTAATCTTGATGAGTATATTAGTCTCGTAATACACCAGAAATCCAATATTACAAATTATTATTTTCTAGAATAACATTAGTATATATTACATGTCCCTATATATCATTCATAGTAAAATTCATTGAATCCTAGAGAAATGAAGAAAAATAAGTTTGATATTAAATTCTCAATGAAGTTTATGTTTAGGGGGATATTTAATTAATCAATAAGAGTAATCAATATGGCATGGTAAATAATTTAAAACACATTCTATTTAAATAAATAGATAATGAATGGTAAATTTGCAATGGTAGATAATTTAAAAAATAAGTAATTTTAATGACTAGATAAGGAATAATCAATATGTAATTATAAACTTTTAAACAATAATGGAATGTAAATAACATGTAAAACATGTAAAGATATTCCACAATAATAATTTAATGGTAAATCAATAATCCTCATTTCCCTTAATCAAAAACCGATAATGAGATCCATTCATAGATTATATCATTGAGTAAATCTCAGAGATATTAATAAATGAATTATTAATGAAGGTAATATTTTAAAATTGGAATCCTAGATTCCAATGGACTTGAAAAAATTATCATCAAGATCATTCACAAGATGGTTTAAAACATTCTCACTAAATATCCACATAACAATGTTTTCCTCATTTGTTTATCCCATGATACTACAAACTCATCAAAGTGATATCTATATCCATGCACATCCCATATTGTATGAGTCCTAATCATTATGTATATAATAAATACATGATTTAATTCATAAAAAATGTTCCATATGAAATATATATATCAAGTAAATAATATGGATTTTTCAATATTTCCTTAGTTAATAAAATTATTTTCATTTTAAACACCATATGAAACAATGGAATAAAATTTCTCTATAAATCATATCCATGATAAATGATATAGATAATTAGGTGAAATTTAAAATCTAATGGTCATAAAAATGTGAACATTTTAAGGTAAATTTATTGATGAAGAAAATGAGTCATGGAAGTGAATGTAAATAATTTCAATGATAAAAATAATATTAAACCATTTATAATGATTCTAAGGATAGTATTAATGGAATTGTGATCATTTTATTGTTAATTCTGAATATGTCGTAAATAAAATTCATTTTTCATTGTGAAAATGTAAGAAAAGTTACTAATTTAGAATGTGACATAAATATTCCATTGAAAATATATTTTCAAAATAAAAATTGGGTAAAAATTAATCTGAAAAATCATTTTTAAAATTTGAAAAAATGAGAATATTTTATAAAACATGTTTTAGAATGAAAAAATCATTATAACTAAAGACATAAATGACATTATTTTTGGTTTATAACATATTCTAAAACATTTTTTATACCAAATATTGAAAAATGATACTATTAGTTTACATATATCATAAATAACCAGATTAAATAATATTAATGGGTAAATTAAGAAAATATCTAATAATTTCCTTTAACATGAATTCAAGATTAAATAATCATGATTAGAATGAGATAGTGATAAAAATTTAAAATATCATTACATAAAGTGAGATTTAATAAATGAATTAATTAATTGTAAAAATTTTAAATCCAAAAAAACGTGTAAATATAAAGATTTATATAAATATTAATTTTACATGTTACTATAGTTTATCATGTACAATGAAAAATTAATATAATACAACAAAAATAAAATGGTTTGTGCAATTTTTATCAACATAGTAATTTTATATTCTAATCTATTTAGATGATATAAATATAACTGAAACCTCAAATAATATGTGAAATTAATTATCCAGTGAATTACATTTAAATAGGTATTTATATAATCTATATGAAGGAAATATGTGCTGGAATTCACAATATTCCTCAATGATGTGAAATTGAGATGAAATCTCTATTGTTATGCATCATTTTAGTTGAATGTTATTTGACATCTTATATAGGGATCTTAAAAATGTTAATAACTTATACTTGTGAAATATTAATCATTATAATATTATATATGATCCTTTTACAAATAAATATCTCTCGTCCATTAATAATCTTTCATTCAATACATTGATCAAGGAGTTAATAGTCAAGTTTTATCTTGTATATTTTTCATGAGTGTTTCAGTTCATATGTATATAATATTGATTCATAATATACTAATTAATAATCATTAAATAAATTTCTTATGTATATATTAATTATAATTTTATAAAAATCATGAAATTTTGATTTGAAAAATTATACATGTCATGATAATGGAGACAGTCAGATGTACATATGCTTGAGTAAGGTTTTCAATTTTATATGATCATAATGGAAATATGTAAGTTTTATTGTACCTTCTAGAATGACATTAAAATAATTATTACCAAATTATATACTTATATATTTTGTCCACATTGTGTGGTGATGAAAAGAGAGTCACATGACATTGTGAAGGTGATAGTCCACATGTACACGGATGCCATTATTCTCAATCATTAACTGAAAAGTAAGAAAATATAATGTAATATTTTGAATATAAATTAATAAATATTACATAAATATTCAATTTATTTCATTTATATAACATATATTAATTGAAAATTAACTCATCACCTTCTATGTAATTATTCATTAACAAAATAATCATAATGCTTTGCGTGGTAGTAGTCAATTGTACACACAAGAGACATTATCGTGTCTCATATGAAATGAAAAGTAAAAAAAGTAATAAATTATATTATGAATAAAGATAAATAAATATCTGATTAATAAGATATATTTATCTATTATCTATTATTATAACCATCCATGAGTGGTGGTAATGGGTAAGCATATGACATCTGTTTGTGTGGCGGTAGTTTTTTGTACACACAAACTATGATTTCATAACCCATTTTATGGATGTGTGTATGGTATAAGGTCATAAAAATTTTATAAAAAACTTGTAATAATATGTATGATACTAATGTTATAGTATTTTTATAGTTTTAAAATAATTTACGTGGTTAATAAAGAAGTAAAATAAAGGTTCTCATTGAAGACAATTTCCACTTCTACGAGTATCTTCCATTGGTTTTCACAAAATCATTTGTAGGTTATAATTTTAAAAAATATATGGAATATTAAATTATGGTACTTATTTTTTAAAGTTTCTGTATTTTTCAATATAATTTGATTTTAATATTTGATGTTGGGAGAAGACGAGTGGCCTTTTAAATGTTGTGGAGAGGACATACATGTTATTTTCAAAAAATATTGACTAATCCCCCATGATTTTTTTGTAAAGTTGACATAATAATGGGACAAAAAAATAATATAATTTAAATTGTATAAATATGTTTATAAAATTGGTATTCAACCTGTTTCTAGTTTTTTTTATTCTTATGATTAATGTTTATTTACTCAATGAACTAATTTTTTTCATATTTAGAGTAATTTTTTTAACTATTTTAACTAAACAATTGTGAGAAAAATTATGCTTAAAATATAATAAATTATGAATTATGATGATTCAGAATATTTAAAAAATTATTCCAAATCAAATTCCCATAGTTGAAAAATTGGAATTTAAAATTAATCCTATAGTCACGGTGTAATGGTGTGATTTTCAAGTGAAAATGATAAAATGATTACTACGTTTTCATAATTATATTCAAAATAAAAATGATCATAGTGTTATAAATTGGATTAATATATATAAAATTGATCTAATATTATGTTTAAAAGAATAATTATATATATAATTATAATTTTTTAGATAGAATGTTAGTTTCCAATTTAAATTCAGTATTTTTCACAATTCATAGAAAAATGATATTGCCTTAAAAAATAATAATATTCTTTATAACATAATTTTGACCTTATTATTTAATATATGTGGTTTATTTTTAAAAAATAAAAAATTTAAAACTTATTAAATTTAGTATTAATAAAAATATGCAATGAAAATAATGCAAAATTTTCGTTAAAAAATACATCTTTTTATCGGTTAAATTATATATATTCTTATCATATGTCAATAAAATATATAATATGAATTTCATAAAATTATATTGAATAATTAATATATATATATATATATATATATATATTAAAATAATATCCTTCAATAATAATAATTAATTAAATCAATTAAGATAAAATTATTTTTAGCGCCTAAAAATAGTTTTTTATAAAATCATTTCAATTATATTCAGTTAATTTCTATATTGCATCCTATTTAATTAGTATCTAATGAATTAAATTTTATATTTTCATATGTAATTTAATTCTATTAATATTGTTTAATTAAAATGGTATGATATATTTCCATTTAAAAAAAATTATTAGTATTCTGTTAAACATTGTATTTCATGTACTGCAAGTAAATAAAAAAAGTAGTTTTTTCATGTCACACAAATTAAATTCTGGTTTGTGTAAATTAAAATCAGTATCATAGATTTAATTTACTTAAAATATTAATTATATAAAAATTTCATGGTGTGTTATATACCTTTCTACACATAGAAGTAGAAAACCTTAAAACATTACATAATGTTGAATTAAATTAATACATCACATTGAGAATCATTTAAGGTTTAGAGGTTTACAAAATCTTTCCATAAGAATTACATTACATCTCAAAAACTAGAAAGAAGACTCTTCCACTAAGTTCCCATTATTTCTTTAAATAAAAAATTTTGAAAAAATGATTCACGTCTTCTTCAATGTTTTAGACAGCAAGACTTTTACTTGATTCAATCTTTGACTATATTCATATTTAAGTGCTTTGAAAAACATTTAAAAACATGGGATGAGCATAAAAAGCATAGTAAGTGTTATAAAATAATGTAATAAAAATTATTCCATCAAAAAATAATAATTTTAACATACCTCATGAAATAATATGATTTATGAATAACATATAGTAATCACAAATCATAAAGTCAACTTGTGGCATACATAACATACTTAGGTTGGTGCTTTCAAAGCCATGTAGGAAGTTACATTTGGAATACCAGTCATACTATATTCCAAAAATCATTTAAGAGTAACATTCACATTTCGGTCCTTCATGTTACGAAATTCCTTAGAAAGATATCTCAGGTACACCCACCCTAGGTTTATCAAGGAACCAATCGTATATGTAAAAAATTACCAATTAATATAACATATTAATAACACATAAAACAATCATAAAGGAAAGATATCATTTCCACATTTCAATCACAATATATCATTTAAATATATTGACATAACAAATCCATTATCAAAACAATTTTCAATACCGAATTACATAAAATATTTTATTGTATTTATTTTTCTTTTAAAACATTATGGATTGTTAAGGAATCCATAGAAAAAACAATACTCGAGGCGGTGGAAAATGTTGTCGTTAGGGCTTACATTAAAAGAAACATGTTTTTGTCGTTTAGTAAAACTCCTCGTAGAAGAATATTCGATTTGTATGAAATGAACATTCAAAGGTGTATATATACAATATAAAAAGTCATGTATAAAACAAAATATTACTCAATTAAATAATATTGAGATGAATTCCCTTACCTAGTGTCCAACTTAACCCGTCGGTTTATTAATTTATTTTTAATCGGGAACTCCCTTTGGTTTGACCGTAAAGGATTTCATGATGCGCCTTATAAATAAAGTAATTATTATAGTAAGAAGATATATATTTATGGAGATAAATTGGTTAGGGGTTGGACGAGCCAAGGGGCTTGACGGGTGTGAATAATGTGTTAGAGGTGAGGGATTTTTATAAGGGGAAGGATAAGATTTTTAGGAATGTTTAATTTTTTTATTATGATTTTCAGTTTATTAATGTCCAAAACTCAGTAAATTTCAAGATAAGTTGCCTCTTGTTCAAAATAAAATCATCCAATATAAATTCTACATGTTTTGGATATTTTTTTATTTTTTATAATCTTATTTATATAAATCATTCATTACTGAGGTTAACAATGCATCATTGTTGTGTCATAAATAATTACATTTATTTGATGTATAAAAATTCAAAAAATACCATGATTTAGGAAATATTATTATCTTTCAAATGAATATTAATAGTCGAAGAGAAAACTTATATAACCTTGTGTAAAATATGATTTACTAAAAGATATATGTTTATGTCATTTTCGTCTTTATATTAAATAAATTAATATAAAATGTCATTATCACTCTTAAGTGGATCCATGGGGTCCCAAAATTGACCCAATGATTCCAATAGTCGGTAATGTATCAACCAATAGGATGTGGACACATGTTAGGGTAATTTGATATTATTATAGTATTATTTTTACCTTGAATTAACCTATTTAACTTTAGTCACAGTAAATAAAAGTCAAAAGTTAATATTCACCAAAATATATATTAATCTTATTGGACAACATTTTAAATACTGATAACAACCATGTATGTTGGATTTTCAAAATTCAATACAACTAAGTGGTAAATTTTCATTTAAATGAAGAAGCCGGTTTTTTTAATTACAACTAAGTGTTTTCACTATTTATAAAAAATTAAAGGTTTCCAGAAAAATACCAAAAATTCAGTGTAAGATATATATGATATTCGGAATTCAAAATAGATGTCTATTTTACCTATTCTATACATATAAGTTGTATAAATAAATTTAAAATTAATTTCCATTGTCAAAACAAAAAGCGTGTTTTTAATAAATAATAACTATCCAAAGATTGACAGTTGTTTATGTCCAATTTAAAAGTGTAATTACTTTCAATGTAAAATATTGGATTAAATGGTAAATATATAATCTAATTGCACATTAAAACCAATTAAAAATATAACATGACCATATAAATAAATTAGATTAAAAGGATGTTTTGAATTAAAATACAGTATTTTCACTATTCATTAAAAATGTATTTTATTTGATAATTACCAAAACATTACCCAAAGTAAATTTTGATGACCTGATTCTAATGAAGAAATTTATTTTTTCAAATAGAACATATAAATGTGACAAAAACTAGATTTAAATAGTGTTGAATAGAAAAAGGTGGTAAATCGACCCTTTAAAGAATATTAGACTATTTGTGTTTAAATTTAGATTCCTTCACATATTATACCGCTAAATTTTATTGGATAAAAAAACATTTAACAGACATATATATTTATATTTTAGTTAGTTCTGTGCATTTCTTCAAATACAATTCCATGGAATTAACTATAATTTAAAATAATATTATATAATTATTATTCAGTATGACTAATCATTGAGTGCAACATTAGACTTTAGAGAAACTCATTGTTGTGTGTTAATTACACCATCAAACATAGCCTCCCCTTTTATGTAAAATTAATATTCAATTCAAAAAATATTAATATATATGAAAATATCATATTGTTTATTTACCTGGGATGTTACATCCTTCCCCCTTTTTGAAATTGCGTCCTCATAATTTTTATTCACTTATCAAATAAGTGGGGGTATTTATCCCTCATAGCATTTTTAGATTCCCATATCTCCTCTTCAAACATATTGTTTTATAAAAAACCATTACCTAATAAATTTCCTTATTCCGCAACACTTTCTCTCTTTGGTCAAGAATTTGGAATGTTTGGTCCTCATTAAAGAGATTCTCATCCAACTGAACAACCGCTATGCTCAAAACATGAGATGGATCCGACATATACTTTCCCAAAATTGAATCATGAACAAAATTTTGTATTAGGGATAAACATAGAGGTAAATACACAATGTACGCAACTGATCCAACATTCTCTAGGATTTCATATGGTCCAATGAACCTAGGACTCAACTTTCCATTCTTACCAAAATGCATCACACATTTCCATGGAGAAACGTTTAGAAAGACATGATCACCAACATCAAATGAAATATCCTTCCTCCGGTTATACGTATAACATTTCTTCCTCTTCTGAGATGTTCTCATGTGCTTCTGATTCAATTGAACTTTCTCTACCATCTCTTCTCCCAATTCGGGTCCCATGAACTTCCTTTTAGCTACATCATCCCAAAAAGGAAGAGTTCGACACTACTTCCCATATAATTCCTCAAATGGAGCCATATGTATACTAGAATGAAAACTGTTATTATAAAAAAATTCGACCAAATAATGATTTTGGTCCCAATATCCAGATAATCCATTGAACAACCATGTAGAATATCCTACAAGGTCTAAATTGTTCATTTTTACTGCCCATCTGATTGAATATGAAAAGCTGTACTAAAATTTAATTCAGTACCCAATCACTACTGAAGGACTTTCCAAAAGTTAGATGTAAACCTAGGATCACAATCAGATAAAATGTTGAGCGGAACTAAAGGAATCCTGACTATCTCTTTAACATAGAACCGTGAATTTTAATCTAGGTAAAAAGTATCTCGAATAAGAGGGAAATGAGAAAATTAAGTCAATAGATCAACAATAACATAGTTTTCATTATTACATCAAGATGTCTTTGGTAATCCTACAACAACTTCCATGGATATATTTTCTTATTTCCACTTTGGAACTGATAAATGTTGAAGCATCCATTTTGGTAACTCCAGCACTGCATTAACCTTATGATAATTGAGACACATAACTATAATGTTAGAAATATCACTTTTAATTCCATCCCACAAGTAATACTCTTCAATATCACTATACATCGTATTACTTCCATGATGAAATGAAATATGATAACTATAAGCTTCACATAAAAACTCATTCTTTATCTGTGAATCAAAAATCACAAATAAATTATTTCAAAATCTCAAAATACAATTATTATCAATATTAATATTAAGAAATGTACCCTTATGAACTAACTCTACCTTTATCTACAACTCACTATCTTCCTTCTGTGCTTGCTTAATTCTGTCTGATAGAGATTATTCAACTAACATCTAATACAAAATAGAGGAATTTTCTGCACCAAAAACTTCTATTCAAAATTTCATTAAATATTTAATCAATGGATATTATTCCAAAAGTAACAAGGTTAATGAAACATTACTTTCTAGAATTAATGAATCATCCACATTATTTTCCTTTTCTAGATGGTAATGAATTTTGAAATCATAATCATTGATTAATTCGGGCCATCTATTCTGTCTCATGTTCAATTATTTCTATGTGAATATATACTCCAAACTATTTTGGTCCGTATATATTTCACATTTTACTCCATACAAAGGATTCCACCAATTTTTTAAATCAAAAACAACAAAAACTATTTCTAAATCATGTTTAGGGTAATTTAACTTATGAGGTTTCAACTAACTTGAAGCATAAGAAATTACCTAATCATACTTCATAAGGAAAAACCCAAGTCTTTTCAACAAAGAATCATTGTAGATAACTAAATCACTATTTCTGGAAGGTAATTCCCAAACAGTTCCTTTCACAAATATTCTATTCAATTACTGAAAACAATCATGAAATTATTTTTTCCAAATGAACTTAATTCATTTTCGAGTTATCATAGTCATTAGGCTAGATAACTTTGCAAAATTTTCAATAAACCTCTAGTAATAAACTTCCATACCACGAAAACTATGGATCTCAATTATATTTGTGGGTCATGGCCTTTCCTTAACAAAATTTGTTTTATTAGGATCAAGTCTTATACCATTTTTCGAAACAATGTGACCAAGGAATGAAATTATTTGTAACCAAAACTCACACTTGTTAAATTTCCCATACAGTTTTTTTCTCTTAAGGTTTGTATGAATACCCTTAAATAACATTCATATCCCTCTTTAACTTTTTTATAAACAAAAATATCATCAGTGAACACCACCAATGACTTATCCAAGAACTCATGGAAAATTCTATTCATACGATCCATTAATACAGAAGGTGTATTGGTTAACCCAAAAAGAAAATACAAAAAATTAATCAAGGTCATATCTAGTATAAAACACAGTCTTATAAAAGTCTGCTTCCTTAACTTTCAAATAATGGTATCTTGACCTCAAATCATTCTTCAAAAAATTCTGAGATCCCTAGAGCTGATCAAACAAATCATTGATATGAGGTAAATGATACTTGTTCTTAACAGTGTTGTTATTCAAAGCTCTATAATCAATGCAATGTCTCATTGAAACTTCATTCTTTTTAAAAAATAAGAAAGGATGACCACAAGGTGATGTGCTATTTCAAATTTAATATTTATCAAATAAGTCATATAATATATTCTTTAACTCTAATAGATCAATTTGAGCCATTCGATAAGGGTGTTTTGAAATTTCTGTAACATCAGGAACTAAGTCGAACGTAAATTCAACATCCTAATCAGGTATAATACTAGGAAACTCATCTGTAAAAACTTTAAGGTTATAATATATAACATTCACATCATTAATTTTAATAGTTCCTTTATTTTCAACATTATTTTCAAGGTAACATTCATTTCCATATTTTACTAGTTTCTCAGCTTCCTGATATGATATCAAATGTAAGGGTTCAATCTTGTACACAAACGAAAAATCATTCGGAAAAGAATCCCCTTTAGCTATGCAGTCAATCAAATCATGATAAATTAAAAGGCAATCCATACCCAAAATAACATCATGATATACTAGAGATAAAACAATAAGGTTTTCAGGTAGATTCTTTCCGCACATAAGGACATGAAGGTTTTTATAATTTATTTTTGTCCCAACATTTCCCCCATGTGTTTTTAATATAAGTTTAGGATTTATAACTTGATATGGAATTACCAATTAAATAGAAAAAATCTCAGAAATGAAATAATTTGTAGACACTAAATCAAACAACATATTGGCATAATATGAACAAACAAACAATTTATCTGATACTACATCATTTGATGGCACAGTATAGGCTGAGGTGGTTGCAAAGGATTTCACCACCCTTTTCTTCTTGTAGTCTGACCACTTTCCCTTTTTTGAGTTCTTCGTTGGTCACTCATTTGTATAATGACCCATTTCATTACACTTAAATCAATTTACGGACTGTATATCAGATTTTGACATACTATTAAGATTATATTTTTTAGTGCATTTATGAGCCTAATGTCCCATTTTACCACATCGATAGCACTTAGAAGAATTCAAAAGTCATTTCCCATGATTTTTTTTAACAACACTTTTACAAACTATAAACTTATGTTTCTTACAATCAAACCTTTTTTAATAGTTATTCCCATTCGACAGCCACATCGACTTCTTATTCTTTAATTTGTCCAAGAACACCTGATCATCGTCAAACTCTATTTCCTCGTTCTTGGCACAATGAAACAATATTTTCATAACTTTTGAACTCCTGAGAAGCTAATTATCTTCTATACATTGGCATTAATGTTGGGTAAAAACAATTTATTTTACTATCAAGATCTCGTAAGAAATTTGAAGAATACCTTAACATTCGAGTGAATTTTGATTCTAATGAATCCACTATGTCATCCTTCTACCTCAATTCATGGTAATTTTTTTCCATCATAAGATGAACTAATACAGATAAATATTTCTATATAAAAATTCCTTTAAATTCTTCCCAATCAAGAGAATAAATCTCCCCACTATCCCTGATATTTTTTACCATTGACCACTACTGATCAGCTTCACTTTCAAAATGGTAAAAAGAAATACTATCCATTTGATGTTATCAACAAGACATGTCATCAAAAATATTTTTCATCACTTTAATAAACCCTTCTACTAAAACGGGGTCAGATGATCCACTAAATGATGGGGGATATTGCCTAACAAAATGATCCACTATGGAAATGTTCCACTGCGATTGATCTGGATGATCTCTTTCATGGATACCAACACCATTTATAGCCTTTGTCAACTGTTCCATCATTGCAACAAACTATTCAGTTCTGATTCGTACCATGTGAGGTTACTGATTTGGAGGACTGTCTTCCTCCTAATGTCGTCCCATCATAGCTTCCCTATTTCCTCTATGGAAAGCCATTCTAAACATAGAAAAATCATAGGCAAAACAACATGGTAATCTATAAATGCTATATCATTTCAATATTACAATAAAATAATTTAGGGACATTAATTTATCAATATTCTAACTCATATAGTTTTCTAATCCAACCTATAAAACCAACAATAAGAACTTATCCTTAAAACAATACATAATATTGAATTAAATAAATAATTCACTATGAGGATATTTTTAGGTATAGAGTTTTTGAGAATTAACCCATAACTATTACATTACAACTCAAATATTATAAATTAGAAAATTATACTCCGTTTCCATTTTTTTATAAAATAAAATCTCTTGAAAAAAAATATTTATTTCTAGTTCAAAGTTTTAGATTGCCAGACTTTTCCATGATCCCATCTTTAGCCCTATTCACCATTATGTCCTGTGAAAAAAATTTCCAAACATGGGATGAGCATAAAGAGCTCAGTAATGGTTATAAAATAAATAATGAAAACATTAGTCCATCAAAACTTAATCTTTTTTACATCCCTCAAAAAATCATAAGATTTATGAATAATACATTGTAATACAAAATTATAAAGGTAACTTGTGGAATCCATAACATACTTATGTTTTCCCTTTCACAGCCACATTGGGAGTTTTATTTTGAATACCCATAACAACATATTCCCTAATTCTCTTAGGAGAAACATTCACGTTTTCCACTGTGACTTTGCCTAATGAATTAGAGAGATATATTGGGATCACCCACCCCAGGATTATCATGGAACCACTCGAATACATAAACAATGCCAATTAACCAAAAATTATTCATAACACATAAAACAAACATAATGGAATGTTTACATTTCCACATTTCAATCACAATATATCATTTAAATATATTGACATAAAAGTCCATTACAAAATCCTTTTTGAATACCAAAATAGGTAATAGATTATATAGTATTTATTTTCCTTTTAGAAAAAATTTGGCTATTTATGGATTCCAAAGATCAAATAATACTCACGGAAGCGGAAAAGGTCATTGTCACCGCTTACATTAAAAGAAAAATTATTTTTTGTCATTTATTAAAACGCCTCAGTGAAAAAGATTCCATTTGAATGAAATGATAATTAAAAGGTGATTATAAACCGTATAAAAAATATCTTGTATCAAAAAATACGCCTCAATGAAAGGAGATTGAGATGAAGCCCCTTACCTCATGTCATACTTGACACGTTGGTGCTTTAATATATTTTAAATCTGGAAACTCTCTTTGGTTTGAACCAAAATAATTTTTTGATGTGCCTTCTTCCTAAGGTAAGGATTCTAGGAAGAAGATATGGATTTATGGAGACTAATTAGGTAGGGTTTGGATGAGCCCAGGGGCTTGAGAGGTGTGATTAATGAGTTGGATATGAGGGCATTTTATAAGGGGGGAGAGGGGATCTTTAGGAATGTTTGAAAATTTTATTTTATTATATAATGATTTTAGGATTGTATAGGTAAAAAACTCATTAATGTCAAAGATAAGTTCACTCATGTTCGAAATAAAATTATTTAATAAGAATTGGACATGTTTTCGATATTGTTTTATATTTTATAATCTTATTTATTTGAATCATTCATTAATGAGGTAAAAAATGCCTCATTATTGTGTCAAAAATAATATTATTTGTTTGATGTCTAAGTATTAATAAAACAAATACCATGATGTGGGAAATATTTTTAACTTTAAAATGAATATTTATAGTTAAGAGATAACTGGCATAACTCCGCGTGAAAAGTGATTTAGTAAAAGATATATGTTTATGTCATTTTTTCTTTACATTAAAATAATTAATATAAAGTGTCATTATAACACTTAATGTGGCTTCATGGGGTCCCAAAATCGACCCAAGGATGACCGTGGTCGATAATGTATCAACAAATTGTATTAGTACACATATTAGGGTAATTTAATATTATTATAATTTTATTTTTCCTTGAATTACAATATTTTCCTTTAACCACAATAAATAAAAGTCAAAAGTTACTATTCACCAAAAATTATTTTCACATTATTAGACCACTTTTTATTTACTGATAACAACCATGTATGTGAAATTTTCGAAAATCAATTCACAGAAGTAGAAAATTTTTATTTAAATGAAGAAGAAGGTTTTTTAACTACTACTCAATGTTTTCACTAATCATACAAAATTGAAGGATTTCAGAAAAACACCAAAAATTCAGCATAATAATTAATTTATATTCTAAATTAAAAACATAGAATTTTCATTAATTAATTTTATATTAATTCCCATTGTCAAAATAAAAAGCATGATTTTATGAAATAATAACTATCAAAAGATTGACGCATGTTTTGTCCAATTTCAATGTGAAATTACTTCCAATGACAAATATTTTATTTAATGCTAAAAAATAATCTAATTACACATTAAATAAAATTAAAACGGTAATAAAACCAAATCAATAAAATATATTAAAATGTAGTTTTGAATTAATATATAGTATTTTTAACTATTCATTAAAAAATGAATTTTTTCAGAAAAATACCAAAAATTTACCCAAATTAATTTTTCATGTCCATATTCTAAAGAATAATTTTATTTTGTCATGTAAAACATATAAAAGTGGCAAGAATAGATTTAAATAGGGTTTTCCGTAAATATGTTGTAAATCAACTTTTTAAAAAATATTATATTATTTGTGCTTACAATTAGATTTATTCACACATCAGGCCTATAACTTTTATTGGATTAGAGAAAAAACTTTTAACAAACATGTATATTCATATTATTGTTAGTTATATCCATTCCCACCAATACACTAGGTAAGATTAAACTATCATATAAAATAATATTATATTATTATTTTTCAGAATGACTCAGCATTTTGTGAAACATTAGGCTTTGGAGAAACCCATTGTTGTGTGTCAGGTACGCAATCAAACATAAAATCCTCTTTTATATAAAATTAATATTTAATTCAAAAATATTAATAAAAATGAAAATATCATATTATTTATTTATATGGGATGTTACACTAGGTGTGGTTGTTCATTCACGTTATCGAATATGATACTCCGATTTTAAAATATCATGGTGTTTCATTCTTCCAACCATAAATAAATTGTGTTCTCAATTTTTTAACATGATCATAGAAATAAAGGCTTTAAAATTGTGAAAATATTTAATTAAAAAACCATCATCGTAACAGGGATCATAAAATTTCCACTTAATATGATAGATAGTGAAGTACAAAGGTCATATAACTTGGTTTCTAGGTAGAAGAACATTAGTTTAAAGTGAATAAAAGTTATCAAAGAAAAAATGTAAATAATTAAATGTATTAATTAAGATAATTAACCCAAATAAATTTTTTGATCAATTAATGGTTATGTTCATCAAAACTACAATTCCATTGTGATTAGAAACCATATGATGAATCAGATATAATTATAATATTATAACACAAATTTATCGAGATCTATTTCATTATATTGAGGGATTTTTTTACTATCGAATAATATAATGAAGATTAATTACTTGATTTGATTATATTTCATAAGAGCAGTTTCATCATTTGGTTGTTCGTAAATAAAATTTCAATTTTATCCCTTTACCCCACATAAGGAATATCAAAAACATTAGTCCTGAAGTGGTAAAAATTACATTTAATGGATCATAGAGTACAAAAAATTTAAATGTATATCTAACTATATCAAACAATTTTACAGAACCATTATGGATAGAGATCATTATATAATATAATACATTAATTTTTAATCCTAAAAAATCAAGACCACTAGTCCATCATTAAAAATTATATTTCAAATTATTTAACTAAAAATTGAAATATTAACTAAGACTTCATGTTTCCTAATGGTAGAAACAAAACAATTACCATCCATCAGCAGGGGTTCAAGCTCTAGGACAATTTTACACATGATGCGTGGAAGCCATACATAGAAGTTTTCATTTTTCTAAGACCATATTAAATTAAATTCAAAATTAAATTTGATCGGAATCTTTAGTATTTAATCCTTAAATAATGTTTTGTTAATTTTTTTATTAAAAAATATTATGTTTTCTCACAAGGTATAATAATATTATTTTAATATTTAAATAATTTCATCATATCAACCCAAAGGGATATTTATGACATTAGACATAAGTTTATAATATTTAATGTCATAATTTCACAAATTAACTTTTCAATAATATATTTGACTTTAAAAAATTTCTCCAAAAACAAAATTAACAATAGTAGACACTAATAAAATAAAACATAAAAAGGGGTGTTTAAGACATTGAATTTATGGTCAACACTTATCTCAAAAACACATTATGGTTACAAAAACACTTATTATAATGAAGACACATATGATTTTGATATCTCACACAATCCATAGATGTTTTATGATTCTTATAAAAAATATACCGTTGGAAAAAATATTTCTATAATTTAATAATCAAATCCCTATAAATAAATAAATCATCCATTTTTTTAACATAAGTAAGTATTTTTTATTTGGTTTAACCTATGTGATTAATTATTCTCCTATATTTAAATAATTTATAATAGTTTATAATGATAATTTGAATTATCATAAAAATGTATCAAAAGAGTTTCATACCAGGTTTGTAGTAAAGCCCATTTTTATATACCAGGTAAAGCTTGAGTCATGACTGACCCATATTTTTTTGGTGATACTATCCCTAGGTACCTATGTTCTAAATCAATGCCCACCATTATTATTCCAAAATGGATTTATTGGTGGAAAAATATCACTGATCATCTACCATACCAAAACATAAGGACGTTCTTATATACATATCCTCAAAGTATGCCTTTGGGTTACCTTTCCTAATCTATGTTTTTTTAATCTAGTTCTGCAAGTTACTATCAAATTATCTTGAATACAAACTATTGTGACCCCAACCACAGAAACTCAGAGCTAGTTTATTCTACCATTACATTGGAATAATATACAAGTATATTCTTCATGAAGGACCTATTATATTATTAGTCATGTTAAACTAGATAAATACAGGAATCTCAAAATATATTTTAATAGAAAATCAAACACATTTTTTTGAGGATATATCTATTCCATGAAGAATATACCCACACATTATTTATAGTAAACTTCATTGAATCATGGTGAATGGAATCAAAATAATGGTGAAATAAAATTCTCAGTAAGGGTTATATACAATAGAATCTATCACGAATCAACAATAATAATCAATATAGTAAGGTAAATAAATGGTTAAATAATCCATTTAAATAACTAGATGAAAAATGGTCAATATGGAAAGTTATATAACTAAACCAACAAACCATTTAAATAAATGGATAAGTATTAATAAATATGGAATGATTAAAAATTGAAAAGCATGCCATTTAAATAACGGAAATACCACAATAAGAAAATTCATAATTAATATGGAATGGTTAATAACAAAAACACATGTCATTTAATTAATAACCCAGAATAAAATTTATCTATATATTTTATCTTAGAGTAAATATCACGGATAAAAATAAATGATTTATGAATAATTGTATTATTATTTATTTGATGAAATGATATCTAGGTACACAACCCCTTTACTGCCTTTTCCATTCAACAGATATGTTAAAACATACTATGTAAAAACACACATAACAATGTCTAGATAACTAGTCATTCCCAAGAGACTACCTAAACCTCAAGGTTATATTTATTACTAGGTCCAACCCATACAATATAGTCTAAATATTCCTCATATATCAAATAAATTATTTAATTTATTTGAAATTTTGATTATCAAATATCCATATTTAGTATAATAGAAGGACTTATAAATATTTCATATGTAAATCAAAATATAGTCAATGTATTACTTTATATAAAAATTGTATACAATTTATGAAATAACCATATCAATGATAGATGATAGGTACAATTCAGGGAAGTTAAATGCCTAATGATTAAAGGAAAGTGAACATTTAAAGGGAAATTTTTTTATTATAATAATAAATCATGTGGGTTAATGGAAATAATTTCATGGTTCAAAGTAATGTCTCAGGTTTTTTAGAGCAGGTTAAAAGCCACATCCATTATGAAATTTTAGATATCAGTGGGTGGAAAAACATCATTTTCATTTATCATAACATAATTCATAATGTTTTGCTGACCCTATTACTTATTTTTAGTTCTATCTTGTGTATTAAGAAGTTTCATGGGGGTTCGGTTAGGTTTTGGGTCCATTTGGAGGCCAACTAAACATGTTTTCTAAATGTGTCGTCTAAGGAACACAATTTGTACAAACCATGTGTCCTCCTATGAAAAACTATTTTTCTCTCTAGGTATATTGGACACTATTTTTAAATTCCATCAAGAGGGGGGAACATTATCGTGTGGACATATCTATAGTTGGGATAGAGGTTTTATGAATTGATTGTCAATTTTCTCTGGAAAACCCTACACCTGAACTGTTAGATCCTGTAGATTTATAAATATTGTATGAAACATTTATAGAAAATATTGGGAATCCGTTTGATATATCTTTGTGTACCACTAGAATTGTGAATTTATATTTTTCTCCAACATATTCTATTTATTTTTTCTCATTATTTATTCTCCTCCTCTAAGCATACACAGCCATATCACATCCCCTTTTCATCTTCCCACTAGGTTTGGAGCCAACTCCACAATCCATTCTTAATTTCTTAATCCATCTATGTAATTTTTTCAATATTAGCATATCAATGAATCCACATGAATGTTTCTTATCTTTTACCCCTCCTAGCTGGCTAAATCCTTTTGACTGGTTTAACCGAATTTTCACGTCTTCTTCTGATAACAATAATTTCATTAAGATCAAATTGACATAGAAGTTGAGAAAAGATGGGTGGGAATATTCCAAAATGATGTAGCTTTTGATCATATTTGTTGATGATTTTTCTGTTATTTCCGGTGTGTAACTTGGGAATTCCATTTGATATACTGATTAAGAAAAAAATTAATTAACACATTACATATAAATTAATTTTAAGATCATATTGGATGCATATTGGTATGACAAATCCATTAATACCATGGATGAGACGATGATGGGGCCTAAGACAACATGGGAATATAATCATGGGTTATTATTTAATTAAATTGGTTTTTTTATTATATGAATTGTATTTTTATGATACTATGAATTATTGATTTTTATGTGAACATAATGATATCAGATCGAGGAATGAGATAACGTTTTCTATTTTATTTGAGGTCGTGTGATCGCCAGGATGATTGTTTCTTGATATATATATATATTTCGAGTGACGTTGATATCTTTTTGGGTGGCGTTATCATAAATTGGGATAAATTTTTTGTCAAGTAATGGGTAAGGCCCATGTGAGATTGGATGGTGATGGGAGTAAGTTTAATAAAAAAAGACATATGGGATCAATGTTATGGATGATGTGGACAAGATTCTTTTTTGGTGATTTACGCACACATGTGTTTAATTTTTTTCATTAGGAGTCATTTTCATAAGTTTGAACTTAGATGATGAGATGGTTTTGACTAATCATGTGGGTAGTGGCCTCCGATAGTTTCAGCATAAAGAAATGGTTGGAGGTGCTTTCTATCTGAAATCCACATGAATTGGGAGGGTCCATGATTTAAAAAATTTAGACTAATGGTTGGGGGATAAGGCACAAAAAATTTGAATAATATGGGCTAGAACATATTTAAGAGGATGTAAATCATTATTCTTTGGGACATCAGCTATTAAAATGATTATGTTATGACATGGAGTTCATATATGATTTTCCCTTAAATGTTGGTCTAAGCGTTGAAGTCGTTTGTTTTTTTAGTTCTGAAGAACTACGATATTATTTTATGAGCATGATTTTTGGATGTCGGTTACTTTGTTGATGGCACGAGCTGTTGTGTGACAATTAAAGGTGAAACTAGAGGGTTCACCTTAGATGATTTACAATTGCAATTCCTTGGGATTTGGTAAAGGATCGTCTCCCCTTGAGTTACCGATAATGGATAAAGTAGGTGAATGATTCATTATGGATGTTTAGTTCAAGGAATGAATAATATATATTTATATATATATGATTTTATGTTCTATTTTATTTATTTTTAGATACACCTACTTTAGCATAGTATTAATATAGGAACATGTTGGTGATGGCATACTACAGTTCTTTCTCACATCTTACCATGGACCTTCTAGAAGTGTGTAGATTTTATAGCTCTGTATGTAGGTAATGGTTCATTTTTTGGAGCATTTCCTTAGTGTTTGGCTATATAGAATAAGCTGGAAGGTATAGAACTATTAGTTCTTGCTCTCCCAGAGTTCTTTTATGAGTTTACTTTCTGTATCAACAATCTTTTATGTATGTGTATTCAATGGGAATCCATTTGATACCATTATTCTTATTGATATTTATTCATAGTTTTAATATTCCTTAGTAGTTAGAAATGGAATGTTTTTATTTTTTATTTATTCTTCTTTCCATATTTATTAGGCTTCTATTATTCAATGTTATTTCTTGAGCTTCCCCCATGGGTAGGTTAATGGTCATGTGTATATTTGGTTTTCTTTATCCACCAATATATCAATTTAAACCATTATTATATTACCACAAGAGGGTATAGTATCCCAAATATCACCTATTTACACTATCACAACAAGTATATGGCCTTTGGCATACAAGGAGGTGCACTTATGTCTTAGTGGTACTCGACATGTTGCAATGTCCAGGTGGAAATTTAGGTTGGCGTGTTGCAAATGGTATCAAAGGTTTTTTATTTTACTTTTTTATATATCATACTATTTCAAATATGGTAGATTATAGGTTATGATTTCTTTATAACTAGTTTTAGAACTTTTGCATGGCTTCCTCCAGCCCTATGTAAAGGGGAAAATCCATGATTTTTAGGGTGAGAATTTTTTTTATTTGAACTGTTTATCGTTGATTTGATTTCAACATTGAACATTATATATGGAATTTTAATTTTAACTACTATGATATGTGAATAATGACCTGGATTTGAATGGGATGAAATTTAGACCCATGGCCTCATATGTGAAAGGGTGTTTGTAAGGATTTATAATAAGAATATAACAATTTATTATATATATTCATGTGATATGATATAAAATTATTCTGATTTTTATTGGGTTACTAGATTATTCAATGTGGGGTCGGGTTATTTAATGTGTCAATACGGGAATTTAAGCAGCGTATTCATTTTGTAGTCTATCATGGGTAGAATCTTACTCAACCAGCCCATGGAAGTGGTCCCAACGAAATCTGGTTGTGGTATGTGATATATATATATATGGTCCTGGATCTTATATGAGAATGGAAGTATGGTATGGGGTGATGTATATCACCATGTTTTATGAAAAGGTCATCGGATTGGGGAATCATAGTTTATCAATAAGGTTTTGTCTTTAGAAATATGTGATACCTAACTCTGATATGGGCAGATAAGGGGCCAAAAGGCTGAATGTCGATACACATGGTTTCTTTTGGGAGGGTAAGGGTAGAAAATTATTTTTTCATGTTACTTATTTACCTATCTGTTCCGAATAACTTTGTTATTTGTATTATCTTAACATGACATTGGTGTTTAATTGGATTCAACCTATATTGGATCAAATGGAGTGTTATGTGGGAGGTGATACAGTGTCGCAGGATCAAACATATGATTCGACCAATGAGGGTCAGGATGAGTCCCATGATTGTAAGGATATCTTGGTTGACATATAATGGCCCAATTAATGTTAGTTAAGTCTCTGTATATGATTGTTTTTCGGTTGTACATTTATGATCTGGTCATTTATAATCAAGTATGTGCCATCTAGGGGACTGAAAGAGGATATCCATAACTTTAACCTTTAGTGAACTACCCAGATCAGGTGTTTCAGTGGTAACAACAACTGGTAATTCTAGATGATAGTTGACCATAGGTTGATAATAACTCAATCATTTATATGCAGATGATCATAAAACATTTTGAGGCTCTACTAGGGTGGGGGTGAATGAAATACTTTCTTAAGGGACTAGCCAAGAATTTATAGGATCTACGGGTTCATGAATGAAAATTGGAGGGGCTGGACTAGAAGTAGATCGAGGGTGGGGTTTTTAAGAACTTATATACCAGAGATAATGGGTGAGGAAATAGCTTCAGAGTTCATGAGATTACAACAAGGATAAATGACCTTCATAGACTATATAGTTATATTTTCCAACTATCACTTTTCCCACCTAGTATAGTGAGCTACAACACCTTGAGGATGAGGAATTTCAAATTTTTTATGGAAAGGAATTTTGGTTCGTGAAGACATATTTAGTGTGGGCCCATTCACAAAGGTGGTGATTCATGAATAAATAACCAAGGGAATATTGGTTAAATTTTTATATTTGATCTTAGTGACATCCCCATGTTATTTTAATGGTGGCACTTCATATTGTAGAACAAAATAATAAGAGGATTCTCAACATGGTTTTGAATCTAGAGAATAAAGAACACCTACATGATGTGGGTCTTAGATGGCATTTGTAAAATTTGAAAAGACGTGACATGTGTAAACATAGTGAGATCTTGAACCAAATGAGTTCCATGATTTTGGACTATTCGGGAATTTCAAGAGGTTCAAATTGAATCTGTTTCATAAATCCGATTGTTAGGGACTAGTGTAGACTCCGGGTTCAAAGAATAGACCAGGAGTGGTACCAGGTGATGATATCTAGTTCAATTATACAAATGGAGGTTGTGTAAGATATATTGAGACCCATCTATGGGGTTAGTGGCTGGTGGAACGTTCAGGAACATTAGTTTTTCATGATTCAAGAATTTGAGTGTCAGGATAAGTGCATTTAGTGGAGATGCCATTTGATCATAATGGTGGGTTATTAGTTACAGTTAGAGGTATGTCATGCATGTAATTTTTTTTATTTTTTTGGGATTTCCTTTTTAGAGGCATGTTTGTTTTGGGTTCATGATGTTCATTTGATGTATCTATGGACTAAAAAATACTAGTTTGTAGGTTATAATCATCACAGATAAATTATATGTATATATGATTTATATGGCACCAGAGTTTATAAGTTTTGGTAGATAGATGTATAAAATGAGGTGGTTCAATAGAATTTGGGAATCAATGTGATGTAGGCTTCATGTGAGGTGTGAGGAACCTGGTTATTTTAGAATCTAGTGAGATGAAAGTCCTACTAGGTTCCATATGTTGAATAGTCATGATGCGGTCATTGATGAGGTGTGAGATTTTGATTGTTTTTAGATGTTATATGATTTCCATGTGAGAAAATAATGAGGTTTGGGAGTAATGATTCATCACTAGAGGAAAATAAGTTGAGGAATTTTTGAAATGTTTGATTTGAGTTTTGGTTTGGGATGTGACTGGGGTAGGTAACTCATAAGTCATGGATCACTTGAGGTAGTTGACCTATGTATTTTGACCATAGTAGTCTGGTGTAATTTTTAAGAGATTTTTATGATCAATACCACTATAGATTTATGATTTATAGCTTGGGGAAAAGCTATAAAATTGTTCATAGTTTGTAACATCTTTGGTTTTTGAAGCGTGTTGAAATCCACATCCCTTTTGAATTTTCAGAGTTTGGTCGGTAGTCCAACGTTGTTATTTTTTTCGAAACATAATTATGAATGTTACTTATACAGTATTACTAATATAGAATAGTTTAATTCATGAAAAGTTTCATTGGGGTTTGGTTGAATTTATGGTCTATTAGAGGTTGAGAACCAATATTTTGATAGTGTTTAGACCATTGTTCACAATTTTGGAAGACTAGTTGACATAGTAGGAGTAATCATGTGTCCCTCTATGTATACTGGACATGGTTAGGGAAATCATGTAGGATGTGAATAATAATGTGTGTCCATTTCTATATTTTTCATAAATAATGCTCACACTTGGGTTGTGAATGATTAGGAAACTTGTGTGCATAAACCATACATTCCTTAACCTTTGGATAGTGGGCATCCCATGGTTTCCACATAGTTTGGTAAACTATGTGAGTTTACCATGAGACCCACTAAATGTGTCTAACTAAATTTTTTCCCAAACCTGTTATTTCTAATTTTTCATTAATATGCTCTTCCACACACACACAGTCGGGGAAATTCCCCTTTTCTTAATCATGGTAGTAGGGGAGCTAACTACCTCACATGGGATCTATTACATAAGTCATATATAGTATTAGATATATATTGGTAATCCTTTGAATCCTATTTCTTCTATTATTAATTCCTCTCATATTTCGGTCAACTAAATACATTCATGTTTTTTAACATATATTCAGGTCATTCATCTAAAATTCCAATATATTTAAAAGTAGATCGAGTTGTAGGGTATGATCGGAAATACAAGAATCTGACAACACAAGGTAGGTGGTGATCCTCTTTCTCATGGATTTGTTTCTTGTTTCAGGTATGTGACTTTTAGATGGCCTTTGGGTTGATTGAGCGTGACCCATATTAATTATTTAGTTGTATTTAAATCAATTTTGAGACTATATGGGACCCCACTAGGAATTATCAAGATGTTGCTTCCATGAACATGATGGGATCGGGGCTGAGACCACATGGGTGAATATGTCATGGGTGTTTATTTAATTAAAATGAGTTTTTTTATTAATTTAACTGTTTTGTTCCCCAACTATTCATTAATAAACATTATGAGAATGTGATAGGCTCAACTTGAGGATTGATATAGAATTGGATATCTAATTTTATTTGGCTTGATCATTGATATGGGAATGGACTGACATAAAGAATATATATATATAAATATATATATATTCTGATTTATTCTAATTAATGGTTTGGTGACATGGTCAATGATTTATGTTACATTGTTTTCAGGTTATAGAAAAGGCCCATGTGATATTTGATAGATATTTCCATCAATAGGAGTGACATAGTCATTGGGAAAAGTTGTGTTAGATGATGTGGATTATGTTATTAGTTTTTTATTTCATCTCACCATTATTTTCCAATTCACTATTTTGAGTCATGTGAACACAACATGACTCAAATGATGAGGTCGTGTTGACTTCTCGTGTGGTTACAGACCTCTTGTACTTGCATCTTGGATTATTTTTTAGAGCTTCATTCAATAGATATCCCCAAGGAAGGTAAGCATCTACTGGTTTATAGTGTTGAGACGGATGGTTGGGTGCTAAGGCTCACTATATTTGAGGTCTTTATGATATGACATATTTGGGAAGATGAACATCATTTTTTCTTCGGGACGTTAGATCTTAATCTAATAGTTATATTACTTGGAGTGAATACATCCTTGTGTCTCAAACATTGGACCCACATTCAATGCATTTTCCACTGAGAAATTGTTCAAGGGACAATTAATTTATTCATTGGAAGTGACTTTGGGACATCTTATACATGATTGATGGCATATGGTGTTGTGTGAAATTTTAAGGTGGAACATGGGGGTTCACAATGAATGATTTAAACATGGGGATTTCTTTTCCTTCAACTAAGGATCATATCCCCTATATATACCATAGATGTTTGAAGTGTGGTAAACATTTCTTATAGATGTTGATAACAAGGGAATTATTTCATATATTTATAATTTTATGTGAATTTTTTTAATTTTTATATACAAGGTCTAAATCATATATACAAGAATAGAACATGTTGTTGTTGGTGTATTGAGATTCTTTCTGACACACTACATGGGACCTTCATGGTACATATTTATTTTATGGAATTGTGTTAAAGTGTTGTTTTAGTCTACGGTTTTGTACCTAAGTCTTGTAATTATTGGCATGATTGAAGGCATGTGAGCATTATTTTGTTCTTCATCTAGTGTTTCTTTTAATATTTTCTTTCAATATCATTATGCATGTAAATGTGTGTTTACTGTTGTTAGAAATTATTTACATTCATCTTATTGATATGTATGGCTTTTTTATATAAATCACTACCACAAAATGGTATATTTCGATTTTTTATTTATTCTACATATGTTGTTAGTTATTGTACCACTATTTAATAATTATGGTTATGAATCTAACATGGGTGGGTTACTAGTCTAGTTTCTATTTGGATTTTTATTATAATTTTATATCTATTTAGACCATTATCATATAATAATAAATATGTTATAGTGTCCTAACTATCACCCGTTTACACTAACCGTTCTTGTCAGCATCCTTTTCGATAATGTGAGGTGTGCTTAGGGTCTAGTGGCACCTAGCCTATTGCACTGTTCAATAGTACTTTAGGCCAGTTTGTTATAGTCAAAATAATCAGAGTCCCTCCAGAAAAACATTATGTATCGTATATATATAAGATATATATTATAGAATGAATATATGGTTTTTTATCATTGATGAGTTGAAATAAAAAATATATTTAAAAATATTCTTGAAGAAAATATACATTTTTTTAAAAAACATTATGAAAATACTTTTCCTGGAAATATATTAAAAATATTTTCTTCATAAGAAAATTATAAACATGAAAAGTAATATTCAATAAAATTATGTTCATTACTATGGTCATTCCATACTTGTCGTAAAAAACTTTTTTTTGTAATGTAAAAAGGCGTAAAAAGTGACTCATTTGGAATGTGTCTAGAAGATTAAGTGGAATTTTTTTGGTAAATGAAAAAGGGGTGAAATTTTATTTGGTGAGTAATTTTTACTTGGTGAAATTTTTTATATTTTTTTTGAAAAGAGGATTTTGGAAGAAAACAGTTTTCCAACCAATGAGAGAAATGATAACTGAAATTCATAAAATAATTACCTAAATCATTTTGAGTTTCAATGAGTGAAATAATATTAATTTTACATGAAAAAGATCATGAAAAACTATATGTTTATAAAATTAATTGTTTTATTATGATTATTTAAAATAGTTTTTTTATAGGAATTCATGAATAAACCTTCTTGATTTGAAAGATAATTTTAAATAAACCATTAAAATAGTTATAATATGAAGTAAAAATTATTAAATGGTTAAATTATTTATATCAATAGTAAATAAATATAAAAAAGGTAGAAATATAGCAATATATTGTAAATATCTAATTATACACATAATTATAGTATATTGATGACAACAAATAAGTAATATAACCCACTGAAAGGAAACTGAGTTATAATTTTTTTTCCTACTTGGAATCATTTAATTCAAAACCCATTAAAAGATATATAATTAATGGAAACATAAATTATAATTAATAATAAATTACCAAAGATAATATAATTCCATGGGACTTTATATACACTGTATAATGAAAATAGGTTTATAATATCATAAGATATCTTAATAAAATGAATGGCAGATGAAATCTGTTACATGATGATTCTTTTTAGTCGGAAGTGATTTAAACTCATGTAAAGTGGTTTTGAATATGTTATTAACTTATAAATTGAAACTGTTTATATTTATTATATCACATATCATCCTTTTATATTATCTTCTCATTTAATCAATAATAATTATTTTATATTTTTATTATTTTTGGAGTCAAATGCCTTGTATTCCAATGCATGTTTAATTTTAAATATTCATGTTATTGTGTCTTTAATAAATTTTTATAATTTATAGAATAATAATCAATAAATAAATATATTATTTTATATAAATTATTATTTTAATACATTTTATGATTATTTGTTATAAATAATGAAGTACCTTATCATCATGGAGACGATAGGTCGTACGTATACAAGAGTATGGTTTTCTATTTTTTAGTGATCATTATGAAAATGATATAAGTAATATTTTAAATTTTATGAATAATAATAATTTGATTCAGAACATATATTATAATTATATATTTTATTCATGATGTGTGCTAACTAAATGAGAGTCACATCTCGCTGTGATGGCTACATCCCACACGTACATGAACAACGTTATCATAATTCAGTGAGTAAAATTTAACAAAATTAAATTTTATGTTGTCCTTAAATAATGATCAATATATCTTGAATAGAATATTTATATCATTTATATCACATATAATAATAAACAATGACCTTAACACCTTGCATAGAAATCATTATTGAGTAAAAAGTCACAACGCTTTGCGAGGTTGTAGTTCACCCTACACATGAGTGATGTTGTTGAGTATCCTATTAAATAAAATGTAAAAAAAGTAAGACGCGATATAATGACCCTAGAGGTATAATAATATAACATATGTCACATATATAATGTATATCCATCATTATTACTATCCTTGATAGGTGGTAATGGACGAAAAAATGACATTAGTTCGAGAGGTGATAACACGTCATACACACGAGTGATGATTTAGTAACCCATTTAATCGAATTGTGTGTGGTTGAAGGTCACACCCTTACCATTAAAAAAATTCAATATATAAGTATAACAACCCCTTAATTTCAAACATTAATATTACATCTAAACAGTTGAATATTAATTATATTAGAAAACCACGTTAGAACTGTATTGGTTTAGTGTCATTGGAAATTTTGATACATGAATAACTAGTTCATAAAACATTTACACCATATCCTCCTAAAATAATAATAGCTAGAACCTCTTTTTACATATCACAATTAATACCTTTTTTATATCCATTGGAAAAGAAACACATTAATGGGTGGCCAAAGATGCATAGTAATGATAAAATAATAATATATTATTGTATGAAATCATATGATTGAAATTAGATAATGTGATCATGATCAAAACTTATGATGTTTATAAAAAACATTTCACAAATAATAAACATAGTTCATGTCATAAACATTATCATTTCATAAAAAATTATCAATTTGGTCAATAAATCACTATAAATCAACCACAATCCATAATATCATGTTATAAAATATTCGAACCATTGTTAATACTGAAAATAATTTCATACGTGATGTTAAAATACCAAGATAATCAAAAATATGGACTAAGATACACCTTTTCCCATTGTAGACAATGACACGCCAGTTTCCCAGTGTAAATCCAGACAATAACTTGTTTCCTACTCTAATCTACTATGATATAAATAATTACCCAATAATAATAATGGAGATACAGGTCCCACCAATACCATAATGAAATTCATATATCTCTGTTATATTAGAAAAAAACCACTCATCACATCAGGACACATAAACATAAATGGTATTTATAAATATTTATTCATAGCATAAACCATGGATAATTAATGATGTTCATAAATAACATTCCATTATAAACAATATAACTATAAAGAGTATTATGATAATATCTCTATTTAATATCCCTTTTAATGAATAAGTATCATTAATGATTATGAGGTATATATCTTTCCCAAAAATCATAAAATTAAAACCTATATATTCCAGCCACATGATAATAAATTGTTCAAAATATCAGAGCACATGAAATGAAATGAGATTCATAAGCATTTCATCATAGCATAACCCATGGAAAATAAATGAGTTTATAAGTATCATAATATTATAAATTTTTAGAAAACATAAATATAATAAGGAAAAACTCATTGAAAAATATCCTCATTAAATAATAATTATATTTAATTAATGTTTGTATTAATGGAAAATAATTTTTAGAGGTGACCTGAAATAATTTATGAAAAAAATAAAATTTCTATTTTAAAAATATTTCTATTTAGATTGATGTGATTTTATAAAGGACATAATTTTCATTGAAAATAAAATTATAATATTCTAAAAGGCATCAATGTATTAAGTCATCATTTTGGTGGAAATATCTTCTCACACCGTATAATCGAATGAATATTTTTTAACAATTTTGTTAGAATTGTATCAAATAATCTCATTTAAAAAAAATACCTTGAAACCATTTTTTAGTAATACAAAAATGAATAAAATGAATTTAAATAATTTCATTAAAATAGTAATAAAAAATTATAATTTTTTAGAGATCATAGATATGAAATAAAAAATGTTATAAGTGATATTATAAAAAGGTAATTTTTAAAATAATTTCAAGGTAAATATCATACAATTGATGTTATATTCAATAAAATCAACTGATTATTTGTATCATATGTTAATACATTGAAAAAAATTGAAAATAAAACTTTATATATTAATAATTCATCCCATACATAATCTCCATATGGAATAATCAACGAAGTTGATGTTTATCCCTAAGAATGGAGATTGAGTTAAGAAATTCGATACCAGATTGTAATAATTTCAATCATATATACCATAAAAGAATCATTTATAGTATAAATAATTGAATGAATGTAATTTAATTATATTCATGATATGATATATCAGTGGGTGAAAAATAAAACTCATAAACTAAATAAGCGGCGAGTAAGGCATATATCTCACATGAGTAAACGCGACATGAGAAACCCCTACCTCAAACATTACTTTTGTTTTTTTGCATTAACATTATGTATAATGGTTTAAATAATGTTATTAATTTATTATAAAAATACTAATATTTTAAATACATTATATGATACGTTAATAACATCTTACCACCTATTTATTAATTATATATCATTATTTTTTCTGTTTTGGGTGTGTTCATTTTGTGGTTTCCTGAACAGTTTATTTGTGTATAATTATGGATTTTAATTTAAAATAGAAATGAAACTCCAAAAGATAAATTAATGGTATTAATTTACATCCATAAAGTTAAATAGTCTCATATATAATTTTATGGTATAGGGATTATTCATTTGATAAAATGTTAATGATAAAATTATGGTTTATTTTTGTGGGTTTTCCAACCATAATGAAATAGTTTAGTTTTTTAATATTATCTTTCTTGAATAATACTTTTATGTCCACGATTAAGCATTCTAATTAAAAATGAAAAATCATTCTCTATAGATACAGTTAACTACCATATTTTTTAAAATGGTTATCTTTCATTGAATAAGAGTAGATAATAAATGTTTTGGATATGAAAAAATATTATATATAAAAAATATTATAGATATACACAATACTATAATTACTATTCATTGATGGATAATATATGTTAGAAGAAGGTATAAAAAGAAAATAAATTAACTATGGTTGTTTGAGAATGTTTCTTCATGAATATCACCGCCTTGTGAGACCTCTTAGAGAACATAAAATTGGTAGTTTAGTGACATTATTATAATATGAACATTGGGAGAGTGGGGGATAACATTTGGTAGAGTTTTTATGATCTTAGTTATATGTTTGGAGAATGGTGGTGGTGAGGAGTAGTATTCATACATCAGCATGAGTTGTCATAAGATATTAAATAATGATAATATAATATTTATAGCCAACCAAATTAGGATGGAAGTAATTAAAATTAATTTTTTATTATTAATGTTTTAAATGATATTAAAGGTCATATTAAAACTAAAATACCCATTTAATGATGTATTTTTTTGGTAATTCAATCTTTTACCTTATACCATTAATTGACTACATTATTTTATATTCACAGTGTAAAATATGATTTTAATGATGGTATGATGTTTTTTTCAAAAAATAAAAATGAAATTATAACCTAATATTTATATAATGATTCAAAATATCGAATAAATTTTTTATTATTCAATTTATTAATTTGATAAAAATAAATGCTAAATATGTTATCTGTATAACTCATTGAAATAATTTTTTAATGTAATGATCATGGTTTTAGAAATTTATAAGGATGTGTTTCTAAATATAAATCCTTAGGTGTTATTTCATTAATTATATAAATATTGATTATGAAAAGGGTCAATAAATTTTGAATAATGATCATAAAATAATTATTTCATAAGTGTTATGGTATTTTTTAAAAACAATATTTCAACTTCTTAACAAAAAACCCTCAAATTTTTATAGAATTACCCAAATATTACTCAAATTTAATTTAGACATGATTATTCCCAAAATGAATAATATTGTTTATATACATTTTCTAATAATGTAATAAAATTATCAAATTTATTTTCTTATATATATAAATAATAATACATTTTTGAAGATAATGTATATTTGAAAAACCAAATAAAATTACTAAAATTTAGGTTCATTTGAAAATTTAATTAATAAATAAATTAAAAATCAGATTTAAAATTATATATTTCATTATTTTGTTAATAAAATTCATTCCCAAAATAAAAATTTCTCGGTTATAATGGTCATGTTAAAATAATAATATTTTCGATCTCATTTAAGATCATTGTTCCTGGTAATGTAAGATGTAAAATAGTAGAAATTAATTCTAAAAGTGACATTCCATAAAATATGGTGGAATTTAGATGTATAATATTAATTTACTATATAATTATTTTTTAAATAGAATATAATGAGGTTGAAAATGAAATATAATATAGGTTCTCCTTAATGACCATTACATATTCTTCATGTATCTTCTTTTTGTTTCCTCTAAAATATTCATAGGTTGGATTAATGATCAAGATAAGGATTATTGGATTAGAGGAGGGATATTCGTATGTTATTTGGGAATGATTTTTTTATCTAAATTGGTTTTACGGTCTCATGTATGGAGTAGAGGTGGAGGCCATGTATATGTGGGGGATATGATACAAATATTATTTTTAAAAAGTATTGACTGCTCCCACATTCTCCTGACATAGTGTATCACAAGTAATGTAAAAATATAAATAATATAATTTTTAATCTAAATATATATCACCAAAATATTTTTTTATATCAGGATATGTCATTTGACACATTAAGTATAGTGTTTTTTCCTGGGAAAACACCTTTTTATCTTATTCTCTATAATTAATTTTAACTTTTTCCACTAATAACAATGATAAAAAATTGATATAACATTATTAGAAATTATAAATTATTATAAATCTAAATATGTAATAAATTTTTCAAAATTCAATTCCCATAACTGTAAAAAATTAATTGAAAATTAATCTCACTAATGTGACAAGAATGTGGGTTTTTAATGTGATATTGTTGAAAAGATTACAATGTTTTTTTATTAAATTTCAATATAATATTTATTCAAATGACATATACTGGATTAATAAGGGAACATTTTTTCTAATTTTAAATTTAATCCAATATAACATATATTTTTTCATTTTAATTTTTTATATGAAATGACTGTTTTTAAATAAAATTCATTATTTTCACTATTCATTTGAAAAATATTCCTCTAAGAAATATATCAAAAATCCATCCACATATAATTTTGATATTAAAATTTAAATTTTATTTATTATGTTTCAAATAATTTTTTCCATTTTTTCCAATAAAGATTTTAATTAAAGTGTGACTTTAAATGGTGAAAGACTGCATTTAGAAAAAATAAATATTTAATGGGATAAATTGGATGTTTTTATCTTATTAGAATAAAATATAAAGGGTGAATGAAAAAAAAATTATTGAGTATATATTATATAAATTTTATTAATATAATAAAATAAATTAATTTCTTTAATTTATTACAATGAAATGCCTTTGGTCGTATAATGTTTTTTTTAAAAATATCATTTATTTTCAAAAATGTTTTCATATTAATTTATAATTAATTAGAAACCAAATATATCAAACATATATTTTTTGAAGATATTTAATTCTAGTAATAACTAAAATTTAATATATAGGATATAGTTTTCATTTTAAAATAAAAATTTTATTATCATTCTGTAGAACATGATCTTGTGTGGAATACATGTTGTTGGAGAAAGTTGTTATTATATACAATTCATGTTAAACGCATTATTGTGAGAAATGAAAGATATATCATTGATTGAATTTATTTAAAATATTAACTATATCATAAAAATCAGGATGTTATATACCCTTTTACAGTTGTTGTTTTATTTCATACAACCTATAGAATATGATATCAATATTTTAACATTTTGGATGTTATATGTCCTCTATTATATATGCATGTATTGTATATGTGGAGGATCATTCTCAACCCTAAGTATGATTACCCTATATTTAAATAAATATATTGAATTATTTAATTAAATTAAATGGTTAATAATTATTGGATGGTTATACGGGGTCACTAACAACCACATTGGACAAGCCTTGCACCACAACATGAGGTTATAACCATGACTAGGGTTCCACTAAGGGATGACTCTGATTGTTACTACGTAAGATCCCAAGGGGATTACATACTTAAATACTAACATAGAGGAACCAAACATGTGTTTTTACTATTACATATGACCCTAATGATCATTAGTAGGATTCCACTTTTACGTCTTGACTGATGGGACCATGTGGGTACCCCGTCATTTAATAAAACATGAGCTATTACATTGGGTTTTTTTAGAGATGGTAGAAGGTTTCACCTTATAATCATTTCTCAAAATGTATGTACAGTTGGATGTTTTAGTAGTGGTGGATTTTGTATTTCTCCACACTCAATATTTTTTTTATACATTCACTTTCCTACATCAGATACAATTATAATAACAAAAATTTCACCCACATTTGTCGCTAATGAGATGTATGAGAAGCATCTCATGTTATTGAGATGCATAGATGTATTTCCTATGATTCATATTTTTAGTCACCTTATTTTAAGTGTTGGGATACCTATAAATTATTCTTGGGATATTGGTTTGAATCTTTATTTATTTTAATTTCCTTAACATCCCTCTTAATATTCATCATGTGGATTATTCTTCTCTCATCAATTTGTTTTAGGATGAGGATGATTTTTATCTCTTTCATTTTATTTAAGTTAATAAAGACTATTCTCAACTAAGTTTTTAAATTCCTTGGATGATCTGTGTATCTTGTAATAGATATGCGATGCAGACTATTAAGTTTTCCTCGGTTCAATTATTTCATTAGTATACCCATAAATTCTTCATGGGAACAATCTTGTGAGACCTACTTCATTTGGGTAGTAGGAAATAATTTTTCACAACCATTATTGCTTTTTTTCATGGAATTTCATAATATATACCTTTAGTGTTGGGAATAAAAAATTACTAGGGAAATGACATTATAAATTTCATAGAGTTCACAACCTTGGGGATTATCTATGTCCCAATGCCATAAAAACCTATGGATTGTGAACAAGGGATCATACATCGCACTATACATATATTTAATTAGTGGAATAAAATCCAACTAATTGAACAATTGTAGGATTATATATATTTATATTTTATCTTTCGTTACAATGATTTGAGGTGAGTACGGGTGATCTCATGGATTGGAAATGTATCACCCTATGGTGATGTAGTATACATAGTGACATTTTCAGCACGAAATGAAGAAGATATCATGGATCGGGATTATAGAATAAATAGTAAAAATAATTATACAGGGATTTAGTGCCACAAAAATTATCTCAATGATCTATTACTAGGATGTTTAGATAATTTGGATTACAATACTAAGGATAGACTACTTTATATTTATGTTATTCCATCTACTTAAATATGTATAAACATATAAATTTATATATTTATTTATGGGAATTTAAATAGTTATATATATATAAACTTTATGAAACATTTCCGAGTTGATTGGGATAATAGAAATTAGGATTTTGGATGGTTCCCATGATTTATATATTTATATTTTCTAGTGGTGTGTCAACATATTTTATAACATTACTTGGGAATGTCTTACACAATATGTTATTTAATTTATTTCTAATAGTTCATAATATTATCACGGATGTCTTCATAATTAGGTCACTTTTAAAAACAAATAAAAAATATATACTTGTGTGAGAACTCAATGGTTATTACATTGAATGTTATTTTATAACACATTTCTAATGCCAACATTGCATAGGTGTACCCAAGTTTATTTTCAACTGGATTCACAAAAAGGTACGACCAAGACATGAGCCCAATTGAGTAGGATGGATTCTGTATTTATGAGGAGATCATATATATGGTATCACTCAGAGGTTATTGTAGTTAACCTTATTTTAATTTCTATTTCTTTTTCTTATTATAACATGAATGGTCATCTTAGTGGGAAACCATTATCGTATATATGACATTATCATTCAAGATTTTATATTTATTAATTTAATTATGTAGAATATTCATCTTAAGTTTATTTACTACTTATTCACTATATGTATTGATTATATGTATGATATCATTTTTAGTTCCCCTATTGTTACTATAATATGAGTGTATAGTATCATTACAATACAACATTTAGACCCTCACTACTATTCGACACCCTGTGATGTATTGGAAGGAACTAATTAAGACTTCTTTGTAACTAAATCAGAGTACCAGTTTGGTGGAATCCTGGGTGAGATCTTACAGTTGGTAACATTATTAAATTCTCAATAGATTCAACTAATCATATCACAATTTTTTATATAGTTTAATAGTATTGGTTAATTAAATATATTCTATAATTTCATTTAAGATTTAAAAAATATTTTTATAGTATAATAATTTAATGGATGAATCGATTTTATCCTTTGTAATATCCCTATATAACAATAATAAAAGAATTCCTTGTAACTCAAGGAATGAAAAAAAATCAGAAATAGATGAGAATAGATGATCGATAAGGGTATGCCCCCAAAGGAATCTAAAAAGTAATGGAAAATAATAAATGAATAAATGATGATCAAGTAATTCCGTATAAAAAATATCATATTATAAACACTTTATATTGATATCATAACAAATTAAATGATCACGAGTAAATTAACAACTGATTACATAACGATGGAATGAACAATGTCTATCATCTAAGACATATGATTGATTGAATTCCCAACCCATCTCAGTTTAGAATCATGGCCATGATTAATGATATTTTTATAATTTGGTAATTCTAGGACCAAATCTATGCTAGTTAGTCACAGGAGACTAATCGATTCATCAAGGTTCTATTACAGACTCCGCCCATTATGTAAAAGGCCCAATTATTTCTTCATATAAATGGTGTGAAACATAATCAACATAAACATTAATATTGAAAATAGAAAAATTAAATTTTAATAATTTCCACTATCAATAAAAAAACCATATAGAGTAATATGTTGTGTACTATTGAAATAGTGCATCCCCAATCTAACTGATCAAAAACCATATAGATTAATAATAAATAATTTATCATTCCAATATATTATAGGAATTCTATATGTATAAGAATGGCCAGTGACATTGATTAATTGAACTTTCATAAGGATATCAATAAATAATTCTTGTGGAAAATAAACTTTACACATTAAAATATCAATTTTTAAAATAGAAAATCATCTTATTTACTATGGAAATAATTTTCAGGGAATATATTTATATAAACAGGTAATGGAAGATTAAAATCATAATGGAATCATTATAGTGGTAAATTCAATTAAAAAAATTATGATAATTAAATATTCCTTTTACACATTTCATAAACCCTTCCAATAATAAAAAAATAAATCTTCATTTAGATGAAAATAATAAGATTTGCTAATAACCATTTTTTAAAGATGGTAGATATGGGTATCGATTTCATTAATATATTATTAGATGATAATAAAAATATTCGTTCATTGTTTTACCAAAATATTTATATGGATGAAAATATTCTGCAAATAGAAATAAAATCAACCTCTACTAATGATGATATTGTGAATTAATCCCTTACCATATTCCTAATTATTGCATCATAAGCACCATGAATGAATAAATTCTAATAAAAATGTAAGTAATTTGAAAAAAAGATATTCTTTATTTAATATTTGAATGTTCTAGTGTATAAACCATAAGGTCATAAATTGGTCAACAACTTCAAATATGTCTCAATGAAAAAATTTAGACAAAGAACCCTTACAACAGGTGCGACATCCCACAGGCATATTTCAAAATAATTGTAATAAACATATATTTATTTTACATCATTTCTATAAGAATAATTATATATATATAATTCTATTTATTATATACTTATAATCATTTATCAATAGATTATTGAAAATTATATATTAAATAATTCTTATAGGTTACAACATTTTCATTTTTTATGTGTGTTTTGATTCCATAGTTCTAGTGGTTTTACTTTTAGTTAGGTTCAATTATCCAAAAATATAGTATTAATGCTATAAATATCATATTCACTGAATATATATGAATATATTTTGATTCATCAATAATTATAGAGTTATAAAAATAAAATACACTATAAATGGAAAATATAAGCTATACGTAAGTATGAATTCTATTTTCTCATTTTTATTGATGGAAGGAAAAAAATAGGATTATTAATTATCCTTTTTAGAGTTATATATATTCATTAGTTCCATTTTAATAATTATTGATGTAAATTAATGATGAAAAATGAATATCAACGCAACATAGAGACGGTAACATTTATTTATGGATGAGAAATGTTTCCTCTTTTCATGGGATAGAAATGAGACAGAAAATGGTTGAACCAAATTAAAAATATAATATAATATATTATTGGTGATGGATTTAATATTTTTGGATAGGTACAATAGATGAATAAGAATTATTATAATAAATAGATTTTAAATATTCTGTATAAAATATTACCTCATCTTCGATGGACTCCCTTTATATAACTTATTAAAGGACCTAGGGATTTCATATTGGAAGGGTTAGAAGCCCAATAAAGTGGATAAGCATGTTTATAATATGACTGGAATATAACATGGTGATCTATATAGCTAATATTTTTGTTAATAATTAAAGGATGTTGTGTCCATATATAATTGAGGTGTGGAAATTTCTTAGATTTATTAAAATATTAAATAAAAAAATAATTTTGATTCCCAATTTGTAAAAATATATAATATTATTATATAATTCATGAATAATGTTATATAGTGTCATAAAATAAATTGTAATCATGTTTTGGATATATTCCCCCTTATCTATTATTTTTATCCTCTATTATCCCTTTAGAGTACTACTATAATGTTTTCAATTTTTTCCCTCTAAGGGTCAATAATGTATAATAAAAATAAATAGAATCCATAAATATGAGATGCTATATTTTATTAACTACATCATATTAATTTTTATGAATATAATATTTGTATGAAATTTATATCAATTAAAAAAATAATTCACTAAATACAAACTATTTCCATTTTGCAATTATTCATTCATATAGTCTTTAATAAAATCAATTCAACATATTAATTTTAATACAATGCATAAAAAACTCCCAAATATGTAATATATTCTGATAAAATTCATGAGATACATTATTTATTTCAATTATTAATACCTGTAATGATATAAACATAGTTTATTTTATTTTTATATATTTTTAATTATTACCATGTTAGTGTTGTTTAATAATTTATGGTAATTATTTCTTCAATAAAAATTATAAATAAATTTTCATAAATAATATAAATAATTTATAGTTCAAAAAAGTATTTAAAATTTAACATTTCATTTTTTATCCATATATGAAAATTTTATAAATATTAATTTCTAGAGTGTGACATTAAGACTTTTCAATAAATAAAATATTATAAAGGCCATAATATCATCCAAATTTCATAAAAATATATTCTATGAAATTATTAGATAATTATAGGTTAAATTATATCCTCAAATAAATTTTAATGTAAGATTTATGGTCATTTTTTATTCCATGTCATTTAATTTTCAACATTAAATTCCTAATTTATCCTTTACAATGGTAATAAAAACTACTAGTCACTATTCATAATGTCCAAAAATAACAATGATCTATTCAATAATTAAAAAAAATCTATTTATAGATATTGAATAAAATATTTAAAATATTATTTATTTATGTGGAATAATTTAATTTAATAATTAGTCATGAAATGAAATGAAGAGTAGTTTTTCATAAAAATGTCTTATAAATATAAAATGTTTTAATACCAAATTCAACAATAAAATTTAGTCCAATTAATGTAGATGGATTATTGATAATATAATAGAACATATTTTACATATAAATCATTTAAATATAAAATTTATCCATTCAAATTGTTGAATAAAATACATTTGTCAAAAAAACCATTTCCTTTCACTAATCACAAGAGAATAAAACTTTTCAGAAAAAATAAGAAAATTTTAACCTATAATATTTTTGATAATATCAATATATAAAATGATTTTATTGTTTCAAAAAATAAACTTTATATAATTTCCATAAATTATTAATAATTCTTTCTCACAAAAAATAAAGAAAACCATTTTTGTTGAAGATATATTTATAAATAAAAAGAAACTTAACTGAAAATTGAGAACATATTTCATAATACATAATCATTGAATTTCTATTGGGTTGGGACGTTATATATATATATATATCATAATTATTCTAATAATATTCATACATACTAAATGAATATCAAAATTTGACTCTTATATATAAATAATAATAGTTGAGGTTCATTTAAGCTTGATGTTTCTTATTATATAAATAATAAAACATTATTTTCTTTTTGAATATCATTATGTCACATTATATACCTTTAAAAAATTAAATCCCCACAATTTTTATATTAGGATTAGTAATTAATGTTTTCACAATTGAAAACACCATTTTTGAAATACAACATAAAAAATGGAAAAATAAAATATTCTCTAAAAATGGGTAAATGAAAAAATAAAGGTCATCTCATAACATGGTTTCCACATTTTTGAACATTGGTGGAATGTTAATATATGGACCTAGAAGAAAAAAATTTGAGATTTTTCAAGTTCATTTATTATAAAAAATTTAAATTTCAATATAATATTAAATACATCATAACCATAAATATTTGATGTGTGAAAGGACAATAGATTCATTAGAAATGAAAATAATAAAATTAATTTTTTTTCACGATTCAATATTAGTTATATAAAAATATAATTACCTAAAAATTATAATGCCATCATTTAATCGATTTCCTCCATAATATCATTTTCTTAAGCAATTGACGAGTGTCAATTTTTTTTACATATAACCATAAAAATAACATCTATCAAATCACATAATTCACCAAATGATAATTATTTATTCATACCATATATACTAAAACCTATTTATTTTCTACATTCAATGATAATACCAATTATGTATAAACCTTTGTATGGATAAATTATACAATAACACTAAATATAGTATAATATAACAAATTTTTTAACAAATATAATTTCTTAAATACATAATACTATATCAAAAATAAACTCAATAACACCAATATTAAATAATGTGTTGAAATATAATGTTATAACATACCCATCAATTTATACCTTCTAATAATATACGAAAATTATTTCCAAATAACCTTTTATTTTAAACTATATGTTATATACTACTAAATGAAATAAAATGGATTGAAATATCATTAATCCCCCCAAATTTTTATAATATCAAAATATTTGACAAACATTATATTTATCTATCATATTATTTATGTAAAAAAATATCATACTGACCAGGACATCCTGTATCATGGTAGTTGGTGTTCATCACTTACTGCACTTTAGTCGTGGGTTCATGCCCCATGATCTTTCGTAATGTGATCGGATGTAAAAAAGATAGAAGTTTTATTTTTTCTAAAACTATATTAATATAATTATTATAAAAAGAATAAAATAATGATTAAAATACTCTAAAAAATTAATCTTAAAAACATGTTTTTTAACTACATGGTTTTTTTAAATTATACATTATTAAAATGTAGAATCGCATTTATCCCAATCAATCATACATACATCAACCTATATGATCATAGTAGGCTTCATGATTATAAATAACCCTAAACATAAATCCATAAAATATAAAAGTTATATTCCCCAAATATTCTTCTCATATACTAAACAAAAGGTTTGTATTCCAATAAATATATCCAATAATATCCACAATAAAACATCAAAATGTAAATATAAGTCTTTAAAATTATGATCAACCATAGAATTTTTAACTCATGATTGTAACTAAAAATAGAAACTATACTCATCTTAATTATAAACATATATTCATTAGGGTAATTACCAAAGTCACTCATAGTGTATGTTCCATAGTCAATGTTTTCCAAAATCTAATTCTGGAGGTATCTACTAAACATTCTATGATACCAAATATGACGACCTCGAATATTGTATCCCAAATCATTTGGTTAAATTGTTATTTTTCAACTAGGTAATGGTTTTTTCACCCTAATCTAATTAATGGTTTAGTTGTCTTGGTGATCTAGATAAATAATTTAATTTCATATTAGATTTAAAAATTTAAAATGAAACATAGTTTATATAACATATTACATAATTATAGAGTAATATATTTTCATATCTATTAATATTTTTGAATTAGTTAGTAATTTTACATTAAATGGGACTCCATGTCTGATATCATACCAGAAAAGAAATAATTGGTTTCTCTGAAACCCTATGTTTCTTGCAAGAATGAGTTATACAGCAAAATAATATTCTACTAATGTTATTATTTTAATTAGTAGTTATCACTACCTAACTGTGTTGGTGGGAATGAATATAACTATATATGTTATGTTCACAAATTGTTATTAAATGATTTAAATTCGTCGAATAAATATTATAGGTTTAAAATAAGAATCAAAAAAATATTAAAGTATAAATAGCTATAATAATTTTAAAAGGTTGTATTAATACCATTTGACATAGAACCAATTTTAGATATAGTTTTTCACTATTATATTTTTATCTTAAAAAGTAATCTTTTTCTATGAATTTGGGAATTTAAAATATATTTTGGATTAATTTTTCATATTTTTCTGATAAATTTCATAATTTAATGAATAGTATAAAATACATAATTTTAATACAACAGACCTTTTTGGAAATATTTTTTATAAATATATAATAATAGTTGAATGATTTTTAAATTATAATGAAATTATGTTTTCATCCGTTATTACAATTTCGTTTTTGGAATCAATTTCATATTTAAATTGGATATAAAAATTATGTGAACTTTGGATCGTTTTACAAAAAAACTCATTTTCTTATTCGTTTAATATGATTAATATCTAATTACATTATTCAAATTATATGTACTGAATATTGAATAATTTATTATGTATTTTTTTCATATGTTAGATTTTTTTAAAATAGGTATCTATTAATTTTTTGCTTTATTAATAGTAACATTAGTAATTATTTTTACTACAAAAGAATAGGGTAAATCGATTAATAAAATATTAAAAATGATATAAATACGAGTATACATCTCTAAAAAAATGTCATGATATTATTTGATTTTTTATTTGGGACCAATAATATCATTGGGTCGATATTTTCTACTTTAGAGCCACATGTGTGTGAATATGACATTTATAATATTTTATTTAATGTAAAGACAAATATGTGATAATCATGACTCCTATAACTAGAAAACATTGAATAAGGGGTTATATAAGTGGCCTATAAGAATATAAATAGTCAATAGAAATATAAAAATGGTTACATATAGTTTGTTAAATTATTTATTTTTTTATGAAATTAATAATTAAATTAAATGGTCAAACAATTATTATGTAGTAATTGATAAATAAGAAAAGAATCAAGTAAATGAAATTATAAATATTTTTAAAAAAATATAATTCTAACTAATTTATTCAATCAAACTATATTATTTATTTTTTTTACATGTTAGTTATGTTTTAAAATATTTTTTAATTATATCATTAATTTATTGTTTTTTAAAGTCAATAAATAAATAGAGTCAAAACTGACATAAATGGTATTTTAAAATAAACAATATTCTATAAAAGGTCATAAAATTGATAAAAATATAATATTCTGGAAAAAATATGAGATATATATATAAAAAATTAAGGATTCATTAATTTTCATTTTTTCATGTTATGGTGATTATTTATCCCTCAAAGCATAAATTACATGACAAAATGGTAAGATTTAAAAGGTGTTAAAACAAAAATATAAGGATTAAAAAAAACTAAAACAGGTATAATTTTCATTAGATGATTATATTTATATTTTTAGACATTCTATATAGTATTAAAATCAATTTTTATCGATTTTTTAAAGAAAATTTATTTTTATTAATTTAATTCTTTTTATAATTCAATGAGTGCCCCTCCACTCTCCCAAAAAGTGAACTAATTAATCTCGATAATATGAAAATGAAAACCCAATTGGAACTAATAATATTTGTCAAAATTCCTTCCTAAAAAACCTACCCACATTATAGAGGCCCTTTTTAGCTATAATACCATATTTAGGGGTTTTAAGGTGTTATACAATGGTGATCATCCGAATGAATGGTAATATTTTTATTTGATTGATCCTTTTTTATTTCATCCACCACATACATAAAATATTCTATAACCAAAATGAGAAAAAATATAGTATCATAAATACAATGAGATTTTTATGTTAATTTCATCACCCAAATTCATTAAATATTTCATCAAATGGGAAATGAACTTTTCATTTGTGTGTACGACAGACTACTGCTACCCGAACCAATATAAGAAGTTTTTCAACACCATCTTCATATACTAGTTATAATAAATGTATTTATGTTTATATATGTTATTTATTACATATATATAATTATAATTAAATAATATATCAATTGAATTCGTTCCTTCCATTCCTATAAAATGTTAACAATGTTTATACGTACATGTGAATGATCACCTCCATGAAGTGATATGATTTGTTTTTATTCACCACAAGAAATAAATGATATATATAACTATTTATAAATTATTAATACCATTTTAATGAAATTTGGAAAATTATATAAAGATAAAATTTTATTTACCTTTTTTCCCTTATTATCATTGAAAAATAGAAATGATAATAACTTGTACTTATGTCCTACCCTTATAAATTTGTTCATTTTTCATAACCATAATATATGTTTTCATTTAAAAGTTTAATTGATGTATAAAATCTTTTTTTTCTATAATGAATATTAATCTTGAGATTATAGATTCATAAACTCTTTTTCTATTAACATCATATCAAATTCATCTTTAACTCATGTACCGAATATTGAAAAAGCATTTGACATGAGATTAAATAATTATTTATGTGTTCGAAAATGATAATAAATGATATCAGTGGAATAATAATCATAGAAAATGTTCTCAAGAAACTATAAATTAACTAATGTTTATAATTCAGGAACATAACATTCAGATGATATGATTTGGACTCAAGGTAAACGAAATCATCTAAATCTTATTTCATTGAGGCATATTTTGATGTCATAAACCACCTTACTGTATAATTTGTATAATAAACTAATTTGACTTATAATTTCATTCAGATTTATTTCAAAAGTTATATTTTTATATGAATATGTTTACTAAATGAAAAATGAAATGTTTTTAACGTATATGATGGAAACAACTTTTCCACTACCGTGACAATTATTAGATGTTTAGATTCCTCTACAAGTTATATAGTTTTTAACAGAAAAATAAATACCATATTCCCTTTTTAGGGATTTTGGTATTAAAAATGGTTTTTAAAATATATGGATTATATCAATTTCTTGAAATAATATCTTGTGACTACAATATGAAAATGATATTTTTCCTTTATACCTATTTTAAATTTTATGATTATGTTATTGTTATTTTCATTCATTTATATATATATGTGGTTCCATGATAATCTAGTGGAGGGAAATCCCAGGATATCTCTCCAATGCATTGTGTCATAATATAGAGTTAAATGGTTTGTTTTCTCCTCATATATTTAAGGAATATACCTTGATGGGTATTCTAAACGTGATCATGAAGGTTACTACCTATATGACAATGAATTATAAAATATAAGATTGATATGTATTCCAAAACAAACAATTATGATTTATGTTTTCTTTTGTGTTTTATAGGAGTCTTATGTTTTAAAAGGTATGATAAAGGATTTATTTTTTTGGAGTAAATTATGATATTCTTTTCATGAGTTTAAAGTAGTCATGCACAAATAGTTTCATTCTGGTATCCCCCTAACTGATATTTTTTGTGATGATCCCATTTAGAAAAATGTTTTCCTAGTATTACATGGATAGGTAATATAAAGGAGGATGAGAAGATTAATGTTTTATATATTTTTATTAAAAAATATAAATCATGTTTTATTTAAAAAAATTTATACTTCTGAAAAATGAATACTGATTTAGAAGTACCCACTTTTTCTATACGATGGATGTTATGTATGAATGATGAAGTAATTATATTACAATGTAAACCAAAAAATTTCTATAATTTGTATAAAGATATAAAAAAATAACAGAATATAATGTAACATTTAATGTTAGGACCTTATATTTAATATCAATGGATAGTTTAGAAAACTTTAGAGGTTTAGATATTGTTAATATAATATCCGTAAATTATTTTGACATTATGGTAAAATTGAAATGATAAATAATTTGAAGATTAGAATTTAATTTCAACTATGATATGTATGTTCATAATGCATTTCTATAGAGGAAACATGGATGATGTTCTAGGATAATATCTAGAAGAAAACAACCTTCCCAATCAACAACTTAAGATTGTCCAAATCAAAACCGATCATGTTTTTTTGTGATATATTAGTTTACAGAGGCTATAAATGGGGGTGGAATCATTTAACATGATCAACCAGATCAACCATAGGGTAATATTATAGTTTTGGAGAATAACATGACGCAATGTATCCCATCATTCATAGAGTAATATGACCACGTACATACTGAGGGGTGGATTAACGCACTAGAAAATATTATTTATGTCATGGGGTGTGCATAAATTAAAAAGGTTAGTCTTTCATTTTATCATATTGAAGGTGAATCTAGTTAGTGGTAGTTAATTATTACAAATATCTAAGATTTTGAAGAAATTGATTCCCTGGAGTTGGATGAATTCACAAAAAAAATGTTGAGAAATATTATCCTAAGGTAGTTCGACTTATGATGGTAAAACATTTCAAATAATTGAGGAAAGAGGATGAATTATTGTCTATATACGACGAAAAATTTACTCAAATGTAATGGTACGCTCAAAATTTCATCTGATATCTTTTTAGTAAAATATATTATTTTTACTCATAATTAAATCCAAAATACAGAAGGGCATTGGATTCTAGTGAATTAAAATTGTATGGAGATTTTTTCATTCTAAATAGAAAGTGAAATTAGAGTATTATGATGATCATGTGTTCTTCAAAAAACAATATAAAAATCAAGATTATAGGTAATGGGGGGGAAATCATTAAAAATAAGATGGTGAGAAAATTATTTTTTATTTTGATAGAATTGTGTTAAAAACACAATGAGAAGAGTCTTATAAATTCTTGTAAGTTCTTATGTTACGGTAAAATGGGACATAATGATTATAACATCGCTTAAAAGGAACATGGTAATGATTAAACAAAATATTATTTATAATTAGACATGTATTGTGAATTTAATGAGATGAGTCTTTTCGAAATTGAGTATTTGAAGAGGAATGCCAATGATTGGAAGAAATCAGAATATAAGAAGAATGGTGTGGTGAAATCCATTTCGACAAAATCGAAAGATATTGGGTTGTAAAATGATGTGAGATCAGGTGATTTGTTTATTTATTAAGATTATGAAAATGTTTCGTTTCATTCAGGGTCAAGTAATTATTTCATTTCTAAGATATGTTTTTCTAAATTTATAAATCCACCTTAAGAAATGAGGATAGAACATACGGTAAAAACACATGAGAGAATTGTTAAGGATAAATTAAAGTATTAGAACCATCAGGTCATTTTCAATTGAAATAATTATCCTACCTACTTTGTTATTTTTCTTCTAGTAGTGTTAGATTTTATTTTGGTTATGGATTGTATTTCTATATTTCATTATATGATTGACTGTAGTGCTAAATAGGTGAAATATCAGAAAGAGTTTCATATTTTGTATAATAACAAAACCTTACCATTGGTAACATATCAAGAATATCAAAATCTATAAAAAGTAATAAATGAATTTCATTTTTCACATATTGTTGAAATCATAGGAATAGTTAAGATTAATTAATGATTAATTTTAAATGAGTTTCTCGATGTTTTTTCTGATGAGTTTCGCAGTTTTATACCTAATCGATATGTTGAATCGAAAATTGACATAGTTCTTTATACAAAGTAATTTTCAAAAAACCATTTTTGAATTGATCAAATGTAACATTTATAGTTGAATATGAAATTGTAGATGTTAACAGATATGGTTTTCATTCATCATAGAACATCACCTTGTGGTGATCCTGTATTGTTTATTAATGTGAATGACGGATCAATGAGACTTTTCATTGATGATATAGTCTTAGATGACATCAATATTAAGAATGATTAACTTTTTCATCATATAGATGATTTGTTGGATCAGATACAGGTATCCTAATATTTTGTGAAGGATTAATTGAGGTCAAGGTACCATCAGTTGAAAGTAAAGGAAGAAGACATTCTGAATTTTTTTTTGGTACTACATCTGACTATTTTGAATTTTATGTTATATTTTTAGGATAAAATAATTCAATAGTTGTATTTCATGAACATATGAATCAAATATTCTATTAGTTTTTGGATATGTTTGGGGTTGTGTTTATTGATGACATTTTGGCACTTTTTAAGAGAAAATATGAACATGAATATCCTCTAAGGGTTATTTTAAAAACCATAAAAGACAATAAATTGTATGGTAAATTCAGAATGTGGGGAGTTTTTTTGAAAATATTTCTTTTATTGGTCACATTTTTCTTAAGATAGTACAAATTTTGATATTAATAAAATAAAATTTGTTAAAGAATGGAAAAGAACCATAAATATAACTGATATTCATAGTTTTATTAGTTTACTAGGTCATTGTTAGATATTTTTGGAAACCTTTCATGGTTATCTATCCCACTGGCTACGTTAACATTAAAACTTGTTATGATTATCTAGGAAAATTAATGTTATTATTGTTTTTATGAATTTAAAAGAGGATTGGTTAATTCTTCAGTTCTGACCATGACTTTGAGTTATTATAAAATTTTCATCTACTGTGACATTTCATTAAAAGGACTTGGTTGTTTCCTAATATATAATGATAAGGTAATTTCTTGTTGTTCATGGTAGTTTAAGCATCATGAGTTTAATTACCCCAAACATGGTTTAGAATTACATTCTACTATTTCTTCACTAAAAATTTCAATGCATTATCAAAATAGTGGTAAATTTGAAATATATACTACCCTTAAATGATTGATATACATATTCACATAGAAATAATTAAACCTGACCTAGAGAAGAAAACTATAACTAATCAATGACTATTACATCATAATTCATTACCATCATGGAAACAAAAAACGTGTATGAAGATATGAGTAGAATATGTACAACTACTATAACCATATTATGTTTGGAATGCGATCCCTTAGTTAATTATTTGATAAAATTGGTCTTTGATGTTTTTAAAATGGGAAATTCTTCTATTCTATTTCATGTTTTAGTGAAATCATCTCTATCATATTGAATAAACAACTCATAGAGGTAATGTTGTGAACTGTAGAAATTGGTATAATTGTTTGAAAATTCTATATTGACTGAATTTAACATTGATAATGATTATTTTTTACGATGTGGGAAGAGATTATATGTTCATTATGATTCAAAATTGATGAATGAGTTGTTATGTAGTGCTCAAGGATCATCGTTTTCAGTTCATTCGAGAAGCACGAAGGCGTACATAGACCTTTGAGCGTATTACTGATGGGATGGAATAGAAAAAAGATATTTCTATCTTTAACCTGGGTTTTATACTTTTGAATAGAAAAAAGTTTAATGGAAGTTACCAAAGGGGATGCTTTTTCCTTTTATAGTTCCATAATGGAGTTGGGAAAATTTATCTATGGATTTCGGAGTTTTATTAAAAAATACATTGTTAGGTACCAATGAAATTCAGTGAATTTTTGATCGACTGACTAAATTAGCTCATTTTCATACTATTCAACAATCATTGTATCTAGGTTAACAAAATTCATTGTATCTAAAAGAGGTATTCATTTTTAATGGTGTTTATCTATCAATTGTATCAGATCATGATCTCATGTGCACTTATATATTTTTGAACATCCATCAAAAGTCAATGGTAATAAAATTAAATTTCTATAAAGCTTCTCATCCTCGATTAGATGGGAAGTCAGAACAGACAATTCAGAACATATATGATATTCTATGTACGTGTTCAATGGATTAACTATGATGTTGGGATCAAAAGCATTCATTGGTTGAGTATTCTTATAATAACAAATTGTGTTCATGTATAAAAATTGAAGCATTTGAGGCATTATTTGGAAGGTGGTGTTAGAGACCATCTCTTTGGGATGATGTTAGAGAATGGTTATTGATTGGACCAGTGTAGGTTGAAGAGATGATACGGAATGTATTTTTTATTCAACAATAAATAAGGATATCTCAGAGTATGTTAAACTGATATGGGTATAACAAGTGGAGGGATCTTTATTTTGAGTTAGTTGATCATATTTTCACAATGTTTTCCCATGGAAAAGTGTGATACATTTTGGTAAAAAGGGGAAGCTAATTCCACGGTTCATAGGACCCTATGAAATCATAGAGAATGTTGGATTAAATTAATACTTAGTTCCATTACATATGATATTATCCCATGTAATTTAATTTCATGATTCAATGATATGATACTACATGTCGATCCATCTCATATTTTGATACCAGAAGTAGAACATTTTTAAAAGAATCTTTAATATAAGGAATACACAGTTCATGTTCATGACCATAGAGAAAAGGTTTTGCAGAATTTGGAGATTAATCAGGTTATGGATTAGGGAAAGTCCATATGGTTGAAAAATAAAAAAATGGGAATCTAAAAATTCTATGAATGGTATATACCCCATCTTTTCTGATAAGCAGATAAAATTGTGTTGATGTAATTTCCAAAAGATGGAAAGGATGTTACATACCAAGTAGTTATAGAACAAGTCATTTCAAATCAATTTATATTTATAAAATATATAGTCCTTTTACTATAATATATATTATTATACTGAAAGTGTACCAGACATGAAATAATTTTTTCCTCCAAAATATTACATTGTACATGAGAATGAGTTATATTGAATAATAATATATTATTAATATTAATATTTTTAATGGTAGTTATAAACCAGTATTCATATTAACATGAATGAATATAACTAAATATATTATGTATACTCATGATTAATAAATATTTTTTCATTCATAAATTAAATATTATAGTCTTAAAATATGAAAAAATCTAAATTTATGTATAAAAAGATCTAATATTTTTAGAAGGGTGTTATAACATCTTTTGACGAAGACCCCATTTTTAATCTAGTTGTTGTCACGTTTATAATATGTATATGATATGTTAAACATCTTATTTGTAATAGTGACATTAAAATTTACTTTGGATGATTTATTGGTATTTTTCTGATAAACTTCATATTTTAATGAATAGTGAAAAACACATCATTTTAATTCAAAAATGATTTTTCTTCTATTTCTTTATACATTTATATTATAAATTTAAATGGATTAAAGTTTAATTAAATAAAATATTTATCATTTAAACTAATTTATTTCATAGGAATAAATTTGTTTCTAAATTTGATGTAAAAATAATGTGAACATTTGAATATCTTACTTAAAAACCCAATTTCTTATTCCGCCAACAAGATTAATTTGTAATTATTTTTTCCTAATAATTTGTTTTTAATTTGAAAATATTTATTACATATTTTTAATCATAATTTCAAAAATGGTCAATTTTTTTTATTTTTGTGCATTATGAAGAATAATATTAGTAATTGTTTTTATTACCAAAGTGCAGGGTAAATCTGGTAACTAATTGATAAAAAAATATAATATAAATATTATAAAACTACAAAAACACTTCTAAATAATTATTTTATGAGTTTTTGTCTATAAATACAATCACTGGATTTAAATTGTGCCCTTTGAAAGCCACTTGGGTGTAAATATGACATTCGAAATGTTTTATTTAATGTAAATACAAGTTTTCATAATCATGTCTCTTATAACTAAGAAAATTTTAATATGGGGATATACATGTCATATAATGAACTATAAATATTATTTAGAAATATGAAATTATTACCTATATCGTGGTATTTTATTTATAATTTGAAGAAATTAATAATTAATATAAATTGGCACACATTGACGATGTAGTGATTGCTAAATTAATGAATGAACCAAATAAGTGACATTATAAATTATAAATTAAATAATATTTGACATAATTTTTTCCACATTATAATTTTATATATTATTTGACATGTTATTTAGGTTTTAACATTGCTTTATTACTATATATTGAATTTATGATTATTTTAAAAAGTTAATAAATGAATAGTGTCAAAAGTTCCACTAATCGTATTTTAAAATAACTTATATTCTATTAAATGTTCTAAAATATAAAAAAACCTAATCTTCAGAATTTTTTTAAATAATTCTGAAAATATCATTAATGACTCATTAATTGGTATTTTGGCATGTTATGGTAATTATTTTATCCGCCAAAGTGTAAATTTCTTGATAAAATGATAAGAGATAAAAGGGGTTAAAACAAACTGAAAATGATTAAAAAATATTCAAACTTGTCTAATCATTATAATATGATCATATATAGTCCATACACAATATATGACAATAATAATTAAATTTAATCCCATTTAGAATATATAATTAATTTATATTAATTTAATACAATTAATTTTTCAATGAGTGCCCCACCCCTATCCTATAATGGGAACCCATTCATCTATATTCCATAAATTCAAAAACCATTTAGATGACCTAATATATGAACAACACCATTTATATAATACCTCAACAAATTATAGATGACTTGGGATAGGAAGAACACCCTCCTTAGAGGTGTTAGGTCTCAAGAAAATGTGATCATCTAGAGGATGGGTAACATATTTATTTAAGTGTTTTAATTTTACATCTTATTCCAATTCCTCAAAATCATATCCACAATTATGATATACAACATATAATATCCTACATATACTGAGATTTATTTATGTTAGTGTCATCCTTTAATCCATTTACAATTTCAGTAAATGGGAAAGGAACTTTTCATTCATACATACGGTGGATTATCACTTTATGAATAGATATAGTTCGTTTTTCATGACCGAATTTAAAGATAGGTTATAATGATTGAATTAATTTTTTATATCAATTTCGTGAAATATATATCATTATAATTAAATTATATATCAATTATTTTCACACATTAATGCACATAAAAATTATAATGTCGTCCATGCATAAATGTGAACTATCACCTCCACAATGCGATGTGAATCGTTTTTCTTCACCACATCAATTGTATGATATATATAAGTATATATAAATTATTAATATGTAGTTAATTGTACAATTATTATTATTATTAAATGTTAAATTTATATCTAAAATTCTTCAATAATTATTTTTGAAAATGGAAACGTTACTCATGCATACGTATGACATACCGTCTTCATGATTATAACATTTCTTCTTTTTCATAACCATACATAAATGGTTTTATTTAAATGTATTATTTAAGTATAAAATGGATAAAAATTTCATGATTATTATTATGGAGATGATTTAATAATGTAAACTTTGACTATTGACATCATACCAAAGTATTATTTAACTCAGGTACTGAATATTGACAAAACATCTGAGATGAATTTCAATAAATAACTAATTGTTAGAACATGAGAAAAATTATACAAATCGAAAAGAATTAAAAATGTTCCCAATATATTATAAATTATCCTAAATTTATTAATCATGAAGAAAAAAACTTATGAGATGAGTTGGTTTTGAGGTAAGGGACTCTATCTCTATTTCCTTTCATTGATGAATAATTTGATGTTATACCACACCTTCTTTTATAAGGTGTATGATCACCCAATTTGTATTTTAATTTTATTCAAAAGTATTCAATATGAATATATTTTATGAACTAATTAAAAAATGACAAAATTATTGTTTTTTATCATATACGACGAACATGAGATTTTGGCCGCCATGACCATTATTTGATATTTGGATTCCTCTTCATGTTTTATAGTTTTTAAAAGAAAAATAAAAACCATATTACATATTATGGTATTTTGGTATTGATATTGGTTTTGAAATTGTATTTATTATAAAAATTATATTAAACTGATATCGTGTGACTCAAAGTTGAAGATATTATTTTTTCTTTTATGATTTTTTTATATTTTTTGATTATAATATGGTTCATGTGATTTATTTATAATAATGAGTGGTTTATGATAATCCAAGGGTGGGTGATCCCATGATAAGACACCAATGAATTAGGTAATTATATTGAGTTAACATGATGGTTTTCTCCTAATATATTTAGGGAATATACCGTGATGGTTATTCCAAATGTAACCTCGTAGGTTTCTCCTCAAGTAGTCATGAAATTTATAATGTAAGAAATATATGGATTCCATAGGTTACCATTAATATTTATATTTAATATGGGGTTTCATTGGAATCTTATGTTTTCATGAGTTAAGATAAAGGGTTTTTTGATAGGTTAAAAGTAAACTTTTTTATTCATGAGTTTAAAATATTCAAGGGCCAACAATTTCTTTCCTAATTTAATGCCCCTTATTGAGATTTTTTCTTCCCGTCCAATGTTTTAAACTATTTTTATATACGGTATATAGATCGGGAATAAAAGGGAGTATGAAAAAAGGAATGATATGAAAATCTTTAACTAGATAATTAAATCATGTTTATTTTATAAGTTTTATATTCTAAAAACATGGATTCTATTTTAATTTTACCCACATTGTATGTATGGGGAGTTTTATCTATTAATGATGAACTAATTTCATAAATCTAAAAAATGAAACGATATTTAATGTTAATGATAAAAATTCATGACATAACTTGTGCTTATGAAATTTTTACGGAAGGTTCTTTTTATTATTTTATTTAGGAACACCATTGTCCCTTTTAACACATCTCTACATATTAATAATAATGCACTTATTGATATCCTCGGATATGACTACATTATAATGGGGTGAGATAAGATGCTCAGTAAGGGTATGCATAACATTGAAACTAACATTTCATGAATAATAAGGAAATAATAAATGATAATCATGTAATTCCATATAAATTATCTCATATTATATAATATAATCCAATTATATCAAAAAATAATAATAATAACATGGAAATAAATAAATGATTTCATAATAATAGAATACAAATTTGTAGACATCAAAAACATATCATCCAGGACATTCCAAAAAATATTTAAATACCATATCTTATTTATTAGAATTCATATACAAAAATTATAATGGCTCATCTAAAACACAATCTAGATTTTAACCTATCATAGTCTTTTGCATTAAAGGGTTATAGTGGGCCCCAACCATCACATAATTTGTCTAGTGAATTCATTAATTGAAATGGGGAAACATAATAAATATTAAAATTATTATTAAAAAGTAAATGATTTTATTTATAGTTCCCTTAATATATAAATAAAATTGCGAAATATTTATAGTAATATGTTGAATGACATCAAAATAGAATGTGCATAGTCAATGTATTCAAAAACTATCTGGAGAAATGATATCGATGGTATTATTAAATAATACTCTTAGATAATTATAAAAAAATATTTTTTACAATGATTAATGTAATTTAGATAATGATATCATAAAAAAAATCCTAGGAAATATTTAGTATTTATATTGAAAAATCAAATTTTTAAATCATAAATCTATAGACTTAATAAATAAATAATAACATCTGAATAGAATAATGAAAACATTTAAATTAATATTCAAATCATTGATTCATCATGGGGGTGGGAAATGTTATTCATTATTTTTATTGTAATAACATATTCATTGTAATTTTTTTAAAATATTTAAAGTGACACCTTATTTAAGGAACAATAATTATCAATTATTTTGTAAAATGTTCAATGAATTTTCACACCCAGGTTTTGGTTTTAATTCTTGGATCATTATTTTTCCTTTGAGATTTGGGTGAGATATTATTGAGTCATAAGTTTATCTTTGTGTTTATATTTGGTCTTCAGGTTTTTAATTAGTTTCATATTGGATTTGTTGGTGAAAAATTTATGTTTTACAGATGGAAGAACATAACACACTATTGGCACATGGTTTTCAAAACTCTGCTCCCATATCAAGGAAATATTGTGGCCTATGGACATTTCTGGAAAATGGATAATTATAAGGTTATAACATAGTTTGGATAATGTGTGGGATAACAATACATTGTGTTCTACCTGGATACATAGAGGCATACGGTTTTGGAACCTTTTGGAAAACCTAGTGAGGAAACCATGAGACTTCTCCCGTCGTTATATAATATCAAAATTCCCATTGTGTCCTCTCATGGTTTTTCCTCAAATCACGACATTATTGACTCATTCAGCCTCCCCAACACTAGGTGACTCCCTTTACTCTTCTTAGATACATTGGGATCCCTAATATTGGTTTATTTTCTATATATTCCTTAAAAAACACAAAGTATATGATTTTTTACTTTGTTTCATCCCTCTATGTTGGGTTTCTCCTATTCCCCATTGGGTTTTTTTTCTAGGTGGTTAGGTGACCTAAAGTTGGCCTGATATTTTATAATTTATTAATATCTTGATATTTTATGTTATATCATTACTTTTTAGTGTTTTTGGGGTGTTATTGGAGTTTTGAACGGTTCTATTGATGCTTCAACTCTTAAGGTAGGTAGTTCATTACTGTATAAATTTTTGATGATATTAGAATGATTTATTTTGTTAATAAATATGTTCAATGATTTTCATTTGTGGATATAAATACAATTGGGATTTGTTTTGGAGGATCATATTTTAAAATATTAGTTTCTAAAGAAAATGGATTTGTTTTATTAATGTTTTATGGTAGTGTTTATTGAAGAAGTTTTGTGCCATGTATGGAAGGTACAGAATGTGGTTTCAAAGGTATTAATGGTGGGATTGGGGTTGAATGTGTGTTTTCAATAGAATAAATATTATTGTAACTTCTTCCATTTTTTTGTGCCCTATTACTTGTGAATTATGAATTTGGTAAATTATGAGAGGAATGTTTTTAAATTACATGTATTATGTGTGAAATTAAAAAGTCTGGGTCCCATGGTAATGGTTAGAATCAATTTAGTGTTCTTATTATGATGTTAAAAATGGTATTCAGTTTTTTGGAAGTGGTAAAAATATAATTTTTATATTGTTTTGGCTATTGTAAAAGGGAAAGTTCTTATTTATGAAAAGGTGGTATTTATGTAATGATGTTTGAAATTGGTGTTTCCCATTTTTCATTGGAAATTATTTGTGAATGTGATTATTTTTGTATTGTTTCAAATGGTTTTGAGCACAAACAGAATCCCATATATCAAGGCGAGCTAAATAGAACTAGTTTTCAAGTGATTTTGAAGTGGAATTTCTCGGTATCACATAGATGGATTGGCAATTACAACAATAACAAAATATTGATAATATTTGGAGACCCCTAGGCTATTAGTGTGTCCCCTCAAAGTTTTTTATTCATGAGAAAGATTCTTGTTGTTGTTACTATTGCACCATTTAATGATATATGAGGTTTTAGTGTCTCAGTCGAGCTAGATTACAAATAAGAATTAACCTAAGGTGCCCACTTGTGACATGTGGCTTAGGTGATGTGGTTCTATCCATCGTCATTTGGTGAACCCTTGGTGAAAATTATTTTTATAATGTTTATCTTAGTAATATTCCCATTTTGAAATGTTACCTTTAAAATCTATTTTTATGAAATAGTTTCCATGATGTAATTGTTTCCTTTAAAATGTTTCTATGAAAATGATCCTATGGATTTTGTATAAATTGTGTATGTCTACATATCATTTAATTTTATAACATTAAATCTTCTTTTCATTGTATATAGAACATATCATGTATGACCGAGGTGAAGGAAGGACTTGTCGTGGTGATGGTAGTGGATCCAACAATTAGTATTTCTCAAATTCAAGGTCATTGCTGGTGGATTATGGGAGATTTCAAAATTATTGCATATATTTTCTTGGCTTATTTTGTGGTTTTTATTCCATTATTATACATTTTTTATTTGGATAAAATTATAAAACATTAAATCTTGATATTTTTGAACCTTATTTTTTTATAGTTATTCTATTGAATATTGTTTATTTTTGTTGGACATTTATAATTATATAAATTTTAGAATAACTATGATGTCTTATTATTGATACCAGGGCTCTAGTTATTAGCTCATGGATATTGGGAATTCCATTTGTACCATGTTAAGAGACTGGTTGGGGTAGAGTTGGATGAAACCCTATATTGGTTTCTGGAAAAATGGTATCAGAGTCAGACTTTCTTTTTGGGTGTCAGGTTCTTCTGAGAAGAGTCTTGGTAGACCAGATTTGTGGTTTTCAGGACACGATGTTTTTTGTTATGAGTGGGGTTCCTTTGAAGCACACCTCGTGACATGACATGAGTTTTTAGTGGAAGTCAGTATTCATTTGGTTTCTTTGGTTCTTACGGGTTGTTTTGTGTTTTAAAATGAAAAGAGTGTTGAAAAAATGATATCAATGAGATCTTAGGGCCTTAATATCAATTTGGAGATGGGGACATAGTGTTATAAGTCTCTTCTTAATTGTTAAACTATTAGAAAAGGTGCACTAACCATGTGGCCCATTCACCAATAGACACTAGTATCCTCTTATAAATTATTTTTTTTCTTTTTGTTTTTTAGAAATTTTTTCAAGAATACTTTCTTTGAAATAGTGAAATCCTGATTTCAAAAATGGGTTATGGTTTTCTTTTGGGGAAGATGGATATGGATTTTTAGAACCAATTTTATGGAATGATTAGAAAAGTTTATTTTTATAAAAACAATTTAGTAAATTGGGATAAGATTACATCAACTGGATTTTAATGATCAAGGCATGTAGGTTGATGAAATTTGTTTCTTAGAATGCATGGCCTAATTCAAGGATGGTTTTGAAAATCTTTTTAAAGGGGGATTTATTAGATATAAACAATATTTTGAATAAGAAAAATAGTAACTTTTTGATAGAATCTATGTTATTTTAATTTCATAAAAGCTATAATTTTTTCAAAAATGTGTGGAACATAATAATTATTTTTGATTTTTATGTTTGTGATCTTTAGAAAAAGTCTTCAGTAATTTTGAAATTGGATGTAATATTGAGAAATTCAAATTGTGGGATGAATGTTTTTCATGAAACATTGAAAAGTATTTGTTTAACCTTTTTTCCCATGAGTGGCCAAATTCAAGGTTATGTGTGGATGTTTAATGGTTTTTGGTGATGAGATTCTAGTTTGGTATGAAAATATGTGTGTGTGGGACTCCACGAAATACCATTGGCGAGTGTGAAACCCATATATCATCATTTATTTTTGAATTTGATTTTAAATGGAGTGATGTTTTGATTAACAATGATCATGTGGTGTGTCTTCAGGTTATTTTCGAGTGTCACTCACTAGGTATCTGGAATTTTAAAACATTTCTAGTTTGAATATAGTTATATGTTTGTGTTTTTGGTGGTAATATAGTTTAAAAAAAAAAGGGATATTAGTGTTGGCTATGGTGGGAAAAGGCCTTTAATTATTTCCATAACTTCTTCTATGTAAGGAATTATGTTGTTCATTTGGTTCTGAAAGTACCTTCATGAAAATACATCTTGTCCACTTTCAAGAATAGTGTATTGTTTTGGGATCAGATTAAATTCTATTTCATTGTAATTGTTCCTTTTCTATAATGGTAATATTTTTTGTTGTTATGTGGTGTGAAGTTTAACATTCAAAAATTATGAGTTCCTATATTTAAATATATTTCTTTCATGTGTTATTCATTTTTATTCTTCTCAGATAGAGGATAATAAGGGTGATTCATGTTCGTTTTTTATGTCCTTGTCTTGGTGAAGTTCCATGTAAAAGAAAAGTTAGATTCATGGTATGTTTTATTTTTTATCTCCTTATAATAATGTATTGTCATTAATGAATCCAAAAAAAATATTTTGAATTGGGATTATTAGCTTAAGGCTCTAAGTTAGGATATTCTTCAAACACAACGACTCCAACCATATGCCCTTGAGTAAAGCTCTCACATAGTTAAAAATTCTAGGGGTGTGCGGGACCATGGTTCTTCCAAGTCTATAGTTTTGGATAAAGATAGTTTAAGCATTGTTGGTAGCTGTTTTGTAAGGAATGGTCAGATTTTGTTGGAAGAGATATGGGGAACCAATTTTTCCCTTACAACCCTTGGGGTTTGAAATATTCTCTTTGATTGTGAGTATAATAGGTGGTCTAATGTCAATAAAATCCATGTGGTTGATATTAATGGATGTGGATTCTTATTTAGTTATCCTTTATTAGTTGTCCATCATGATTTGGTCTGGGATATAGCATAAATCATGGTTTAGTGATTCCCTCATCATGTTTTCTTCCCTTAGTGGAGGTGTTTCGGGGAACATGTATCATGGTCTATGATAGTTGGTTATGTTTGTTTGTTTTTCGTTGGGGAGACCCGCCACATTTCTCGCAAGAAATTTATTATGGATTAAATTAGTGATAGTTATTTTCTAATGGTGGGGAGTCTATTCAAGACTCCTTATGTTGATAATAGGGATCTGTTTCTTATGTTGTAGCTTTATAGGGGATGAAGGCATAAGGTGGGAGTCTATTATTGACTCACGAGATCAAAATTATGAACCTATTGTTTTGTTATTAGTGCTCTATATTTACTTTTATTCAATGCCTTTTGGAATATCCTTTAGTTTTAGAGGAGTATCAATAATTCATTTTTGATTAGGCCATATTTTGTCTTTTTAGGGGATGATAAAATTATAGGGGGAATAATTTATAAAACAAGGTGTATGTTTTCATTTTGGATATTGGATTTTAAAGTGAGACGTGGGTGTCGATGTTTTTAACGATAAGATGAAAATTTTTGTTATTTTTCCAAAGGTCATTCATTAGTTTTCTCTGGGAGTTTTTTATTTCAAATTAATGTTTTAGTTTGGAAACATACAATGCATGGTTGACACATTGTTTTCAAAATATGCTCCATTCACCAAGGAACTGAAACTCATATATCCATTTTAGTGTAGTGGATACTTGGGTGATTAGGGAACGGTTTTTATACCATGTAGCATAACCATGCTATGATTATTTCTTGGATAGAGATGGGTGCATTGGTTTTTCATGGTTTTAAAAATGGTGAAACTTTTCTAGGTGATTAAAATTTTCCAAAATTTTCATTTTGTTCTCTTGAGATTTATCCTGAAATCTCCCCTTATTAGACCTATTCGGCCTCCCCATTCCTAGATTCATCCCCTACGCATATTCTACCGCTTCAGATCCCGCTTTTGGTTGGATTTGGTGTGCATTGATCAAAGAAACATCAAGTAATTCAATTCACCCTTGGGTTCTTCCTACCATAAATCGTTTATCTGGTTCATCTTTGGGGTTTTGTTTTCTAGTAGTTTGGGTGACCTAATAATTGTACGATCATTTGTCATTGAATAATATCTTGATATTTGTTGTTTAATATTTCATTGTTATGGTTTCTGGTGGTGTGGTAGGTGTTTCACATGGTTTTTTCAGATGCTTCAAATTTTGAGGTAGGTCATTCCATGCACTAGAATATTAAGATGATTTTATATTGCTTTCATGAGTTTATAAATATGTATTTTCATTTAATTTTTTGTTTTGAAATATATATTTGAATATATTTTTCAAAACCATATAATGAATGTGAAATTTTTAATGAAAAATTTCAATGTTTTGTGAAAGCCTTATGGTAGTTATTCATGAAAGTGTTTTGTGCCATTTGTGGAAGGTGTGGAATGGGTTTTAAAAGGAACCAATGGTTAAGACATGTTTGAAAGAGTATTTTAAAAGGAATAATGAATATATTGGAATGTGTATTTTTTTATACACTTGTAATTGTGAATTGTGAATTTTTTAACTTATGTCAATTGAGTTATAAAAAAATTAGTTATGTGTCAAATTAAAAGGATCTTGGTTTAAAAAATAATTAGAATCAATTGTGTGTTTTCACAAGTCCTTTCAAATGCTATTTTTCATTTCATCATGTTTTTAAAAATAATTAAATGGTTTTGGTCTATATTAAATAGAATTTTCATTACATCTAAAACGGTTGGCTTCCATGTATTTGTTTTTTAAAGAGGTGTCTCCATTATAGACAAATAAATTATTTGAAAATGATTTGATTTGTGTAGTGTGTGAATGGTATTAAGCACAATGTGAAACCCATATATCATTGTAGGATAAAAATATCTACTACACTAGTGATTCAGAAGACGAAAATCCGGGTTTCACGTAGCAAGATTGATGATTACTATAGAAACTAAATATTTATTGTGATTGGATATAACTATTCCATTGGGGTGTCCCCTCTTTGTGTGTCAGGAATGATAAAGCTTATGGTTGTGGTTACTATAATACTTTTCACTAAGATATGATGTTCTAGTGTCTCACTGTAGCTAGATTACCCATTGGGATTTTCCAATAGTGCTCACTTGTTACATGTGGCATATGTGATGTGGTTCCAACCATCATTTAATGGCTGAACTTGGGGGTATTTTATATTAAATAAATATTATCTTTTTAAAATCCTACCTTTAAATTTTTTCCTTTAAATTGTGTTGTTCTAAAAATGATTCATTGAAGAAATGGGTTCCTTTAATACATTTCTTTGTAAAATTTCAAATGCCTTTTTTATCAACAGTGCATGTTAATTTATATTTTAATGTTATATCATTGTACCTTCTTTTTTGGTGGAATCATATTTGGATTTTTCTCACACCCAACATACTCCATTGGCTATATTTTGAACTTTTCATGTATGTCCCAAGTAATGGAAGTGTATGTTGCGGTAATGGTAGTATGTCTGGATGCAAGTGTTTCTCTCATGTAGAGTCTTTGGTGGTGGCTTTATTGAGATTTACCTCTTTTCACATGGATGTTAATGGGTTATTTTTTGGTTTCCCTTTAATTTATATGCTTTTGGTTTTTGGTTAGAAATTTAAAATGATGAATCTAATTTTTTTGTTTCTTGTATGGTTATGGTTATTTAGGTATATAATTTCTATTTTAGTTTATTATTTATGAGTATGTAAATTTTGAAATCAATCCCAATGATTAGTTGTTATTCCCAAGATCATGTTTCTTTCCCCTACGAATCTGGAACACCCATTGGGCCAATCCATGGGCTAGGTCGTGTTTCGGGATTGATGGATCCACGACTTGGCTCGTGATGAAAATTGTTAAGAAATAAATTTCGAAGTCATTGGATGATTGTTAAAATATTCATTAAAATTATTTTAAAAAATGTGGACAAGGAATTAAATAATCCCCTAATGTAAATATAAAGAGCCTATAATAATGATAAGAAGGTGAATTAAACCCTTATCAATTTGGTAACATTTGGATGATAAGTATAATGAATAAATAACATTAAATGGAAATTTAAATTTTAGGATGAAAATTATATTCATTATTTAATATGTCAAAGGCTCAATATATACACCTTATTAACATAAATAGTCCCATGACAACAAATTTATATCAGTGAATCAAATTTGAGATGATGAACATTTAACTCATGTTTGACTTACTTTTACGTACACATTCCTCATCAATAGTAAATATTGATTTCTTATAAATATATTATATACCCATTATCATATATATATATATGTATATATCATACCATTTATTATTTACATATAATCTATTATCAAATATTTATCAATAAATATATATTAAATATTTCTCTCATGTGAGAACTACTTAATTATTATTGTCTGTTTGGATTTAGAAGTTCTTTTACTTATAAAATTAATATTTTAACATATTCTGAAGAATATTACTGATGGAATAAAAAAAATATACCTTATATTAAGAATAATCAATAAATATCGAGATAGAAAAATTAATTAAACAATTTATAGATATTGTAGGTTATACGTACGCATGGATTCTAGATTCAATTTTTGATAAATGGAAATAGAGAAATACTATTAAAATAATCAATTTTTAATAATAGTAACTCATTAGTCCAATATTTATATCCATAAAAGACTTTTGGTGATGAAAATTAATTGCACCATAACGTAGAGATTATAAGTTGCATGTATGCATGAGTGATAATATCTTCTTTGGTAGGACAGAATAGACATGAAATATGGAGTTACAATAATAATAAAAAATATTATTATTATGATTGTAGATTAATTATTTTATAGTGGTTACAACACATGAAGAAGAATTAGAATTATAAATAATCATGAATGAGTTAGTAAAGGTTATTTCCTCTTATTTTTTGGACTCCCTTTAGATAACATCTTAAGGGACCGAGGGTTCTTATTTTGGAAGGTCAAGAAGTCCAAGAATGTGCATAATGACGTTTTTAATAGGAATTATTTGTTTTTTTCATTTTAAATAGTTCAATTCGTATTAATTATTTAATATATGAGGATCCATTTTATAATTATGTTGTGGGTTCATATAGAATTTTATAAACAAATTATATAATATCAATTGAATTCGATTTCAAAAATTCTACAAATGGTTATTATTACGATATAATATGAGAAAGAGTATAAATACACTCATGAAATAAAAATCATAAATGTTTTTTATATCATTCCACCCATATCTTTTATTTTTAACTCCAATTATTTATTGTTACAATTACCAAACTAATAAAATTTGGTACCCTCTATAGGTCAGTAATTTTCAAATAAAATTAAAAACAACCTATTACATTACCATGGTAGATTTAATGATCTGTATCATATTCCTTTTATTGAATCTAATTTTTTATGAATTTCAAATCCTTCAATAATATATTTTTTTCACAACATATAAATAACATCAATTTTTAAATGATTTATTTACTTTTACACTAAATACATCAATAAAACAAAAGAATGAAAATCCAACAAATAAAAACCACTATAATATGTCATTTTTATTTATAAAATATTTACGTCACATTAATTATTTCAAATTATACATATTTTATTTATTTTATTCTCATTAATTTAATAATTACAACATCACCATTTTGTAGGCATTTAAGGTAATTATTTTCACCAAAAACTAAAAATTAATAACTATGAGGATGATAAATCATTTTAAATTTTAATTTTAATTTTTTTCCAATAAAATACTTCAGTTAATTTTGTGTTAAATGTATTATATTTACTAAAAATAAGACTAATTTTTTACGTTTTCATAACAGAAAATATTATAATGGTCATAATATCAGCAAAATTGAAAAAAGTGACACAAAAAATAATAGATAAGTATGAGATAAATTAATAAATATAAAAAAACTTATTTTAGGTCCATTTTTAGTTTGTGTCATTTTATTTTTAACCTTAATTACTCCATATACCCTTTATAGTGAATACAAAATTTCAAATGTTACAAATCATAATGTCTAAAAATAGAAATAATAAATTTAATAATTTATAACATCATGATTAAAAATGTGAAATAAACTTTTCAATATTCATTTTCAATAAGAGGAATAAGTTAATTTAAAATTAAAATTCAAAACACCATGAAAAAAAATATGCATTAAAAATCCTTTTTAAGATAAAATTTTTTATTTCAAATTCAACAATAAATTTGACTCAAATAAACATAATTAGAATATTTATTATATAGTTGAAAGAATTTTACTTTTAAATGACTATTAAATTAAATTAAACATTTGAATTGGTAAAATAAACATTAATTTTTTTATTAAAAAAACATTATTCCTACCATTCACTAGAAAATAAATCATTACCTAAAAATAAGAATAGATTAACCATATTTAATTTTTATATAATTATTTATAAGATGATATTAATTTTAAAAAACAATTTTCATAAACATTCCAATAAAATTTCTTAATATGTGTCGAAAACAATGTAATTATTTTTAATAAAATTCATTTATGGAGCATAAAATAAATTTATGGAAGATAGAGTGTATATTTCATTAGAAATTATAAATGAAAATATTTTTAAGTTGTTATATATATTTATATATATATTTTTATTGTATTAAAAAACTAAATTTATTTTGTAGTTTATAAAAGTCATATTTAAATAATTATATTTATTGGGAATTTTTTAGCTCATTATTGTGACTTATATGCACTATTGAATATAGTGTTCTTTTAAAATAAAGCGTGTTACAATTATACCCTAAGTGAATTCTAATTTTAATTTATTTAAAAACTAATTTTTTTTAACTATACATTCATAATGTGGTATAAATAAAATATAATTTTGACAGCAAATTGAAATAATATAATTTTGGAATAAAATAACTTGTCAATCCCAAAATGAATTTCATAAAAATGATTTCTTGTTTATTAATAATTAATAAATATATTTTAATTTTGCGTAAAATTAAACTTAAATTTTATAATGCATTTACTTATATTAATAGCCACAAATTCAATGACTGTGTTATAATTTCCACGTTAAAATATTAACAATTTATAATATATATTAATACACATAATGTTTTGTGTCGATTCATAACAAAGATATCATGATTATTATTTTGTAGACTAAATTTGTTTTTGTGTTACATTATCCCTCAAAAACAAAATTTTCGACTCATAATATTACCTCAGTTATCAATGGTTTAAAATTTATAAATACCACTATTAAAAACCCATGTCATACTGGGGGATAATAAACCATTATTTAAAAAGGGTAAGTGTGAAACCCTTTGGTTACATGAAATAGAACATAATCATGGTCTTGGATTATTATAAAAGTATATGTAAGTATTATTATATACATGGAGGAGAAAAATTTCATATTATTACTGATATAGAATGATAGAGAATACAATTATAAAAATGTTAATGACCAAAACAACCAAATTATATGAAAGGTTAAAAGACTGTCGAATCATTATAAATGAAGATGAATGTAAAAAAAATTATAACAATATTATATTCACAACATTGAGGGATTGTTTTATTATGAAAATAATGAACACAAGGAAATATAATTTATTTCATTCCATTTCATAAGAAAAATTGCATCCTTTGGATGTTTTTTGACTAATTTTCATTTTATATCATACTATATAAAATGAAAATTTTGGATGATTTTTTCATGTATGAAGACCTAAATTTTACTTCTAATAATTATATGAACCATAAAATAATGATTATATATTCCTTATATATCTAGATATCATAAAAACTAAGAAAGTTATCACATGTTATCCAATATGAAAAAACGAAATTCATTGTCTATTAAAAATAAATAGTAACAACTATATTTCAACATAATCCATTTCATATATATGACTCATTAAAACTCCACTAAATTATTTGTAAATAGAATAAAACCTCTAAACAAATATTATTTTAATACATATTGTTTTTCATGCTTAATGATAACATCTGTACCTAGAATAATTTAAGTAGCACATTATATCACATAAGAATCATGTGAATACCATGATTCTCTTATGAAATGCTAATAATATGAATGAAAAAAATATAAATTAAAATAGATATTCTTCCAAAAATTAGACCAATTCTTATTATTTAAATTAAATCATAGTATATTAAATATATTCCATAAATCCAAAAAGGAAAAATTTTTCTTAATGATAAAATTTATCAGTACTTCATCAAACCACTTACCAATTTCTAAGTTAATTTTTTTATCCAATTTAATTAATCAATTATAATCATTTCATTACCACCAGCTATTCATTAATAAGTTAATAGTGAAAAAATACTCAGGGTTATCTTTCCCTTACTAATGTGTTCTAAATAAATATCACCATACCAAAAATTTGTTTTTTTTGTTGTCATTTAAATTTAAAATATGTTTTAAATTAATTAAATGAAAATATTATTTTTCTATCATGATATTTTTATGATTCTTGTAATAAAAATATCACTCATATAACACTTTTCTAATATAATTGGTGAATTCCAATAAATACACACTTCAACCCTTTCCTTTCCATGATTTTCATACCAAAAGACCTTCCTTAGACCTGAATTTAACCATTGTATTTTGGTATTGAATCAGATAATTAATTAGTTCCCCACACAAATTATTTTTAAATAATTATTAAATTGTTTCTCTTTTAGTGTCTTTTATGCATAGAAATCAAATTTCCCTTACTTTGAAACAGTCTCACTGGTGTTGATTCACACATTATTTACATGAATAGAATTGAACATTCATTCATCAATGTTCATTATCACAAGAACATTCATAATTTCCGATGATCCACATAATTGAAAAATATAGAAACACTGTGAATTTTATATTTTAAACCATTTATGAAGATATATTATTATGAATAATAACATGTTTTCACCTTTCACATACAATTCAATTTAGTGCGTCATAATGAAAATCATCCCATTACCAATCACATTCACCATTAACATGAATTCTGCAAATTATAGCAATTTTATAAATTCAAGACCTCAATGTAAGAAACAAAAATCATAGTGAAAGACAATGAAAATAAATTAAAAAAAGTATAAATCATGGATCCAAATTTAAAATATATTACTCTTATGTTTATACATGGTCATCATTTTTTATAATATATTGAAATCATTCAAAACGGTGCATATATAAATTATGAATAAACCTATGAATATACCTTAATAGGTTTAAATCATGTGTATCGTATGAGAATATACACTATGCATTAAAATGATGATCGTGATATGCTTAGTCAACTCATTTCGGGGGTATTTCCAACAAATGAATCTATGTCAAAACTAAGTCCACTTGTAGTATCCTTATAGGTATCTTTTCCTAGTAAAACCAAGCTCCCTTATCTAAAATATCATAGGATGTTCTCTTACACAGGGGATTATCATATGTTTTGACAGTTATATTTCTATCATCTAACACCCAATATTCAATAAGAAATAATTCGACACAAACTATAATCATCCAATGAATTAATATAGAAATATCACATCTTATTAGATTAATAATCTAAATATAATATTTTGATCCCTGCCCAACTCAAGTAGGTGTTTTTTATTTTGAATAAAGGATACATAATCAACATGATCATAAAATATTTATATTTTATCCCACCACATCCTCTATAACGAGCAACCAAATCAATTTCTAATCAAATATTCATAAACAATGTAATATAATCATATGAAAGGGGGAGATTCGAATATGATTAAAGGTATTCAATGGATATTTTAGTGATCACATAAATATAATTTGAATATATGGTTATTATAATATGAAACTAGAATTTTAAATACATATCCTATATATCATATATCATAATATTGATTCATTTCATAAATCACTGATGTTCCTAAGAACTGAATGATAAAATAATCAAAAGAAAATCAGACATGAATGCATAAAATTTTCTCAAGACATATATCAGTTATATAAAACTATGCATGAAAAATATTTTTCTTAGTAAAGGCTCATAGAAAAGAAATTCACAATTGATTTGTTTCACTCCACATTTAATTATTTAAATATTCAAAATTCAATCGCAAAAATGTAATATTATAAAATAACCCATACTAAATTAGGTCCAATCCCCATGATGGTCTTTATTATCAAAAGAGATATATACCCATATCCAATGCACTGTTGGGACATTAAATTATATGATAAACTAAAAATAATTTGAATCATAAATACATGTTCCAAAATATTATTAATCATCCATTATATCATAACCCTGGGAAAAGAAATAAGTCTCATAAAAATTTCCGGAATTAACCATTGAATTGAAATTGAGAATAAATGGGTTTCATAAATATCTCATTATCATAATCATTAATAATTTGGAGAAAGAATAATGATTTTATACTTTGGTCATATCCTCAGTTAAGAGTAATTATCATCAATGTATATTATTATAAATAAAAATTGCTTTATAAAATCACTTTTAATATTTCTTGAAGAAAATGAAATTTTTATTTTTTAAATCACTTCATTAAATTTTCAAAATATACACTATATTATTAAAACATTTATTTAGAATTATCTTCATAAAATTATTTATAAATCCAAACATTATTGATAGGTTATGATGATAGAAAATTCCATTCATGTTATGTATAGTAAAATAATCGATTTATACATATTTTTGATAAATGAATAATATACCACAATTAGAAATTGATATAAAGATTCCACAAAAACAATATTGTAAAAATTAAATAATGGGTAAAAATTAATTTAACCTATCATATTATAATATGAACAAAATCCATTCTAATATTTTAAAAATAATAAATATGATAATATTTATTTTAGGTGGAAGAGAGATAAAAAATTGATTTTACATAAAAATAATATTTTTATATATTGATTTCATAATATAGAAAAATAAATTTAAACAAATTTAATCTATAAAATAAATAAATTTCAGTACAAATCATTGGATTCTTGAGAGATATGTGAAAAAAAAAATTATTCATACGAAACATTTTCATGAGTAATAAAGATAAACAGTGGGATTGTAATATATATTCCCAACTCATGGTAAACATAAATCATAAGTGAAGAAAACTCCATTATAATAAATTTAAATTTACTAAAATTATATACCATTATAATTTAAATACATATAACTTCATTTATAATCCACTTTTAAAATCTCAACACCCATTTATTAAACATTCCTTAATAAATATTTTTTCTCATGTGTTACTTTTTTTATGATAGTTTCAGTTTAGTAGCTCTAACCATGTAATTTGATAATAGTTACATCATAATTATAATTCTAATAATTATAGAAATTTCATTAATATATATTATATATATAAATTTGGTTATCAATAAAATATAGAAACATAAAAATTAATTACATCATTCACAGAGATGGTAGGTTGTATGTATGCATAAATGTTGTTTTTACATTGTAATGGATGGAACAGAAAAAGGTAAATAATAATTGGCATATTAAGATTTTTATTATATTATATATATCATATATATTCATAAAATATATCCTTATTAAAATAAAAATATCATATAAATGATAAACCAATAACATCTTTTAATGGACGTGATAGTCCATACATGCACACAAGCAAGATTATAATTTTCCAAAAAATATTAAGTTATGAAGGTAGATATGACATTATAATTTCCAAAGAATAAATATATCATATATATCATATAATATATTTAACCAATCATAATAAAAATACATGAAATATAGTGGTATACAATTAAATATATCGCAACATGGAGGGGGTTGTCCACATGGAGGATTATCTGATACATTCACATACCATATAGTGGAAAGTAGGATGTATAATCACAATTTCATAAACATAAGAACATATAAATCTAATAAGTATACTAATGTTTTTATTTCATGATGAATACTATAAATTTTTATAAGTATTAGGATAAAATAAATTGAAAGTGGTTGGGTAATATAATACCATCTTCTTCTGCATGCCTCCATTAGATACCGTATTAAGGGCCATTGTAATCAAATTTAAAGATTAAAAAAACCTATAATTAATGTCTATGGATGTTTGCAATGTCTAGTTTTTGGGTTTGTTCAATCAATATGGATCACTATGGAATAAAAAAACTGACTAGAGTTTTCTTTTTTTATGTTACGGAATGGGCATAGTTGGAATTGAAAAAACAATTAAAATAGAAATAAGTTAATTAGGTGACAATGATTCCAGATTGAGATATATTAGTATATAAATATGAAAATTTCAATATATCAACATATAATGAAATTTAGAATGTATTAGGTTTCATTTTTAACCAATTAATTTTTTTATCCCCTTTGTTAATAGATTGTGTCTATTGTAGTGGTAAGGACATTTTCAATCGTAAAGCGTTATAATATTACTTTTAAGATAAAAAAGGAATCCTAAATTGTAAATTAATAAGTTTCGTATAATTTATCCTTTTAATTTTCTTTTTTATTATTTTTATTAAATTTAATAATATTTTTTTCATAAAATATTATTAATGTAAATATTTAAACGATCTATTAACTATCAAATTAAAAGCATAAGTATAATTATGGGATTCAAGTATAATAATTTAAAATATTTCAATACTATTATGCAAATCTTAAAAATTATTATTAGATAAAAATTCACAAGAAAGGTATTAATTTTAATATTTATAAAATTATTTTTTATTATAATATTTATTAAGTAAATATCGTGTCAGTGTTGCATAACAATTTATTGTAATTATTCAATGAAAATAATAAAAAATCCATGAGAAATAAAAATTCTTATGCAGAATATATAATCAGAACTAAAAATATCATATTTTCATCCTTAATTAATAATTTTAAGGATATTAGATTCAAAAGAGTCGCATTTTTTAATTTCATTACCTAAAATAGTATAAATATTACTATCAAGGGAAAATGGAAAAAATACCATATATTAGAACAATGAATGTATATATTATATTTATTCCCCTTAAATAAATAATGGAATTTGACCAGTTTTTTTGAGACCTCACCTCTGGGTTTCTAAAATTTTAACATGTCATTCCAAATAGGGTAACCATTTTTCATGATTTATTCTCTAGATTTTGTATTTTTGACTTCCTGACACAAGTAGCACTCAGAGGGTCCTGAAACCTAGTGGGAAACATGGCCTCAAGCGTGCCTCCCCATATGCCAAAGGTTGTCGACTAGTTGTAATAACCTAGGGCGTGTCCGTGAGGATATTATTCTCTCGTGTCATAGTAAAGCACAATAAATTTAATAACAAAATAAACAACAGAAACAATGTTGTAAAGGATATTATTTGGAAAATACCTAAAAATACTAGATGAACATATTAACCAAATACTGGAAATTTAATCATATAAAAATTATAATGCATGTCATGTATTTTAAAAGCTATAATAAATAGTATACATAAAGAAAATACATGATATACAAAATTATCATAAAGAATCTAAAAACTATCCATAATCCCAAGAACCAAGATAGTTATCTACTACCATGCTCCTTCCAAATTCAATAAATTAAAAATTATCTTTCCAAAATAAGCCTCCTCCCCTTATCAACACCTAGAGCCATAAAATCATTCTAGGTGCCGACGAAGTGCAGGATAGGGTTTGAGATAAATCTCATTAGGAAACCACCAATGGTTTTTATACAATATAGTTTATTAATATTATCTAATATAGTGTGGGAATAAATATAAATATTAAACAAAACCAAATAAATAATTCACACCTTCTATAGCCTTAGCTAGAAATTTTTATGAACATGATATCATTTAATAATTTATTTTAGTTCATCTTATATAGAATGGTCATGTGACATGTATACATCACTAGAATTATATCATGATGGTATATTAAAGGTTCTAATATATAAACAAGGAATCCTATAATGATGATAATAAAGATAAAGGATCCAATTTGAAGCAAAGTCATCCTATGATGATGATAATCGTAAAAAATGATCCAAGGTGAAACCATGATATCATTGACCTTTGGCCTCGAGAAAACATTGTAATAATGTCTATTCTTTCTATAAAGGGTCTTAGTGTCACCCAAATTGCATCACTAACGTCACTTCTAGGTAAATGACCCCTTATAAAAATTAATCACTAAAATATTTTGGTGAAAGTCAATTTTGTCTTTACATTAAATTAATTAATCCAAATTTTCATTTTTACTACCAAGTGGCTCATTGGGGTCCCAAAATCGTCCCATGGATTCCCATGGTCGGTCACTACTCATCCAATAAGGTTAGGACAAGTGTCAAGGTATTTTTGAATTATTATAATATTCTTTTAACCTTGAACTACCTTATTTACCTTTAACTGTAGTAAATAAAAATTATCGTAGTTATTATTCATAATGCCCAAAAATAAAAAGTATCTTTTTAACATAATATTTAACCACTGATTCCAAATATGGAGTTAATTTTTCCAAATTAACTACACAAAATTTGGATAAATTAATTTAAAATTAATCCCGTTGTCGAATGAAAACGGGTTTTTGTTTAAAACATTACAAAAGATGGAATTGATTTAACCTACGAATTCAAGGTAAAATCAATGCTAATTACATGCATTATATTAAATGGTAAAAATATATTTTATTTATAATTTGAAACCATTAAATATTACACTTTAACCACATAAATTATTATTATTAAAGATGTTGTTTTTAATTAAAATATAACGTGTTTTTACTATTCATTAAAAAATGAAAGTTATCATAAAAATATCAAAACATTATCCAATGAAAATTTATATATCCTTATTCAAATGAAGAATTTTATTTTGTCAAATTGAACTTATAAACATGTAAAAAACTATATTTAATGTGGGTGTGCCATCAAAAGGCGGCAAAACTGCATTTTTTTAAAAATACTTATTTTACCCGAAAAATTTATTTTGTTCTCATACCATGTTCTAGAAAATGTGTAAGATGAATAATAATGTTATAAAATTCAAAATTTAGTTAATACTATTCAAAACGTCTAGTTCATAATAATATTATAACCATTTATCATTGTTTAGTAAAACCCGATATTGCGTACAACACAAGCTATCGAAGAAGGTCACGATTGCGTGTAATGCAAGCCAAGTTAGGGTTGTGTATAGTGCAAGACGCCATTGTTGTTGTGTATAACAGAATCCAACCATATTTTATTTATACATTGAATATATATATATACACTTAATGTTGCGTAGAATAACTTTTATCAAACGAACATGAAATTGTGTGTAACACGAGACAAGAATAGTGTTGCGTATACTACAAGCTAATACGGTGTTGTGTGTAGCGCATGATAATCTTGGTGTATCATACAACAGAAGATATGAATGAAATTAAAATGAATGTATCATATAAAATCTAGGGTTGTTACATAACTTATGTATTAATTTTATTTTTTCTAAAACATTTTATGAATTTCTCTTTTCTTATTAATTTTTTTCATGTCATAAAAATGTACATATTCTCTACATTGATTAATAACAGCATATATATCAACTGTTTATACAATATTTATTCACCTAATAATTTTTTCAGAGTTCGTGATTCTTATTTAAGACGTATCAAAATAATATTAAGGATAAGTAATGATAAATGCTTTAATACACTGAAGCATATGAAGACTAGTATTTTTGTTTCTATCCTAGATATTTTATGTTATCTTGATAATTTATTTCTATAAAGGTGTTGAATTATATTTATAATGTAATTATTATTTTCAATTAAAAATTATATATTGTGATGTATATAGATAATTATGCATATCATGATTTTTTGAACTCTTTGAAAATTAAATATAAATAATAATGATATAAATATTTAATATCTATAATGTTATATAAAATAATGGTTCCATATGATATTAAAAAGGTTCAATATTTGGCCCTTTTTCTATGAATGTATTTTTAAGATTTATTTATTTTTATAAATTATAAATAATTTCTATAGAGAAAATATTTTATTAAGGAAAAAACATAATAAACAATTTAAATTTTTTATATAAGTGAACATGAATAGTTAACACATTGGAATATTTAATAGAATGTTTTTGGATTCAGACACTGAGTATTGTGAGATTATGAATCCTGAAAATCCTCAGCGAAGGTGAAATAAAAATATCAATTGTATTATTCTAATCATGTAGAATTTGATCAAAATAATTTAATAACTCAAATATTGTGTAATGTATGAGAAATATGATAAACCTGTTATGTAATAAATATGGTTTTTACCTTTTTAGGGGTATAAAATTTAGAGTTTCTTGACATTTGGATGCATCCCTCATGAGATAATGTTATTAAATAATATTTATTATATTTTTATATTAGGAATAATTAAAAATATCCCAATATAGGTGTTTGGTGAGAAAATTTAGATCATCGATGGACCGGTAATGAGGAATTTACAATAGACATGGTATAACATTTGTAATCATCTAGTGTTTTTATTTTTCTCTCAGAAAAATAACCATGTTCATTTTAATTAATTAATTATTTAAGTTTTTAAGTAATAAATCACTAATATCACACAAACAATGTGTCATAGGATAAATCTCATAAAACCGATGGGTATAGAACATGGGGTTTAAACTAGGTAAGGTATAATTCATATATTCAATATATGTATTATTAATGTCAAGAATTAAATTTTTTATCAACTTAAATAATTCAATTAAATAATAAATAAAACCGAGTCACTAGTCGTATTTCTTCGACATTGGGCTATTTCCATTTTTGACCACCGAGAAATGATGAAGCCTTATTTACAAACCATTGTCATTCCAAAAAATCTTGAAATGTCTTTTAAAGATCAATTAAGTGACACCACTATAAAATAATGGTTGAAAACAACAACAAATGTGGAGGTTTATTTTATGGTAATTTATGATTATGGTTTTATATTTTTCTATATACGAAAACCGATTGTTGTTTTTCATGTTAGATCGAGTCAAGTGAAAACCCTCTCATTTGTCCCTTATGTAATCTAAGTGACCTTATTCTTTAAATTTAGATACCCAGTCTGCAACCTTCCATTTTTGCGTGACCCTTGTGCTCCTCAAGAAGGTTGTTCCTTATTTAATTTTTTTATCATTTTTTAAATTTTAATTATATTATTATCTATATATTCTACATTTTATATTGTTTTATTTAAAGAAATTGTTAAAAGGGAAAAATGAATCAAATGGTGGTTTATTTTATAAATGATAATTCTATTACTTTTCAAATGAAAATTTCCTAAAAATTTAAAGAAGTTATCAAAAAATAATTTGAGGAGATTATATTTTAGTAATTATCATTTTGTCATCTTGTAAAATAATAATGGGGTAATAATATAAAATATAATTATAATTAAATATAAAAGCAATTATAACATGAAAATTATATATAATATTATTATAAGATTTTAATCATCAGATAACATGCGTATTTTGGGTGTTTGTCTGTTCTATGATTTTACACGAACCAAAATGAATCATATATTGAGTTTTGATGTGTAGATCATATTTGGTAGAAGTCTGGTGGTCATAATCCACATCCCATAGTCTTGATTTTGATTTTGTAAAGAGAACCTACAAAATTTCCTAGGCCTATTTCGAAATGGCATTTCGAAATAAAACTAAATAATATGGTAAATTAATAAATTAGAGATTATTATGGAGTTTTGAAAATTTGGAACCAATGAATAACATAATACATTTGAAAATTTATTATGGATTTCTTTTTGGGGAATAGTTTACTTTGATATTTATTTGATAAATTTATTTTCAAGACATTAATTGGGGAATTATGGTTTTGATTAAATATAGTTATTTATTGATTTCGAATAATTACATGAGATGTTTAATAATAAATAATGAATTTTAACTTGTTAATAATTAATTATTATATTAATTATTATATTTAAATAATCATAGTGGTTAATCAGTTTCTAAATTTGTTAAATGAAAACGTGGTGTGGTTAATTAATTAATTATTAAATTAATTATTTAGCTTGTATTAATTAATTTGTGAATTAATTAATGTTTAATATGGACCAGGTGATGGAAATGAAAATTTGGAACTATTGTGATATAAATACATGGTTATATAAGGGATAGATTCTATTGTTATATCAATCGGGTTTTTGGGTGTTAGACGTGACATTCTACACTAGTGACTGTATGTGGACAAATGGTTTTTGGGTGTTACAGAAGATGTTCTACACCAGATGTATGTATACACTAGTGAATTTATGTGTCCAAAATGATTATGTGGTTATATATATATATATATATAACATTATATACCCATGATATACATGTATGATTCAATTCTAAGGGGCTATGTGTGCATCCTGATAGAGTTATCTGAGTTTTGGTCTCACATGAGAATAATTCAAATTCTGGCATAAGTACAATTAGATGCAGAGATATCATATCTCATTCAAATACAGAGATCTATTACATGAGTCAAATATTGTTTTAGATATGGTATTACCAAGGTAATTATACCTGATCTGATATGAGTTTAAGTTAGTATTGATGTATGGGTGTCCATGATAATGCTGGAGTTATAATGATAAAATACACAATAAATGATAAATGTGTCAAATGTTTATTTATGAATACTATTTCATTCTTTATGGACATAAATTCACCGACGTTTAACTGGATTTCATTAGATACCATTGGTCGTGACCTACTGAGTTTTACTCACACCATACTTGGGATACTCGATCGGTACCCCCAACATACATTTTTGTTAGTGGATAGGTTAAGTGAAAGAGATCAGTTTAGATTGATGATTGGGGATGAATCTTTTTTGAGGGAGTGAGAAGTGATTCAAGATGCTCATATGAGTCACTATAATAATTTATTCCAGTTTTTTAGTCACTTTTTATCAGTATAGGTATTCCATGTATGTTTTTTAGTTGAGTATTGTATTCCATATCATTGTTTATTCTTGTGATATATTTTTATTTTTATTTATGCATTCGATATTACTTTTTTCATTCTCTAATGATTTTCTCTATTCATAGTTTGTATATTGCCCCCTTAACTAACTTACTAGACCCTTGTTGATAGTCAACAGCCTCAGGCATATAGAGAGGGATGACGAAAGTCATATGGTAGTCTGACATTGGGAACCGGTGTGTGGCACCTGGTTCGGGATGTTTCAGAAGGAAATAATAAAAAATATCCTGTAATTATTTATCATTCCATGAATTTGTTTACTAATTAATCAATACATTAAAATATGTATTTATTTTATTTCCACAATTTCATGTTAACCCACTTAAGAAATATATTTTTATAGATTCTAGAATGATTCAAACTCTTATATTGGGAGCGTTATCACCATATTATAAGATGTAGAGGGAAATACGCATGCCATTATTAGCCATATATGTTAGTGGATCATTCAGTTTCAATTCAAGGGTAAACATGTTTTAATTTTTCATCCAACATGATTTATGATAAATTTTTTAAAAAATTATACCCATTAATTGATAGTCCATTGACAAGATGATATTTTCTCAACCAAATTTTCAAGATAAAACAAGTCCAAAAAAGGATTGATACCTTGTTATAAAATAGTTTTGAAATATTTATATATGATTTTACTATATTATGATGCTGATTTTTTTCACATACAAGTCTTCTATGTAACACCAATACCACATATGCCGAAAGTTAGTGCATTATCTCATAACATTATCATGGTTAAAAGGAATCAAATCCCAAAGGATGATCATTTTAGAATTATTGGAATATCATAATACATATATTATACACATAATACATTGGGAAATTTAAATTTTAAACATTATACAAAATGAAATGAATTATACTCCATTCGTGGAATATTATTCTATGATTTCTTCTTCAATACCTGAAAAAATGAAAAAAAATAAGGTTGAGGTAAATAAAAACATAAGGGTATGTAATGTGTAATTAATAGTGAATATATAGGAATAAATTAACATGTAATGGTAAATAATTCAAAACACAAGTCATTCAAATAAGTAGATGAATAAAATTTAGTATGTCCATGTATGAAACTGAAACACGTTCTATTTAATCTATGAACTAAAATTGAATTGTATCCATTCATGTGTCGATATAAAATCTAAAGGATAAATAATAACTAAAATATAAATGAAGTAAATTCATAATTATTAGATTTGATATCTTATGAAAATTTAAATCTATACATTCATGATACATCCTCTTTATAGTTTAAAATTTTAGGTAGAAACCTATTTTATTTGGCCAACTTATATTCTCCAAACAATTTTTCGATGCATCGAGGAGAAATGAAACAACTAGGATCCACCCTCTATTTAATTTCCAAATAATTCATCATATCAGATAATCAAAATAAACCATATACAATATTCCTTATCAAATATCCATATTCAATAAAAGATACATATTTATCAATAATCTCCTCATTAATTACATAACTATCTAAGTAATCACTGAATGTGAAATGATATATGGTTTAAGAACTAATAATATCCATTGCATAAAAATATGGATATTCAAAGAAATTAATAATTGAAAACTATAAAAAAATATTTCTGACTGCAAATACTTTCATTAAGAACATTCTTTAGGAGAATAATCGTTAAACATTATAATGTGTCCCATACCACATTGAAACATTTAAATCATAATATCCAGAATGAATGAAATTAAATTAAAAATATAATCTAATGATAATAAGGGGATTTGTGAAATAACATTAAAAAGGTATTATATACACTAAATCAAATTCAATTGGATAATAATAACAAATAAGTCTCGATGGAATGTAATTTGAGAAAAAATTCACTTATCTTAACATTCCTTTTTTTGGGTCCTCAACCACCTATATAGTTGTTAAAACATGTAAATAACATAAAAACCCATATTATGGTATATAATATCATATATTGATTTTTTAAAATATTTTATTACCTATTTTAGAAAAATTCATTAATTTCATTATTTTTTGTGTAAATTTCATAGATTTCTTGTGTATGTTTTAACTTTTTATTTGTAGTTATCAATAATTATATTCTATTTTAATAATATACATAATTTTAAACATGGATTAGTTATAATATATATTCAGAATATATATATATATATTCTTGTATTGTTTTATGAGATTAAAAATGAGGTTAATTATTCATTTATATGGTAGTTTCTATGTGCGCATGAACACAAAAATCAATAAATTTATGTATTAAATGAATGAATAATAAATGAGAAAAATTTATATTATAATTCCATAAAAATATATATTTTATATATGTTACATTTTTTTTATTAAACTCATTCTTTAAATGTTCCATTTATGGCATGAAGTAGTCATATCGCTTTTTTTTTGTGATATTCAAGACTTTTTCAAATGAAATTATATTATTGACACAAGATGTAAAGCATAATGTTATGTTCTAAATAAAAATAAAAGAGTCCTAATGATATTATTAATATCATATATATCATTTTTAATGTGATTTTTCATAATAATGTCCACCAATAGTGAAGGTCAAGGAAAAACGAACAGTTATCATTTTGTGAGGCAGTAGTTTTCCATATAGGGAAACTACATGTTCATTACACATTAGAAGGAGGTATGTGTATGTGTAGGTTAAAAACCTTACTTATAACAATTATAGTATATTTAAGATACATATTTTTCAATATAATTTTGTAATATAGGGATTTTAAGGGGTATAGAATAGAAATTATATGAGAGAACTTGAGAAGAAGATGTTACCTCTTAATCAGGTAACATCATTTAGTTTATAGAAAAATGCTACCTTGGATGGATTTCATCCAAAATGGAGGATTAAATATCTAGGGTATGGATTTTTTGAATTTATGTGGTAATATATTTTCCAAAACTAAGTGGTTTTAGATGTTTGAGGAATGGGGAGATGTGGGGGCCTTTAATAAAGTGAAAATGACACACTTGCTATTTTTGAAAAGAAATTAGCTGTAACGACATATTTACTCAACAAAAGACCCGAATAACCTATAAATATCAGTAATGTATGGTTCATGTATGGTTTATTTCCAAACAATGGGGTTTGGACAATTTAAAAGATCATTTATACCATAAAGTTAATTGTTGTTACTTTATTAACAAGCATTTTACGTTAATAATTCTAATTAACTATAATTACCCTCACTAATATTTTGGGTAATAAAATTGGTCATATTATAAATTGAAATCTGTAATGATTCCGAATATTTACTCCATTTTACCATTAATAATTATATAATTAGTATAATTTAATTTAAAATTCATCCTAGAGGCGGGAGGACAATTCGGGTTTTTAGTATAAAAACGTTAAAAAGATTGATAAGTTTTTACATTCATTTTAAAATAGAAATCTATCCCAATGACATAAATTTAATTAATTGATAAAAAAATTGATATTATTATACTTTAAAACCAATATAAAACACAATTTAACATTATAAATAAATTAGATTAAAATGTAGTTTTGAACTAAAATTCCCTTATTTTTCACTATTCATTAAAATTTTCCCATATAATATCCAAGAGTAACCATAACATAATTTCTATTGTTAGATTTTAAATTTGAAGTTTATTTTGACATATTAAATAATTTAAAGTTTAAAATAGATATTTAAAATTTGTTCCCCATTAATAGGATATAAAATTAACTTTATAAATATTTATGTTTTTAAGTATAATATTTGGTTTCTTTTTATCTTATTATTAATAAATATATAGGAAGTGATTAAAAAAATATTAATATGAATAATATATATATATATATATATATATATATTAAATTATTATCACACTCTAATTTTTATTAATTAATCTTATTAGGGTAAAACAACTTTTTAAAAATACTAATGTTTTCTTTTATATTCAACCAATTTTTATATTAATTTCAAATTAAAATATAAGCAATAAATTAATTTTAAATTTTTCTAAACCATATATTTTTATTAATTAATTACCTCTTTCATCATTAATAATTTTATGGATCGTTCCAATTTCATTATATTTAATAATATAATGGTATTCTACAAAACTCTATCTTGCATGTAATTTATGCTTTTGAAGATAGTCCATCTTGTTTATAGGAGAAGGTAAATTGGTGTTCTCTGCATTAAAAAATATATAATATATAAAATCTATTTAAAAGACTGATTATATTTTAAATTATTTTGGTATTATTTTCCTATATTCGCTTGGTTTCACAGTTTTGGGTTGCTATAGAATTTAAGGTTCTCACTTTTGAATTTCGGGGTGTTATATTCTCGCAACCTTAAATAAATTACACTGTCACAAATTAAAATCCATATTGAAAATTTAGTTCTTGAAATTAAACTATTATTGAAATAAATAAATCTTAAAATATATAATATCACTTATTCTTAATTATATAGAATGGAATGTACATTGATGAGATAACTAGGTTCGCATATAAGAGAACATTGGTGGGAAATGAAAATATTGTAATAGATAAAAATCTAGAAATAATGATATGATGGAAAATGTTAGAGATGGTGTTCAAGAGAATTTTATTGACCACTAAACCAAAAAAAAGTTGTGAATAATGTTAATTTATATCAAAACAATTATGATTTTAGGGAAAATAATTTTAAAATAATTTTTTATAGTTAATGATTTCATTCAAAATATATGAATATATGTTAATATATTTTTCCACCGACATAATTATATCTTGTTATTAATTCTTGAACTGTTTCTACTCCATATCCTATCATAGTTTGCATTATATGGTGAAGTAATGAATCAATCCCTGAAATATCATCCAATGATTAACATAAACCATTTTATAAACGGTTATTTTTTTTTAAATATTGTGATAAAAGACTTTAGAATGAATATAACTTATTTTATAAAATGAACTTATCATTTTATATTAGTTAATATAAATCAGATTTAAATTTTCACATTCTAGACAAGTGAATAACTTCATCATTTAATTTCTCTCTGTAATTGGAGTTGACTTTAATTCACACCATGCATCTGTTAAAATGTATCAAAGAGATGTTATATATTCGAATAATAATTTAAAAGTGATTTGATAGATATATTTCATGCTATTAGAGTCATGAATAGAAATATGCATGTTAAGTAAATAAATTGGATTTTGAAATGGATTAGTTGAATTTATCATTTTTGTGATAATGTTTTTTGAAATGTGTATAACATTGAAACCCATGGTTTTGTGTGATTATATGACATTTAAATAGTGGAAATATCCATGGGATATAAAAATCCATTGGTAGATAGACCTATGACACATTGATATGTTTTCATGAGCATTAAGGGGGTTATGGAAATAATGTTTAAGAGTAATATTCAGTGATCATCTACCTATTTTATGCATTTTTAAACAAATAGAAAAATCTTGTTTGGTGTTTATCAAACTAAAACCATTTTTTTGGAGACCTTATATCAAATTACTTAGGTCTGGATGGTTTTTAGATAATTTATTCATGATGATAGTTCCATGGAAGATTGGAATATATTATGATTATTTCATTTTTCATTATTTTGTAACATGACATTGTATATAGTTATTTTCTCATTTAGTCCATATTTGGGTATGATGAACTGGATTACAATGGTAGTAGTTTTTTCTTTGATTTCATCAATGTTTACCATTATTTTGATAATTGTATTTTTTATGAATAATTAATGGGATTTCAAATGTCTTGTTTTTAATTGATCATGTATTAAAAAGTGAACATGGTTTTGAAAAATGAGTTTACAAACTAGACATATTTTATTAATTTATAAATCCTTTATATTTATTTGTAGTGTTATTCTACTAGGATTTGTTCCTCACACCCTCTACGTGATTGTGTACATATCCAGACATTGTTTTATTAGTCATAGTTAAGGCATGGTATACAATATAGTTTATTGGTCCTTATTTATTTCTATCGTCCATTGTGGTTAAGTGATTTCGGAGACAGGTTCTCTGGAAGATAATATCTGAAGGGATAGTTCTAGGATTTTGAATAGCTGTGATGTTGTGTATTTTCCATTTTTCAATTATTATATGGTTTTATCATTCACATGGAAAAAATAGTATACTTATTTTTTAGGACTTTTGATATGATTATGCATTTCTAGTTTTATTTATGAATTTATATATTTTCAGTATTGTATATTTATATAATTTCAACTATTTTGTTGGTTAGTGAGGTTTTAAAATTTATAATTTTCTTTGTCAATATTGATACACCCCCCAAATTATTAGTTTGTATTCCATGGTGCATGTCACTAGCATATAGAAATCTAGAATACATATTAGGCATTGTGGGAGGTTGGTTCAAATGAAGTGTCATGTTAAATTATTCATATTCACTAAAATTTTAATTGAATGGGAAATTCAATGAATCAACACCTTCATATATTGTTCTTCATATTTATTGGAATTAATTTGTCATATAGTTTTGCTATATTACATAATTTTTATCCATTTTAAAGGTGTTTTTATATATATTTATGATGTTAAAAATTAAATATATTTATAAAAAACCAGGATATTTTAAAAGGTATGGCGGCCACTATAGTCATGTTACAATTTTTCCAATGTCTGTAAATTTAAACGAGAAAATTAATTTAATAAAGAAATAATATATTTTATTTGTATAATTTCATAGATTTATAATCAATTATATCTACAATGCTTACATATAATATTTTTTCACTTCTGATTTGTTTTTTAGTACTCAAATATATTTTGGTAGTTTTGTATTAATTAAACAATGATTATATGATTGAATATAAATCTAAAACATTAGAAAACATGTAGATATTATGTTGGATACATATATTCCTTAACTGGTAGTAAAACATATAAAATTATAAACCAATATTCATTATACTATTATTAAAAGTATGTTTTTTATAAATTGGTGGATGTTGGATGTTATTTATAAATTAAAAAAATGAATTTAAACAATAATTTTTATGCTCTTTATAGGGTGGTGATTGAATATTATTAGTTAGTTATTAATGAATTATGTCTTATTGAATTATTTTAGTTATTTTTCATATTTTTTCATTTTTTTTTTGATAATTACTTTTTGAAATTATAATGTTTCTGGTATATTATTTTTATAGGACACACGTTTTAGACGTAGAATGATTAAAAATGGAAAACATGAGTGTTTTGGTATATAACATTTATGACTATGATTATTTTTTTTTTTCAAATTTTGTGTTTCTATGTTTTTTTAAAAAATTCCTAAATTTATATTCATCATTACTCAGGTAATTTGGAATTTGGTATTATATTTTATTATCATCTTATGGGATAATAAATACTAGAACAATATTATATTTAAAAAATTTATGTTTAATTATAATAAATAACATTTAAACAATATATTTCAAATTTAATAGGATTTATGTTGTAGTTTAGTGATGATATTCATTGTATATTCCAAAAAATAAGAAACATATTCATAATTTATTTCAATATGTTTCACTATGAATGAATAATTTTTATATGTAGTTTGATTATGTTTTATATTTGTAACAAGATGTTGTATAAGATTTAGATTGGAAATTTTTTACTATATTTTCTATTTATTATTTTTCTGGTGTTCCACTTTTTGTATAAGGATATAAAAATTTTTATTTTAGAATAATTTATTTAAAAATATTATTACATTTTATAATTAGTTTTAGAAACAAAATGTTGAAATATATTTGTACATGAATAATAATTATTCTTCTTTATAAAAGGATAGTTTAAAGGTATTTTTATAAGATTTTTTAACATAACAGATGTGGATGTCCAATTGTGAATGCTTTAAATGTATGTTTTATAAAAAATAAGATGTTTATGGTTGTCAATATATAGTTTTTAAGGTATTTTATCACATATTTATAAAAACCAATGATGAAATGACATATTTTATATCATCTATATTAATTTCGAAATTAAAGGGAAAATTAAGGTAAAAAATCAAATTTAATGGTTTTTTCAATAGGGGTTCAGTAACAAATATTAAAGAATAATACCTCAAAACACATGTATAGGTTTATCAAATTATTTGGGTCTTCAATATCCAATACCCTATCTTAAAAATCCTCTTTTCAAATGATCATAATTCTATTAAGATATTTACTTCTTCCATGGCCATTTTAGGTAACATTTCTATAAATCCTTCATTTTATGTCTTCATTTCCTGATGTAATGTTCATCTTAATGTTTATTATTTCTATAGACACAAAAAACACTCCATCATTGAATTTTGGTATATGCACCACCAATTCCATTACCCAACATGTATAGAAGACAATTTATTCATACTTTTAGTGTATACATAAATCCATTAGCATTATCTCCATGGAAACTATTGAAATACACATTGGAAAAAAACTAGAAAACAATCCAAAATGTAAATTTCTTCTCCCAATATCAATTATTATCAATGAATTGAATATATATACTCATTGGATTCATGTAAATCCCTATTAGAAGTATGATTTTCATATCCCTTTAAATAAAATTAAGGAAAAGTGATGGAAATTGTTATCCCTCTTAATATAAGGGTTCAATCATCTATTTTAAATCCAAATTCTTCTCCCATGATCTTTTTACTGACCATGAATAAGAAAGGAACTACAAACTTGAACATAATCCATATATGTCTACATGGAAATACCAATATTGAATGAAAATGGTTATTAACAAAGACACCAATTTTTTTGAAGAATTTATCAATTTAGTACTAACTCACATCATCAATTCGTAGCGGTTGAGAAATTCATATTTTTAAAAAAAAATTAAAACTAATCACATCTTAAAAAAACACATTTGAACGTGTATGTGAATATAAATATTTTCCAAATTGTCTATAGAATAAAATATCCTAATATATTCAATAGACAAACTGCATAACGAGGAAAATTAGTGTAAATATCATACCTAATGAATGGCTTAATAGATATGATTTAAGAATTATGATAATATAAAAAATCAGAGGTGGTTTTCACTTCTTTAGAAGCTCCACATTATGAGATTATTCCAATTACTACATTTCAATATATATTTAATCGTAGATAAAATATCTATATAATTATGATACATATTAAAACTAGAACTAATTGGAAATGTATTAAAATATATATTTCACTTCATTATGGTTTGAAATTCTTATTTCTTCACCATATAATCCAACTTCAAAGAAAAATCACCATCATATCCTGATGAGGTATATTTCATTGTCTCTTCTGTTATAGCGCTACCATTGAGATTAATTAGAAACTAATTAACATTTTTCATTAATTTTTGAAAAATTTACTTCTAATTATTCATTCATTTCAATTGTTATTTCATAATTGAGATCCTTGTTCTATCATTGACATTTATTTATTCAAAACATTCTTCTTAACCAGAACATCATTTTATTATTAAGTGTCGCACCCAGACATCACGTACGATATAATTTTATTTTTTATTTTATTTTTATAAGTTCATATACCCTTTTAATAATTATTTAGTTGGAGATCCTGTCAAGCCTGACGTGTGGTGCACCTCTTATGCTGGTCAGCGAACACTTGTTTGGAAACACTTGATGTGTAGGCAGGGCACGGGAAAAGCCGCGCAGAATGCCCGGAACGCGAGCGGATCTCATTACTATTACTGTCTAAAGAAATTTTTTATTATTTTGAATTTAGTAATTTTATTTTATTTTAGTTTCTTTTATTATTTTTTCCTCCCTCATTTATTCCCCCAATCCACTCTATTTTATTTTATTTTATTTTATTTCACTTTTCATTATTTTCTATTGGATTTTTATTTTATCTTTCATTTCATTTTATTTTTTACCTTTTTATTTTTTCCTCTCCCCATCCTAAACCCTACCCTAGCCGCCACCCCCTAATTCTCTTTTCCTTTTTTTCACTTTCTCTTCTCTCTCCCGACATCCCTTCTCCCTTTTCTCCCCTTTTCCTCTCCCTCTCCCCTCCTCCTCTTCTCTCCCCTGCTCGGTCACCCCTCCTTCCTCTTCCTCCCTTCCATCCCTTCCTCCCACGCACCACCCTTTACCACCCTTAGCCACCACGCCTCCGCTTATCCTCTCACTTTATCCGTCATGCCTCCTTCCTCCCTTCATCCCCCCCTCAGCCCGCGCTCAACTTTCCCTTCTCCTAACCAGCCGCCAGATTTCCTCCCCCACTCCCCTGCTCGGCCAACCGCCCCTCCGCCTGCTACCTTCCGCTCACCCCGGCTGGCGGCCCTGCTTCCTATTGCCGGACAGCTGCCGCAACCCCCTCTTCTTGCCAGACAGCTGTCACAACCCCCTCTGTTCTCCAGACAGATGCTCCGCAACCCCCTTTTTCCTCCGGACAACATCCCCGACCATCCGCTCGCTGGATAGCTGTTGCGCTACCCCTGGGTTTTCATTCCAAAAATTTCCGTGGTCGGGGGTTTGTTTTTTATATTATTTAGTTATTTTGATTTGTTTAATTTTAAATAATTGAAAAAATTTGTTTTATTTGTTAATAAATTTATTTAAATTATTTTTTTTAAGTGTTAAATAATTAATTTAATTATTATTGAATTTTTTTTCTGTTAATTAATTAATTAAATTTGATTAGTTGTTAATCGCATTATTTATTTTTTTTGTGTAATTGTTAATTAATTTATTTAAATATTATTAAACGTTTTTAATGGTAAAGTGAATTATTTAATTGATTATTATTATTTTCCTTATGGACCACTGATGTTTTTCTGGGTTGGCATTGAGGTTACTTGGTCAACTGTATTAGGAGATTTTTGACGGATTCGTGTGGTGCGACCATTGCGCAACGGGAGTGTTGTGCTGTATCTATTTTTCGTACATACTTTGATGTAGGTGGTTTCCCATGCATAGGTTATATGATCAACTATTTTGTTGGTTTAATTAAATTTATATGCCTTTTATTTACCTGCTACCATGATTATTTGTTTTTGTTTGGTAGGATTTGGTGTTTCATTTTTATTAGCAGCTTCTTTAGGTTGTCTGGTTTTTACTATATTGTGCCTTTGGACTATGGAAAAAAATTAGTAGAAATTTGATTCTTGTTACAATCTTAGTGTGCGTTTGAGTGAGTCTTGGCATTTGTGAGTTTGATGTTTTGTTTTCTTTAAAACAACTAGACATTTTGTTTTCAAATTCCTGTTAAACTTTAGTTTTGTTCTTGGAATTGTGTAGTTATTTTACTGTGTAGTTCTTACACGTTGTGTTTTGGTTTCAAAGGATTTTTTTGTGTGTAATACCTTTAGTGGTTGTTTTTTTATTAATTTATATTGAATGTGTAAGTGTAATGGTTGACTTAGTTGACATCTTAGGTGTATGGTGTTTGACATTATTATCATCCAGGTGTGTTGTGTCTCGACCTTGATGAGTTGGGTGAACATTGAACGTTTAGCACAAAAGGGGAAGCCTGGGTACTAGGTAGGCGGGCTAGACTAGCGTTCTAGTGATACGGGAGTGGCTCCAGCTCAGTTTCACTAAGAGGGATTGACTCTTATGACACTAAATAAACATTGGATAATGACTAAAGACCATTAGGTTATGGAGGTTTTTACCTAATAGTGGCTCATACACGGGAACATTTGATATGGATTCTTCGGTACACCGAGACGTGAGGTTCTAGGGACCCACACAGATTTAGTCCCTTAGGGCCTCTCCCACTTTTGTTTCTCCCATGCAATTATATACTCATCACTGGTTGACTATGTGATTTTTATGGTGTAAAAAAAATTAAGAATGTTTTCATTATATTTTAGTACCAAAAAACCACATTCCCAATTTAAAACTGCCTTTCTTTAAAAAATATTTTCATTAATGTTGTTAGTGCATTTTTTATTTTCTATAATTTAAGACTGCAAACCGTTTTGGTCAACTTACATTTAAATGCGAAATCATTTATCTGGTGCCAACCTATTGAGAGATTGATCACACCCTAATCACACCCTTGGGTGTAAGTAGATCTGATTATATCTGATGTAGGGAAAGGCAAAGTTTTTGAGAGTGGTGGTCCGAATTGTTAGCTGGTTCTTCTTCTGACTTGGCGTTGGTGGGGAAGGCCGGACGGTGGTATCCCTCCATCAGGTGATGGTTGCTGACATGGTTTTTGGTCACCCCTTTTTGTAGTTAGTTGTGGTAGGGTTGTAGTGGTTTTTGAGACTCACTTTTTCTGTTTAAAGACTTGTGGTTGCAACACTGTTTTTGAGTTCAGTTTACTTGTAGTTATTCCTGGTTATTTTACGGGTAAATCATTCCCAAAGTTTCAATTTGATACCCAGGCACATGTGCCAGCCCGTGGGGATCGGGAACACCCTTTGGGCCTTTCCGCGAGCCGGGTCGGGCATCGGGCTGATGGAGACCCGACTTGGTTCATGATAAAATGGTATCAGAGGAGGATTACCTCTTAGTTTATGTTATTTGGGATGAGATAGGACAAACATGAGTTAGAACTGTCGGGGCTCGTAATTCGGGTTGCGAGTAGGGTGCTTGGCTAGCACTCCTTGTGACAGACACTAAGTCACCATGGGATGTCAGAATGCTTGTTTGACTTATTTTCCAGGTGGGACATATAGGTTGTAGATTGTGCATGGACACCAGGTGGAAAAGTTGAGTTTTGACACAATGTTTTTTTTTCATGTTTGGTTGGATCATGATTATTTATCTTGTGTAAAATTTGTTCTCTCTTGTGATATGAGATATTGATGGTGTTATTTTGTGATTTTTTCTCCTTGCAGCAAGATGCCTCCCATGAGAGCTCCCATACACCCATGGGAGGAAGATAGAGAGAGATCTATCGTGCCCCTTGATCTGAGATTGGTGGAGGTTGTGGTCCGAGCTATTCAGGCTTTAGGACAAGGGGTGACTCGTGCCCCCACCCACATTCTAGCTAGTGGGGATCAATCTGGCTCCAATAAGGATATAGCTTAGGATTTTCTGAAGATAAACATCCTTCTTTTTGAGGTAGTTCAGAACCTCAGGAGGCAGAGGAATGGCTTGAAAAGATATAACACATGTTCAAATTCCTTAACACACACGATGATGTTAGGGTAAAGTGTGCCCCTTTCCATCTAGAGGGTTCCAGTCACAAATAGTGGGAATGAGTGGTACAGGCTGGGAAAAATGAGCATATGAGCTGGAAAGATTTCAAAGTTGTCTTCAAAGAGCTGTATTGTCCAGAGATCCTGGCCTACGCTAGATCCTGGGAGTTCATGGATCATTCACAATGAAATCAGACAGTGATGGTGTATGGGAACCGCTTCGCTGAGCTAGTGTGGTATGAACCTGAGGATGTATCAAGTGAATACTTGAAAGCTCAGAAATTTGAGAAGGGACTTCGACCAGAAAGCCACTCTCAGTTTTTCTTATTCATGCTGGGGACTTATGCCGAGGTGGTTGATCGTGCTTGCATGGTCGAGATTGACCAGAGAGGAAAGTTGGTGTTTTTTGGATCAATGTCTGGATTTGGCAGCAGTAGTTCATCAGAGAAAAAGAGGAAGCGTGATGAGCAGTGGAAGAAGAGTGGTGTAATCTCAGGCCATCGATCTAGGCAGACTTCATCTGGGATTCTGATATAAGGTCCATTTTGTTCCATCAGTGCGGAAAGGTAGGGAACTTCCGATCTGTATGTCCCAACCCTCACATGCCCTGCTACCGGTGTGGGATCATTGGTCGTGTACAACGCTTTTGCAGAGTGACACGCCCTTACCAGAGTGGGACTGGATCTGTGGATTCCGGTGAGTATCAGTGCAGTTAGATCCGACCATGATCCCGGGATCTCGGTTCGGTGGTCATGGTGGTTGAACCAGATCGTCTTTGGGGCGGAGACAGATTAGGGCAGATCCTCAGACGAGCGGTCGTTCTTAGGCAGGGACCAGACATATTCATGTTGTGGATCAGGCACCAGCGAGATCTGATGTTGTACCTTAACTGTTCGAGCTATGATTCTGATTGCATCTTCTATTGCTACAGTTTTATTTGATACTGTTGCTTCAGTTTATTTTATATCTTCCCGTTTTGTGAAGTTGTTGAGCCTCCCAACCGAGCTTTTATCTGTTGTAATGGAGTGAGTAACATCATTGGGTAGGAAAAGGAGTAGGGTTTTAGGTTCCCATCTTGCGCACTCACGGTGTCAGGAGTCGATATGGAGTGGGATTTCATAGTCCTTGATATGGACATGTTTGATGTGATTCTCGGCATTGGCTTGCTGGTGCGATTTGAAGCTCATATTTATTATTATCGGTGCCGAGTCAGCTTTACGACACCATATGGGAGTCCTCAGATATTTCATGGAGAATGGGACCCTCATTCAGGTTGCGCGGGACCTGCACTCACCATGTTGGGAAAACATTCTTATCAGTTGTTGTCACTCCCATTAAAGGATAATGGAGGTGTTTATCAGGGTGGGTTACCACGTGTAGTGGATGAGTTCCCAGAGGTCTTCCCATATGGTTTCTCATGCTTACCCACAGAGCGGGACGTGGAGTTCTTGATTGAGTTGACACAGGGAACACAACCCATATCTCTTCCCTCATATCACATGGCCCCCACCGAATTGTGGGAATTAAATATACTGCTGGATGATTTAGAATCCAAAGGTTTCATTCACCAGAGCGTCTTTCCTTGGGCCGCCCCATTTCAATTTGCGATGAAGGCCGATGAAACCCTCCGGTTGTGAGTCGATTACCAGAAATTGAATAAGGTGACCATCATGAATAAATACCCTTTTCCCCAGATTGACGATTTTTTCAACAAGCTAAAGGGGGGAAAGTGGTTTTCCATGATCGATTTGTGTTCAAGATACCACCATCTCAGGGTGAGAGAAGTAGATATTCTAAAGATGGCTTTCTGAAGTAGGTATGGTCACTTTGAGTATCTAGTCATGCCTTTAGGATTGAAGAATGCTCCTGCAATTTTTATGGAACTCATGAATAGGGTGTTCGACCAATATCTTGACTCATTTTTCGTGGTATTTGTGGATGACATCTTGGTAAATTCGGGATCTAAGGAGGAGCATGAGCGTCACCTACGCATTGTTTTGGGCACTTTGTGGGATCACCGCCTGTATCCCAAACTCTCGAAGTCCACAATCTGGATCAGAGAAGTGAGGTTTCATGGACATGTCATCTCAGAACAAGGTGTTTCAGTGGATCCTGAGAGGATCAAGGTAGTTATTTCATGGGAGCAGTCGAGGAATGTGTTTGAGATCAGGAGTTTTCTGGTCCTGGTAGGCTATTACAGGCATTCTGTTCGAGACTTCTCATGGCTCGCCTCCCCCATGACTGCACTCACCCGGAAAGGGGTGAAGTTTGAGTGTATCCCACATTTTCTGGAATCCTTTTAGGAGTTGAGGCGGTGGTTGACCACCGCACCTGTGTTGGCCTTACTGGAATATGGAAAGGGATATGTGGTTTATTGTGATGCTTCAAGTACGGTCCTTGGATGTGTGCACATGCAGGATGACCATGTGGCGGCTTATTGTTCTCGCCAGCTATAGCCACATGAGATGAATTATCCAACTCATGACTTAGAGTTGGAAGCAGTGATTCACACCCTGATGACATGGATTAACTATCTCTTTGGGAAGAAATTTGAGGTTTATTCTGACCATAAGAGCATATCTTGTATTTTCTCTCAGAAGGATCTCAATTTGAGGCAGCGCCGCAGGATCAAGTACCTGCAGGATTTTGACTTTAAAATTATCTATTCTCCAGCTAAGGGTAATGTGGTGGCTGATTCTTTGTGTAAAAATGTACCAGTGGAGGCATTGAGTAAATCCAGCGATAAGTGGATTTTGATGGGGCTCTTCACCTAGATGCACTTGGAGAGTAGGGAGAACAGCGTAGGTACGTTCTTGGTTAGCTTTCAGTTGACTCCCGCTCCTCTAGAGTTGATCCAATGGGATCAGCCTGGTGATGAGCAATGTCAGCGATTTATGCAGCTTCATCGTGGTGGGGAGACTCCTTTTGGTTAGACTTTGTCTCCCGATGGGATCTTGTGCTTCAAGGGACGTATTGTAGTTCCGTTTTCTCTACAGAAGGTGGTAATGCAGGATAGACACCAGTCTCAGTGGGTTGTCCATCCTGGTACCACCAAGATGTTTTATGATGTTTGCCATCAGTTCTGGTGGCCAGGTATGAGACGAGACGTAGCCGATTTTGTGTCGAGATGCTACACTTTCCATCATGTGAAAGTAGAGCATCAGATACCATCTGTCCAACTCCAGTAATTACCCATTCTTACCTGGAAGTGGGAAGAGGTCTCCATGGAATTCATTATTGGATTGAATCATTCACCTCGGAGAAGGAATGCTATCTGGGTAGTGATTGACCACTTGACCAAGTCACCTCACTTTATCCTGATCATAGATACAACGAAGGTGGAGGAGCTGGGCTGTTTGTATTTTCAGGAGGTGGTCAGACTTCATGGTGTGCCATCATGATTTTTGTCTGATAGGCACCCCTGCTTTAAATCTAGATTTTTGGGAAGCCTCTAGATGGCTTTGGGGTTGCATATTAAGATTAGCAGAACATACCATCCTCAGACTGATGGAAAGATGGAGCGGGTGAATCAGATTCTGGAAGACATGCTCCGCGCCTGTGTGTTAGATTTTGGGGGCTCATGGGATAGCCATTTGGGATTGGTCAAGTTTCCTTATAATAACATTTACCAATATTCTATCAGAATGGCACCCTTTGAGGTGATATATGGCCGACCTTGTCATTCTCCTTTGTGTTGGGCTAAGGCAGGAGAGACCTCACTTTTGGGACTAAGCCTTGTTCAGGAGACATCTAAGTAGGTCAAGCTGATTAGGCAGTGATTGTTGACAGCTCAGAGTCACCACAAATCATATGAATACCAGAGGCATCAGGATCTTGAGTTTTACAGTTGGGGACAAAGTGTTCTTGAAAGTGTCCCCTCGCTTGGGAGACCGCCGGTTGGGGAAGCAGGGGAAACTGACACCGAGGTATGTAGGGCCTTTCCAGATTACTGAGCGGATTGGAAAGGTAGATTACAGGTTAGCTTTTCCTTCACAGTAGATGTCGATCCACAACGTATTCCATGTCTCCCAAATGAAAAGGTATAATCCCGATCCATCACATTTGTTGAATTGTGAGGAGTTTGAGACTGAGCCAGACTTATCAGTATTTGAGCGTCCAGTGCGGGTAGTGGATTCTCAGGAGAAGGTGCTACGTGGGAATTCCATTCCATTGGTTTGTATTCTCTATCAGCATGGGAATGATGACCACGAGACATGGGAGCGTATGTTGTGGGTTGAGCAGGAGTACCCTTTTCTATTCTCTGATCAGGTATCGAGATGACTTTCCGAGGGCCGAAAGTTTTCATGGTGGGGAGAATTGTCGCACCCTAACATCACGTACGGTATGATTTTAGTTTTTATTTTAATTTTATAAGTTCATCTTCCCTTTTTATAATTATTTACTTGGAAAGAATTCCAAGCTTCACGTGGTGCGCTTCTTGCATTGGTCAGCGAACCCTTGTTTGGAAATGCTCGATGTGCGGGCAAGGCACGGGCAAAGCCGCTCAGCCCTCCCGGCGCATAGGCGGACCTCCATACTATTACCATTTAAAGCCAGTTTTTTTATTTAAATTTAGTTATTTTATTTTATTTTAGATGTTTTATTATTTTTCTCTCCCTCATTTCTTTCCCCATTCCACTCTATTTTATATTATTTAATTTTATTTCACTTATCTTTCTTTTATATTCTATTTTTATTTTATCTTTCATTTCTTTTTATTTTATCTCTTTTTCTTTTTTTCTCTCCCCCTCTAAACCACTACCCTAGCAGCCAACCCTAATTATCTTCTCCTTTTTTTCTCCCATTCTCTTATCTCCTGCGGCCTCCATTCTCCCCTTATCTCCGCTTTTCTTCTCCCCCACCCCTCCTCCTCTTCTCTCCCCCGCTCGGCCTCCCCTCCCTTCTCTTCCTCCCTTCATTCCCTTCCTCCCGCACACCAACCTCTAACCACTAAGCTATCACGCCTCCCCTTCTCCTCTCCCCTTATCCTCCCCGCCTCCTTCCTCCCTTCTTCTCCACCCCATCCCACGCTCACCTTTCCCATCTCCCAGCTGACTGCCAGATTTCCTCCCCCACACCCCTGCTCGGCCAACCGCCCCTCCGCCTGCTACCTTCCGCTCACCCAGGCCGGTGCCCCATCTTCCTATTATCGGACAGCTGGCGCAACCCCCTCCTCTCGCCAAATAGCTACTGCAACCCCCTCCACTCTCCATACAGTAGCTCCACAACCCCCTCTGCTCACCGGACAACAGCCCCCTCCCTCTGGTCATTAGACACCTGCCACGTTTCCCCTCGGTTTTCATTCGGACAATTTCCATGGTCGGGGGTTTGTTTTTAAATTATTTAATTATTTTGATTTGTTAAATTATAATTAATTGAGTAAATTTGTTTTAATTTTTAATCAATTTATTTAATTGATTTTGTTTAAGTGTAAATTAATTAATTTATTTATTATTTATTTTTTTATCTGTTAATTAATTAATTAATTTTGTTTATTTGTTAGTTGAATTATTTATTTGTTTTTGTTTAATTTTTAATTAATTTATTTAATTATTATTGAACTTGTTTAACAGTTAACTGAATTACTTAATTTCTGATGTTTATTTTTCTTATGGACTCATGATGTGTTACTGGGTTGGAATTGAGGTTACATTGTCTATTGTTTTAGGACCTTTTTGACATATTCATGTGGTGAGACTGTTGCGCAGTGGGAGTGTTGTGTTGTATCGCTTTTTCATACATACATTGACGTAGGTGGTTTTGCATACTTTGGATATCTAATCAACTAGTCTGCTGGTTTAATTAAATTGGTATGTCTTTTATTTACCTGTTGTTGTGTGTTGTTGGTTTTTACTAGTAGGATTTGGTGTTTTATTTTTATTAGAAGCATGTTTAGGTTGGCTGGTTTTTACTATATTGTGCCTTTGGTCTTTGGAAAAAGTATGTAGTTGAAATTTGATTCCTATTACAGTACTAGTGTGCATTTGAGTGAGTCATGGCACTGATTATGGTGATGTTTTATTTTCTTTGAAACTACTAGACCTTATGTTTTAAAATGCATGTAAAACATTAGTTTGGTTCATGGAATTTTGTATTTATTTGATTGTGTAGTTCTTGCACGTTGTGTTTTGGTTTCAAAGGATTTCTGTCGTGTGTAATACCTTTAGTGGTTGATTGTTTGATCATTTATATTGAATGTGTAAGTGTGATGGTTGACTTAGTTGATATCCTAGGTGTATGGTGTTTGACTTCGTGGACATCTAGGTGTGTTGTTTCTCTACCTTGATGAGTATGGTTAATTTGAACGTTGAGCACAAAAGGGGAAGAATGGGTACTATGTGGCTGGAATAGACTAGCATGCTAGTTATACGGGAGTGGCTATGGCCATGTTTCACTTAGCGGGATTGAAGCTTACAAAAATAAATAAACATTGGATGATGACTGGATACCACTAGGTTATGTAGGTGTTTCCATACTAGTTTCACTTGAATGGGAATGTATGATATGGATTCTTTGGTACACCAAGACGTGAGGTTCTAGGACCCTACATAGCTTTAGTTCCTTATGGCCTCTCCAACTTTTGTTGCTCATATGCGATTATATACTCATCACTAGTTGATTGTGTGATTTCTGGGGTGTAAAAATAAAAGGTAAGAATGTTTTCATTATTTTTGGTACCAAAAACCCCAGTTCCTTATTTAAAACTGTCTTTCTTTAAAAAAAATTCATTAAATTTGTTAGTGCATTTGTTTATTTTCTATAAATAAAGCTTGTAGACTGTTTTGGTCACGTAACCTTTACATGCAGAATATTTTCTCTAGTTCCAAACTATTGATCTATTTCTCAAACCCTACTTACACACTTCAGTGTAAGTAGATCATATTATGTCTGATGCAAGGAAAGGAAATGGTTTTTAGAGTGGTGGTCTGAGCTGTTAGATGCTTCATCTTCTGAGTTGGCATTGATTGTGAAGGCTAGACGGTGGTATCCCTCCATCAGGTGATGGTTGCTGACTTGGTTTTTGGTCACCCCTTTTTTGGAGTTAGTTTTGGTTGGGTTGTAGTTATTTTTGAGGCTTACTTTTTCTGTTTAAAGACTTGTGGATGTAACGTTTTTTTGGAGATCAGTTTACTTGTAGTTATTACTGGTTGTTTTTAGAGGTAAATAGTTCCCAAAGTCTCAATTTAATACCTGGGAACTTGTACCAGCCCCTGGGGATCGGGAATGCCCTTCGGGCCTTGCTACGGGCCGGGTTGGGCGTCAGGCTGATGGTGACCCGACTTGGTTCGTGACATTAAGATATCACAACAATTAAATTTTATTAATGATTTCTCTTGAACAATATATTCCTATATTGTTGATCAGACTGTATGATAAAAATAACACTTATATCATGAAAGAAATATTTAATTGTTTTCGAGTTCATCATTATAGAAGCTAATTTTGACATGGAAAGAATTGGTGTTTTTACAATGAATTTTATCATATAAGTTTTTCTAGGAATCTATGTCACATAATTGATAAGAATTTGGACTACCTTATTTAACATTCCACACTCACTATTATAAAAATTTTACATACCCTTTTGGGAAGCATCATGATATCATCATCATGATTTAGTCCAAATTTTTAATAATTTTTTCAAGCTCATTGATCTACTTTTTAATTACTCCATATTTCTATAGTTATCATAAATTTAATGTGAAATTTTATTATAATACTATAGTTTATCTTTTATTAAAAAAATTTGAGAACCCTATTCTTATAGGTTTGGCTTTAAGTTTTTCCATAATTACAAGATTCTTGGTAGTATTAATTTAAAGAGATTTAATATAATGATTACTCATAAAATGAATATTTTATTAAATTTAGTTTTTTTCTCTATCTATTTTTGGGATATTCTTCACATTAGTGAAAAACCCATCTTTATATGGAATATAAAAGAATTCGTCATATTTCAAGATGTATTTGTCAGAAGTGTCAAAAATACTTTTTCTTTGCAAATATATTATTCAATGAAAATTTATAATCGTTCTCTGAATCTTATTTATTTTATATAGAAGGATAGTCCCGTATTTGAACATTATTCTATTTTCTTATAGGAATTAACACACTTTAATATGATGTAATATTGTGACAATAATCTACAAATATATTATTGAACCTCTAACAACATAAACTATTTCCAACTAACCTCTTTCTTTTACATGTTGATTAAATATTTATAGATGTTTTCAATATATAACATTATTATATTTAAGTTGTCTCCCCAATATTTTGGGAAAATGGTTTGGAATTTTTTTTAAATATTTCTACAACTACCCTTTATAAATTTGTAGGCATCATTGAATCTGTAAATACATAAATATTTAATGAATTTTATTCTTTCTTTCACTATTTTCAAAATAAATTTAGTGCAAGCATTCTTTTTAAGAATTTGGGTGATCTTATTCCATGTTACGGATGTGAATTATTCACCAACACATCATGAGATTTATTTTCATCCATATATAAACCCTATGATTGAAATATTCTCCTATAAACCCTCTATGGTTGTATTAATCTTTTTTAATCATTGGGAGTCTTATAATTGAACTAATTAAATATATTTTATGTCAACATTTTACACAAAACTATTTATATTTAGTTAGTTATTTAAATAATTTGAATATATCAATATAAATTCATTATAACTCTTTATCTTATCAGCTTATTCATCATGAATCTTCATTATCTCATAAAAGGATCTATAAATCTCTTGAAAACATTTATCTTACATATCTGACTATTCATCACTAACAACCAATTCTACCATATGCAACTTCAAAATGTATTAAATAATCCACAAAAAATATATTGGAACACATCTTTCTTAATACCTATTATTTTTTTAACATTTTATCAATTAAGGATATGATGTAATTGAAATGTGAATTTTTTATCCCCTATAGTTCACTAGTTTTGAGAGGATGTTACTTTTCTAACTTTTTTACAATTAAATCTCTACAGAATCATGTTATATTACTATTTCCGATTTTTTCATAAAAATATTCTATGATAAAATAAATATATATTCTACTTATTCATCAGGAAAACCCTTTAAATAACCATTGAAATGAGTGTAATATTAATACACTATTTGAATTTCTTCATTATTTTTATAGCAAGAACCGTGTTAATAAAAAAAATCATTATCAATATATTCTCTAGATGCAAACATATGAATTTGTGAAACTTTAATAATTATATTACTCTTTTGATTCATCAAAATTTTTCCTGTCATCAAAAAATATTTATTTTTTATTTTTGATAGCCTTATAATAGATTTTATATCCTTTATCATTATACGTTAAATAATACATATTGATATAAAGCTATAATACCATTTTAATGTTTCATTACATTAAACCATATGAAATTTTTTTCTCTTTAAAAATATAATTAATAAGAGGATCATCATTTCTATGATATAAAATGAACTGAACACTGGGATATATGTATACATAAGAGTCGTGGAGAATCACATGTTTTCTAATTTTTACAATATTCTATAATATTCGGAAAAACACATGGCAATTTGACCCCATTTGTATGTTATTCTAGATGTATATATTTTAGTCAAACCTATAAATCATCAACTATATGTAACAAATAAATTTAAATAATGATAAACATGATATTTTTTCATGGTTTACTATTAATACCAACATTATAACATGATTGGATTTTATGCCCAAACATAGGTTCCCCACTATAATTTGATGATGAAAAAATGGGTGGTATTAACCACAAATTCGCATTATGAGTATCACTGGATAAAAAAATTCCCCCATCATGTACGAGTTCCATCAATACATTCTCACAGTTTTCATAGATTCATGATCAATAATTGATCATACCATGATATGCATAAGTTATATGAATCCATACATTATATATATATATATATATATATATATATCTGAAAATGTTGATTTGAATATATTCATGGATATAAATTGACATCTGTATAGATGATTTTTTTACACCAAGAAGAATGATATCCCTAAACTCAATGGTATATTATTTTAATTTCATTATGTTATTCAATAATATTATAAAACTCAATTATTTATCATAGTTAAGTTTTACATAAAAACTTTGAAATCAATTAACCTAATTTTCACATGAAATTGATCATGTTATCTTCAAACCTAATAAATGTTCATTATTATTTATGTACATTGACATTAAATAAATTAAATCATATAGAAAACATATTACTCAACATATTTTTATTCTTCCAAAAATTCTCAAACAACGGTTGTATAAGTAATCTCTTATTTTACCATACAAATTAATATCATATGGATCTTTATATTAACTAAAATATCATATTTTTTCCTTATTGTCCTTTCAGATTGTTCTCTGCCATATCAAAAAAATTATTAACTCATGGATTCTCTAGATTTAATATATCTTCTCTCAGTATATTTTTAAATTTATTCATAGGTCAATAGGATATTAGTTTTAACTTTTCTCAATTGAATATATTCCAATATAGTACTCTTCTAATGACTTCATTTATTTTATCACTTTTTTATAGACGAGTTTCCCTCTTGATCTCAATATTCATTTTACAAATAAATTTTTTTCTCTAAAATTAATATGAGACACCTTAGTTTTGATTTCTTATTTTCGTTCTCATTTTACCCTATGAAAAAAATGATCAATAACAATTTGATATGTAATACTAAATATATACTCATTTCTATTCTTAGACTCCTTATATAATTAAATGATAGTTATATATTCGATCAATTGTTTCTCTCCAATAGATAAATCATTCTAAAATCTATGATTCAATTTTTCCCCATCTTCATTATTAATAACACATAATAGTCATTGAACACATAATATTTACCTTTTTATATATTTTAATGATATAAAATTATTATTTTTATTATTAATAGAAGGACATTAAAAATTTCTGGCACAAACCCTCCCCCGTTAGCTAGAGTACAATGGAAAAAACTAGTGTGAATATTATAATTTATAACATATTTGGATAACATATCAACTTAAATGACCTCCAAAATATCATGTTTTGATCACATTCATCATTGTTATATTTAAATAAAAATTGAACCAATCTAAAATGTACATTATTATCCTCAATTATAGTTTTAATAAATCATGAATAATAGTTTTTGGATTATTTTATTTCCAATAAATATATCTTTTACATTTATTTTCCTCAAAATGGAATAGATTATGGCTGGAAATTGGATCAAAATATCATGATCATGTTAGTATAGTTCCAAAATTAACACATATTACATCCACTATAAAATGGGATTTAATTAATTATTTGATCCTTTAACAATTCCATAACTCCACTAGCATTGTTCTACATTGAATCATATGAAATCCTATCATTCACTATGTCCTATTATATAAATCATGTACATTAAGAATTTTATGTCATTAAAAACAAGATCTCACATTATCGGATTCCATTTACACATAATAGTTCACATATAGAATTATCAATGTTTTAGTCCCCAACATCCAGTATATTTTTACTATGTGTTGAACCAGCTACACATTTAGGAAAATAAATGACCATGACTGCAATGAACACATAGCCTTTAAAAATACCAGGTGAATCATTTGGATTGAATATATTACAATGATAATTTATTGTTTTACTTACTAATATTCCATGAATATTGATCATGAGGTTACTAGATCAATTACACTAATATAGTTTAACTGATTGTGAGTCAGTGGATATACGACCTATCTTAGTGGATCATGTAAAATACCAAACAATATAACATATAATATAACCCAATGGTCAGTGTAATGAACTGAATTTAATATAAATAATAATATTAACCATTTTTTCCAAATATAAAATTTCATAATTTATGATCCGGAATTCATTAAACCACCACAAGACACATCAAAACATTATTGGGATAATATTAAACATCCTAAAACTATTCGGTTTATTTTAAAAATATTAATTTAGAATTTATTCTCAATATGTTTTGTATTCAATAACATCCTAACATGTTAACATTAGAATTATTGAAATCTTATCCACGAATTATTGCAATTTGATTTTATAAAAAACATAAATAGAAAACATTTACAGTTATATTCAATTCATTATTTCTTAATACTCCAAACTATATGCAATATAACTATATTTTAAAATAATTTTCATGTGGTGTTGCACATAAATACAGATAGAAATTTTATATATATCACTAGACTCAATACTTTAGAAGATATATTTATTCCATAAAGATCATCCGATCCTCGCATCTGATATTTTTACTTCTTCAAATCTTTCCAACCAGGTATTTTTCAATAATTTCATCAAATTACATTACACAATAATTATATTTAAAACCTTATTCACAAATTAATATGATACTTAAATAAATGGAACATGTATCGTTGATACAAAATGTCAAGGATATTTAAAAAACACAAACATAATCCTATTTTACATTAATTAGTTTTCTTATTTTTATGTATTATTCAATTTTATATTAGTGAAAACACTAGGGATAAACCTAAATATTAGAAACCATTATAAAATTTTGTTAAATCATAGAGTGTGTGGTGTCCCTACAATAACACCATTATTTATATACAAATATGTGTTGTTATTATCTATCATAGATGCGATCAAGGGTAATAAAAATAAAAATGATTATTATATATTATATTAAACATCCTTGAGTGTACATTTAGTGGCTCTAACAGCAAACTAGGACTGAAACTCATATGGGGTATACTTTGGTTGATTCTCATGAAATTTATGAACCATTATGTGAGATTTATATAAAAATATTTCGTAAAATGTAAATTTTTTGATTATAAAACCTAATAATTAAATAGACATGTGGAACCTATTTCAAATTGAATGAATTATACTCTTAACCAAATATATAATAATTCATGAAAAAAATCATAGGTATATATTAATTTGACATGGGGGGAATGAATTTTAGGATATAATATTCATATTTATACAGTAATTTACTTTTATGTTATAGATATTATCATAACAATTTTGGTTTTATTATTTTGTAAGAAACATTATCATAAAAAGGAAGAAATTAAATACATGTATCATGAATATTTGATGAAATATAATTTACTAAAGAGTAAAACATAACATAAATGGTTGATAATATCAATGTATGATTATTGTGAATAAATATTTATATTTTACAATCATACCCAACGTTGTGAGAATAATATTATTTTTTGATTCATTTTATTAGATACTCTTAATTAATGTGTGATTACCAAAATTGTGATGAAATTTATCTTATGGTGGAAAATGAAAAAACTTGTGTTTTTATTGTTAATTTCTATTTAAATATTAATTGTGTGGAATAAATTACTTCACATGAAATACTAATCTAAATAAAAAAATTAAAAATTCTATTGAGAATTTTTTTTACAAGATAAAAACTAAGAAATTATGTGAATGTACTATAGAATATCCCTATAATATAAAAAAGGGTAATAAATCTATATGTATATTAAAATATCATGAAAATAAAATATTTATCCTTAAGGTTCTAAAAGAAATTCCTCATCCTAAATGAAAATATATAAACAAGGTGATGAAATAAAAATATCATTTTTCAAATTAGAGAAAACGAAAAGAATAATATGAATATTATTAGAAATTTATGAGGGGATATAGAGTCCCAATCATAACATTAATGGATATTAAACAATTTTTTATTAATATTTTGTACATTACAATAATAAATTACCTCAGATTGTAATAGTTTACTATTATTGTAATCTTAGAAACAACATATTCAATCCTAGTGAAAGATCATAAACATATGTCACAAAGAACTCCACCTTTATTATATATACATAAAACCATTATTCATAACCTAAGGAAACCAAACATAAGAATCGGTTGACATCAATTTCATAGTAAAAGTAAAAAATGGCGATATAAAAGCATAACCATTAGTAAACAGGTGTGATTATGTGTTCAAGAAAATATAAGACCATACACTGAATATCATAGATCATATACAGGAATCGTTGAATAATTATTAAAAGTTCAGGAGGCATGTATATTAACAAAATAAAAAAATCCATGAAAACATAACACAAGAATAAAACATGGAATTTTAGTAGACACAAAATTATATATAATGATTTCTATAGTAGTAAAGGCATTGTTGTTTGGACCATCGGAGTAGATAAGGTCCTTTACTAGACCCGGCTCACACCCCTTTCCAGCTCTGTATCACTAAGCTAAGTTCACCCCTTGTTCTAGCCATGTATTATAAAGATGTGTAAATTTCACAATACAGACATGTAATATTGAACCTAGTTCAGTTGTAATTCCATCAATTTCTATCTCATGAGATATAAATTGTTACACAATGCATTGGAGGGAGATATTGTTCCCACCCATACCATAGTGAAATCATACATACATTTTCCAAAAACTCATAAAAAATCATATCATAACCGGTGAAATTAAATATGTACCATAACAAGGTAAACATAACATGTCCATTATAAAAAGACACAGTTTTTATAACAATTTCAACAAAGTAATAACATGTGAATGATATAATTATTTCATAAACTTATATCCCATGAAAGAGAAATGTATTTCATAAACATATATCCCCTCAAAGAGAAACGAGAATGATAAATACCACGACATTTAACAGAAACCATTCATTTGAATAATCTAAATAGAACCTTTATACCATTTTCTAGAAGGTCATGAATAAAATTCTCGAATGTCTTCATAGATGAAAAATAATTTTGAAATGTTTATCAAAAGTTATTTTAGAGGAAAATATACTTTATTCTATGAAAAAATTATTGTTAAAATCTAAACCAATTTGGAAATAATATTCATAGAAAATACCTTCAAAACATATAAATACTAGTTGAAATAATTTTGAAAAAAAATTTTCTTGAAAAAATATACACAAATATTCAAAACATTTTTATGAAAAATTCTTTAAAAACAATTTTCAAACATATATACAATGATTGAAAATATTTCGAAAACCTTTTTTTCTCTAATACATATGAATGATGATTGATTTTTTTAAATAATTTTGTTGGATCTTATTTTAAAACATATCAATAGGCACTTGAAATTTTATTGATAAAAATTTTCATTGAAATCTTATAAAATAATCTTAACAAACTTTTGAAAGAAATATTCCATAAATACTTATAAAAATGAATGATTTTTTTTTTGATAACTATCTATTTAAAATTTTGATTTGAAATCATTTTCATAAAAATATACATTAAAATTAAAATAAAGCTCCAATGGATTGATGGTGGATAAATCCATACATGTTGTATGAGGTAAGAAGAACATTCATTTTTCATGATAAAAAGTTTTCTAAAAATTCCTCATTTGGTAAACAACAATAATATTCCATTGAAAACATTCATAAAAAAAGGATAAATATTTATTTTAATTATTAGATTGGATTTTTTGAATATTCTTGGTAATACATTTTATAAAATATGGTTTTAATGAAAGACAAATTACTGACCAAAGAGAGGGTAAATTCGGAATTTCATAGAAACACTTATATCATTGTAACATAAGATCATAATCTCCATGCAAGAAAACAAAATTACATGAAACAGACAAAATAAAATAATAATTAAATTCATGGTATTGCATGTAAAATGTATATACATACACCTAAAAAGGGAATGTTCATTTATAACTAATCATGAGTCTCAAAGAAGGCCAATTGAGGGAAAACTATTTCACTGATTTGGTGACGTTTGAACCTTAATCACTGTGAAAGAAGGATCATTATATAGATTTGTGAATAAAAATAAATTATACTGTATTACACATGGAATAAATTCATGGCCATTAAATACACCACATAAAAGGAAAGAGTAGAGAACATGGTATGTATATCATAGAAATAAAAAATGAAATAAAATCCCCTTATCTTGTGTATTGAATTTGGTTGTACTAATTAAAAACACCTGTATAACAAATATAAATTAATTTAAAATATGTTAGAGAAATATATTATTATATCTAATACTATATATATATTTATTGCATCCTTATATTTACCACTTGTTAACCATCCTATGTTAAGGTTTCACTTTGGGTAATATTTACTTTGTCTTATTTTGTCTCTTAATTTGTTATCTTGTTGGCCTCATTACTTATATCCTGATTAAAAAAATGATATAAATATCATTTATACATAGAATATCCATATTATAATAATCTATAGAAAATATTTGTCTGAAATGGAATACGCCAATCATGGAGAAGGTAAGTCCTACGTATATATGAACGTTGTTTCCGTCTAATTGTCTTGTTAAAGGAAAGAATGTAAGATAAATATATGCATATAAATGTATAAATGTATATATTTATAATTATTACAGTTGATTTATTATATCTTATATATCATATATATTTCCTAAATCCAACTTTAATACATTCCATGTAGTGTTTGAATGAATCACATCTCTTGGAGTGGGTGGTAGTGCACACTTCCTCAATTGATATTTTCATATTAACCCCAAAGGGAAATTAAAAGATATTTTTTTAAATGGAAAATATAATTATAATAAATATAATATATAAAATATAAAAATAGAGTGTCAATCAAAATTTCAATAATTAGTGGCGGTAAAGGTCGCCTTTTAATTGGGTAACTCCTTTTCGTTAGTGACAAAGGCTTTGATGGATTTCATTATGAACAAGGATAGGATTATAAAGGGTATTTAAGTATGTTGAAAAATATATTGGGAAATAATTTTCAAAACCAAAGAGGTTATATTGGTGTTAGAATGTGGGAGAGGTATTGTAATTTTATAGGGAAGGAAAAGGACTCACATAGATTTTTTGTAAACAGGTTTGGTGTACACATGTTGTTACCTAAAAAAGACATAAAAAACAAAAATAAATAATTAATATAATTTTTAAGGCCATTATATTTTTATCCAATGGGTTTCTATGAGTTTCAAGTTAATGTTGGCTACAAATATTATGTTTTAGTTCCTAAATAAGGATAATTTTACCTTATTCTCTATAATTAATTTTAATCACTTTTAATAACCATTTTGGTCGAAAATCCATATTATATAATTATAATATAAATATCATACTGATGAAAAAAGTTTATGCTAGTTTTATGGAATTAAATTCATAGAATCAAGAATATTAAGATCAATGTGCATGAAGCAGATAAGATGAAATACCACATTTTTTATGTAGGAATAAGATCAAATATTTATTAAGTTTTTATATTCGATTTTAAAATGAAATTAATTATAATTAAATAAATTTTAATAATAGATATATAATTTTAAATTTTAAATTGAGAAAAACTTATAATACAATTTAACATTAGTAATATTTAAAGGAAAATGAATATTTTAACTAAAAAGTGGCATTTTTTTATATTCATAAAAAAAAAATTTCTCAAAAAAATACCAAAAAATAACCCTAATACAATTTAAACATTATATATTCAAAAATAATTTTTTTTTCTAATATATATTTTATAATTGTATAAAAAAATAATTTTAGTATTAATAGAGGATCCCTTGAGAAAATAATATTTTTAAACATAAAATGAAATTTACCCAGAATTATATATTTCATTATTAGTATATTTTATTAATAAAAAACCAATATAAAATAAATATTTTATTTTTTCTTATTAGTATTTATATCACAAATTTTATCAACTAGTTTATAATTATATAATTTAAAAATAATAATAGAATTATGCTTCATAGAGACTTGGTGTTTCGTGTGATGTACACCATTTAAGTATTGTGTGTAGCACAAACGAAGTCAGTTCGATGTGAAATGAATATTTTTATTAGTATATATATATATATATAACTATATCCTGTATAACATGTAATTCAAATTATCCGGAAGATAAATTAATTCTCAAAAAATTCCTTAAATCTCAAGGTGTTATAGGGGCTATATATAAGAATGCAATCTGACATTCATTAATGTGGTCATTAGAAATATCATCGTTGGAAATTCAGTGTCTGTAAATATAAAAATAAGAAATACATCCATCCGAAATATTTTAATTATATGTACATATGTCATATAGATTTACCAAATTTTATATTTCAAGATTCAATTGTAAAATAATATAATTCAAAAATAATAAAGAGAAAAATAAAAAACATAATATTTAACTAAAATATGTAATTATTAATAAAACACAATGTATTGCATATTATTATCAACAATTTATGATTATATATTTTTATAAATTAATACAACTATTTCAATATTTTTGAGTTATTACAATTATGTGTTTAGTTTATAAAAAAATAATTTCATTGGTATTTGTTAATGTTTATTTAAAAGTATTAATTTTCAATGAATTTTTTTGATGTGTTGAATATTATTATCCAATTATAATTAATAACTAATATAGAATTATTTTTAATGATATGTGTTCATAATATATGATAAAAACATAATTCATCATATATTTATTGTTTAGAATTTAATAAGAGTAAAATAATTTTTTCATAAGAATATATTTTATATGAAAAATGTGCTAACACATTATACATGTCTATATTAAAAATAAATTTTATATCCTATATATTTTTAATCCTATAAAATTATATATATCTTTTGAAATATATAATTTTTATTATTTAACAATTTGAATTTCATTTTTAGTTATAAATATCAGTTACTATGGTTAGAGTTAAATACCATGGTGAAATTATAAAGGTATTTTTTATAGAATTGTTTTTCAAAATATGACAACTTTTTTAAAAATAAAATAAATTTATATATTTAGATTTATATAATATTAATTATTGATATTTAGAAAACAAATTTTAACAACCTTATTATTTTTTATTTCAATAAAAATTAAAAAAACACTTAATGAATTAAAATACATTTTTCTAAAAAATAATATTTTATATAATGTGTTATTATTTTAAATTTAATTCTATATTGATATGACATTAGAATAGATAAAATGGAATCCAAATTCATCATCATATCATCCAAATTTTCTAATAAAATTAATTTTATATTTCTAGTAAAATAATTATTATCACATTAAATATATAGTCAATATAAATTAATGAAAAAAGTAACATACTACGACTCGTTTTTATATAATTTTACATTATAGATAAAACATAAAAACATTCTTATTATATTATAAATTCCAAAAAACATGACTCACCAAACTATTCTAACCTAACACACATAAATCACATTATATTTCATTATAAACATTTAACTAACTATGGTTTCCATTGATTTGCCATTAATATTTAGCTATAAGTGGTTTTCACCTACATGAACATCAAAAAACACTATTCCATTATTATTTTCATGAACATGTTCCATTTTCCTTGAATAGGATCCCACATCAGTGCTTGGTTTCCGTTTTTTACAACATATCCTCAATTTCCAAAGGTTACTTCAAGAGAATATTTAAACTCTCAAATTGAGTATTACACACTCCATAACATTCTACAATATATTTATCGTACATACCCCTCCAAAACACATTCATAGATAAGAATATAAATAAAAAAATATCATATGTTTATTTAAATTAAATTATATAAATTATCAAGCCAAAATAATTTTCCCTCTCATCCAATTGATAAATAATAAATTACTCTATATTGTGCGAACTACGACCTCCATGAACATAATAGTACATTTTCATCAATAAATTACATAGATAAATAATCATTTTATATAATTTGTAAAAATTATATTTATTACATGATTAAAAATATTCAAGGGAAATATAAATATTTTCAATAATTTTTTTAAAAAATGGTTTTTTTAAAAATAAAAAAATTTCTATACGTCACTAATTTCATTTTCATGAATTATATATAAAAATATCATGGAACTAAATTTAAATTTTAGACATAATTATGGAATATAGGTTCCAGTATATGAAATATTTTCATAATGAGGATCTTTGTATCAAAGCATGTGTAACGACATCAAAATTACAAAGGGTGAGAGGAAAGAAATTTAAAATCATTAACATTCAATGATGGAAATAAGCAATAATGAACTAATCAAAGTGTAATGAGTTATTATAACTAAAGAAAAGAAAATTCATATATATATAATTTTAAATTAAATTGTTTATTATTATTATAATATATTATAGCTTTTGGGGATGTCAAGTGTAATGTTAAGGTATTTTCATAACTGAAATTTCCCTCCCCTGGTTTTTAATGCTTCGTCTTAATATTTAGCTTTTTAAATGTTTTCAATTTAACCCTATTATTAAATTATATTTTATTTCTATTTTTTAATTTTTTATTTACAGTTATTTATCATAAAAAATGTTATTTCTTCATATATTATGATATATATAAGGGTATCAACATAATTTCTATAAATTTAGTCCTGTCATAACATTATGAAACTATTTTTATCTTATGCAGTGTAATTATTACCAAATTCGATTATATTGTTATTATTATATTTTCATTCATTGTATTTATGTTTCTTTTTGAAAATCACTCTATTTATTCCATTCATTCTATTGTAACTACATTTAAAATAGATTTATTGTCATAAAACTTTTTCATTGATTATTATTCCATTTCCAACACATTTTTTTCTATAGGCTGTTTTATATAATTTCTATTGGATGACTTTTAAATCAATTTATATAAAAATCATGTGGATTAATATTCCATTTCATAGATTTTCTCTAATATATTTTTATTCATAATATACCATATCCATAATAGATATTGTTAACTCAAATTACCATTCAATAGGTTATAATATAACTTAATGAATCCAATTTTTATATGTTCCACATATTCTTATATTCACAATTTAATAAGAATTTACCTCTTCTTATTCTATTGATAATTTAATATTAATAAAAAAAATTCCTTAATGAATTTCATTCGGAAATGGCACCACACTCCCAAGGAGTGCAGAACCTCTAGGGTTCCGCACTCTGGGACTTCCCCAACCAGTCGTCATCACCTCTGCTTCAGCCTTGACTTCTCTTCTCTGGTGGTTTTCTTCAGTTTCTTTGCTTGTTCTTCATCTGATCCCTGACACTATTTTGATCCCACTCTGGAAGTGACCACCTACCTTCGCGTCTTCGCTCCTCGTTTTTCTCTAACGAGTTCAAAGCACGCTTCTGGGTTATTGTAGTAGGCGATAGGATTTTCTTACAGAAGATGGTGTTTCATATTTTCCTTACGATCTGTTTTTGGTTCTATGCACCATTGGTCAGTTCCAGGTGGTGGTGCGAAGGAGAAGATCTCTGAGTGTCTCGGAATCATTCGAAAGGTGGACCCCGAATTGGTAGAGGTATGTATATTCATTGGGTCGGTTTCTTCATACATTCTTAGTTTCATATTCTTCCTACTCTGGATATTCTTCAGATTCTTCTTGATGGGAAGCTATGCTGCCTTTTGGGCGGTTTTCTTGGTGGGATCTCGACGGAGGATCATTGTGCTCGGTTCTGCTCTGGTCGATGGTGTAGATTTCCTGCTGTTGGCAGTGCCACCCTTTTGTTCTATCTGATGTTTAGATCTATGACTCACCGAAAATGAATAGTCCTCATACAGTGAGGTGTGTTCATCATGTTTCCTCTTCCCGGTGCCTCTTCCGAATGATATTGTTTGAGGATCAATGTTTGGAGGGGGTTGTGAATCTGGATGGAGGACCAATTTGAAATGCTTTTGGATGAACTTTTCTTGTATTTTTTTGAGTTGTTCCCGTTTATTTTATATGGACAAGATCTTTGGATGGTGTATTTTGGTTTTGTGATATCTAGGAGATGTTTGGGTTATGTGATGCTTTCTTCAGTGGAATTTAGGACTTCGACTGTGATTTCTCTTCTCAATGTTGCGCTTTTGTTATGTTTATGTTCCTCCTATTTGGTTTCTTTAAACTACTTTGGGTTTTGTTTATCTTTTCATTGAGTTTCTTTGGATCTTAGGGCTGGATGAGATGCAGATGTTGTTGTGAGAATTGGTCAATGTCTCTTTGCATTTGGCATGCATGTATGTTTAATAAAGATGGCATCAGGTGGGCGACCGCACAAGAGGGATGGGTGTGCTGACACCCGTCATTTAGCTGTCAGTCCTTATTTGGATGGATAGGTTCTCTGTTGGTTTCTACATGGGGTTCTATATCTGGTTTTGCACTGCATCAGGTCGGCAATGCATTGATTTCATCACTTACATTTTCGGGTGGGTGCCTCTTTTGATAGATATCTGTGTTGTCATCCTTTCTCCAGTACTCATTCTTCATTTCAATGTTAGATGGAGGAGTGCCTTGACTTGTTTGTGTTGCCAGCACAATAAATTATTGGCAAGGGGGGAGACACATCATCCTGGACTGATTCCGCCATTGCAGGTTCTGACAAGGGGGAGACTCTTGGATGGTTCTTATTTTGATGTGTGTTTCTTTTTGGTGTTTGGGTCTATGTAAGGCCTTGTGCCCTTTGGTTTTCGTTTTGTTCTCATTTGGTTCTTGTAATGGGTTCCTCCTTTTCCTAGTCTTCAAAAGGAGTCTTTCTTTGTTCAATTAAAGGGGTTCACCCCTCACATTATCATAAAAAAATTGAATAATTTCATTTTTATAAAAATATAATATTTTTAAAAATAATATTAATCCACTTTAAGTACAATTTACTCCAGTATCCATATTATTTCCTTCTATATTCATATTAATTATTTTATTAAATTTTAAAAGTTCATTCTCTAATTGGACATTATAATTTATCTTTACCACTATTTAGGGGAAAGAATTTTTATCTTTTTCAGATGTGGGTTTCAATTATGGTATTTAAAAAAAATAACCGATTTTATGATCATTGTCATATATTTTGTCTTCCCTTCCATATATGCATTGTATTATAATAATTTCTAAAATAATATTTAATGATATTTCATGGTAAATAATTTTTAATGAAGACTATATTTATTCATTTACAAAATGATCTTTTAAAAATTTACTCTTAACATTTCCTCTTTAATAAAATATTAAAAAAAACTATTTTCTAATGAATGTATTTATATATCTATTATATTTAAAAGTTAAATTAGAAAGATATATATAATGTATTTACTATATTTGAATCACCCTATAAATGATATTTTAAAAAATTAATTTATATTGATTGTTTTACAATATATATGGTCCATGAATTATGTTTTTGTGATAATATTTTGAAATGTTATAAATCCCATTTTCATTACATAGGTATTTTTGGATATGATATAAAATTTATGTAAAATTCCACATATATGTATGGATGTTTTTAGGTGGTGTCATATATCACAATCCAATTTAATTTATAATGAGATTATGGAGTACGGACATGATTTTATTAGTTCACATATTATTGGGTTGGAATAGTTGAGATTTATCACAATCCTAATGGTTGGAATTATTGAATTTTTTCACAATGGGATGACTTATTTTTATTATGTTTGCTCTATATTTCATTTTTATTCTTTGTGAAAATTTTTATGTTATAATCATATGATATTACTCAATGGAACAAGTTTATTTTTTGATGATTTTTTATATTTATAAAAATTGATGAATAATTTATTTAACGTGTAAATATTGAACTAATTTTAGGAAATTATGATAACCATTGGTAATTCAAATTATGATAATTAATTATATATTTAATGGAAAGGGTTTTATTAATGAATAATTCATTTACGCTATCTAGAACCCAAATAGTATATGAGTACCTATGAGGTTAACATCTATGATTTGATCAATTACACAATATTTATTATCAATGACTATTCATATTTGATACTAGTGTGTTTATATAAAATATGAATGCATAAATGAATCATTTCAAGGATGTGATGTGATGAGTATATTTATATTAATTCTCTAATTATTTTCATGACGTAAACAGAAATATTCATTAATAATAACCATATATTTTATCTACCAACACAATATTTAATACTAATCACGAAATCAAAAGTGTTGGAAAATAATAAATCATGATAAAATTACCACACAATATTGGATGTAAATTAAATATTAAGCATTTTCTTTCCTTTTTTATTGTAAACTATTATTCAAAAATTAAAAAGAATTATTTCCTTACAATGTGATAAAAACATTGATTTTGAGATCTCTATATAAATTAAAACTAGTATCCTGTTATTTAATAATGTTTCATCAACCCTGTTAATCCCACGAATATTTAAACTTCATGCAATGGGAAGGAAATGGAATATAAAAACAACGAAAACATAAATTTATTTTCATGTTCATGAAATAAGATGATTATTTTCACTAGAATATATATATTATATTCGGAATCCAAGGTTTCCTCTTGAATGATCCTAGGATCATTAATTTTAAATTAATTATTTGATTATGTAAAAGATAATACATTATTCATGAAATGGGGGAATGATATTATGATAAAATGATGAATTATGTAATCAAGCATATTATTTGAAAATATTTAATGAAAATGTAATTACCCCAAGTGTATGCCTTAACTCTCATCCAAAATCTCTTTAAGGGAATATGTATAATAATTAATATATTATTTATTCAATATATAACTAAATGTTTATGGGATTTTATAATAGGTTATGAACTGTGATTTGATCAATCACAATATATTGATTATAAGTGACCACACAAAATTGATATTTCTATGATGATGTAAGATTTAAAATCATAAATGAATTATATCTATAATTCGATGTGATGGATATATTAATGTAATTTTTTTAATTATAATCATTTCTTAAATTAATATATTCATTAGTTATAATTCAAGAATTTAATTTCTAAAAAATCTATATTATTATCTAATAAAGGGATAGGGTGACAAAAGTGGAAACTATTCTCAAATCAACACACGATCTGAGTTATTTATGAATGCAAGATGATCCATTTTATTTATATATTTTTTTAATAAATATAGAATATAAATAGTAAGAAAATGTTATATTTGAAGAAAATAAAGAAATTATGATATCACTATGAATATTAAAATTATAATATTAGGATTACATCACAGTTCCTCATTGGGTGATAAAAAATTGTGTAGAACTAAATTGAATTTCAAGGATGAAAAATATGATAATGTAATTTTATAATGAAATCATCTTTTATCCTCTAGTTTATTACCCTCTTTAAATGAGTAACATGTTTACTTTTTTAACAATTATATATAAATTTCCCTAAAATAAATTATGTGTCTAAGAGACTAGATGAACATTCAAGGAAAATATTCCTGACTAACATAGTCAAGCTAGTTTAATTATATAAACACTGATTATTGACTTGAAAGTAGTTTCAAAGGAGAAATTCAGTGTATCTATCCAATATATGTGTAATAAAACCAATTCGACTTTCTAATATCACTAAATTACCAAAATATTGAATGGTTGTCCAAAATACATCACCCATGTTTAATAATCATTTTATGCTACTTAGTAGAACTCTATTGCTTTTAAATAACCTTTAGACTAATAAATGTTGGCATATTAAATGTAATTTAAAACCAAATAACATTTTAATTTTCTATTTTTTATAAATTTATAAAATATTATGATGAAAATACATATTTTTTCCTAATTGGGTCAATAGGAAATGAAATCTCTTTAAAAATACTTTTAAAAAATAAATTCAAAATACATAATGATCACAATAATCATATTACAATTGGATATTAATACCCATAAAAAATTGATTCATAAGTACAAAGGTGATAATAGAAAATATATAATTCTGTTATTTCACCCCCACACCTATGCCATAATTCTCATGGGAAAATTTTTATATCCTAATCAAATATAATTTTTTTAATTTTTTTTTGAACATTTCCATTATAATTTAAAATGAAAACAATAATGTCTTGTTTATGAAATCAATTTTACTATTATTATAATTATATTATATTAAAATTTGATCAAATTTATTCATTCATTGATTTAACTTATCACAATAAACCATATATTTGGATTTTTCTTCTTCACTATAGGAACATATAAAAGTCGAGTTTTTCTCTCTTACAAATGTTTTGGTTATCTTACCATATAAATGATGATATAATTATTTCACTATTAGTAAAATGTAGTATAATACTGATGAATCATTCAAATTGATTTTCCAGATGCTTAATGGCTGGTAGGTTTTTATGTTTCAAAACCGGAGGTAGAAGTGGGGTTTTTATTCTACTTTGTAAAAATCATCTCAAAATTTAGAAATGGTTCTCAATTAATATACTTAGTCAACACATCATAGAGTGTGTACCATCTAGTAAGAATCACATTTTTTCTATTGCTTTGGACATATATATGAAGTAAATAAAAATAATTAAACAACTTCTTTTCTTCTTTTTATTCTATTTTTTATTTCAAGGTAGAGAACTAGTTATGTTTATATATATATATATATATTATATTACATATAAAAAGGGGATAATTTTTCAAATATTCAAAAAATATGGATTGTGTACCAACATCCAATTTTATATATAGACATCCATTCACTAAAAAACAACATTTAGTCTTTCCTTGGAATTCTCATAGTTGTAGCCTCCCCTGAACATTATTAAATTTTAATAAAAATACATAATATTGATAGGTATGGAAGGATAATTTAGGCCTATAATGTGGATTTTATAACATTAATTTCATGTTCTATAAATATAAATATGGATTAGATGGAATGTGATCCCCAAAATATATTAATTATACAAATATAATTTTAATGAATAGTTGAATCTATCATGTATGTATCACACTAAAATCATTTTTATTAAAACATAATAAAAAATAGTTCTAGTTTTTCAACAAGACTTTAGACCCTTAAGAATGTTATTAAAATGATTAAGTTGCATCAAATAGATTTACATTCCTATCAAAGCTGTTATTTAAAATATCTGTATATTATAATATGGAATGGGATTCAAAAGTTCATTAAACTATTACTAATAATTTGAAAATTGAAATTATATAATAGTATTTCTTATAAAAATTCATTGGAACTAATTTTCTTAAAGCCATGGATTATTAAACCCATTAAATGAAAATAAGATGAATTATTTTTTTCCATAATATATAATATTATCTTCCATCTAAAAAACGAAAATAAATAATTAAAAAAGAAAAATATAAATGAAAAATATATATATATATTGGTCTTTTTATTTTATTTTTGATAAATATGTACATAACTATCATGTAACGATACATATACCACATGAGGTTTTTTTAATGTAAATCCAAAATAAACTATGTATCCCTCATGAAAAACTAAAAAAATACATTTTTCAAGATTTTTGAACTTTAAATAAATAGGAAAATAAATAAATTTATGGAAAAGGGAAAACCTACTATGTTGTGTCTTTTGTGGCATCCATCATCTATATCTACTCCACTATATTCGTTTTAAGAACCTCATATATGTTTCCATGTTGAAATCCATTGATGGTAAACTGTCATCCACTGTAGTCACAAAAATCATAGCTGGAGATTTAGCCTATGATTATACATTACGACATTTTCATAACTATAAAACACTCATTAAAGAGTCTATCATCGTAGAAAATATTTTAATTTTATTAAAATTCATATAGATCACATATGAATCATATTTAAATACTTACAACACCTGAATCTATAACTTTCTATACTCACATTGAAATGATAGATGTGTATTACATTGTTTCACAGAGCTATACCCATTATACTAAAACACCATTTTAAGAAAAATCAATTTAAAAACATAAAAAGCTACATTTGTATTCTAATTGTGTTTTTAAAAGTTGTACGGTTCACCCAATGTGAATAATCCATGAAAAAAATTCAATAATTCATGTTAGGTTGTACAGTTTATCCCTGATTACCTTATCTTTATGATTTGATGTTTAATTTTATAAATTATTTTTTGGGTTATATATAGTTGATAATTTATCAATAAAATCATATATAAAATTAAATGTTTCTTGTTGTATTAAAAAAATGATATCTAAAGAGGAATCCAAAAAATCTAACCAGGAAATAAAATATGAGATCACATGAAGACAAAAAAACTCAAGAGTCATCCATCACAGATTCCTTTTCATCCACCAATTTTTATATATAATAAATAACCAAAAATATATAGACAATGTAAAATAAAATTTGGAATATTATTATGATGTTAATGCCCCATCCTCAAATATTTCATGAATTAATATGTGTTTTTCATAATTTCATTCCACACATATACATTTATAATGAATTGAATTTGTGTTAATGAAGTACAAAACAGATGGACATTTCTAAACAATTTTGGACAAAAATATCATATTAATACACCTTTTGTGTTTCATAAAGAGTGATTATATGACCCCCATAAATGAGAGTATGGAAGATTCTTAAAATAGATGTGAACTAATGGCTAGGGACACACCAATGAAAACCACATCCTAAGTAAATTCATCATAATCATTGGTAAGAAAAAATATATAATACTATGAATGATTTTTAATTCTATATAAATTTTATATTCTAAAATTTTTGGGTACCCAAGATACATCTAATGAAATTATAATTTATATTATACCCATTATATCAAAAAGGTACATAATAAGGATAAGCTCTAAAGTGGGGAGAAATAATTAAATATGGTGTTGCAATTATTGAATATCTCTAATAATGTGGTCAAATTCCACATTTTATAGTACAATTATATAGGGAAACTATATGTTAACCACATGAAGGATAATAATCAACCATATATTTTTGGGATTATCTATATACATATTATGGTAAAACAAAAGGGAAATGTGGTCAGAGAAAAAATTGTATTCTAATATATATATCTATAAATGTAATTTTTAAATGGATAAAATCAGAAGAACATTTTTTTAAAGGCCATGTATATTTCATTGGCTATGAAAATAGACATGGGGCCTATATAATTTCATGAAGTTCCCTCATAACTATTTATGATAAAACTACCCCAACTACAATGTTAGGGGCATTACACATGAGTTCAATGGGATGATCCAACATTGGAAGATGGAGTAGGTGTGTCGATATGTGACTTATTCTTAGTGAATTGAATGTATCCATTTAGTTATCATCAAATAAAAACACAATAAGTTTTTCTAACAGACATGATAAGGGTTGTGTGATCATACTAATTTATTTAATGAATTATTTTTAGAAACAATAATAATCTTATAAAAATCATACCTAATGAAACTTCATTCGATATGGAAGGGACAAAAATTTTCATTTTTTATTTTTCAACTCTAATTCCTCCTATATAAATGAAATCCCCAATAACTATAGACATTATACCCTGAAATAACATTTCTCATTATTTAATATGATATATTTCTTAATGAAACATTAGATAATATAGCATTTTTGTAAGAATAAAAGATAAAAAATACATAAACTATAATATAACTCATAAAAATTCATTCAATTATCATGATCCTCATATGAAATACTTAAAATTCAATACTAAAAATTTACTTTATAATTAAATAAAATAAAAGGAACCTTCATGGATGAAAATGTGATAAATGCATATATAAATATTGTGTTTTATTTATCGTCATGGGTTATATAGATTATAAAATATTTTTAATATCCATCAATCAAACAATAATGGAATTTACTAGCCAATATTCTTAGCATTTTATCGATAAAATATTGGGGAATGTTTTCCTATCACATGCAATGATGTAATAGAAAGTAGTCAATATAGAATCACAACCTATTTTTCATACTTTTTATAAACAATTCATTCTTTTCTTTTGACAATATTGTTGTTCCATTTTGATTATTCACATTTTTCATGGGGCTAACAAATTTACTATAATAGATATGATCGATTATCCCATCATTAAAAAATTTAGTAACATTAATTTTAACCACATCAATGAGGGTGAGATTTGACTAACATTTTTATTTAATTATATATCTATTCCCATCGTAAAAACTAATTTGGTGAGTATAGGTAGATGGGTTAATCAATAAAATATCATCCAATGACAATATTTTTACCTCTTTAACTAACTAAATAGCACAAAAAAATTTATTCACGGTTAAGAGATAGTTATTTGGGAAATAATGATGAGAAATATTTTAATACAACATTGATAGGTATATTTTAAGTCAAAGGGATGTTTTTTGTTCCAACAATAATGGGTTGGGGGATGTGATTTTGGGGGATTGGGGATAATAAAGCTGTTAATATTCATGCCCTATGGAATGAGAATAAATGAAAATTAGATTTTTTGAATAATTATTATTCTTGGATACCTAGATATTTAAATGAAAATAAATTAATATAAAATCATAAAAAATGTAGACACCTGAAAATCACATAATGTTATAGGGTCCAACATGATTCAACTATGGACTAGCCACCATAGTCCTCCCAATACAAGGCCTGAGAATAATTCCCCACCAGCTTGGTCATGAAACTAGTACTATGCCATATATAATGATTCCAAGGGAATAATTTCTTCTAATAAAAAAAAGAAAATAGCTAAAAAATAGAGCATATGAAATAAATTTGAGACAATATTTCCAAACATAACATCATTTATATATTACATAAGAATACAAACAATGTGTTACAATAAGAAAAAATATAAACATGATGAACACAATATATCCACGTGACCTTGAATTTCACTCTTGGATACTGAAACTTACCCTCACTAATGGTGATTGAGATCAATCTGAATCCTACACCAAGTGTTAGAAATAGAAAATAACTATGGGTAATATTATAAAAACTCAGTAGGTGTGCCTAAAAAAATATAATCCTAATGAACATCCTCAAAAAAAAAGAAATATCAATATCATGTTTGAAATACAAAATATAAAAATAGGTTTCTCACACATTTAGCATTAAATAAAATCTTTTTCCATTTCCCCATTTCCATATAAAACACATTCTTTTTTAGAGTGGAACCATTTTCATTTCAATAGATAAATATTGAGGTTTTCATTATACAATGTAAAAAAAATTAGTTGAAAATGGTTTTCAAAACATTTTACAAAAAAACATGAATTTTAATTTCTTATTAAATAAAAATACACAAAATACAATAAAACATAAACAGAAGGCATACAACATGGGAAATGGAATGTATAACACAAGTGTAACTAACCAACATGCATCTCAATCATCTTCCATAGAGAACTGTGTTCCGCGTAACATGAGAGAACCAAGGAGTTCAAGGGAATAATATAGATCATACTCTAAATATTTTCTCATCCAAAAGGCATGCTTCACCCAATGACATCAATTTTTCCCACAATATTGATCCCACCATACCTGGAATGACGAAGGGGAACTATCACCTAAAAATAGTAACCATATATATATCCCATCCTATGTGCTCCTTTCTATATTTAATTATCAAGGTTCAGGAGAAACCATTCAATGAAAATAAACTCTCTATTCATTTTTCAAATGTCAATACTAAAGATTAGATGATCCAATCGATTCCTACTAAGCATCCACCCACATGCATATAAATCATATGCATGAAACTCACACAAGAAATCACCCTCAAATAAGCACAAAGGCTTATATAGTTACCCTAAACCTTCTAATCCCAAGGGATCCTCTAATCACAGGTCTCCAACAACAATCAACATAATGAATGAAATATGATTATCCATGGAATGTTTTCAATATGATAATTTCTAGAAATGTGAAAAACTTGCCTCAAGAATCATTAAAAACCATCATTTTCAATGAACCAAAAACACCATTTTGAAAATGTGAAAACACTCCATTTTTTATTTCACAATCATTTATAAAATTTCATTTAAGAACTCACACCACATTTTCAAACCAAATACACTTCCATCATAATGCAAAATTCGCCACATGACATCATCACATGTCAATCCATTTTCAATATCACAAACACACAACACATTCAAGTACAAATCCATTTAAAAAACCATTTTTAAAATACAAAACACCATTTTAGATGCAAAAATATATTCACGGGTCCAAAAATTGTGAATATGAACTAAATAGAAAGTGTAACATCTATTAATTTTAAAGGGCATGTGAAAGTGGAAACCTACCTAAAATCACATTCACTTCAGTAGAGCTAATTAGAAGCAACACCACAAAGGATAAAAGAGAAAATAAAAACTAATTGAAACCATAAAAAGAGAAAACCCTAACATAAACCATGTGTAACATAAAAAATTTATCTATAAGACAAATGGAGAAGATGAAATTAAAAAAAATATGAAGAAGAAGAAAGAGGAAGAAGATAATAAAGGATTTACATGAAGATTCAACCCAAAAAATGATGAAAAACCTACATCCACACTATATTATTGGATATGATGCTTGAAGATGAATAGAGAACAACCCCTTAGGCCGAACGAACAAGGAGAAGAATGAAATGGGAATCACAAATTAAAATCCTGAGAGGTTAAAAGATTAATTACATATTTTCAATGACATGTGAACTACATAGGGATATGCCGCATAGTTTCCCAACCATTCAACCCTTGCTGTATAAATTTTTCCATTCACATAGTTTTGTTGCACAATTTGGTAAATGATGTTCCAACCATGAGATACGTTTATGTCAAAAATATAAAATACATGTGCATTGATTTTACATGGGTTTACTAACTATGTCTGGTTCGTGAACCTTCTAAAGGAGGCATCCCAATGCTCATATAATTTTCCGGGGGAGGTCTCATAGTTTCCTATAAGAATGAACCTAAACCATGCAACCGAAGAAAAAAAAGTATGAAACCCAAAAACTAAAATGGTCACACATAAAACATAAGAGAAAATAAATTAACAAGATGAATTGTAATAATGGATCAAGATAAAAATACTGGTGTGACAATAATACCCACCATAAATTATAATTTTCCTATAAGTCTATAACATTATATATTACATCAATCATAGAAAAGGTATTTAAATCACATTATATAACTTCTCAATCTAAGATCACCTCATCCACCACAAAACAAAGCTGATACATCTTACCTAAAATTAGAAAATGAACAATAAAATCTTCATGAAAAATTATAGAGAATCTAGATCTATAACATCCACAACCATTCATCAAATATGAAAATTTGCAATACTCTTGAAAATCACATCTTTAACTTAAAAGGAGAGGAACCTGAATTCTAATTACATAAAAGGAAACTACCCACCATAAAGAAAAAATGGAGATTTATTCAGATTTCTAGTAAAGGGGCTTGAATGGACTCTTGCTCGTTATAAATCAATTATATCTGAACGAATCTTAATGAAACCAGAACAGTATTTCCAATCATTATAAACACCATTATGAATTGAGCACCATAGACTGAATAGGGAAAACTAACACGAAAAAACCAGAGTACTCCCACACGAACAAATAAACTCCAATAATAGGTGCCCTGATGATTGAAACTCCAAACAAAGTATCAAACAAAGCCAATATCCATTATCTCCATAACTCTAATTCTTCCCCACAAGAGTTAATCTCAAACAAAAATTGATTAAAAAGGGATAACAATAAAAGGTCAAAAAAATATCAGCATAAAATGGAACCACCACTATAATTTTTCAAAAATTATACTATTAAACCTCTATACAATGAAAGTGGAACTCAAAAACCACAAGGACTGTAATGAGGAAAGGGGCCTCTATGCGTTTACCAAAAATAATGAACTTCCAAGATGAATAATCTATTATAGAGAACGATAAATTTTCCCTATTACATCCCAAAATACAAAGCAATACCAAGTTCCTCCAAACAAAAGGAATTTTTGACTATGTGAGACCTTCACTCCTAGGCCTCATATAGAGCCCTCGTGTCATAAAGAATATTCTGCATCACAATCTGGAACTGATAATCCTTCATCAAAATTTCCCCTCTTAGATCCATAACTATACATACAACATTTCATGTAGAGCCATAATAATATGGATCATTATGAGAATTACTTGTTCTGCCAAGGCATTTTCAACAAGACAACCATTTTGATGATAGTTTATCATCTTCTTCCATCCAAAAGAGAAACACTAGGAACAGGGTTCCCATTGAACAAACAACTATTAAGAACAACAAGATTCAAAATTTCCAAAATGAAAAAAATGGTTTTGTAGAATAGATGCTTTTAGGAGAGCCAAAACATACACATATACATTTGAAATAGAATTTTAAACCAAAAATCTTCATCATCCACAACCATTATAATAAGAGAATCATGGCATAAAAATAAGCAGTAAATTGACCTTAGAACATCTCCATAATCCAACAAGTGAACTAGAGTTTTTTAAGAGGTGGATAACGGTCTCTAGATCATCCAAAAAACACCTCTATGGAACCATTGTATGCAACCTATAATTCAATACCAACAAAAATTCAATAGGTTAGTTGGACCTGCTGAATTTTTTTTGATTATGATTTCTGTACTACTGATATACAATGATTTGTCACGTGGAAGAGGCTAACGAATGATATAGTGGCCTTTTATTCCCCCAACCACCACCACCAACATCATTCCATTTGTCCATAAATTTTTTTATACTTCCCTTCACCACATCCATATACTCGAGGAAGGATATATCCCACAATAACTATTACTTACATAAAGTCAACATGAATAGATTTTCACAAAACATTCGTTAAGGTTGTTAGTCCGAACTCGAACACCTTTAGCTATAAATAAAAATTAATCTCAATCTCAAAATATCAGTAATTAAGGGAGACATTTGTATCATACGCTAGAATATAATGACCTTGATCAAAAAACAACAAAAGAACTCCACCATAATACCCTAACCACATTGTATACAAAAATCTCAATCCACTTCCTCACATTCATTGGCTCATCGATGTTCTACTGGATGAATGATCCTTCACAAAATCATTGGTATGATATTTATAAGGAATGTTTTGATAAATTGACTTCAACCACATCTTGTCAAAAACATTGAAAAAAGGTGGAAAACATTTAGAGTCTCTCACAACTCAAGGGAACTCTTGTTTTTCCCAATTTTATGCATCGACTCTTCTACATCGAGAGGATTGTCTTGAAAAATAAAGAGCGGGGGATTCAAATTTTGAAACACAATGTGGGAGTATATGGGTTGATCAACACGAAGGCTTGATATTAGTGAACCACCAATATAATGACCCTGAATATCCATCGAATTTTTATGGGGAAAAAATCAACAAACAAGAAAACAAAGAACACTATCAAAATAAACTCCTCAACAAGAGTTCCAAATCTCAAAAAAATTCATGATCCAAACTTCCATATCATAAAAAACGTAACATAGAAGCACTAATTATAAAAACATTACAACATTCCTGAAAAAAAATTCAATGGAAACAAACATAGTATGTTACATACTCCCCAGTGGTATTCTGTAAATCATAACACATGCACTTTCTAATGCCACCCTTGGTAGAAATCTAGTCATAAAAATCCAATTTCACATCCACCCATATCATCATCCATCCCCTTTACTACACATATCCATGAATGTGACCACCGATGGAAATGATAAGAATCAAAAAAACAAAATTATCACATTCCCAAACAAAACAATCAACCCATGTTATCACATTATCACTCAATATCTAATTAAAATTTAAAAAAATCCCTTAAAATTCTCAGTAACTAGAAATTAAAAATAAATAAATCTCCTCACATCGATCCATTTTATTTTATTCAAAAACATTTAGAATCTCAACAAATATTCTTCCATAAAAATCATTTTATTGAATACTTTTTTTATAAAAATCGGATTCTCATATTAAAAGTAATTCTGAATACATTATTAAAGTAAAATTCCACATAAATTAAATGGGTATTGATAAAAACATGTCTTTGATTATAGTAATTTGATCTTGATAAACTAATCCATGTTTTATCCACAAAATCATTTTATTAGCATCCATTTTCTAAATCTTTCTACATTATAAATTAGAAAACCTATTTTCTATCTTCTCAAATCTGAACAATTACCAATTTAATTTAATTCTCTCACAATTCCAAAATTGGGATTTCACCATGAAAATAATGACCAAGGAAGATACAAAACAAATTAAAAGGGGAAACAGGTTATGATGGGTCACATGGCCATATGGTTGGTGGCCACATGTCAATCACAACATCATCATGTAAATTCCTCTTAGACTATTTCCTTAACTCCACAGGGATTTACATGCCCTACGAACACATTAATACCCTAGGCCAACGCCCATTTCATATCCCAAAAAACAAAAAACCGACTATTAGAAAATATTCTAAACAAAACCCTTATTCCCAAAAAAACAACTGACTCCATATAGAAAGTGTTGCATAGACTCTCCCCCAGACTAAAATCTCAATCTCCAATAGTCCTACTCCATATAACTTGTCTTACCAAATAAAAAAGGGTTCTCTAAAATATATTTCATATAGTGTAAAAAATCATTATATATCATTTTCTCATGAACCAACCTGATTTCACCCTGAACTGGTCACCGCAGTTAGCCTATGATAAGTCTCGTGATGAGTTACTGATGTCGTTGGGAAGGAAACTAGTGTTGTGGCATCAACAGAGAAACAAAGGGATCAATTTCAACAAATATAAATAAATATAATATTATAAACAAATAAATTATCCCTAATAAAATATATAACATATTTCCAAATTGAACATAAATTATAAAAATAGAGTAGAATGGACCAATAAATGAACAAAAAGAACAAGAATAAACATAATGAAAATAATTTCGCTAAGATACCCAAATCATCATCATCTTATTCCGACCCCAACCATCACCCAAATATATTTAAACCATGTTTAATCCTAATACAATAGCTAAAACAATATCGATCTATAGACATGAGTATAAAAACATAGTAGGTGTGCCCAAAAAAATATATTCTAAATGAGACTCCTCTAAAGAATGAACATAAATATCTGGATAGAAATAAAAAAATTTAACTTTTGTTTTAACAAACATTCATTAATAACAATGTCATTTTCCAATTTTCCATTTAAAACCACATTCTATTACAAGGAAGAACAATTTTAATTTTAGAAGAGAAAATATGATGTTTTCATTCTACAATGAAATAATACAGTTTTAACCCTTTTCAAAAACAATTTCCAAAAACACTTGAATCAAATTTTCTCCATTTAGAAATAATCCACACTATATTAAAAAACGTGAAAAATGAGTATTAAATAAGGGAAATGTAAAATATCACACATGATTAACCTAACATCAAAAAACTCAATCATGTTCCAAAGACAATAATGTTCCAATGAACATTGGAGAACCATTGAGCTCAAGGGAATTATCTAGATCATATTATATATATTGAATCATCTAAAAGTAATGTGTAATAGAATTATATCAATTATTCCTACACTCTTGGTCACACTTGATCTAGTCTGACTGAGGGGCACTGTCACATAGAAAAAAATATCCCCTCTTAAAGGAAACTAGCCAAAGAAAAATCATATTCTAGTACAACAATAGTTCATGGAAAATAAACTAACGATGAAAGGTTCCCATGTCATGGATATATAGGTTGTTATCCAATTGAGGCCAATCGAGAATCCAATCACATGGAAACATATCATAAATATGAAACTCACACAACTCACGCTCAAGAAACTGCAATTAATAATCTCTTTCTTTAAGCCATCTGGTCAACATGGAGTCTCTTAGTGTGGGGCTTCTATGATAAATAATATATCCAAGGAAAAACATTTACCCATGGTTATTTTTCAAGAAAATGATTTCCATAAATGGTCCATACATTCCTCAAGAATCCATTACAAAACTATCCTTCTCAAAAAACCAAATTAACCATTTCAAAAAGGTGAAAGTATGCCATTTTTATTTCATTATAATTTTATAATTTATATTTATAAAATCACATAACTTTTGGAAAACTAATTCTATTTTCATAAAAATAGAAAATAGTTCACACCCCATAATCACATGTTAGACCATTTTCTATGAAACAAATACACACCACATACATATCCTAACCATTTGGGGAATCATTTGATCAATATTAACCACCATTTTATATTTAAAAATATATTAACAAGACCGAAACATTCTTAATAATAAAAAATTAGTGAAAAAATCTAATTGGGAATTTTATCAAGCACAACATCTGCATTTTTAACAAAAACATATATCATATGCATCCAAAAAAAGGAAACCACCCCATTTCACATAAAAAATTATTCCGAAGATCACACATAAATATTTACTTTATATGGAAGGAGAAAAAAGAATGAAAAATATGATTCATAAATATAATGGTTATGTGAAAATATAACACTACCTCAAATCACATGATCTTAAACTATAACAACCCAAAAAAATCCATGAAGGTTCCAAGGGCCATTAACAATCAAGGGAAACCATAAAATGTCAAAACATCAATCCTAAAAAAATAAAAACAACAAACCTAGATCCAGAATACCTAGGTATTGAAGGACCTTAGATAAATTGAATAATATGGAATTGGAATAAGAGAGGAGGATATTACCTAGATTATTCACCCCCCAAAAAATTGATGAAAACTAAGATACACACCTTGGGAGAGTAGATAATACTTTTAGAATAATAGAGAAGCCTTGTTTGGGACCCACATATCGTGAGAGTAAATAAATTGGAAATTTGGGGTTAAAACCCTTGAGGTTAGAATATAAATTTTCAATTTTAATAACCTGATCACAATTATTGATTAGGCCACATCGTTTACAAAACCATGTGAGAACTGTGCATCCTTTAGTAGAAATACTAGGAACTTCATATGGTTTGGCCATGCGATTTGGTAAATAATGTGCCAACCATAAAACATGGTTCTATCCCATACTGGATGAACTATAAACATGTCTTCTTAATGGTTTTTCTAACCTTGCATGGGTCTTAAAACTTATAGAAGATTCATCCCATGTATCGCAATGTTTCCTGGGGTGGTCATATGGTTTCATCAAAACATCCACCTAAACAATCAAACTGATGAAAAATAAACCAAAATTAAAAATTTAAAACTTTCACACCTAGGACATGACAGAAAAATAAAATATCAAAAGATAAACATGGAAAGGGATTAAAATTTAAATATGTGTGTGATAGAAAGAACTAACAATAATCAAAATCAGTAAACATTGAAGGGGAAGACGAATTTGAATTTACGTTGGGGAAGGAACGATGAGGTTATTTATTTCATTTATTAGAACATCCATTGAGTAGTAATCAAGGATCCAGTGCCCCTCAACTTGGTGTTTTAAAGAATCATGGTCATTGAAAGTTACCTTTTCTCCTATGAACGTCTGAAAAAATAGTCTATTTTGAATGATAAGGATTTTTACTCTTTTAAGATATAGCCTTTCTAGTGAGAGAGGAGAATGTTACTATTTTTATGTATCATCTATATCAAGAACATAGAATAATACTGTGCATTAATATTCTTCATTTGATTGTGTAAATCCTTAACTAGTCATGTTTGGTTCGTTTTCCTCTAATTGGATCATTTATTGATGATTTATTTTGGTTGAATCCTATAACCATTACAAAAGAACACCTAAGTTGAGAATTTCACTAATCTAATTACCTAGAACATGTATTTCCTTAGAAAATAAAATAACCCCTATAGATAATGTTATTTTAAAATTACATGTATCCATGTATTAAATTTTCATAATTGGATGTATCAAGGTCAAGATATTCCTTCCTCAAGTGACTCTATCATTTCATGTCAGCATCCTTATAGAGGTGAATTTCTATATTGGAAAATTTTTCAATTAAGGAATTTATTAAACTATATCCAATAGAGGGATATTAACATATATATTTTATATATATTTATAATCTAAATTTTAATTTCCATATCCATTGTTAATTTTATTGAGAGGGTGTTTTAAAAAATACAAGGAATAGATTTTTCATATGAATCCTAAATGACTATTTTAAATATTTTTATTTATTATCATTTTATATTTTTGATGGTTATGAAATATAATTTTTAAAATTATGATTTTCCAGTTATGAAGAATTAGTGGAAAGATAAATACATTTAAATAAATGAAGTTTAGTGGAACATATAGTACATTTTTCATCAGGTTTAAAACTAGTTTAGAATGTATTTGACAAAATAAGTGTATCATTCTATCATATATAAATTTTTCAGTTATACAACATAAAAATATATGTATTAAATTACATATTTATTGGTCTTTTAGAACTGGTGATCCTGGGAGGACCTTTTCATTACCATGTCCAAAAGGATGAGTTTAATTTTGGGCAGAAGACGTGGGTTATTTTGAGATGGAAAACAATAATAAGGTTTCATACTATTCCCTTATTGATTATAGTTCTATTTATTATTTCTTTATTTTTCTAATTATTAGTATATTGGTTTTCTTTTCCCCATGTGGTTTTTTCCTAAATGATTCTCACTTGAAGGGTTGTGCTTGATGAAATAAATGTCCATGATTTACAACTACACATGACTGAAATGAATCCTAATGATGAGGAAATTAATATGAGAAATTGATTTCATTATCATAAATAATGATATTATAAGTATAATATAGAGTGTGTAAATCAACTGTATCCTAATAAAATTTTCTTAAAAGTGTACGTATTTAGTTATATTAATTATCTATAATTTATTCTTTCGATGAATGCTTTACCTCAAGATTACCTTAAGTGGTTGTTATCAGTCATATGTTGAATTGATTAATTGGTTCTGATGTGTTTAATTTTGTAATTCATAGTGGATGAATTAGACGATCATGGTATTATTACATGTGTTTCTTAGTTTATATAATCTTCTTTATCACTCCATGTGAAAATGAGAGAATAGTCATATCTCCTATGTGTGGTTATACAGAATGATTTTTGTGAGATGATTCATTTATACAATGGTCCTTGATGATAATAATATGATCAATATTTATAGAAGAGTTTTTTTCAAATTCGTTGAGAGTGGTGTTGATTAGTGAATCCCATTCATTGTTGTGTGCAATATATACATGCCCAAATAGTAGGTTTCATGATATTCAACATCTTTTTAAGTGTTTTAATTTTGATACATGTTAGATACTACATAAATATAGATATTAAATATATAATCTTATAGATTATGTAGATACATGTAATCTATTATTCCATGATACAATGGTAGAAGTACCCTATTGATGAATTTAATTACTAAATGTGATCATATTTGGTTGTAGGGGGAGATGGTGAAATTTAATTTGAATCTTTCCATGTATACATGAATGATATTTCCAATATATTTCTTAATTCCAAAAAGTTTTCTTTAAAATTTTGATTTTCTGATACACTAGGAATACATTCTCATGAAATATTCATTTTGGTTCATTCCATCAAACAATTGTGGTGGAAAGATAGTATATCCATTCTTTTGTTATAAAATTATGGGAGAAATGAAATTCCATAAAAATATCAGATCCTTAGAAAAACATTACTCATTCATGTTGACGAAAAATATGTGAAACTCATGGGTATATTATTGATGGTCAACACAAAGAATACATTTTCTTGTATTACATATTTGGATAAGGCCTTATCAAAACTCAATTTTGGATTCTTCCTCATGATATTGTCTGTACATAAGATGGAAATAAACATTGGTAGTGGTTAGTTATTTTAATGATTATTTATTTTCATCCTTATTTAGTAAGAGTTTATGTTGTACGATTATATATTAGTTATAGGAAACATGATCATTCTTAATAGGCCCCTATATGTTTTTAAATTTCAATAAACTATATTTCTTAAATTGATATTGTAGTTTCATTTCAATTTCATGGTTAATTTCAAGTAACATTTTATTAAGAGATCTTATCATGGGAAAATGTGTTCATGTTTATTTATTTGAAATTGGGATGAATAAATGGATAAAAACCTAAATGATAATGAATATATAAATAATTAATGTTTCTAGAGAAACTAAATAATTTAATAAATAAGAGAGTAGTGTGATGAATATAGAGGGTGAGGGAGAGAACCTATATAAAATTGATGGGGGAAGGAGAAGTAAATGAAGAAGAATCAATTTCTAATAAAATAGAAAACAATTTATAAAAAATATTATTTCTCCACAATAATTTTGATAAAATGTGATCATGTTATTAAGAAAGTCAAATTAGGTGTTTATTTTCATTAAACATTTCTGGCAAAAGCAGGATCCCTTTGTCTCCACATGATGAAGAGTTAGATATTTAATTTTAAAACAATATTTCTATTATTAATTATGTATAATTTTTTCAATTAATTAGGGTTTCACTTATTGTCAAAATTTGGAATGTCTAAATTTATGTTTAGATTTAAACACAATTTTATTTATGGTTGATTAGTCTAGGTAATCCCCTTGATGAGAATCCATCATCGATTTAAGTGAAATAATTTCGTAGTATAATCCATTATATAGAGAACATTGAATGAAAATGGTCCATTATTTAAAATAGGATAAAAAATAGTATTTGGTCTATATCATCATATTAATTATCTCCAACCTCACAAAATTGATACATGTGTGTTGATGTATGTTATGGACTCATCATGAAATCATATCGATGATGTGATGCAATGAACCAGTTTAGATATATTTTAAAATTATTACCATGAAATAAACATGTATATTTTTTATTTAATTATACATTTTATCTAAAAAATTAATACATAACAAAACATAAGATAGTGAAAGGTGAGAAAAGAAGTATATGGTCCCAAATCATCACATTATCTATGTTATGCATGAATTCATGTAGATTCTCACACATTTAATTTTTATTTGGAGAATGAAATAAAAAGAACATTAAAAATGAATAAAACTAATATAATTAATATAAAATACTATAACTACGAGATCACAATTAAAATTAGAATTATATAGATAAAACTAGATATTATAAAACAATGAAATTTTATTCAATTTTGTTTATCACAGACAACACCAAATGTAGAATAAAATATAATATATTGTGATATTGAAGTATATTTAATATTTTAAATATAATTATTCATATGATAAATGGTATGGATGGACCAAAATAACTATTTTTTCTTTTGTTACACACTATATCGAGTTCCATTGATAACTTCTGTTATTTGCAATACTATGTTTTACAAAATACTATTAAAATTATTATTTAAAATTATAATTGTATCCTAGATATTTATTTAGATACTGAAAATAATTTTATCTAAATTATGAAAATATATTTTTGAAATCATTGGTTTCCAAGTATTTAGAAACTGTTATAAAAAACCAATTTAATAAAATTGATGTGTTTTTATAAAAATATATTTTTAAGCGCCAAATGAATTTTATTCTACTAAAAGAAATTATTTTTTTATTAATGAAAATTATTATTTAAATTTATTTATTATATATTTATTAATTTTTTTTAACATTTTTAAAATATATTTTGATAGGTATATGATATAAAAAAATCAAATTTTAAACATAAAACCTATATTTTTCTAAAGGTAGTTGTGCTCCCTTTAAATGGAGAAATTTTTTTAACACCAAATTTTGAAACCTTTATAACTTTCATATAAAAACATAATTACATTTATTAATTTTTTTAAAGGTATAAATTTTGGATTCATAGTGAAAAATACTAAATTTTTATTTAAAATTACGTTTTCATTTAAATAATTTATATGATGGAATTAAATTTGGAATAAGTATTATAGTAAAATTTTATTTATTAAACATATATTAATGTAATTTCAGTATTTGGAATCATTCTCAAATTTTATTTAAATATTTAAACATAGTGAACTTTTGAACAATATCACATTAAAACCTTTATTTCTCATCATGTTTACCGGATTAATTTTAAATAAATTTACACCAAACCACTGATTTGAATTTTAAAAAATTGAATATATATTTTAAATCAGAATAAATTATAATTTATATTATGGTAATCATAGTTGTTTTCCAATACAACTTGTTAATGAAATTAAATAAATTATAGTGATTAAGGTAAAAATGAGATTACTTAGTGGTTAAAATTTAATCATAAGGGGACAAATAACCTAGAAACTTCTTACGAACCCATTTTATGGAAATATTTAGATGTTATCCATCATTTTCTAGAAATATTTTAATAATTGGAGTCACATTACAAAATAATGACTTCCCAATAATGTTAAACTTCTGTTATTTAAAAGGGTGAAACTACACATCCTCAATTAAAATGTACTCGCCCCTACCACTTATTCACTCCTGTAAAGAAATTTGGATTATAAAAAACTCTCCAAAATCAACTCCCAACTTCCCTAATTTCATGATACAATTATTTTATTTATAAATCAAATAATTAAGGATTTTTTATAAACCAAAAAGATTCACCCAATGAAGATGTGATTTTATTCAACAAGAACTTATTTCTATTTCATTCGACACCCATTAATTTGTACTTATATGTTTCATATATAATAACATCAGTATCATCAATATACAGAGAAATTATTATGTTAATTTGATTACCTATAAATTCAAACACATCCTTGAAATGGTGTATGCAATCATCTTACATGTGTAGGAAGCACTACCGCATCATGATCTTATGTTGTTTGTTCGTCTATTACCACCTCTAAATGTAGTGAATAATGATAAAAATAGTATTTTCATATTATATATATAATATTTATGATGTATTTTCTAATATAAAAATTTCATATGTCACATACCATAATGATTTTGATTTCGTGGGAGTATGGTAACAACGTTTGTGGAGGTGTGGACTATTGCATCCTCAATGTGATGTTATTTGTTCACACATTCAATAGAATGTGTTAAAGATGGATTTAAATAAAATTTGGGATAAGTATAAATTTAATATGATATATGAATTATAATACACACACACACAAACATATATATATATAATTTTTTTTTATTTTTTCAGAAATGAAACGGAAACAATGTTTATGGTTACATACATACAATCATCTCTATGAATGACATAATTATTTACATATAGATAAATTTTATTGATTTTCTATAAATAAATATATTCTAAATATAAAGGTCATTAATATAGTTTTTTATATTATAGTGATGATGGAATAATGATCTATGAAATAGGAACAACATATTACATGAAAAAATATACTTGAAAAATAGTGAAATTAGCATCCAAAATAGTTAAAAAATGAATTATTACTAACAAATGGGTGATAATATTTTGTAAAAGTATAATATATGATATTATAAATATTGGTAAGGTTAATATAAAAATTAATATAATTTTTAAAATAATTACAAATATGGTTATTTAATTTTAGACTAATGGAGTCCCAAAGTAATGGATTTCATCTCAACATACACTATATTTATACTTATTTGTCAATACACACAAATTCACATTAATTTGGTGTATATATATCCAATTTTAAATTGAATATCATGATTAAATAAAAAATAGTTGTATTTTAATATCCACAATGATTTATATGGTCCAAGGAGTTTTTAATAGGAAATTACATATTAGTTAAATATATCATTGCAATCAAAATTTCTTTTGTTATTATTGACATTCTCTATAAATAATAACATTGCGATGATTATTTTTTCATTTTTCTATAAATTCATTCAAAATAACCATATGATTTTTAATGTATATGATTATATCCTAAACCATATAATCTAGTTACATTTGATGGGAATATAGATGTTATTTGAATAACTTGTGAAATATAGATAAATTCTTATCATTTACACAATATGAATATTTTATGAAGAAAATTTTTAAAAAATTAAATTGATTGTTTGATATATAATTACTTATATAGATTGTTATGACATGGGTGGGGACCATTTATAGATATTCCCTTTATGCATACGTAGTCTCATGGGATGAGTCTATTGGCTATTAATGGTTGGTTTTCCACGATATATCATTTAAAACATTTTTTGAAAGGTCATAATGATATTAGTTCAGGTTATTATCACATGAAATACATTAATTTACTATTTCCCACAATCAAAATTCAGTTATTTTGGGCATTGAAATATTCAATATTAGAAAACGTGTGGGTAAATATTATTATCAATTTATTGATTATATAGAATATGGGATCAGGTATTTATTTTCCATATTGATTATTATCATTGATTAATTATATCTTTTATTATATGTAACCCCTAAAAATAATTTGAGATTAGAATTATTTTCGATTTCATTCCTATGATATTTTGATGAATTATTCGAATATTGTTCTAGTATGACAATATTTATCTTTTGTTGTGCTATGTTTTCTTTTAGGAATGTAAATGGATATCATATATGTATTTTGGATTTCAAAAATAGATAAATTGATTAATCCATTTGGATTTGAGACTTGTATATATGATAATGTATTAAATTAAATAACAAACTCTGGATTACTGGGGTTCAGCTCATTATAGTTGGCAACAGATAATGTCTACATTAAACATTGGGAATAACATTTAATAAAGAATAAATTATGGAATAGAAACCTAAGATATACTTTAATGATATGTATAAAGGAACATCCCAAAGAATCCATGTTTATGATTACACTATTATATATGACTAATTTTTTCAATTTAAGTTATGTATCTCACTATTTTGGGGATTATTCATTATGTTTCATAGTGTTAGGATCTAATCATGTATAAGAAATTTTCTTTAAATAGACATTGGATGGAAAAATAAAATTAATACTCATGGAAGATGTATATATTTCCCAAATAAGGGTAATAATACATTTACTATTGGAAGATAGGAAATTATTTATTTTTTAGGGTATCCTAGTTAGGTAACAAAAATTTACCTTGGATTCATGGATAAACCTATTCTATATCCATACTCTCCTATGTAGGATCACTAAATGCAATAAAACCCCTCAGCATTTCATGAGGCTACTAATATAATTGAAAAATATCAATGGATTAATTTTTTTGAAAAGCTAATTATAGCCTTGAAATGCATGTAAATGGAAAAGGTCACACATGAATTATATTTCCTCTAATATGATGATGACCATTGGTGTTTATTGAACCAAAATAATATTGAGATTAAAAAATAAAATTAATGTAGTGGAATAATATTGAGGATACATCAATAGAAAAATAATTCCCTAATATTGAAAAAAATTGATGATATAGTTTTTTAGCTTAATGAAAATCGTAGAATAATGTAATGTGGAGTAGGAAAATAAAATTACATGGTTATATTGGTATATAAAGAATTATATACACAAGAAGAAGTGAAATATTGACCATTTCATTGATGTTCATAAGCCATGTCTCCAAAGGTCACTGTTCTCAAAAACATATTCTTCATATAATGATATAGATTTATGTTTTATAAAGATATAAAAATTATTCAACAAGTCCAATTTCATTGATGGGAAGAAATAAAATAAGCAAAAAATATAAAAAATATGGATAAAGGAATTATGGGAAAGAATGATTTTCCATCATGTAATAATTGTCGAATGAATCACATTGGGAAGTTCATGATGGGAATACGAGTTTTTTTAAGTGTATAGATCAGAGTCGCCATTAAAAATATTATAAATGGAATTATAAAAAGTTTTATATTCACTGTTAAAACTATCAGGATAAGGGGTACTATTCAAAATCATTCCCCAAAAATGAAGAGAATATACCTTCAAAAAAGCTATAGGACCAAGGTCAAGCTTAAGTTATTGATTAAATTTAGTGGAATGATTATTATTATCCGATATTATGATCCATGAATAATGTTATAAGTTTATATTATAGATGATATATTGGTTATAATTATTATGGAATATATAAATATTGAAATGTAGTACCCTGTTATCAGAGATTTAAAATCACTCATCGATCAATATCAATGACCATTAAAAAGGATTTAGTGATAAGTTAAACTAAAATAAAAACATATGATTAAGGGAAATACAAAATTGAATATTTTCCTAAGGTTGAAATAATTAATTTGGAAAAATATATTAATGATATGGATATAATAAATTGGATATTACCAACAACCATTGAATTTATTAACAATTAGTTGACAAAGTGGTTTATGCCACCATTAGTGAAGTTTATTTTACTATTCATTTAAATAATATAAATATTAATTTGTGTTCTATTTACGGGAAGATAAAGCATGCATGTTTTCAACATGGTTTTATAGAAATTTGACTTATCAACTTATTACATGAGAATACAGGATAAAGTTATTGACATGATTGGAATATGATAATTATGAATGTCATTAGGTTGTCAAATGATTAATGATATATTAATTTTTGGTAGTTTTGTGTCCATTTTTAAGTGTTAGATCCTAATTATGTTGAAAAATTAATCAATAATTTACTGGACTATGTTGATATTTGTATGAGTTTCTAGATATTATTATGCTAAATTACCATATGGAGCAATCTTTGCTGAGATATAAATTAGAAATAGTTAAAAGGAACTACTAACAGATATGATTGTTTTGATTAAATATGAATGTGTAAATAAAATAAATTTACTAATATACTTAGAGTGTTAAATAATTCTCAAACACGATAAATAATATTCAGGGGATATTTTTTAAAAGAAATAACATTATTTTTGTTCAAATGATAGCCTTTTTATCATCACGTATTAATGGTTTGGAGCCCATAAACATTCATTTATCAATCAAACTCATGAGGTCAATGACATCAATAATCATTTATAAATATTCATTATTTTCTTCCATTTCAATATTTCCATTTCATGTATATGTTCTCATACTTATTATCCTTGTTACATGACCATTTTACTTCTCTTTATATCTTATTAAATGGATATTTTCATGAACAACATTATTATGCATGTTTTAAAATAATGTTATTTCCATATATCAAGATATTGATTTCTAATATAATGTTTAAATTGTGAGGCCACAATGTATTTATTATGTAAATAATGTGACAGCTACAAATTATAAAAATATTATATTTTATTCAATTTCATGTATGACACACAACAGGATGCGTAGAACTGAATATTATATCCTGATACTTTAAAAATTATTTATAATATTAAATAAAATTAAACATATGATATATTCCATTTAGTGCATGAAACATTGTTTTGGATATTGTAAAATACAATACCATGTTCCTTTGATAGCTTTTGTTACATTCAAGACCAATTTTCAATGTACACAATACTATTAAAATTATTATTTATATTGAAAATTATCTCATTACAATTAAACTAAAATTAAAAATAAGAAAAATTAAATTACAAAAATATATGGTTGAATTAATTGGTTACAAATTAATATGAAATTACTCTAAAAACCAAATATATCCAAAGGAAATTGTTTTACTAAAAAAATATTTTAAGGCCCCAAATGAATTTTTTCCAAATAAATGAAATTAATTGTTAGTAGTGAATCATATTAATGAAATTTATATATTATATATTCAATAAGTTCTTTAAAATTACACTATAGAATTGATAGGTATAATATAAGATAAAACTATTATTTTACACATATATACAATATTTTTCTTACGGTAGTTTTGGGGTATTTTAATCAAAATGTTGTTTTACAAAAAAAAACAATGAAACATTGATAAATATTTTATGAAAAAGATGCTTTATTTTTGAACTAGTAATATCAATATTATCATTAATTGATTTTCATTTGTATTTTAATGAGAAGTTTCATTTTTGATGAATAATGAAAAATAATTACATTTATTTGAAATTGGCCTTTTCATTTCAAAAATTTATAATGTAATTTTTTGGAATTGATCATAATTGAAATTATAACTATTATTAATTTATTATTCCTATATAGGTATTTATAATCATTATAATATTTAATTTATATATAAAAACACATTAAATGTTTAAAAAAATTCAATTTAACACACTTTTTTCACATTACATCTGTAGAATTAGATATTAATTAATTTATACACCTTAATTGAATTGTATTTGAATAATAATTTATACTATTATTTTTTAGCATATTATCTTTCCAAAAATGAAAATAATTACGGATAGTAACGTAAAATATTGTATACATAGTGGATGTAGATTAATATTATGGGGTTAAATAACCTAGAAACATATACAAATATAAATTTCTATCTATATTTTGACCATATAAAACACTTTTAAGAACCAGGTTCATTATTGGAGGAAAATTATATAAGGGACAACACCCAATAATATTTTCCTTTTTATATTTTTAATAATGGAACTCCTCCCCCATTATGAAAAGGAACTCACCACTCCTAATTAATAACATCCAAAATACTTTTGGATCATTAAAATCCAATCTATAAAAAACAACCAAAACACTAATCATAGCCTAGAATAATTTTTTTTGGATGAAAAAATCCCATTTTTTTATTTTTTTTATAAACGAAAATGAGATACATAGAGAACATGAAACATTCTACAATAACGATAATTTTTTTATTTATTTATACACACAATAAATTCGTCTTATATATTTTTTATATAATAACCAAAATTTGATAAATGTATAGATACATTATTATGATAATTTTATGTACTCAAAATCGCTCACATCCATCAAATGGGTTATACAAACATCGTTCATGTGTACCGTGTATTATCTCCTCATGAACCGATGTCATTTATTCTTCCACTACAACCTCTCAAGGTTGTGAATAGTTATTGAAATTAAATTCTTATATGAACTATTTATTATTTATGTTTCCTTTATTGTTATATTTTTTTTATCCAATACCTTTATTCATTTCATTTTTTAAAAATATGATAACATCATTTATAGATGTGTGGACTATCGCGTCATGTATGTGATGTGTTTCATTCAAACATTTTATGGGATGTATTAAGAATGGATTTAATATACATGTGTTATAAATATTATATTAATATGATACTGGAATTATTATATTCATATATATCATCTATGTTTATTCATTTATTATGATAAGAAAATGGAATCAATTTTCATGCGTATATATGACCTAATACATCCATGAACTGTATATTTTTTTGCCGTCATTAAATTTTAAAGATTATGATAAAAATATATATTTACTGAATATATATGATTATAATATCATGATAAATATTATGGAGATTTTGAAATCTATATCCATGTGAGATGAACCAAAAATAACAATTAAAAACATACATGAAAAGCTAAGCAATAAACACCAAAAAGTGGTTAAAAAACTGATAGATTATAAAATAATAGTTGATAATATATTATAAATAATCATATAATATATTTTATGTATTAATAAGGTTTTGTTATTATTTAATTACATTATAATAAATGTTATATTGGAGTTTTTAGAATATTTTACTAAAGGATGTGTAAGGTAAGAAATTTCATCTAAATTTACATTCCACATAGTCCTATTTTTTATTAAGAACCAATTCATATAATTTGGTGAATATACCAACCATTAATAGTTTAATATAATGATTCAGTCATAGTTCATGTTATTTTATGTTTCAATTTGAATTATCTCATCCATGGGGATTTGGATAGAAAATTACCATGTGTTAAAAGCTATCTTTTCCATATGACATTGTTTTGTGAATGTTAAATTTCTATTGAAATAGTGCTTTCCTTATGATAATTATTTTATTTTTATTTAAATTTATCATAAATATCAATATCTTTTATCAACAATATGATTATTTTATAAACCATATAACATTTTACCAATGGTATATTTTCTAGAGTTAATTTATTAATTGGAAAATTTATAATAAATTTGTATATTTTACTCAATATGGATATTTTATAAGGAACATATTTCATAAATAAAATTAATAATTCAATATAGGAGAAATTATTTTTGTTGGTATGAAATTGGTGGGGCATGATTATAGATATCCCATTTATTCATCAAATATTTCATTGGATGAGTTAGTTGGCTAGACATAGTCTTTTTTCTCCCAGTATCTTTTTAGCTATTTTCTAAATGGTCTTGACAGTAGTGGTTCATGTTCGAGGTAGATAACATCGAACAATTCAGAATTTCCAATATTGAAAATTTAGTTATTATTGTTATTAAATTTGTCTCTATAAATAAATCTAATGATCAATTTTATTATAATTTTATTGATTATATGGCATGTGTGTTACTTTATTAACATTTATATTAATTCATCTCCTAGATTCATTAATGATTCATTGATTGTTAAACCTTACAAATATTTTGGTATCACACTTATTTTTTTCACTTCTGTAACATCCCAGGTAAATAATGAATATTACATTCTCATGTTTATCAGTATTTGTGAATATAATGTTAATATTACTTTAATGATAATGCTATACTTGATGGCGTACCCAATACGCAACAACGAGTTTCTTTGAAATCTTACGTTGCATAGTAATAATATAATATTATTATTTTAAATAGTTAATTCCTAACAATTGTAATGGAAGGAATAAACAGAACTAACTAAAAAATGATTACATATTTTTGTTAAATATTTTACATTTATCCAATAAATTTTAAAGGCTTAAAATGCAAATGAATACAATTTTAAGAATAAATACTCAAAAAATTTTAAATGATTGTTTTACCGCCTTTTGATGGAGAACATTTTTAAAATATAACTATTCACAATTTTTTAAGCTCTATTGTCAAAATAAACTTATTCTTTAGAATTGGGACATTGAAATCTACTTTGGATATATTTTTGGTATATTTCTGAAAAATGTTCATTTTTAATGAATAGTGAAAAATAGTGCATTTTACTTCAAAACTGATTTTTCATCTAATTTAATTGTATGGATAGATTATATTTTTTAAATGTTTTAAAGTGTAATTAGAAAATATTTTTACCATTTAATTCAATGGTGTTCATTATAATTAATTTCACTTTGAAAATGGACATAAACAAGTGTCAATCTTTTAATAAATATTGTTTCTTAAAAACACGCTATTTGTTTTGACAGCGGGAATTAATTATTAAATTAATTAATGCAACATATATGTTTTTATTTTTGTAAAATAGATATCATTTTTGAATTTGGAATATCAAATATAGTTTACGGTGAATATTTTGTATTGTTCTGAAAAACTTCAATTTTTCATGAATAGTGAAACCACTAAGTGGTAGTAAAAAAATTGATTTTTCGTTTAAATGAAACTCTACCACTTCTGTGATTTGAATTTCTAAAATATGATATACATGGTTGTTATTAGAATGTAAAATGTGGTTCAATGAGATTAAAATAATTTTTTGGTGAATAGTATCTTTTAAGTTTTATTAATCGCTATTGAAGATAATTAGTGTAATTTAAGGTAAAGATAATATTATAATAATATGAAATGACCTTGAAACATGTACTACCATTTTGGATGAGTCATGGCCGACCAAGACAATCCATGTGTCAACATGGAGACCCCATGGAGCCACATTGGTAGGAATATGACATTAATAACTTTTTATTTAAAGTTATAATAAAAATGTAACAAACGTGTATTGTTTTACTAAATAAAAATTTTAAATGGGGTTATACAAGTAATATTTATGAATATAAATATTAATTAGAAATATAAAAAGATTTACTACATTATGATAGTTTTATTATAAATTTTAGACATTATATAATTAAATTTATTTATGACACCATGATGAAGTAGTGATTACCTCGTTAATGAAAGATTTAAATAAAATGAAAAGATAAGGTAAAATATAAGGCATATAATTGTAAAAAATCTATTGGATGGGTGTATTTCTAACCCTTATCACCTTACCCTAAAAATATATAATTTTGGGACCTTTAATATCCAAAAATTAGTTTATAATAAAGTAACTTTTCAAGACATTCCAAGAGTGACCCTCCTCCCTCTTACAAAAGGCCCCCTCCTATACCTCCTTAATCACACCCCTCAAGCCATTGGCTCGGCCAAACTCTGCTCATTTCATCTCTCCACATCCCTATCTTCATCATAGAAGCCTTATCCTAGGCAGAATGCTCTTCAAGAAACCCTTTTGGTTCAAACAAAGAGGAGTTACCCGATTTAAAGGTATTGTCTTCACATGAGTTCTTTTGTTTTATTTTGCATCTCCAACCCCCTAAACACTTTTTATCCCTTTATTTTGTAATAACACCAGTATCTTCAAAATACTAGGATGTTTTTATGTGAAGTATTTTAGCTACACTTACACACACCTCCGTCTAATGGTTAAAGAACATACTGTTTCCATGGATGGTGAATTACTGCCTCACGAAACGATGATTGTTCTACATTCTCCTACCACCTTTCATGGTGGCCATTAAGATGGAAGTATATTTATTTATGATATATATTATATTTATTTCCTCTCTATTCTTCTGTAGTTTACATTTATAACATACCTTTATGCTTTTCATGTTGTGAAAATGCGATAATTTCATTTGAGGAAGTATGGACTACCGCCCCTCAAGTGATGTCACTCATTCAAGAAATACATGGATTGAATAAAGAATGAAATTAATGAACATATGTGACAAATATAACATATATATTATACTGTAATTATATATATATATATATCATTTAGTTTTAATTCAATTAAATATGAAATAGAAATTAAAGTAGTGTTCATGCGTACGTATGGCTTACCATCTCCATGAATGGTGCATTTCATTTCTTACCTTTAAATGTTATGTAATATTATAAATTATAGTATATACTAGATATATATTATATATATGATATAAAAATAATGAATAAAATTCTTGATATAATGGATATTTTACCACATGAACAACTTGTAATTATAACAAGTTTATTTTTGACTCAAGTACCAATGATCGACAAAACAACTGTTATTAAAATAAATAATTACATAATGTTCATAACATGGTAATAAGTAATATAAAAGGAATAATGACCATGAAAAAGGTTATTAAGAAAGTAGAAATTAATTCTAGTTTATTATTCAGGAATATAATGAAACGAACAAGACAAGTCAGACTTGAGGTAAGGGATCCAACCTCTCTCTTTCATTTCAAATACCATATTTTATGTCATTTCATTTATGCTCCATGTTTTTATGTTGGAGGTTGTTCTTTAATATTAACCATAATTTAATTTGAATTTTCATATGATTATATACACCCTATTACACTCATCAATTCATTTTTTGAATTTTTAACTGGCACCGTTAGGCTGTAAAATTTCCGTAAGGGATCCTACCTCTCTCTTTCTCTTTAAGTACTCATTTTTATGTAACTTACTTTAAGATCATATTTCTTGTGTTGGGGGATGTTATTTTATATTACTCTTTCTGTAAATATTATGTTAATATGATGAGAGGCCCTAATTGATCTCATCAATCCTTTTTTGGATGTTTTATGTGGCGCTGTTAGGCTGCCAAATTTTCATAAGGGGATTTTCTTCTCACTTTTTATTCCAGGGAGATTCATGCTACATTGGACTCTATTTCTTTTTGTGTGGTGTATCTACTGCCAATTATTTTACTCATTTCGTAATATACATTATTTTATGGGTATTTACATCAATGTTGTATGGTCCTTCTTTCATGGGGTGGACGTTTTGAAAGTTACCCAAGTCGGTATGGGAACCTTTCACCCTCCTATTTTTAAAAGACTTATTTTTGTTTTTTATTTTAAACTACATCTTCTTATATTGGGATATGTTATTTTATATCATTATTTCTGTAAATTTTATGTCCAAGTGATGAGATACCTTTTTCTCTATCATCAACTAATTTTATGAATTTTAAAGTGGCGACGTTAGGCTGTCGAATTTTACTAAGGTAACTTCTTAAAAAAAATTAGATTTCATTGGGTTCAACATGTAGTTATTGAATATGTCATCCTATGAATATGTGTGAATTACATTTGATGATTTTACACAGAATATCCACTTATATTGTGTTTATTTATATTTGTCACACATAATTATGAGATTGATTTATCCTTAATTTAAGGATACCTTTTTTATAAGGGATTTATTCTCATTTTACATTTCTATTGAGACTTCATTGTTATTATTCACAAATTCACTCTTTATTGACGTATTTAATGTCCTTGGACATATTATATCATGAAACCCTTTATTCTCATGATATTATAAATTTTTGCTGAAATTTTTTTCCTCAATTATTGTATTCAAGTGTCTCTCATTTTGTTAAAACCCTTTAACTAAAAGATCATTTTAAATGGTTTAATGATTTATTTTTAAAAATATTTCTATTTAATATACATTTTTTAAAAATGGTTTTAGGTATTTATTTATATATATATTGATGGTTTAAAATGATAAAAGCAATAAAGTGGTATGGGACCTTTTGATTCTAAAATCTCATTATTAATTGTTTTAAATGGTTTTGAAAAAGGTTTTTAGAATGGATTCATTATTTCAATATCTTAAAATGTTAAATTGTTATTGCAATGTGGGAATTTTATCTTTCCTTTATGCCTAAGTTATGTGCTATGATTATTTTATGGTTCTTGGGCATTGTTTATGAAGACGGGTGGTTTCGTGATAATCTAAGGGCGGGTGAGACCGATATAGCTCTCCAATGCATTGGGTAATGTAAAGGAGTTAAACGTTAAGGTTTCTCCAAAGAGATTTGGGGAATATACGATGATGGGTATTCCAAACGTAATCATGAGGGTTAAACCCTACGTAAGAATGTTATGAATGCCTCAAGTTACCTTTATGTTTTATGATTTCTATTGAGTTATGAATAAATCTTATGATTTCATGAGGTATGTTAAATTGATTATGTTTTATGAGTAAAGTATGATTTCCTTGATTCTTATGTGTACATGGACTAATGTTTTATTTCCGTATTATTATAACCCTTACTGAGCTTTTTATACTCATCCAAAAAAATTTTGAAATGTTTTTCACAGGACATAAAGTAGAATAGGGTCATGGATGGATCAAAGAAATGTTCAGCTATCTAAAACAAGGAACTAGGCATGAATCTTTTGTTCAAGAGTTTTTATTTTGTGAAAAAAATGGAAACTGAGTAGATGTTCCTACTTTATAATCTTTGAGATGTAATAGTTATGTCCTAATTCTCTAAAACTGTAAACCAAAATGATCCTCAGTGTGAATTATTCAATGTAATTAAATATTAAGTAATGCAATAAGGCCGGGTCATTATAGTTTGTATCAAAGGTCGGTTTAGATAACTTCATAGGATAGAGTGTGGTTTAAGCATAAGTGACACGTTGTGTATAACCACAATGGTTATTATTTTAGATAGATTCATTTTTATTTTTGAATGTTGGAATGAGTTTGAGATAACTTGGATAAGTATATCTTAGTGTTTATCTTCCTCTTTAGTACATGATGATTTTTTTGATATACTCACACTGACCTTTTTGGTTTTAGTAATTGGATGGATCTAGCAGGAACCAAAGTGAAAAAGGGATAGAAGAAAACTATGGTGGTTCACTGATTAAGAGACTGGATGAAATGGTGGATTCAATGAGAAATCTCGTCGTTATTCTAAACAAACTATTAGGAGTCATGATCAACCACTTGAACCTTGGTAAGTTCTGTAATGCATCATGTACGAGAGAACCAACTCGATGTGGATGTTTAGGTAATAATTATAAAGGAAACCATTAGGGTTTATATGATCCTTACTTTTTAGGTAATTATGGTTTACTCTATGATATGATGGAATATGAAAGGAATGATATAAACATGAGGTTAAAATATGTTATGGTTATTTTTTAAGATTTTATCTAGTTTTGGGTATTTTTTTAAGAATTATATAGTTTTGGAAAAAGTACAACACGCAGACTGTGTGACAACCCGTTGCGTCGGACAATGCTGCGGGAATCGAACCCACAACCAAAGTGTGACTGGTATTTATCACCTACCACTGGACCATATGAAGTCCCTGGTTAGTTTGACTAATTCATTTTATTTAGATGATTTTATTAATCTATAATAAGTTGATTTGGGTTATCTATGGAAATTATTAACCTATCATGGAGGATATGTGATTAGGTTAGTTACTTTTCTATATGAGACTTTGAGAGTAACTGTGGTTATTTGGAGATAAATTATAAGATTTACCTTGGAATACTTTGTGATTAAATCCTTCAGATATTAGGGTTTCAATCTTAGTTTTGATTACATTGAAGTATTTTATGGATAGATGTTTATTGAATGGTCTTTGTTGAACTTTGGGTATTGTTTGAAAAATTTTCGAGATTATGAATAGATTTGTTTTTATGAAGGATTATCCTTTTTGGGTATTATCTGATCTCTTACTAACAATTTTGTTTTTGGTGTTGCTCTAAACACATGGGGAGTATGTAGTTCTCTTTTTTGGGTTAGGTTATTCTCTATAAGTTGATTATAGTGCTCTTAATGTGAAAATTTTATCCAAAATACCTATCTTTTAGAGAAAATATTAGTTTGTGTAAGAAATCTACAAAAAAAATTGAACGTCAACATGATGAGTAAGTATGTTTCCTTATGTTTTAGTTAAGAAAAAACATTCCTCAATGAAACGAAATTTAAAACAAAAATGTTTTCAGTTGATTTTTCTGACTGGGGAATCAAATACCGTTTAACCCATCACAAGTTTGTGATTTTTTTGTGGTTAACTTTCTCCTAAACATGTTTTCTATAACTCTCCCTGAGAACTTGACCGTTTGTTTGTTTTCTTCGATATCCATGTTTTCCTAAATGGAATCATAGTGTGGGTTAACTTCGGTGACCCTTGTACTTCTCTTTATTTCTTTTAAAGTCATAGTTTAATTTACTCCTTTCCCAATGTGGGGCTTTCAATGAAGTTTCCAAGCCCAATTTTAAAATTGCAAGGACGCAATTCCCAAAATGGGGGAAGGATGAAACATCCCAAGAAAATAAAGAATATTACATTTTCATGTTTATCAATATTTGTGAATAAAATTTTAATATTACTTTAAAGATAATGCTATGATCGATGGCATACCGAATACGCAACAACGAGTTTCTTTGAAATCATACGTTGCACAGTAATAATATTATTTTAAATAGATAATTCCTAGCTGTTGTAATGGCAAGAATGAACAAATATATCTATAAAAATGATTACATATGTTTGTTAAATATTTTTACATTTATCCAATAATAGTTAGAGGATTAAAATGAAAATGAATCCAATTTTAAGAATAAATACTCTAATATTTAAAAAGATTGTTTTACCACCTTTTGATGGGGAACCTTTTTAAAATAAAACTTTTGACCATTATTTAATCTCTATTGTAAAAATAAACTTATTCTTTATAATTGGTACTTTGAAATCTACTTTGGATAAATTTTTGGTTTATTTTTTAAAAATGTTCATTTTTTAATGAATAGTGAAAAATACTGCATTTACTTCAAAATTTCTCATTCATATAATTTAATTATATGGATAGATTATATTTTTTAATTTTTTTAAAGTCTAATTAGAATATATTTTTACCATTTAATTCAATGGTGGTCATTATAATTTATTTCACTTTAAAAATGTACATAAACAAGTGTCAATCTTTTAATAGATATTATTTCTTAAAAACACGCTATTCATTTTGACAACGGGAATTAATTATTAAATTAATTAATGCAACTTATATGTTTTTAATTTTTTAAAATAAAAATAATTTTTGAATTTGGAATATCAAATATATCCTAGTGTGAATTTTTTGTATTTTTCTGAAAAACATCAATTTTTATGAATAGTGAAACCACTAAGTGGTTGTTAAAAAAATTCATTTTTCGTTTAAATGGAACTTTACCACTTCTGTCATTTGAATTTAAAAAATATGAAATGCATGGTTGTCATTATGATATAAAATGCGGTTCAATGAGATTAAAATAATTATTTGGTAAACAGTAACTTTTGAGTTTTATTAATCGTGATTAAAGGTAATTAGTGTAATTTAAGGTAAAGATAATGTTATAATAATATGAAATGACCTTGAAAAGTGTCCTAACCTTATTAGATGAGTCATGGCCGACCAATAAAATCCAATGGTCAACTTAGGGACCCCATGGAGCCACTTTGGTATGAAAATGGCATTAATAACTTTTTATTTAAAGTTAAAATAAAAATGTCACAAACATGTATTGTTTTACTAAAAAACATTTACATGGGGTTATACAAGTCATATTTTTTACTATAAATATTCATTAGAAATCTAAAGAGATTTTCTTACATCATTATAGTTTTTTTAAAAATTTTAGACATTATATAATTAAATTTATTTATGACACCATGATGATGCAGTGATTACCTCATTAATGAACGATTTAAATTAAAAGAGAAGATAAGGTAAAATCTAAGCTTTACACATGTCAAAAACCTATTTTATGGGTGGATTTCGAAACCTTATCACCTTACCCTATAAATATATAATTATGGGACCATTAATATCATAAAATCATTTTATAATAACGTAAATTTTCAAGACAATCCAAGAGTACCCCTCCTCCCTCTTATAAAAGGCCCCCACCTCTACCTCCTTACCCACAACCCTCAGGCAATTGGCTCGGCCAAAATCTGCTCATTGCATCTCTCCAAATACCTATATTAATCATAGAAGCATTACCTTAGGTAGAAAGCTCTTCATGAAACCCTTTTCGTTCAAACTAAGAGGAGTTACCCGATTTAAATGTAATGTCTTCACTTGTGTTCTTTTGTTTTATTTTTCTTTCCAACCCCCTAAACTCTTTTTATCCATTTTTTTGTAACAACACCAGTATATTAAATATAATAGGATGTTTTTATGTGAATGATGTGTGCTACAGTTACACACCTCCATCTAATGTTTGAAGAACATATTGTTTCTATGGATGGCGAATTACTGCGTCATGAAACGATGATTGTTCTATCTTCTCCTACCACCTCTCATGATGGCCATTAAAATGGAACTATATTTATTTATGATTTATATTATATTTAATTCATCTTTATGCTTATTTATTTTACATTTAGAACATACCTTTAATCTTTTCATGTTGTGAAAATGCGATAATTCCATTTGAGGAGGTGTGGACTATCGTTCCCTCAAGTGATGTGACTCGTTCATGCAATACATGGAATGTATAAAAATGAAATTAATGAACATATGTGACCTATATGACATATATATTATACTGGAATTATAATATATATATATATATATCTCTCTCTCATTTAGTATTAATTCCATTAAATACGAAATAGAAAAGAAAGTAGCGTTCATGCGTACGTACGGCGTACCGTCTCCATGAACGGTGCATTTCAATTCTTACCTTTAAATGTTATGTAATATTATAAATGAAAGTACATACTGAATATATATGATATATATTATATCTAAATAATGACTATAATTCTGGATATAATGGATATTTTACCACCTGAACAACTTGTAATTATAACATGTTTATTTTTTACTCAAGCACCAATGATCGACAAAATGACCGTTATTAACCTAAATAACTACATAATGTTCATAACATGGTAATAAGTGATATAAAAGGAATAATGAAATTGAAAAATTTTATTTAGAAAGTAAAAATTACCTCTAGTTTATTATTCAGGAATATAAAGAAATGATCATGACAAGTCAGACTTGAGGTAAGGGATCCGACCTCTCTCTTTCTTTTCAAGTACCATATTTTATGTCATTTCATTTATGATCCATGTTATTATGTTATATAATGTTCTTTTATATTAACCATACTGTAATATTTATTTTCATATGATGAGATACCCCCTCTTACTCTCATCAATTCATTTTTAGAATTTTTATGTGGCGCCGTTAGGCTGCCGAATTTTCGTAAGGGATCCTACCTCTCTCTTTCTCTTTAAGAACTCTTTTTTATGTAACTTACTTTAACCTCCTCTTTCTTATGTTTGGGAATGTTATTTTATATTACTATTGCTGTATGTTTTATGATAATATGATGATATGCCCTAATTTATCTCATCAATCCATTTTTTTATGTTTTATTTGGAGCTGTTATGCTGCCGAATTTTCATAAGTGGATTTTCATCTCACTTTTTATTCCCGTGAGATTCATGCTACATTAGACAATATTTCCTTTTGTGTGGTGTTTGTACTACCCATTATTATACTCGTTGTGTAATATAATTTATTTTATTGTAATTTACATCAATTATGTATGGTTTTTCTCTCATGGGGTGAACATTTCGAAAGTTACCCAAGTCGGTATGGGAACCTTTCACCCAACTATTTTTAAAAGTCTTGTTTTTGTTTTTTCTTTTAAACTACATCTTATTATGTTGTAATATGTTCTTTAATATCCTTATTTCTGTAAATATTATGTCCAAGTTTTGAGATACCATTTTCTCTCCCATCAACTAATTTTATTAATTTTAAAGCGATGCAGGTAGGCTGTCGAATTTTAACAAGGGAACTTCTTAACCCAATTTCATTTTCTTTGGGTTCAACATATAGTTATTGAATATTTCATCATTTGAATATGTCTGAATTACAATTGATTTTTTTACAATTAATAACCAGTTATATTCATTTATTTATATTTTCCACAGATAATTATGAGATTGATTTATCCTTAATTTAAGGATACCTTCTACATAAAGAATTTCATCTCATTTTACATTTCAATTGAGACTTAATTGTTGTTATTCACCAATTCACTCTTATATGGTGTATTTAATGTCCTTGGAAATATTATATCATTAATCCCTTCATTCTTGTGATATTATAATGTTTTTATGAAATGTTATTCCTCAATTATTGTATTCAAGTGTCTCTCATTTTGTTAAAACCCTTTAACTAAAATATCATTTTAAATGGTTTAATGATTTATTCTTATATATATTTATCATTAATATACATATTTTAAAATTTTTTTAAGGATTTATTTATATAGATATTAATGGTTTAAAATGTTAAAAGCTTTAATGTGTTATGGGACACTTTTATTTAAAAATACCTTTATTAAATGTTTTAAATGTTTTTGAAAATGGTTTCTATAAAGGATTCATTATTTCAATTTCTTAAAATGTTATATTGTTATCACAATGTGGTAATGTTATATTTCCATTATTCTTAAGTTATGTGCTATGATTATGTTATGGTTCTTGGGCATTTTTTTTGAAGACAGGTGGTTCCATGATAAACTAAGTGCGGGTGAGCCCGATATAGCTCTCCAATGCATTGGGTAACACGAAGGAGTTAAACATTAAGGTTTATCCGAAGAGATTTAAGGAATATACTGTGATGGGTATTCCAAATGTAACCATGAGGGTTACTCCCTATGTAAGAATGTTATGAATTCCTCAAGTTACCTTTATGTCTTATGATTTCTATTGAGTTATGAATAAATATTATGATTTCATGAGTTATGTTAAATTGCTTATATTTTAAGAGTAAAGTATGATTTCATTGATTCTGATTTGTACATGGAAAAATGTTTTCTTTCAATATTGTTATTACCCTTACTGTGCTTTTAATGATCATCCCAAGTTTTTATGAAATTTTTTACATAGGAAATGAAGTGGAATAGGGTCAAGGATGGATCAAAGAAATGTTAAGCTGTCTAAAACAAGGAACTACACATGACTCTTTTTTTCAAGAGTTTTTAAATTGTGAAAAAAATGGAAAATGAGTAGATGTTCCTACTTTTTAATCTTTGAGATGTAATAGTTATGTCCTAATTCTCTAAAACATTAAACCTAAAAAAATCCTCAATGTGAATTATTCAATGTAATTCAATATTAAGTAATTTTATATGGTCGGGTCCTTATAGCTTCCCTATGATATGGAGATGAATTTTTAGAATGTTTTTTGACTATGAATAGGTTTTACATTAATTATGATTTATTTTTTTGCCAATGTAAAATGGTTATCATATATGTAATATGGTTTTAAAAAACTACTAAATTGTCCAATAATTTCTGATTAGAGTCCTGTATCTATGGAATTTTAATAATTCAATGAACTAGCTCAAGGATACTATAGTCATTATCATTACACAGATGTTAATAATTACACCATGGTCTTTCCCAAGGTGATGAAAATGAACATAGAACTCCATAGAATGGGAAGGAGGAAATTTATTAAAATATGGACAACAAAAAAACATATTACCAACCATTTAGTATATAATAAAATATAAATGATAAAGAGGATGACATAATTTAACAATTAAATCAATTTTTAATAAAATAAGAATTGTGTGTATTGAACTTTGTGACTATTCGAGCAAGAAATCCCCTATCCACATTGTAAGGATGGTTGAAAGACATAATCATTATGTTATGGATCTATATTCCTTATAATGGTTAGCCTTATACATATCATTCCAATTGTTGTGGAATCATCCAAATTAGAGGTCTTAATTTAATAATATGAATAAAATACTAAACAATCATCCATTCATTCTCTCATAGGTTTTTATTCTCATTGATTACCTATATTAGGCCACTTGTGATTTGATCGAAATTCTATTATAGTTGATGAAACTAATTCATAATTAATTATTAACACACCAAATGAGTTTTCTAATTGGAACATGTTTATATAATGTTATGATACAAATATGAATTCTTTTTCAAATTCGTTCAGTTCGCAATTGAAAATTATTATTTACATTTTCAAAAAATCAACTAAACATATATAATTACCTTAAAAGGATTTAAAAATGGGATACTGAGACTAATACAAGTTTTGATATAATGAATTTGGGTTATAATAAAAAATATATCATTTATTAAATTAGGATATGTTTTGTCATTTATATTAAATGTTCATCTATAAATACATATAAAAAATCATATTGTTATGTGATTCTTTTTAACATAATTTTATACCATGTCAAATTTTTTTCATATACTTAAAATTCAATCATTTTATGAATTTATTATTAGATTCCCTTGTTATGATATTACACCAAAACCTTATCTTGTCTCCCTTTTCTCTATAAATTCATATGTATGATTATGTGTATAAAGAAAACTCACGTAGAAATTTTGTGAGAAATATTGATGTAATTATGTCAAATAAGATCATTATATATCTAATATCTAAAGTCACTAAAAATTTTGGTTATAGTGTTGTTCCATCATATTTTATTTTAATTTTATAATAAGTTAATTACTGTAAATTATTTTGATGTTTTTCTTGGGTCACCACACAAAGCATAAACTAACATAATGTATATCCATACATATAATCCATTTATGGAAATCCAAACACCCTTTAAAAAAATTGGGTGGTTTCCATTATATTTTTATATATTAACATTTTATAAATGAAGAATATTGATATTTAATTAGGATTTATAATTATAATATTATAAGTGATTTATTAATATTATTCATGATAAATTTTCATAATGAAATGATTATTAGTCAGATATGATTGCTCAAAGAAATGATAAGAAGTAATTAGTTACAATTATATCACCAGAATATCGACTTATGAAGAGGTTTTAATGACTATGAATAATATATCTATCATTAAAAAATTATTACATAGATGATTATAACAAGAAATTATACCAATGAAAATATATGAAAAATAATTTTATATAATATTATAACAAAAGGATAATAATTTTTATTGATATAGGATTAAGAACCTTAGAATGAATGGTATTTTCTTAAATAATTAGTGAATAACCTTATAACATTTGAAACTCAACATAGATTCTCTTATTAGTGAAAATGAGAGATCAACTCTGCTCTAAAATTTTACGGGAGATATGAAAGGGTGGATGGGTGGGTATTTAGATTAAATGTGGGGAATTTGATTATTTATCTTAAATCATGTGCCTTGGACTCTAAAAAAACATTTGTCTTTTAAATTTTATATGAAATGGTTTATGACATGCACAAATTTATATAATCTATTCAATTATTTATGAACCATATTCTCAAAAAAAATTATTTTTTATATAATGCACATTCTTATTCATAATGAATTATTAAAAAAGATTAATATCTACTATATATTACTATAATATTCATTATATGATTGAAAAATATATCAATTTATAGTAACAGATGTTAATTTAATGAAAAATACTATTTTTGGTCTAAAACTCCCTTGAGTTACGTATTTAAAATTTTTAATTAACTATTATGTTATAATTCATAGTATATATTCCTATAATATTTTTCGTTTTAAAAAAAATTATCTACCTCATAAAATTAGGAAAAAATCACCATTGTATAATTTTATTGTATTGCATTAATTTTAAATTTATATTTTATCGAAATAATTTCTACACATTAATAATTCATGTATTATGTAAAAACACGTGTGCATTAAAAATCCATCATTTTGGACCAAAAATTTGAAAACTCTTATTTTAATAAATCAATGTTGCACATGAATAATGTTATTATTATTCATAAATAAATATATGCATATATATTATTTATTATTAATTATATTATTATTAAATGGTTTTATAGTAAATGTAATTTCCTTTGTTTAAATTATATAATTATGAATAATTAAATGAATTTACATTGCGTAATAATATTGAAAGAAAGGTTTACTTTTTATAGAAGAATATTATATTTTAAATTACCTATACCTCTAAAATAATTTCTTTCTAAAAATTTAGATAGATGAAAAATAATTGAATATGTGATGGTAATTATTACTTCATTCTTCCCCTAAATCACATGATTGTTTTTTCCGACATGAGATTCTGACAAATAATTTTGTCTAGTCACGTATTGAAATTGTGTAACACTATCTCTATATGTTAATAATTATCAAATATTATTCATTATATTATAGGATGATATGTACCTTTATTTTATCTATGGTGAGTACATGGATAGTGTTATTCATGATCATCTTATAAATTGAATCATATAAGAAACCATGCACTTTGGAATGGTTAGGTGGAAAAATTAAACTTATATACCACTAATATAATTATCCAAAAAAACCTAAAAATGTATATTGTACTTATTACATAACTTCCCAAAATAGGCATACAATAATACTCTTTTCTATTGTGAAACTTTAAATTAAAAATGATCTCCAACAAGGATTTAAGTCCTTTATACAATTATCTCCATCATTATTTGGTATTCTATAGGATATCATGGTGTGATTCACAATTGATTCCCCAATGTGTTTTGGAAAAATTATCCACTTTTCCATGAATTTATTCCAAAACGATAGAGTATTAATTTTTTTTCATGCATGGCCTCTTTTAGTTACATTTTAATTATTAATTAGAAGGTATTATTGTAAAAAGTTTACACTAGGGGTAGGTATTGGTTACCATTCCAATGGATGTCATGTGATAATGATATAACCATTTCAAAAATTGTTTAGAATTTAATTTCATACTTCTTATCATATTGGGAAAGATAGGCGATGATAAAATTTAGCTCAATTTCCATACCATTTTGAATACAAATATAATATTTTTTTGTGACCCAATGATTAGGATAAGTGAAAATGAAAAAAAGTGAAACATGATTTATAACAACTTTATTGATATCGATCCATGTATGATTTTTACGAGATAGATCCACCCTTAATTGTAGTAAATGTGAGGACATGTTATGTCGACCCATAATAACCAATATATCATCATTTATTGTAGATGTCATAGGATGGTCAATAAAAAGTTCAATTAAAAAAAATTTATACCTCACACTAATATATGAAGATGTTTCTTTACACCCTTTTTTTTCTCTCATCCATTACTTTTTGTTATACCCTGAATCATGACATATAATAATTAATTTTTCAAATTTTGTTTTCCCATAATAATTTCTATTTTATATCCCTATAAATCATGGCAGTACCAGAGTGTATAAAGAAGTTTGAGATATGTGATACATAAAATAATTATCTAATTATCTATAGTATTAATGGTAGACATGTTTTTTTCTGAACATTAAAACACCAACCTCATTATTTAAGTCTATAAATGTTTACATTCAATAGTATTAATCATCTTTTGTAAGAACATGACATCATTTTGAAACCTATTTATCTTATCTATTAATGATATAAATGAAATAACATTGAAATGGAATGATTATTCCTATTACATATTAATATATATATCTAACATTTATAAATATCAAAATATAGGATAATTTCCCTTCATCAACTTGGAAATAACACTAATACATCTTACTCAATGTTTTTTCGCCTCATTTTCTTTCCCATAGAGGTAGTATATTACACATTCATTTCCCATATGTACTTCTAAAAATTTCCAATGCCTAATTTTGATCTCTTTATATTTTAATATATACTTCATCATCTATTATCTGTATTTAGGTCACATCATTCACAATAAATATAGAATAAATAAATTTTCAATCTAATTATTATAGATTTCATATTAATATCATAAGTAGAATATTTTTTCATAGGAGACTTTTTTTGTTATATTTGTAATTACTATATCATTTTTTCAAAGGAAACAACATATTATATTCTCAAATGCATCACTTTATATAAAAAATCCTTCATTTCCATATCATAATGCCTATATTAGTGCATTTATAAAAAATGTTATTACTTATATAAATCTCTATTCGAAAAACTAAAGATATGGGAACTGGAATCTTTTATGTGTCATCATTTAAAACAGATTACCTAATTGATTGAAATTTTACTCAAATCAAAAATAGTAATCATCTATGATAATGAAACATCATATATCGGTTATATTACTTGGTGTGGAGAATTATATAAGAAAAGAATTTATTGTAGGGTCAACAGATATTATATCATTAGATATAACATTTTTACTAAATAAATACATGTAAGCCAAATATAACACATATTATGTTTCATATCTTGTTTTCTCTCCCACTTGCTATGAAGGAGAATTAATTAATGGTATGGTTGGTCTCCATATTTTAAAAATTATATTAAAATAATTTCAATATGAATCTAAAAAAACAATCAATGTAATATTTGTATACTCTAATAATTAAATCAATAAACACAATAGGTAAATTTTAATATAAAATAAATTACTGTAATCTCAAAATTACAATAACTTGTATGAAAAGATCACCTTGGTATATAATCATAATTAAAAAAAATTAAATATTGATAATAATAATAGATATCAATCATTGAGAATTTTAGAGGTCGTTATGTTTTTCAAATATATCATCACTATAAGGTAATTGATGAATTATATTTATATTAATGGAAATTATTTATCGATAAATCATAAAAACTCGCATAACCCATCGTTATTTATAACAATTAATACAATTTTACCTCTAGGGAAAACAATAGGTAATATGAATCCATTTTCACAAAATATATAATTTTTTTCATTAATTCAACCAAATTCAACCACATCCATTTTATTGAGAAGCTTATATATATCGTTTATATCAAAGATATTGTTAGTAGATAATTAAAATTTATGGTTATGTGAATATATAGGTTGTTACATTAGAAATACAACAATATAATCCATCAACGTAGACAAATTAAATATTATTAAGATTTCCTTATGATTAATTACTTTGACATATCAATGAATTTTTTTACGATGGTCCACCAAAGGTGGTTTAAAAAAAGTCTCATGCAATTATGAGTCTCCTCTAAAAACTGAGATTATATTCCATCCATATAAATTATAATATAATTATTACCATAATAAATTCTTAAATTATAATTTGAGATCTATAATATATCAGTGATTTTATCAAAGATTTCCATTGGTTTTACTACTCTGTTTGATACTAAATAACCTTAATGAATTTTAAGAGGAAAATAAAAATACACTCAGTTCCATATGATTTCTAGTAAGAGTTTATTAACTAATAATTCAATCATTAATGTATATGTTGGTGATTAAATATTCCCAAAATTCATGCATGATATAAAATGTTGGGTAGATCAAAATACAGATATTGTTTTTGTTAACATAGAGTTTATAGTCAAAGTACCTACTATAACATAATTTGATACATATTTTAAGGTACTTATGATCGTAAAAGACATCCCTTCTTCCCATTACCTCATCTGGTTTATATTTACATTCATTCAAGGGTAATCTATCTAAATTATTTCCCTTATCATTGAAATATAATCTTTTGACATTATTGACCTCTTTTATTTCCACAAACACATGATATTTATAAATAAATAAATATACTTTATAAAGCTCATATTCGGTTATTGAAATGCATGTATCGTTTCATCCCATAGTTATTTAATATTTGTATTGCAAACCTTAATTTTTTTATTTTCTATATAACATTAACAATAAAATCCAACCAATATAGTATTCTATTGTATTCAAATTAAAAAACACGTGTAGAATTATTTTTTGGTCATGATGAAACATGTCACTATAACTGATATGTGGAATACTTCTTAGTGGATATTTTCCATTGGCGTCTTAGAATCAACCCATCAAAAATGAGATCAATCAGGATTTATGTATTAAATATATAGTGCATAAAATATATTGAAAACAATGTATATTTATCATCATAATCATTAATGTATTCCTCTTAATTTATTCATAAATCATTGAATTTTCTTCCATGTCTGATCGTTGACCATGAGGAAAGTTCATACAAATGAATTCTACATTTGGAGACATTCATTACATATTATTTATATCAAATTACTACATATTATTTTTAATCAAATAACATAATTAATTATAATATCCTCTTATAAAATAAAAAACCATGAAAAACATTACTGTTTCACGATATACCAAAGGAAGGAATACATGTTTTGGACACAAGATAATTTCATTAGAAACTACTGGATTTGTGGTTCCACTGATTGATTAAGGCTCACAACTAATGAAGAAATCAAAAATCATAAACCCATTGTATATAGATATTTTTTTATTCCATTGATGAATTATAATTTTTCATAACCTAATACAATTACCCAAAAAAGATAAAAACTAATCCCCTCCAACACCAACCTATGTAGAATTATCTAGAGGAAATTTACTGTATTGATTACAGGTGATGACATGATTTCCATTCCTTCTATTAAGATGTTTTTCAAAATACTTATTATACATAATTAATTCATGAATAAAATAATAAATCATACACCATAGTAGATACTTATTATCCAATTTTTATAAATTCATTCCATGTTATCATGAAATATTCATGGAATTACCAATAGTTATTTGAAATTTTATTTTCTCTAAATATTTTTTCTTATATCTAGTTCTTAAATTTTCATCTAAAAATGCTCTGATTCCAACTATAGTATCCTATATTTAGTAACCCAAATATGATTTTTTTTCATTATAATGGTCATAAGTAACCAGATCAAAATTCACATTATCCATATGATTTTCAGTCATATGAATCTAAATAAATTATTTAACATTACATTACATTTACAAGTTAACATATATATAATTAATAGAAAAAAATATATTATTTGTCATTTTAAATCTATTTGTCTCATGTATCATTTTTAATATTGAAATAGTAATCAATCATATAGATTAAAATCATATTTTTAATAACGGGGTATCATACAATGAAATCTACAACACATAATCACTAATTCGTTAATATGAAATGATTAAATATATTCCATAAAATATATTGTTATGAAGATAATATATAAATAAAAAGAAATGAATACTTGGTTAAGAATATATAATCCCATAGTGATAGAATGATACTTTTCAAACATCATAGTCAGACAACCATTGAGTAATGCTAGGAGATCATACATAAATGGGTATGTATTATATTGAATACCCAACTTGTTTATCTAATGAGGAAAAGTTATTCATAAAGGTTCAATATAATTTTAAGACCCACCCATTATAGAATAAATATATTATAGCCATCTTACTAATATAATCATTAAGGAATATATTTTGAAATATTTCTAAAGGAATATTGTTTTTATTGATGGAAATGTAATAAATATTTGTCCATAAATATATTATAGATATATATAATATCAATATTTTCCCATTAAATGGAAAAAAGTAGTTATTTGGGGGACATCCCTCAAACTTCATTGATATAATATGACGTTAAAATTTTTATAAATTATATACCTACTAGATAAATGATATTTAGGTAGTTTTTAAGGGATAATTCAAAGTGTATTTGTATCAATAGGGTAAATTATATAATAAAAGAATCAAATTCATTTAAGTGGTTTTTGAAGAGATGGTGAATCATCCATATTGTATCCCCAAATAGTGTAAACTAGGTGTGTAGTGAAGACCTTTTTTGTGCACTAAACATATATTAATTTAATATCCAACGAAGATTTTTCATAGTTATTACAACTATTTACATCTATGCCAGATCGTGCATTCCCTTGTACTATCAACATAGTACCCCCTGTTTCTGGTATGTAACACTTACTTGATTCTATTCATGGTTTTAATGTTAAAGGGTGATGAATGAGAGATTTGGGAGAACTTTGAATGGATTTGTTGAGGCAAAGAGGATTTCGCACGGATGGTGCATAGTTTGTCAAAACCGTGTGGAAAAATCATGCGTAGTTGGTCTTTGAGGTAGGAGCTTCTGCCCGGGTGGCACACAGTCTGTCTAACCGTGTAACCAAACCATGTGTGGAGGGTCTATCAAGGTAGTTGCTAACGCACAATTAGTGCATGGTTTGTCTAACCATGCAAGCAAACCATGCGACCACTTAAATGAGATCCTATAAAGGTGTATCTCATGCGTTTTTGCCTCTAAGTGGCTCTTTTCTCCTCCTAAGAGGCCATAACTTGGGATTTTTCTTCTCCTAATGTCAAAGAGGGATCACCCATTATTTCATATGCAATCCAAAGGCTTCTCTTGGCGAATCAAAGACAGATTCTTGAGGTATGCGATCGTTCTTCATCGTTCTTGTTCGGTTTCTAAGATCTACATAGATTTGCTTATCCTATTCTCTTTATTTCATAGATATACGACCATTATGAGTAGATATAAGTTTTTTTATGCCATATATGATGAGATTTGGTCTTGTTCATTCTAGGAGAAGAGATCTAAGGTGGGTTTTTGAATAAGAAACCTGGTTTTCTTGTGCGTTCTTCATTCTTTGTGGTTTTTATAAATCCATAAAGGTAGGAGGCTTCACTCTCGACTCCCCTTGTTAGAATTGATTGTATTAGTTTAAAATAAGGTTATTTGAATGGAATTGATTTTGAAAATCCTAAAATAAATCATCATTAGTGATGATTTATGGTTTTAGTGAAATTGTGAAATCTTTGTGAATTTTTTTGCAAGTGATTTGGCTTCTTGAATTGAAAATGTTGATTTCAAATTATGGATTTTCTGAAATTGTAAATGGTTTGATAAAAATTAGTTTTCAAAAAAAAATTCGTTTTATTGAAATGGTTTGACATTGAAACGACTTTGTTGGAATTGGTTTTCAATAAAAAGAGAGTTTTATTGAGACTGTTTGGAATTGAAATGGTTTATCATTGAAATGGTTATGATGTAAATGGTTTTCAATACAAATATGTTTTTATTGAAATGTTGTTTTGGAATGATATATGGTCATATGTTTTGTGTGTTCATGTTCCATATAAGAGTCTTTTTTGAAATATGACATTGTTCTTGGTGCCAAAGTTATAATGGAACATGGTAACTATATGTATGAGGCTTGGTTGAAATATGACCTTATGCTCGGTGCCAAAGGTGTAATGGCACATGGGAAACCATTACCTTGTGACGACATGGTAGATCTATAAGAAAATGATCATGAGTATGGAACTGTCATAACGAAACATGCATGGTTGGTTGCACGGGTTGGGAAATGGTTGGGTATGCCAAAATGGGATGTTTGTATAATGGTTCTCATGATTTTTTAGTTATTTCTCTTGAATAATAACTCATTGCAAAAATTGTTTTTTTTTGCATTTGAATGCATTTAGTTATAAGTGGTTTTGAGAACCATGTTTATATTTAGTTATAGACTGCTTTTGTGAAAATGTTTTATATAAACCTTTTTCATATAAATGTTGCTAACTCTTCTATCCTAGTGGTGTGAGTATGGAAGTCATTGGGGAAACCTACTATGTTTTATACTCACCCTGTGTTGGAACTTTGGTGATTCTGCGGATTTCATGTTTCGGGATACAATTAAAGGTAAAGAATCTTATTTTTAGTGGATTGTGGTGATGCTTGGGAGATTTTGTGGATCTTGGAGCTTCTAGAGAACAGAGTCGTGGTGTCATTTTAGAGTCTTGAGTTGTTCATCCGTTTTTTACTTTGATTCTTGGCTTGGTAATCCGATATTGTGTACTTGATATGGTTTGACGTAAATAAATTTTTTTAGTTGTCATTCATTTGTTCATGCATCATATAGTGAATGGTTGGTTATGTTGGTTGGTCGGTTTATTGGTTTATTTCATAAAGGGTAAATCACCCCCCACATGAATTTGAAACCCTATGACATTTATTGCCAACCTTTGGGGTCTTGGGGATGTCACTTAAGGCATAGTAATGACTTGTTGTACTCTCAAGACAATGAGAATTCACGGGTCATCACAAATTTTATCATCTTGTTTGGTCCATGCCTAACAAGTAGTCATCGATGTTTCTCGTCTTGGAGTTGAAATTCCTTCTTTTCTATTCCTTAGGTCGAAATCTTAGATAGTAGTTGGATTGTTGTAACCTAAAATTTATATCATAAAAGGACGTAGCTAACCTGTTTATGCAGAATATCAAGTTACCATGTTCTTGGGTACATAAGTGTTTTTGATACACTTCTAGAATGTTTGAAATTTCATTGTCATGGGTTTAGCCAATGTGATGAGTGTGGCATGCATTATAGAGGAATGAATTCCCACTAGGATTTCATATCTCATTTTAAGGAATGACTTATGATTTTTTACAAGGTGTGAATTATTTGAATGAAAAAAATGGAGAAATTTTTTTAGGTTAATGATTTTGAAAACAGGATATTTGGTGTATTTTGAAAACGAGTAGATTTTCAAAAAGAATGTTTAAATTTTTCAAAAATACTTGAACATGGAAAAAGGATGCTTTGGAAAACAATGGTGTGATAGTTAATGTGATAGAATTTGAAATTATAATCCATCAGTTGCAAGAGAGTGATATTGATAGAGGTTGTTGCTGGTTTATAAATGGAACTAGGTAAGCATTGTAGGGAACAACTGGAAGTGGCTGATGAGAACGTGGTTTCACCTGAGCGCCAAGTGAACCACTAGTTTGTTTAGAGTATAGTTTAATGTTTCTAGGTTGTGGGATGTGTGAACAGAGAGTAAGAGCCAACACATGTTGAGTATGCATCCCAATTTTAAAAGCAGGATCCACCCATCATTAGGGGTGATTCGAAGTCGAAAAGGGAATAGGCATGGCTGTCCGGAATGAACATAATTTTCAAATTCTTGGGGATGTCAGTAAAGCTAAAAGTAAATCTAGAAACGTTTAACCTAGAGGATCATTCTATTCAATGGTAGAAGTTGGTATTCCAAGAAGGAAAGAACCAGGGTATGACGTGGGAAGAATTTGAGGAATTGTTTAATAAACAATTCTACCCACATACATTCAGAATTCAGTGCATAACTGATTTCATCAGTCTGAACGAAGAGCATATGTCTGTGACAGATTATGTAGATAATTTTATGAGATTAGTGTGGTTTTCACTGGAGGTGGTGGGTAGCACGTCGTTGAAGGCAAGGATCTCCAAATCATGGTTATGGAAAGAGATCCGTTCAAAAAAACCGTAGTAAAGTGTATCAGTGATTAAATAGAGATGGTGAATCGAGCATCGGTAGCGAAGCGGGTGATGTTGGGAGCTCTGGGAAGAGGAAGCATGGTTGTAACCATGGAGAATAAGGGTGCTTCACACTCTTTTTTTTGTTGTTTCACGTGTGGTTGAGTTTCTAGGATTAAGGGTAGAAATGATTCCTTCTGTTTTGAAACTCCAAACTCCTCTTGGTGAAAGAGAATGTCAAGTATTTGTGTGTAGAGCATGTGCTATAACTTTTTATGGATTTGAGTTAAAATGGGTTTTCTCAATGATGGAGATGGATGTATATGATGTAATCATGGGTACGGATTGTCTGACAATGATCAAGGAAAAAATCTATTGTTATATGAGAAAATTTTGTTTCAGGTCAATGGATGGCATCGAGAATAAATTTAGAGGAGACACCATGGTAAATAGCGGTGCAAAGAGCTTGTTGGGACCAATGGTCTAAACAATCCCTTACCAATTGGAAGCTTTGACTTTGGCATTAATGGAAGAGATAGAGGAACATAGTTTTCCAGCTATTGTGGATCAATTTCCTGATGTCTTTCCTAAAAATATCTCAGGGTTACCAACTCTAAGGGAAGTGGAGTTTATGATTGGTCTCCTTATAGGGACAAGTCCTAATTCCCTTCCATCTTATAAGATGTTACCAATAGAATTACAGGAATTGAATGTGTAGTTAGAGGAGCTGAAAATCAAAGGGTTTATTCAACCAAGTATGTCTCCATGGGCAGCACCGGTTTTGTTTTGGAGGAAAGTAGATGTAACACTTCACCTTTGTGTTGATTATCGTAAGATTAAACATGTTACGATAAAGAATAGATATCCACTTCCACACATTTATGATCTATTCGATCAATTAAGTTGTGATCAGTGGTTCTCAAATATTGACTTGCGATCAGGATATCACCAATTGCATGTTCAGAAGGAGGATATTCCAAAGACAGGTTTCAGAAGTAGATATTTCCATTACAAATATGTATTCATGCCTTTAGGTCTAAAAAATACACTATCAGTCTTCATGGCATTGATGAATCATATATTTCAACAATATCAGGATTCTTTTGTTGTGGCCTTTGTGGATGACATTTTAGTCTATTCAAATACAAGGGTTGATCGTGAGGTGCACCTGAAAACAGTGTTACATATCTTGATAGATCATCTATTGTATGTTTAATTATCAAAGTATGATTTTTGGATACATGATGTACGTTTCCTAGGAAATGTAATTTCTGAGAAATGTGTTTCTCTTGATCCTAAAAATATATAAGCCATTATCTCTTATCAACCACCAATGAATGCATTTGATATACGAAGTTTTCTTGGTCTAGATGGTTACTACTGACGCTTTGTGTGTGATTTCTCATGACTAGATTCACCAATTAAAACTCTGACAAAGAAGAATGCTCCATTCCTATAGCAATAAGAATGCTAGAAGTCTTTACAGGAATTGAAATTTCGACTTACAGCATCACCTCTCTTAATTTTACTAGATTCAGGACAGGGGTATGTGGTGTATTTGTGATTCTTCAAGATCAGGGTTGGGCTTTGTTCTAATGAAAGGAGACCATGTGGTTTCTCATGGTTCAAGGAAGTTGAGGGTGCATGAGAAGAATTACCCAACTCATGATTTGGAGTTAGTTGTAGTCGTCCAAGATCTGAAAACATGGAGAAATTATCTATTTGGTGGGAAATTTACTGTGTTTATGGATCAAAAAAGCTTAAAACACATTTTCTCATAGAGATAATTGAATCTGAGGCAAAGGAGGTGTATGGAGTATCTTCAAATGTATGACATTGACTTGATGTAAAAATCGGGGAAATGAAATTCGGTGGCATATGCATTGAGTACAAAGTAATATGATCAGTTGGAAAAAGATGCTTCAGAAGAATGGAAGTTGTTGTCTGTCTTAGATGACATGCATTTGAAATGTGAAGACCGAGGTGATGTTGTAGTTTTCTTTTCATCTAAACTTTTTCTGGATCTAGTAAAAATGATCAAAAAAGCACAAAAATCTGATTCAGAATGTTTGATTGTATGTTCAAAACACAATGGTGGGGAGACCATTGAAGGTGGGATGCTTGATGGAGGATTAGTTTTTTGTTTCATAGATCAGATGGTTGTACCTATAGTTTTTCGTGAACAACTCTTTCATGCATACCACCATTCAATATGGTCTATACATCCAGGTACATAGAAAAATTATAAGGCATTGAAGGTGTAGTTTTGGTGAGCGGCATGGAAAGGAAGGTGGCCGAGTTTGTCTCACGGTGCTTAACATGTCATCAAGTTAAATCAGAGAATTAGAGACCAGCTGGTATGTAATAGTATTTTTCTATCCCAGTCTGGAAATAGGATCAGATAGAAATGGATTTTATTATAGGTCTTCCAAGAACAGTCCGGAAACATGGCGTCGTTTGGCTGATAGTGGATCGTCAAACCAAGTCTGCTCATTTTGTCCCTATTCGTGAAACTCATATGGTGGAGGATCATTCAAAAATCAATATCTGAGAATTGGTAAAGAGGCATGGTGTACTAGTGTCTATTGTATCAGATAGAGATCCGCAGTTCATATCTCGTTTCTGGAAATCATTACAACAAGCCCTTGGAACTCAGTTGACTATGAGCATGGCATATCATCCTTAGACGAATGGGAAATCTAGGTCGATGATAAAAACATTGGAAGTTATTATTTGGGCCTATGTAATGGATTTAGGTGGCTCATCGGAGGAGAATATATCCTCAGTGGAGTTCTCATACAATAACAACTATCACGCCTCGATGCGCATGGCTCCCTTTGAATCATTGTATTGGTGTCCTTGTCATTCTCCACTATATGGGGCGGAAATAGGTGAAACATCACTAGTCGGGCAAAGCATGATCCAAGAGACAATAGAGAAGATCTGGTTGATTAGAAAGAGGATGGAGACGGCTCAGTGTCGTCAGAAATCTTATGGAGATCACCATCGAAGATCATTGTCATTCATTGTGGGTGATCATGTCTTCTTGAGGATCTCTCCAAGGATTTGACATCATTGTTTCGGGATGTAGGGAAATTTATCTCCTAGATACATTGGCCCTTTTGAGATAGTGTAACAGGATGGAGAGGAGGCATATCAGTTGGTATTACCACCATGATTCTGTTTGGTGAATAATGTGTTCCATGGATCGCAGTTGAAATATTATTAGCTTGATATTGACTATATGATCCGATTGGATCCTGTAGACCTAGATCCAGATGCTTCATCGATACATATCCAGGTAATAATTGTGGATAGGAATGAGAAAGTCTTGCGTGGAAGAATCATCGGTCTAGTGTGGGTTTTATGGTAGCATGGTCAGATTTCGGAGGAGTATTGGGAGTGTGAAAAGGAAATTAAAGGGAATTGGCCGGAACTCTTTCGGTTGGGTGAAGGGTGTCTACTTTCTAAGGACAAAAAGACCAATTTTAGGGAGAATTTAGTACCACAGGTTATCGTTTTATAACCTTTACATGATGATTTTCATGGTTTTAATGTTAAGGGCGATGAATGGGAGATTCGGGAGAACTTTTAATGAAGTTTTGAGGCAAAGGGGACGTCCCACGGACGACACACGGTTTGTCTAAACTATGTGGCAAAACTGTGCGTAGTTGGTCTTAGAGGCATTATCTTATGCACAAGCGGTGCACGGTTTGTCTAACAGTGCAATCAAACCATGTTTGTAGGGTCTACCGAGGTAGTGTCTAATGCACCGTTAGTGCACAATTTTTCTAAATGTGCGAGAAAACCATGCAGCCACTTAAATGACATCCTATAAAGGTGGATCTCACATGTTTTTCCTCTAAGTGGCTCATTTTATCTTCTAGAAGGAAATAACTGGGGATTTTTCTTCTACTAAGGTCAAAGTGGGTTCTCCCATTGTTCCGTATGGAATCCTAAATCTTCAATTGGCGAATTGAAGCCAGATTCTTGAGGTATGTGATCGTTCTTCATTGTTCTTGTTCAGTTTATTAAATCTACTTAGATATGCTTCTCCTCTTCACTCGGTATCTTAGATCTAAACCCATTATGGGTCTATCTATGTTTATGGATTGCAAATATGTTTAGATTTGGCCTTTTTTTCTTGGAGAAGAGATCTAATGTGGGTGTTTGAAGAAACAACCCGGTTTTCTTGTGCGTTCTTCGTTCGATGTGGTTTTTGTCCAAACCATAAATGTAAGAGGCTTCACTCTTGACTCCTCTTGTTATAATTTATTGTCTTAGATTCAAATTGGGTTATTTAAACAGATATGTTTGTGAATAGCATAGAATAAATCATCTTTAGTGATGATTTATGGTTTCAGTGAAATTGTGAAATCTTGGAGAATTTTTGTGAATGTGATTTGGCTTTGTGAATTTAAAATGTTGATTTTAAATTATAGATTTGATGATATTGTAAATGGTTTGATGAAAAAAGGTTTTTCAATAAAAAGGATGTTTTATTGAAATGGTTTGAGATTGAAATCACTTTGATGGATATGTTTTCAATTAAAAAGGAGTTTTATTGAAATGGTTTCGAATTAAAATGGCCTTGCATTGAAATGGTTTTGATGGAAATGGTTTTCAATAAAAATGTGTTTTTATTGAAAGGGTGTTTTGACAGGATTGATTAGAATATGTGGTGTGTGTTCATGTTTCATGTATGAGGCTTGGTTGAAATATGAATTTGTGCTTGGTGCCAAAGGTGTAATGGCACATGGGAAAAATTACCTTGTGACGACTTGGTAGATCGATGAAAAACAACTCATGAGTATGGAACTGTCATAACGGAGCATGCATGGTTGGTTTCACGGGTTGGGAAATGGTTGGGTATTCCAAAATGGGATGTTTGTAAAATGGTTCTAAAGCTTCTTTCGTTATTTTTCTGAAAACATAACTCACTGTAAAAAATGGTTTCTATTGTATTTTAATACTTTTGGTTATAAGTGGTTTTGGGAAAGTTGTTTATATTTAGTTATAACCTACTTTTGTGAAAATGTTTTATATAAACTATTTTTATATAAAATTTTCTAACTCTTCTATCCTAGTGGCGTGAGTAGGAATGTCATTGGGGAAACCAACTGAGTTTTATTCTTACCCCTATATTGGCACTTTGGAGATTTTGCAGATGTCATGTTCTAATATACAGGTAAAGGTAAAGCATCCTATTGTTAGTGGCTCATGGTGATGCTTGGGAGATGTTGTGGAGCTTGGACCTTATGGTGAACAGTGTCGTGGTGTCTTTTGAGAGTCTTGAGTTGTTCATTCGCTGTGTACTTTGATGCTTGGCTTGGTCTTTCACTGTTGTGTACTTTATATGGTTTGACATAAATTAAGTTGTTTAATTTTCATTAATTTGTTCATGAATCATATAGTGAATGTTTGGTTATGTTGGTTGGTTGGTTTATTGGTTTATTATTTAAAGGGTAAATTTTCCCCCACTGGTATTTAAAACCCTTTGAAATTTATTGCTAGCCTTTGGCATCTTGGGGATGTCGCTTAAGGCCTAGTAATGAATCGTTGTATACTTAAGCCAATGAGAATTGGTGGGTCATTACAATACAGACAAGGATTCAATTTCATGGAAACAACCTAGAATTTACATTACCAAAATGTATGGATGGTTTGATATATTATGATTTATGATAATGGACTATGAAAATAGTACAATATGAGGGAATTATGAATTAAAATTTATAAAATGTTGGATAATTTATAAACATGAATGATAATTAAATTTATTATTGAAATGAAAATAAATTGGGCAAGATTACCTAAATAAAGGATAATATGGTATTATAGACTGTTATATTAGTAAAATAATAGATTATGAAAAAGATGATACTAGATGCAATTTGTAATATATCATTAATAATATATGAAATGGATGGTAATACCATGTATTCATAGGCACAAAAATATATGAAACAAATTATAAGTAATATTATAATAAAATTATTATTATTGAAATGGAATGATGTGGATTGGGAAACCTTACATGGAATTGTATCATCCTAAAGCATGGGAAGAGAACCATAAATCCTTATAAACATGTTAAAGAAACTATTGAGAGAGAAACGAAACTGTGAACTATAATAAAGAATTATTGGATAGAAAAGGTTCGTTGTGTGGGGATTTATAGTAAAAATGGGAATTTATTTCACTATTTCAAAAAATATATGTAAATTAAAATAAAACAGCCCGAGTACCATGTTAACCTAATGAACGAGTTAGTCCAGAAATAGTATGAAGGTAATTAGTGATGCCCACATGTCATAAAATAGAACTCACAATCATATAACATGAATGGGGGGTTCAATTTCACATAGAACATAGCGGAATGAATACAAGAAAGACAGTGTGCATAAAAAGATACTCCCCTATGAGTAATGTTCCAAAAGTCAACAAGGAATTAATTCCCAATGTACTACAACCCAAACACAAAAATTGGGAAATATTACTCATATCCCTAAGGACAAAAATCATCATGTACAAGGTTTAATATTTGGATCAATCTCTAAGGGATCCTTTCCACTTGCTCAAACTGGGACGGAGATAATCCACAAACACTAGAAGCCCCAAGAAAGGGCAGATACAAATTCCATTAAAATATCTATATATATTCCATAATAATATTTGAATATAAAATCAATGTGTAATGTTTTTTCAATTTTTAAATAAAATGTTTTGGATTTTACAAATGCATAATTAAACAAATCGTTCATTACAATTTAAAAATAGAAAGATATTCTTCAATTCATGATTCACATTTTAGTGGATGGAAAAATATTTCAAAAGATGAAATTTACATTATATTAAAGGGTTAATTTACAAAAATGGAATATTTCACAAAATAAAATAAATAAATACATTTACGTAAAATAGTTTATATAAATTCATAAGGCATGTAAACGAGTTTAAAATAATGGCATATAAAAGTAATACAAATAAAATCAAGTGTGAAACACAGTCATGTGCCATGTAGTTATGAATGTATTTTATTATAGGTACCAACACCATTAATATGAAACATTATGTACATACACCCCTTTTAACCACGTTTGAGAGAATTCATTACTATCGCTTAAGTGATGCGATGTACTTATATGATTTATAGTACATTATTTTTCATGAAGTTTTTTCCAATATAACACTCTATCTAACTATAGATTTCATGTGATCTATTAAAAACCTATGATATGAAATTTATTTTTATACTTTTTAAAAGAAAAAAATATCCCAGACTCCATTACAGTATTGAAATTTTTCACTTAAAACCCATAATGGGTTTTTCATAAAAAATATTCTTTTTAAAAAAGATAAAACCATTGGGTTTTTATCGAAACCATTTTTAATCTATTTTTTATAAAATATTACTTGAAATGAAATCATGATATTTTACAATCCATTAAATAATAAATTTTAAACATTTTATTTTAAAACAATTTCATCAATTTCATCACAAAGCCACATTTTAAAGGTAATAGAGTTTTATCACAAATATTTACATCAACACATTTTCATCAATTTTTCTCAACAATTAAATAAATTAAATTTCCATCCAAACCATGATTGAAATATAAATATTCAAATTTCCAAAATTTCCATATCCACACTCTAATGAAATTTAATTTTGGGGTTCCCAATTTCCTATCAAACACCCATTCTTCTTAAAACCGGCATTCAACGGAATTGGGTCCTTCTACTCAGGCAATTGAAATCTACATTATTAAAAACATTTAATTATATTTAATTTAAAATATTCATTATTAAATAGATAAATTTATGTTTAATAAAATCTAGTAATTGTAATTGGACCACTTACATTGGGATTAATGGATCTCATATCATTAAACCCTTTCTAGGAATCATCAAAAATGATTATGAAAATAGGATCCTAGAGACACAAGATTCAATCCCAGTTTTAGAACCATAATAGCTAGTATTAGATCCTTCAAAAATATATCAATATCTATAAAACCATATATAGAAGGATAGAGAGCATCAAATATGGAGAACATGATGAAGAAAAAAAATTGAAGAATGATCGACCAATATTCTCTTTGATTTAGATCACATTCAAGAGGGGTTTGAGGGGTATTTAATACTTATTGGGAGATCCACAATCAAGAGAACCTAGTTTGAGTTGAAATAGGTTTGTGTGGGTCCTCAAAAATGGGTTTATAAATTTTAAACAAAAAATTATATTAATTAAAATCTTGTCAAAACAGTTTCTTAGGAAATGGAACACATTTTAGAAAAATACTATGCATGTCATTATACCGTTGTAAATGAGTCACATGGTTTTTCATACGGGGTTGCATATATTGACTTCACATGAACATGTCATGTGGAGCTCTTTTTCCAAAACTTTCAATTTTCTTGTAGTAGAGTGGATGGTTTGAAAAACACAGTGCATGCCATTTTCCAACTGTGCAGTAACATAGAATTCTCAAAATTCAAAAAACTCATCCCAAAAAAACCCCAAAGAACCCAACAATAAAAAGGATGGTGTAGGAATACCTAAAAAGGGTAACATGATTCCACATTCATGCCACCTTAGAAATCTTTTGTCCATGTAAATTCTACAATGAAGCTTCCATGTCAGAATGATGAGGCCACTACTCTCTCATCAGTGCCTCTCTCTCACAATACTGATGACAAACAGAACCATGACGTCATAATATATGAACCAATGATATCATCCTCTCATGAAGCACCTAGGTTTTAGAATCAACTATTCTCATATTTAGTTCAGTGATTGATAAATCACGATTATCCTCAAGATCACACTAGTGTAGAACATGATATTGATCAGATAGATACATCCTCATCTATGATACATGGAACATGTTTTGTATAGATGGAATTTTTAGTGGTAGTGATAAATGGTTAGAAAATTTCCCCACATTCTCACCAACATCAATGGGTCCAAAAAAATGAGGGTAAGGATTCCCTTTCCTCTTAAGACATAGATGACCCAAACAGGGTGAAACTATCAATAATACCTAGTCTCCAACTAAAAAATCCAAATCTCTATACCGATAATCATCCTATGATTTATATTTAATATGTTCTATTGACATACACTGATAAATCAACTAACTCGTTTGTTGATAACATGGACCATGCTCAGTACAACCATGGATCATTCACCAATCGTCAACCAACACAATGAAGATTTATAATGACAGTGATACAATTGCACCAATAGAACCACTATGACCATTTTATGGTAACTTTTGTTGTAATAAGACATAACTATCCTGAAGTGATAATACCATACCCCACAAAATGTGATAATAGAAGCTCAAATTATATCTTCCAGAATCTATATAGTTCTTTCACTCTAGTTATATAACTGCTGATGGTATGTCATACTCAGATGGATATGTGACTTTTGTTCCTATAAAAGGCCTCTATGAAAAAGATAAGTGAACTTAGGATCACTATCATAGAGTGTAACAGATGGAAAACCATGAAATGATAAATACAATTCACATAGAGATTCTGAAACACCTCAATATTGGTTGTGTCATGAATGTGTATAATGTAAGCTATCATGGACTGATAGTCAATCCCAAACCATATAACATTATTCGATCTCTGTGTATGAGGTAACCCAACAAAATAGTAAATTGATATCTCATCCCACTTTCATCCAGGGACTGGAAGTGGTTGACAAAAACCCGAACACTTTTAATGATCAAACATAACATGTTTTCATTTATAATAATGAGAAACCAACTCTGAAATGCCCTTCCTCATACCTAGCCACTAGAAATTATACTAATTTTCATAGAATATCTTCATGGTTCAGGGGTGAACTACCGTAGGAACTATTGAAATACCCCATCAAAAAGTTCTTTATCTATTATGGTACCACAAAATCATTCTGAAAGAACAGAATGTTCTCATTTGTGAATAAACAATCTAGTATGGTGTCTCCACCATAAAGAGAGACTCTAATTCTACAGAAATAATCTTAAAGCTATTTCTCCCAAAGAATCAACTCGATAAGGGAGGATGTCAGCTGAACATTGGGCATGGAAACCTCAAACCTAGATTGCTAGACTCTGATGGGAAAATCTGAAAAATGAGATATCATGTTCCACTCATTCAAGGATTTCTTCACCGCCTAGGTCAGAAATATCTTACTCATAACATCATCAATGACATTACACTTTCTTAGGGTATATGCAATGTCAAAATAAAATGACTAAAATTATTCAACCCAACACCTCTAGGGTAGATTCATATATTCATGAGTGAAGATATAACTCAAGATCTTGTGGTTTGAGTACACGATCAAATTTTTTCTTTAAAGGCAATACAACCAATTATATTGTGCATGATTCATAGCTTCACATTCATTATCATGGGATAGATAATTTACCTCATGCGACCTAATATGATGAAACCCACCAGCAACAACATGAGCACCTTGCATTAGATCATACCCCAAACTTTATCATGTTTCATCACAGAAGACTAAATTTCCCTAAACGACCTTTTGTAGATTCAACACCAACACTTTAATCAAAATATAATTCAACTCGACAATATATATCTGAAATTTTTCATCTCATGCAAAATTTACTCCCTTATGAGTTAGTTCATTAATCTAAGATTCCATAATAAATATGTATATAATAAACTAATCATACACCAAGCTTGTCCTAAGAAGTTTAGAATCTTCAAGAAATTATATAGTTGTTCCCATTTTCCTAATATCCTCCAATATCTTCAGATCAACTAATATGCCATGTTTCAATAACATGTTCCCCATGGAAATCACATCCTAGATCAAGAAATAAAATTTCAATTTGTTTGCATAAATTCAGTTAATTATCAATAAACTATGAACTGATCTTAGATGATCCACATGATCCACCTCATCAATAGATTAAATGAGGATGTCAACCATAATGAGTAACACGAATGTAATAATATTCTAATAGAAAATCTTAATTATAAAATCCAATAAATCTTCCAAATAATTGGTTAGGCCAAAGGGCCTAATAGGGTGCTCATATTGACCTTACATTATCTAAAAGGAGGTTTTCTGAATCTATATTCTCTTATCCCCAACTGATGGTAACTAGATCGCATTTCAATCTTTGAAAAGTCGTTTACCCTTTCAACTGATAAAATAGATCATCAATCCATGTTGACATATACATTTTCATTATTGTTACACGGTTGTGTTTTCTATAATCCACACATTATAGAAGTGAACCATCATCCTTATTTTCAAATTGAAGAGGATCCACCCAAGGTGACATACTCAGGCTTCTAAATTATTTCTCTGAAATATTATCTAACTATGACATCATCTCTTTCATTTTATTTGAGTCCATGAGTTAAGAGGTAATATTAATTGGTTGAGTTCTAGGCATCAATTGAAAAGAATACTCAACCACTCTTACTGGGGGAATACTAGAGAATTATGAAGGATATTTTTTTGGAAAGTCAATGATAACTAGAGGTAGATGAATTCTTAATGTTTCCCATTCCAAATCAAAAGAAAAATAGATATCTCATTCTCAACCTCTGGGTAGGATGGTCTAACCCTTCTCAACCTCGAGTCCCATTATCCATGGAAGACACAACACAAACCTACAGGTTTAGTAAAAGATACCCATTTATGATAACAGTAAATTATGGATTTATTAGTTATGAGAAAAACTATAACAAAAATTAAATCAACACATTTCATGTGGAGAATCAAAAAACTAGAAGCATGCTCAACATTTGATAGGTATATAATACTAGCTGGTCTATCAATACCATACTCTCTATTCATACCAAGTGGTATTGTAATATCTATTTCACAATATAAAATATCCATAGAAAGATTTATCATATAAAAATACTAGTTTAAATAGCCAAATGATATGTACCAATTTAACGAACTGACCTAGGTTACCCTGCAACCCATCACTCTTCCTGATCCTTCCAATACCCGAAGGGCGTTCTTGATCCCCATGGTTCGGCGACAAGCACCCTGGCATCGAACAAAAGAACCAAGGGAATTATTTCACAAAACCTAAATGAAAACAAAAAAAATATATAGTGAATGAAGAAACCAAAGAAGACTAAAAAATATATATTCCATATCAATAAGGAAAACAACAGAGTGGGAACAACTAAAAAAGTTTCTAAAAACTCCAAAAGATAAGTTTGACTGTTAGGGACTAAAAACAGAATAAATAAACCAATGATGTAATGGAATAACTCCAACCATATCACCACCAGCTACCCTTCCCATCTGTAATGATCCACCCCACCTCATTATTAATCTTTTCCATTCCCTGCACTGAAAGGAAAAAAATAGTCTACGCACCACCGAAGCAGTGCACTGGGTGTGAGCTAAAATCTTCAGAAGGATCCCACCTAGGAGTTTCATAGAAAGAATTTGTATAAAACTTCATGTCTTCTTATTTAAAATTTAAAACACTGAGTTTTATGAAGTAAATATGTATTATAGAAAACATAGAAAACAGTCCCTTTTATGAAGTTCAAAAAAAAAATATCTGTTTCAAAGAACATTTTCAATATTATTTTCCACAAGAATAAGCATTCATGTGAGTGAAAACTCAGAAATCCATTAAATAAAAGTTATAAACATAGTTATCAAATCACCAATGAATAATATAGGTCTAGGGAGATTACTACACGTATCAAACTAATCAAGTTCACAAAAATTTATCCTAGAACAACAGGCCTAGGAAGTAGAGGAAACCCTCAAGAGTAATCACACCAAAATGTCAGTATCAGTCTCCTAGAAATATGGGCTTATAGAATAAGGAAACCCCCAAGAACAAAATCATTTATAATTAAAAAATGGATGATGGAATCAAGATAAACCTTCCATATAAGTTCCCAAGGTATCCCATGTGCTCAATTCCACAAATAAAATTCAATGCTTTGAAAACTATTCAATCCCATTTAATAATAAATTACTAAAAATCAAGGGAATTTTTTTTAATTCAATAACATTTTTTCAACACTCACAAACAATCATGCCAATTTCATAAATCAATTTATAAAGAAATATAAATTAGACACATTATCATAGGCTATAGACAGAACCACTGACCTCTAATTTTGGGGAGGACATGCCCACAATGGAATTAAATAAAAACAAAACCCAACAATTCCATCAACGAAGGCCCTGGAATCAAAACCACACATCAAAGGATTGATTAAAAATAGAGGAAAAGTAATTATTAGATAGAATAAAGACCATGTACCTTAGGAACAACCATCCACTACCCCTACTAGCTAAGGAATTTCCTTCGAGACAAAATCACACAATGGATCTAGATGAGGACAATAAGAAACATCCAACCTTGATCAGCAGATCTAATAACCCAAGTCTAGTGTGCTATCACAATCAATTGCAAGGAAGAATAGAAGGGAACATTTACTCAGAGAGAAGAACTATAGGAGCGATGATGAACCTGAGCTGATAAGATCCATTTGGAAGGTAACAGATCTATGAAAATTTCGTACGAGCATATTAGGGATGAGAGACAAGAGGTTTCGGAGGAAAATGATGATAAAAAAAAGAAAAATGATTTCCTTAAACTTGGTAGTGGTCAAGGTCACAACATGTACCCCTTGGACATGATGTGTATTCCTCAATAGATATGTTATGCTGAAAAACAGATCAGATCAGGAAAAAATTTTATATTTAACAACTACATGTTGTCTACCATAGGTAGACAATGTGTTCCTTCTCAGTACCTTCTCACAGAATGATCCCCCATTCAGTTCATGAATCTTGCAACCAATACATGACAAGTACATTAGGTACATAATTTCTACCTATTCTACAACATACAATAATTTTAGAAAAATATATCTATGGATTTTTAAAAATAGAAGGGAAATTAGAAAAAGGGAAAACATACTCGATCAATGTAACATGATTTTAAAATATCCCCACCATAAATAATTTCCATCCCCTATAATTTATGTTGATTATGTACTCTTTTGAAAAATATGAGGCCACAATTCCCTCATCAATGTCTCATGTTCCCATGTCACAATACATTTCTGTCCTTGTTGCCATAGAACTCTAACAAATTGAGTCGACATCCCACACACGACATGCTCTTGAGAGTCAATGATCTCAATTGGTTTCCCTAAACCAAAATCATCTTTTCCTATCTCAATTTCATCCCATCTAAGAACATGAGCGAAATCATGGTGATAATTCTTGAGCAGAGATACGGTGAAAACATCATGAATTATTTTCAACTGAGTTAGAAATGTTAACTGATAATAAATATTCCTCACCCATTCAATGATATTAAATGAATAAGACAACATTCCTTGTTTTCTGAGTCAAAAGTGTCCCAATTGAAGAGAAAATTTCTATAAAAACAAATAAACAATAGAAAACACCAATGGAGAACACCGCCAATCTGTATATTATTTCAATAGACTCTATTCCATAACCAAACATCATCAAACTTCTTGAATCGTTACTGACATCTCCTGAACTAGACTTGGTCCATCCAAAGAAACATCTCCCACCTATTCCCAATGAAATAGGTGATATTAACATGAAACCATAAAATGATATGAATATGGCCATTCTAATAAATTATTGATAAATGTTGATGTAATCAAACTCAACTAGACCCATATGGATATCATGAAATCCATAGAAGTCCAAGACACAGGCACGAAGCATATCATATAGGATCTGAATTACCCACATACTATATCCATATTTCTGTGAATGGAAATTTGTGCAAAACTTGACACGAGTAACCAATTCCTCTTGAATACTCCTCCAAAACATTGATGTAAACCTAATATCTCTATCTATAACAACGGAAGAAGGTCTCCCATGAAATCTCACAATATCTTGCATATACAGATTACCTAGATCATCAATTGTATAAGTATATTTTATTGAAATGAAATAGTAAGAATATTTCAACTAATAAATAACTACCCAGATTTAAATTTTCCTTCATGGAGTCCATAGAATCACAAAAAATACCATATAAACCTCATCCCACTTCAACACTGGCAATGGGAGAGGCTGAAGCTAACAAGAGGGCTTCAAGTGCTCTTCCATTATTTGTTTTCAGCTTTAATAGTGGGACACACAATGTGCAATTTCACGCTTCATACCCGGGCACCCAAACCGCATTCTCATTTCATATTACATCTATTTAGTTCCTGGATGAACCACCCATGAAGAGTAATGAAAATTAAAAAAAACTGAAAATCATCTGGATATTGGGAAGACAAATCACTTTTCGAATTGAAGTACTCCATCTGATGAAATAGACCAACCAGGAAATATCTCATCACAATAAAGTATTTATGGAATCTTCTAAAATTGATTATTATGTTGATAACATTGAATGATAGACTTGAAGAGTGATTATGATAACTGAACACTGGTCAGAACCATCCTTGAAACATCCTCTTAAGAATCCATGTCCAACTGAGTGAAAATCCATATATGATTCAATTGTTCCTTTGATTCTAGAATAGCAAATGACGATACCTTATAGTATAGAGCGTCTGCAAAAAATATTCTCATTCCCCAGGGTGTAAGAGACGTTGAATAAAAATGTTTGAAGGTATTCTATCCATAACCATTGTCTGAGAATCAATTTATTCTGGTAAAACATATATCTCATACATTAATTATTAGATAAGATTGTGATATTCACCCTTAATAGATAGTGCTACAAACACTTAAGTGCATGCATCTCTGTAGCAAGCTATAAGTCATGTATGAGGTAGTTCTTCTTATGTGGTTGACGCTGATGAGATCCTTAAGATACCACATGATCATCCTGCATTAGCACACATCCCAATACTGCACTAGATGCATCGCAGAACACCACGTACCCCATATCGTGATTTGGTATGATCAGAACAAGTGTCGATGTTTGAAGTCTCTTCATTTCATCAAAAGAAAATCGACACTTCACATCCCATGAATTTTTCAGTACCATCTTTGTAAGTGTAGTTAAAGATGACACTAGCTTTGATAAATACTTAATTAATCATCATTAGTATACTAAAAGGCCAAAAAGACTCATATCTCAATGACATTTTGTGGTACATTCCTGGAAAAAACAGATTTTACCTTCACTGAATCAACTCATAATCAATGCTACGATATTTTGTGCCCCAAGAAATTCACTTCATGAATCCATAAAATACATTTTTAAAGATATCTATACATACGATGATTTATCAGATTTCCCATAACCAAACTCAAATGGTTCTCATGATCACACTCAGAATTTAAATAAAATAGAATATTATCCATGAACACTACCACAAAAGTGTTAATATATTGTTGGAATATTCAATTTATCGAGACCAAAAAAACTACAATAGCATTAGTCAAACCAAAAGACATAAAATGATATTCATAATTAGCATACATACTCTTGAATGTTGTCTTTGGTATATTAGACTCCTAGACACTGAGCTGATGATAACCCAAATGAATATCAATCTTCGAAAACCACATTTCTCCCATTAACTTATCGAAAAAATCATCCACACAAGAAAAAGGAAAGGTTTTATTAACTGTTATGTGGTTTATCTTTTGATATTCCACACATCACTAATGTGAACCATCCAATGTCATGTAAAAGAGAATAGAGGAAACCTAGGGAGAATCACTATGGTAAATGAATCCTAGTAATGAGAAATGGGTGATACGGGGCGGGGCGGGCCAAGCCCGCAAGGTTTTGAGCCTGCGCGGGTTTGTCTGCTAAACCCACATATAATGCGAACAAAAAATTTGAAGCCCACCTCGCCCCGCATAAACCATCAAGTTAAATGCGGGTTGCTCGATGGCTTACCAAGGTTTACAAAAGAATACCATTTACAATCATTTAAATACTATATTTTTTTCATTCATAAAGGTATTTGTGGGGAGAAGTATGAATTTAAAAAATAATGTTTTAAAGGATGTGATGGAACATTTTTTTGTGGGTTAATGGTGGAATGATGTGACTCTAATGTGGTGGCAAATTTTTGTGATAGAATGTTGATGAGTGATCAGTGACTGGTAATGAATGATAATGTTGGTTGTGTGGTGATGTGAACAACTAAACATGTGAATGAATGAAGTCTCTCCATGTAATGATCAGTTTCAGAGGATGCTATTAGTGTTTTCATGAGGTTTTATAAAATTCTCTTAATAACAAAATTAAATTAAATAATAAAAAAATTAAATCAACCTAAACAATATTATGATTATAATAACTCTTATAATATTGAAACCATGCACAGGGGTGATGAGTTCCATTTTTTGAGAGATGGGTTGACACACCATGGGATATATGGTTAATAATTACTATATAATAATATAATATCATATTAAAACAATAAATATAGGCCTATTTAAAATTCTCATGTGAATAAATGGTGAATAATATGACCATTATTGTGTGAAATCATATATCACTTTTTATCCATGATTTTTTCATTAAAAAAACTAAAATGTTAAAGAAACATATATTCTAAAAATAATATATATTTTTGAAATCATGCCTGCATGCAAGCCCGCACCCACACGGGCTCATCCAGCATTTCCCCACACCAGTGCAGGCTCACCCCGCATTGGCCAGCACTCTAAATGGTCAAATTTTTTGGGCCCGCCCTACTCCAAATCTTCCCCATACCCACAAATCCACGACCCATGAGCCTAGTTGGAATTGCTAATGAAACCTATATCTATCAGGCTATCCAATGAAGTGTTGTGCTCTTTCAACTCTACTGGTGGCATGTGATAAGAAGGAATTGATATCTGCTATGTACCAGAAACCTAATAAATAATGAAATAAACCTCACTCTCTATAGGGAGACTAGAGATGTCCTTTGGGAAAATGTCAAGAAAGGATCATTCCACAGTAGGAAGATCTTTAAGAGAAGAAACTCTATCAGGATCTAAATCAATAGCAACCAAAAAACTCTTGAGCTCTGGGGGGAAGATCCATCTTGACCTGACCTCGGGTCCCACACTCCATGAATCTCATGTGTTCTTCCATAGGAAGTAAGAAATGAATCACAGTGATGATAACAATCAACCTCAGCTCAACGGGCAACAATCAAATCAAAACCATTGATGATGTCAAATAGATCTAGAATGAGAAAATCCCAGACCAGCTCTTTGTCACCTATCATGAGTGAATAAAGACAATAGAACCCCTACTCATTCCTCTTTCAATGAGGTGTAGCTAACTATATTGTAAAGGGAATATGTTTCTTTTTATGTTTAATAAAATTAACAAGACATGCAGATATAAATGAGTGGGAGGACCCAGAATATGAAAAAGATATATCTCGTGAAGCTCTTATAAAAATTGTACCTCTCAATATTTTCATTCCTGTATCAATATCCATTGTCCACTCATCTATTGTGTTTCAATGATTCACTCCATAGGCATTATTATGGAGCCCAATAATCATTGAATCATATGAAAGCACCATATTATCCATTGAAGGTGATGAATCCTAACCATAATGAGGCCTATTCATAGACTTAAAGAAACAATTTAGATGCCCAACATGTCCACAGCTATTTCATGTATTTATAGGAATATACTAGGAACATATGGTGGGACCCTCTTACCACATTTGTAGAAAGTCATAGGCACACTTCCAATTGCACCAAATGGCGCGAAGGAGGCTCACTGTTGAGACCAACGTCCACCACTCATGTGATGGTCCTACCACTTGTTCTTCTTCCTGATGTTATCACCAGTTGGAAGAGAAGATGTGGTAAAGGAGATAATTACTACCATGTTCATCTCTACAATCATTTCCCTTCCATTGTTTCTAGATAAATAGAAGATTAAACATGAACAATAGTGATCTAATGTCTGGTCGAAAACCCTACATGTACTTCTACGACTATAGCGGGTAATTCCTTACCACATTCATAGTAAGATGGACTGGCTCAGCAAACCAGTAGGTGTAAAATAACACTGAATGATCTCCCTACATCATTTATAATAACATTGTAGATTTTCCAAACCTCATAGACTCTAGAAAAAACTACTAAAGGAATATGGTTTTAAACCCTTCCAATACAAACACACATGTCTGTCTTCATGGACTATAATGTCCCACCAATGCTTGTCAGAACCCTCGAGTCAAAAAACTGCAAAAATCACCTTGATATTCTCATTTATCTCTAGGATATTGAATATTTTATTGTTCATTTCTATCCAATCCTCCACCTATTAAGGTTCAATTATCCATTTAATGGATGGTGGCTTCAAACTCATGAATTCTCACGATCGATCTATTTCCCCCAACTCCAAGCTATACCTCATCAACTATTTTTTGAACTCCTGGAATATCTTCATCAACATCACAAAATTATTGTATGATTATCTCAATGAGATTCAGATTCATTAATGTATTCCCCTGAGGACCATCAAGATTAGCTTCTTGTGGAACCGATAGAAGTTGTCTTAGAGGCAGGCTGTTCCACACCAAAACATAAGAATGACCACACACCGAAAAAGAATAATTGAAACAAAATAAACAATAATAAAAATCATATATTTTTAATAGAAAAAAACCAACAATAGTGGCCCATATCCAAACATTCCATGGTAACAGGAGTATTGTTATGATAAGAGCTATCTAGTTACTTATCTCAACATACCTCCCAGGTCCCGACAATCCTTTATCAAGTCTAAAAGATGTACCAATAAAATGATTCTTGAGGACTTACCTAAATTGATATCAAACTATACAGAACCGACCATGGTTCCCCTAAACCATCACACTAGGCCTGATCCTTCACATACCCAAACGACGTTACTGATTCCCATGAGATGGTGACAAGAATCAGGTAATTGAATGGAAAAACTGAGGGGATGATTTACACCAAACTAAATGAACAAACATCATATATATAGAGGAAAAAAGTAAAAGATAAAGACTAAAAAATATATATTCTATAACTGTAAGGAAAATAAAATAAACAAAAAAATGAAATAGTATAAAAATATCTAATAGATAAGTCCGAAAACAAGGGACTCAAAACCAAACTGCTACTCTGATGATGGTATTGATGAACTCCAATCATTTAGCCACAAGATACCCATCCCTTTTAAAATGATTCTCTCTACCACACTATAGTCCTTTTCCTTTCCCAATTCTATAATAAAAATAATAGTATACACACCAATATAGCAGTGTGTTGGGTGTGATCTAACATGCTTCGTATGATCCCATCCAGGGGTTCTATAGAATGTCTATGTATACAAATTCTTGTATGATTATTTATAATTTAAAACATGGCATGATAATAAGTAAATGAGTTTTATAGAAAAATTGATAAACATTCCCTTTTCCATAATTCTAAACAAATGTAGGTATAAAAGCATCACAGTATATTTTCCATATCATTTTCCAGAAGAATAAACTTGCATATCAAGGCTAACATAGAAATTCAAGTAATACAAAATAGAAGCATAGGTATCACATCACTAAGGAATACAATAGTTCTAGACAGCAGACCACATGTACAAAAATAATCCAATTTACAATACTGATCCAAGGACAATAGCCCTAGGAATCAGAGGAAACCCTCAGGAGTAATACCCCCAAAATGTCAATATCTATCTCCTAGAACAATATGCCTAGGGAATAGAGAAAATCCCAAATAAAAAAACCTTGATAATAAATTTTTTTTTGATGGAATCATTCTAATCATTCTACTTATGTATCCATGGTAACCCATTTGTTCAATTCCACCAGACAATTTCAATGACTTGAAAGCCATTCAAAAATATTTCAAAATCACATTCTCAAATGCTAGGTAAAACCCATTTTTCTTTCAAAATCCATTTTCCACACACATAAAAAATCATGAAAATTTCATAAAAATATTTATAAATAAATAGAAATCATTCTCATTATCATTGGACAGAAATGGAACCACTAACCTCAATGTTTATTCCACACATTCCCACAAAATATTTAAAAAGGAATAAAAACCAATAGCGCTGTCAACGAAGGCCACATAATAAAACCCACACCTAAAAGTATTGATTCAAAATCAATGAAAATGGATTTTTGGATACAAGAAAGGCCATATTGTAAGGGTTGGTGTCCTCAGAACCAACTGTTTTGTACTTTTATTACATAAATGTTCACTTATTATATATTGTTCTTTGTTCTGCATGACTATAATATAATAATGTCCTGGAATATTAGTTGCATTAATAAGGTCACAGCAGATCCCCGCTATGATGAGAACCTTGAAATGCTATAACAATATTATTCAATAATGTTCTGCGGTTGGATGACATACTATGATAGGACACATAGTATACAGACCGTTATGTGCGAGTACTCGTAAGAAGACGAGAGTCTCTCTCATGGAGTTCGCACTTGGTAATCTCTAAGATGGGAGATTATGAGAACAGACACGCCAGTAGTAATTCTGCATGTCTTGAGGTCATCGGATATTTCTATCTGTGAGCGTGTGTAATGGTCCTTAGACTAAAAGATCATCATTAACTCATGTCATGACTCGCGCACTTAGATTTACTGACGAAAACCGTCACGCAGACAGTTGGCGGGAAGTAGGGTACGTTGGGTGCATCATGAGGGACATGTTGTTAATGGATAAGTCGAGGAAGGATTTTTCCCTTCCATTTATGGATGTTGATATCTCGGCCCTTTGATTGAAATAGAACCGTCGCATTAAATTCCATTTCCATGGAGTAAACGACGAGTTTATTTCAGGTAGTCAAAGAATGTCATATCAAACATATAGCCTTATGGCACTGCCATGAATCCTTCTTGATGAGATATCGATACAAAGGAATTAAATTACACCGTAAGAATTCATATGAGGTAATACGTCAACGCGACATCAACTTCTTTCTCTTGGGCGCCTTGACCCGTTGCTAGACAGTAATCTTGGACTTTAGGCAAGCCCGCCTAATGCCAACGAGAAAGAGGCCTAGAGGGTCGCACACTAAGTGTATCCAAGTATCTCAAGTTTAATAAATATTATTCTCGTACGTGTTTTAATAATTCTTCAAGGAACCCTAAGTTTTTTTAAATGATGGATTAAAAAGAAAAATAAAATAAAACAAGTACACACCGTGTAGTTTTATTTTGGAAAGGAAATGAATAAATGAAAACAAGATATATATGATGTGTACATTTAATGTACACGCCGTGTAGTTTTCAAGGAAAAATAAGTACACGTCGTGTATTTATTATTACACGCCGTGTAGTTTTTCCAGTCGGGATATTAAGGATATAATATTGTTTTAAATGATATTTATTATAATCAGCATGAGCGCATGTCAAGGAATTATTTATTCGACATGGGGGTTTTCAATAAGAGTTAATGAAATAAATGAAACACGTAATGCGTTTATTTATTGTCATAACTCTATAACCTCAAACTCGATTATAAATATCCTCACAGCCCAAATCTTTACCTACACAAGAGAATCATTGTGCACAACATCTCTGGAGAATTCTTTCAAGACCGAAAGAACCTCTTCCTCTAAGAACACTCTCAAGACCGAGAGAGATCCTCTTCCATCGGATCAAGACAATCTATGGCGGACAGTGCAAGAAAAGACTTCTCCATGCTAGCACCCAGATAATCCTTTGGCGACATCCATAGATACAAGGTACACATGTGGATCCCCACTAGAGGGAGTCTACACTTGGATTCTACGACGCAACGACGAATCACATCGACAAGGTGATCGAGAACATCATTGAAGAAAGAACACCAAAAGGTATTTCATTATAATTAATCAAATTAACTATAATTAACCTGTAACGATCCTTGTTTGTGGTTCCAGGACAAACCATCTTCTTTTCCTTTTTCTGTGATTCAATCTGTGGAGACTGGCGTTTATCATCGTATTGATCCCCGATTGATCATTGCTAATGACAAAAAGCCAAGTGGGCACATCCACCCACGTGCTTCCGCTGCACCCGGATCCTTCAAATGGTATCAAAGGGAGGTTACAACGTTGATTATTGTTATTTAATTTTCTTTGATAATTTACGCATTCATATTTGATTCAATTCGAAATAAATCATTCTATAAATCTGAATTAACGAGATCTATTCTTCCTCCTTATGTTCTCAATTCATATCACAGAAGCGACCTTTTAATTTTAATTTTGATTAAAATAAAAACGAGGAACTCATCCGGAGGACCCGCTCATTTTGTCTATACAACACGGGATTACACAGCGTGTAAATAAAACTACATGCCATGTACTTAGGTTCAACGAACCATCACTAGTCCGCCAATACACGCCATGTGAATTGATTATGCCTAAGTTTTAATCATGCCGTGTTGACCAGAATAGAATGGCGCGTTGAAAGCGGGATACACGGCGTGTATGTTGGAACAACACGCCGTGTAGTCTGTTCTGACCTAGGTGAAACCGTGTACAAAGATAAGCCGTGTACCGCGTACATGGGATCGCCAGGCCAGTTACCGCATAACAAGGAAGTACATGTCGTGTATGATTCATCTACACGCCGTGTACTCTAGAATTTCCAAAGTAGAGAAAACACACCAAAGCCTCATCGTGTACTTTGGATAAAGGGTGAAAAGAAAAATACACGCTTTGTATTATATACTACACGCTGTGTACATTCCAGAAATGGAATTTCACCTGGTTTCCTCCAATGTACAAAGACCCGTACAAGGAATATGAATGAGAAGAATATCAAGGAAATTCATAAAGGAATTTAAGATAAAGAATTGATTAATTATAAGATCATAATTAATTTAATTCGAGCGCATCTTATCTAAAAGAACGCTTGAAAGAATTTGAATTCCAAATATGCATAAATATCGTTGCATACTATGGATGATCATGAGCTAGACCAAAGTCCCTTTGTATGTGTATGGTTTCATTTAAATTTGTTGGCATGTGATCCTTCTTCCAATAAAATGTAGGGCCTGCGTGCCCATGGGTTCTTTAATGTAAACCCATGTAATGGAGGATCTACCAAGCCAGAGGAGACGGTTCAAATCCCGAAGCCGAGGCGAAAAGGACACAATAAGATACAAAGGTGGACAGGTGGGAGCTACAAAACACGAACCATCAGGTTCAAGGTGTTTTCCCTAGGTCAGGGTTAGCTTATCAAAACCGCTAGATAAGCTAACCAAATAGAAGCTCGTGATCATGCCATCTTATTTTATTTCTGTCTGATTGAATGGTTTATTTATTATGTTTGTGTTGTCGTGATCACATAATTAATAAAATGAACAAGAATGAAAAGATTGAATAAAATAAAAACTGGAATATGCGTAAACATTATAGGAACATGGTTAATCACTTAAGAAAGCATCACTTAATATTAACAAGAATGTGATAATGAAAAGATATGCATAAAGAATAAAATCCCCCAAATACCATATTCAGTCAGACTAATCCTTCCTTTACTTGATTAAGGGAAAGACTCAATAAAACTATGTTTTTGACCAACCCTTTTTGGGACACGTACTTTTATAAAGGAAGCCCTTATGAAAGGTTTCGGGTTGACATAACCATATTACATCAAGAGAAGTAGCCCTTTCTAGAATTGATTTAATATTGGAGGCAAGAGTTGAGGAAATCCAAGTCAGGATTTCAGGGTTGGGGAGTCCACTCAACAGATCAAGGAACTGTAAGCTCACAGTTGGAAAAGACATGCCTACCTAAATACCTTCAAATAGCTTGACCAACCCTTGTTGGGGTTATGCGAAGGGGAATATGGATCCTTGCCACTAGAATGTCAAAGATACTGGACATTACGAGTTCAATGGTGAGGGCCATTAGGACTTGATAAAATAGTGGGATAATTAATAAAATTTATTATTTCTCATAAAAATGTAATCAAGAAGGTACTAATAAATCTGCTCTTTTAAATTGTAGAATCAAGATGACAAACTCGTCAAACACATTTTCTCTACGATAAATACTGGATAAATACAATATCCTCACCGGAAGTAACTTTCCGGAATGGTTTAGGCACCTTCGGGTTAGCCTACGCCGTGAATGAAAGTTTTACGTGCTGGAGTCTTCACTTCCTAATTCCCCTACCCCAGGGGTGAGTGATGCAGATTTCTTAGTCTATGATCAACATTTGAACGACGATCTCGACGTTAAATTTTTGATGCTGTCATCTATGTCTAGTGAGCTCATGAAGTCTCATGAAGAAATGGATTCCTACAGTATGCTCGACCACCTCTGTGGTCTATACCAGGAGAGATCAAGACAGGAAAGGTTTGAGATCTCTAAGGCTCTATTTCAGAGCAAGCTTGGAGAGGGTGCCCCAGCTGGGCCTCATGTAGTCATGCTCATTGGCTACATTTAGTGCTTGGAGGTTCTAGGGATTAATCTCCCTGAAAGAATGGGTACCGATATCATTCTCGCATCACTCCCCCAGAGCTTCTCAAACTTTTTTGTTAATTTCAACATGAACAATATTGAGAAGTCTCTATCTGATCTTCTTATCCTTATTCGCCAAGTGGACAATGACATGAAGCGTGAAAATCCTTCTGTCCTTAAGGTGAATAAAATGAAAGGGAAGGAAATGATATTTAATCCCAAAGCTTCTTCAAGGCCTTCCAAGAAAAGGAATATCAAAGGGGAGGCAAAGGAACATGATGTTGTTTGTTTCACAAGTGGCAAGAAGGGCCACTGGAAGGAAAACTGCACCAATCCAAGGAAGCAAGGGGAAGCTTCAAGTGCGTTGTTATCGAATGCAATCTATCTGTTTCTACTAATTGGGTATTAGATACTGCTTGTGGTGCTCACATATGTATCCAAATATAGTAACCAAGTAGATTCAAGAAGATTGATCGAGGGGAGGTAGACCTATGAGCATCCAACAGAGCCTAACTCGCTGTTGTAGCTGTCAGAGACTACCACCTCACATTGCCTACCGGGATGGTCTTGGTTTTGAAAGGTTGTTATTATTTGCCTTATGTTACTAAAAACATTATTTCAGTATCCAGATTAGATACTGATGGATTCATATTCATGTTTGTAAATGAATGTTGCTACTTTTATAAAGATGTCATTTGTTTTGGTAGGGAACATTTATATAACGTCCTTTATGTGTTAGACCACACAAACCATGTAATGGAAATCGATAACATAGTTAATTCACATGACTCATACCACACCCAACTTTGGCATCACCGGCTATGTCATGTCAATGAGAAACGTTTGACAAAATTACATCAAGATGGGTATTTAGATTATATCGAACTAAAACCACTTGGTGTATGTCATGTGTGTCTACAAGGCAAAATGACCAAAGCCCCATTTAGTGGGAAAGGTGAAAGAGCTAAAGAGCTTCTAGAATTAGTTCACACAGATATGTGTGGACCATTTCTAGTTGAAGAAAGGGGTGGGTTCTCGTACTTCATTACTTTTACTGATGATTTTAGTAGATATGGATATATCTATTTAATGAGGTATAAGTTAGATTCTTTTGATCGGTTCAAAGAATACAAGAATGAAGTTGAGAACCATCTTGGTAAGAAGATTAAGATACTCCACTCAGACAGAGGAGGATAATATCTTAATCAAGACTTTATTGATTTCTTACAGGAGTTTTCTATTCTATCTCAACTCACTCCTCCTTACACACCGCAGTGGAATGGTGTAAGTGAAAGGAGGAACCGCACCCTGTTGGACATGGTGAGATCAATGATGAGTCATGCGAGTCTTCCATTATCCTTTTGGGGATATGCATTACAAACAGCAGCACACATACTAAACCAAGTACCAACTAAATCGATAAATGGTATTCCATACGAATTATGGAGTGGACGCAAATCCATGTTATCGAATTTAAATGTGTGGGGTAGTGAAGCATTTGTTAAGGCCTCTTCATGTATCATACTTACACCCCGAGGCACAAAGTGTATCTTTATAGGATATCCCAAGGAAACAAGGGGATACTACCTATACAACCCCTCAGACAAAAAGGATACAGTGGCAAGACACGTCATATTCATTGAGAGGGTTCACATCTCCAAAAGATATAGTGGGATCGAGATAGACTTCGATGAAGTCGAGGCTCAAGATACACATGAGTTGGTACAAGAACGGATTCCACAAAGCCCCGTGGAATAAAAATCTTTTCTAGAGACACAAGAACTGCATAAGAGCACGAGATAGGTGAGAGAACCAAAATGATATGGTTTTCTTATCACCGAGGATGGAGACTCATTATTGGTTGACAATGATGATCCTCTTACCCACAAGGAAGCAGTTTAAGGCACAGACGTTGCCAAGTGGCAAAAATCCATGAATTCTGAAATGGATTCCATGTACCAAAACCAAGTCTAGATTTTGGTAGATCCTCTAGTTGATGTAAAGACTATTGGTAATAAATGGGTATTCAATAAGAAACTGGACATGGAGGGGAAAGTCAGCACCTACAAGGCATGAATGGTCGCAAAAGGTTTTAGACAGCGTCATGGAATTGACAATTATGAAAAAATTCACCGGTTGCAATGATGAAGTCCATCAGTATCCTATTGGCCATTGCTGCTTACCATGACTATGAAATTTGGAAAATGGATGTCAAAACAGATTTCCTTAATGGGAACCTACAGGAAGAAGTCTACATGAAACAACCTGAAGGGTTTGTGACTCCAAAGGATGCCAACAAGGTATGAAAGTTGCATAAAAACATTTATGGATTAAAAAAGCAACAATTACATGGAGCATTCGTTTTGATGAAGCTATTACAGAATTTGGATTTGTTAAGAATGAATGTGAGCCTTGTGTCTACAAAAGGTTTAGTCGAAGTGCAGTCATTTTCCTAATAGTATATGTTGATGACATAATGCTAATTGGAAACGAAGTACCTGTCTTATAGTCAGTTAAGGCATGGTTGCATAAATTATTCTCCATGAAAGACATGGGCGAGGCAGCATATATTCTTGGTATTAAGATCCATCGTGATAGATCCATGATAATTCTGGTCTTGAGTCAAAGTATATACATTGACACGATACTGAAGAGATTCAGTATGGAACAGTCCAAGAGAGGATTGTTTCCAATGTCACATGGCATTCATCTTTCCATGAAAATGTGTCCTCAGACACATGAAGAAAGAAAAAGGATGGCAAGGATCCCATACGCATCTGCGATTGGGTCAGTCATTTATACTATGCTATGTACGAGGCTAGATGTTTCTTACACATTATTTGCGGTATGTAGATATCAAGATTATCTAGGAGACCGCCATTGGATGGCAGTCAAGACTATCCTTAAGTATCTGAGGCGTAAAATGAATATGTTCCTAGTTTATGGAGGAGATGAAGAACTAGTCATTAGAGGACATGTAGATGCTAGTTTCCAGACAAATCAAGATGACATGAAGTTGCAGACTGGATACATCTTCAGTTTGAATGGAGCTGCAGTGAGCTGGAAGAGCTCAAAACAAAGTGTGGTGGTAGATTCTATAGCAGAGTCCGAGTACATTGCAGCTTCTGAGGCAGCCAAAGAAGCAGTATGGAAGCGAAACTTCATCCAAGAGCTGGATGTAGTACCGAGCAGTAATGATCCTATCACAGTCTATTGTGATAATACTACAGCGGTGGCACTTGCAAAAGAGCCAAGGTCACATCAGCGGATAAAGCACACACTTCGGAAGTATCATCTCTTAAGGGATTTTTCTCAGATAGGTGAAGTTGCAGTGATGAGTATTTCCACAGAAGACAATGTGGTGGACCCATTGACTAAAGCCTTGACTCAGAAGAAACATGATCATCATGTGAGGTCTAGCGGACTAAGAGTCGTAGGCAGTTGGCTCTATTCTAAGTGTGAGTTAGTAAGGTTTGGTGTCCTCAGAACCAACTGTTTTGTACTTTTATTATATAAATGTTCACTTATTTTATATTGTTCTTTGTTCTGCTTGACTATAATATAATAATTTCCTGGAATATTTTTTGCATTAATATGGTCATAGCAGATCCCCGCTATGATGAGAACCTTGAAATGCTATAACAGTATTCTTAAATAAAGTTTTGCGGTTGGATGAAATACTATGATAGGAAACATAGTATACAGACTGTCATGTGTGAGTACTCGTAAGAAGACGAGACTCTCTCTCATGGGGTTCTCACTTGGTAATCCTTAAGATTGAGATTATGAGAATAGACCCACCAGTAGTAATTCCGCAATTCTTGGTGTCATCGGATATTTCTATCTGCGAGAGTGTGTAATGGTCCCTAGACTGAAATATTATCATTAACTCATGTCATGACTCACGCACTTAGATTTACAGACGAAAACCGTCACACAGATAGTTGGCGGGAAGTAGGGTACGTTGGGTGCGTCACGAGTGACATGTTGTTAATGGTTAAGTCGAGGAAGGATTTTTCCCTTCCATTTATGGAAGTTGATATCTCAGACCTTTGATTGAAATAGAACTGTCGCATTAAATTCCATGGCCATGGTTTAAACGATGAGTTTATTTCAGGTAGTCAAAGTATGACATATCAAACATATAGGTTTATGACACTGCCATGAAGCCTGCTTGATGAGATATCGAGACAAAGGGATTAAATTACACAGTAAGCTTTCGTATGAGGTGATACGTCAATGCGGCATCAACTTATTTCTCTTGGGTGCCTTAACCCATTGCTAGACAGTAATCTTGGACTTTAGGCAAGCCCACTTAATGCCAACAAGAAAGAGGCCTAGAGGGTCACACTCTATGTGTATCCAAGTATCTCAAGTTGAATAAAGATTATTCTCGTACGTGGTTTAATAATAATTCAAGGAAGCCTAAGTTGTTTTAAATGATGGAAGAAAAAGAAAAATAAAATAAAACAAGTACACGCCGTGTATTATTAAATGTACACGCCGTGTAGTTTTATTTTTGAAAAGGAAATGAATAAATGAAAACAAGATATACATGATGTGTACATTTAATGTACACATCGTGTAGTTTTCAATGAAAAACAAGTACATGCCGTGTATTTATTATTACACGTCCTGTAGTTTTTCCAGTCTGGATTTTGAGGATATAATATTGTTTTAAATGATATTTATTATAATTAGCGTGAGTGCATGTCAAGGAATTATTTATTCGACATGGGCGTTTTCAATAAGAGTTAATGAAATAAATGAAACGTGTAACGCGTTTATTTATTGTCATAACTCTACAACCTCAAAATCGATTATAAATATCCTCACAACCCAAATCTTTTCCTGCACAAGAGAATCGTTGTGCACAACATCTCTGGAGAATTCTTTCAATACCGAAAGAACCTCTTCCTCCAAGAACGCTCTCAAGACCGAGAGAGATCCTCTTCCATCGGATCATGACGATCTATGGCGGACAACGCAAGCAAAGACTTCTCCACTCTTGCACCCAGAGAATCCTTTGGCGACGTCCATAGATACAAGGTACACGTGTGGATCACCACTAGAGAGATTCTACACTTGGCTTCTACGACGCAACGATGGATCACATCGACAACGTGATCGAGAACATCAACGAAGAAAGAACACCCAAATGGTATTTCTTTATAATTAATTAAATTCACTATAATCAACCTGTAACGATCCTTGTTTGTGGTTCTGGGACAAACCATCTTCTTTGTCTTTTTCTGTGATTCAATCCGTGGAGACTGGCGTTTATCATCGTATTGATCCCGGATTGATCATTGCTAATGACAAAAATCCAAGTGGGCACATCCACCCACGGGCTTCTGCTGCACCCGAAACCTTCAACCATAACTCAAGTAAAAATGTCTTCTACACCCCAACCTACAAAGGATCATCCATTGAGACATGATCTCACAATATATCTAGATAATAACAAAAAAAATATCCAACATGGATGAACATATCCAATAACACAATGATGGGGAACTCTCATGTTCAATCGCAATGATGAATCAGAGTGATAACCTACCCAGAGAGACACGCAATAGACATAGTGATAAACTGGTTCTGATTGGATTGATAGGAAAGGTGATACTACCTTGAAAAGCCTCTAAGAGTAGTTTATGGATGAGAAACAAGAGGATAGAGAGGAAAAAGTCCAAGTGAAAAAGAAGAATGCATGAATTAAAACATGGTCTGAGCCCAGTCATGATGTTTACCCCTTGATCATGACATCTAGTCCATGTTGGATACGTTACACCATAAAACATGTCACATTGGGATAAAAACATCTATTTAACCCCTTTATGATGTGTACCTCAGGTACACGATGTGTACCTACTCAGTACCTGGTCACTATTTGATCCCCCATTCACGACATGAATCAAGAAACCAGAAAAAAAATGTACTTCAGGTTCACAATGTGTACCTATTATTAAACACGTATTAATCCCAAAAATTCCCATCTATGTATTTTTAGAACTAAATTGGAACATAGAAAAAACGAAATCATACCTGATCAAGGAAACAAGATGTTACAACCAAAATAAAAACTGAGATGTCACTAATGATGACGTTATTGTAATCTTACCTCTAATAGTCACTGGATCCTCATAATTTTCCTATATAGAGTATTCCACTATTTATAGAAGGTTTTTTCTAGATTCCTAAATATGATACCCTTTAAATGTGAGGAATATGATTGAAACACCTTTTTAAGAGTAGTTTATGATCTCGTTCCACTACTCTGGAGTGAAATAAATGAGGAAAAATATTTGAATATTTTCTATTCATTTTTTGGAGACATAGTTTGTGGGGGCCTCAATGAAAACCCTCATTGAATTTCATGTCTTGTGACATTGGTAGAAAATCAAAAGGAATATTTTTGGTAGTTTATGAGTTCTTGAAATGCACTATAATCGAGAACCACCACGAGTGTCACCACTCTTCATATTTACCTTAGAGGAATTCACACATCCACATGGGATATAATGAGTCTACCAAAAACCTGGACTAGTCATCCATGTCTACCTCGCACCTCAACACTCTATCCATTAAATCAACCTAATAAGCCAGTTTCATCCAGAAAACACGTGATAGATCATTTGGTCAAAGACATAACTTGAATCATCATTCCACCATCCAATCATTTGATAATATATAAAAAATTAAATGCACAAACATAGAAAAATATTTTTCATAGTCTTTCATATTTCTTCGAACCATCACGAGTTTGGTTAAGTATACAGATATATCCAATAGGATAAAACCAAGATATAATTACTTGGTGAAAAGAACCTTGACTTCATTACAATCTAATTCCTCATGTTTTTCTTCAGTGTTACCATCATGTCAGACAATTTCCTTCATGTTCCTTCATGTGATAAGTTGGAACACATCACCATGATTTCATTAAGTTTTTTTAAGAACCCAAACAAATGTACCATTCCACTCAACCATTCCTCTTATTCTTAAGGGTCATTTGAGACTATTAGTGGTGCATGATTCTGTAATATTAAATCTTGAGAAGTGATATTGTAAACATCCCAAGGTGGTACAACAACTAGATCCTCAATATGAATTAATGAGGACGTATGTCCTAGATCGTGGATAGTGTAATCAATCAACTCTAGAAGACACAGGTCACATGATGATTCACTTACAAAGGTTCACCAACATCTCTCTACTGGATCTGATTCTCACTTATTCAAGGAGGAATGATGCTATAAAACAATAAAATATAATAGTGAATAAGTCAGTTTATCTCTCAAACAGAGCTAGTGTAGAAATTAATCACAATTGATAGAGAAATTAGATATTGATTTCAATACATTAAAATAATAACTAATAAAAGACTAGAACTAATCCCCAAGGTGCCATTATCTAACCCCTAATAGCGACTTAAGGTTCATAGAATTGAGATATGAACTTTAAAATGATTTCATTTACCTACTACGTCACAAATTTTTTTCACAAATGCAATGTAACTTCAATAAAAAAACTCAAACAACATCTAATAAAACACTATCATGAACCAGCCAAAGTACCCTAGTAACTCGATGACCAATCTGATCCTGACATAGCTTGATGTGAATTCTTGATCCCCATGGTCAATGGACTAGAACCTGACATCATACAACATGAAAGTGGGAACAAATTTTCCACAAAAACATAGTGGACGAAAGACAAGGAAGATTTTATGCATACCAATGAAACTCTACTAGGTTTAATGTTACCGAAGTCAACAAGGAATGATTGAAAAATGTACTAAATCCAAGATACCAAAATAAGGAAGAATTTTCAAAGTCCCTAAGGACACAACTCCATATGTCCAAGGTTAAATATCTTGATCCACCTCCCAGAGAATATTTCCCCATAGTCGAACCTGGTAGAAGATAATCTATAAGCACCTGAAGTCACATGTATGGTGTAATCCAAAGCCTAGTAGGATTTCACCAAGGATTCCATAATAATATGAAAGTATCAAATACACATTAATGTTCATTTAATTTTCAAATAAAATGGTTTCAAATTTACAAAATCATATTAAAAAAATCATGCATTAAAATTTAAAAGATGTAAATATGTTTATCAATATAGGAATCTCATTTAAATTGATTGAAATACATTTCAAATGATGAAATATACCTTTAATATAAATGGTATATTACAGAAATAATACATTTCACAAAATGTCTTAAATAATAACTGTTATTTAAAACAAATTATATAAATTCCTAAGGCTTGTAAAATAGTTTCTAACAAGGGAATATATATACATTCGAAATACAAACAATCGAGAAACATTGTTATGTGCTATATAGGTATGATAAATCGAGGCTATACGGAACCAAAAATATGAAAAGAACAAATTATGTACATATTCACCTTGAACCAAGGCCAATAAAATTCATCACCATCACATAATAGAAGTGATGTTCTTATATTATGTTTTAGAACATTGTATGTCATTATGTTTTGACCAATATACACACTCACCACATAAGGCTTTCATGTTTTCTATTACAAAAAACTAATGGATAATTGATTTTAAGACATCATAATATACAATTAAATCCCATTAACTAATTTGATATTCCAATTTTCCCCATAAAACCCATAATGGTTTTATAATAAAAAAATCATTTTCCTAAAAAGATAAAACCATTGGGTTTCCATAAAAACCATTTTTAATGATATTTTCATAAACAAGTATTTCAATCAAATTCATGAAATTTTGTATTCCATTAAAAAATTACATAAAAAAGATTTATTTTCATATATTTCGACCAATTTCATCAAAAATCCCATATTAACTAGAATTGGGGGGTTTTCACATGTTATTCTATAAAAATATTTATTCAATTAAATTAAAAAAATCAATTAAAAGAAATTTCATCCAAACAATAATATAAATAAAATAATTTTAATAACCAAAATATCCTTAACCACACTAAAATTAATTATAAATTAGGGATGTCCAATTTCATCCAAATATCAACTCTTCTTAAAAACTAAAATTCACCGGATTTTGGTATTTCCATTAAAAAAATTATAAGAGACATATTTTAAAAAAAGATGTAATTTTATTCAAAAGATGTTATAGTAAATAAATAAAACTAGGATTTAACAAATATGTACATATTTATTGAACCACCTACCTCGGGATCAGTGAATCTCATATCACTAAACACTATCTGGGAATCATCAAATAATGATAAAGAAAATGGGATACAAGAGAAAAAAATTCAAATATATGTTTAGATGCATAATAGAAAGAATTAGATACATCTAAAATATACCATGATATATGAAACCCTATGGATGAAAGGAGATAACATAAAAGATCATGACTTGGAATGAGAAACTAATCAGAGAAGGGTCGACTGATGTTCACATTGTTTCAGATTACATCCGGGAGTGGTCCGAAGGGATAAAATTCCTTCTACAGAGATCCATGGTCCCAAGAAACTTTTTTTGGTTGAAGGAGGTCAATCTAGTATATAAAAAAATCGGTTCAAGAAATTTTAACAAAAACTATGATTATTTATAATATTGTCTCCTTGGTTTCCTAGAAAACAACACACGATTTAGACAAACTATGTGTATGCCATGAGCCAATTATAAATGGGTTGCAAGGTTTCTCCAAATGGAACACATGGCATGAATAACCTTTTAAAGTCTATCTAGAGCACTATATACAAAACATTCTATTTTCCTGTTGCATGGTTTATAGTTCAGAAAACAATGCATTGGTTATGTGCCAACCCTGCACTATTCCAGAATTCTCAAAATTCATAAATTTTCAACCCAAAATAACCCCAATATATACCCAACAAATGATTAATAAAAATAGGGTTTAAAAACACTTGAATACAGTTCTATGATGTTACAAAAATATATTACTAAAATAAATAGAATCCCATTGGTTTTAACCCATGGTATTTGACATGTGGTGTATGGTTTTTAGACTTAAATTGATTAAGAAGTTATTGATTATTAAATATATTTTTTGTTGAAATTAATCTTATTCATATAAAATTATTTCTAAAATCACTAAAATATACTTTATGTTTTGAAATATTTTTTACAGTTTCAGATAATTAATTTTATTATTTTATATTTATGAATAAACTCGTTTTTTGGAGAATTCAATTATGTTACGTATTACATAATTTTAATCATTACGATATAATAAAACATAACATATATTCAATTTTTTATTGTTTTTACTAAAAAATATGTATTATCCAAAAATTATTAAAACATCACTATTGGATATTTTTGAAATTCTCATTCTAAATTTAAATTCCTTAACATAAAAACCAATCTATATTTATGTGAATTTTATTGATAAAATTATATAAATTTTGTTTTTTAAAATCAAACATTTGGTGGCCATAATTTTAAATCTATTTTTATTTTCATTAAAAGACATATTTGGGTAATTATATTGATATACATCGATATATAATATTAATTATTATATAAATTTTAATAAATTGTTTTTCAAATTTAATTTCCATGTTTTCATTTGTATTTTCATTTATTCTAAAATTATGATAAAGTAATTTATTTTTTATTTTACCATTATTGTATGATAAATTATATTTTTACTATAGTAAAATCACTAGTGTTATAATGGAATTATCATAGAGATACTATTTTTTATTCTAGAAATTATTTTTAAGTTATAAAAAACCATATAATGTTACATATTATCATGGATGAAGTAAATTATAGAGGGTTCCCCTACAAGATGATCGTGAAATCATATTTGGTACATGAGGTTGTGGAATAATAATTATCGAATCCTCTAGAAAAATTTAATGATATTGTGTTTTCTTGTGATTCCCCATGAGGATGTTCTGAGGAAGATCAATATCATAGTGTATAATAAGAGATACATAGTGAATCAAATAATGAAACACATTGTGGTTCTCTACGACTTCCATTGGGAACATTTTGTAGTTTATCCCAGGGTAGCGAAGATATATCCCAAAATAAAGAGTTATTTTTAGTTATAGTGGCTGAATAATTCGGCCATAGAGTTCATATCCCAGTGTTATTTTCTTGAAAATAAAGATCAAACATCATATTCATAGTGGGTTGCATAAGTTTTTTTATTTTTATTTAATGAAAATGAGATTAAATTTGATGGATTATAAGGGAAATCACCCATTATCTTAGGGTTGATGTGATGTAATTATTTTGATCATCTTTTGGTTAATGAATTAATCCCAATTATTAATGATAAAAAATTCAATATTATTTGAATTCATATCGAGGATTGGTTTAGAGGAGATTTTTATGGGTGGTTTGGTAATAAGGAAGATCAAACTGTGTCACGAACAAGTCTGGGTACCCTACTAACCTGATAACCAAGATGGCCCTGACATAGCCCAAAGGGCATTCCCTATCCCCATGGTTCGACAAATAGAACCTATAATCGTACAACATAAAAGTGGGAACAATTTTGTCCACAAGAATCCAGAAGAATAAGAAACAAGTCAGTGTGCATATCATAAAGAAAATCCACTGGGAGTAATGCACCAGAAATGAAGAGGAATAAAAAGCCCAAAGTACTACAACCCAAGTAATAAAAAGGAAAAAATAGCCCCAAAGTCCCTATGGACACAACTCACCAAGATTAATGATCAACAGCTGGATCCACCTCTAAGAGGTCCCTTCCCTTTGCTCGACCATTGGAGAAGAAAGTCTACAAACACCTGAAGGCAAAAGTATGGTGTGAGCCTAATCCCAGTAAAACACCACCAAATATTTTGTAACAGATTCCAAATATAGATTATGCAATGAAAAGCATTCAATTTTCAAATAAACAGGTTTGGAAACTCAAAATCAAATTTTAACAAAACATGATATACATTTTCAAATAATGGAAAAATTACTTAAAGCAAAGGATTTACAATGATTGAATATTTTTAAAACAATGGATTAACTAAAATTTTTATGTAAAACAGTTTATATAAATTCTGTAGGCATGTAAAGCAGTTCAAAATTATTGGCATAAATTTATATCTCAAATATAAATAAACAAGTGCACAACATGGTCATTTTCCAAAAGGTACGATATTATTAACAAGCTATAGGATTCCACACTCTCTATGTGAAATCAGCAAAATGTGTATACACACGTCCCTATGAAACTGGCCAAAAGAGACTTGTCACCAACCTGTCAAGGATGTGACCTGCCGCATGTATGTTTTAGAATGTTGTTATAGCATAGAGTGTATCCAAATAACTCACTAACTGCATAAGGCTTGAATGCGCTCTTACAGGATGGGTGAACTATTTTGAGAATGCTTAAAATATGATCAATCCCATTCTTCCATTTCAAAAGTGCCAATTTCATTCTATTTAAAACCAAAATAGGTTTTATTCAAAACATGCCTTATTCACAAGATAAAACCAATGGGTTTCTATCAAATCATTTTAAGCCATTTTCCCCAGTTTGAAATCCATTCAAAATCAATTCCATCATCACACAAATTATTTCAACAATTAAATTCATTAATTTAATTGAAATCATTTCCATCAAATCCAAAATATAAATTAAACAATTTAAATCAGCAAATTTCCATAAACACACCCAATTCAATAGAATTGGGGTTTTCCAAATTTCCAGGGAAAAACCATTTCAAATATCATGATTCACGGGAATAGAGTTGTTATCAATCGAATTGAAAGAAAATTAGAGCAATTTAATTTAAATCAACAATTGAAATAAATAAATAAAATACAATGATAATCAATTTGGTAATTCGGGATGGAACCACCTCCCTCTATTTAATAATGAGAGTTACCCCAACATGAAACCCAAAAAATCGAGCGGCACAATGATGTCGATTGAGATCTAGATCTAAATCCTTAAAACCCCACCTTTGATCTCCTATTCTATCAAGACTAGGATCAAATATCATCAAATTTGGAATCAACACACTTAGATCTAACCATAACGGGCATAGATCTATAAAACCGGGAGAAGAGAAGAAGCAGATTTAAGTATACCTAAGAAACTGAACAAGAACAATCACATACCTCAAGAATCTGGCATCAATTCACCAACATAAGCCTTTGAATCACCTCTGAAATGATGGGAGAACCTTCTCTGACCTTAGGATAAGAAAAATCCAAAGTTAGGGTCGCTTAGGAGGAAAAATGAAGCACTTAAAGGCAAAAACAATTGAGATCAAATTTTATAGGATCTCATTTAAGTGGTCGCATGGTTTTCCCACAAGGATAGACAAGTCGTGCGCTAACCGTGTGTTAGCTATTGTCTCAGTAGACACTCCATGCACGGTTTTTCCGCACGGTAATACAAACCGTGCACTACTCGTGTGGAAGATACTACCTCCAAGACCATCTAGTAATGGTTTCAAAGCATGGTATAGTCAACCAGTACACCACCCGTGGGACTTCCCATTTGCCCAAAAACAACATTTAATGTTCTCACGACACTCCCATTCATCACTACTCGAAAATAGAGGTTCTTAGAAACATTAAAAGTACCTAAAACGTAACGTGATGTTACAACCTCTCCACCATAAGATCTTTCTGCCCCCAGAAATCCTACAAAGAAACCTCCATGTCAAAAAGATGAATCCAATTCTCTCTAATTAGTTCCTCTATTTCCCAGGTCTCATGAGAATCATAACCATGCTCCATAGTACAGGTACCAGAGGTATCGTTTTGCCATGAAGTCGCTTTGTCTCAGAATCAACAACCCTGACTGGTCGTTTGGTCACAAATAAATCTGGTTCAATCTCAATATCACTCCAACTCAAAACATGAGATGGATCAGAGAGATACATTCAAAGCTGAAATACATGGAACACATTATGTATTGACGCCAGCTATGGTGGTAGAGCTAGACGGTAAGAAACATTCCCAACATGACCAATAACCTTAAAAGGTCCCACAGAACGAGGAGCAAGCTTCCCTTTCCTCCCAAGTTGTCGATGACCTAATCGGGGTAAAACATTCAAGAACACCTATACACCAACTGAGAACTCTAAAGGATTACAGAGACGATCAGCATAAGACAAGTACTGACTATGTGCTTTCATCATTCTCAGATGAATCAACTAGATCTTAGTTGTCGTCTCTGGGACCAAACTCAATCTTAGCAAGGAACATTCACCAATCTCTGACAAACATAATGAATATATACAAGGACGACCATACAATGCCTCAAAAGGAGCCATTTTGATTGCATACTGGTAACTTTTGTTATAATAAAACTCAACTATCCCCAGATGATCATCCTAAAACCCAACAAAGTCGAGAACACATGCGCGGAGCATATCCTCACCGATCTGAATAACTCACTCTATCTGGCCAAATGACTATGGATGGGAGGCTGTGTTTAAATGGACCTGAGATCCCAGTGCCTCCAAAAGTCCTCTCCAAAAGTGAGAAGTAAAATGAGGATCCCTATCAGAGACTATAGAAAATGGAACTCCATGCAAACGAACAACGTTGTTCACATAGGTATTTCCCAACTCCTCAACTTTGGTTGTATCCTGAATAGGTATAAAGTGATCCGACTTGGTCAGCCTGTCTATCACAACCCATATCACATTATCCTTCCTCTGGGTTTGAGGTATCCCATCCACATAGTTCCTAGAGATTCCATCCCAATTTTATGTTGGGAATGTATGTGGTTGAAGCAAACCCGAAGGTTTCTGGTGCTCGTATTTCACCTTCCAACACGTATAGCAATGAGATACAAACTCAGTAAGGACTCGTCTCATACATGGCCACTAGAACTGGCACCGCATGTCATAGAAAATTTTCATGGTTCCTGGGTGTACATCCCACTGATAGTTATGTCAATCCCCCATCACATCCTTCCTTGCCAATAACGGCACAACGTAGCGGTTTTGTTAACTCAAAACACCCCTTTTGGAGAACGAGCATTGAGTGTTGGCCTCCCCACCATAAACAGAGTCCCTAATGCAATGGAATTCATCATACAGTTGCTGTTCTTGGTGAATTAACTCGAGTAGAAAAAAAGTCAACTGAACACTGGCTAAAGAAACCTCATTCCCCTTCCACTGAACACTAATATGAAACTGAGGAAAAAGAGTCATCAAACTCCACTCTTGTGAAGATTATTTCACTACCTGTGATGGAAGTTTCCTACTTCATGCATCTGCAACAAAATTACCTTTCCTCGAGGTATATGTAATGTCAAAGTCGAAATATTGCAGGTACTCTACCCAGCGCCTTTGGTGGTGATTCAAATCTAATTGAGAGAAGATATAACTCAAGCTCTTGTGGTCTCAATTCCGAGTAAACCATTCACAATAAAGGTAATGTCTCCAACACTTAAGTGTGTGCATTACAGTTACATGCTCAAGGTCATGGGTAGGATAGTTATTCTCATGATGTTTAACTTGACGAGACACATAGGAAACGACACGATTACCCTACCTGAGGACACATCCCAAACCTGGTCCTGATGCATCACAGAAGACCACAAAACCTATCCCAGCCTCAAGAAGAGTTAACACCAGTGCAGTAGTCAAAATATGCTTTATCTCAACAAAACAACTCTGACATTAATCATTCTAGGAAAACATCTCTCTCTTTCGAGTCAGAGCAGTTATTGGAGAAGCTAACTTTGAGAAGTCTTTAACAAACCAGCGATAAAATCCTGTTAATCCCAAGAATATCAAAATCTTGAAAACATTTAGTGGTTGTTTCCAAGTCATAACATCCCTCACCTTCTTAGAATCAACTAATATTCCTTGTTCTAACACCACATTTCCCAAAAATTTCACTTCCTGAATCCAAAAATCACACTTTGATAGCTTGGCATAAAGTCAGTGATTCATTAAAAGACTCAGAACTATTCTCAGATGATGCACATGATCCTCCTCATACATGGAGTACACATGAATGTCCTCCAGAAAGACTATCAAAAATGTATCTAAACACTCACGAAAATCCTTCTTCATAAAATCCTTGAAAACTGCAGGATCATTTGTTAGGCCGAAGGGCATAACAAGGTACTCATAATGGACATACCTACTCCGAAAATCGGTCTGTTGAATGTAAGATTATTTTATCCTCAACTGATGCTAACCCAATCGATGATCAATTTTTGAAAACCAATTTTTCCCTTTCAATTGATCAAACAAATCATCAATTTTTGGTAATAGATATTTTTTCTTTATTGTAACTTGATTGATCTTTCAATAATCAAAACATAAGGGAAGTGAACCATCAGACTTCTTGGTGAAGAAAACAGGTGCTGCCCAAGGGGACACGCTCAGGCGTATAAAACCTTTCTCAAGAAGATTGTCTAACTGAAACATCAGTTCTTTTAGTTTCGCTAGAGCCATTCGTTAAGATGGAATAGAAATTGGTTGAGTACCAAGAATAAGTCAATATAAAAATCAACCTCTCTTACTGGTGGAAAACTAGAGTATTCAGAAGGAAACACCTTGGGAAATATAGCAACTACTGGAAGAAGAACACCACACATTGAATCTCTCTCAGGATCTAAAGAAAACACTGATATAATATTCCCCAACCCTTGATAAGAGGGACCAACTCTGCTTGAACTTGGGTCCCATTCTCCTTGAAAAACAAGATGCACACCAATGGGTGTAGTAAGGTAGACCCATCGAAGATAACAATCGATCCAGGATTTATTGTCAATGAGCCAATCCATTCCAAATATAATGTTAAAAGGTTTAATGTCGAGAACCAAAAAACACTATGCATGATCAACATCTAATATAGAGAATACACAAGAAGGACTACGAATACCCTTCTCTCTCATTGTTCCAAGTGGTGTAGTAATATCCATCGCACTCGATAAAAGATACATTGGTAGATTAAGAATATTAACAATATGGGTTGAAATAAATGAGTGAGATGAACCAGTATCAAAAAGAGTTGTCACTAATGATGAAGCTATAGTAATGGTACCTCTCAAAGTTGCAGGACCTATATCATCAACCTCTGGTGACTCTTCCACTGCGTGAAGAAGCTTCGTTCCAGATGCCTGTGGCTGGAACACTTTTGTACCTAAAGCATTTGATTGCCCCGCAGTTTCTAGAGGTGATGATGATCCTTCTCCACTACCTGGAGTAGAGAAGTGATGGAAGAATCTATGTAAGTTCCCTAAACATCCGCAGGAGCTACAGTTCTGGGGTGACTCAATGAAAACCCTCTTAGAATGTCATGGAATTCCACACTGATAGCAAGTTAATGAATCCCCTCCCATCGCAATCAGAGGGATGGAATGACTCTGTTGTCGATAACTTCCATGAGAAACATCATGCTTAAGTTTTCCTTCAAATTATCCAACATTTCCACTAGGAGGGAAAAGAACCTCCTTCAACCATGACTTCCCTGCCAGGTCCATGTCAACCACCATCACCCTTTCCAACACATATGCATAAGTGGGAAGATTCAGTAAGAAACCCGAAGAATGGATATCTGATCGAAGTCACAACTTGAATCATCAACCCTAAATCTTCTAATTAGATAAAATCTCAGGAGAAAACTGTACCAACTCAGAAAAGTGATTTGAATACCCAGTCATGGTTTTTTTGGGCTTCTCAAGCTTGAAAAACTCCGTAGCCTTGGCCAACACCATTTATTCTAGATAGAACTAGTTAGTGAAAAGAACCCTAAAGTCTTTCCACTCTAAACCCTCATGTTTACTAGCCATCACCATTGCGTCCCACCATCTCCTACTTGGTCCCTCCAATATGAAGGTATCACACTTCATCTTGATCACATCAGTATTCTCCAAGAACCCAAATAGACCTTCAATCTTACTCAACCATTCCTCAGCATGGTGAGGGTCAGTGGAGGGTTTGAAAACTAGTGACTTCTGGCATAGGAACACTTGAGAATGACTTCATAGAATCTCACTATGATGATCTATAGTTGGAGCCTGAATAGGAACAAGAAGTGGTACCTTTCCTAGAGATTGGACAGTGCGAACAATCCCCTCAACCAGACTCAGATCCACAATAGGACTTGATTGCTGAGATTCAGCATCAGCCTCTTTTTGGATTTGATTCTCACGTCTTCTCGGAGGCATTATGCAACACAGCATAAAAAGACATCGATTAACACTCAACCCGAGTAAAAAGGGAAACTATTCTTAATATAAGGGATTAACTAGATTTGTATTCCACACTATCCAAATGAAAATAGGGAAAATACTAGAACTAATTCACAATTCATATTTCCCTGACCAACCCTGGTGGATTATGGTTCATTGTGGGGAGAGCTTGCCAGGTACTCAATCACAACTACGTCCTAAGTCCTGACAAGAGTACTAAAATGCATACATTCATCAAGGAAATATTCTTAACATGTCCTCTGATACCACTTTGTCACAAACCATCCCGGGTACCCCATGTAGCCCGATAACTGAGACAGCCCTGACATAGCCCTAAGGGTATTCCCGATCCACACGGGTCGGCGAATAGCACCTGGAATGATACAACATACAAGTGGGAATTATTTTTTCCAAAATAATGAGAAAGAAAAAGAATCAAGAAAATATGCATATCAAAAAGAAACATCACTGAGAGTAATGTACCAGAAATAAAGAGGTATAAAAATCCCAATGTAATACAACCCGAGTTCTAAAAAGGGGGAAACAGCCCCAAAGTCCCTATTGACACAACTCACCAAGACCAAAGATCAACAACTTGATCCTCCTCCAAGAGGTCCCTTCCCTTTGCTCGATCAGGGAAGAAGAAACTCTACAAACACTCGAAGGAAAAATTATGGTGTGAGCCTAATCCCAATAGGATACCACCAAAGATTCTGTAACAGATTCCAAATATAGATTATCCAATGAAAAGCTTTCAATTTTCAAATAAACAGGTTTGGCAACTCAAAATCATATTTTAACACAACATGCAAAACATTTTCAAATGATGGAAGCATTACATTAATAAAAGTCTTTACAATGATTGAATATTTCTAAAACAATGTCTTAATCAAAACATTTTTATAAAACAATTGATATAAATTCAGAAGGCTTGTAAAGAAGTTCAAAAGCATTGTCATACATTTATATCTCAAATATAAATAAACTAGCGACCAACAGGGTCATCTTCCAAAAGGTATGATAGTATTAACCATTTATAGGATTCTACAATCTCTATGTGAACTCAGAAAAATGTGTATACACACGTCCCTATGACACTGGATAAAGGAGACTCATCACCAACCCATCGGGGATGTGACCCGCCGTAAGTATGTTTTATAACATTGTCATAGCGTAGAGTGTATTCAAATAACTCACTATCTACCTAAGGCTTTCATGTGCTCTTACATGATGGGAGAACTATTTTAAGAATCCTTAAAATACGATCAAACGAATTCATCCATTTAAAAATATCCAATTTCATTCTATTTAAAACAAAAATAGGTTTTATTCAAAAATTCCCTTTTCACAAGATACCAATGGGTTTTTATCAAATCATTTTAAGCTATTTTCACCAGTTTGAAATCCATTTAAAACCAATTCCATCATCACACAATTTATTTCCATAATTAAAATCCACAATTTAATAGAAATCATTTCTATCAAATCTAGAATTTAAATTAAATAGTTTAAATCAGTAAATTTCCCTAAAGAAACCAAATTCAATGGAATTGATGTTTTCCAAATTTCCTCCCCAAAACCATTTCAAATATCTCGATTCACTGGAACTGAGTTATTATCAATTGAATTGATAGAAAATTTGAGCAATTGAATTCAAATAAACACCTGAAATAAATCAAGAAAATAAAATGATAATAAATTTGGTAAGTCGGGATGGAACCACCTACCCCGATTTAATAATGGGAGTTAGCCCAATGAGAAACCCCAAAAACCGAGCGGCACAACGATGTCGTTTGAGCTCTGGATATAAATCCTTAAAACCCCTCCTTAGATCTCCTATTCTAGCAAGAAAAATCCTAATCTCCTAAAATTTGGCATCAACACACTTAGATATACCCATAACGGGCATAGATCTTAGAAACCGAGAGAAGAGGAGAAGAAGATCTACGTAGATCTAAGAAACTGAAGAGGAACTATCACATGCCTCAAGAATCCGGCTTGGATTCACCAAGAGAATCCTTTGGATCACCTACAAAATGATGGGATGACCTTCTCGGACGTTTGGAGAAGAAAAATCCCGAGTTAGGGCCGCTTAGGAGGGAAAATGAGGCACTTATAGTCAAAAAACAAGTGACATCCACTTTTATATGATCTCATTTAAGTGGTCGTATGGTTTTCCTGCATGGTTATACAAGGTGTGCGTTAACCGTGTGTTATCCACTACCTTGGAAGACACTCCATGAATGGTTTGGCTGCACGATAAGACAAATTGTGCACTGGTCGTGCAAAAGCTACTGCCTCCAAGACCACTTACGCACGGTTTGGCTGTACAGTTTAGACAACTCGTGCGCCACCCGTGCGACTTCCCCTTTTCCCCAAAACAACATTTAATGTTCTCCTAACTCACCCATTCATCACTACTCCAAAACAGAGGTACTTAGAAACATCAAAAGTACTTGAAAATGTAACTTAATGTTAAAAATTGGATATTCATCCTCATTTTATCTCCAATAAATATGGGGGTATCCGTTCTTCTTGGGGATCTCACTTATTCCTCAACATGATTTTTCATCAAAAATGGATTGAAAAAAGGGTAGAAAATCCAAATCAAGCATGACATATAGTGATAATTCTTTTTTGATTTTAGTGGTTTATGGATAAATAAATCACACTTGTTATAATTTACTTATATTATTAGAATTCACTAAACAATTGATATGTATTTTTTGAACATACTTTTTTCGTTTAACTTATAAATCCACAAAAAATTCCAATATTTGAAAGTCATTAATTATTAGATTGGTATTTTTACCTAGAATGATAGAGAATCCGAATTTGTTTCTTGTGTAGGTGAAAGTATCTCTGGATCACTGAATTTCAATATTAATCACAGGTTTACGCAACTAGATTTCAACAACGTGAATCATTTTCTTCCCAATGTATCACCTTATATTGGGTGGAAAAATATATTATGCATGTAATATTTTTCCTCAATATTAAGCTACCAGGGAGGTTTTGGAGTGTCTTTTTGAGGTGGAATATCTTTTATATCTTTTTGTACAAAATTATCATTTCATTAATGTTGTAATGTTTTAGACCATTATAAATATCGACTTAATTACACTTGTATCATTTAACAGCATGATTTTTATGTTGAATAGGGTTAAAAATTCATATAATGTCTATTTCAGACACAAAATAATTAGAATAATATGTATCTCAAATTTGATACTCCCTTGGAATAGATCATGTGGAAGCATGTTTTATTGTTTTAATTTACATTAGAATGTGATTCATGGATACACACAATATAGAGTTTTTATGAACCTTTTCTTCATATTAATTTGTTTTTTAGTTCTCCAAGTTAATATGATTGTTCAATTATTATACTAAATTATTCCTTATTAATAGATTCATTATTGTTTATGTGGTAAAACATGGGGTGTGACTGGGTTTGGTGGTCATTGTTATCCTATGGGGTTGGTCTTTATTATTGGGGAGGAGAATAATATAACATATTTCTAATGTAAAATATCATCTAGTTCCAGAACAATACATTTGTTCGAGGATTTTTTGGTTTTTAGTGGATTATTAAATGTGGTATACAGGTGGAGGGTTGATTTTTAACACTAGAAAGTAGAAAATACATGTTTTTGTTTCCATTATAGAGGCTGCTTTGAGGATGGAGTTGTGGAGAATTAGCAATTTTGATGTATGGTGAAATTAATGTCTAATATTCCCATAATTATGGTCATCGTCTACCATCGAGATGTTTAAACTTTAAAAACCATTTTAGGATTTGGGGAGATCCTTTTTTAAGGCATGGATCGTAGGGATATCTTGGCGGAGTCTCTATGTAAAATGGGGAGTGGTGTAATGCTCATTTGGGTGGGTGGGTAGGCAATGTGCCATAGAGATATGGGGTTGGTTGTGATCATTGGTTTAATCATGCAAAAATATAATTTAATCTATTATTTTTTAAACAATTGTTGTATTTAGTTTAATATTTCTTAAAAGTAATGTCTTCAAAATTCATCCATAATTATGGACCTCACTACACTAAGTTGATGGTTGTTTTTTTAGCATAGTGTCGAGATGATTATATTATAATCCCAATGGGAAATGAAGAAGGTTAAAATATTCATTTTGGATTATTATAATAGTTTTCCCAAGGTTAGAGAGTATCTTTATCATCTCCATGGATTGTAGGTATGAGGGAAATTATGAGGGATGTTCCTTTATATTGTGGTTGTTCTTCACTGGTGTTTGGGTTGAACTCTGTAATATTCATTATGGGTACAACTATTTTTTGTTGGAAAAGCTATTTTATAATAGTTAAAATGGAATATTATAATGAATGGATTTATCATTTGATTAACAAGGTTATTATATCTATATTGTCAAAGGATAACATGACTATTTTATATGTCTCGACATTGTGGGGGGAGTTTTTCAGATGTTATCTATAAATTAGGTTCAAACATTCTCCCCATTTTAATGTTTAATTTTTTCCTCAAAATATATCCAACCATATGCCTTCTTTAGTGACTTTCACTTGACCCCTGGTAGACCATCGTGACTTAAATCATGACGTGATTTATTCTTCGATCTATAGTTTATCACTATCATTGTTTTCAGTATACGGGATACAATATTATATAGTTGTTTCAGAAGTGGATATTATTTTGATTTCATTCATTATTTGAGTGTTTTTTTATTAGGGTATATTTTTTTACTAAGGTTTAATCAATTAAATTTAGTGGTTTCTGATACATGGAATCCATTATCCAGGAAAATTGCTCCTTAAATCCATATTCAAGGTAATAGATTGAATACCTCTCTTATTTTACAACTTATAATTATGGAATTTTCCTTGATTAGTATTCAATCTATGTGGAGTTTGAGTCAACCAGATATAGATAATGAACAATAAAATATTTGTAATTGAAATTGATGTTGGTATATCATAACAAGGGATTATTTTTTTATCCATGTTGTCGGTGTTATATAGTTTAGGGAGTGTGATTGGTTATCAATGTGGATTTAAATATTTCCTTTACATATTTCAAATGAATAAAACATTGTAAATGTCATTAAGATACTAAGACAATTTGTAACAACCCCAACTCTAGTAACATAATGCTGGTGGTTTCCTTTTTACATTTTCAAGGTATTATATGTCAAACCCAAAAGACTATTATATAATGTAGTAATTGAGATATATAAACATACATGATTCCAATATTACATTGGGGATAAAATATAAAAAAAATTAATGGAAAACATTCAACATCCTTAAAATCACTCATAGAATTCATATTCATATCCTATGGAAAGGAAAATAATTATGGTCTGCATAAGTGCTCTATAAGGGTTGCATAAACACGAATATATCATGAATCAATAAGGAATAATAAATATTGTTGGATAAATTAGTATATATATATTATAATAAATCAATTATAACAATATCATTATTATAAAATGTATAGTCAATATATCTAGTTAAATATCTATAAACACAACCCTTTTAGTAAATAACTTAAGGAAAAAAGTATCTATTATATTATAAATGAAATAATTTGTTTAATAATTATAACACGAATTGTCAATGAAATAAATTTTTAAAATTTCACTTCATGACCACGAACATCATATCATTTATAAAATAATGACCTTCTTCCGTGAATTTTAATTCTATAGTTAAAAACCAATTCAATTTGGAAAAATTATTTTCCTTATGAGACCAAATGATTCATTAATGGGTTATATTATTAAGAGGCCCACCTATCACTATATGTAAAATGAAATCTGCTTATATTTGGCGATCAATTTAATTCATGAACAATATTCTATATCATTAAATATCTGTATTGATTAAAGAATATGATTTTTTCAATATTTCCCAAAATAATAAAACAAGTCTCAAATTTAATAACTATGGATAAATGGTATACAATTTATAAAATTTTCAAATTCATGATAAAAAAGATTGTTTATATTTAAGAGAGGTTAAATTTCTAATGAAGAAAATCTCGAAAAATTGATTTATCCAAGATAATGTTAAGAATCTCAAAACTAATAAAGATAAGAGTGGTGACCATTGGCTTATCAAGAATATTTCAATTTGTAATAAAATCATGTCGTTTGGAAAAAAGGGGAACTGAATTGATGGTTTGAAATATTATTTCATAAAATATTTTTCCTTTCCAAACCATTGACATCATGTAGATGAACCCAATTTTTTTAATTGGTTATAACAGTGGGGATGTCTATTATCCTCATATGAGTTGAAATGAAATTCCTTTTATCATTTTATCAAAAACACAAATTAGAAATATAGATGAAATATAAACATTTTTAACTTTTTGTTAATCTTCCTGAATGAAATAAAATAAATTTAATAAATTATTTTAGTAAATAAATGAACATTTGTAAAAAAAATTAATAATTTGGACACATAAGAACAATATATCTAGTTTAATGAGAAATAAAATTGATTTATTTTTTAAAAATTTATTTACCTGATTCAAGTACCAAAGAGTGTAAAATTATCTTAAAAATATATAATATCATAAATTTTGAATTTATTAGATAATTATTGGACTCTATAAAGGATAAATTATGGAATTTTATCAATAAAACTAAAATAAATACCTAATGAATGTTATATTATAAAATATATACATATAACATTACTAAAATTTAAATTGTAACCCCTTGGAGGAATAAAAATGGATTGAAAAATTAATTTCTATTAATAAATATGTATTAATTCTAAATATAAAAGGCGGAAATATATACCCTCCATAAATGTGAATAGGTTCATATTGACATATATATCTCAATGAAATAAAAATAGAGATGATATAATCTACCCCACTAATACTTTTTTTTGACCTCCCATTAATAATTTGTATAATCATTTAAATATTGTTATTAAGTTATTCTAGAAACATATTAATATTTTCAATTTCTTATATGATCATCATATACCATCATACGTTTAGTTCTTTAGTAGTCTTTAATTATTACTAATTTTCATATGTTAATATTATTTTTTGGCATGGATGTTTTGTCATAAATTTTTCTAGTGTATATAAAACAATTAATTCATATAAAGAATTATATTAATGTTATTAAAATAATATTTAATTAATAAATGTATTTTTATTAATATTCATGAATTTTGGGCATGGAAAATGAATCACGTCACTTCGTTAACAGGATAGGCCATAGGTACACAAGACCTATGATATCTTTATTTTAATGGGTCGTAGGGTAATTAATTAAATGGTATAATATTTTTTATTACTTAATATAATGTCATATGTAGTATATAAATTCATTATTTCAATAATTATGAAAATCAATGTTGTTAAGTGATCTAAAATAAATTATAAGGGTTCACCAGTCTGTAGTCTACCACAAACATGAGCAATTGATTTTTTAACCATTTTATGGAAAGGATATTCCAAATTATATTTGAAAAATTAAATAACAACTCATTGTATGTTATAAAATAGTGTTATTAAATTTACAATCCAAACAAATAATTGAAGTTGTATATGTTTAAAGAGAATTAAATAGCTTCATTTTGTTGAGTACCTTATCTTGGAGATAAATTTATTGGATGCCATCTTTAGTACCATATGGTGGGAATTTTGGGTTTACAAATAGAACTATAATGTGGATATGGATTTTGGGTAGATAGTTTTTTAGGGTTTTTTTGATCCAAATGAATTTATTTGTCTGACTATTTGTGTAAATGGAGTTCTCTTCTATAAATATGGTGGATTTTAATTTTTGTGAACTATAATAACTTTTCAATAACAAGATGTCACTATAAATAAATATTACTCAAATATTGAAAAATAATAGGGTGGGTGGTGTTAATTTCAATCCAAATTACAATCAAATAAAAATATTCACTGAGATTTTGGGAAATGTAGACCATAAAGGAAAGAATATTTAGTTTCTTTAGAGCCCAAAATGTCAATGTATTCACCCATATAAATTTATTAGAGGAGTAATGAAATGGTTTGTCTATGGAAAACGAGGAAATAATATATATAACTACAATGGAATGATTAAGTGTTTGATTAATAAAATTTTTTGGAATAATTTTCTCCCAGTGAAAACATTACTGTTTATATGCTTCATGTGTCCAGTGAATTGTCATTATGCAAATCAATGTCTGGTGTGGAAGGATCCTGATGAGAACCACCATAGTGTAGGAGTATTGGTTATATTTTTGATAATGAGTAGACTATAGATGAACTATGAATGAAAATATGTATTACATATTATGATGAGGTATCATTCGTATGGATTATTGATGAAGTATAATAAACAATGTTTTTTATGTATTTTGATTCCGAAATTATGTTATTTGAATGGAAAAATATACTGGAATGTCTTGATTGTGTTTATTTCAAAGGGTTTAAAAGAATATGATGAATAATTTAAATTGGAATGGTTATGTTATTAAATTAAAATTTAATATTTTTACCAAGGAAATACATCTTGTAATATTTTACATATGTTTTAATAATGTTGTTTGGATAAAAAAATTAGATATAAATAGGTAAATTGGAATGTATATAGTACCTTGTTACTAATAAAGGACATTTGTAAAAGTGGTTAATGTAATCATTGACAATGTTTAATCCATTTTTTTATTTAGAGAATATATCAAGTAGTTGTTTGAATAAGGAATAATGAATGTTTTTATGAATATTTATGGTAATTATGGTAATTACTAGGCTTCAATAGAGTTTATTATGAAGGTATTCAAATTTTTGGAATGGAACACCCATTAGCTACTTTTATATATATAGAGGATTAATTATAATTTGATTTAGTGACCTTCTTTCTAATGTTTTAAATTTCTCCCTTTATGTAGGGTAATACGGTTAACCATTTTTTTGAATGTCTATGTTAACCATCATATAACCTTTATGTGAATAATTTATTATCTCACCGCATGAGGATTTAGGAATATTGGATTACCTGTTCTAACCACATTTTTTTAATTATATCATAAGAGGTATTAGATGAATCGACATGGATCTCATTATCTATTAGTACTTCAGGAATGAAAAATTCACCATCATTTATATAGAAATATATAGAGTGGTAATTAGTTAAGAAAAGAAAAAAAGGTGAGATTTTAATTATTAAATTGAATAAAATAATTTATTAATTAATTATCATTAAAACTATTCAACTCTAGGGAATTTATCATACTGTCGGAAATATTATCCTAATACCTCCTTTTTTTGATTAATAAAATGGTCCCTTTGTAAATCTCATATTTTGGGAATTGTGAGAGTTATATTTAACCTTACCATGTTCAATACCACAATACTATAGTTCTTGATATTAATATTTCTCTTACATGTCCATGTTATCACATTCTACTAATGTTATCCTATATAGAATCCCATATAGAGTATGAAAATACTATTTTTTCCAAAGAACAGATTTTAATATCCTTATGTGAACAATAATAAAATTAATCTATGGAAATTTTATAAATTTAATTTTATTAAATAAAAAAATTGAATTTAGAATGTCAAAATTTTCTTAGGGTGATTTTTTGGTATTTTTCTAACAAACTTTATTTTAGGGTGTGTAGTGAAAAATATTGAAATGTAAATAAAAAATGATTTCCTATATAATTTAATTATATGGGTAAATAATAATTATACTATTTTTAAATTTAAAATATATCAATTATATTTATATTAATCCGATTTAGGTCATTTGAATAATTTTTATGTTGAACATGTTTATAAAATATTAATGATCTTCTTAACATTATAACATTAAAACCCACATTCTCACCACATGTTGAAGGTCAACATTAAAAATAATTTTATATCTTATGTATATTGAGTTAAAATAAATATAAATACAAATTTTTAATCATTAAAACAAATATATTGAATTAAATCATCTTAATTTTTTTACTGAAACTATTACTGAAAGTGATTAAAAATAATTACAATGATGAATTTAAATTTAACATCAACAATGGACTAAACATTAATTTAATGTTATCAAATAAAATATAAACTCATAAAAAACTGATTTTATAGAAATATATAATCCATAAACATTACATTATTGGGTTTGGTTGGTTTTTTAAGACTTTTTTTAGGTAAAAATATGGGTACACCTAATTTGATTCTTAAAATCCCATTTTTATCCCCCCCCATGCCCTATAAAAGGCCAAAAACTCTCTCCCTTATTCACACCTCTAAATGAAATTATTTTCATATAATCTATGTCTAATTAAATTCCTATAATCCCTATTTTCCTCATTGAAGACATTATTTTGATATAAAGGAACCCATGGAACCCCGTTTGGTGCAAACCAAATGGGGTTAGCCAAAGAAGATGTAACATCTATATCATGTTCATTTCATTTATTGTTTTAATCTAATAACAGAATTATTTTTATTACATGAATACATAAAATCCTCAGAATCTATCATATACGAATTTTTTCCATTTAATTTTTTATATCTACACTTACACATTTCTATCTAATGGGTAACAAGCATATCATTCTAATATATGATGAACTACTTCCTCGTGGAACGATGAAGTTCATTTTTCATAACCATTTATCATGGTTTGGAATTATGATGGAAACAATAATTTTATGTGATATATATGATATAAATGACTTATATATTATTATATAATGATTATATAATTCATAACATCGTAATTTTCTTTTCTATAAATAGGATAATTTTGGTTTGGGAAGGGTGTACTACTGCCTCTTCAAAGCAACGTGAATCATTCAAAAACTAAAGAGAATGTATTAAATATGGGTTTATGGAAATTATATAATATATATTAAATAATATTTATACTATAATATATATATATATATATGTAATTTACTATCAATCATTCAATATTATAATGAAAACTGAATCACTATTCATGCGTACGTACGACCTACTATCACCATGAACGGTGTATTCCATTTCATATGTCAGTATTCTATATATTATTATAAAAATATATATAATGAAAATAAATTATATTTATATCATGCTTTACATTCTCTAAATATTTATATAATTTTGAGGACCAAACATATAACAAATTAAGAAACTTGTAAAAAACAAAGAGGATATTGCCCGAAGCGAAGCCTTAAAATGGAATTTTTTATAAAAGAGTAATATATAGTCATAATAATACCATATATGTTATTGTATAAAACAATATGTTTCGATAAAATATTTAAAATATTATTATATTTATTATGTATGAGGTTTGGACTAGTGTGAAGGGATTCAAGACATAAGGTAAGGGAATTTCATCTCATATTTTATTTCTATAAGATACATGACATATTCACCACTCAAATATATTATGTGTTGAATATAATACACAATGAAATTTTATAGAATTAATTTCATTTACATAATTATATTCTATGAATAAATGGTGTAATATTTTCATGGGGATCCTGATTCAGAATTTACCCATATAGTAAGGGTTTTCTCACCTCTCTATTATTTTATGTGAGACTCAGGCTATATTGAAATACTATTTCAAATATTTTATGTTTTTTACTTCACATTTATGTATTATAAGTATATTATACTTATATATAGGGGTATTTAAATGTACATTTTACTATCTTCCATTCATGGGGATTATGATTCAAAAAATACCAAATTGGTAAGGTAATTTTTTCTAAATTTTCCTTCATTGAGACACATGGCATGTTATAGAACAATATTTTTACAAGAGGCTCATATAATAGCATTGAAAATATATATCAATAATATTTATATTTTAATGATATTTTAATCATCACATAATATTATGTGTTCCATTTTATTATGATTCAATGATACCAAATTGGAAACTATTTATGGCTAATGTCCCATTATTTATTTGGATGGTTTAATATTATTCACCCATTGAAGAAGTATTATGATCCATATCCCATTAACTGTCATAATTTATCATACCCTCTATCAATTCATGCAACCTTAATTATTTTCCTCCCTATTAATGGTAGATTTTTTTTCTCTATGGTAAATATTATGACCAAGATTAAGTTTTTATGAAAGTTTTACATTACCACTCTCTCCTGTTAGAAATTTTTGTTCTTATGAAACCATCAATCCCAAAAAAAATTCAAAATGTTTTAAAAAAATATTAGATTATTTTAAAATTATTTTCAAATAATTGGTTTTCAATACATTATTTATATATCATTATATTTTTTATGTATTTTTGTTTAAATAGTATTAAATTATTTTTTAATATTCCTTAACACGATTTGAAATTATTGTAAAATAAATTGGTTTGATCATATTTTGAAGATTTATTTATATGTTTCCAAATTATTTTTATAGAAACTTTTTCTCAAATGATTTTATTTTTTTAAAAAAAATCGAAGAAGAAATAATATTTTCCTCACAAAATGTTTTTCGTCATTATATTTCAAAAGTAGTTTCCATATAAGATAAAATATAATGATTATACTCATAAATTTTCTAATACGTATCTAAATATTACATTCATATTCATTAACAGGTTATAGGAAACCCATTTCTCTTTTAGAGATTATATTCTTATGAATTATACTTCTTTTCATTGGTAATATGCTTATGAAACACACTAATTTTCATTTTATATGTTTCAATGACATTATAATGAAACCTATATTTTTTCAATAGGTTAATATATTATTACATGTTTATGTCACCCATTTAATTTAATGGGTTGTGATAAGATGTTTAGGAAACATATCTCTTTTTGTGGGTCATGGCATAAGGAAAATTTTATTATTTTGTTGAATTTATATTGATGATTTTATTATTAGATTGTTGGGACCAATATAACCCTAAAATTCAGTTGGTAAATATTATATCTCATATATAATGATAATATTTATGTTAATAGGCTTAATCCATTTTTATATAATGGGGAAACTCAATCCATTATAAGGAAATGACTGTTACTAGGGATAATGGTGTGCCATGCCTAGTAGGTGTAGTCATAATTAATATGAATGACAGAAAACCTGATCCACTTTGGGAAGTTGTGGTATCCCATTCCCTTATGGGATGATGATGTTTCCTTATGGACAATGGGATATTGGAGAAACACAATGCCATGCATGGAAAACACTGTGAATGGGGATGTTGTTTTGTCACTCCTTGTATGTGTAGTCCCCATGAAGTTCCCTGATACATTCTAGCAATGTGTCTTGAATTATATGTAATGATATTAATAATTTAGTTGTATGCCACACTTCCACGTATTAATCCAATGTTATGATTTCATAGATTAGTCTCTTTTTTGAAATATGAATCATGAATTATGAACTTTTACGCTTTCGTCCTTGATTAATATATATGATATGAACTGTATTATCTCTTATTTTTATTATCAAATTATCAATCCATTGTGTTTATTTGTATTCTTTCATATGACATTTATTTAACATTAATGTGCCTATGAGATCACCCAATTTTAGTTCCACATCCTTATTTTATGAAGATATATTTTAGCTATGATATGTCTAAGAGGGGTGATAGGTTTGTAGAACCTAGCCAAAGATGATGTAGCTCACCAATGTACCAATGTATATGCTACCATGTTTCCAAAAGAAATAAACAAACATGACCATTGGGAGACTATTTTTTGATATATTATTTATTATGTAAAATGATGTAACATCTATTTATGTTATTATTGGGTAGTAATATAGTTTCAAGAATAGACATAACCCCATCCACATGGAAATCACCCATTTCCAAGCAGTTTATTATATAAAATAATCAGATACACAACCTAGATCGGGTATAAATACCACATTACAAGATATATAAGATAAAACCGTGTTGTTCTGTTATACATCAGTAAAATAACTACCACACACACACATCGAACTATTATATAATGAAACTAGGTTTATATTTGAGAATTGTCAGCGGAGAATATCATGTATTCCTTTATTTGAGAACACGAGTCAATGTGTATAAATAAATTCAGAAAAATTCACTCTTATAAAAAGTAAAAGAATAAAATGGGGAAAGATTGTAATAATATATGGATGATGTAGTTATTCTTGGTCATTAGTACTCCATATTCTCTTGGGTCCATGTATTTATATAGATGATGTACTCTAACTAATCTCACAGAATGTGATGGAAAACATATTATCATACTGTTATTTTTATATCAACAATAAAGGATCCATATTATAGTTTTATTCCATTATTTCATAGTCAAATTAACTATTATGAGTTTTGTGTATAATTTATCTACCTGAAACATTTCACATATGGGCATGAAGGATTATTTTTTATATGTATAGTACTGAAGGTTTTTATATCCATTAAATTTAATTATAATTATTTTTTAGATCTTAATATTTAACCAAAATATATTGAAAAATATGTTCATGGAATAGTTATTCAATAATGTAAGGTACCGTGTTTTTGAAATGGATGAAATTCCAAGGGAATTTGAATTTTGGAGATTACAGGCTTGGAAATTTTGTAAATTAAGCATTATAATTACATTCGTAGAGTCAGAACAATAAAATGTGTTTTTATTTGTAATTAGTTAATGTCCTAGTATGTCCCATGGTTGTTATTATTAGTTTAGGGAGCATCAGGAGTGGAAATCATGTGTTTCTAGGGTCTGGAGGGGGTGCATAGTTTGTCTAAAACCCTAACTCCCAATAAGAATCATGTGCAACCTTGATCATAGGAGTAGATGTGTCATACATGGATTGTGAAATGTTTGACCAAAATAATTTCCTATATCACAGGATTAGTTCCACTTAGGTAGAAACTTATCAAAAATCACATCAAAATTTTCCCATGGTTAGGATAAATGGTTGAGACAAAACTTGTGATGGTTTTGTTTTGTAGGAGGTTTTTCAATGTTATTCCAAGCCATGTTTCCAAACCATGTGATCTGGTTTTTGGGTGTGAAAAGACCATTTTACCTTTTATGAGGTTAAATCATTATTTTCCCTTTTCCACCACTCTTAAATGTTATGTTATCCCATCTACACTATAGATTCTCCTTGTACAATTCTATTCAAGGCATGATGATAAATCCTCCATCCGTCATTATGTTCATGATCTATTATTGTTTTCAGATAAATATCAGTATGGTCAACATTCATTTCGTTCCATTACTCATTCCATTTGGTATTATATATTTTATTTAGGTTCCATATCATTTTGTATATTTTTATGGACTTCAACCATTCTTCATTTTCAAATTATTTTAGTCAAATCATAATCTTCTACTAGATGATCAATCCTATATATATATCTTATAGGTGGTCTCTTCAAATTTTCGAAATCCAAGGGATTATATATTATTTTATTGTGTTGCCTTCCGAATTCTTATGAGGTGCCCTAGAATGGGTACAAATCCACGAATTTAATAGTTTAGTATGTCTTATGTGATTAAATATGGTTGATTATGATTGTATATAGGTTTATATATTTTAAATAAATGAAACCACCCCTTTTTGGGTCTTAGATATTTGGATGGACAACCATGGGTGGCTTGTTTCATTGATAACCTAGGGTGTTCACATTTTTACCTTACAATGGGATGTGAAGCATTAAAGGAATTGTAACTAAAAATTATGAATTAGTCTATAAAGGTAATATATAGTTGAATATATATTTGGAATGATTAATGGGAATAAATACATTTCCATGGACCTTAGACCATGCAATGAAAATACATGACTACGTATGAATTACTCTGTTTATAGATCGTCCCATGGGAGATAAGTGATGTCTATTATTTATAATATATTTTAACTATGATACACTAGTTCAAATTAACTACCCTGAAAATGGTTAAGTGGAAATTCTTATAATCTTGGAGAAATCCATGATCCACCACTAATGATGAGGTGGAATTGTATATCTTTGTTACTGACCATGGAATTATAATTTTTTTGGATTAATTTTTTTTTTGAATTGGTATGATGTAGTTGATAAAAACACTAAACGGGGTTTTCATGATGATTATGAATTGAATGGTTAATGATTAGGAAATGTATTCCATGACCCCAGACTCTTGCTTCATAATTTCTTTATTAAGAATGTGGTGATCTTTTTATTAAATGGCCACATGATTTTTTTATAGGCCAACCACTATAAGCTAATATATTAATTGACTCACATTATGAGGTGATATTTATAATATATGTTCTTCATTTTGAAATTAACATGTTTAAATGGATTTTATTTAATGAATTGATTATATGTTTTTGAATTGATTATTCCTGAAAGATATGTGAACTCTTGTATGGATAGCCAAGCATAAATTCATAAGGTTAGACTATTGTATTACATGGGTGAAACATGGATTCAAATGGGATTTTTAGAGATAGACACATTTTCATTTTATCTCAATTATGCTTGATTGGTACTTGGAGTCTATTATAGACTACCATGAATAGACTCATAGGGGATGACTATTATATGTTGAGTGATACATGTATTCATATGAGAATTACATTGAGATAATAAAATGGCATTGATCATATATGTATTAGGTGATACATGGGATCTCTTAGTGGATAGTCATGGAAGGGATAAATTGGTTGGGAAGTTATACCACACACAGAGTGAAACTCCAGTTTGGGATAGGTTCTCTTTGGATAGGCTCATATGGTGTTGGTTAATATAATAGCCTGAGTGATAACTAGATTTCAAGATAGAAAATTCGTGGAAGAGCTCAAGTTATAAATTTAAATTTGAATGAATTAAATTATAATTTATCTTCCATGAAAATGCACAATATTGTATTCAGTCATCACTAATACCTTTTAGGTAGCATTTTTAGACATTTTATGTTATTTTTTATGCACGGGGGATAATCTTGTACTGAGTCACATGACTTGAAAATTAAATGAAAATGATATTTTCAATTTAGATGGTATATAGGAACATTCTCATATGTAAAATCATAGATGTATTTCATAACTACAATGATTAGAAAAAAAAGTATATAAATGAGAATATAAGATTTATAGCTTTTTACTTTTGAGTAATTATTATACTTATTTTTCAGCTTGAAAAATATTGTTATATATATATATTCCCCACCTAGATAGCACAATACTTTGTGGATTCCCACTAGTATTATTTCTCACCCCCTTCTTAGTCCACCATTCTACTGGGGTACCTAAGTAGAACATTTGTTCACATGACCACATTCTTTTTCTTGTGTTGTTTTATTGGTACCTAGGAGTTATTATCACATGACTGAGTTTGATATCGGGAAGCTCATGGAGATCACCCATGGGGTTTTGTTTCATTTTATTAAATGTTTAATGTACTACAAAATGTGCCATCTTCATGTCTGGTTTCCCACTTGTATCATTACATGATCCAATATATATATTTATGTTGGCTATGGAAATCATATACATCAATTTTTATTATCTACTATATATGTTAGTGGTTTCATTATTTATTATATATCTTCACTACTCTGAAATGAGGTAATATCCTAATAACTACAACATTCTTAGAGCTTTTTTTCTAATATATAGCCTCTAGTATATATGGAGATTCACGTGAGTCTTTGTGGACAAATAAGGTCGAGAAAATGTTGAGTGTAATACATGTTTGGGAACTTATAATTTAGTATCAAATTATAATTTTCCATTGTCAAAATATTTCAGTCTAGTAGATAGGAGACTAGGAATGTGTTTCTACATGGTAAATATCCTTGTTTGAGACTGGTCACCCTAGCCATGGGGAACTGGCCATATAGCATGGGCTGGAATTTTTTGTCATTCCATTAGATATTATAGTTGATTGCTATTTCATCATGAGTGAATGGTGTACATTATTCTAAATTTTTACTTATAATTATGGTATTTTACCCTTATGTTGATATGGTAATGGTGTACCATTACATGAATAATTATAGGAACATTGAAATTAACATTCTATGCATTTGAAATTCGATGTATTTACATTAGTTGTTTTCTTTGTGAGTATTATTGTGTTCCATGGGTGTCATTCCATTCATATATTCTTATTATAATGACTATTTATATGTATTTTAGATGCATCAATAGATAAGTGATTACATACAATCATGCATTTTAATTATCATGTTTTTCTATGTTTAATACTTATGAGAAAATTATATATTTTATTTTAAAATATCTTATGGTTTCATGGGATGAAATTTATTTTTTATTGTTTAAAAATGTTTTTTCTATAAATTGGGAGCTTTATGGGAACTGTAAAATTTTTAAAAGGTTTCACATATACTCAAACTATCTCTAGTCTTTTATAAGCATTTGCATCCTCTTGTTAAAAGAAAATATTGATTTAGATAAAAAATTTATGTTAATTTCTATTGATGAAATGGGAGCTGACATTCAACTTGTAATGTGTATGGGTGCCTTATATATATGTACATAGAAACCGATTTAAATATTTATGTCAATATTATATATTATATGTTTTTACATATGGATGATGTTTATTCTAAAGTCAATTTTGTAGGATAATTTCCCAAATGCACAAGTTGGTCCAAGTATGTCAGTTGGGGCATGTTTTTATGAGATACCCATTATGTTTGTTTAAATCATTTACAATTAAACAAATTTTATTTGGTTTCATTTTCAAAGAACCTAGATTAGACTAAACGAGGTCATCTTTGGTCGCCTTATCTTTTCATCTTATAAAAGATGTTATATAATACATTACAAATTTTTATGTGAGTTGTTAATTGAATTAAATACCAATTACTTTGTTTTATATAATGGTAATTGAGGGTTTGTTTTAAATTAATTAACATGATTAGTGGTTGATACTATTTAATCAAAAGACATTAAAATGTAAGTTGAGGTGGTGTTCATCAGTTAATCCCTCTTGTGAGGGTAGTTTAATCATTCTATTGAGTGTCCTTCAAATAGAAACATGAGTGCTTTCTATCGGTTATTTCCTTCTTAGAAATTAATTAAATGATATTTTCTTAATTCTAATGATAAATCTATTTTTTGTTACCAAGTGATAGTGTCAACACTTTTCCGTCATATGGTACTAGTTCATTATATGTATCACACAGAGATATTGAAATTATTTTATTTTAGCATGTGTCTTTTGACTCATGGTTCCCTTAAAATGAAACTGACCCATGTATAATGCATACCTATTAAACTAAATCTTTTTTCATGCGTGTTCATTGTATGCTTTACCCTCACTATGAGTTTGAAAATCAAAGGATTATCAGTTTTATCAGGTTAGTCATACCTCCGTCATGGTTGATTGCTTTGTATATCTCATGACCCTGTTTCTTGTCATGGGAAACTCTAAATTTTATCAGTTGTTTTTTCCATCATATGATTATGTGACTTCAGCCAATTCATTATGTGACTAACCTGATACATGGATTTATATGATAGATAACATATGGTTATTATCAAGAGTGTATCATTTCACTTATAAATCTTTGGTTAGTGTGCTTTGATAATGTGGTAGCTTTTTATTTCATAAATGTTACAATGAATCAGTTGAGTACTGTGAAATTGTTGGGCCTTGTGATGTTGGGTATTGTCTCAGGATACCCAAATATTAGTGTGACATGGTCACATATCAGACTTATTTCTTACCAATGATAGATATAACTTTCTAAATACTATAGTGTTTTTACATGCCAGTCGGTCTAATTTCAGTCTTCATTCCAAATATTTGACATTATGACTGTGGATTGTGGACTATTGCATGTGATATTAATGTTAATCTGGGATGATAAATCAAATTAATATATTTTAATAATTTTAATTCAATGACTAGGATATTATTAATATTCGGGGCTTCATGACAGTTTTTATGAATTTTCTATTCCAGGTTGAAGGAAGACATCCATGGTGAACCTTTTTTATTGCCATTTATTCTTGAATTACATTAAGTATTTTATGTCTGTATTTGATTCATTAATTTCATGGTATTGTGACTAAGATCTGGTTGGTTTTTTATGAAACCATTGATATTCACCATTGTTCGTGGTTAGACTTTGGTGCTTAGATTTGAACGATCATTGAAATGCCTCTAGTGGTAATGGAATTGTGATTAGTTAAATGTAGACTCATCGATTGGGGAAGACGATCATCATCTAAGTGGTCAACCAGTGGGGTATGATCCATGCATATTTAGTGAATCATTGATGTCATCTTAGTATTTTAATTTTATTGATGATCTTTTACCCTAGTCTGATGTCAACATTGATTCACTATGAGTGTGCTCATGTTACACAAATCCAATGTTTTTATTTTTGTTGGTTGTTTTGAGATCTATATTTTTATTATATTTTATATGCATGATTATTTGGTTTTTTGGTTAGTTAAATGTTTTAACTATATTCTTGGGTAGAAATATATGGGATAAACACTTTGATAAAATCCATTTTCTTTGATGGGACAAGTAGGCGGATGTTGCACTATGCTTAGTCGATGTCCTTATATGAATTTCATGTATTTATAATAGTATCTCACATATAGAATGTGTTGTTTTCTTCCAAGGGATTGTTCCATGGGATTTTTTTGTTTGAATCCAATGTTATATAGTGCTTTTTTGGTCTCATATGTAATTTTTTAATGGGTAATGATTCTAGTGGACTTGATCTGGGTAATGCTCTTGTTCATGCTAAAGCACAATAGATTGAATGATGAAGAGCAGGGGGGGTGACCTAATAACATCACTTGAATTTATATATGGAATTATATAAATACGATTGTATTATATTCATTATTACATGTAATATCCTATTGTGGTTCTATTAGTAATGTTCCAAAAACTTAATGTAGGTAGTTATGACTAATAGCTTTTAGATAGCCTATTTAGGCATCTGATGCGCCTCTGTATGTATGAGAGATTTTGGGCATGCACAGGGTCTCGAGATGTATAAATTTAATGAAATTGAACTACTGAATAAACCTTATCAGTTGATTGGGGAATTACTATGAGATCAGATATTTAATTCTTAAATGAAATTATTAGAACAAAATGGTTATAAATAATTTCATGAGATTTATAGGTTTTTTACTTTTTTGTAATATCATTACTTGTTTAAATTTTTCACACTATTTATATAAATATTCACTGATTGGATGGAACCGAACTTGGGTGGTTGCCTGCTGGGATTAGGCCTCACACACTTCTCGGGCCTCTATTGCACTAGGGTACCCAGATAGACCCTTTTTTATAGTACCGTGGACTTTTTCATGTGTTGTTTTGTTGGTTCCAAGGATTTTGGATTACATGACCAAGATTGATCATAGGATGCTCATGGAGATCTCCCATGGTTATTTTTGTTCTATTATCTTATTTTTTTACTATATAACAACAATAACATACCTCATGTACATTATTTAGAATGTTTAATAACCATGACATGCATACTTATCTGTATATCGGTGTTTTCAATCCATTATATTAGTTATTATTATCATCCACATATAGAAGTTGGTTCTTTATTTATTATAAACAAAAACCACATTGAAAAAAGTTTATAGTCTCTACACTATTAATTTCATAGACCCCCATTGTAGGTCGGTATCCTCTAGCATATCAGATGACATGCTTAATGCCATAGTGCCAACCAGTCTTAGGGAAAAATTGAGTGGAATCCGGTTCCAGGACGTTGCAAATAATAATTAAAAACCCACTAACTTAACTACCATAAATTAACTTATTGATGTACAATATTAAAATGTAGTGGAAAAATAATATTAGAAAGGCCAGACATTGGTTAATCTCTGACAATAGAAAAGATCAACAGTAAACCGATCATTGGTAGTAAAACTAATGGATGATAATCTTGTTGTTGAAGCATCATGGTGGTAGAAATTCTCTATTGCATGCAAATTTATAGTAGTAGCATAATCATGGTGATGGTAGATGTATAGCTGTGGAAAATTCATATTGTTGGAAATGTTACAGTAGCACACTTGCTGTAGTAGCATATTTATAAGTGTCGAAGATGATAATATTAGTACGATTATTTATGTAGAAGGTGGCTAATGAATTAAAGTCCTTGTCTTGGAACGTAGCTTTTGGTGGAACACTATTGGCGTTAGAAAATTAATATCAGTATCATATGATCGATGGTAGCATAAACGTGAAGTTATCATACTCTTATAGGTAATAAATTCTTGATAAAGGTATGATTTGATCTTCTTGTGGGTCATTTCAATAGATTGTTTTTTAAAAAAATATGCATTATAAATTTACATACAATCAGAAAATGATAAGTGAATTTGATTCATACGAAACATGACATTTGATCATTAAAACAAGGAGGTTCCAACAACATCCTCTTTCTGGATGATCAAAAATCAATGAATTTTATGAACAATGTATCAAATATTAATTTTGATAAATTTATTAATTTGAAGTAAAAATATCTTCTAAAACATAATGTTTAAAAATGAAAGGGAAAGACCATAAAACTAATTAGTTTTGTATCAATGTTAAATTTTGATTGAAAGGTGACTTATATAAGAATATGTGTGGTTTCAAAAGTAATTTCGCTAAAAATTATTTTAGTATCAAAAATAAATTCCATAAATGTTCTCACCCTTTGGGGATTATCAAAAAAATATTACAAGAAATAGTAAATTACAAAATTATGATATGAATAATAAGGTCTAAAATAGATTAACTATAAAATTTTATTGGAATATATACAAATATAAATATATATATATAATAATGTCCCTCTGAATGAAAATTTAATATTTGAATCATAGTAAACATGTGAGGTAGAATCTATCGGCCCCTTCTCTCTTGAATAGGTAAAAGTCGCTAATGTATAAGATGCGGGGGATGAAGTAGTCTAAGATAGCACTCAGAGCACAATAGTTTTAATAAGTATGACATCTTCAATTGGATACACACTTAATGGTTGATTTAGAGGGTGAAAATTATTATAATAAGGTTTAAAAGTGATGGTTTTCATGGGAGTAGCCTCCCGTGGGTCTGCTATTATACCACATATTTATAGGAGAGGCATCATGAGATTTAAAAATACAATAATAATATTCTTTCCTCCTTCTAATCATGGTAATATGTGTTTTTCATCCATGAATAAATTTGGTAGATGATTTATAACCATCACATGGTCTAAATATGCATTAAATTCCCTAGTAATAGGTGGAAACATTAAATTATTAGTAAAATACAGATTTTGGTTATATAACTAATTAATTTTACATATTAGGGAAATATAATTTTTAATTGCCTTGTAGATGGTTTATCAATCACTTTGGGATTCATTTATTCAATCAATTTTAATTTATATATATACTCACAATTTATTCATATCTTATATAGATCCTCCTAATGAGACAGTTGGAGTTCTCCCATAATAGATTCTTTCTCTACATTGACTATAGATCTGATCATATAGATATTAATAGATCTATAATGAGTTCGATCACTAGATATAGAAGAAACAAACTAAATAGTCTCCAAAATCTCTAATATAGCATTCTGGGTAGTTGGTTTGGAGGTCCTCATCTTCTCCATCATTGATCTCATGGTTTTCATCTCCACATATGAACATATATATTTTAATTTCATCTTCATAAATTTTAAAAATCATTTTGGGATTAATAATGAAAAATAGAAATTCAAATAGATTACTAGAATTATCTTCACTATGATGAGTGAAAATATGTTCCAGATATATCAAAATTTTGGTAAAATTTTATAGAAGTCTCTCTCTAAATGTCTCTTAATCATCTCTAGAAACAACATCTACTGGTACAAAAGTATATACTTGTGAAGGTGAATCAACTCTCTATATACTATATATAACAACAACTACAAGATCTGATATTGTTCGTACATCTTATGAAAAATCTTGAAGATCCTTACTTCAAAATCATTCTCAACTAAAGACACCATAAGACCTGTCCCAACCCCAATTTATATAGTAGGTCAACCATGCTCTGGTGGAATATAGTGGTCATCAATTCTCCCATCATAATTAGAATATGGATTGTAAATTATAAGAAATTTGGAACCTATGGATGACCCCCCATATATGATACATCGTTATCTACTAAGGCTAAACAATCCTGAACATCTCCATGATCATCATTTTTTTCTTTGACTTGAATAGACTCTGAGTAGTATAGTCAATGATGGACATACTGTAGTAACTTGTTCCATTAATCCTGAGATTCCACATTATATCTTACATATTAAAATTCGATGTTATCTATGTGATAATCATGCTAACTTATAGAACATGGTGATTCTTCCCCCTCAACAAGTTCTCTTGGATCACCTATTGAATATGTTCCATCACCAACTATCTATTCTTAAACTGATCTCTCTAATGAAACATATATTTATTAAAAACAGCTTCTCAATATACCTAACTAAAATAATACACTCTTGGGAAGTATAATTTCCTGGTTTACTAATAGAATCATCCCAATAAACATCACTATCATCGTCATAATCTCTTTTATCCACATTATATCCACTTCCATTTCGTTTTTCATCATCATATGACCCTAAAACATCTTTAGTGGACCTATAATAACATTTAATAACCTCATAAATAGAAAAATTTCTCTCTTAACAATCATCAAATCATACAATTAAGAGACTCTCAGTGAAAGGGAGAGAAATAGGTGAAGAGTAGGGCCAAAAGATAAAACGTTTCTCTTAGGGGGTTTTGGGTCATCCCAATCTTATAAGAGGGATTCCATTTATTCTTCATCAATATACACATCAGATTCATCATATTCATCTGAATAATCCAATAAATAATTTAGCTTCAAGGCATTGTCAACAAGGTTCTTGCGGCCTCTTGTATTATTTATTTGATTAAAATCCTCGTAGATTTAATCAATATGTTCATCCTACTTATTCATTAATGTGTTCTAATTCACTCTCATAAGGTTACAAGTAACCCTTTTTTTATGGAATCCACCACTAATAAAATTATCTTCCTCTTCATCATCAGCCAAACCATTGTATTCTTGCATGCCTAAAATCTACATAGGGTAAATTAGATAATCAGACTAGGATGATGAATTTCACATATACATCATGTTCCCCTTGAGGTGTCTTTTGATATTTTCCCTATTCAATCATTTCATAAGTAGTAAAAGATACACATTATGATATATCATGATAATTATGTTTAGAAATCTGTTATGTAACTTATGTTGAATGAACATGAACAAAAATCAGTATTAACAATCAAATTTCTAGTATAAGGCCTTATCAGAGACTGTTATCCATTCCTATCTAGAAATTAATTCTCATATGTAAGTGAATCAAATTAATTTGGAATATATTTTTAAAAAACAGAAAAAACTTCATAGGGTTTCACATTTATGAAACATTACCTTTATTTTGATTGAATGTTTACTATTTTTCCATCAATCATGTTTTGAATCAAATATTTATTCTTTCATTAAAAAAACATTGTTAATTGTTATAACTGATGAACCAATATAGTATTGAATAGTATGTGACTTTTGAAGAACTAGTATGATCTTCCATGGTCATGGATAACCCGGATCACCAAATAATTTCTCTATAACAACCATTTATAATCCACTCTTTTGGAAACAGCTACATGATATTCATGCTATATATTACTCAACTCAAAAACATCTCATCTTGGTTCTCCTCTAGACTTATTTATAAGCCTCAATTAATCGAGGGATTGTATGGACCCAATCATGATTTATATGTACATTACATTAAATTTACATAATAGTTAATACATTAATAAAATAGATATAAAACTAACATATTAGTGTTGTTATTTGGAAACATGAACCAAACACATTTAGTCTTATGAAATATATTTAATGTTTCCCACAAAGATCTTCTCTCTTTTTTACTCTTACCTAAAAAATCATTTATAACCTAGTAAAAATACATCTTAAGAAAGGGTGATCTCAGATTCTTAGTATGATTAAACAGGTGTGATATGTAAACAAAAACATGACAATAAAGGGTATGATAATGTTATAATAACATTAAAAGATCTTTCCAGGTATATAAATGGTAAACATGAATCATATGAAAATTAATGAACATTATTCATAACAATATAAAATAGTTTGAAGTTATGAAATTGTGGAATACATATCAACATTTAACATCTTAAAAATATATAAATAGTAATAGGTTCCCTCATTAAGGACAAGAAATCAGGCACTTGAATAAGATTATGGACATGGAAACCAGGTCCACTCATAGAATTACGGATATGAAAACCGGGTGTGCATATAGAATAATGAACAATAAATCTGGTTGACTCACAAAAATTATACCTCACTAGATATACAACCTTACCTGATACATTGGAAGGAGATATTTTTCAAAATCATCCCTTTATTAAATAATACATATGTGTTCCACAAAAACATAAATCATTCTACATATCATAATAAAAGAAATTAAATGGGTTTATTAAACATCATTCATTCATAAAATAATCCATATAAATGTAATGTATTTCATAAATATTTTTCAACCATAAACATAATCAAATGTAGTGGGAATTGGGATAATATACTTCAAACATATACATAATAATGAATGTCATCATAGATGGAAAATAATTTAAACACAACACTTGAAATTGTTTCTTGATGAAGATATACATTCTTCTTCAAAAACATTTTCTTTTCATAAAACAATAATCAATTTTAAAATAAAAAAACTATTTGAGGATAACCAAAAAACATTTTAGGGAAACATCTATAAAATTATGAATTTTCAGAACAAAAAAATACATTCTTGTTGTATATGTTAAAAAACAGTCATTGCATACTAATGTTGAAAAAAGTCAATTTATACCTCATTTAGAAAAAAATGACGCTAATTTTCAATCCATGTTTTAAAAAGACAAAAATGGGTCAAAATAAATTGAAACATTCATATGAGAACACTAAAACATTTTTTGATATAATTTTTAGAAAAAATTTACATGATAATTAAACCCCATTTAATACATACCTATAACCAATATTGAATAATAATGAGATTGTGAAATTATGATTTTAAAATTTATAATCTGTCACATAGTACGCCTCATAAAATTTAAAAAAATATATGTATTTAAATATCATAATATTCATAGTAAAAATCATAAAAACATTTATAGGTAACACAAACACCACAAAAAATAAGTGGGTGGTGTATAAAGAATATTTCCCATGGAAATATAGGATAGAAAAAATAATCCATAACCATAGGTTTAGGTTCCACTTTATTTATCAAAAAATCCTATATAATAGATGAAAAAATTTTATCAAGTAGATAAAGAAAAAAATTACATTTATGATGTCATCTACGATCACATTAACACCAATTTAATAATATTTCATTATTATCCTTCGTTCGATTGTTAACTGTTTCATTTTCATTGGCATTTTTTGTTGAATAAGTTTTGAATCATCTTCAGTGGTTAAAATAATATCATTTCTAGAATTTTTTAATATAATATATATATATTTATATAATATTTTCCAATTATATACATTTATATTATTCATTCTTTAATTGACACCATGTTGAATAAATCAATGGCATTGTGGAGACGGTAAGGTGTCACTATTTAATTTATTGATATTCAAAATCATCAAGATGAGATTTTATCCTCAATCAAAATATTTTAATATATCAATATTGACTCATGTTCATCTAGAAAATTCGCTAGATATGTTATTTATTCCAAATTATATTTATTTTAATATTTTTAATAACATTTATCTGATATTTTCACGAATAAAATAATTACATCTGGGGTTTTGTGTAATTTTTTAATATAATAATAATATTAGATAAAAAATAAAAATAAAATACTACAATAAAGATAAATCTTATAGACAAAATAAGATTACTTATAGTTTAATTTTTCTTCTGGAAAATCATAAATTAAAAATGTTATATTTATTAGTAGATAAATTTTAATACTTTATCTTCACTTTAAATTAAATATTATATGTTTCATAATCATTTCCCCATGGATTCAAATGGTAAATAACTAGACCCTTGGATTATCATCATCTATATATTAATGAAATAAATTATTTTGACAAGTTTTATGGACACTTAATAAGTTATTATAATTATAATAAAAAATTATTTATTGATTTCTCATCAATTAAATAATTTTTGCATCATTAATGTATAAGTCTTTAAAGTAATGAGTTATTTTATAAAAATTAAAAAGATACTATGATGATATATAAAATTATTTTAGATTTGAAATTAGGATTTATAGTCATTTTTAACATCTATATTACCTTATTTTAAAATTGATAAATTTATTTAAATTTGAGTTAGACATATTTAACTTCACTTTAAATGAAATAGATTATATGTCCTAATCTAATCCATGTGGCATCCAAATTGTTCCTTTTAAACCAAAGAATTATTTTGGTCAAAAATAACTCATTCAAAAATATTTTGACAACAGTTAGGGTAATTTTATAATATATTATTTACTATTAATTATTCAATTTACCATTTTAACATATTAATAAAAAATTACTAATGTTACTATTCATAATCCATAAAAATAATTGGAATATATTTACATAATTTAGACCCACTGATTCCTAATATGGAATAAATAATTAAAAATTCAAATCATTTAATTTTCATTAATTATTTTAAAATTAATCTCATTGTTAGAATGAAAAAATTTATTTTAAAAGTTAAATCATTGCAAAATATTGAATTGGTTTTACATCTAAATCCAAGGTGAACATAATGTCAATGATCAAAATTATATTAACTGATAAAAATATATTCAATTTATAATTTAAATCCATTCAATAATACAATTTAACCATATATATTATTTTGACGAATAACGTTGTTTCTAATTAAAATAGAATATATTATTTCTATTATTCAGTACATGAAATTGATCAGAAAAATATCGAAAATAAAACCAATGTAAATCTGTGTATCTTGCTTCTAAAAAAGAAGCCTATTTTGTGGGATATAATATATAAAATTTTAAAAACCAAGATTTAAAATGGATGTTCCGTTAAAAAGATGTAAACAATAATTTTTTTAAAAATACTTCTTTTATCTGAAAAATTGAATTTGTTCTTATATCATGTTTTGAAATCATATAAGATTTATTTCAAACATTATATTTATTATATTACAAATATATTAAATTAAAATAAAATCCATAATGTGTGATTTTATTATTTCCAAAACTCATTTATTTTATTTTAAATAATTTTATAGAAAACATTTCCATTAAAAAAAAGTTTTTATAATCATTTACAATTAATTAGTCAGCATAGAATTAAGAATATTTTAATAATTCAAATAATACTATTCATACCTTCCATTATAGTGACTATGATATAAGGTTACATAATAATATTTAGTTATTCTCTTATAGTCGGTCTTATAATAAATGATTTCTATCCTAAGAACATGCAATTGTGTGTAACACAAACAAATAATAGTGTTGTGTATACTACAAGAAAAGACTGTGTTTTAGGTAGTACATGTTTATCTTGGTATATAGTATAAGGCATGACATCAAATAAATTAAAAACATATCATAAAAATTATGTGGTGTCACATTCTAACCCTTAAATTGAATTTTTCAATCAAAATTCGTGTTGGTTATATAAGGATTAAAACGTGAATGTTTCATTCATAAAATCCCAGATCATAAAAACAACGTCTAAAAGATCCTTTTAAAAATGAATAGTTAGAAAAAAGTAGTTACCTAAATAATATCATAACTATGACTGTACGAAGAATAACATAAATGATGATATTTGCTTGGAAGAAAATCGTAAATAATAAAAGATAATGAAAAAGTTCACTAATCAAAAGAAAGGGGTGATCTAGAAAAATTTAGAAATCAAAAAAACAAAAAATAATGAATAATGAAAGAGTTCATTGATATCATAAAATATGATGATAATGTGACACCATTTTACATCATGATTCTATTTTCTAATGTTGGTGAACTATCATAGTAAGACATACTTAATTGATTACTTCATAATATCATTTTTGGTCATACGGTGAACACTTTCCACATCATCACTTATTCAATGTAATGAAGACCAGTTTTTCCTTCTATAAGTGTTAGTAGATCTTATGAACTGTAAATATAATGATATTTCATTACATATATCTTTATCAAAATAAAAATACTAGGGTGTGATATCAAATATGCGTAGGTCCGCTTTGGTAAAATAAAAATTTAAACTAAAAATCATGATCTAATGTTTTACTTAAAAATTCCACAAATGGGTAACATTACAATCCATTCGAAAAATGAAAATCAGAATCATTTGAATGTTGTGAACTATAAGGATTTAACATTTATCCCCTATATATCATATGATATCTCTTCATGGTCCCATTACAAACATGTTAACAACTTCATCATGTATTCTCTTAAGTCTGGGGAATTACCTGAATTTCATATATCCTTATTTAAAACATGAATTATCTTTATTTATTTTTTGAAAATAGATATAAATATAATATGTGATAGAATAACCATATTTCCAAAATTTCAATAATTAGTTCCCATGAAACAAGTATCATCCAAGTTACTTATTCAGATTCATCATATCTTTCTCCAAACATTATTATTTAAACATAAGGGACATGTTTGAGGTTATATTTACCTTATTTATGTGTAATCCTAATATATCACTTCACAGTTATATCAATTTTCTATTTATCATAACCATTAAATATATCATTTTCAATCCTTAATGAGAAACTTTTACTACAACCCTTATATATATCATGATTGATATTATATTTTAATTCTAAAACATATTCACCTTAATCATCAAACAATATTCTTAAAACATTACCCAGGATCTATCATATTATTATATCCTAAATTATGAATCATTTAATAAGGTTTGATAAATTTAATCTAACCATGATTCTTAGGTTAAATGTAAACAATGATGATAAAACATCCATACAATTCACATGTCATTTGAAATGTCATTATCCTTATTAGTATAACCAATACTCTTACAACCTTCAGGATTATATTTATTATATTTAAACATAGAAAATTGGTTTTTCATAATTCCATACATTCCAAATTCGAAACATTCATGGATATTAGAGTTATTTCTATTTCTGGTATCTGATTAAGACTAAAAAGAAAATTGTGAGAATTACATATTATATTTTAGAAAAAATAAGTATGTTAAATTAAATATCTTATTTAAATCTATGATATATTCTATTTAATCCTAGGTTATTCATGATTATCATAAAAACTATAGGATTTTATCATATACATAGACTTTTACATATAAATATCCCTAGACACATCCTTATAAATATTTATTTGGATATCACAAAAGTTTTCATTTTCTAGTTTCCAAAGGATGACTAAACCTTTTCTCTAATAAAAACTCTAATGACCCAAGCATGATGTACATGGAATTTACATTAATTTTGGGGAATAATTAATACATTATATAAATATATTCCCAAAGACAATATTGTCTTACTACCTTGCTAATATTGATCACATATTTCTATTCTAGTGAAAGATCTTCGATGCTTCCAAAAATTGACTTCCCCTTTTTATACTCCTATATAAGAATTGTTTTTATAATAATGGGAAATGAAAACATAAAAAGGGCGAGATAAAATTCTCATTAAGTGTAAAAGAAATTGGATTTGAAAACATAAACATAAGTATAAAGAGTATGACAATGTGATCATAACATTATTATGAAATTACCTACATATCAAAGTTAAACATTAATTATAAAGAAATTAAAGAAAATTAGTCATAAGATCAATAAAATGATAGAGGATATTAAATGTTGGAATAAAAATAAAAATGTAATGTTGTGAAATTTTATAAACAGTAATAGGTTTACTTATTACGGTCATGAAATCAGAATATTTCATAAATATATGCACATAGAAATCTGGTCTATTCATAAATTATGGACACGAAAACCAAGTCCACACATATAATTGTGAATAAGAAATCAGGTTCATGCATAATATATATACCTCATCAGTTATCAATCCTTATGCTATGTATTGGAGATAGATAGACGTCCCACCAATGTCATAATGATTTATTCATATATGTACCAAAAAAACAAATTAATTTTTCATATCAGAATCCCTGAAATAAAACATGTTTCTTAAACATCATTCGATCAGAAAATAATCCATAGAAAATATATTTAATTCAGAAATATATTTTCATCATAAACATAATAATACATAGTAATAATATATATAATATAATTGAAACATATAATAATTAATAAATTTCCTCTAATTTAGAAAATAATATTGATAAAATACATCAAATTGGTTCTATAGAAAAATATCCATTCATTTTGGACAAAATGATTTTATTAAATGATGTGAAAATCTAAAATAAATGATTTTATTTAATGATAACCTTGAAAAACATGTAAAATAATATTCATGGAAATAAGTCATTTTGAAACAGTACAAGTACATTAATGTCATATATGTTAAAAATCATTCTTCTTATACTTATGCTGGAAAATACAAATAAGTACCTCGTTTGGAAATGGAAAGAATATTTCATTTCAAACAATAAAGTAAAATTTAAAAAATGGTTAAAATGATTATATAAATAGTTATAGAATACTAATCAAATTTTTACAGAGTTTTTTGAAAACATGTACATAAGAAATATATCCTGGAAATATTTACCTATAACAAATATCAGATAATAATGAGAATAATAAATTATACCTTTCCAATTAAAAATCAGTTTAATAGTATTACTCATTAAATAAATTGAAAAAATAAATATTAAAATATAATTAAATTCATAAAAATAATTTAAAAAACATTCATGGGAAACACAAACACCACATAAAATAAATAAGTCGTGTGTAATGCATATGTCCCACTAAAATAAAAGTGAGACAAAATAATCACTTACCTTAGGTATGGGTTCTACTAAATGTATTAGAAACTACTATATAATAGATTAAATAATTTTATTAACACATTATAGAATGATATATACATTTATGATATCATTTATGATCATATTAACACATATTTTATAATATTTCATTATTATGCTTCTTCGAAGTGTTAACTGCATCAATTTTATATGTGTGTTTTTTCAAATAAGTTATGACTAGACTTTATAGGTTATAGTTATATAATTTCTATATTGATATTAATATAATATATATATATCAAATGTAATCATTCTATAAATTTATATAATTAATTATTTAATAGAAATTATGTTAAATGCTTCAATCACATTGTGGAGACAGTAAGTCGTACATATGCTCAAGTAATGATATCATTCCTATAATTGTGAAATGGTATGGAAGTGGAATATATATTTTTTTATAAAATTAATATTATGTTATAATAATAATATTTTGTTATAATTTCCATCATTATACTCATCCAATTAAGGTGTTGGTGAAAACAGATTACACTATGGCGTGGAGATAGTAAGTCGTACGTACACATGCATGGTGATTTTGTTTTCCATAGGATGGATTGAAGGAGGAATATATTTTTTCCATAAACAAATTTAAATTTTCGTTTACAAGTGATACTAGATTTACTACATTATAAGGTATACAACAAATCAAGAGTATGTAGAAGAAGTAATGATCTTAATAGAGTCAGAAAATGAGATTAATTATTCTTTGGTGAGATCCCTATGGATCTCCTCTTATATAACTAGAGTTTGTTTTTTGATATAAAAAATTACATATTGAATGTGAAAATAAAAATTCATAATAAAAATGGGAAGGGGATGAATGATTTGGAAGGCTAAATTTGAAGTGAATAAATGTGGGAGGAGGTTCTCTTTTATAATTGAGCAAAGGGGAACCATTGAAATCTCCAAAAATATTAATTTGTAATAAAATAAAATCACATAAAAAATTTATAAAATGTTCTTGTTTCTAAAATTATATTATATATGTTTTTAATATCATAGAATAATAAATTTTAGACATGTTTTTTATCAATTTACACTTTATATATTAAATAGCAATTAGTTATTCTATATAATATTTTACTAAGGAAAAAATATATCAACCTTAATAGGGTTAAATATTCACATATTTTATGTAAATTAAATAATAAGTTATCATATTAGAAAGTTTCACAACATATAATAATTATCTTAAATTACTATAAATGTTTTATGATTTTTAAATAAAATAATAATATTATATTGATAAATAATATATATTGTCAATTTTGACACTATTTAATTTATTAATTTTTAAAAATATAATGAAATGATTGTAGGTGTGAAATTTTTTTAATTTATATATGGGGCCATGGTTGTCTAAATTAATCATTGGATATATTAATTATCCAAAATTATATTTATTTCAATATTTTTAATGTCTATAATTTGATATTTCCATTAAACAAATTATAGCATATGTTTTGTATAATAACTTTATATAATTATTTATTAGGAAAATTAAAAATTGAATACTATGATAAAGAAAAATCCCCTATATTTTATATGAATACTAATAGTAAAATACATCCATTTGAAAACCCAACCTTTAAAATGATATATTTATTAATCAATGAATGTGACAACTTTAACTCACTTAAAATTAAATATTATACAATTCAAAATAATTTCTATATGGCTCCAAAATATCAATAAATCAACCTTTGGATGATTATTGGTAGGTTATATTCTTAAAATACATGTCTGACACGTTTTTTGTCATTTAATTATTTTCATCAATTAAAAATTTTATGCAACATCAATATATAAGCCATTAATGCAATTATTTATTTTTCAAAATTTAAAAATAAATTTCCATGAAATAGAAAATCCTTTTATCTTTTAAATGAGTATTTATATGTGATTTTATATTCTGCATTACATTATTTTTCAAATGATAAATGTATTAAAATTTGAGTAAGACGTATTTAACATATCATTAATTAAAACGTATTAAATGACTTTCTATAATCGAACTGTATTCCAAAGGATAAAATTTTTACCCAATGATTATTTTGGAATTAAATCTCTCATCTAATTATATTAGGAAATTTCATTGGAAATTTTCTTAAATTGTATTTACACATAATTCAAGAATTTACCTTTTTACCATATAAATAAAAATTAAATAACTTACTATTAACAATGCCCAAATATAAAATAAATATATTTAAATAATTTGGAACCACTTATTAAAAATATGGAATCCATTTTTTAAATTTAAAAAAATATAATTTTCATTGAATATTTTAAAATTAAACGCATTTTTGGAATGTAAAATTTGGTTTTAATATTAAAATATTGCATAATATTGAAATGTTTTTACATCTAAATTAATATGAAAATACATTTTAATTACTAAAATTATATTAATTGATAAAAATATATTCTATTTATACTTCAAAACCATTATATAATATAATTTATCTATGTAAAATATTCTGATTAAAAAAGTTGTTTTCAGTTAGACTTTATTATATTATTACTATCCAAAAAAACATCAATCTTACAATAAAAATATCAAAAATTCATAAAATGTATTTTTTTTATAACCGGATTATAAGAATAATTTTATGTTGTTATATAGAATATATAAAATTTTAAAAATATATATATGACAAAGGATTTTCTATCAAAAGGCTTTAAAATAAGTTTTTTTAAAAAATAATTTTTTTAATCTTCAAATATTGAATTTGTTCATATATCATGTCTTGAAATCATATACCATTTATATTAAACACTAGATTATATATATTACATATTTATTTCATTATGAAAATCACTAAATGTTTATTTTATTATTTCATAAATTCACTTATTTTTATATAAATAGTTTTTTAGAAAACAATTTCTTCTTATTTAAAAAGGGATTTATTTTTATTTATAATTATGTTATCACCAAATAATTGAAAATATTTTCATAATAAAATTAATTAATTTCATATTCAGAATTATAATGACATGGATAACTGTTAAAATAAATATATTTTGTTTTTATCCTAAACATGGTCTTGCAAGAAATGAATTATAACAAAAGAACATGAAAATGTGTGTAAAAATTCCAATAATAGTATTGTGAATACTGCTAGATATTCCTATGTTTCATTTAGCACAATCTTATCTTGAATGATCATATAGAAAATACCCCTGTTATTTTTTTTAAAACATATGTCGCATAAAAATTTCTAGGTTTTAAAGTGTTGCCACTGCCCTATCCTTATCTCTCACCATTGATGAGAAAATTAGTTCATGTAATGGAGAGAGGAGGTTGGAGGTTGAGAGTGAGTGCTATGAAAAAATAGATTCATGGAATGAGGCTTTACCGAGAGATATAAAAGGTGATTTTGAATATATATTTTATGCCAAATTTCTCATTTATATATTTGAAAACTAAAAAAATATTAAAACATAAACGATTCAATCAAATAAAATTTTGAACACAAATTAATAGTAATTGATAAAAATAATAATGTTTGACTAGTATAAAAATAGAGAATGATATAATCTCAATTGTGGATCAATCCAACGGTGGATCATTCTAATAGTGGATCATTCTTACGGTGGATCATCCTTACAGTGGATCACAAACAGAGGATTTTCAATAGTGGCCTATAAAATGATGGATTTTTCTGGGGATTATTCTCCAAGATTAATGGATATTCTAAATTTGTCATTCCTCATTCATGTTTGATATAGTTTAGTCCCTTATAATTCAATGGTTTTCAAAAAAATATCACATTTTAATGTTTGGTTCTAATGAATTAAATATTAATATCACCCTTTAGAAAATGAATCCTTAAAAAGTTTTACCTTACATCAATATACTTTTTCTTTTAATGGGACACAAGATTCTTAGAAATATCTATCATACTAAAGTTGTCATAATTTAGTGGGACCTGCCTAAATTGAAATTTATATTTTGATAGAGTTTGTTTCATCCACAATATTTTTTTATAGAAAATCCCAACAATAATGTACCTAACTTCAACATTAAAAAGTAAATAATATATTACTTTATACTACACCCAGACACTAGTAACTTCACTAAGGGATGAAATATTACATGGATTCTATTTCAACCAATTAAACTAACACTATAATCCTAATCTAAATAACTCACAATTTCTAAAACATATATTCTAGGATATAAAAATCCTAAATTGGACTTATATTTTAGGTATTTGAATTTACATTTATTAGAAATTAAATAAGTAACTTTTGAGTATTCTTGAAAATATTCTAAAATACAGATACTAAACATAATATCAGTCTTGGAAGATCATGATTATAATGTGATTTCAAGAATACCCATATAATTGATTTGTTCCACTGTCTTTCTAGTTTCATCATTATCTAACTAAATTTCGGTACTAATGGGAGTATCACAACTTTTAGTTTCATACAAAACTAATTGATTTTGAAGATATTTAGTGTACATACATTGTTTTAAAATAATCCAATATTTACATTGAATATTTTGATAAACATGAATATGTGTCAGTTCAATATTTAAACAAATTTCAATTTCAATTGACATATTTCTTTAAAAAAAATTCACAATAATTTTTTAAAACATATATTCATAATAACATCAATAGATATTCAATCTATTAAATACATTTTATATTATTTTTATAAAAATTGTAGGAAAAACAATACCTTTTAAGAAAAAATTGAAATTATAACTTTTATGATTATATAATAACATTATCTAGAATAACTTTTTAATCGATATTAAACATTATTGAATTAAACAACGTCATTTGGAAAATGAGGGTTCTGAAATATATGGGGGTTTGAATAATAACATTCTCATATATTTGGCCATTTAAGAATTTACTTTTGAAGGCCTTTTAATATTTTTTGAAATACTATTGTGGTTTATAGAAAATCAGTATTCATATGTATTCATGTATATATACGAGTGAAATAGTTTCTTCAATGTCATCAACCTTTAATAGACTATAATCATATGCAACAAACAATTATTTCTTTCTTACTATAGTTCCTAACTCATCAACATTATTTATAAAACCCAATTTAGTTGAAATTTTCATATTTTACATAGTTCAATGAATTTATTTCCAAACATTATTCCATTTAAACTAATTATGTTCATCTTGCCTTTTAATTACAATGAATTAATAATGAATATCATCATTAATATTCATAGGTTCATTATTTGATAATAATTCATGAGGTTCAGCTTGATTCCTAAGAGAATCGTGAGTTTTTATACCTCTATATAAGTATTCTACTAAGACATCAAGATGATACTCCCTCTAATTCCTAATATCTCTATGGAATTAATGACTAGAAATAAAATGATAATCTATTGTTTTGGGTTGAGGGTATCATCATAACTGGATGACATTTTTGATTATTTCACAAAATTTTCGTTTGGTTTTTCATTAACATTAAAAGTTGAAAAATCATCCTAATGGGGTTTTAAAGTAGATTTAGACCCATCAGTATCTGTTTCCCTACAAATTTTACACATATTATTTCACAATATTATATAACTTATTAAACACCCTATTTTACTTAATATATGATGAATAACAAAAAAAATTCCTTCATTACTCATGGATGCGAATTTTTCATGATTATTCTAATTATTATGAATAAATATATTTCACCCAAAAACAATAAATAAATTATCCTTGGAATTTTAATACTCCATAATTCATAATTATTCATCTATAAGAGTGTTCTAATTAATAATTTTTAAATATTTTTCAAGTGGTATATAAAGCCTCTTCCTAAAATTAGACATATAAGTCATAGTAAATTAGAATTGAATAGAGAATTTCATGAAGTATCATATTTATATTTTCTACAAATCCACTATATTTGGGTATCCATTTATTAAAAATGTTATTATTTGGGACATTTTGGGAGGAAAAATATTCAATTACTTGATTTTAAAACTCGTGGACATGATCACATCTTATTATGTTCATCTCTAGTCCACTAAAATTCTACAATGATTATAAATATTTAATAATATATTATTTTTCATCTATTTTGTGATTAAAAAATTATACCCTATATATCTTGAAAATTCATCTATAACAAATTAATTATAGTGAATTCCATTTAAACATGAAATATATATGGTCTAAACGATCACATGTGAACCAACACTAGGGGTGAGTTCTTGAAACATATTTCACTAATTTTTATGATATTGTGTGTAATTTACCTTCTTGAAATGGGTTATTGATTTTAAATTCAATTATTATAGTTTAGATAGAGCATTTAAAAATTATTTTCGGGTGCTTATTCTATCCAATTGAATATTTAAATGTTATAATTTCATATTATAAATCAAGGATTACTTCTGAAATAGACTTATAATATAATTGTATTGAGAAAATAAATTGTCTAAATTAATAGTGTAAACACATTAATTTAATAGATAAGTAAAAACTAAATTTTTAAATGGATAAAAAACATTGTGACCATTATTTTAGAATTTCACATCAAATCCATCACCACATTGATGTGAAATTATAATAGTGTTATACATAAAAATATATAAAAAAATTAGAAATTTAAATTATATTATAATTACCAACTTAACCAGGGACATTATTTTTCCCATTATCTTTTTTACCAATAGTTACATGGCCACCATCAAAATTTACTAGGTTCCTAAAAAATTAATAATTTGTAGAAATGTGTTTCTAATAGCCACACAAATAATTCTTTCATGAAAACATGATAGCCCAAAAATAATTTTCTTATTGAATTGTTCTTGAATCATTTAATCCATATTTAGAAGCACTCTAACATAATTTCATTTATTTCTCATTCCTACTGCGAGGATGACCATTTTATCCCTTTTGATTAGAATCGTTGTCATTAAAATTACTTTAAATTTTACACTCATATAAATTTGTGTAATTTGAAACATCATTTTCATCCAATCGATTGTCAAGTTTCCCTCATTATCATATTTTCCTTCATAACTATGTTTCATAAAGAACATATAATTTTTGTAAAACATTTTAAATATTAATTAATGATGGGTCATATATTTTTCAACGTCATTATTAGATTCTTCATCCCTTGATATTTCAGCATAAATTTTATTCTTTTATTATTAATTTGCATATTTCAGCACTACATAATTTCTTTTTCATCATCTTCCCTATATCTAATTTTTTTAACTTATTTCATGTACTTAATGAGTTATTCAATCATATACTTAACCATTAAATTGGTTACATCGCATGAATATCAAATTGAGATAAGAATTACTCAATATATATCTAGAAGACAGCTTAATTATGGCATCACCTGGTATTTATCATAAACGGGTCTCCCCAATGAGTATATTGTCTACATGATCACATTTCACATATTATACATGTCATAAATACGCTCATATTGATTCATTACAAAAGTATCATATTTAATATTATATGTATTTTTGTTTATTGCATTAATATTAGATGCTCCCTCTCGAGAAACTGTTAATTTTTCACAGATTTCAAAATCAAGTATAGATATTGATATTGTATTGAATTTTTCCTCACCCGAATCATAGTAAAAACTATTCATTGATTTAAAATAATTATTATATTTTGTATTAGTTCGATCATCCTGATAATATGTAGTTTTTTTAGGAATTTCATTTTTATTTACAATTGATGTTTGGATTTCAGAACCCTTTCTCTCGATATATATTTTCATCTTATATTTCCTTAGAGAGTGATTTTTCAATTAAAATAAGGTGGTATGTTTTTAGAATACTCATATTCTATGTTATATTTAAGGAACTAAATACTGATATAATTTTTTTCATATTTTTAATGAAAACTAAAATCATCATTGAATGATATTTAGATTAACAGGGATACCAAATGATTATCGATGTGAGAAACTCATGTAGAGGGATGAATAGAGTACACATTAACATTTTTTTTTGAATGATTAAAATAATACAATAATTTAAATAAATTCACTCAGTTAATCAAAAAAAGATTCATGTATGGAAGATCATTGAGAAGATTTCTTAAATAATGATTAGGGCTCTGTAAAATCAATATAAAATTTTAAATTATATTTTGAAATAGTTTAACTTAATAAATGAATTTACAAACAAAATTTTCATTATTTACCAACAAAGTAAGATTTTTTTTATAGTTTCAAAATAACTGAAAAAAAACAAACGCACGTAATGAAATAAAAAAGGGGTTATATCACAAAAATAGACATCTAGGCACAAAATCATCTTCCATAGCTATACGTGTGAATAAAAAACATTTTCCACACATGAACCTATTCCAAAATTACCCTGGGTATATAGATAAAAAGGAATAGAAGATAATACCATGTATTACATAGTTCAATGGTAGGAGTCAGTGTGCGAAAATTAACAGATAATGTAACACACTACATAAATGTAAACGAAAAAAGACAGAGAAGGTAAAAACCTATGGAATAAGTAGTTCCACTCAATTAGTAGTTATTCAAATACACAAGGGCCCTCGGGTTTGGATTAGTGATGATCTTGAACAAATTTAACCGAATGTGATATAAAAAAAATTGTCACAACATTATATTTTATATTTTTTAGAAATGACATATATTTTTGGTGCACTCCACTCATTCATAATCTAATGAACTAATATTATTATAGTTTATAAATTATAAGTCGAATAGTTTTCATAGATGAGAATGAAAGAGTCTTTAGAATTATATTGTACTATATGTTCACATAGATGATGTAAAATAATAATAATTATTTTATAGATATTCATTATGTGCCTCTTAATTACGTTTACTATGTCCATAAAATAGTTAAAGAATAATCATTTAACAATACCACTATATATTAACTCACATAAAATATCTATTAGATGAATTAAATCCAATTGTAGTGGAACAAAAATTGTAGAGAGTCTTGATGGTGGATCAACTATTACATAAGAAAAGACCAGTGATAAGATAGCTAACTATTGAATAATAGAATATACCTCATCTAAATGTATTGGAACAATTCTGGTAGTATAACTCTATAAGTGGTTGAATTCGTGTAGTAGATTAAAAATGGTGGTGGAATAAATTTCTTGGGGGAAAACATTAAATGTAGAAAAATCTAGTGGTTGAACTCTTCAGCGGTATTATATTCTTAAATATGGATAATTATGCCGATAGTAGGAGTTTTAATGTAGCACTTGGATAACAATAGAATGACCTGGATGTGTAACCCCTATGGGGGTTGCACAAGGATCATGGTTTCACAAGGATAATGGTATTAAATGAATATATTTTGTAGAAATATTAACATTAAAAACACCTGGAGGTATCACATTAGTAACCACTGTATGATTTGACCTAATGGTGGCACATTTCATCACCTAAACAATTTTATTCAAAATTATACATTAAAAAATGTATACTATCATAATTAATTATGTTCACAATAATAATTGGAAACATTATTTAAAAATATTAAAATTATAAGTTCTATAAAGAAATTTAGTTTAAAAAATCAAAAAAATTATGAAAAATGATAAGTAAAGAAATTAATTTTCCTAGTATTATATGGTCTATTATTAACTCGATGACGTGTATTAATCTGTTTATTGATTTATATTATTATTTTTTAAAATATAATATATAAATTTAATTTCAATCAGTTATCATTAATGATTATTTTAAGAAATTTAAATGGATATACCATATTCAATTTTAATCAAAACTGTTTTCTGAATAAAATACAATATTATGATAAATACATACATTAAATTCAAATGATCTTATATTTATTTCAATAAATATCATGACCATGTTACTTAAATAGTGATATTCGTCCGATCAAATTATTATTATGTTCCATGAAATATTAAAGTTTCCATTCCATTGTAGTTTTATTATAATATAATGTTCACCTACTATATTTGAGGCTTGTGAGTTAAAAAATGAGGATATTGAATTAGTAATTCAACGGGGTTTTTATTCTTGACTATACTTTATTTATATGATATATAATTTAACTGATAATTTCTATTTGATGTTTTCAAAACCTAAATTTATTTTATATAAGATATTTTTCTTATTAAAACCTTTTTATAATGGATTAAGATTGTTAAGATTGTGTGAAAAGATGTTGTTAATGGAACTAATATTCAGGGTAGATAATGTGAAGTCCTTTATTTCTTTATTCTTTTAGTAATTGTGTGATGTTGTTTTTGATTTTTTTAATAATAATTAAGAATAAATTTTTTATTTATTATAATTATATAAATTATAATATTCCCCTTAAAATGGATTTAATTTAAAAATAAATATAATTGTACTATATGCGAAGTGTTTTGTTATTTTTTTATATTTTATTTTGAAAAAATATTTCAGATGATTGTGGGAGGGTATGATTGAAATGGAAATGTCTAAGATATTATATTTTAGATTCAAAATAGTGATGGGGCATTGGATATATATATTTCATTCTAAATTTACTGATATATTTTCCACCATAATCCACAGTATTTTATTTCTTTTTGTCATGTAGGTTTGTATTAGTACCTAAATCTATGTAATGGTAAATTACTAATGATTTTGTTAATATTGGTGGGTTATGATGGTTTAATTATGATCAATTAAATGATTAAATAAAATAGTTAAATAATTAATAATATAATGAGCATATTTTGAATAAACTAAATATTATAATAATAAATAATCTAACCATGGTGTTGGAATTTTATTGTGAATATAAATCCATAATTAAAGATGGGGTTTTAAAAAATGGTATTTTATTGTATAGTAATATATTAAAACTGATGAATACAAACACAATTCTCATATTGTGCATAAGAGAGTATTATCTAACTAGGTGTTAGTGATGGAATCTCATTTTTCATCTTGGATGTTAGTTGTAGTTTGAGGCATAGATATAATTTTTGACCATAAATAGTATTTATGTTACTATATAATAAGTCCTATTTTTTATTTCATATACCCCACCACCCATGTTTGATAATTGGGTTTATTCACATATTTCTCAAAGGGTTTAGGTGTTTTTCTATAATATAAGTTGATGATGATATTTATGACTGCCTATTTCTGCTACCATACTGTCACTTCTAGAAATATTATGCGGTGTTAAAAAATATAAATTATGGAAGCTTAATGTTATATGATGAGTTCTCATATAATTTATGGGGTCTCACATTTTTTAAATACATGTATATAAAACCTTTAAAGGTTTAAGGATATATTTTATTGATATATCAAGGCTACAATAGATTACATCAATTCCATATTTGTTAATTCATCGGATATATGGGATTAAGGAATTTTGTTTACTTGAAGGAGCTATATTGTCTCTTGGATCCACTGTTAGATGTTATATTTTGTGAATCTATAGTTTTTTCTTGTACTTTAGGTACTTTTGTGCGTATTTTGAGTGGTTTTGATGTGATTACATATATATAAATTATAAGACTTATAGATGTGAAGATAGTTCCTGGATGTGTAACATTGGGCTTTGGAAAAAATATTTCAGCAGGATATTTCAAGCTTGATAATATTAATTATATTTATTTATATATTAAAGAATTTTTTCCCCATTTGGTGTGATATTATATGGTTTATCTATGGTGGGGTTGCGAAAAATTAAAGTCTAATTGAGGTAGTGAGTTATTTTCATTATTTTACTAATCAAGGCATTAATATGCTTTTCACACATTATAAAGAGTCATCATAAGGGATAAATTTATGTATAAATTTATAATAATTCCTATATATATATATTAATTTTCATAGATGGGACTTGGTTCTCAATTTGGTCCTTACATTCATATGGATGTTTTTCGAGGGTTGCTGGTGTTCATGAAATGATAACTAAGTTGTTTCTCTATAACTAGTAATTTTTAATGTACTGATTTCATTAAAAAGTAATTTAATGGGATTGGTTTATTATTATTATGGGGATTATTGGTGTATTATTCATTTTTTCTTGGGAATTTTGATGGTAGTGTCTCCCAAATAGGTGAACTATATATCATTCAGTCTAGTCGGGAACTGATTTTTCATTAGAGGTGGTCTTTGGGGGGTCTCTCGTGTCCTCTGTTTGGAAATGGAGGGGTACCCAATGGGGTGGTTTGATATAATTAATTTTTTTAATCATTATTAGAATGTTTCTGATAATATAATTGATTTTATCAATAAATAAACAAAATTTTAAGAAATTATTAATGATATGTTAGCACACAATGTTATCTTCTAGATATATTGCATTCATTACAATGTAAATAATTAATTTATTAATAAAAAAAATCATTATTGGATTTTAAAATTACTATACTTGGTTGTTTAAGGAAACATTATATTTTTGGAATGATGATAAATGTTTCAAATGTATATAATTTTCTTTAATACATTATAGTGTTCAAGAAACTCCATGTTGATTTTATGTCATGCGTTAAGGCTATAAAATTAAATTCAATATTTTTATGGGTTTATAATATATAATGTGTATTTTATTGTGGTTGTAATTAAAAAATAGATTAAATTTGTGGAAATAATTAATTAATTCTAGAGTACACATTCATGTATTGAAGAAATATAATTTTAATCAAGGATGTAGTCATAAAAAAATAAATCAAGCCTAAAAGATCTAAATAGAGGATTATTATTTTCATCATATTTTCTCATCAATTTTAAGAAATTTCAATTAGAAAATTATTTTTATTATGAAATATGAGATGAGGGAATTAATAGACATGGTTTATAATTCATCATAATCTACAACATGTTTAAAGGGAATAGAAAGATCAAAATATCATATCCTAAATAAAATACATTATCAATAATATAGGTTATATTATTTGGTAAGAATTTATTCACAACCTCCGATAAAATATTTTAAATAATAAAATATTATTTTTATAACATTTCTCCAATCACATAGAATTTTATATAAGATATGTGTTTAAATAATTTGTTTTAAATAATCCCTTAGAATATATAATTATGTAATATGGATTTTTTATTTGATAAATATATTTTATAGAAAATATTGTTTCTATCATGATAGTGTGAGTTTATTTGGAATTTTTGTTGTTTAAAATTAAACAAATAAAAGATAAAATCATTGAAATTCAATGCAAATTAATCTTTATATACTATAATATTTGAGGTTGTATGTTTGGTCAAATATCACTATTTGATACGTTTTTTTGATAATCTCTATACACTTAATAATAGAGTTAGGTTGCACGAAATTATTATTTTTAGGTTTAGGTTGCTATATATTATTTTCATAATTAATATATATATTAAATTTATATGTGGGAATTATTATGGTTTTGTGATGAACAAATAAGACGATGAAGTGATAAAATACATTCATATAAATATGGAAGAATGTGTTTGATTATAATATAACTAATCATGATAATCTTGTAATCCATCCATCAGAGTCAATTATGTGGAAATATATAAATTGTTCTTGAGGTTTTGGGGATAACAAGCATTTTACATTTTTCGAAAAACAACTAAATTTGTGTGAACACTATTTTCTTTGATATCTCACACATTTTATTTTATTTAGTGTCGTATGATTAATTTTCTATATCGATTTATTATAATGATCTTTGTTTTCTTATTATAATTTTATTTTGTATGATATTTCCTGATCAATAATATTTAATGGGTTTGAAGATAATTTATATATGATATGGGAGATTGATGTTTTAAATGGTTTTGAAAATAGAAAAACGTGGTTTAGATGATTGTGCCATGGATATGATTAAATTGATAAATATCCTTCTGTGTTAGTGAGATACATTGGAAAAGTTCTAAAATCATCCAAAAATAGTTGGTTAAAATAGTTGATTCCTCTTTGGTAATAATAAAATTTCCATGTATTTTAGTTATTGCAAAATAATAAACTTTTTTTTTAAAATTTGTATGGTTTAAATTTAATTTTAATTATAATACTCCTAATTTTTTATTTAAAACTATAAGTTATATACCAATAGATTTATTTAAGTAACAATTAATATTTTTACTCTAATATAATATCATTTGATAAAAATATTCTATTATTTGATCAACTAACACATGAATTGGATATAAATTAGTAAATTATATTTTGAAAAAGTTACACACCTCATTTATTGATATATTATAATTCCCTTTTGCTTCAAAACATGGTGTAAGTGAAATTAACCTAATATTAGAGAGTACCTCCACATGTGACGTCAGCCTCATATCTTTTTATCATTTTTCTGATTCAAAACAAAAAAATTAACACTCTAAATTATGAATAGTAAATAATAATTTAGTTTTTATATATGGTAGGATTACAGATTTGATCGATTGGAAATATAAATCCCAACTATGAACTAATTTTTATAGTTGATTTTATGATTAATTGATGGATCATATAGAAACATATATGATTAACAAATTTATCGATAATAATAAAAAATATTATAATAAAAAATGTGAATATTGTAAATGATATTGATTGATTCAATGAAGAATAGAGGACTACAATCAAACTCAATTTCAATAATAGAATTACTCTATTATGTTTTATTTAGAGAAATATCTTCGGTGCAGTGTCTTCTTGTCTAAAATCAAATAAAATTTTGACGAAAAATGTATTTATACATTTTGTAACCTCAAAATTTCATAATATTTTGTGAAATAGTTATATATGACTTAAGAAGTATTGAATAATGACATATTGAAAATTATTCCTTGATGAATAAACATTTTGTGACTAAAATAAATTGTTTTAAGTTATATGTAAGGAAATAAATAACATATCATTATATAAATGTGAATATTGTCGATATTTTACACAATGAATGGGAATATAAAAGGAAATTTATTGATGATACATATTATATCAATAAGACAATTTTGGATGCTTTTATTGATGATCTCTTTTAATATGAGATGATTTTATAAATATTCGATCAAATAGAAATGAATTATAATGTTGTAACATTTACATCAACTTTTATAATGAAAAATTCAAGATCTGAAAAATATTAAGAATTATTATTCAACAAAATATTTTAAAAAATTTTGAGATGATAGTTTTCTTGAACATACAGAATTTGAATATTCTCAATTTTCAAGAAAGTTGTTTGTCACTCACAAATTTTTATGAAATTATTTTGATAAAATAATGAAATAAAGTATATAAATGTGATTTTTGTGAATAAATATTCTTTTGAGAAAATATTGTATAAAAGAAAAACTCTTAATAAACTCTACTAGATTTTACATGATTCAAATGAAAACTCATGAAATCATGAATATATTTAAAAAGAAATATATGATAGCATTAAAATCTAATAATTATATATAGGGAATAAATAAATACCCATAATACAATAGTATAGTAGATGATTCTAAAAATACTAGGATAATTATGGAATTTTATGATAATCTTCCAAAATATACCCCAGTGAATGTAATGTGTATTATGGAAATGCTGGAAGGTGATAGTTTATCAACATTATCATTATCTGTAGTGTTTTTATGTTCATAAAATAGTGAATAAAATGATGTTGTATAAGGAATCCCAAGAAATACAGAAGAAATAGGGGAATATATTGATGAAATTGAGGATATATATTAATGTTTATTCAAAATATGTAATAGTCATAATGTTTGTGTACCTATGAAAATGGAATAATTTTTAACTCTAAGAGTAAATTGGATGGGGTGAGGAATGAAAATAATAATTTAAAATCATATAAAAAAGATGAAAAGAAATTATTCTAACCTATACATTAAGTAGAAGTGGAATTCTATGAAAATTTATCAAAGGTAGTGTATCAATGTTTAGGAAAAAAGTTAATAATAAATCCAATATAAATTTTAATCTAATGAATGAAAAGTATAAATTCACTAATGATTTGAGAGACATTAAATAATGAATATTTTATATAAATTTTAATTTTCTAGTAAAAAAACATTACTTAAAAATCTGAATATATGAATTAATTATTAATATTTATGTCAAAGGTTGATAGGATGAATAATATGTTGATAAAATTTATAATATTGTGGGAATATTTCTAGAATTTATATAAATAAATGAGGGTTATGAAATGTTAAAATGTTCTGCGATACAAATCCAATGGAATTATACATTAACAATCATACTATATTGTTCCAAGAAGTTACCCATTTATTAAAAAACATTCTACGATAAAGAAAATATAATAGAATATACTCTTTGAATAAATTTCAGTCCTTTTTTCAGCATAAATATTCTATTTAAATTATTTTTTCTAAACATATTCAAAGTGGGGAATCCAAATTTTGGTGCCTAATGTTTTGATTACATATATTTCTCATCAAAAGATATATTTTTATTATCATTTGAAAATTATGAATCAATTAAATTGTATTCACACTTTTATCTAAATAATTATATTAATTTCCTAGTAATAGTTAGTTTTTATATGATCGATGTTATCAGAAAATATAATTTTAAATATATAATTATTATTCAAATGAATTTATTTCATTTTTATTACACTTGAAGAGGGTATGTTGTTTTTTATTATTTAGTGTTCATGTATTTTTTATCCATACCCTAAATTAAACAAAATATATGGACTTAGTTTTAAATATATTTATGTTAGAAATTGATGTATTTGATAGTTAATATTATAATATAGAAGATACTATACAAAAATTTTAGTCATTTAATCACCATAACATTAATATTATTTACTATCTAAAATATTCATATAGATTTTTTTATTGTCTCAGTTGATTTTTAATTGAAGTTTAAATATTATAATAATGTTTATTAGAAGTTTAAAAAAATCAAATAGAAAAATGAGATGATTTGTCAGTATGAGAAATGCCTGGTAAAGATAGAGGAAATAATTTATAAATAACATCAAAACATTTAACTATTAAATTCAATTATATATGTAATTATTTTTTATAAAATATTTATAATTAGTATATCATCTACAGATCATTGATTCTATTAATATTTAGGAGGGATATTTTTAATAAACAGGATATTCCCTTGAACATAATCTTATATATTTTGGGTATTTTTTTTAAAATAAAAAATGGGTAGAATATAGATGGGTCTTAGTATGTATTTAGATTTATTTCATATAAGGGGTAGTTTTTATGAATTAATAGTTAATAAATGTACCCTAAATTCACTATAAATATCATAATTTTTTTAGTATAACTCATAGAGTTTTATGTGTATGATTTATTAATTCATACCATTTTATTTTTGTAATGGCCCAGGTTTTCCTGATCCATTACCTTGAATGAATCCCTGAGTTGGAGGGGATCGGTCTCACCGATCAGCCCCAGCGATCGGTCTCACCGATCGGTCCCTCGGATCGGTCTCACCGATCAGCTCCAGCGATCGGTCTCACCGATCGGTTTCTCAGCGATCGGTCTCACGAATCATTCTCTCGGATCGGTCTCACCGATCTGTTCCAGCGATCGGTCTCACCGATCGGTTTCTCAGCGATCGGTCTCACCGATCAGTCTCTCGGATCGGTCTCACCGATCGGTTTCTCAGCGATCGGTCTCACTGATCAGTCTCTCAGATCGGTCTCACCGATCGGTTTCTCAGACCAGTTTGTATCACTAAATGAAAACTGTGTGGGTTATCCCTCAAACCTTGTTCCAAAAACCCCATAGGGCCTTATGATGGGTCTTTCCTTTGGGTTAAGGAAACATAATCTTTTTTGCTACCCATGGGGTGGAGATCATTAAAGTGTGGCATGTGAAACGGCATAACCGCGTGGTCAACCCACGATCGCGCTTCTTCTGCAGTTCGAAAAATTAACTGCACCCGCAAACGTAGTATCTGTACCTTTATCTCCCAGAGTCTCTTCCATTCTCGGTTGCTTCTGGTTCTGGTCTCGAACGCTTGTAGTCTCCCTTCTCTCGACAACCTGCCTAACCGTGGTGAAGGTTCCCTTCGTTGAAATCCTGACGAACTCTCGGTACCTATGCTCCTGTTCACGTGCAAGAACGAACGTCGATTTGTGATCATCAAGTCGGGATATACCTTCGTCTCTATTTTACGTGTATCATGCGGGGTGGGATTCTTTCTGTTCCACCAGAAATAGACGAACCAGCTAATGAAGATAATAATTGACGGATGACTGGGGATGGGGATATCGTGAGTGATGTTGTTTCTTCTTCATTGATTGGTCATGTTGTGAATTGTATGGGCTTAGGCCGACTGAAAATCATGGCCGTTGGGGGTCTCTGTTTGCGCACTAAATAACGCCATGTTTCCTGAATGTTTTATGGATCGTGGATCATGGCGTGTAAATGGGTTAACTAAGTTAAATGGATTGCTTAAATGAACTTTTGATGAATGTGAATCCTTATGTGATCACCCCGATTAATAAACAGAAGTAACTAGTTGACATGTTCGGAGTTGTTCTGGAAGGGACGAGCAGCGGGGCTGCGGGTTTTATTAATGTTGTTATGGCATCAAGGCTGCGGTTGGATGGGCTATGGGATAGTTGATGTGTAATGGAATCTCTGGTTGAAAGATTAATCTAATTAATTGGATGGGCTATGGGATAGCTGATGTGTAATGGAATCTCTGGTTGAATGATTAATCTAATGAATTGGTTGGGCTATGGGATAGCTGATGTGTAATGGAATCTTTGGTTGAAAGATTAATCTAATGAATTGGCTGGGCTATGGGATAGCTGATGCGTAATGGAATCCCTGGTTGAAAGGTTAATCAAATATGGAATGAATCAACTTGTAGTCACTTTTACTTTTACACCTTGTTATGTTGTATCTCCATGTGGCACGAACATCCTTGGATCTGGGTCATTACTGGGTTACTGGTTTCATGTTTCTGGTTGTTTGGAATTGTGCATGTTAGTTGCCTAGTACTGAAGGAACGAACTATTGAACTATATAAATAGTGCCAATTGAATGGGTTGAGAATGGTTGTTGTGGGTATGCTTTAGTGGAAGTAGTGTCGAGGCAGGCACTGAGAACTTGTTTAGAAGCTATAGGATGGGATGTGTATTTTGGAATGTATATGTATATTTTTGTGTTTATTGCACCTCGCCCACGTTTGGCACCTAGTGCAAAACACTCCCACTTTGATGGGAGAGGGTGTTCCCCTTAGTTACTGGCTCCTTCCTGCTCCATCTACCCTAGGCTGTAATGGCTTGAGGCGACCTGACACCCAAGATCCTTCGGGTAGGTTTCGATTTGGTGTGGTGATAGCCCAAGATCCTTCGGGCAGGTTACTTTCCCAAGAATCTTCGGGATGAGGCCCAGGTGTGTTCGGGTAGGGATGTGATTGTGAGGCCCAGGTGTGTTTGGGCAGGGATGTGATTGTAAGGCCCAGGTGTGTTCGGGCAGGGATGGGATTATGAGGCCCAGGTGTGTGAGGGCGGGGAGAGTGTGGTAGCGTCAGGACATTCGCCGTTAGGAAGATTAGTCAACTAGCTGGGGAAATGGTTCAGGGTACCTGATTATCCTTGTTCTTATATTACTACCTATGGATTGTGTTATTTGGTGAGTGTGGCCAGTGAGATTTGGGTGGATAGCTTACCTGCTAGGCCTGGTTCTTTCTATTTCCTCACGGGACATTAGAATGTCTTCTCCACTTGTGCACGAGAGCTTTAGGTTTCTCTACTGAGTATAGTTGTATGATCACCCTATGTTGTTTCAGGTTTCCAGGAGGGCTTCGAGGACCGTGCGAGACCTTATTAGCCGAGCGTGGAGTTGGTGTTGGTTGCTGCCAGCTATTGTTTCTTCCTTCTTATTTTTCCTTGGTATTGTACTTTGGGATTTCTTGTACTCGTACCTTGTTATAAGATTGTTTAAACATGCATGTGGGATTGGTTTGGGTTTATTTATATATATACACTTGTTCCTTCTTTTCCTTTTTGGTGTTTGGTTCGTCCTATTTCCCGAACCTAGTTAATATTAAAAAGGGTAATTCCTCCCATATTGTGGAAAGCTCATACCCATGGTGCTAGTCGCCACTCCAGGGCCTACTGGAGGCGGGACTCGGGGGTCATTATCTCCCTTTTTCCATTTCCAGCTCAGGAGGGGCATCCTTGGGGGGAGGGGGTCGTGACAATTTTATTTTATTTTTATCAAAAAGAGGCAGTGTTTTTGGTAAATGACAACCTTTGGATCCTTTGTCTTAAAAAACATAATACCATTGATATGTGTGTTTACTAATAGAAATATTTGTGCTTGAGATCAATGATATACCTGATTATTATCTAATGAACTTTATACTTTCACATGTTAGGAGTGTATTAAAGTAGTGCACAATATGGAACACACTATATTCTGCTTTCAGAAGGTATGATTTTTTAAATATGGATGAATTTGATTTATTTTATTTAAATAGATCCAAAATATATTATAGTCATATAATTTGAGTCAGTTATATGAAAATCTATAAATATTTTTCACGTTTTTGTAGATCAAAAGTATGTTAAATTTATCAGATATTAAATATCTAGGGATTCATTTCAAATTAAAATTGATTTTGGGTGATAATAATTATTATAAATTATATTTGATCACTAATAACAATCTTTAGTGATGAATTGTTGTAATGATCTTGGTTATATTATTTGATTATGTATTTTTTCAATTCATTGTTATCAAAGAGCTTCAAAAGTACAAGTTGGATTATTTGATCCTTGAAATCGATTGATTATGTGGCTAGGAAGGGGGATGGTTTTTCTCATAAATCATAATTGAGGGGATATATTATAAAACAATATTTCTATTTTAAATTTCGATGATTGATGGAATATATGGATTAGATGATGTAGTGAAAATGGTTTGGATACTAGTGTGACTGATGGGTTTTAGTCAAGGAACATGCACGATTGGAAATGGGATTCCATAGATTGGGTCTACAACTTTAATTTTGCATTAGAGTAAATGTTTTGTTATATCCTATTAAATAATATCATTTAATCTATTTGATATAATACTCAAGACACCATGTTTTTTGTAGACATTATTTTGATTAAATTACATTGAATTTTCCACTATTTTTATTTTGATTGTGGGATATTGATATAAATATGTGTAGTATAATTTCCAATTATTTTTTGATTTAATATAATGTTGTTTTATTTTAATTATATATAATTACTTCAATAAAAATAGAGATTAGTGGGATAAATATTTATCATTTTTATTTAGATAAAATTTCACCATTGTTTTAGCACCATATTAGTACACCCTTTATGACAAACCAAGTATAATTAATGAAAAAATTGAATATAAATATTTTATTTTTATTTTTTTACAAAAAAATTATTTTGGTAAATATAGAAATAAAAATAATAGTATAATTATAATAACTGTAAAAGGTGTTTTAAGTATACCACATAACATGTTAACAATATATAATTAGGTGTTGCGCTGTAATGAAATTTCAAATGACCATACACTTCATGGATGACCTTTATAATACATGAGAAGGGGAGTAAAATTAACTATAGAGTACCTCATCATGTTATATAGTATTTCTACTAGTGGTGAGACATGTAAAAACACAAGGATACAATGACCAATAAAATTTATCTAAAGGGTCATTTATGAGCCTATCCAAAATATGGCATGAAACTCATGGGTATTAAAAATTATAGAAGAATTCGGATATATATATAGAGAAAACAGGTCCCCCACATCTATAAATTCAATATAATAAATTTATTTGATAAATATTATAATACATAACATATTTGATGGAGTAGATAACACGTAACTTGAATTATAGATAAATAAGTAATGAAACATAAAAATTACATGTGGATAATAAAGTTTTTAATGAATAGTCATCTATCCTATCTTATATTATCCAACATAATATGCCTATAAGATTCATAACATGGTAGACTAGACCACTTATCAATATGTATTATGTTCTTATTAACTAAGGGGAAGAATAATAATTTACACATATACATTAAAGCCCATTTACTGTATGCTAGCAGGGGATGAGTTTAAATATCTAGTAATAATCCTCAATTAATCAATAAGACTTAGTGAAATAGTGACGAAATTGATGTAGATGTGTTTTATACAATATTTCCATCCATTCTAATGAAACATACCCACAATGAAATAAGATGAAAAATTAAAATACAAGAATAAGAGATAGGGTTTCGCATGCTAACCAGTGTAACATGGTATCACTGACTACATCCTACTTATTTATTTTAGTAGGATAAGATATTAACACATTTCCACATATACCAACCCACACCAAAATACCTAGCATTGGTTAATATAACTAACCCAAAACATAATAAAATATTCAAGATTTATGCCTTGATAAATCACAGACATTATCTAATGATATAGGGTAGGATGTCACTAGGTTTTGAATTACCACTTCTCTCTTGTGGGATGATACACATCAAGTACAATGATAAATCATTTTCACTAAGGGGATGAAAAACATAAATTACATTGTCTATATCTTCTCAGTCAAGGAGGGAACGCATAATTACTTAGGAAATTATATATTACTCAAGGTTGGATAATTCATAACATGTCGTACCACAACATCTCACTTTAGGCTGGTCATTTATGATGACCATTATGTTATCACACAAGGTAGGGTCCCACAAGCATAACCATGCCAAAATCCTCTCAGTCATGGTTGGGTCCTACCAACACCATTTAAATAAAAGTGAATCCACACCCTGAGTATAAATTCCCCATATATATAATTATATATAATTATAAGAACATTGTCATCACATGCAGGACAAAAAATAGGCCACCAGACCCATCTCAAAGTCTCTCCAACCCATAATTTGGGAACTAGGTACTCAAGAACTACCACCACAAATCACATCATCAACCAATCCCCGTAGAATAAACACCCTAAACCAACCTTATCATACACTTCCCAAATTTCTATAATATCAAAATTCTCATCATTTTTATAAAGGGATCTACTAGGGCCATTCAGACACATGTCTACCATCTAATGGTTATATGAAAATCACCTAAAACTAACCAATAAATTAAACTATGATCAATAAATAATCATCCACCAAGAAAAATATCACATCATAATGAAATAATTTCATACAGAGAGGTATTAATAATCATGGATACAAACATGAAAAAATTATCTAGCTAGTAGGGAAATGTCCACATAAAGGACAACACATACAAAGAAAAATATTAAACCTAAACATACATACTACCTATAAAACTAAGTCAATATGAAATTTTCAAACCATGATGAAAATGCCCCAAATTATATATTACTCAAATTATTCCTTTAAATAAAATTTCATATCACATTTTTATGAAAAAAATACTATGTTTCGAATACTATTTGAAAACAAATTCCATAAATTTGCACATTTAATTTACAAAAAACATTAAATGAATCATCCCATTAAAGTCACTTTTTACAAACGAACCCATTTCACTTTAAAATACTTCTAAACCAACCAAATAATTATAAAGAGGTGAAGTATTACTCTTTTGACCAATTTATTACTATTTGAACATTTAGTAAGATATGTAGTCCATAGTGATAATTTGGAAGATGTGCCCCCCTAAATATTTATAGTTAGATATCCTAGAGAAAGAATCACGTTAAAAATATTAATAATTATTTCACATGAACATAAAATTATCAAATGAGAAAAATATTCATTAATTATAAAGAAACCTATCTCAATATAAATTAATTAATTTGATTCATTGATAAAATTGAACTCCACTATGGCCATTAGCACCCACATCATTAAAAAACATTCAAATTAATAAATCAATCTTTTAAAATCGATATAAAAAACAATAATAACAAAAAGAATATAACCAAAAGAAATCCCGACATGAAGACCATATATAAAAAGGTGTGTTAAACTCAAAACATTCACCTAAACCAAATCCACATAAAACATACAAATTATAAAATTTATCAGATGGATAATTTTCCCATATTCTCCAAACCCATAATTCCATCCATAATCCAATTTGCTTAATATAAAATTGTTGACGATTGATGAAATTGATTTTATATACATCATCTATATGTCTCATTTGAAGTTATTATGAAGCATAATGGTTCCACCATTATTTGGTAGAATTATCACATTGATACCCTAATCAATTATCCAAAACATTTGAAAAGGTGAAATAATAGTTTGGATATTTGGAATGAAAAATCCTAAAATATATATGAATTAAATCCTCCTAATAGTCTGGGATATGTGTGAGGAAAATTGATGGAGAGGGATAGAAACTAAGGGATCCTTACCCTTCTTCAAATTTACCAAACTGAAATGATCCTAAGAGGGTTCCAATGAATTCCCAACATTTAATTACCCAATGTCCCTTCAAAAAATAACATTAATACTTGGTAAGGGAATGGAAAGTTGTGGTCATTGTGTGAATCCTTTGAAGTATTATTGGTTATTTTGTAGTAAAAATTCCATATAACACCTTCCCCCAAAAAAATAATAGGGACCATTCCGACATGCCACACCCATAGAATGGCTATAATTACAATGTTTTAACTTATCGATGGTAGGTCTACATCATGGTGTAACCTCTATACAATGTTGTAATGTCAAAAATGTTTACTAATTTTTTTCTTTTAAATCCTAATAATTTAAAAAACTTATTTAATCCACAACACTAGTGTAATATGAAATTATGACACATTAAATTGAAATTATCAAATATTTGTGTTATTATATACTTTTATAATTTTCATGTATATAATGAAGTAACCATTTTGAAAAATTTAAGAAAAAATATTAAAATGGAATATTGTGGAGGAAATATAATTTCTGATTCTCATATACATGAGTAATGAAATTTGGTATATCCAATGTGAATTTACCAGTTCCAAGCCAAATATAATGGCTAAAAATTAAAGTATGGTTGAAATTATATGTGATATGTGTTCATGATCGTTCAAATTTTTATGAGATAAATACTATCAGATTCACCACCCATTATTACCACCAGATTTTAAATTATGATAAGAACATAAAAGATTATATTAAGGTTGTATATAATTATAAATTAGAATTAAATAATAATTTTAACATTACTTTAATAATAAATTTATTACAATTCATTAAAAAATTTATTTTTAATTGTAATAATAATATATTTTAATTTACTAATGCACTGATAAAATCAAAAAGCTAAAATTATTAATAAAATGTATCATTTCAAAAATTAACTTCATATATTTATTATTTACTTAAACAACATATATAAAATATACTTTTTATATAGATAATATAATAATAATCTAAATAACAACAAATAAGAGTGAAGGGGATGAATATTTTATAATTTTATAATGTTATTTTTCCATGAAAATAGTATTCATTATAATTTTTCTCATTTTAATGTTATTTTTTAAAAATCATTTGGAATAAATATAGATTATGTTTTATAATTAAGATAACATTATTTTTCTAGGTTTAATTTTTAAAAATGTATTTAAATAATTTTTTTTTTCAATTTTATAAATTTTTATTTCATTAAAAAACAAGAACCTTTATGGCCATATGAATATTTATTTATGACATAAAAACATATAAATTTTCCAATGATAAATAATTTATATATGGAATGAAATAATTCATTTAGAAATGCTTTGTGTAATTAAATAAATAAATGTTTTAACTTTGGAATATAATTATATATTTTTCAAAATAAAATTATATTAATTCATTCTGTTTTAATTATGTATTCTCTAGTTAAAATTATTTATTTTATTTAATTAAAATGTCAGTAGATCTAATTTTATTAGTAAATATGAATTTAATTTCAATTAAATTATCTATATTGATTTTCCTTTTAAACATAATTTTTTTTTAAATGCAAATTTTAAAAATTCGTTTTTTATGCTTTATATGCACTAATATTAATATTCATTTTTATTATAAATGGAAAATTATGTTTGATAAAATTTAATTCACATTTTTAATTATTAGGACCAAAATACATATTATAATATATTTTTTTATTCCTCAAAAGAAAATTACTTGTGTATAAATTAATTAAAACTATAAAAACCAAAATCAATTAATGTAAAAAATATAATAATGAAAAAATAATAGTGTTTATAAATTATTTAAAAGTGAACTATTTAATTATTCTAGACTATAACTCTTATATCACTACATTATTTTTCACATTTGATACACATTAAATGTTAATCACATAGTCACGTTGTATAAATAAGTTATATTTACAACAATTTCAGTTTCCACACCTATAAATATAGTAAATCAATAGATAATTTATTAACTCATTGTAAATAATTTCTTTTTCAATAAATACTCCTCTGTATATCCTCGACCATAAATTGATATACTATAATATTAATTTTTTCCAAAAAAATCAATCTAAAAATCCTTACAGTGTTACCCAAGGGAAAACATCCAAAAATAGAAGTAATGTTGTCATCCAAGTGTCCCTTGATAATTTAATCTTCCACCCCTCTCACATCATTTCTTTCCATTAAATTATATTTATAGTATTATTACAAATATAATTAATTGTAATTAAAATAATTTTATATAATATTTTTTCCACCAATTCCTTTCAAAAAAATTAATATATCATCATCCGTAAGTACAAACAACCTCTTTTATGATTTCCAGGTAACATTTTTTGTAACCACAATACGTAAGATTTTAAATAGTGTTATATAATGAAAAAATATAATTTTTATCCATTTACAGAATTTATATTTTAATTATTTTGTCTTTCTATCATGTCATGTTCGTGGGAAAAAAAAGTGTATTTCATTAGTATATACAGACTACCCGACCAAGAGATTATGTATTTAGTTTAACATTTCTATAAAAAATGAATAAATTTTAAAAAGTTTTTATTATATTAGAATTATATTTATGACACTTAATATTCTATAATGATAACACTATATCTCATACTAGTGATATTTACAATATATGTTCACAGTATACTCAACCACCAAGAAAAATGAACATATCACTGAACTTTTAATAATTAAATTCCATTTTAGAAAAGTTATGACACTATATAAATTTTACCATTATTAATTAATTAATGTAATGAATCTACAAAACTATATAGATTATAAATCTATTTTATAACATCATTAACCATGGTTAATATACTAACAATGATTCAAATTCAATAACCAAACAAACTCATGTAATAAAAATAAGTAAAAACAATTTAATAAATAAATAACACAAAACATTAAATTCACATGAAAATAAAATATATATGTAAATTTTTTTAATAAAAATTTTAATAAATTGATTTAATTTTTTACATTATTAGTCATACATGTTGAATTAATCATAACATGAGGTAAGAGTTTCTACATCTCAACTTGTATTCAATGAGATATAACTTCCATTCACCGCTTATTTTATTTTTCGTGATGTCTATATTTTCATTGAATGTATTTTTATTTTATTTTTACTAAAATTTAATTGATTTAAAAATCCATATCATGTAATACCGCAACTAGTTTTTTATATAAAATATTAAAAAGTTATAAGTGGTTTTTTGGCTCAATTTTCATTCAATCTATGTCTTTAGATATGATCCTTGACTAAAATTATCTATGATTAATTATTATAACATTTCATTATTCTACATGTTAACACATCTATTTATATTGGAATAATTTTATAATAAAAACAACAAAATTTTTCATTTTCTGGTTTCTTCTATGAATTTATTTCATTTTTCGAATTAATAATCAACCTTTATAAAAATATTATACTATATGTGTATATATTCCATATTCACCAATATAATTCATTCCTATATTTGAACCCAAATATGTTTTATATTTAGTTATCGTTATATTTATTTTTACCCACTTTCAAAATAATTTTTTTTACCTTTTCAATGATGTGGGTTTCAAAAATCGGTTTTTAATTCATAAAAGGGATGTTCTAAACCCCATTGTTACTTTTGGTTTACCTGATCTCATTTTATCTCCCATTTCATCTATCTTATTTTCATGTATGTTATCCATATTCTGTATATATTTTATTAAAATTAATCATTATTTAAATTTAAATATCTTAATTTGGGATTATAAATTTTTTTGGATTCATTCATTTTTTCCACTTTTATATAAATGTGTTTAAAGGGAATGACCCTATATATTAATTTATATTAAGTACTCTCTTGCATCAAAATTGGTCCAACAATAGATATATTTTAAAAATTACTATTATAATATGGGAAATCATCCTTGTAGAATTGTGGTCTACTGAAAACTAAAAAGATCATTTCACAATTAAGTGTTCCATTACACATTACAGAAATCACCACTGATTTGGATAAAACAATTTCTTACATGATGAATATTTTTAATTGTTTTTTGTTCATTTTATGAACATTTTCAGGACTAAGCTTCTCTTTTAGATGAATAATTTCTAAAAAAATTTATTTCCTTCTTCTCTTGGGAATCTGTATAATATTTCCTTTGGTTAAGCCAGATAAATGACTATAAAACCCACTTCCTTCTCATCAAGTTTACCATCATTAAAATTTATGAATGTTTTCTGTTCTATTTATAAAATAAATATACAGTTACCATAAAGTTTTATACATAAATATTTCATCATAAAGGATAAATATTTAATATATTACACAAATATAGACATAATCATCATAATAAGTTAATGTTCATTGATACTAGATTTGCTAGGATTTTATTTTATTAAAGTTTTTTTATCACCAAAATATTATCCCACATTGTACCCAAAAATGAAATTCCATAACTAAACCTTTATAAATGACCTTTGGTAATGAAAAAAATGAAAGAGGGATCTCAGATGCTCTGTAACAGTAATTAAGGGAGATATTAATAAATGATCATATGAAATACTATAATAAGAATACAGGTATGAGATCGTGAACATAATGTACATGGTACATACATAATATATCATCAATCATAAAAATGACTCATGGTATAAAAAATAATTATATAATATGAAATGAATTGTAATTGTTTAAAATTATCATTAATAGCGAACCATATGTTCATATCATAAAATTGTGGAACCAAAAAATATATAAAAACATTTTATCTGTCAATGTTAAATATTGATCCCATATAATAATAGTGGATAAAGAATCCATTTATATTTAAAATATTATAATGTATTAGTAATCAAAACCCATATTCAATAGTGTATCAATCATATCGACTTATTTCTCATAGTGAATCAATCACATCGACTTCCTTCTCATTATTCTGTCATTCGACATAAAACATTATCCAATGAATTTGAGAGATATATAATTTCATTCTTACCTATAACATAATTAACATAATACATATTTGTGACAAAACATAATAATAAAATTAATCACATCATAAAACTATCACCCATGTAAATATAATGGGATTCAAAATCATTTCATCAATTCAAGCTAGCGTAAACCAGGAAAACTAGTGGATTTCATAAACATATAATCATAAGAATGATAAACTATAAAATTATATAATAATTATAAAATCGTTGTATTATATATGCATTAAAAAATAATTTAAATGTAATAATGTTTTCATTGAAGAAAATTCCATTAAAATATTCACTGGAATATTTTCTGTGGAAAATATCATTTTCAATATAAATATTACATTTTTAAAATTTAAAATTTTACCAACTAATAAAGATAACATTTTACTTGAACTAAATCTTGTAAATTTGAAAAGGTTGTTTCAAATAAAAGTGAGGTTAATATGGTGTGAAATTCAATTCATTTCATATAAAATAAAGGAAAATATACCATTGTTAGTTTTGTAAAAATTATGTGGTGTACATTATGTGACATCCCAACCCTGGGTTCCACTCAGAGGCATATCAAAACTAGTTGGACACATGACCTAAATCACATATCCCAAAATTTCAAAGGATTTAGACTTGTATAAATGGATTAAGGTGTGTCCATGGGGAGACTATTCACTCATTAATATATTAGAACATATAGGATAAATATAGTTATCGTTAAATATCAGAAGAAATATAAAAAAAATCATATGAGAATAAATATGAATAATAAATAATGAAATAAATTTTTCGTAATAAACCATGTAGGACACTGAGTGATATTCAAATGATAATTATAATGTATGAAACATATCTATAAAACTGTAAAACACTGAAACAATGAAGTAGACAGTGTTTCTATAAATGTTATAAAAAAATAATACAAAATCTATCCAAGAATCCTAAGTTCAAAATCCATCATTTTATACCATGTTCTGTAATAATTAAGGAAAGAATGATCAAGTGTACAATAAGGGATTTATTCCATTTTAAAACCCTATATACTGGTAATATTTTTATGTAGTAATGGAGGCCCAAATCGAGTGTGATATAAATCCCAGTTGGACACCACCAATGAAATATATACTAGCAAGTCTATGAAATATAAACTAATAGTGTTCAAGTATATATAAATGTAAATAATTATATAAGTTTAAATAATAAGATACCTACTTTAGTCTCATAAAGTATGTTCTATAAAAATGATATCATCTAATTAGTTTATTTATGTTCAATTTATATAATAATGAAATTGAGGAGTAATCTAACTAACATCACAACCTAATTGTACTAGTGAAATATCCATGGTAGAAACATGGAATCCTATAATGATAGACATAATGGAGAGTATAGAATGTAATAACCATGCAATCCATGAAATCATGGGTTAGTCCAAATTAGTAATAATCTTCCCCTTGGACATAATGGGTTTGCATGTAATCCATGGGGCATCTCCAATGAATTCAACTTTAATATGATTATATCCGAATCGATGGATCTCAACTAAATTAATACGGGTTATGAAATGACTACGCCTATTGGCAGTATCCATGGAACTTCATTTTAAAGAAGTAAAGTTAAATCCAAAGAGTTTATCAATTACATCCAATAATTATAATATAGGGATCATATGGTCCGCATGCTTGGCATCCAGGAGTAGACATGTATCAGGTTCCAAGGTGGGTATCTACCTTGGACACCGGTATCCCAGAATTGGAATGGCATCTATGAGTTTTTTAGTAATTCCCTCCGTAATCCAAGGATTTCACAGGTATAACCATTCCATTGATTATGAATAGGTATATAAGAAGTAGATAACTTTTAGTAGATTAATTATATAATTATCCCATTTAATATTCATTCCATTTTAGAAGTCATTTGGTTCAAGAATATTCTTTTCTTTAGTGTAAAAATTAATAAAACCATTTATTGAATCATAACCCATAATCAATTATTTAGTTTCACTTCACTACAATTATTCATTAATTAGAAAGGGTTATATAAACATGAAACCAATCTATTAAATTTCATTTATTTGTTTAAAGTGATATGTCTCAATATACATTCCAATTTATCTTTTATTGATTCATTTATTTTATTTATAAAATTACCTTACATGGTCCTAGTGAATGAATTCTAGAAAAACAATTTAACAATTCATTCGTTTAATTATAAAACATACCTTTAAGAAGTCGATTTTAAGGATCATTTGAATGGTGGGACCTTTAGTCATAAAGGACAAATAAGGCATATGTTTGGAATGAACCCTACTTGGGGTGGAGAGAATTTACTTATTAACCACTAGTGGTATGATAATACAAGATATAAAGGGATCTAGAATACTATCACATTGAATTTCAATAAAGAATATTAATTAAACAGACTGCATCCAATGAAAAAAGTACATGCACAATATTTATAGTTCATAAAATGAGACATGATGTGTCAGTCACGGAGCACAAACCGTAATCACATATAACCCTCCTTGTCCAGTATCAACATTTCTTTGGTCCAAATAGAGTGAAATCTATAGAGATGATCAACATGTGACAATAGTGAATACTTTTTCACAAAAAATAGACAAATTGATAGGAAGAATAAAAAAAAGAAACAATATAGGGGATCGAAGTGATTACAAGGATGAATCCAAAAATACTAACAAAGCTTTTACTGGACTTGAGATGATGGATGAAGAACATAAACTATTGAAAAAGGAATTGGGATCTCCAATGTGTATAATGTATGTCCTCCTTTGTAGAAATGGAAAATGGGAGATGATGGGTTCGTTATGAATAAATTATGGACATTATCATCATTTCACCGAAAAAATAGGTGTGTATGGTTTTGTTGCATGATTAGAAAATCCGAGTATAGAAATCTGAGTATGGATCCTCATGGTTAGGATACATGGTTATCAAATCCATGGGAGAAACATAAAAAAGTCACCTACTAAATTTTTCTATGATACTCACCCAGGAATACATCCCCGATTTCAGGGTTAGGGGAAGCAATGCAACCACATTTCTCCTAAATCATGTTCCATATTATTAGGGAAGATTATACGAGTTTTGTTGAATTGTTTCTACTAACCATGTGGCCTACTAATTTTCTCTACTTCCCAGGGTTCTCAACACTAGAAATTCCTTGGACACCCTCAATACATTTCTAACCTCAAAGGCTATCCCTATTAAGTACATAATTAATGACATTATAAAGTTTAAAGAGATTCATTACGTAAGATAAAAATTTTATTCTTATACTCTTCAACCCATTAAGGAACACATCTCCGATTTGAAATTCATAAGGCAGGGAAACATATTCAGAGATGAATTCTTTCCACTGGGTAGGTACTTCAGCCTCCCATTCTGAATGTATGTACATGGTCATGCTTCCAATGCACTTGTAATAATGGGGAAAATCTAGACTCTATGACCCATAATTATATTGCTAATCATGAATATAGGATACTCCTCATATAAATTACAAAAATAATACTCTAATTCCATGGGATCAAAATTATAAGATTTTTTTGAAGGATAATGAGGAATATATTAAATGATGAAGATATTGTTCATAGAATCGTATATATGAATTAATACCACCATATAGGTTATTTTCCCATCATTATATATAATGTTGTACTTCCCCACACAAAGATGTTCCAACTTATCAATCTTATGTATCTATCTAATCCTATACTCAGTGGATACAAACAAGAAAACTCTTTCCCTAAACATAACCTCTAGAGGTCATCAATTGTGATTTCATAATATTTATATCAGGACTAAGTAGTAGATATATACTTGGAGATCCTCTAAACCAGCTCTAATGTCTCCTACATGAGATAAGGACCTAGTAACGCTACCTCTCCTACCTCTAACCTGCACAGGGGTGACTTAAATGGCTTATCGCACATGTCATTATAATTATACTTCTAGAAAATATTATTGAAGTGAATATTAATTTTAAATCATGACCAGATGAATATGTTTCTCCCAATAAATTCTTAAATAAATAATGCATGCCCGGAGCATTTTCATAAAATCATGAATTTCCCATTCTTACTAGAAATAGGTCTAACGAAGAATAGTTGTTCTCAGAATCACAAATGTTCTTATATCTCTATGTCACCCCTTCCAGTACGATGATGTGAAATTAGATTCCCTATCAGAAATTATAGTTTGAGGGAAACTGTGTATCTATATGATATCACATATATACAATCATTCAATATAATCAACCTATAATCACTCCTATATGGGAAGCAAGTGAGATAAAATTGTTATACAATCTGTGGGTACAAAATTTGTTTCCATACACCGAGGTGACCTTGATAATCCAATGGTAATGTTTTCTAATCATAGTCAAATTTCAATTTTTGGAGTAGAAGCAATTGTAAGAAGCCTGCACGTCACTGGTATTCCTCCTTCATATACTAAGAGTTGGAACACCTACTAATAAATCATGAAATCTTATGTTTCAACCCATGGAACCAATACATTAATAAGATATCTCAATACATCTTGGATTTACGTAGCTGAACTGTACATAGAGAAGAAATGGAACACTTCCTTAAGTTCCTAAAAAATAATCGTATGACCTCAGATATGCCCATGTATCTGTATAATTTCATCTGTATCCACCTATGAATATGAAGGTAGACATAACCAATGATAGTATCCTGAATAACCAAGCATTTAGGATCTGGAAATTATCTAAACATAAACCATTCAATGAGAAAATAGTTAATTTTCACTGATGATATATAATATTTTTCATGTATTTTATGAAACTATAGATTTTTCTCAGAAAAATAGGACTATTAATTTCAATTTTCCACTAGCTTCATTTATGGAATGTGCCTATGTTTCCTGGATTAGGGAATTAGGAACTACATTTCTCATTCCAAGCACTTAGTCAAGATAAACATTAAAGGTATGATTATATTAAGCCCATAATTTCTAAATGAGATTCAATACTGGCTGTTAAAAGTTATATTTATTCCTTTGTGGACCTTATACACAATAATGTGACCACCAGATAGATAATGACACCAAAAACATATGTCATGATAAACAACTACTATGTCAAGGTCATTCATTTGGTAGTTTCTATCACAAGGCCTCAACTATCAAAATATGTATACAACAAATCTATCTTCTAGAATTAGGACTATACACAAAATGATTCATGATGAATCACAAAACACTTTATATCCTCTTTTGGGATCTAGTAAAATCATGATATGTGTCAAAACAAGGCACAATTTTAGTATCAAAATGGTTATCTAACACAATTTTGACCATAGGATCATAACACCCATATTTACAGGTCCATTAAGAAGTGAAGAAAGGAATGATAAATTCTTTATGAAATTCCTTCAATATACATTCCACCCCCTGAAACATTATATGTCATCCAAGTTCTTAGGATGCTCCCAAGAATCCATAGGACTCACCTCCCTGTGGTAAATAAATACAACCGAGTTGGATAAATTATAACTCAATAAGTTAAAATTGTTGATCCATATGTGGTACTTATAATGCTTATCATAATGACAATTCTCCCTGAGTGCATTCAAAATGATCTCTTGTTTAATATAATGGGTACTACAAGTGTTTGAATGTTATAAGATATCATCCATTATGACTATGGTAGACGAGTCCAGATTGGGTTGGAACAAGCAATTCATAAAATCCAAGAAAACATAATTGGTTATTTTATACTTAATTGTATAGTGAGATACGCTTAAAAATCATACCAAATATGTAATGTTATACATGTTATTCCTGAAGGAATGACTCACACATGATGATAGCACGATATAATTTCATTCATAGTGAATTCTTTAACACTGGGATTCTAGTTAATACAATCATTTATTCAATGAATTGGAAAAATGTACATAAGACTATTTAGATTTAAGGATTGGTAATCCATTAAAAAATTAAAGGACATATAATCCTTTAAAGAAAAAATTAATAAATGAACCCCAGGGAGAGGTACTAGATCAGATAAACCCATGCCTATTATATCCTCCAACTGTCTCCTCCGTACATGGAGCACAGTTGGTTCCATAATGTAATGGGGAATGGAATCTAGTGATACTACCAAAATGTTGTGAATTATAAAATATACATCTCTATCAGGATGTAATCTAGAAAAAAAATTAGAAAAAATCACTAAAATGAACAACAAGTAGATTAAAATAAATATGAGAAATCATGTGATACTCTATAGTGAGACTAGCTATCTAGTTGGTCATGCCACCATGCTGATTATGCTCTGGTATAGGTCTATGAGGCTGGAAATTTCACACACACAAGTAGAGGTAGCAGATTCACCATTATGACATAAAAGGATTCGTGTGTTCTTCATTGTCCACAATGGTATGAAATGGAAAAAAACATTCCATCATGAAAATGAAATTGATTATTATCACATCAAGAATGAAGAGTTACCATAGGAAGGGATAATATAATACCTCTTGGTGTCATGCACATCATTTGGGTGTGTCTTTTTACTATACACACTACTGTATATATAGAATCATTACAACATTTTTATACTAGATTTCTAACCGGAGGATTTCAATGGTCAGTAAAAAATTAAAGCAGTGTGAATAGCCAGTATTGAATAATGAAGATAAAATTGTTGAGTCTGCTAGAATAATACATCTTTTAGTCGATGATCGTGTACTCTGATCCTCAATTGTTGGGTTTAAGTCATGAAAGAGGCTTGATCAATGACCATTTTCTATAAATGGACTACCCTCAGTATGACCACTCTGGTGGAACTGATAATCTATTATCTGGATGTTGTGGATATGACCTTCTCATAATCCATTATTTACTGTAACACCCCAATTCCCTTCTTGACAAGGAATATAATATCCTTCCTAAAGTGATGGCGCTGGTGCTAGTCCTACTGCACTGGAAGTAGATTAAAAGTTATAATAGTTCTATAAATATACAATATGTGACCATTATCCCATCTTTCTGGATGGTCTCTATCACACAATGGGTTCAGATTACCTATCATCCCCAATGATGGAATACCATAGAGGTACAATTATGTGTAATCTGACTACCATTGTCCTACAAAAAATACTCATGGGAATGATTACTAATACCAAAATAACCATTATCATGCCACATCACTAATACTTTGTTCCTTGTATTATTACATTCCCAGTACTTCTAATCAGTGATAAGAAATTGATTGACTATATCAAAATAATAAGTTAGTTGTATTAAATTCACTGGAAAATGGATAGTATACTAGGGAACATCCTTGAAATATCTCGACTACATGAGCTCATCACATGATAAAAGTACAGTTAACCACCAAAACTCATTGAAACTCAATAAATATTCCATGACTGAAATAGCACCACGCACTCGATTCATGAGCTATATGGCTTGGTAATTCCTCATCATCCGAGGAAATAAGTTATCATAGAATGAATTCAACAAATATCCCAGACCATTACCTGAGGAATACCATCTTATGTAATCACATCTCCTAGTGTGTGGACACATCACACACCATGTAGGATGAGAGATCAAAACTCCACTCTAGAAGAATCTCTTGAAGATCAAGGATAGATAGAGTAGCCTCCAGAAATGAACTTGAAGCCTTTGGACTACCATCACCTATGAAGGTTGGAGGATGTGGCTGATGGAAATTATAAGTCAGATCAACCATTGTAGGTTTCGATCAAGGATAACCTAACATGAAATTTATTAGAAAATTAAAATTCTAATTATTATAATCATTAGTTCTTGTATCATGTATAAAAAGTGGTGCATATTCTGTCACTATAAGAGAAACTACTAGTGGATCAAGGTTCACCACATTCAGAGTCTGGCCATCACCACTCTCTGTGCACATGACACAATGAATTTATGGTGGCATAGCTTTAAAAACCCAGAAAATTCCTTATAACAAGATTTTAAGTAGATAAGTAGAAATAGAGAAATTCAGATAAAAGGAAAGGCCTCACTACACATGCTATATTATCCATATTACCCACTTACATGCTTGGTTTTATAAATTTCTTGTGTTTCATTTATGGTGATATCATTAGTTTAAAGGGATAGTCACTCTTTCCCTTTTCATTTATTGGAAACCATTTAAATATTATAAGTCAAGATTTACATTTATAGTTTTAATTTTCATAATTTCAAATATTTAGGTTCATTCTAAATGGATCACAATTATTAGTTAATCAGGGCCCGTACATGTTATCACCGAAATCGACACCCATTTAATTTAAACTCCAATAACTCAACATGGTTAATAACCCATTACAACCCCTGAGATTCCATACACCTCAAGAACTGAAACTATAAATCACTAAATCACATCCCAATATTAGCTCAGGTAACCTAAGGTACGTAGCTTATATTTTCAAAAACTATCCATTAAAGATTCCACCATCAACCTATATATGAAAACTCTCTTTATATTGATTCAAAAAAATTAATTAAACAAATCCCAGCCATATAATAAAATTTTAGCAACATAAGCATATATAACATGCATGGATAAATCAATAATATCTTTTAAATATAGGGCAATGCAAGTAGTTAAATGCTTTAATATGGCATGACATATGCATATAGAATTAATTATAGGTTCCTATAAAGATTCACATAATAATTTTTCTTTCCCTCAGATCATTGGGCCAAGGATTGTCATGAAATACTCAATAATAATAATAATAATAACGAAAATAATTACCATCGCATAACATGTGTGTCACCCAATGGTGAATTGGGAATCAATATGTAATAAGAAGAATGAAATTTAGTATTTTTTTCAGGAAACCTGTTATTTAACCCAATCATGGGTTTGTGACACCCAATAATGAGTTATAACCATCTTTTAAAAATTCCTAATATTCTAAATATTTTGTTATATTGTTAATGATACTAGGGAAACTCCTTGATACCACATTGTGACATCCCAATCCAACGTGCACATCATAGGTTCATTGAAACCATCTAGCCACAAAACATCAAGAACATCTCATTGAACGCTACACAATAATGACCAACAACGGGGGCTTATTTATTGTCCATGGGGAGACTATGACCGAACTAATAGAGTTGAACGTAGAGGATAAATATATTTTTAGGTAATTAGAAGAAGATGAATAATAAATAGATGGTACAATGGAAGATACATGAATAATCAATAAAAGAATCATTTAGTAGTAATACTAGAAACATGGAACTAAATAATAAAAAAATGACAATGATAATGCCTGAAATTTTGCTATAATATAGAAAAACATGGATTCAAATAACCATATAGTAGTAATATACATGATATAAAAAAATCATCCATATAAAATCAATACATAATGAGTTATATCTTGATTATATACTAACATGATCCACCAAAATTCATGAAATCTAAACAATGTGTCCAATGTGGGACTACTTTCTTTGTCAACACATGCACACATGTAATCATCTGGGTCACCAAAGGTGTCTTGGATAGGGTGTGAGATAAATCTCAATATTACACCACCAATGGTTTCCATACTATCTATTAGGTGAAATATAATATGTCTGTTTGAACATATATATAAATGTAATGAAATAAAATAATTTAAACACATAGATACATTCTTCATCCTTAACTAGTAATGTCTCTAAACATGATATAAATTAATTCATTCATTCAAGTTCAATATATATAATATTACTTGTTAGGATTAATCAACACTTTCATTACATACATATTTTAATAGTAATGGATCTAAGGTATAAATTAGATATAAAATAATAATTGTAATAATGGAGAAGAACCAACGTAACAACCATGGAATCAATGACCTCAAGGGTCAATAAAACTAAATAATATTATGTAACATGGCTATAAGGGGTCTTCTTGTAATCCAATTGTCAGCACCCATGGCATTCCACTATAGTATGATTGTAACCAAGTCCAAGGATCTCATCCAAGGTCAAACAGACAATGAAATGACTGGTCTCAATGGTAGTATACAATTTCCCACATGTCCTTAATGTAGTGTTGAACCATGTATTCTATCCAAGGAATCAAATAATTGTAATGGAGGGATCCTATAGTTTCCATGTTTGGAATCCATAAGGAAAAATGGATTGGATTCCATGGTGCTTCTCTCCCATTGAATACAGAATATCATAATCAGAATAGAGTCCACTAGTACTCTTGAAATACCCATTGGAATACATGGTTGGATCAAGTCTAACTACTCAAAATATCATGAATTTGTCTATATATAATATGAACCTTATAATTCGTTCATTATATAATTTAGGCCATGAATTACTCATTTCATTTAGAAAGTCATATTGCATATCCATTTTCATTCATTACTATGTCAGGGAATGAAAACATTTAGTGTTTTATAAGTTATAATCAATTCACTTGGTTCAATCTCATACCATGCATTATTCATTGAATGAGTTTCTATAGACATGAAAATAAACCATTTTATTTCATTTATTTTTTCATGTGATATGTAACAATATACATTCCAATTTATCCATTAATATTTTATTTAATTAGCATAAATAATTTATTTATATAGAATAATATAAATAATACTATTGTTATTTATCATCAAATGATTCATTTAATTATGACACTTATCTTTAGGAAGGTCAAATTAAAGAACTCCCAAACAGTTATGAAGATATAAATAAGGGACCACTAGGGAATATCTATGGAATGTATCCTACATGGGGTGGAGAGTGTTGAGGTTTTGTCCTACAATAGTGGGATTATACTTCATATAAAGTGTTCTAGAATTTGATCACATTGAATATAAATGGGATCCTGAATTAAAAAGGATATTCTTGATAAAATAAACACTCACACAATAAGTACAGTTAATAAAATAGTATACATGAGGTTTGATTCATAGGCCACCTACAATAATATCATACAACTCTCTTCATCCAGTATTATCCTTTAGTTTTTCATGAATTGATTTAAATATAAAGAACGTATCAACACCCAAAAAGTGGGAATATTAGATCACAAAAAATAGTTCAACCTATAGAGATAAAAACAACTAAAGGATCCTAATGATAGAGGGGAATGTTGGGGGGAATCCAATGAGTGCATGAATCTTCTATTAGACACCACATAGAGGATGCCATTCAAATTCAATGGATAGTAGCATTGGGAGATCCAATATGATGAATGGAGGGCCTCCATCAATTGAAATATAGAATATGATAATATGGGTATGTCGTTATTTCATTAAATAAATTTTATTCATTTCAAAAACAATAAATAGGTACATTTCGTGGCCGCAAGGTTGGACAAACTGTTCATCAATTGTGTGTAGGGATCTGCTTAATTTGGGAACCAATATAGAAATGCCACACAGTTAGGGAAACCATGCACCAACCATGAAAAAAAAAACTATTTTGAATTTTATTAGGATAATTAAATGGGTGTTCATCCCCAAGAACATGGTTAGGAAAACTATTATCCCCACAATATCCTTTATCCAATCCTGTAAGGTTAGAAGAAACTATGAGAGTTATATCACTTGGTTATAAATAATCATCTAGAGCATTTATTTTCTCCCTATTCTAGGGTTCTAGGCATTTAATGAGCCTAATAAATCTCATTCACCATTATAACCTCAATTTGTATCCACATTATGTCCAAAATAAAGGATTAGACAACATTTAAAATGATCTATACATGAGATTATAACTGAGTTATTAGACCTTATTTTCCAAAGTAAAAAAGAATATTCCTTTATAAGAAGATTAAAATAAAAATTATGGATATAAATTACATTAAAAACCATTGGATAGTAATAATAACATTATATATAACATCTTTATAAAATATTTTTATGAATAAATATTTTTTTTAAACATAAGAGGGAAATAGTGTCAGATTTTCCTGAAAATAATTATTTCTATATATTGAATATATAATATAAGGAAAATGAAGGGAAAAAATTTATTCAATATAAGAATATGGATGTGAATAAAGCTGGAATGAATTTTTTAGATAATGGTAATATCATTTTTCTAAAGTAAATTACTCTATACAAAATCCATATTTAAATTGGACTGAAATATTAATCTCTCTCGTCATGCCTCACATATCCTAATTCATGTTTGAACTCACTATATAATAAATGTAGATTTTTTATACCTGAATTACCAAACTGTATCCATTAATATAAAAATATATCTAATTTATTTTTGAAATTATTTCACATTTTTATTATCAATTTATTTAAACGACAATTCTTGATGATAAATACATCAATTTTTTGTCCTCCTTTATTTTAGAAGTCCCAATAACATCACATCGATCATTATTACCACATTTTAAAAATTATAATCATCCTATTAATATATCAGGTATTCATTATATATTTAGAATAATATATAAAAGTTATAGATATTGGAATGAATTATAGCATTCGTGGAGATGGTATTTCATAACTACGCATGAACGTTGTCTTCACTTTTTAATAGATAGAATGAAATAGTGGTAAATAATAATTTACCCTTCCATAATCAATATTATACCTTATAAATAATGTATATTTATATATATATATATATTCTTAAAATTGGGGAATTTTTAACATCCATGTAAATCAATGATGAAAAATTAATCGAATCACTTAATGGATTTGGTATTCCACACATATTGATGATCAAAATCATCATTTTCATATAGATTTTAAGATTAAATGGTAGATATGATGTTATATTTAAAAATAAAAAATTATGCATTGAATGAAATATATATACATTAAACACAAAATAATAATAAAATACTTTAAATTTTGTGATAGAAAATGGCTTCTATCGCTATGTGGAAAAGGTAAGCTGAACATATGCACAAGTGATCATTTATCTTCCCATCTGATGTACAAACAAAATAATAAGGTTGGATTCATAATATTAATAATATTTATGTTTATTTAGGTTATATAATTTATTAATTAATGTATAATATAACAAATTTGGATGATGTAAAAGAAGAATAAAAATTGAAGGGATCAGTTAAGTAGATAACCTCTTCTTTTAAAAAACTCACTTAGATCATCTATTAAGGAACCCATAGTTGGTATTTTTGAGTGACCATAACCTATATATGTAATAAATGGGATTGGATAATATAATATTATATTTTGGGGTGAATATATAATTGAAAATGTTATGTGATGGAGATAAAGGATGGTTCCCTTTCTATTAATGAGGGAAGGGTCACTCTTGGGATTTCAAAATCCATTAAAATACAATACAGTTATTCTATAGAAAAAATCATCTCAATGTCCATATATTCAATAATAAGATATTATGGGTTTTTATTATCCTAATGCAACATAATTTTAACATTTTTTTTAATCCTTATATTTTTTTAACTTTTAGAATTTTTTCACTATAAATGTGGGTGCAACTTTTTCACACGTAAAGGGTTATAATTATTACTTATAAAGTGATACATGGCTAATAAATTTTGAAAATGATTACATATTGGACTATATATTATCATATGTATCTTATTTCAAAAAAATATAATTTAATATAATTTAAAAAATATTATATTGATATAATATCATTAAGGGAAAATTATTCAATATTTATTTATTCTAACATAAAAATTATAACATAAAAACGTAATGAAATTTTTAAATTTTTAAAATTTTAATATAATATTATAAAAAACTATAGTAATATATAATACTCAACTATAAAATGTTTATAAAATTATAAAACATTCAAATTATATTACTTGTAACATTTTTAAATAATTGCTTTTAATTAATTGATATAATTCTGCATTAGTGTTGAATAAGTACTGGAGGTTATTATATAAATAATAAATATAAGAAAAAAATTAATGATTAAAATTTTACTATTATCCTCAAAATGGATATTTTTATTCATTAATATTTTAGTTTTTCCATTGTGAAAACACAATATATATTTGAATGTAACAGAATGATAGTTTGATTTTTTTATCATAAATATTATATATTTAATTTTTATAGCAAAATGTACCTCTAATTATGAAATTTAATGGATATATTAATTTGGGTTGACTATCAGCATCCCATAAAAATAAATATCAATAATAGAGACTATAATTTTTTTTGTTAATGTAGTTTAAGTTGGTTTACCCATTACTGATGTGATACATTTCCACATGGTTACCATTCATAATTCCTAATATTGAATGGGATATATTTACCAAATTTGAACATTATGTATCCAACTATAGAATCCATTTTATTAAATTCATTTTCTATAATTGATTAAAAATATTTTCAAAATAAGTGTGTAAAATGTGAAGAAAACAACTTTTCTGAAAATATATTTTTGTGAAAAAACTAGATTTATTCTTTTAAGAGGTGTTGAAAAAAATTTAGATGACTGTTAAACAAAATTATTGAATATATAATAAATATATTTAATAAAAATTATTATATAATTGTGAGAATTTTAATTTATTAGAGTAAAATCACATTGCATGCACAAAAAGTTCTATTCATAAAAACATCCCTATTATTTTCAAATGAATTTTACTTACATTTCTATTTTATTGATAATCAATGAATTGATTTTATTTATATTAAAACCATAAATTTTTTCATTATTTATTTAGTGATTTTATTACCCAAAAATATTATAGTTTGGTGATTACTATCATATTTAATAATATTATTTTAATATTATATCATAGTATATTTCATCTCTTTGTTTTTTGTAATAAAATATTTCCAATATATAAGAATAATTTATAGATAAATACATTATTAAATCATGGGATTTTACAACATATACATGTACATGTTATAAATATATAGGTTATAACAATATATTTCTCCCATTCATTGGGTAATTTTTTTTATCTTTTGGGATATAGAGTGTGGTGCATGAATAAATTGAATAAGCGCACTATATTTTTTTCATAGTGGTGATCTTTGAATAATTATTATTATGTTATTATTTATAGTTTTTCGATGAATTTATGATTTTAATCATAATTGAATCATTACCTTATACAATGCTTCCATAATAATCCCATATTATTATGTCCTAGTACATTATTTTTCATTTCTGAATATATGTTTCACTAACATGAGTTATTTAAAAAAATTATCATTAAATAATATATTTAATAATACCTTTCTCTGATTCTCATGTTTTCATATATGATTAAAATATTAACCTTGATGAAATGCTAAAAAAATTTCCTTTACCCAGCATTTGTTCAAAATCCATTCTAAAGATTGAATTTTCCATGTAATGTTGATGAGTATAAATTTTGATATTTCTATATAGGAGTCATATAGAAACCCAATCCTTTCGCACATATTGTTATATTATTTTTAATATAAATATACCATAAACACAATGAAATGATGTTGGGTCAAACATATATTATAATAATAGATCCAAAATATATTATAAAAAATCTTAAACATAAAATCATTTATTTTATCCTCCATTATGATCCCATAATTCCCATTATTCTCTTAAAACCATATAGGATAACAAAAGGAATACATAAATGAAATGGCTATGCTATGAAGACTAGTAAGTGAATGAACACATTAATAAACAATATATTATGATTTTAAAGTCATAACATAATATCATAACATAAAAATTTCATGATTAATCTTATAGGGGAATAATTTAATGATCAATGAACCACAATATAATGGAAACAGAAGACTAGAGTAGAAACCTGAATCATTACATCAACAAAAGTCGAGGATAACATCCATGAAAACATCACGTGGTTGAAAAAACCCAATAACATATTCGGATCACCACATTATCCCATCTAAAACATATCAGGAGATAGAAAAATTACCTAAATCATGGGATCACTGTCTGGAGACACCAATCATAAGATGAATATTATTATACATGCCACTAAATGAAATAAATAAAATGCTATTAATATAAAAAAATTCATGGAAATAAATGGTTTATATAATCAGGCCTCATTTCCTAGTAAAATTATATTTCATAAATATTTCAAAGATAAAGAGAAATTAAATATTTCCAATGATCTTACCTAAGTACATAACGTCACCAGAACCAACACTCTCTCACATGGCCAAATCGGGTTGCTTACATGACTTCAAGAGTTATAACACATAAGAAAAGAGGGATTTATCTAGTAGCAGGGTTTTGATAATATAGTAGAGAGTCAATACCCCCTAGTCTAGAGTTACAATAACAAAAACCTATCTATCATCATAATATCCAATATAGCAGAAACAATACGACACAGTAGATTAACCAAAAAATAAATATATACAAAACATTCTTATAAATAATTAATGAAAAATTTAATGATAGGTTGGAATATAATTAAATATCAATTTTAATGAAATATATATTAAATATTACAAAACTCAAACCCAATCCCTACATCTATACCAAAACCCACATCAACCGCATTTACATGTTCCAACCCATCCACCATGATAAAATCCATAGTTTAGCCACATCCAATTGTTTCACCTCGCATCTATGTAATCTACATTGGTACCAAACCGTATCCCGAATAGGGTATGAATTAATCGTAGTATCTCGACTCCATTGTGATTAAATATAAATTGTATTATGAATAAGATTGGGTATATAATGTGATAAATATGGGTATTAATTAATAAATTAATATAATTTAACTATCATCCTACATAGGTACCATGAAATATCATATTTAAGCATTTATAAAATACATTCCAAATGTAACCATAACCAATGGCATTGTAACATAACTAGGGAAAACCTTGTTTATGAGATTTACAATATGAAACTAGGCCATGGACGTTGTATAAGCATTATAACATGAAACAAAGCATAGCATGATTTATAAGAACTATATCATCAAACTAGTAAAATATATCTATATAGACAAGATGGAATGAAAATTTTCCAATACCACTATATAAACATTACCCAATGAATCTTTTCTAAGCCTACTAGATAATAATTACAACACGTATCTGAGCCCAGCTCACTATAATTGAATTAAAATAATATACTGGGCCAAGGCAGCTATATATGAATAACATCATTGAAAAACACAAAAAATAACATAAAGGATATCATAATATCAGTCATAATCTTCAATGTTTTATTTAATAAATTACTATTGGTTTTCAATTACATATATCATTTATTTAGTGGGTCTTACACCATTAAAATTATAGTTTTCAGCCAATTGTATCATATCAAACATATCCATTTCAAAAAACAATAATTTGTTACTTATGTGATTCAATATCAAGAAACCATCTGAGGTATCATTTCACTATAAACACACCACAATCCGTTATCAAATTCATAAGTATTAAAAGGTTCTCTTGCCCAATAGGTATCAATATTCTAGATTTCAACACCATTGAATCCAACGGGATCAATGGAATAATAAAATCCATTATTTTAAATCATAAATAATTCAATTAATTAATTCATATATTCTATTGGGGAAATCATAATATGTATCATAAATAATAACCAAAAAGGGCATAGGGTTTAGTTTTAGGCCCCATACAATTAATCGGTGAGCAAGAAAATGCTTCAAAATAGATATTCCAAAAGGAATGAAGGTGTGGAAGATCCCATGAAGGTACCAATATCATAAAAGATCTAGATTAACTCTAAAACCAACAACATTCAATGGTTTACACTACTACAATACATAATTAGAGAATAGATTGTAAAAAAGAAAAACTAGTCGTTAGGGATTGATCACTTGAATGATATATAGATAGCGGAGGAAGGGGATACAAAATCATATGTAACATTTCTAGGTTAATATAGTGGAAGGATGAATTCATATATATGAATAAAAAATAAATATAGAATGACTTATACTGCTTGACGCCATGATTTTTCCAATGTTTTAATGTAATACATGTTGTCTAATTTTGCATTTTTGAGTTTCACCTTAATTCATGCCCCTCTAGAGAATTTAACCCCTCTATAACATTAAAAATCTATAAAATAAATTCATGATGAGTAACCATTTCATGTATTAAACTTCCTCATAACATCCTCTAGGTGACAGTTACACATAGAGAAATGCATTGATATGGTATATAAATTTTATGAAGGAACCTTTAAGCCCTACTTCTCAAAAAGAGACTGAACCACCTCCAATATTCTCCAAACTCATGGGAAACCCTAATATTCATCTTTAACATGTTTATACATGGTATCCATTCATTTCAAAAATCATGAATTCTAAAATATTTTGTCATTTTCACCAAATAAAATCTCATTATCCCAAAAGGATATAGGATTAATGAGAAACTAAAAGAGGGGCATTCCAAGAAAGATGTGATATCCAATATCCTTAAAACCATAAAACATATAATCCTTGAGATTATCCAAGAATCAATGTTGGTTGTTGGTGAAAAGTACTTGATAATATTCTTGCATATCATATTCAATATCCCAAGTCTCCCATTGAGCACATTCTTGTTTCTACTTTACTTGAACTAGTGTTATGGTCCTACCCTAGATAAGAATCTCACTATGGTCTATAGTCCATATCATATGCTCCTGAAATGATACATATACACAAAATATGATATTCATGATATTGTACCACATGAAGAGGTTCAATATAACATCATCAAATCTTTAAAATGCTCAATATGTCTTGTATGGAACTATATCATTGTGAATGGTATACACTATATTCCACTAAACCAAACCATTATAGTATCTCAAATGGATCATGAAACACTGTTGATAGCCATCCTTATTTCCTTATACGGTGTTTCCCTGACCTTGGGGACACCCAAAAGAAATCACAAAGGCCAACCTAAACTCTGGTGGTCTTATCTAATGGATATCATAAGATTTATTCCTACACTATGAGGTCACCAACCACCTATTGAACATATGAACCTACAAAAAATATATACTCTTTGAGACCGGGCCTTAGAAGCACCGACTCATATACCAGAAACTAACAAAGAGGTAAAAGGGATAACCTTATATATTAATACATTGATTTTTCAATTTGTATTTGTGTTTGTAAGAAATTATTATATGAAAAATCAATTATTTTTTCATGGTAGACCAATGAAAAACCAAAATCATAATCATGGGATTATAACACTTCCTCCATAACTTGAAAAGCACACTTAGATTCGACATAAGTCTAAATGTGATAGTTTTTCTTCAAACAAACATATGATTTTGGATCACCTCAAAGATCATGATTTAACCGATACATGAAAATAGGATCTCAATTTTTAATGATACTCCTCATATCACCATGAAAATTAATTATTTAATGCTTTTATTAGACTACATAGATACTAATAAATGTTTGTGTCCCAAATATATTTTAAGTGGTTTACATAACTTATTTTATCATTGATCACTCATACTATATAATCTTTAATTATGTCCTGAGTAATATTATCACAATACCCCTAGTGAAATTAGCCCATTTTCACTCTATAATGGGTAGAGGAAACAATAGCCTAGCTGGCCATTGATTCACAGATTTTTCTTACAGACAGGTGAAACATCTCTCCATAAAGACATAACCACCATTTTCATTCATAAGTAGAATTATTTTCTATATATATATATATATATCACATAACATCATTATCAAATTTGGATGTACCATACATTTAGTTTCTTGAAACTCTCTTATAATCACTTTTTATAATACTCTATTAACCCACACTCTCTGATAAAAAGGAAGAAAATTTATAATACCTAGATACAATCATGATGATTTTTCCCCACCATATAATTTATCTCTCAAAAAATTCCTATGGATAATATAACCACTCAGTTTTTATCTAGTGAAATGGAACAAGTTTGATAGATGTTGAAGTCAGAGCTACTCATCCCGAGGACTCTTGAACATCATGGTTCATTTAACTAAAGAAAAATTTCATGAAAGAATCCTCACAAGAATCCTAAACTACCACTTTAAAATTCCATTAGGACATGGTATTACCAATGATGTTTCACATTTATGGTGTATAGGCCATCTCGATGAAAAATTTCTAAAGATAGCAAACCCATCTCCTCTGCTGAAAGTTTATGTATCACTAATAATATATCTAGAATAGGCTCTTTTGGTCTATGTATAGAAAACATCACCCATCACAAAAATGATTTCTCAATAATATCAGTGCATGAACCTACACACTTATATAATGATCATGAGTAGGATACATCCTTCATGTAGTCTAACCTCTCTTGATGCATAAGGAAACTCTCATTACTCATGCTTCAGAACTGGTCTGAGTCTTACTCATGATGCATCAAATAACATGGAATATATATTACCTAAAATAGTTAAATTGAATATAGGTAATGTGTTTATTATTCCATGAATCACTTAAAAATCAAGTTGAATAGAATTTGACCAATCAAACGTAATTCCCTTTTAGACAGCCATTACCTTGGTTATTAGATATCGGAGAAATATTGAAAAACTAAAGAGGATAACCATCTAAGCCTTGATAACTATAAATCTAAAACACATTCATCGGCCACTACCAATATATCACAACATCAATCTTCTATAAATATACTGAAACTCTATCCTATTATATTACATGTCCTAAAATGATTACTTTATCAATCCAAAAACTATATTTCAATAGAATGGTGTAATAATTATGATCTATAAATATACTCATAATAATGATAATATATTGTGAAATGATCATCTAATGATTGAGTGTAAACTAGTATTTATTTGATAAAATCCACCAAAATATGAGATAGTAAATGATGAGATATTAGATTCATCAAATCCATGAATATCTCTGGTGCTTTTATCAAATCATTTGACATCACCACAAAATATTATAATCCATACCTTATCCTAAAATTAGTCATAGGTATATCAGATGGAATCACTCCCAAATGATGATACCTCCTCAAAAATAAATCTTCTTGAAAATAAGGGAACCTATTAACTGATCAATGATATATTCAATTCATGGAATGGGGTACTCATTCTTCCCATATTTCTGGTTCTGTCATTTAAAATCCATTAAAAAGAGTAATTCCACATCATCCCTCCTAAAAATGAATTTGGGAACCCCAAGAGGATATACATGGCTATATGAAACCAATATCTTCCAAATCATCCAGCTAAAAATTATACTAATGAATCTGTGGTGGTTTTATCCTATAAAGAGGAATTTAAACTGAATATACTCTTGGAATCAACTCGATCATGAATATGATACCCATCTCATGTGGTAATTATTAATACATTTCAGTAAAAAAATTAAAATGTTCTATGAATGGGGGAAATTTATCCTAATAAATTTCACTAACATCCAATACAATTATTTCAAACTCAGACATGAGACAATAAGATATTCCCAAAATTGGTCATATAAGACAATCATGAAAATCATACTCACCATAGTATTAATATTTCCCTCATTACACTGAGAGAGAATATATTTTCCTACAATAATAGTCAATATGATCTTGGTATAAAAATATCTAATTCATACCAAGAATCAAATAAAAACATGAGATTTCTATAAAAAATTGTTCCTAATAGAGATGGTAACAAAAAAATCTAAATAACATGAATTGAATTGTTTGATATTCTATTATTGTACTCCCAAAGGTAAAAACATCATCCTGGATTTATAGGAAAAAAACCATTTAAAAAATATTTATATAAAAATATATGTCATTCTCCTTTATTAATGAAAATAAATGAAAGGGTACATCATACATGAATAGTAACTTTTATGATAGTATGTCATATATTCAAACAATTCATTTTAGATTGTATAACATGTAGATTCCTAACCCCACTTCCATGAGATCTATTCAGACACCCCTGAAAATATCCCTCCATTTTGTTCTTCCACTCATATATAGTCATACTACATCTCTTAATAAGTCTTGAACATCCTATAGAACCCCATCCCCCTATTTATTGAGTGGTAGTTGAGTACTTTCTTGAATCGGGTACCTATCCCAATCCCCTCCAACCTCCCTTTAGATGAATGTCATTATAAAGGCTCAATAGGTGACATAACATACTTCAATAACAACAATCATATGAAAAGTATTAAAATTTATCCATTTTATATCCAAATAGTGAACACATGTAGCATATGAATGGGATGTAGAAAAAAAATATGGAAGACCTTTGCCATGGTTTCACTTCCCTCTATTTACTTGGTAATAAATTCAAGTGGAGTGATAATCTAATCTAGAAGAATAGATCTCGGTTTTCCCTTTTTGAAATAACCATACTACTTATCAAGGAATCTCTCATATTCCATTCCATGATGATTGAATGATTTATAATATTTTAAAGGATAGTCAAGAGAAATAAGTTCACCCATGGATCAATACCATAATAATGGCCATCCTGAATACGTAACACCCTTGACATCACGTGAGATACTAAATAAGAAAAAAAATAGTAGAAAGTTGGGTAAACATTTGATGTAGTCCATCATTGACATTCTATGTTGATTCAGGTGTATGGAATCTTGATCTTTATATTCATTCTTAATTAATGGATAACTTTTTCCCAAAAACTATGCCTCGATATCCATCATGGATAACCCTTTTTATTGATCTTATCACTAAAAAAGGTCAAACAAATACTTGATATGTTTGTAGAGCATGTACGTATAATCTTTATCATCATTTATATATGTTTATTGAAGTTCATGAGTAACTTGTAGTATGAAATGATCAATAACATGAAGGCCTAGGTGGCCCCATCGCTAGTGAATGTAGGTGGGTGATAATACTGAAAATATATTTTCATCTCAGACATCAAAGAAACAATGAAAATTGTCTCCCTTAATTTAGAGAACACGACCATTATGAATATTTCAAGATGATTAAAATCCATATGATCCCTATAAGATGTATGGAAACCTGTTTCAGCTATATTTTAATCATGTAAATCAAAAACATCTTACCTTTGACCTCAAAGATGATGAGGTGTCATTTTATAGATATGAAAACAACACTCCTTATATGATTTATTACAACAATGTATGCCCTAATAGGTGAAACAATTAGAACTATTGGCTCATGGACTCTATAGAAATGGACTAATAATTTATTTATAAATCTATAAGTTACATTTGTTTCCTTTTTTCTGATATATCTCATATCCCATTTCATTATTCATATAGGGAAATATATCACATGAAATTTATATGTCCATGTCATGAAGAATATATGTTAATATATACCAATTTATTTCTATCATGCTACATGAATACTAGTCTTGTTCCCTACCATTCAATGGGTATAAATATCATCAAATAATAGCGTCATGCAACATGTGAACCACCCAAGGTGAAATAATACCAATCATTATAAAAAAACTCTATGTACATGAATCTAATCTTGGATAAATAATTTTTCCCCATAAATGGGATAAAACCACCCATACACAAGACCCATAGAAAGTTCGAATATATCTTAAAATCATTTAATCTTTTCTATGAAGTAAAGAAATATAAATGAATCCCAAAACCATGGATACCACTTTTTAACATCTAACACCTGGTGCACTATCATATGGCCAAATAGGGTTCATTACATGACCACAAGTGTGCCTCACCATATACAAGAGGCTACCGAAAAGAAGTGGGGGTTTTGTGAATTTACAGGGGAGACTATACCACCATATATCGAGTTACAATATAGTGTAAATAATAAAAATTATTATTAATGAAAATAACACAAACCATACATAATTGTTGATAAACTAAATAAAAAATGTCAATAGAACAAAATAAAAAATAATAAACGAATAATTTTATGATAGGAATGAATTTAACTAAAGGATAAAATTATTTTAGTATTAATAATGGGGGAAAATAATATTATAAATACTCAAAACTATGATTACAAACCCCATTACATTCCCTTATCTATGCTCCAACCCATCCACCATAAAACAATAAACATCCAAGACCATTTCTTTTGTCCAAACATGAATCTATATAAACTTCTTGTGTACCAAAATGTGGCCTAAATAGGGTATGCGTAGAACTCAGTATGTCAACACCTCCATGTCAAAATATTTATAGTTTAGTAATTAACATCATGGAACTAATAAATAAAAAATTCTATTATTTAAGAAATTAAGATAATATAACAATAAACCTTTTTTATCACTATGCTAAAATATTCCTGAGAATATATCAAAACCATGAAATCCAAAACCATAATACATGAAATAATAACGTAATTGAAAAAAACCAATGTATAAGAATTATTTAATGAAACTGGTCCAAGAAAATATATATGCATTATAGTATGAAACTATTTTAAGCCCAAAATATATGCATTATAGAATTAAATAAGGTAACCCTCTATATAATGATAAAATAATTAAACTAGGATAATCCTTTTATATATGTATTGTAGGATTAAATTTCTCTAATATATATATATATATATGAATTATATCCTATAATTGGGTCAATAATGGTATATAAATCTTACCACATGAATCTCAACATATTAAATATGAATAATTAGATCTTAATATCATATCATATGCATCGGTGGTTAATTTTCACATTACCATTTTTCAATTAGTTACACATTTAACTTATCAAGTTGACATTAAACCATTAACATGAATGTTTAAATCAAATTATATCATATTAAAAATTATAATCTTAGTAAACAATATTCCCTTAATAATTTGATTATATATCAAGATTCCACCTGAGATCTCAAGTAATTCAAAACGAACCTTATGAAATTATCTAATTCATTATTAGTCAAGGGTTTTCCCATCAACCATATTTCCATAAGGTATGTCACCATTCCATTGAATCCATAGGGATAAAAATAGTTATCTAATACATTCATTTTCATCATTCTTTATTCAATATATTAATTTTGATGACATTTTTTTTCAATTACAATTTCCAATGTACATAAAAATTTAACTGACCATATGGCTAGTATTTAGACCACCTACATTTTACCACCGATCAACACAATGATTCCAAATGGTAAAATTGATAAGAATGAAGGGGAATAACATCACAATTAGTAACCTACATCGTGAATGAGAAATATCAATAACCAAACCAACCATTTTCATATGTTTTTAATCCATTAATGGAACTACAAAATCACATAGAAATAACCTCTGGATTAATAGAGGAATGATACATGTGGATGAAAGAATAAAACATATGCAAGTCTTGTATTTTAACTAATGATCATATGAAATACACAACGTGTAAATATATCATACGAAGTATTATTCTTGATCTATGAGGTATTCTGAAATTAAAATCATATTAGATAAATTTAATACATCTCAAACATTTCACAACATGTAAAATAAATTCATGGAATGTTAAGTGTTCACATACTGAACTGGTTCAAAACCTATTCCTAATTACATATATATGTCATGTAATGCATTTACATGGTATATAAATGTCCTTTGGGTACAATTAATCACTAATTACACCAAAGTGCGAAAATCGTATAAAAAATATACAAATTAACATGAAACCCTTGTAATACACTTTTATAGATTTTTAACCAAACACTATTAATTTAATTAGACATAAAACACTAAACATTATGTCATTTTCCCCATCTAAATCCCTTTATCCCCAAATCACATTAGTTCATAAAATCTCAGAGACATACATACTTAAAAAATATGTGATCTTATAGAGTATATAAGAATATGATTAAAAATTTGGTTTTTATTTGGAAAAAGATATCACATGAAATGTTAGAAAATTGGTTATAGAAATGAATTTAAAATTGGAGATATTTTAAACTGATTCAAGAAATTCATATAATCTATAAGTAATGAATATTCATTGATAAATAGAGTTAAACCATAATGGTAACAACTAAAATATTACATAATTAAATTAAATCATTGTTAATAATTAATATTTTAAATGAGTGTCACATAAATAGAACAATTTATAGAAACGCTCATAATAATCCGGGATGATTTTAAATAATTAATTATAGAAATTAACATAATTCATATATTAACCTATTAAAAAGGGATGAATAAAATATCTATATATGTAAGAGACATATATATAATTTTTAATAATTCAATAACCTTAATGTGATAGGCAAATTTTGTTTGAGTGAAAATGGTCACAACTGCAGGAAATATATTATTAAGAGTGATACCCTAAATGGGGTTTAAGAATAGTTATGTACTTAATATCATGAATAATCAAATAAAATTAATTTATTACACAATTAATAACCATTTATATATATATATTAAATTCATTATAATCATTCCATTTTCATTTACAACCATTTAATTGATATATAAAAATAATTTCGTTATCACAAGGACCTTTATTTCATGATTCCAAGGTCAGATCAGAAGTGGATAATTTTTGAAGATGTATTAAAATGGGAAAACAATAAAATTAGTGAAATGAAATTTTATTAATGATATAATATATAATGAAATTTTACCAAAAATACAATCTCTTTAGGACATTAGGATGATTAAATTTGTAAAAATGATAATGTTATATTGTTAGTTCCCATAAATTGTTTTATCATCCATGGTAAACAAGTTTAATTTTATTTAATATGTTTTAATTTTATTCATTATATAATATAAAATATTTTATAATGGACTTATTATTATGTTATGTATTTAAAAATAATATTTTTATGACCCTTTGTGAAGGAGTAATGGAAAATAAAAACTCATCATCCACAAAGGAAGTTAACAAAAATAATAAAGATGTTTGTTTTTTATGAATAAGAAGAAAATGGGTTTCAAGGGGTGGTATTTATAAGTAGAGGACATTGTTGTTTCTAAATATTATAGTAATTATTTTCTTATTAATGCTCAAAAATAAAATTATTGATTATTCATGTGACATTATACAATATATGGTCTATGTGAGTTCCAAATAGTGGGTGATTATATCATCAATGATAGAAAAATTAATGCACATAGCTTATAATTGTAAATATAGTATTTTTTTATTTAAATATATTTAAAAAATTAATCTATTTTATATTGAATAAAAAATAAGATTTATAATTTTTTAACATATAGTTTTTTAAATTTACTTTCATGTCAAAATAAAAAATAATATATACGAGAAATTTTATTATTAAATAAAATAAAATTTATCTAGAAAATATAATTTTTAAAATTATTACCCATTTTCTGAACCATTTATTGTTACCTAAGGTCACACAAAAATATATAATCATTATAATAGATAATGTTATGATTTTAAAAACTCATTGTATACAGAAAATATTTCTCATAAATAGTTATATTTTTTTCAAAATTTTCTATAAAATTTATAAGATAAATAAGAACATTTATTTTTTAATTATTTACCTTGTATTATGATATTAATATTTCTTACTCTATATTTAAAAGACCCTAATATATTATTTATAGTTACACTATTTATTTTACAATTCAAAATGGTCTTATTATAATTCCAATGGTTTGTTTACTATTTCTACAGTCATATTTCTATTCCAACAATTAAATTTCTAATTTCCATATAGGTTAAATAAAATTTATAATTAACACATATTTGATTATTTCATAAATAAATTCAATTTTCTGTCAATGATATAAATTTTTATATTCAAAAGTAAAATTTTATTACTAATATTCCACATCATTTCAATAGAATTGTTGAAGAGTTTGATTATTCTAGGGGATGATATTGATTCTAATATCTATATTTTAGTTCCAATATTTTTTATTTATTCCCATTTTAATAATTTCAATTATTTTATCAATTTTTATTATCTCAATTTAATGATCAAATTATTATAATAAAATATTTTTGTTTCATAAATGTGGTGCATGTGATTGAAAAAATGTATCCCATTCTAATAATCAAAATGGAAATTCCCACAAAATATTTTAAGTCATTTCATTCTCCCCATTATAAAATTTCTACCTAAAATATTAATTTTAAATACACATATTTCAATGTGCTTATGATTCATCAATATATCTAGTTCTCATGTCATATCCTCATACTTATTGTTTCCCCATAGTAAATTAACTATGTGATTTTGTGTTTGGTTATAAATTTATCTCTATATTCGAAGATCATAACCAAACTACACCACATAAGAAAGATAATTTTAAAAAAATAATAACCATAAATTTAGTATTGTTAACGGATATAGTATGCAATTATATAAGTAGGCTATATATAATTCATCACATATGTGAAAAGGGGTTGTTGGGATAGTTATTTGATAAACCACAACTCTTATGTGATCATGTTTATCCAGAGGTTGAGATGTGTTTATCTTAGATAACCCTTATTCACATATCATATGACGCCATTCGATATATATATAGATAAGAGGACTTTATATATATTCACAATATATAGGTATCATGGTTGATTCTCATTATAGATATTATATCAATTGTGAGTATCCCATATGTGCTACTAAATGTTCTTGAACATTTATTTAATTTACATTGACCTTTCTAGAACCAAAACCTTATGTTCAATAACTTGATCAAAACATTTGGATGTTTTAAATTTCATACCATAAATTTCATAAATTAGAGTCATTTGGATTCTTTATCTCAGTCAATTACTTTAAATTAACATGAACATATGATTATGTTGATCCAATTCTATGTTTATGTCCTTCAAGAATGGTCTCAACATGTATGGAAAAGTCTTGAGAGTACCATTAGAATGGAAATTAGTGATGGGGAGGTGATAAAAGATACTAATTTTCAATATATTTTTTAAGATCTTATTAAAAACAGTACAATAATTTTATGTATGTCTCAGTTCTTGGTCAATTATAATCGTTGGGTGAATTGCATATAGCCTCGTCACATCACTAATAAATATCCTTTTTTGATCATTTGAGAAGTACTTTTGAATTGATATAAAATAATTAATATTTTCATGGAAATCATATATTACCCATATAGATATATTTCCTCTAATATATTCAAAATACCATTGATATAGACTATGGTGATGGTTTCCCATTTCCATGTAGTTATGTATAGTCATCTCCTAATACCATTTTTATTTTTAATATCATATTTTACTAGAAAACATAAATGAAATTTTGATGTGTATTCTCTGGCATCCTTCTTCATATTTACCAATCAATTATCTACTTTGTGGTATAAATACATCTCTATTCTCCTTAGGTGGATAGAGAAGGTTGATCTATGTGCATCATTGAGTAACTCAAATTTTATCTTAAAATTTTATGTTAAACATATTCATGTCACAAATATTACAACTCAATTTTTCTTCCAAATTTAATCATTTAGTATTTCCCTATTCTTATATAATCCACCTTATTCTGTATTCCTTAATCATTTCATAGGGAATACATTATCTTCTCTAAATGGGATTGTTTAGAAATAAATTGAGAATGGAATGGTGATGATCCTTCATTTATTATTCTCATACCATTCATTTGATTGTATGAGAATATTTTATTATTCAAAATTATCATTAGTGATAATATTTTTGAATCCTTTCAACATAGTTCATTTTTAACATTATTTTCTTTCCCATGGTGGTAGTGTATTAGGAAATCATTGTCGACGATTAGCTCTAACTATCATAAGAAGTGGATATTATTCTAATTCTATGTGAATATAAATTTGAGGCCCGTCTGATCTGTATATATCTCCCACACATACCCATAGAGATAATTCTTAAAAAATTTCAATTTAATGGGTATTGTATCCAAACCCATATCATGTTTTGGATAGTTATTCTAATTTAATTTAATTTTCATTAAGTTGTAGGTCATAAATTTTTCATTTTTAATCAATAAATTATCCATGAACATTATTGTATTGTATTTATATACCATAATGTCTTCGGAACGTGAGGACAGCGTAAGTAATGGAGAAGTTTTAATCCTTGTTTTCAATTACAAAAATCGTTCTTTGAATTCTTCTGTTCAAAAAAACCACACTTCCTTCTAATTCATCATAGTTAACATGTTTAATAATAGAATTTTTCATCTTTCAAATCATAGATAATAATATGATCATTCAATGGAACTATAAATCTATATTAAATATGCGAGTTTAGACCACTACTCAATTTCATTTTTCATGGAATAATAAACATAAATCCTTTTTCTTATGAAAAAAGTACTTAATATTGATACATCATCATCTGAAACTCACATTTAATAAAATTTTCATATTGATAATACTCTTATAATGAATTTATCATTGTATCCAATTGATCAACTTGGTACTCTTTAATCTTGGAGTATATCATAATGTCATATATAAAGGCAACAAATCTATTATCATGGTTTCATCAAAATATTATTTTAAAAAATTAAATCAAAATTTATTGATCAATATTAAGTACGAATAAAATAACTATGAAATCATAGATTACATACCCAATTCAATAATTTCTTGGGAATACCTTTGGTCATCACTGTTAATTTGCAATATCAGGAATAAAGGTACTCTTTTTAGATATATTGGTCCCTATATCGCTAATCACATCGTTCATGCATATATGAAATGAGATACATGTTAATTATATTGATTTCATTGAGTTCTTGGTAATCAATTTATAGGCTAATTGAACCATCATTATACTCGATTAATAAATCTGCTACACCCCATGATAAAGAACATAGTAACATGAAACAACTTCTTAGATTCCCTTGTAACTTATTCTTTTATTATTCTAACTAAATTGTTGAAATTATATTTGGAGTCTTGAATATAGGAATATATCATGGAATATTTTTGACTTTGAACTAAAACTTTATGCCATGATAAATACTAAAAAATTATTTTGACGAATATATTAGTGCAATCCATCATAAGGGGAATATGTTAGAGAATGAATCCCTTTATTTCCTCAATCGTTTGAGAAATATATTTTTTCTCAAAAAGAAAATATTAACCATTTATAGGCATAATATTCCCATGGAGAAACATCCAAATCCTTATAGTTGTATGAAATTAGAGGCTTACTCTAGATGTGAATGAGATACTATGACACCAAATGGTTCTATGAAATGTTTTATTGAATATAGTTAATTTCATATAAATATTAAAATAAAAAAATATAATATGTTACATGAATCATCTATTATATATTTTGTTACACTTAACAATTATTTTTAATGAAATTTGTCATATCCTTAAAATATTATTATTTAATATGATGGTTTCTTAATAGTAATTGGATTGTTGGGAATGAATAGGATGTACTGTATAATGAAAATATATTATTTACATAGGTTAATAAATTAAATTTTTTGTTAAGCTATTATTTATAAATGCAATGTAAAATCCATTTGACAATAAAGGAAAACATATTCTAAAAAAATGAGCACTAATTAATTCACAAAAATAAATTAATAATATAAATTATAGTGATTTGTTTTTATAGATTTGTATACATTAAATTTTCAATTAAAATTTTAACATTATTCTTCAGTATTATCTACACATTAGATAAGAATAAATGAAATTGTACACATAAAAATTTAATTTAAAATAATAGTCATGTCACATTTGGAAAACATATTTTTAAAATTAATTTATCCACTATTCGATTATTTATTTGAAAATATGAGAAAAATATTTTAAATCAAATTTCAAAATACTATTTGATATATATTTTTTGATTATTTATGAGAAGATTAAAATTTCAATGAATATTGAAAATACAATTTTTTATTGAAAATTTCATTTCATTTAATGAATTTATAATTTAATTTTTTTCTTTTAAAAAGTTTTTAAAAGTGAAATAATATATATTATATATCTTTTATTTATATTCGTTTCATTTTAATCTTTTCAATATCTAATTTGGATATAATTTTTTTTAACTCTGTAACATTTTCCTTATGAAAACACACTTTTCCACATTGTATATGGGCTATTTATAAAAAAATCCAAATTAAGAGAGTGGAATTTTTAATAATGGTTTACATAATTTGAATAATAATAGTAAATATTACAAAATATTTTGTACTTATTTTTTGGTCAAATTGATTAGTAAATATATAAAATATTAATTACCATAGTTAATGTTAAATTATGTTTACTTTGGGTTTATATGAAAATATAAGATGTATAATTAGATAGATACTTGTAAAAATTCAATTTTTACGAATATTTTAATTTATAAAATATATTGTTCGACAATTATCCCTTATATTGATTTTTGTAATTATAAAAATTCAATTATACTTTATTCATTTCAAAGATACATTAAATAAATATATATAAATTTATTAAAATAATTTTATATATCTAATTATTATATAACATATGCATTACAAAATTTCATTCTATTGGGGATATGAAAATAATGTTCTTATATACGATAGAATATCACCTCATGAAATGATGTGAATCTATTTTCACAATCACTTTTATGGGGAGGTAAATAGTGTAAATATAAAAAATATATGTGGTATATATTATATAAAAATAATTCTATGTATGTAATTTAATATTTAAATTTCATTCATTTAACCTATTTAGAAAATGAAAAAATGTTCATGTGTATTTAAATCCTACCATCTCCATTAATGGTGTATATATTTTCCTATCTATAAAATATATGGAATAAAATAAATAAATAAATACCAATTATACATTATATTTAAATCAATTTTACAATTCTGTATTTTATGGAACCAATATAAATATAAGTTGACCATAAACAACATATCATTCCATTCATGAAAAATAATTCAGTTATTTCCCAAAATAAAATTTTTACATGGAATTGTATATAAATAGGTAATAAATGATAATAAGTAAATCCTATATGGTATGATTTATATACATATGTAATTCTATATAATTGTTTCTTGTAAAATCGTATTCATTAAACATGAGGTTTGACATGTGTATGATGAAATCAAGACATAAGTTAATGGGTTCTCATCTCATTTATATTTATAGGGAGACACAAAAAATATTCAAGATATGTTTTATTTATATAGGATATATGTTACAAATGAATTTAATTTTACAATATTTTCCATTAAATTATGGGGATTTACATATAAACTTTATAATCTATCATTCATGTTCTTATCATTTCAAAAGTTACCAATGCAATAAGGGATTTTGGTTTCAATTTTCATCCATTTAGACATATATCATGTTTACACCAATATTAATTTTTTAGTTGTATATAATCCCCATTCAACATGTAATATCTGGAATCTATTTTTTATCATGATTTTTTATCGGGGTTGTTTATATTTATTGTTATGAGGAATACATTTGATGATTCATCAAACATGAATGTCACAATTTTTTTCTCTACTTTTTATATCATAAAAATATTAATTTTCTTTTAATTTTCCTATCTATTGGAAATAAATATATTTTAAATAAATGAGTGAAATCGTACCTTATCTTTCTCTATGATTGAAAATATTTGTTTCCATATCTGAGTTTTCGAAAAATGTTTTCAAACTGGTTCCTATATTTCCTAAATGATTTATTAATTAAATTTATACACTTATATTTTTTTAAATATTTTTAATATTAATCGTCATGTATTGTTTTCAAAATTATTTTTCTTTGGATTTTATAGAGAATGAGAAATAAATATTTTTCGAATTTGTATATAAATTTCTAACTATCATGACCACCCAATTTTTGAAATCAACCTATATAATTTTCAAAGAATATTTTTAAAGAACATTAATTCTTACTTTTTTTAGGTTTCTTTAATCAAAATTGAACTTATAAATGATATTTCATCAGATGATGATTTAATTGATATAAAAGTAATAATTTTTATGTTCTAAATGTTTTTCTCTATGAAAAGGATTTTAAAAATGTTTTATGCTTTTAAAACTAAATTTCAATATTAAAAGGTTATTTCCTCATGAAATGTTTCAAGTGATCATTAAAAATAATATTCTATATAGGATGACATCCCTTGATGAAATATATGCATTACTCTATATATGATCCAATAATTACATTTATATTATTTATAAAAATATTTTTTGTCTATTACAACATGATTTTTATGAAACCCCTTTCTGTTCCATGTCTAATATAATAAAAAAGATTATGAAACATGCTTATTATTCCATGGATTATTCTCTAATGAAATGATGAAGTGATTATGAATCCTGTTTGTTTTTCACATGATATTCAATAATGACTTTTTTATGAAACCCATTTCTTTTCATGAGTAATGATATGATGAATGTTTTACTCTATTTTGGCATAGATATGTATTATTTTCATTTTGTGAGTGGTGGGTCCTATATCTTTCTGTAATTAATTGGGTAATGAATGAAATATAATAAGACAAATAATAATAAAATAGTCTATAAACACAGTTCGGTATGGTTATTTTCCAATATGATAGTCTTGGGAGTGATCCTTTACTACCATGATGGCATGTGTAGAGAACACATTACACTATGATAGCATTGGAAATGAACCTTAACATCTATAGAAAGGAATTTATTTGCTTATGTGTATCAGATAACTCCATGTATTATGCAATTTTTATTTTCACATAGCTCATGTACTTTGATTTCTTTATAGTTCATGTCGTATGAACTAAAAATCGTAAATGTATAACAGATCTATATAATAAAATATATATAATGTAAGGTTTTGAATTATTAATATCATACCCTCATAACATTATGATCATGATATATTTATATCTTTCTTATTTACTCATAATGAGTAGCTATGCACACTATTTTGAATGTTTTCTATCCCTATGTTGTTAGAAAATCCATTATGTATTATTATTCTATGAATGATATTAGTCACAAAGTTAATAGTTAGAGATGATATATCTAACTGATGGACTAGTAGATTATGTTCCCATGTATACAAATGCACTAGCCCAAAATCATTCAAGACTAGGCCATTTTATTTTGTAATGAATATACATATATATTAAGATGTAATATTTATATATTAGATGTTTTTGTCATTACAGTTGGCATCTGCAAAAGGTATAGTTGAAAATCAAGACTGGGATTAGAAAATATATGTTGAATCCCAAGGGTAGTTTCTAAGGATAAGGATATGGATAATTCTATGTATAAGTTAAATAATATGGAAATTTCCTAGAATTTTGGAAAATTATATATTTAGTTGTTTCCATGAAATTATATCCATGTCCAGATAATAAATTTGGATGTGGCTCTAGAGAATTTGTATATAGTGGTGATAAATGCAAAAATGGTCATTGATATAAACTCTATCATTTAATATTTTATGAAAATGGGCCTTGTCGCACACCCTATTTACAACCAAAAAAGATATAAATTGGAAATCCAAAAATTACTAATGAACCATCATGATGGATTTAAACAAATGATGACTAAATATGACATAATATAATGATAAGGTTTCGTTATTTTTAACAATGTTTCAATCTTTTGAAATAATAAAAGTTTTTCTCATGATTATGTGTTTTACCTCTATCATTATTATTTATGATAATATGATTTTTTTGTTTTATTGAATTTTGAGAACTAATAGGATCTTTCTAAAAAATAATGTGATAGAAAATTAATTGATGATGAAAAAAAATTATTTAATTAATTAAGTGAAGAATATTATGATTCTTCATAATTATTTATCGCAATATACTATTAAAATCTTGATTATTTACCATATCGCAATCTCATAAAAGAATATAAGTATTAATAATAATAATAATAGATCGGGTGGTGGAGACCACAGAGGAAATAAAATTCAGTATCCTATATGTCAATAATATAGGTAAAAGAACTCAATTGAATTCCACAAAATAACCTGACGATGTTTTATGTGTGGTAAAAAAGATCATAGATTATAAATTTTGTGAGGGAAAATGAAATTTTATGTTATCCAAATAAATGATAATATTTTTCTAAATAAATTATTATCAAAAAAATGAATTTTATACATGGTTAATGTATTAGAATTATATGAATCTATGTCCATGGGGTAATCCTCATGATTGGAAAAAATGGAGTAAATTTAATGGTTATGAAAATGATGATGAATATACTTTTAATGAAATATAAATGGTATAACTTTTCTAGAATTACTTATTAGGTGAACTATTAGAATCATGATTAAATAGAGTTTGATTAAAGTTAATATACGATTCATATTTCATATAATACGAAAGTGGTTTTAAATAATAATATAATTAATCATAGGTAATTATTTGTTAATTACGTGAAATTATTAAAGTGTATGTATAATGTAATTCATTAATTTCAAATATTTTTGGATTTTTTTGGAGAAGTTCCATATTAAGGGTTTGTATGAATTTTTTGAATGGTACTATTGGAGCAGAAATGTAATCTAATGGAAATGTAATATTTTATAGAAAACAAATGAATATGGAATGGTAACCATTAGTTTTTTATTTGTGTTGAGAATATGGTGTTTATTCGGTATAAATAGATGATTTATATTGATAAAGAAAATTTGTTAGTATAGATGAACACAGAACTAATTTCTGATTTCATGAAATGTTGGTTTACATTATCATATATGGAGTTTCACCACATTAACATTTTACTAATATATTCCATATTATATGATATTATATATGCAATGAGGAAAGAGTTAATTTTTAAATGAAGGTGTTCTTGTCATTGATGTTTTTTGGTAATTCAGGTTATTTCAATTATTAAAAGAATATAAGACCATGGTATTATCATATTTCACATGTGATGATTAAGTAATACATATTTATATTTGGGGATTCAATGGTGAGTTTTATTTTTGACATTTTTTTATAATTATAAATTTCTATTTTAGAAGGGCCATATGGTCATCCATTAAATGAATGGTTTATGTTGAACATTGGATGATGTTTTAGATATTAACATATTAATTCAATTTATAATGATTAATTCATATTGGATAACCTAATCTAAATTTTTTTTATTTTCTAATAACTATTGATAGAAGGAATTATATTTCATTATTTAATGTTTCTTTTTATCTGTTATTGCTTCAAGCATGAAAAATATATCTCTTTATGTGAGAAATGAAGAGTAAATTGATCGAATAACAACTCGAGAATTATACTATGATTATTAAATAAAGGGAAACAAAGTAATTATATCTTCTCCTCAAGAAGATAGTTCATTTTAAATAGTATTATTATAAAATATTATATGATTCCTCTCATTTATGATGAATGACTGATCTTTTAACATATCATAGATTTTCAGAATTTTAGTTGTTAACTTTTTCCAAGATATGTTCTCTTTAAATCCATATTAGAATTTGCGAGTAAGTTTTCTCTTCTATGTTAATGCTTTCTCTTATAAAAAATGAAATCATAAATAGAAACCTAGTTATGTGTTTTTATATATGATCTTATCAGTTACCTCTCTCTCTTTTTAGATGGATTTTTATTGACCCTATTCATGATGTGGGTTTCTAATATATCAATTTCCAAATGATAAAACCATTCTTATTGACAACATGTTGGAATTTCAAGGATTAAATATATTTAAGGGGGGTTGAATATGATCCTTTAAAATTATATGAAATATATTTTTTCCAATAACATTATTTTTTTCTATAGATTCAGTTACAAATAACGCCTAGTTTATCATAAATTATATTCAATATTGAATTTTTGTTCAGTTATACACCACAATTAATATTAAAAAATCAAGACATACTATTAAAATATTTTTATTTAATATGATATTTTTTATATAGGTTTTGGAATTTGGGTTATAAATTAAATTTCCTATTGTATAAAAATAAATGGTGTTCACATCCATATAAAAATAATTCCTTGGCGACAAAATAATTATAAATGGAAAATAATAACAAATTAAGAATCATTGAATTATTTTCCTAAAAAAAATTATGCCAAAAAATGCCATAAATAATTATAAAATTAACTTTTTCTGTGTTAATATAAAGAAATTTAGGAAATATATATTCAATAAAATGTTTAACATTAATATTTTTTTTATTTTAGGCATGGTATAATAATAAATTGATTTATATACTTAATAATAATATTTTTTTAAAATGTATTCCTATAGAATTTTTCATAGATATATTTAATGCTTCTTTTTTTTAAAAAATAATTAAATTTAGTTGAATTGATGTTGCTTTTAATTAATCATGTAAATTTTACCATTGAAGTCATTTATAGTGTTTTTTCGGGAATGTTTAATTTTTCAATGAATACTGATAATAATGGATTTAATTAAAAAATAACTTTTCAATTAAATATTTTGTTAGATTCATGTTTTTTAAAAATTATTATAAATGATAAATTAGTAATATTATATATTTATTAATAAAAATTATGTTATTAGAATAAATTAAATATTTTATTTTTTTATAAATTAGTTTTAATCAATTGAAAATTTTCCCTATACAAAATAGCATTCTCATACTATCTCTGGGTTTAAATATAAATTATAATTTAAAAAAGATTATATAATTTTAAAAAACAGATTTTATATTTGGAATAGGAATAATTTATGTGAAATAATTATATGATCTCAGTTTTCTGTCAAATTAAATGGTGAAAATTATAAAAATTAACTAAAGTGTTTATTGTGAAAACGTGTTTACAAGGGTAAATCTAAAACAATAAAGGTCAAATCGCCAAAAAAAATCCTCAAATCCATATTTTGGGATATATTTATACATTATAATCACTATGTTTTTAGAATAATCCATTTTGGATCATTTTTTCAAGTTAAAAAATGTGGGCTCATTTTATTGTTTTTGAAAATACCTAGTGTTTCCTAGCCTCCAATTATAAAATGAAACCCCTTCTCCTCTCCAAATAACACATAAATTACATTGGAGTAACATATACCTATCCAGATATCATATTTTCATCCCTAATCACAACCTATGGGCCCTGCTGATATCTGGATTCCAATCTTGGAAGGATTTTGGTTAGTCCTAAAGGAATTTTCAGGGGAAAATTAATGTTTTTAACTATGAATTACTATTTTTTATATTATTATATCTCAAAAAAATTTAATTAAATTATAATGATTAAAAATAATCATTATATCCCATAGAGTAATATGATTTTATCTTAATGGAATAACCTATATCTATCTCCACCTCATTTAAATGAGAATTGAAACTGTTGATTGTGTGAAAAGAAGAATACTGCTTTGTAAAACGATGATAATAAATTTCCCTTAACTAATTAAAGAGATTGATATAATTATGGATTAAGTTCTTCTATAATATATTTATATTATTATTATTATTTAATTATAATACCACATCTAATTTCCTTCTGCCCAAACCATTGTAAAACTACAATGTTGCTCATGTGTATGGTGGAATACCACAAAGAGAATTGATGTGATGTGTTTATCAATTATCCATAACATTTATAGTAATTTGGATTGATTAAAATAATATATATTTATTTTTTTATAAATATTTCATCATTGGAATTAGGATACCACATAAACCTTTCTACATTTCATTCTATGGTGGATATGATAACGTTGTTTTTTGTAAAAGGAAGTATGGAACTTCATAAAGTGATATGATTCCGTTTTCACTCATCATTTGTATTGATTGTTGTTAGGTAAAATCTAATGAATATCATAGATATATATTTCATAAAATCTAATGTTTAAATTTAATATATTATATAAATTTTCTATATCTCATCCTTTGATTAATTTGATATTGTTTTCATGTGGAAATATAACTTATCATCTCCATGAAGTTTGAATTTAATTTTCAATATCTAATTGTTTTATATTACACTATGTAAGTAACCAAATATGTGTCTTCCAACCCTATTCATGTTTTTGGGCTTATGGTTCTCAGATATATCTTGAATGAGGTAGGGTGCGATTTGGCTATAAATTTATAGAATCAGGGGGATTACATGTCATACATTAATTACAATAAATATAATTATGTTTCAAATATTGTTCACGGCTGGTTCAAAATTTTTAATAATCTAGGACTAATTATAAAATATTTATCTTTTTTTGTGAGAACTAGAGCCTAGATTTACATGATGTCAAAACATTTTACATGCCATTTAAATCTCTATTAATGTACATCTTGAAATTTTTTTCAACCACATGGGTTTTTCAAAACCTACAGCTATAGCCTATCACTATTGTGATTCGATTTGACCATAGACTCGTATTAAATAATTTTGTATATTCTTTCAATTTGAGTAGATTTGTAACCTTTCTTCATTGATTCGTGGTGATCTATGGTGAACCAATGCACATTCTTCCTTCTTTTATCATAACATTTCTATCTGTTTAATAATATTTCCGCCCATATACTCCCACCAATATATAAAATTTATCTTCTTTGTTTCTATTTTTTTAACATGTTTTTTTTGTGGTTGTGATATAAGAACCAAAAAATGATGAATTTATTTTGGGAAAGGTCATTAGTGATCTGCAACGTGGTATGTTTTCATCTGAAGAACATTCATGAATTTTTTGGTACGAGATTCATTGCCTCCATTTTATTTATGTGATATTATAAATTAAGCTTTAAATCCCTTAATAGATATAAAATTTATTATCCTAATAATTATTTATCCAGATTAAATAAATTGGATTGTGATTGTGTGTTAGCAATTTTTTTGTTTTGTACCCTAATATCATTTTTCCTTGTGATTTTATTAATAGTGTGATTCATATTACATGATTTTATATCATGGTTTTCATGAAGTAAATTGGTAAATAAGATAATGTATTAATTCCTTGATAATTAATTGATTTAATAATAAATAATCTTGTTTAATTGATTAAGTTTCCAATACAATTTGGTGATAATAAAATTGATGCAATGTTCATGTTTAATTAAATTAAATATTACATATGATGAATGGTAGTGATAAAATTGGTTAATGAAACTAAAACAAGATAATTCTTATTATTAATAATTAAAAATGAATGTTAATTGAAAATTTTACTTCTTTAGGATTTTTGAAACAATAACAAATTCTAAGTGAATGTTTTTATTTTGATATATAAGTATCTCTTATTAACATAGGTTTAATGGGGTTTTAATATGTTAATTATTGAATTGGTTTATTCAAAATGGAATAATAACTAGTGTTTTGATATATAATTTTTTTTGGGGAACATGTTTTCATTTTTTGGGAAGGCCGATTTTCTAGTTTTTCAACTGTGAGAGTTCATTTTCATGTTAATGTAAAATGCCTTATTTTGGGGGCCCATTTTCCCTTTTGGTTTCTTGTTTTTTATAATTATAATTTTTTTATCCTAATATGATCCTTCAAGTGTGATATTGATATCAATGACACTAGTGGGATGATGTTGTGACGTGTATATGGTTGGTTAGGATGATGTGGTAGCAGTATCTACATGTGATGGAAATATGCATCGGTATTAGAAGGAGGGTGTTGATGATGGAACAAGAGTCGATAGAGTGGTTTAAGTAATGGAATTCCAACAGTAGATATTCTAGGAGATGTAATGATAACTTTTTAATTTCATTAATGATGATGGGTGTATTTCTGTTTTATTGGCATTTGTTTCCCTACTTCTTGAGGTAGATGGATGTACTTCGTTGCATAGTTTTCTGGTGGTATATTAGGATCGGTTTCCGAGATTATGTAGATATGTAATGATTCTTATAAATAATTATATAATTATTAACCCAATGGGTTGGTCGAGTATGTAATAAAATTCTTAAAATAGGATAATCGTAAAAAACTATATTCCTATATTGGACCTGAGCCTATAAGAAATATATATTACTCTAATGTATTATAATTTAATGTAATATAATATAATTTGGAATAATAATTGTGGTTAATAAATTTATAATGAATTACTTAATGTAAGTTGTATTTTATAAAAAAAATAATTTATTTATTTATCTATTTTATATGGTTGTTTTCTTATAGGTTATCTGGTCTTAATAGTGGTAGCCATGATACTGAGTGATGTTAGTTTCCCTGAGTCTATGAATAGGATATACCTATAGTTTGGTTGTGATATATATTATATGATATATCTTAATATATTTCATATGCTACCCCCATCCATGTTTGGTATCGAATGTGATAGTTGGTGAACTCTATAAGTGGTTTCCCCCAATATCCTAGTGGAATGATAGATGGATGAATACCCCATTTATTTACTCTCTCATCTCAGGGTTGTTATTGTACGGTAATTCATGACAATTAGTTTTCCCCATGTTTTTTATATATGGGTTATCTGGTTGTTATTTTGAACACATGTATTATGATATATACTATCCCAAGAATAATTATAGTTATAATATGTATAGGTTGTGATAGAAAAAGTTAGTTACTTGGTGTATGGGATATAATTACTTCAGTTGTAATACCCAATGTTTGATATGTGTCACACAATATGTAGTAGATCCTAAAAACTATGTGGTTACTATATGGATTGTGATATGGGGTGGTGTGGTTATATGGGGCATAATGTTTGTGTAGTGGTTCCTTAATAATGTTTTTTTGAGGCCGACGTACTTTTTGGAGAGAGATTCTCAAGACTTGGGATGTTGGGACAAAGTAGAAAACTAGTAGGAAGTGGTAATGCGTTACCCTTGATATTTTATTATTTATCATATGATATCTTGTATATTATACTCGGTGAGAGTTACTCATAGTGAGTCTTATAACATAGTACATCAATGTATTTCATGAGTTATTTTCACTAATTATTACTATGTTTTAGCATCATTTCATTATCATTTCAATGAGAGGATTCGGGGAGTATCATAGTAATTATATTGTTACTCTCAAACTAACTATATATAAAATATATTTTATGACACATAGAAAATGTTTGTTATTATTATGGATATTACTTGCTCTGGGTTTAATGTGAGCTTTTTGGCATTCCTGGTCAATATTATCTTTACATTTTTTGTACTAGAAGAATTATTTTTTGATGTTTAGTGCTAGAAGAAATTTCTTGTAAGACCATGATTTTTCATTATTTTCATATATTTCTCATTGTCTGTTGTATTTTTATCTTTTTTATCTCACTATTTCGCATGTTTCTGTTAGGGGTTAATGGCCCCCATTGTTTATGGTACCCCTGGTATAGACTCCAAACCATGTCCTACTATTGGTGGGACTTAAGAGGTAAAAATATTTCACTCTACATTTTGTAATCATTGTGGGTACATGATTGTGACAAAGTTGTATCAAAGGGTCTTATTTTATTTAAAGAATGTGTTTTAGAGTTATCCATAGTTGACGTTGCATGGGATGGTATGGAAATTGTATCATCTAGGATTAGAAATTGTTTTAGACCTGGGCGAATGGATGAGGCATGATAATTTTGGTACCCATATTATCTGATTAAAATAAAATTATGTTACTAATCTTGTTAATTAATTGAATCTACATTCATGGATGAGAGCTATAAAAGGATCATGCATCTTTATTATTTAAAGCAATATTTGAAACAAGTAAAATATGGGATGAGTTAAAAATGAATTTATTTATTTATTAATTTTCATCATTTCATATTCTATGATTATGACTTCTAATAGTTGTTCTTTTTGAAGGAATGGCTCCAGGTCAATGTCCACATCATTTTCGCACTAATGATGTTAATCAGTATGTTCCAGTAGACCAATATAGATTAAATGATGTGTAAAATGAAATTAATAGGTGGATACTTTAGAGTTTTATAGATAGTTTTGGGATGATAATAAGGAACCATTTTTATATGAAGTCAGAGAAGATAGGTCATAGGTGGTTCAGATAGATTATAGATTGATCAGTTATATGTAGGTTGTCTAGGATCCATTGGAAGTGAAGATGTTCTTGGGAGTAGAGAAGATGTGGCAGTATTAATTATTTGAGAATCTTGAGGGGTTATCCATCTCATGGGAAAAATTTATAGTCCACTTAAGGTAATATTTTCATTCCTCGAAAAAAGGCAGCTAGTCTCTAGAATCTTCTTACCCTTCGGTAGGGGAGCTCCAATGTCAGAGTTTTTAGGATCCACTTTAATAAGCTTATACAATATTCATCAAACATATTTCTAGATGAGGAGTCCTGGGTGAGGAACATCGAAGAAGATATGAATCCAAATATCTCGTTCTATGTCCCCCTATTTATATGGAAGATGTATGTAAATGTGTTTGATCGAGTAGAGGTTATTGAGAAGACACTACCAAGAATAAGTTCATCATGAGTGGAAATCCATCAGGATTAATTATCATGTACAAAAGTTTTTTGTGATTCCCATTTATCCTGAAGAAGTTTTTTCTGGTAATTATTAGGCATGCCATATCTCCCATCATCTTTGTTATCCAAGGGGGAGTCTCTAGGACCTATTCCATTAGATAATACATGTTTTTTTTATAATTATAATTCCAAAAAATAGAAATAGTGTAGAACCATTTTGATAATTCAACATGTTTGATTTGTTCATCATGTAGTTTCTCCACTGAGGAAGTTTTAGCCATGGTCACAATAGTAGGGTGGTCCAGTTTGGGATCAGTAGATAGGAAATGGATTAGGTAGGGGACATCCCTAAAATGCTCTATGTCCTCACAGAGTAGTGTGTGTTAGTGGAGGTTATCTTCATTAAGTCCAGAGAGGCTCTGCAATTGGGTGTGGACATCTTCATTATTTTGTGTTACTAGTTATAGGCTAGTAAGACATCGTTAGAGGGGATATATAGTTGTTTTATACATAGGTTCATGATTTCTTTGATTTAAGGGTGACCTAGACCTTTATATCACATACCCTCAAGCATGATTTCTGGATTGACATTGATTGCCTTATAGTTCCCCAGGCATTGACTGTTCTAGTTATAGGTTGAGATGACTTGTATGATGTTTGTCTAGAATATGATCTATTGCTGGGGACTGACAAATCCTATAGAGATTTCATAAGATGACTGATATAACCATATGATAAAATACTCCCCATGGATTCTTTCTATAAAGTACAGGATATCATCAATTTTATTAAAATATAGGTTGTCATCTGTGATGCTGATAGTTAGATATTAGTGTTTGTTTTATATGAGTGAGACCCATATATGGGTCATATGTATGTTTTATATTTTAAATATTTGATATCGGATATGGTGTTGACCTCATTAGAGGTTCAAATGTTTGTGTTTACTAGTGCAGTTGAAGATTATGTCACGAAACGTCCCAGTGGGGCCCGAGCCGCAACTTCCCAAGCCCACCCCCAATAGGACAGGTGTTGGTGACTAGCACTGAGTAGGCATGTTACTAACATGGGAGGTATTGCCTTTAAACCTTCACACACACACACACACATCTCCAAGCCCACAAATCTGAAATGTAAAAACTACTAAAAAATGGAAATGCATGCATACACTAAAATCCCAACCAACAGAGTACGATGGGAAGTAAAGTACAGTACTATAAAACCATGGGCCAAAAGTACAGTCCCACCAAAAGGAAGTCTGTAACAAAGTGCAACCTATAAAAAAAGGTACTGGGACTTCAATCTGTAGGCGTAGGAACACACCTCAGTCAGTCTGATCTCACTGAGCACCGTCCAGTCCTTGTCCTCCAAGAATCCTATCAAAATCGCGCTCGTCTGCACAAGACATGGCATGTGCAGGCACAACCCATGAATGGGTGAGTATAACAATACCCATTAGGACTCCCTGAAACCACAAAGGAATAAAATAAATTAAATACCACAAAGTAAAGATACAATCATCTCTACACAGTATATGTTGACAGAATATATAACAAGAATATCTAGATATACTCATACACGATCAACCATCGTGAAAACACCACTAAGATCTAGCTCAAAGATTCCACTAAGCTCGTAACAAGGAGAACACACCCCTAGGTCTGAAGAGAGAGATACGAAGTAATCATTCCGAGAGAACACACTCCACGAGTAATTGAGAATATGATGTGCAGATGAGGATCACAACCAATAGCTATGGGGTGATTCCAACAACTCAGCCTGAACTAATTCGCGAAGAAGAGGATCAGCACCAGGGTAAAGTTGGTGAAGTCGATACCAAGAAATCTACCCAGGGTTCTAGGAATGAATATAGTATTTGGATCTAAGTCTCATAGATGGGATTCCAACAACTCTATTTTGGAATTCCTGCTGAAGGGATCATACTCTTGTACATAGGAAATGATACCAGAAACCTTCAGGGGAAACACCAAGGGAACAAACCCTAAGAAAGCTACTCCATGTCATAGAAGGCAAATGGATCAATCCATGTAAAACAGGTTACACATCATGTAGTACGGTTACACGTTGTGTTCCTTGACTCAGGGTACTTCCCTTATAAATGGCCCATGTCATCCGTCCATGTTGTGTAAAACTCAACTACACGGCGTGAAGTAGGATCACATGCTGTGTTCATTGACTCTGGGTACGGCCCGTGTAAACTGCCTGTGTCTAAAATATAAATCGTGCATAAAATCATAACTACACAGCATGTAGTAGGATTATAAGCTCTATCTGAGCACCCCAGGCTCGCCCCGTGTACACTGGCCCTGTGCCTGTACACGGTCTCTATCTGTGTCGCCTGTCTGTGTACCAATACATGGGGTATCCCGTGTATCATGCCGGGTCTGGCAGGGGAAGGGTATACATGCCGTGTGCTTGGATATGTACCATACCGGTGTCCGTCTACTCCCAGAGTACACGCCAGGTGGTCAGCCGATGAACACATGCCCTGTAGCCCATACAACATGTTGTGTAGTCAGGAAATTTCTAGAACTATATTCTTCCTCCGCACCTCGTCCGATCTTCCAGATCTGGATTCAGTTTTTTGTTTTCCTCGAAATTCAAGATGCTGGTTCATTTCGTCATCCTAACACAGAATTTGGGTGTTTCAGACCATCAATTGGGTCAACGAACAACATATGATCTTCCGATGATAATATTCTTGAAGAGGGATTTCTCCCGTATCGCATAGATCCATCCGTCGTCGTCATCATCGCAGGTTTGTTGGTTCATCCCAGTGATTGATCTATAATCTCATATCGTTATGCCGCAGATCGAAGGCGAAATCGATCATTGTTCTTATCCTGCGAATAATAAAGAACACATATGCAATTAGTCACAAAATCGAACAAGAGGAATGAACGCCGATCATTGTTCTTGAAGATCCGGGTTCATTGCTGTTAGATCAAAAGAAAAAATAATCAACATATTATAATTAGGATCATTGGATCTCCCGATAAAACACCAAATCACACCGGCCAGCAAATTGATCGATCCGCGGGCTAATCAGTTCGTGGATTAGTCCTCGTTCATCATTGGAATCAAGAATGGGAAAGGATTCAAAAATAGATCAACACCCTACCTAGATCCACAACGCTCGTTGGTGAAGATCTGGTTGCCGCATCATCGTGGCAGGTGAAATTCGTCAAGAACGTCGTCACCGTGTTGGGGGTTTCCTCCAGAGCTTTCCTAGAGCCTCCAAGGGTTTCAGGGTTATGAGGTTTGTAACCCTGGACCCCATCGCAATCCTTTTTTTAAAGAAAAAAAATATATATCCACTACAACATATTTAATAAAATATTCTAATTAAACATTTTATTATGGTTACGTCCAAAAACTGGATTTCACCTTCGTCCTGTGCCAGCCGATGTTAGGTCTCTCCTAGGGTAAACCCGCTGCTCTGGACGCAATGGTGCCCTTAGATTTCTGATTTGAGAAACCCTTAAGGAGTTATTCCACTTTTTCAGTAAAACCATATGCACACATTATTTAATTATTTAATAAAATTCAAACACTTGTTCCGGGCTCACCGGGCATCAGAACTGCATGTCGTCACAAATCATGGTCTCAAAATAATTCCCATATAATATTAAAATAATTCAGGGAATAAATATCGGACATTACATCACACCCACCTTAGGTCTTTATGTCCCCGAAAATACAAAACAAAGGCTACTGAAAAAGACGTGGGTACTGCACATGAATCTGAGCCACCCACTCCCACGTGCTCTCTTGGAGATTCTCGTGCTGCCAAAAAACAAACACCAAGGGAATAGCTCGCCCATGAAGGATCATCTCCAACTGATACTCGGTCTTCACTGGGTACTCAGTAAAGTTCTCTATGTCATCAATTTCCAGCTCGACTCAGTCGATAATGTGAGATGGATAACTGATGTATCTTTGCAGCTACAACACAAGGAAGACGTTGTGTACCCTGTCCATCTGAGGAGGTGGATCCAAGCGGTACGCCACCTCACCAACTCTACTCGGAATCTGAAAAGGGACAACGAACCTCAGAGATAGCTTGCCACCTCGGCCAAATCTCCACAATCCCCATCAAAGTGAGACTCGAAGGAACACATGGTCTCCCTTCTCGAACTCATAGGGCCTCTGTCTTGTATTGGCATAAGACTTATGCCGACTTTGTGCAGTCTTCATCCACTCCTGGATGACCTGCACCTTCTCTGTAGTAGTTTACACTATCTCTGGGCCCATGATCACTGACTTTCCTCGGTCAGTCCTGCAATGTGGTGACCAGCAAGGTCGCTCGTACAAAGCCTCGAATGGTGCCATACCATCATTGGAATGAAAACTGTTGTTATAAGATAATTCCACCAGTGGTAGGTGATCCTCCAAGCTACAAACAAAGTCAAATATGCAAGCTCATAGCATATCCTCTAGGACATGGATGGTCTGCTCTGTCTGACCATCAGTCTGAGGATGAAACATTGTGCTCAAGCATAACTGAGTCCCAAAAGCTTCCTGAAATCCCTTCCACAACCGGTATGTGAAACCAGCATCACGATCTAAGACGGTCGTAGATGGAACACCACGAAGTTGAACTACCTCATTCAAATAGAGGTTTCCCAAGCTCTCTACTGAAATATTCTCCCATATAGCTAGGAAGTGGGCAAACATGGTGAGTTGGTCAATGATCACCCAGATGGCATCATGTCCCCTGGACGAACGGGGTAAACCTTTCACGAAGTCCATGGATATCCCATCCCACTTCTACTTTGGATCCTCAATGGTCTGAGTAGAACCTGGTGGAACCTGGTTCCTAGCCTTTTCTTGATGACATGTAAGGCACCGAGAAACAAACTCTGCCACATTCTTCTTCATTCTTGGAAACCAGAACTAACGTCGGAGGTCGTGGTACATCGTTTCCATGCCTGGTTTCACCACCAAAGGAGATGTATAAAACTACCTCAGAACCACCTCTTGTAATGTCACAGGTAATATCGTACTCCCTCTGAAAAGATATATGTACTCCCTACCTCCTGAATATCCGTTAGCATCATCACATGTGGATATCTGGGCACGTAGAGTCTTAGAGCTTGCATCCTCGAGTTGTGCTTCCCTAAATCGCTATAAGAGTGGAGGGGTAATAACCATCAACTTGAGTTAAGATCTTTCATCTATATTCACGAAGTATAACTGTAAAGAGGCCAAATTCCTCGTCACCTCATCCAGAAATAGTGAACTAGATTTTCTGATCAGAGCATTGGACACAACGTTCCCATTCCCAAGAGTATAAATGATCTCAAAGTCGTAATCCTGGAGGAACTCAAGACATCGCCTCTGTCTCAATTTCAGATCCTTATGAGAAAAGATATATCTGAGACTATTGTGATCAGAGTAGATGATAAACTACTTGTACATCAGGTAGCGCCGCCATATATTTAACGTGAAGACTACCACTGCCAACTCAATATTGTGGGTGGAGTAGTTCTGCTCGTGTGGCCTCAACTAACGTGAGCCATAAGTAATCATCACTTTCCTCTGCATACAAACACAACCAAGGAAAGTTCTTGATGTGTCACAGAACACTACGTACTCGACACCCTCTTCTGGTAGTCTCATGATCGGGGTGCTCGTCAGAATCTGTCTCAACTGCTGAAAAGCCTGCTGGCATCTCTCTGTCCATACGAATGGATACCCCTTTTGGATCAAATATTTCATAGGTTCTGAAATCTTGAAGAAATCAAGGATGAATTTCTAATAGTAGCCTCCCAACCCAAATAAACTCTTCACCTACGTCATGCTCCGGGGTGGCTCCCATGCTAACACTATCTCTACCTTAGCTGGGTCAACTGCTACACCATCTGCTAAGATAACGTGTCCCAAAAAGTGGACCTCATGTATCTAGAATTTACACTTCGAGAGCTTGTCCAGAACCATCCTTAGGTGCCTCTCGTGATCCTCCTCGGAAACATAGTACACAAGGATATCATCGATTAAGACCACCACGAACCGGTCTAGATAGGGATGAATGATCCAGTTCATAAGTCCCATAAACAATGTCGGGTCGTTCGTCATGCTGAAGTCCATCACCAAGTACTCATAATGACTGTTGCGACATATGAAAGTCTTCTTCAGTATATCCTCATCCTGTACTCTCAACTGGTGATAGCCTGATCACATATCAACCTTCAAGAACCATTGTGTCCCTCTTAAATGGTCTAAGAGGTCATCGATCAACAGTAGTGGTTACCGGTTCTTCACGTTCACCGGATTAAAGAACCGATAATCCACACACAACCTCAAGATCCCGTCTGCCTTCTTGGAAAACTAAACTGGGGCCACCCAGTGAGAAACACTGGGTCTCACGAAGCCTTCCTCTATAAGTATTCTAGCAACACCCTCACCTCACGAAGCTCTGTATGAGCCATCGTATATGATGATGCTGATATTAGTGTCGTCCTGGGTTGCAACCCAATTCATAAATCTATCTCCCAATGGGGAAGTAGTCCGGGGACATCCTCCGGAAATATGTCCTCATACTCAACCACTACAGTTGGAAACTGGAAACTCGTAACATTTACTGTGCCAAGGGCTATGCAGGCCAACTGATGTGAAATTGGTTGTACCATCCTATGCATGAGTCCATCCCGTGTTGCCTGGGTCTCCTTTTCACAGATGAAGGATAACCTCATTCCATCACCGTGGACACACCGCACACTTAGCCTAAAATAGTCAATCTAGGAATGAAATGTTGATATCCAATCCATACCAAGAATGACATCGTAAGGAATCGATGCTACCACCAAGAGGTTCCAACCGAAACTCTCCCCTCCAAGGGTTAGGTCACACTGTCTGAAAAGGTGTGTGACCTCTGAATCTTCTCCAGTTGGTGTTTCCAAGCGTAATGGTCAAGTCAATGGTTCAACTGGAATCTCAAGGTCTCGAACAAGATAAGAATCCAGAAAAAATGACTAGCACCTGTGTCTATCAGTATGGAAGCCAATGTAGAAAAGACATATATTGTACTTGTAATCATTCCATGAGTACCTGGGTCATAAGTCTTTCTTGAATGCAGTTTTCCCTGCCATTGTCCACCAGCTCCTTGAACCAGGGGTGGACCTCTTGGGGGTGGTGGTGGTAAATTTTCAAAATTCCAACCACCTCCAACTGCTCTCCCAACACCTCTACCATGTCTGCTGCCCCGCAGATCTGTCTGATCAAAACGTTGCCTTGGCCTTGGTGGTCCATCCACTGCTCCAATGTCTATAGTACGGTGGGTCGGACAATCTCAGGAAATATGTCCCCTGACATCACAGGAGTAGCATCGCCTCTCTCTAGGCTAGCTGGATGCGCCCTGCGAACCTTTTACGGCAGATCTCATGTCCTATGATCTCCTCTGAAAACATCTCCCATGCCTGGGTCCCTGACGTCGGCTCCCTGCTAACAAGGTCTCTACTCTAGCACGCCCACTACTGATAACTGGTGGATGTCTCTACTCTTCCAAGAAGCTCTCGACCACAAAAGACCACTCAAGCACCCCAACATAAGTAGGAATGCTCATAGGGATGATGCTAGCTTGGAAGTCTCTACGCAAGCCCCTCTAAAAAGTCCGAGCTCTGAAGTTCTAATCCATGACTATATCCATCGAGTGCCGTGAGTGGTTGGTAAACCTCGATGAATAGTCATCCACCGTTATGGTCCACTGCTAAAGATGAATAAGCTCCTGTATACGCACTGCTCTCAGAGTAACCGGTGAAAACTCCTCTCCTAAGATATGCTCAAACTTTGACCACATAAGAGTCACCTCGTCATGGGTTTGACTAACCAAACTCCACCATCACCCTACCGAGCCCTACAGATGGCTCGCTGCCCGGATCACCATCTGTTCTGCTGGTGTCCTGACCAAACAGAAGACTCTGGTCACTACCTCAAGCCAGTCATCTCTTGCCTGAGGCTCATGCTCACCTCAAAACCTGAGGGGTCTCTATCTCTGAAACTCGTGAAGTGCGCTCAGTCTTCCCTTCTCCTCCAGTAGTATAGCAGGCACTAAACTATGCTCCACAGGTAGTGGAACAACTGGCACACCATTCGAAGGTAAAACTGGGGGATCTGGTCCCTGTATCGAAGCATCATCACTGACGGGGTCATCCTCGTGATCGAGCTACTAGATCCTAGAGGCTGCACATCGCGGAGGCATCCTGTAAAGAAACAAGATGTATCTCAGTCAGTGAGCATATCAGGAGAGAAACCTCCAGATGGACATGAAAACCACAACACATTCCTATATGATGCATTTACCATTATTTTTCCCCAGCAAATAGTGTTCTCACATTTCGAGTCGAGAAAAAAGTTATTAGAGTTCTGGTGTATGGATACGTCGGCCTCCCGCACCAACACTGGGGTCCCTGGCCTGAAATCCACACTCAAAACACTTAACACTATTTCCCTAGACCAAATCATAGACCCCGGTCTTAAGTATGAACTGACCACCTCAGATACCACTCTATCATGACCCGTCCCAGTGGGACTCAAGCCGAAACTCTCCAATCCCACCCCCAATAGGCCAGGGGTTGGTGACTAGCACCGAGTATGCATGTTACTAACATGGGAAACATTTACTATAATCCTATACACACACACACACACACATCTCCAAGACCACAAATCTGAAAAATAAAAACTACTAAAAAAATGGAATTGCATGCATACGCTAAAATCCCAACCAAAAGAGTACGGTAGCAAGTAAAATATAGTACTATAAAACCCTGGGCCAAAAGTAAAATCCCACCAAAAGAAAGTATGTATCAAAGTCCAACCTATAAAAAAGGTTCTGGGACTGCAATATGTAGTCGTAGGAACACAACTCGTCCTGTCTGATCTCAATGAGCACCGTCCAGTCTTGGTCCACCTAGAATTCTATCAAAAGCTCGCTTGTCTACACAAGACACGACACGTGCAGACAAAGCCTGTGCATGGGTGAGTATAACAATACCTAGTATGACTCCCCAAAACCACAAAGGCATAGAGTAATGGAAATACCACAATGAAAATATACATTCATCTCTACAAATTATATTTTTATATAACATATAATAAGAATATCTAGATATACTCATACATGATCGACCATCGCAAAACCACCACTAAGATCCACCTTGAAGATTCCACTAAGCACGTAACAAGGATAACACACTCCTAGGTATGAAGAGAGATATACGAAGTACTTTTTCTGGGATAACACACTTCATAGGTACTTGAGAATATGATTTTTAGATGAGGATCACAACCCATTGCTATGGGGTGATTACAACAACTCAATCTGAACTAATTCGCTATGTAGAGGATCAGCACCTTGGTAATGTTGGTGAGTTCAATACCATGAACTCTACCTAGGGTTCTAGGAATGAATAGAGGATCTGGCTCTATGTCTCATAGAGGGGATTCCAAAAACTCTATTCAGGAAGTCCTACTGAAGGGATCATACTCCTGTAGATAGGAAATTATACTATAAACCATTAGGGGAAAGACCAAGGGAAATAAACCTAAGAAATCTAGTCCAAGTCACAAAAGAAAAATGTCTCAAGACAAGTAAAATAGGTTACATGGTGTGTAGTATGGTTACACACCATGTTCCTTGACTCTAGGTACTGCCTATGTAAATGACATGTGACATCCGTCCAAACTGTGTAAAACTCAACGACACGGCATGTAGTAGGATCACACGCCGTGTTCTTTGACTGCGGGTGCTGCCCGTGTAAACAGACCGTGTCTGATATCTAAATCACGCATAAAACCATAACTACACAGCATTTAGTATGATTACACACTGTTTCTGAGCACCCGATCTCACCCCGTGTACCCTGGCCATGTGACTGTACATGGTATCTTCTTGTGTCCCCTGTCCGTGTACCAGTACACAGGGTATCCCCTATATCTGGCCTGGTCTGGCCGGTGAAGGGTATACATGTCGTGTCCTTGGTCGTGTACCCTACCTATGTCCGTGTACTTCTGAGTACACTCTAGGTGGTCTGCCGACAAACACACTCCGTGTATCCCAAACAACATGCCATGTAGTCGGGAAATTTCCTGAACCATCTTCTTCCTCCGTGACTCGGCTAATCTTCCAGATCTCAATTTGGTCATCTGTTTGCCGTGAAACTCAAGATGCTGGTTCGTTTCGTCATCCTAACACCGAATCCGGGTGTTTCGGACCTTCAATCGGGTCAACGAACAACATATGATTTTCTGATGAAAATACGCTCGAAGTGTGATTTCACCCGAATCGCTTAGATCTGTCCATCATCGTCATCGTCGCAGCTCCGTTGTTTCATCCCGGTGTTGGATCTATAATCTCGGATCGTTAGGCCGCAGATCGATGGCGCAATCGATCGTTGTTATTATCCCACGAATAATGAACAACGCGTAGGCAAATAGTCACAAAATCATATAAGAGGGACGAACCTCCATCATTGTTCGTGAAGATCTGGGTTCGTCGCTGTTAGATCAAAACCAAAAATAATTAATAGATTATAATTATGAGCATTGAATCTCCTGATAAAACCCCCAATCACACCCGCCTGCAAAATGATCGATCCACCGGCTAATCGATTCATGGATTAGTCCGCATTCATCGTAGGAATCAAGAATGGGGAAGGAATCACAATAAGATCAATTCCCTACCAAGATCTGTGGCGCTCGTTGGTGAAGATCTGGTCGTTGTATCATCGTCGATGTTGAAATTTACCAGGAACGTCGTCGCTACATTGGGGGTTTCCTCCAGAGCATTCCCAGAGCCTCCAGACATTTCAAGGTTATGAGTTTTGAAACCATGTACCCCTATGCAATCCTTTATTTAAAAGTGATAAAAAGAAATCCACTGCAACAGATTTAATAAATTTTTTTAGTTAAACGTTTTATTACGGTTACGTCCAAAAACTGGATTTCACCTCCAACCTGTGCCAGCCGATTTTAGGTCTCTCCTAGAGTAAACCCGCTACTCCAGACACAATGGTGCCCTCAGATTTCCGATCGGAGCACTCATTCAAGATTTATTACACTATTTTAGGTAAACCTTACGTGCACATTATTTAATTATTTAATTAAATTCAAACAATTGTTCCGGGTGAACGGGGCCTCTGAACTACACATCATCACAAAGCATGGTCTCGAAATAATTCCGATATAACATTAAAATAATATAGGGAAAAAATCTGGTACATTACAGATTAACCAAATGTATTTTTCGGAGGAGGTTGTATAATTTTCCCTTATACATGAGATAAATTTTGGGATTGAGTTACTACCATGCATCTCTCCTATATTAATTTATCCATATATAATAGAACCATTATAGTTGTGATGGATATGATTATAGCTCAATGATCTATTGCATTATGGTTTTAGTTAGATGAGTGTGTCACCTTGGGGTGCACCAGTTTTGTTCATAATGAAGGTTGATGAGAGTTTGCAGATTTGTATCGTTTATCATCAATTAAAACCAAGTGAATTTGATGAACTATGATCTACATTAAAAGATATATTATATAATCAACCAGTTGAAAGAAGAAATATGGTTCCCAATTATCAACATTTGGTCTGGATATCATATGATGAGGGTCGAGGATGAGACTATTCATAAAACTACATTCCATTATTGTTGCGGGTGTTATGAGTTTGTTGTGAATATGTTATATGTGATGAATGATAATTCTATGTTCTTGGGATTTATTAATGATGTTTTCAATGATCTATTTTACATGTTCATGTTGGTTTTCATAAATTACATCCATGTCTTGTCCATATCATAGGATGAGAATACAGATTGTCTGCATGACATTTTGGGAGTTCATCCCCAAGATAAGTTATTTTGGAAGTAGTTAATATGTTATTTTTTCCATCATAAAGATTAATTCTTACTACATACGGTATCATATATGGGTGTAGTTGTAGATCCTCACAATATATTATAAGTTTTGTATTTAGAGTCCCCAAAAAATTAAAAAATATAAAGAGTTACTATGGTCATATAGGCTATTACAAGAAATTCATAGCTGGATTCTCTTAGGTCGTGGCTGCTTTAAAATATTTGAAAATAAATATTAATGTGTTCTTCAAGGATTAAAATTTTCAATAATATTTTTAGTACATTAATTAGAAACAGTTCAATGCACTAATTCATCATTTTCCACCCGAGGTAGATCAGTTGTGGGTTTATAGTGCATCAGATCTTGTCTTGGGATTTTTGATGACTGAATTTTTATCATTTTGTTATTATAGGTATTAGTAGTTAATTCTTAATGTGTGTAACAATTACACCCATGATATTGACTTCATAGCAATGTTTTTTTAATTTCAGTAATCATTACCACATCATTTATCCTTTTTTGGGTATCAATAACTAGAATAGAATGAGGTATGTATTATCCCATCATGAATTGAACTTGTTCCAGTATCAGGTGAAATATTTCATGTAGTATTATGACATTGCTATTTCTTATAATCTAATCAAGGGAAATGTTATTTTTTATGTTATGAATAGGATGTCACAAGGTGAGGCTGTGTGTGAATCATGGGATTTTAGGATATTAATGTAATAAACCTGAGTGACGAATCTTAACATTGGATAAGATGTAGAAGAGGTTCTATTTTATAGATAATTTTTCATTCATCCTTTGTGCAGCTGGAGTAGGATTTCCATTTGGGGGATTCCAACATGGTGGTCTAGAGAGATAGAGATGTTTTATGTGATACACTTAATGGTTGTTCTAAACATGGACAACAACAAGCCCTTATTCAATCAAGTATTTCTGATCCATTGGTGATGTGTGTGTTGGTTCTTCATTAGTTCCATAGTTATTCTTTTCTATTCCTCCCAACATGACCATGATGTACTGAGCCTTGAGTGGTCAGTTTTGGTGGCATTGTTTGAAAAGTACAATCACATAGTTTGTTTCCAGATGATTGGATTCATAGAATGTGATGCCTAAGCACTGTGTTCCTAATTGATTTATCTAGTATGTATTTATTCTCTAGTGGAATTTTTAGAACATATCAATGGTCTTAGTTACTATCTACCTTGATCATAGGGAGTTTTGTAATGATATATGATTGATATTGGATCTTCTAATTAAATAAAAACACATTATAGTGACCATTGAGTTTATCTCCATGTAGGTTTTGTCATGTCATTATTTGGAGGATGCGGTGTGACTCCATGGAGTCTATAGGGAGATCAACTTTGATCGATATCCTCATTTTACCAAATTGGTAAAGAGAGGTCTCCAAAATAATTTTGGTTTTATTGTACGCCGTACCTATTTTTTTCATCCATAGAATGATCTTTAGAGATAGTGGACCATCCAAAATATTGAAGACATTTGGTGCTCATATGTCTTGTATATAAGAGTTTTTTGAATGATAGACCTACCTTTGGTTGAAATTATTTACAACAATATTTTCTATTCCACCATTTATATGGAACTGTATGAAAATTTTTATATTCAACCCTTATATTCTATATTGTGTTGGACTAGGGTCGAGGAGGCAGATATTCTAAGGCTGAAACTGGTACAAAATACCACCAAGATGATTCATATGATCACCAAAAGGATTAGAGCCACATAGGATTGTTATTAATCGTATATTATTCATATGAGAAGATGTATAAAGTTCATTGTTAAAGGAAAAATTTTACAGAAGCTGTATCGTAGTAGTGAGAAAAGAAGGTTCCTCCATTGCAATAATATTTCTTCCCATTTTGATGAGTATTTTGAGTTGTTGCCTCTTATTGGAGTAATGTGACATTTGATATTACATCCGATCAAATGATAAGGATGAAAGTTTATTTTCATGGATTGTATCTCCCTCATTATTTTATCAATGACACACATTCCACTGATTGGGGTGAGAACATTGTTGATGATGATGCGACCTCCATGGAGCAACCTATGAAGATCTAGGACCACCTAGAAATCTTATTTCATAGGTATTATATTCCATTTATTTTTGTCATGTGGAATTATTATGGCATGGATGACAGTACATAAGAATCTGAGTCACATATGTGTGCTTAGTAACCTGAGCTATTATTTTTATTTATTCTCTTGTAATGTTCTTCTCTTGTGGATGTTGACCCTTCTAATTTATTTCAATGTTTCCACTTGTTTCATGATGTGTATTGATTCTAGTTTAATAGGAATTTCTATAAAGATAGTGTTTGTATCTATTTCAAGTAGTTGTGTTTCTTTTCACTTTTTTTTACCATGTGAGGAGGTTGATACCATCTGGTGGCAAAACAATTAATAGGTATCTCATGAGGCGGCTATCCAGATGACCCGCTTTTCATTTTTCCCATTATATTCAACTCTAGGTTTTTTTTTGAATTATTGAGGAAGAAATTTTATTGAGTGGTCTGTAATTTAACATACCTTATTCTTTTGGTCCAACCCAATGTATATTTTAAAGGCATGTGGTGGTTTAAGTATACATTTAATTGTTCTGGAGGGGCATAGATATAAAATAATTTTAGAATGGGGATTACACAAACATGTAATCCATACACAATGTATATAAAGGGATCATAGATTATACAGGAAGGGTTCACAATGTTATATAATTAATCAAAAATAATAAAATGGTGAATCAGTTTTTATCAAAAATTGGAGACTGAAACATTCATGATTCATTAGTGGTTTAAACACCATGGTTCGTTATTCCTTCATTTTCACGTGGTTTCTCCAATTATGGATCTTATTTAGTCTCTGATCCTCTCACTTCTCTATATCATTAGAAATCCAATGTTTCTAATGATAGATATCTTATTTTTTATTGGTGTGATATTTACATGGAATCCTTGTAAGGATAATGTTCTTACATGAGTGCTGATCGTTGATCCATAATGTTGTCCATCCTCGTACCAGGAAATCTAGTTAATTTTGAGGCTTGGGATCAATCACATATCCTTTATTCACAAGTACTCATAAATTTTTCATGATTTATCCCATTATATTAAAATAAATATAACCTAATAATTACTAAACAATACTATCAAAATTGGGTAGTGATTTCATTTTAGCGATGTTGTTGTTTTGTACCCTAATATATATTTTTTCCTTGTGATTATTTAGATACTATGATACAAATTCCTTTATTTGACTTCATTTTGTTCTTGATAAATATTGGTATATAATTTCATGCCATATTTAATTGTTAAAAAAATTTCTTGATAATAAATTGGCATGTCTAATGGATCTTCTTTATACTTCAATTTGATGATAATAAAATTGAATCAATAACCATGTTTAATAAAATCTTCCATCCATATGATTTATGTAATTGATAAATATAGTGAATCATCCTAAATAATTATAATTCTTATTCTTAATAATTGAAATGAATTTTTCTTAGAATGGTACGTATCAAGGTTTATATAATTCAAAATATATTCTAATAGGATGTTTTCTTTTTTACAGATTATTGTAGACATATTCCTCACGTTTCCCATAGTTGGAACCTAAAAATTATTGAATTTGTTAATTCCAGAAATAAACATTATTTTTTGTGTGATATGGATAATTTATTAGTTCATGAGTTTCTCAGTTCTTGAGAAGGCAGAGTGCCTACGTTTTAGAGTCATGAGATATTGTTTTCATGTGAAGGATGCCTTCATTTTTTGGAGGTCCCAACATCACTTTTGGTTACTTTTTTATATTTAATTTGCTTCATATTTTTATGAGATCTGTGCAATGAGGTGTGAAATTGGAATGGATGATCCTATAGGAATGATTTCATAATATGGTTCAAGGAGGCCTAGATGATGGGGAAGTAGTTGATGCCTTTCATGGTGAGACATGTAACTATTTTTATGAGGGTGTTGGGGTGGGAACTGTATGTGATGTAATGGGTTAAAGTTTGTCTTACCCAAAGATAATACTCTAAGTGTTTTTATGATAAATTATTTATATTTTTCATGTCTGACGGTTGGATTTATTTTTTATCTATATTCCATTCCCTATTACTTGTGACATCAAGATGTGGTTGTTGTTGTGATTCTTTTTGGTGTCATCTAAGGATGGTATTCTTAGTGTATGCAGATATGGAATGATCTTATAGATTATTAAATAATTATTATCCCATGAGGTTAGACAATTATGGAATAAAACACTTAAATGATTCTATTATACATGTATTGATCCTTTAGTCTGGACCTATACCTTGAGAACATATACCATAATCTCATATAGTGTAATGTAATTAAATATATTGTAATTTGGAATAAATTAATTGGTTAATTAATGTTAATTTAATTAATTAAACAAATGTGAATTTCATAATGGAATGATGTAATTAATATATATATTTTATATTATTTTGTGCTTATAGGATATCAAGCATTTGTAACTATGAGTCTGGGAAATGTTTGCTATATTTGAGTCTATGATTGTGGTATGCCCATCATGTGGTTGATGGGTATATTATATCATACATATTTTGTGATTTCATATTTTTTCACACCCATGTAGATTTCGGGAACTAAAATACAGTTCACCATAGGAGGGTATTTTCTGAAACATCTTTGTGGGATGATGGACGACTGACTTCCCCTTCTGACCACACTATCTTCTCCTAGTATTATCATATGCTGGTATTCATGATGATGAGTTTTACAAATATATGTGTCCATATTATTGTGATGGATTGTGTTATTTCGCACCCATTTATTTCATATTATAGTATCCAAATAATTATTCTTGGTATGACATGTGTAGTATATGATGTATTGAGGTACTTAATCAGTGTATGGCCTATAATGGATTCAAGTGTAATACATGATGTTTGATATGTGTCATATATGATGTGTTGGAACCCAAAATATACTTGGAAACTATTTTGGTTTTTGATATTGGATTATGTGGTTATATGATGAATGATGTGCATCTTATGGTGCCTTACCTAGGGTTTTTCATGCAATATTACTTTTGGAGAGAGATGCTCTGAAAATTAGACATTGTGGTATAGTAGAAAACCATTGGGGAAGTAGGAGTGGGGTACCCTTGATGTTTTATTTTTATATCATAAGTCCTATTGTATGTGATACCTAGTAAGAATAAATGATTGTTTGGCTAGGAACATAGTATACATTTTTAGGTGACTAAATACTTTAACTGATTTTCTTTGTGTATTTTCATGATTTCGTTGAATTTTTAATGAGAGGATTTTAAGAGGATCGTATTGAGTTTACTATTATGACCACCCTAAATTTATATAATTTTTTTAATATTATGGAGGTTGGTGGTATGGCTGGATATTACAAGGTCAGGGTTTAATATGATCAATTTGGGATTCATGTTTACTATCATCTTTTCCATTTTCGTTGTTGTAAAATTATATTTTGTTATTTAGCACTATAATACATTTCATGTTGGCAGTTGAGTCTTATTTATATTTATATATGTCTTTGTAGATTTTACTTATTGTATCATTATTTTCTATTATTTCCACATTTTTCTCTATTAAGTTAATTCTTTCAATTTTTTACTATACCCTTGGTGCTAGTCACCAACCTAGGGTATACTAGAGGAAGGGCTTCTGGTGCTCACTATCTCTCTCCCCTCATTTTGGTATCATTGTTGGTAGGTGGTGGTGAAACACTATATATATATAGTGAAAATATAAATATATATATGATATTAATGTAGTTGTTATCATTATCTATATAATAAAAAAAATTAAAAAGTAAGAGGATGAAAAATATAAAATCAAAATTTTCATGTGAAACATAGTGGTTATTATCAGAAACATGATTTTTTATGGAATTGATAATAAATATGTTATAAAATGTCAATACTAAATAATATATTTTATAATATATATATTTTTCGTTTGGAATATATGTATAATAAAAATATATTTATTATATCATAGATTCACACATGTAAAAAGTAAGTCGAGACTTAGGTATTTCGGTTTTTCCAAAGATAAATTTTATGTGTGAAACATTTGATATTCACCAAGTGTTTCTATTTTGTGATGAATATATTGTCAACTAATATATTTTATAATGAATATAATGAATATAATGTATATTTACAAAACCATTTCCAGATCCCACATTCATGTGGTTTAGAGTTATGATGTTGCCAAAGAAATAAGGGATTTTTGTCTCAATTTGTCTTCCTTGAGACATTGATTATATTATGAAACTACATTATTTTATGGGGTGAATAAAAATATCTTTTTACAAGTAATATTTAGATTATTTTCCAGATATACATATGCTTCATTATATAATATTGTTTTCTATGAATTATTATTCAATGTTATGAAATATTAGAGGGTTGTAAAGTACCGTAAATTTCAAGTAATTCTTTTTAAAAAAATCTGAGGAATTTTACGAGTCCGTGGCTCCTAACGGTGCTTGATTCTGAGGCCCGGTGTGCCCGAAATCAATTTCTGAATTTTAGCTCGGGTACGTTCAGTGGACGAATGAGCGGGTTATTCTATCTTTTGAACCGGTGCCTGGGATTGAAATCTGAAGGCACCGATTAACTCACAGCGCTGGTAATTCTTAAGGGGACATTTACTACAGTTGCGTTTTATGTGGGTTTGAAGTTATATTCTGGGGATTAATTAAGAGGTGAATAAAATTGTTTATACAATTTTATTAAGTATCTAGGGAGGTTAATTCCTCCCATGGGTAGTTAAGGGTGGGATCCACAGCCACCTAACTACCCAAGTGTGGATGTTAGAGATGTGGGGCCCACACGATCCCCAACCATTCAATTTCCCTCTAACTCATTAAAACCATGTCATTAATTTTTTTTGGCAATCCCTCCCTATTAAATATTTTCCAACACATTTAATTAAGGGGGATATTCCCTCTCCCTTCCCTTAATTAATTTTCAACACGTTTATTAAATGTGGTGAATTCAATTTTGGGAAGTTACTTTGAATGAGAAATAAAATAAAAGGAGGATCCTATTATTTTAATTTTGGAGAGCTTCCGTTGTGCTAAGGAAGATCGGGAGAGCAATTGAGATCTTGGAAGAACGCCATCATTCTATGAAGAATGACGTCTCTTTCGACAAAAAATGCTAAATGACGACACTCCACCTATTTTCTCCTCCACGACAAGAGAGGAGACACTGATTCCTCCTCGTCGCACTCCGACTTCGCCTACGATTCCTTACCCCACGACGCTGACGTTCGACATCAATTGTTGAGGTAGGAAAAAATTTGTATATTTTTCTATTATGATATTTATACCCCCGTACATGGCATTTAAATTTCTGAGTGACGATTTGAACCTCTAACACTATGGTTGAGGGGTAACGAACAAAACCTAGACTCACCACTATTTTTTTCTTGATGCACTGGGTGATTAGTGACGACGAAACGGGACCGCAACGGAAAATCGGAGCCTTCACTGTAGAGCTCGGGTCCCGTAACGACCGCATGCCTAGACCGGAGCAAGAACAGACAACCAAAATGACTCTGGTGGCCTGCGGAGTACTGCGGCAGCAAGGGGAGGATCCCACATCCCGTGCTGGATCCGGGGAAGACTGCGACGCTAGCCTGGTGCCGCCTCCATGGAACAGGGGCTGGGGGGTGACCCCCCCAGCTCGGCTCGCTGGCCGAGGCAGTGCACCCCCCTGGCCGGGCCGGGGTGGTTCACGCGGAACAGGCCGCGCCGGACCCGGACTCGGGTCGGGTCGACTCAGTTCGGGCCGATTCAGGGGGGTTGGGTGGGTCGGATCGGGCCCAGACCCCCCACTTCGGACCATTTTCGGTCTTTTCACTATAACATGAGCAACAAAACTCTGATCGATGCACCATCAGTTAAGTAGGAATCCTTGAATCAAGACAGTAATTTCAGTATACTACAATTGAGGTTTCGGCAAGGTTTGGGTACAGCTGGGTTGGTTTGAACCTGAAGCCAACTGGGCGCTTGGAACGGAAACGCTTATAACATAAGGACGAGACTTAAGAATGAAGTTTCGTAAACTGTGTCAAAATCCTTTTGTTTTGTATATTATTTTGGCTTAATACAGATTATGTTTGGACGTAGCTGGAGTACGGTCGGATTGGTTTTAGTTTAAAAACCAACCGGACCCTAGAATGGAAAAGTCAACAACTCTCATACTGGGTGTCCGATTAACAAACTTTCAGTCGCGTTGGGTTTCTTTTGACGAGATGAAACATTGGGATACATCAACTCTGGAATTAATGACAGTTGCTGTGTCGACTCCTTTGCTCGAGGAGCGAACCCTCCCAGAATCAAGCGTGTTGTGTGTGGGAACCCTAGAGCTGGTTGAGACTGCATCGACTACTGTACTGGTATCCTATTTGGGTTTGACAGCGATGACTACCGTACTGGGATCCTCTGTGGGTTCGATGGCGATGACTACTATTCTTGTATACTGTGTGGGTCTGGCATTATTGACCTTTGTACTTGTATCATGTGTGGGTCCGGCAGAGTAGCTAGTCTTGTATCCTTTGTTGGTCCAACAGCATAGCTGGACTTGTATCTTGTGTGGGTTCGACAACTTAGATGAATCATTGGCTACATCTGACCATCTATATCACTATACGAAAGATGTATACCTATGTGAGCTGAGTCTTGATTTTCAATCATTATCATCGATGTGATTTACTTTCTTTCCTGTGTGGATAGAGTTGTGTTTTCATGTGTGGACTAGGTTGTGCTTGGGCTCGAGAGTGGGAGACGAACTTTAATTGATGACATAGGTATATGTATGGGAATATACATAAGTTGATTAGGTTGATACTTTGTGATTGTATCTTTCCTTTTTTGTTTATCCTCCGTGGATTCTGAGAGACCTTCAGGGGTCTCAGGGTCCCTACTGAGTATCTTAAACTCACCCATGCACGAGCTATGCCCGCACTACGTTGTGTTGGATGAAAATGACATACATCACTAATCGAGGCGGAGGCTTGTGGAGGTGGAAGGTACCCGGTGGTGGACCACTTGGCGGGACGTACAAGGAGTGGATGGCCAGACCCAAGGAGCTGAGGAGGCTATATATACCCACAATTTAGGTGGTATTACCATAGGATTACTCGGTGTTGCTATTTTACATTACTAATGTTGTACTTTCTTTTCAGTTGTACTGTACTTTCAGTTGAGTTTGTATACTGGACCATTTACTTTTCAACACTTACCTTGTACCCAGTTTTACTTAGTGCTTAATTCACTTGTGTACTCTTTTGTGTTTGTTTACTTTATAAAGGAAATTCCTTCCCTTTTTTCAGGATTTACACCTTTGGTGCTAGTCGCCATCCCTGGCCTATGGAAGGCGGGCTCGGGGTAGTCACGAAATGGGCCCTGAGGATGGTTCGTGACAAATTGGTATCATAGGAGTCGGTTCTACCTTAGAACTCAAGACTCTAGTCCTTCCTTTCTGTGAAGAAATAGTGTTAAGAGTATTGAGTGCGGTTTTCAGTCCAGAGATTCCTGTGTTGGTGCGGTGGCTGACGTATCCATACACCAGGACCCTGACCTCTGATTTCCAACCCAATGCACAAAAACATTGATTGCGTGTGTGTTTCCTTTCAAAAGTATTTTTTGTGATTACTTTGTGTCAGCTCACTAGGTATACTATTTGACCATGGAGCACCTCTTTCTTTTTAGGATGGATCCATGAAGGCAACTATCCAGGTTTTCTAGTTACGTGTGGGATGGCATCCCACCGAGTGACGAGGCCTCGGTGCAGGGCCCTATTACAGCGGAGGCACCAGCGGTACCACTACCTGCTAATCCACTGATGCTACAAGACCTAGCGGCGTAGAGTGAATGCCGCCTGAGTGCACGGACAAATTTCAGAGACAGAGGATGCCCAGGTTCCACGGAGAGGCAGACCCTCATGAAGCTGAGGATTGGTTGGAGACTATGATCAGATTCTTCATATTGGTCGGGACACCAACAGACATTATGGTGATCCTTTCCAAGAGTCCTCATCACACTGCAACAGGTAGATGGTGGATCCTAATGGTCCAGATGCATGACGAGGCATCACTACTTTGGACAGACTTCTATAGCCTCTTCCGGTTGGATTATGTTCTAGCCACCCTCTGTGCAGTGCGCATCCAAGAGTTACTACAGCTGCGATAGGGTAGCATGACAATATCCCAGTACTCGGTGATATTTACCGACCATTCACACTACTCCACGGACATGGTATGATACCCATTATTTTGGGTCCAGAACATTGAGCAGGAACTGAGGCATGAGATCAGAGCTTCGACGATTCCTCTTAGCATCCCGATGTAGGAGGGGATGCTGGAACAAGTCCTTTTAGTGGAGAGCTTTCTAGCCAAGGAGCCACCAGTAGCGAGACCCACCTCTGGATGGAACGGAGTGGAGTCTTCTGCAGCCGGTAGTCGACAGATGTCGCAGGGGTCCAAGAAGACAAGGACATCAGGTGGGCGACCTCAGGATACATGTTCGGCTGTGCAAGGAAGACGGAACAAATCCAGCCTTACGAGGAGCAGACATTGTTATGCATGCAGCAGGCAGGGCCACATGGCTCATGACTGCCTGACACACCATGCATACAAGAAGAAGACAGTGGAGGGACCTCCCAGGCAGAGCCAAAGGTTCGACCGTGGCGGTATGCAGGGAGAAGGCAGATGAGGAAGAGGAGCTAGCCAAGCAGCGGGTGGTGGATGACATTTCGAGGCTATACCACCACCACCCCCAGAAGGTCCACCCTGACCATAGGGATATGGAGGGCAGAGGTAGGCTCAGCTCCAGGAATTCGAGTCTTTCGACCAAGGTGCACTGGAGATGATTCAAGGTACTCTCTATATCTTCTACCTTTGCTGCATTTCTTATAGACACAGGTGCAGGTCATTCATTTATTACCGCTGCCCTTGTTCGGTGCTCGGAGATTTTGACGGAGCCGTTGTCTCGATCCTTACAGATAATGACTCCTATGGGAGCAGACTCAACGATCACACACTAATTTTGGTAGTGTGAGATTACTCTAGGAGGAAAGATCTTCGGCAGTGATCTTCTTGTAGCGGCATCGAGGACTTATGAAATCATCTTGGTTATGGACTGGTTATCTACAGTCCATGCTCAAGTCGACTGTATTAGGTGAAAAGTATGGTGTGTCTGCACGTATGGGATCATTTTCACCTTCATCAGCGAGAATATAACCTTCATAGCACAGTATGAACTTATGCATAGGAGAGGACAACTGATCACACATCAGTTGGCTAGTCTCATCCTCGGAGCAGTTGATGTGCTGAGTCTGAGTTTCCATGTTCTGGTGGATTAGTATGCATAGGTTTTCCATGATGATGTTCCAGGATTACCTCCTCAGAGAGAGGTATATTTCTACAAATACCTATGCCCTGAGACATCACCGATATATACTACAGCATATCGGATCGTTCCTACCGAGCCTCGTGAGATGCCGGTTCAGTTGGAGGACATATAGGGGAAAGGTTTCATCTGACCTAGTGTTTCACCCTAGGCTTCTCCGATTATATTCTCCAAGAAGGAGGATGAGAGCTTGGGACTATGTTTTGACTACCATCACCTGAACCAGGTGACTGTGAGGATCAAGTACCCACTTCCGAGGATTGACGATCTCTTCGATCAGCTTAAGGGAGCACGATGATTCTCAAATATAGACCTCAGGTCAGGATATCACCAGCAGAGAGTTCGATATGAGGATGTTCAAATAGAAGCCTTCAGGTGTTTCTATGGCCACTGTGAGTTCTATGTTATGTCCTTCGGCATGACCAACACTTCAGTAGTGTTCATTAGTCTCATGGACAGGATCTTCCATCCTTACCTTGATCGGTTTGTCATAGTCTTCAATGACGACATACTGATTTACTCGACTACCGAGGAGGATCACGCCTACCACTTGCGGGTTGTACTGGATACACTCCAAGAGCAATATCATTATGGTAAGATCTCGAAGTGCCAGTTCTAGATTCGAGTGGATCACTTCTTGGGGCACGTCATCTCAGAGGCGGGAGTTTTGGTGGATCTCGCAAAGATTGAGGTAGTACTTTCTTGGGAGACACCCAGGAGTGTGACAGAGGTGCGAAGTTTCCTAAGTCTGGCGGGGCACTACCAGAGATTTGTGCTAGACTTCTCCATAGTTGCATCACCACATATAGCTTTGACGAAGAATGGGAAACCCTTTGAGTGGTCAGACAGATGTCAGCAGTGCTTTCAGGAGCTGAGGCGGAGATTGACCAGTGCACCCATCTTGAGGCTGTCGGAGGAGGGAGTAGGGTACGTAGTTTACTGCGATGCATCAAGGATCAGAATAGGGTGTGTCCTGATTCATGAGTGTGTAGTGATCGCTTACGGTTCCCACCTGTTGAGGCAGCATGAGAATAACTATGCTACCAATGACCTGGAGTTAGTTGTAGTGGTCTTCGCCCTGAAGATGTGGAGGCACTATCTGATGGGCAAGCTCTTTACAGTCTACTCTGACCATCAGCCTCTCGGGTATATTTTATCGCAGATCTACCTGAACATGAGACATCGGTGATGGCTCGAGTTCCTCCAGGATTATGACATTGAGATTGTCTATACTCTAGGGAAGGGGAATGTTGTGGCTGATGCTCTCAGAAGAAGATCAGGCATTCAGCTACTTGTAGAGGCGACATAGCAGTTAGCCTCTTTGTAGATATCTATCGTGGATAGATACGGGGCAACCTATCTACAATATCTCACAGTCACTCCTCCATTACTTCATTGGGTCAGAGAGGTACAATGTGGAGACATTGATTGTTAGGCATGACGTGCTCAGATATCCTTAGGGCTGGCACCTGATGGATTTTATAAAGGCGGGGAGCATGTCATCCTCTCCAGGGAAGTACCATGGTTCCTATTGCACTGCAATAGGAGGTGCTGAGGGAGTTCCACACTTCCCCTCTAGAGGTACATCAAGGAGTAGCGAAGATGTATTAGGACCTCAGACGATAGCACTAGTGGACAGGTATGAAGAATGCTATAGCAGATTTTGTTTCTCGATGCCTCACTTATCAGCAAGTGAAGGCAGATCACTAGGTATCAGCAGACTTGGTACAGCCCTTAGAGGCCCCGGAGTGGAAGTGGGATTGAATATCCATGGAATTAGTTATATGTCTTCCACAAACTTCTAGAGGGAATGACTCTATATGGTTGATTGTTGAATGACTCACCAAGTCGTCCCACTTCCTAACAATCAGGGAGTATGGCTCAGTAGAGAGCTTAGGACGCCTCTACCTCTAGGAGATCATACAAATTGATGGTGTTCCATCATCTATCATCTCAGATCGAGATGCTCGCTTTAATTCCCAGCTTTGGAAGGGGTTACAGGAGGCTTTTGGGACGTAGCTACAACTGAGAACTGTCTTTCAACCTCAAATGGATGGCCAGATAGAGAGGAGCATTCAGACACTCGAGGACATGCTCCGTGCATGTGTCCATGACTTTTTTCATAGCTGGTAGGATCACCTACGCGTGGTGCAGTTTTCATACACCAATAGCTACCACTCCACCATCGGGATGGAACCTTACGAGGCACTATATGGCCAACCATGCAGATCACCTATGTGATGGAATGACCCGGAGGAGTCAGCATTCATAAGACCAGAGATGGTTCAGGCTACGACAGAGAAGGTGCAGATCATCTAGGAGCGGAGGAGGACTGCATAGAGCAGACATAAGTCCTATGATGATAGGAGACGTAGGCCACTGAAGTTCGAGGATGGAGACCATGTTTTGTTATGAGTCTCACTTCAGCGTGGATTGTGGAGATTCGGCCAGGTTGGTAAGTTATCTTCGCGGTTCATCAGGCCTTTTGAGGTCCTCAGCAGAGTAGGAGAGGTGGCTTACCACCTGGACCTTCCACCTCAATTGCACCGAGTGCACGACATCTTCCACGTATCTCAACTGAGATGATACGTGCATGAACCGACGCATATCATCGACCACGGTGAGCTGGACATCGATGACGGGGTGAAATATTCAAAGGTCCCAGTGGAGATCGATGATCGACAGGAGCGGGTCCTACGTGGATGTTCAATTCCACTTGTACACATTTTTTGGCAGCACAGGAACCTCTATGAGAGCACATGGGAGCGGGAGGATCAGATTCGTGCTCAGTACCCTAATTTGTGTATTTAGTATATGTTATATCCTTATGGGGACGTAAAGCCCTGAGGTAGGGGTAACGTAAAGAACTAGAAATTTCAATGAATATTTTTTAAAAAATGCTTTTGAATTTTACGAGTCTGTGGCTTCTGACGGTACTCGATTCTGAGGCCTGGTGTGCTCGAAATCAATTTCTGATGTTTTACATGGGTATGTTTAGTGGACGAATGAGTGGGTTTTTTTGTCTTTTGAACCCGTTCCCAGAATTGAAATCTAAAGGCACTGATGAACTCGTAGTGCCGATAATTGCTTAAGGGGATATTTACCGCAGTTGTGTTTTATGTGGGTTTGAAGTTATATTCCGGGGTTTAATTAAGAGATGAATAAAATTGTTTATACAATTTTATTATTTATCTAGGGAGGTCAATTACTCCCTTGGGTAGTTTAGGGTGGGACCCACAGCCACCTAACTACCCAAGTGTGGAAGTTAGAGAGGTGGGGCCCACACAAGCCCCAACCATTCAATTTCCCACAAACTCTTTAAAACCCCCTCATTAATTTTTTGGAAAACCCTCTCTATTAATTATTTTCCAATGCGTTTATTTAATGGGGATCTTCCCTCTCCATTCCCTTAATTAATTGTCAACAAGTTTAATAAATGTGGTGATTTGAATTTTGGGAAGATACTTTGCATGAGAAATAAAATAATAGGAGGAGCCTATTATTTTAATTTTGGAGAGCATCCATTGTTCTAAGAATGATTGGGAGAGCTCTTGAGATCTTGGAAGAATGCTGGTCTCCGATGAAGAACGACGACTCCTTTGCCGAAGAATGCCAGAACGATGACGCGCCACCCATTCTCTCCTCCGCGATAAGAGAGGAGACGTCGCTTCCTCCTCGGCGCACTCCGACGTCGCCTAAGATTCCTTAACCCGCGATGCCGACCTTCGACATCAATTTTTGAGGAAGGAAAAAATTTGTATATTTTTCTTTTATGAGATTTATACCCTCGTACATGGTATCTAAATTGTGGGGTGACGATTTCGACCCCTAACGCGGTGGGTTCGGGCTAACAAACAAAACCCTGACTCACCGCTATTTTGTTCTTGATGCACGGGGTGATTAGCGATGAAAAAAAGGGACTGCAACTGCAAATCGGAGCCTTCGCAGTAGAGATCCAGTCCCGTAATGACTACAGGCGCAGACGGGAGCATGAAAGGACCATCGGAATGACTCTGGCAGCCTGCGGACTACCACAACGGCATGGGAAGGATCCCGCAGTGCCAGCCTCGCGCCGCATCCACGGAACACCCCCCCCCCCCACGCTTGGCTCGCTGTCCGAGTCAGCACACTGCCTGGGAAGGCCGAGGAGGTTCACGTGGATTAGGCCGCGCCCTACCGGGCCGACCTATGGGGGGTTGGGCCGGGTCGGACCGAGCCCAGACCCCCCACTTCGGACCATTTTTGGTCGTTTTCCCATAACATGAGGTACATACCTCCGATCGACACACTTTAAATTGTGTAGGAATCCTTTGATCAATATGGTCATTTCGGTATACTACACTCGAGGTTTCGGCAATGTTTGGTTATAGCTGGGTTGGTTCAAACCCATAACTAACCGAGCCCTATGAGCAGAAACACTTATAACTTAGGGACAAGACGTCCGAGTAACGTGTCGTCAACTGTGTCAAAATCCTTTTGTTGTGTCAATTCATTAGGCTCAATCCACATGAGTTTTGGATGTAGCCGGAGTATGGTTTTGTTGGTTTTAGTTTAAAAACCAACTAGGCCCCTAGAACGGAAAAGCCAATCACTCTCAGACCGGGCATCCGATTGGCGCACCGTCTGTCACGTTGGGTTTCTTTTGACAAGATGGAAATTTGGGATACAAAAAATCTGGACTTCGTGATAGTTGATGTATCAACTCTCTTTCTCGAGGAGCAAACCCTCCCTGAATCGAGTGTTCTATGTGAGGAAACCCTAGAGCTTGCTGCGACTGCATCGACTACTGTACTGAAATCCTCTGTGGGTTCGATTGCAACGACTACTATACTGGGATCCTCTGTGGGTTCAATGGTAATGACTACTGTTCTTGTATCCTGTGTGGGTCTGACAGCTTAGCTGGACTTGTATCCTGTGTGGGTCTGACAACTTAGATGAATCAGTGGCTACATCTGATCATCTTTATCGCTATACGAACGATGTATACCTATGTGAGCTGAGTCTTGATTTTCAATCATTATCATCGATGTTATTCACTTGCATTCTAGTGTGGACTGGGTTGTGTTTTCCTGTGTGGAATAGGTTGTGCTTGGGCTCGAGAGTGGGAGATGAACTGTAATTTGTGACTTAGGTATATGTATGGGCATATACCTAAGTAGAGTCGGTTGATACTTCGTGATTGTATCTTTCCTTTGTGGTTTATCCTTCATGGATTCTGAGAGTCCTTCAGGGGTCTCGGGGTCCCTACTGAGTATAATATACTCACCCCTACACGGGCTATTCCCACACAACGTTGTGTTGGATGAAGACAACAAACAAAAATGATCGAGGTGGAGGCTTGTGGAGCTGGACGGTACCTGTTGGTGGACCACTTGGCGGGACATACACGTAGCAGACGGCCGGTCCCAAGGAGGTGAGGATACTATATGTACCCCCCCATCAGGTGGGATTTCCAGAGGACGACTCGGTGTTACTGTTTTACTTTACTACTGATGTACTTTCTTTTCAATTGTCATGTACTTTCAGTTGGGTTTGTATACTGGCCCATTAACTATTCAGCACTTACCTTGTACCCAGTTTTACTTAGTTCATACTTCACTTGCATACTCCTTTGTGTTTGTTTACTTTATAAAGGCAATGCCTTCCCTTTCTTCAGGATTAATTCCTTTGGTGCTAGTTTCTAGCCCCTGGCCTATGGAATGTGGGATTTGGGTAGTCATGTCACGGGCCCCGAGGATGGGTCGTTACAAGGGATTTTTTGATAAAATCCCATCATTTATCGAAATTTTTTATCTTTATTATTCTTGATGATGAAATATAACAATCAGTATCTAAATAAACTCATTTATTTTTCACTATTATTATTTCTTCATTAATATAGATGTGTTACATTAATTTTTCACTCCTTATGTACTATTTCTTCCAAAATAATGTTTTAGAATTAAACAGATAACTTCTCTATCTTCGGTCAAAACCCAATTTTCATCCACATCCATGTTTTATAAAAATGTATACAATTTTTTTATTATTCCCAAATTTATTTTTAAATACATTTTTACCCATTTGTAAATTTTTTACATTACTTTTTAAAATGTACTTATGCCATTTTTAAAATCAGTATACTTTTTATTTTTCAGAAAATTTTAAACAAATATATTTTTAACATGTAAGTAATTTTCTCGTGTCATGACCAACCAATATTTTAGAAATTATTTTATTTGTGTTAATTATTATTTTAAAAAATGAATGGGAATGGTTTTATTTTAAAAAAATTAAAATTTTAAAGTAAATCTTTATCAATCATTGTTTTATATAATCCTTATAGATAACATTATAACATCAATGGGTTATTTTTAAAGATATGAGTTTAAAAAATTGGTTTTTAAATGAGATTATAAATATTGAATGGCCATTTTTACCATGAAATGTTTTACGTGGTCATTCAATATCATTATCCATGCAAGATATCATCCCTCAAAATTACTTAGTCATTAGTACAAGTAAGATCCAATGATGCCATTCTTATTCTTCATATTAATGGTGTATATTTTGGATGAAAATGTGTTTATGTATCCTGTTTCACATCCATTGGTAATACAATTAAAAACCCATTTGAAACCTACTTATTTATTCTTGTGATATTCTAAGATTAAATAATGAGATGATTACAAAACCTATTTATTTTCAATAGGCTATACTAGGATTAAATGTTTATGATGCATATTTCTTTTCCTAGTCTCTGATATAATGAATTTTGTAAGATAATGTGGTAAATGTATGTTATAAGTTCATTATCTTCATAGTGGGACCTATATTTCCTTTAATTTCATTATATAAATATTAAAACCTCATGAGATAAACCATACTAGAATAGTTATTGAACCCAGTTCAATAGAATACTTTGTCCACAATGATATTCTTTAGAGTGAACCTTAACATCTATTATGGTATGCGTAGTAAACTTATTCTTCATTTATAAACATGTAAATGATCCTTTAATACTATGGAAATAATTCTATATAATTATTTTCATGTCATAATTTAATTTATTATTTCATTATTTTGCAATCATGGATCATGTTATTTGATTTACATATAAATCAAGTCTTGTTAACATCCAATCATTATTCCATTAATCAATTTTATCATCTAAACTATAAAATTTATTATTTAAATTTTTTTATCATATTCAAAAAAACCATAAGCTCTTGATGTGTTGATATCTCTATTTTTACCCATACTCAGAATCAATGATGAAACCATATTATATTTCCATTCCAAGAGTTTTGAATAATGGTATTTTGGAAGATATTTCAAAGAAGGGTTTTGGTTATTAATAATATATTAAAAGATGATATATATCAGATATGTACTAATTTTGTATGTATCCATGATTCACTCCACTTTTTGTAATCATTGTGGGGACGGGATTGTGACCGAGATCTATCAAATGATCTTATTTGAGGGAAACAATGTGGTTTAGAGTCAGGTGTAGTTGACATTGCATGGGATGATAGGTAAATTGTATCATCCAGGTTTAGAATGTGATTTAGAAATTGGTGATAGGATGAGACATGATTATTTTGGTCCCCATATGATCTGATTCAAATAAAATTATGTTACTAAGCCTTCTAAATGAATTGACTTTACATTCATGGACGAGGGATATAAATGGATCATGCATCATTATTATTTTCACCTATATTTGAAACAATTAGAACATGGGATAAGTTAAAAAATAAATTAATAATAAATAAATTAATTAATTAATTAATTTCCATCATTCTATATTCTATATTTATGACTTCCAATAATTTTTTTTAAGGAATGGCTCCAGGTCAACGTCCCCATCATTTTCACCCTGATGATGTTAATTAGAATGTTTTTATAGACCAATATAGATTTAACGATGCAGACAATGACATAAATAGGTGGATACATTAGAGTATTAGAGAACATTTTGGGAGGATAATAAGAGACCATTTTTAGATGAAGTCAGGGAAGACTGGCCAGAGGTGGTTGAGATAGCTAATAGATTGATCAGTTCTCGGTAGGTTCACTAGGTTTCATTAGAAGTGAAGAAGTTGTGGGGAGTAGAGAGGAAGTGGTAGTTCTTATTCTTTGGGAATCTCAAAGGGTTATCCATAGAATTTTATAATTTTATAGTCCATAGGTAATGTTTCCATTCACCGAAAAAGGCATCTAGTCACCAAGAGCTTCTTATCCTTCAGTAGGGGAGCTCCAATGTTTGAGTGTTTGGGATCCACTTTAATTTCCTTATCCAATATGATTCAAACCTATTTCTAGCTGAGGAGTCCTAGGCGAGGAACTTCGAGGAGGATATTAATCCAAATATCTTGTTCTAGGTCTCCCTATTTATATGGAAGATTTATGTAATGGTGTTTGAACGAGTAGAGGTTATCGAGAAAACACTACCAAGAATAAGTTCATCCTGAGTGGAAATCCATAAGGATTAATCATGATGTACAAAAGTTTTTTTTGATTCCCATTTATCATAAAAAATTTATTTTTGTTAACTCATAGTCATTCCATATCTCCCATCATCTTTTTTATCCAATTGGGAGTCTCTATGACCTATTCTACTAGATAGTACATGTTTTTTCTTTAGTATGATAAGTCCAAAAAATAGAAATAGTGTCCAACCATTCTAATAATTCAACATTTTTGATTTATTCAACACGTGGTTTCTCCACAGAGGATGTTTTATCCATGTTCGCATTAGTAGGGTACTTCAGTTAGGGATCAGTAGATAGGAAATGGGGTAGGTAGAGGATATCCCCAAAAATCTCAATGTCCTCATAGAGTAGTGTGTGTCAGTGGATGTTGTCGTCATCAAGTCCGGAGAGGCTATGCAATTGGGTGTGGACATCTTCATTCTTTTATGTTTCCAATTATAGTCTAGAAAGACATCATTACAGGGGATATATGGTTGTTTTATACATAGTTTCATGATTTTTTTAATTTATTTGTGACCTATACCTTTATATCACCTACCCTCAACCATGATTTAATGATTGAAATTGACTATTATAGTTACAGACTAAGATTACTTGTTTGATGTTTGTCAATAATATGACCTATTGCTGGGGACTGACAAATCATATAGAGATTTTATATGTTGACTGATATAATCATATGATAAAATAATCCCCATGGATTTTTTCTATACAGTGCAGGATATCATCAATTTTATTAAAATGTAGGTTGTGTTCTATGGTTCTAATAGTGAGCTATTAGTGTTTATTTTCTATGAGTGAGACCCATATATGGGTCATATGTATGTTTTATATTTTTAATATTTGATGTCAGATATGGTGTTGACCTCATTAGAGGTACAAATTTTTGTGTTTATTTTTGTAGTGGAATATTTCCCAAATGTATTTTTCGGAGGATGTTATAGAATTTCCCCTTATACAGAAGATATATTTTGGGATTGAGTTACTACCATTCATCTCTCCTATATTAATTTATTCATATATGATGAAACCATTCTATTTGTGATGGATAGGATTATATCTCAATGATCTATTGAATAATGGTTTTCATTAGATGAGTGTGTCACCTTTGGGTGGACCCGTTTTGTTCATAATGAAGGCTGATGATAGTTTGCAGATTTGTATCTGTTATCATCAATTGAAACCAAGTGAATTTGATGAACAATGATCTAATTTAAGAGATATACTATATAATCAACAAGTCGAAACGATAAATATGGTTTTCAAAGATCAAATTGGTGAATGGACATCATATGATGTGGGTCGAGGATGAGACTATTCATAAGAATACATTCCATTATTGTCGCGGTTGTTATGAGTTTATTGTGAATATTTTCAGTGTGATGAATGATAATGATATGTTCTTGGGATTTATTAATGATGCTTTCAATGATTTATTTTACATGTTCATGTTGGTTTTTATCCATTACAACCATGTGTAGTACATATCATAGGATGAGCATGCAGATCGTCTGCATGACATTTTGGGAGTTCATCCCCAATATAATTTATTTTGGAAGTGGTTAATGTGTTATTTTATTCCTCATGAAGATTAATTCATACTACATGGGGTATCATATATGGGTGTAGATATAGATCTCCAAAATATATTATAGGTTGTGTATTAATAATCCCAAAAAAATTAAAAGATATGATGAGTTTCTATGGTCATGTATGCTATTACAACAAATTAATAGCTAGATTATCTTAGGTCATCGATGCTTTAAAATATTGAAAAATAATTATTCATGTTTTATTCAAGGATTAACATTTTCAAGAAGCTTTTTATACCTAAATTATAATTTGGTCAATGCTCTAATTCATCATTTCCTAACTGAGGGAGATCAGTTGTGGGTTTATAGTGCATCAGATCTTGTCTTGGAAATTTTTATGACATAATTTTTGTCATTTCGCTATTATAGGTATTAGTATTTAATTCTTAGTGAGTGTGACAATGCCTCCCATTATATTGAGTTGATAGTATTGTTTTTTATTTGAATTTTATGAAACATTACCACATTAGTTATCCTTTTGTGGGTATCAATAACTATAATAGAATGAAGTATGTATTATCGCATCATTAATTGAACTTGTTCCAGTTTAAGGAAATTAATTTCATGTAGTATTATGATATTTTGATTACATATAATATAATCAAGGGAAATGTTGTAGTTGATGTTATGAGTAGGATGTCACAAGGTGAGGCTGTGTGTGAATCATGTGATTTTAGGATTTTTAATGTAAGAACTCTCGTTAATGAATCTTGACATTGGATAAGATATAGAAGAGGTTTTATTTTCTAGATAATTTTTTATTCTTCCTTTGTGTAGCTGGAGGAGGATTTCCATTTGGGGGATTCTGAAACAGAGTTCTAGAGAGATAGAGATGTTCTCTATGATGCACTTAATGGTTGGTCTATGGATGGAAAACAACAAGACATTAATCAAGAAAGTATTTTTGATACTTTGGTGATGTGGGTGTTGGTTCTTCAATAATTCCATATTTATTCTTTTCTATACCTCCCAACATGACCATGATGTACTGATCCATGAGTGGTCAGTTTTGGCGGCATGGGTTGAAGTGTACAATCACATAGTTTGTTTCCTGATGATTGGTTTCATAGAATGTAATGCCTAATCATTGTGTTCCTAGTTTATTTATCTAGTATGTAGTTATTCCCATGTGTAATTTTTAGTCCATATCAGTGGTCTTTATTACTATTTACCTTGATCATATGAAGTTTTGTGATGATATATGAGTGATATTGGATCTTCTAATGAAAGAAACACACATTATAGTGAACAGGGAGTCGATCTCCATGTACGTTTTCTCATGTCAGTATTTGGAGGATGTGGTGTGACTCCATGGAGTCGATAGTTAGATAATCTTTGATCGATATCCTCATTTTACCAAATGGTTAAATAGAGGTCTCTAAAATATTTTTGGTTTTATTGTATGCCTTACTACTTCCTTTCATCCATAGAATGATGTTTATAGAGAGTGGACCATTAAAAATATTGAAGACATTTGGTGCCCATATGTATTGTATATAGGAGTTTTTTGAATGATAGACCTACCATTGGTCGAGATTGTTTAGAACAATAGTTTCCATTCCACCATTTATATGGAACTCGAAGAAGATTTATATTTTCAACACTTCCATTCTATGTTGTGTTGGACTAGGGTCAGGGAGGCAGAAATTCATAGGCTGAAACTGGTACAGAATACCAGCAAGATTATTCATATGATCCAAAAAATCATTAAATACACTAAGGATTGTTATAAATCTTATACTAGTCATATGAGGAGAAATATAAAGTTAATTGTTAGAGGGAAAATTTTCCAAAAGGTGTACCCTAGTAGTTAGTAGATAAGGTTTATTCAATGTAGTAATCATTCTTCCAATTTTGTTGGGGATTTTTCATTGTTGCCTCTTATTGGAGTAATCTGACATTAGATATTACATCCCAACAAATGATAATGATGCAAGTTGATTTTCGTGGATCGTAGCTCCCACATTATATTAACAGTGACACACATTCTACCGATTGGGGTGATAACAAAGTTGATGATAATGTGACCTCCATGGAGCAACCTATGGAGATCTAGGACCAACAAGAAATAGTGTCTCATAGGCATTATATTCCATTTATTTGTGTCATGTATCATCATTATGGCATGAAGAAGATTACATAAGAATCTGAGTCACATATATGTGCTCGATAACATGAGCTATTTATTTTTTATCTATTCTCTTGTAATGTTCTTCTCTTGTGGATGTCTACCCTTATAATTTATGTAAATGTTTCCACTTGTTTCATGATGTGTATTGATTATTGTTTGATAGGTATCTCTACAAGGATAGTGTTTTTATCTATTTAAATTAGTTTTGTTTCTATTCACTATTTTCTACCATTTGAGGTGGTTTAGATCATCTGGTGGAAAAAAAATTATAAGTATCTCGTGATGTGGCTATCCAGATGACCCAATTATCATTTTCCCCATTATTTTCAACTCTAGGTTTTGTTTTGAATTATTGAGGATGAGAATTGTTTGAGTGGTATGTAATTTAATTTACCTTGTCCTTTTGGTACAACCCATTTTTTATTTTAAAGGCATGTGGGGGTCTATGTATACATTGAATTGGTCTGGAGGGCCTTGGATATAAAATGATTTTAGAATGGGGATTACACAACATGTAATCCATATACAATGTATATAAAGTGATCGTAGATTATACCGGAAGGGTTCACAATGATATTTAATTAGTAAAAAATAATAAAATGGTGAATCATTTTTTATCAAAAATTAGAGACTGGAATATACATGATCCATTAGTGGTTTAAACACCATAGTTTGTTATTCCTTAATTTTAATGTCGTTTCTCCCATTTTGGATCATATTTAGTCTTGGATCCTCTCACTACTATATTTCATTAAATAGACAATGTTTCTAATGGGAGTTATCTTATTTTTTTCGGTTTGATTTTTACATGGATTCCTTCTAAAGATAATGTTCTTACAAGAAAGGTCATCATTGATCCATAATGTTGTTGATCATCGTACAAAAAAGATGGTGGATTTTGAGGGTTGGTATTAATCACTTATCCATTATTCACAAGTACTCATAATTGTTTCTTGATTTATCTCATTATATGGAAATAAAAATAATATAATAATTACTATACAAGACTAAATAAATCAGATAGTGATTACATGTTAGCGATGTTGTTGTTTTGTACCCTAATATCTATTTTCCTTATAATTATCTAGATAATATAATACATATTCATTTATTTTACTGCATTTTGTTATTGATATATATTGGTATATAATGTCATGAAATATTTAATTGTTAGATAATTTTCAAGATAATAAATTGGAATGTCTAATGGATATTGTTTACAATTCAATTTGATGACAATAAAATTGGTGCAATAACAATTTTTAATAAAAACTGACCATCAATCTGATTTATGTAATTTAGAATTATACTGAATCATCATGAAGAATTATAATTCTTATTTCTAATAATTGAATTTTTTTTAGAATGCCATGTATCAAGGATTATGGAATTCAAAACACATTCTAATAGGATGTTTTATTTTTTACAGATTTTTACAGGAAGATTCATCACGTATCCCATAGTTGGAACCTATAAATTAATTGATTTTTTACTTCCATAAATAAACATTATTTTTTGTGGGAGAAGGATAATTTATTAGTTCAGGATTTTCCCAATTCATGAGAAGGAAGAGTGCCTACATTTTAGAGCCATGAGAGACTGTTTTCATTTGAAGGATGACTTCATTGTTTGGAGGTCCCAACATCACTTTTTGTTACTTTTCTATAGTTCATTTTATTCATATATTTATGGGATATGAGCTATGAGGTTTGAATCTGAAATGGATGATCCAATAGGGGTTATGTTTTGATATGGGTCAAAGAGGCCTAGATGATGGGGGTAGTAGTTTATACCTTTCATGGTGATATGGATAACTATTTTTATGAGTGTGTTGGGGTGGGAACTGTATGTGATGTAATGGGTTAATGTTTGTCTTACCCAATGTTTATACACTAAGATTTTTTATGACAAATGTTTTATATTTTTAATGTATGATGGTTGGATTTATTGTTTATCTATATTCCATTCCCCAATACTTGTGACATCATGATGTGCTTGGTGTTGTGATTATTTTTGGTGTCATATGAGGATGGTTTTCTTAGTGTATACAGATATGGAATGATCCAATAGATTATTAAATTATTTTTATCCCATAAGGCTATACAATAATGGAATAAAACATTTAAATGAAGCTATTATTGATGTACTAAGCCCTTAGTTTGGACCAATACCTAGAGAGAATATACCTTAATCTCATATAGTGAAGTGTAATGAAATATATTGTAGTTTGGAATAATTTAAATGGTAAATTAATCTTAAATTAATTAATTAAACTGATGTGAATTTTATAATTGAATGATTTAATTAATATATATTTTACATTCTTTTGTGCTTATAGGATATCTGGTCTTAGCATTTTTAACTAGGAGTATCGGAAATGTTTGATATAGTTCAGTCTCTGATTGTGGTATTCCCATCATGTGGTTGAGGGGTGTATTATATCATACATAATTAGTGATTTCATATGTTATCCCACCCAGGTAGATTTGGGAAACTAAAATACAGTTCACCATTGGAGGGTATTTTTTTAAACATCTTTGTGGGAGGATGGACGACTGACTTCCCCTTCCTGGCCACACTCTCTTCTCCTGGTATTATCTTATTATGGTATTCATGATGATGACTTTTACAAATATATGTGTGAATATTATTGTGATGGATTATGGTTATTTCACACAAATGTATTTCATATTATATTACCCAATGAATTATTCTTGGTATGACATGTGTAGTATACAATGGATTGAGGTACTTAATCAGTGTATGGGCTATAATGGATTCAATTATAATAAGCGATGTTTGATATGTGCATACAGGGTGTGGTGGAACCCAAAATATACTTGGAAACTATTTGGGTTTTTTATATTTGATTATGTGGTTTTGTGATGCTTGATGTGCATCTTATGGTTCCTTACATAGATTTTTTCATGCAAGATTACTTTTGTAGGGAGATGCTATGGAAATGAGGCATTGCGGTATAGCAGAAAACCAGTGGGGAAGTAGGAGTGGGGTACCCTTGATGTTTTATTATTATATCATAAGATCTATTGAATGTGATAACGGGTAAGAGTTAACAATTGTGTGTCTAGGAACATAGTATTCATATTTAGGTGACTAAATACTTTAATTGATTTTCATAGTGTATATGCATGATTTCATTGTATTTTTAATGAGAATTTTAAGAGGATCGTATTGAGTTTACTCTTATGATCAAACTAAATTTATATAATTTTTTTTAATATTGGGGAGGTTGGTGATATGGCTGGAAATTACAAGGTCAGGGTTTAGTAGGATCTATCTTGGATTCATGTTCACTATCATCTTTTCCATTTTGGTTGTTGTAAAATTACATTTATTTATTTAGCACTATATGACATTTCATGTTGGGGGTTGATTTTTATTTATATTTATATATTCCTAAGTATATTTTAGTTATTGTTTCACTATTATCTATTAGTTCCACATTTTTCTCTACTAAGTTAATTATTTCCATTTTTTTACTATACCCTTGGTGCTAGTCACCAACCTGAGGTGTACTAGAGGCAGGACATTGGGCAATCACTATCCATATACCCTCATTTTGGAATCATTGCGGGTAGGTGGTGGTGAAATTCTAAAAATATATATAATTAATATATATATATATATGATATTAATTTTGTTGTTATCATTATTGATATAGTTGAAAATTTAAAAAAAGTAAGAGGATGTAAAATATAAAATCAAAATATGCATGTGAAACATTGTGGTTATTATCAGAAACATGATTTTTTATAGAATTGGTAATAAACCTGTAATAGATGTCATAACAAAATAATATATTGTATAATATATATATTAAAGGTTTTTAATATAGGTATAATAAAAATATATTTATTATATCATATATTCACACATTTAAAAAGTTAGTAGAGACATAGGTTTGTCATTTTTTCCGTAGATAAATTTTTTGAGGGACACATTTGATATTCACTGGGTGTTTCTTTTTTGTGGTGAATATAATGTCCATTAATATATTTTATAATTAATATACAGAATAAAATGTATATTTACATAAAAATTTCAGGATCCCTCATTCATGTGGTTTCCAGAAATGGTGTTGCCAATGAAATAAGGGAGTTTTGTCTCAATTTTTCTTCTTTGAGACATTGATTATATTATGAACCTACATTCTTTTATGTGGGGAATATAAATCGCCTTTTACAAGTAATATTTTGAATATTTTTCAGATATACATATATTTCATTAAATGATATTGTTTCATAGGAATTATTATTTAATGTTATGAAATAGGAGAGGGTATTAGGAAAAAATACCATCATTTATTGACATTTTTTATGTTTATTCTTATAATGATGAAATATAACAATCAGTATCTAAATAAACTCATTGAATTTTCCATATTATAGTTTTTCCATTAAGATAGTTGTGTTACATTAATTTTCCTCACCTTATGTACTAATGATTCCAAAATAATGTTTTTAAATAAAACAGATAAATTCTCCCTCTTCGGTCAAAAACCAATTTTCATCTATATCTATGTTTTAAAAAAATGTATTAAATTTTTTTATTATTCAGCAAAGTATTTTTAAATACATATTTACCCAATTGGAAATTTTTTACAGTGCTTTTTAAAATATACTTATGCCATTTTCAAAATGTGGATACTTTGTATTTTTCAATAAATCTGAAACAAATATATTTTTAAAATATAAGAAATTTTCTTTTGTCATGACCAACCAATATTTTGGAAATCATATTATTTGTTTCAATGATTATTTTAAAAGAAATTATTGTGAATGGTTTTATTTAAAATAAAATTTAATTTTAAATTTAATTTTTATCAATCATTGTTTTGTATAATATTTATAGATAACATTATAACTTCAATGGGTTATTTTTAAAGACATGAGTTTAAAAAATATGTTTTTAATAGAGATTATAAATTTTGGAAGGCCATTTTCCTCATGAAATGTTTTATGTGGTCATTCAATATCATTCCCCATATAAGATGTCATCCCTCAAAATTAATTACTCATTACTACTAGTATGATCCAATGATACCATTCTTATTCTTCCTATTAATGTTTTATAATTTTGATGAATGTGTGTCTATGAATCTTGTTTCACATCCATTAGTAATACAATTAAAAATATAAATTGAAACATACTTAATTTTTTTGGTGATATTATATGATAAAATAATGAAATGATTACAAACCCTATTTATTTACAGTAGGATATTCAAGGATGAAATGATTATGGTGCATATTTCTTTTCCTGGTCTCTGATATAATGAATTGTTTAAGATAATGTGTTACATGTATGATATAAGTTCATTATATTCATAGTGGGAATTATATGTCCTTTTATTTCGTTTTAAAAATATTAAAACCTCACGAGATAAAAGATACTAGATTAGTTATTGAACCCAGTTCAATAGCGTACTTTGTCCACAAGGATAGTCTTTAGAGTGAACCTTAGCATCTATGATGATATGGGTAGTAAACCTCTTCCTCATTGATAAACATGTAAATGATCCATTAATACTATGGAAAAAAATTTATATTATTATTTTCATGTCATAATTTTATTTATTATGTCATTTTTTTGAAATCATGGATTATGTTCTTTGATTTACATATAAATCAAGTCTTATTAACATCCATTCATTATTCCATTAATCTATTTTATCATCAAAAAGTAAAATGTTTTATTTATAAATGTTTTTATCATATTCTGAAAACCATAAGCTCTTGATGTGTCAATATCTCCCTTTTTACCCATACTCATAATCTAAGATGAAACCATCTTTAATTTCCTTTCCTCATGTTTTGAATAATGGTATTTTGTAAGATATTTAAAACAAGAGTTTTGTTTATTAATGACATAGTCAAGGATGACATATATCACCTATGTACTTGTTTTGTATACATCCATGATTCAAAATCCACTAGTACTGAATGATTGTTGAATGTATTATTATGATATGGAATGAATATTTTTCTTTTTATATATAATATTTATGTATGATAAAATTTTCTCCTTAAATATATCCATATACTGATAGTTGATGTTGTATTTATATAAAAATACTGAATACATGCCTAATATACCTTCAAAATCCATTAATGGGATAATAATATGATATAAAATAGTTAAATTCAAATTAAAATGAACATATTATACAATAAAAATTAAATTATTTCCATAACGAAATAAATCATTTTATCTATTAAATAATCCATGATATATAGGACTAGGATGAATTGAAATACAATAGGACATACACAACTCCATATTTGGGGATAAGTGTTCCTATATTATCATGATCAATATAAATAATTTTCATATTAATGGACCTCACAAGTTCTCTTGGATTATATATATCATAGTTTATGAAAAATTATTTTCAATTGGATATTTCCATTGACGTGGATAATGACCATTTTCATATCATCTATGAGATTTAACAATTATTGGTGACATTGGATGTACTTTATTTCTTCATATCATGTTATCCAGACACTTCATTTTTCCTTAGAAACTTGATACTCTATGACGCTGTTTTACATTAATAAATGACATAAATATTCATTTAATACATATCACCTATATCGCATTCCATCATTTTTGACATTCATGAAACAAAAAAATATTTATTATTATTATATTTACCACCAAAATATCATTAGATTCCATCCTTCTCTTCTTTGATGTATTTAAATACTCAAATATATTCTAGTTATTATTTTTAGTTAATTATAAATATTTTTACATCATAATAATATTCCTTATTTCACCTACCATCATGTTAGTAATCCTATTAGGGAAGTCATTATGATTACCATCACATTTATTGTCAGTAGTTTTCCTCATATTTTTCATCTTTTACAAAAAAAATATAAGAGAATAATTAAAATAATAATTTTTAAAAAACGGAAACTATTATCATAGAAGGAATAATGTAAAAATGACATGTAAGTCCTAACATAAGAGTCTATAGGTTTCAAACTCGTCTTTAAATGGTATTTTTTGGTTTGTGTTTTCTGACATAACAATATATTCATGTCCCCTAAAATGATTCTTAAAGTGTTAGTGAATTGTTAAAATAATATCACATGAGAGATTAAAAATTTTATACATTAAGTCCGCCTTTGAGTGCACACATTTATGATTGATTTGATACATAATGTGTCATTTTATTATCTATTAACCCTAGTTAGAACTATAATAGAGGAACATAAACAAGTATTATTCATAGAGGGTTGAAAAATCTTGAACAACACTCTCTCTATACCTCAGAAATATTTTAGGATACAATATTATATTTTAAATTATCCCTACAGTTCTCACTAAATTATTTTATTACTAATAAAAAATAATTAGAAATTTTTCTGATACAAAATATAAATACATAATCAATTTAAAAATATCAACATAATATGTTTAAGATAAACACAAAAAAATATATGTTAAATTCATGTGGCCTTATATATTTTGAAGAATATTATTATAATAAATCAAAAATAAACTAAAACTCAAAAAAAAATTAGTTTATATAATGAGATCCAAAACCAATTATACCACTAAAGGAATATACATATAAATAATACATAATGTATGAGTCATTAAAAATAACATAATATCATAATTAAAATATATAATTGTTAATAATATGTAGATATAGTCTAAAGATAAATGAATCATAATAAATTAGATGTAAATAGAGCATAACAAACATAAAACAATACATAGGAACACGTCAATGATATCATCCAAGACAACATCAAATGATGGAGAGAGTCCCATCATAGATTAGTTTTATTCTATAATCCTCTAAACACGGTCTCATTAGTGAAAATATTACCCAATTTTTTGGATATATATCTATTTGAACCCATTATAACATTATCATTCTTATTTTTTTCCAAAATTGGTAATAAATCATATTTTATAGACATAAGAAGTACTCATATAATGAAATAAGTTATATAATAAGGCATCATTTGACAATCATATTATATTTCATATATATTCAAATATAAGATGTAGTAAACAATAATGGGTGTTAATATCTATGCACATAATGATAGAATTAAAAATATGGTGTTAACCTGAAGAAAAAAATTTCATGGGAAAGGGTGTAGAATTTTGCATATAAATGATCATTCAAAATGATATTTAATGGAATTATTAACGACATATGGAGAAAGATTATGTATGGAATTTTCAAAGAAAAATATCAGTGAACTAGAATTTATATTCCTAAAATATTATTTTATTTAATGATAACATGAATTATAGTTCATACATTAATTGATTGTTACATAAAATGATTATGCGATAGAAAAGATCCCATTATTTATGTTTTATTTTAAGAAAATTATTTGAGAAATTAACTTATGTCTTGAAATAACCCACCAAATGATGGAATAAAAATCTAGGTATAAATGTAAGAAACATATATAAATTCTTTTTGAGAACATAAAAACATCAAAGGGATATAGTAGGTGAGTTAGAAACAAACTTTTGTCTCCCAATGAAAAATTGTTATATAGAGAGATCCCTTACCATATGATGTAGAATCCTACTACAAATTCACTTCATATAAAAAATAATAGAATTAATTTCATAAATTATTTAATTAAGAATCTTTTTCATCTATATTTTACTTTTTAAATTAATTTTATTTTCATTTACATTTAATTTACTGAGATATAAATACTATTTATTATGAGGGCATTCATTTTATGATTCAAAATATGTAATCAATTGTGGATATTTATTAATGTTCTTAAAAAATGGTGTAAAATTTTGAACTGGAATAGTATATAAGTCATGGACGTGAAAAAATATAAATGTTATCACAAATCAGTTTTTTGTCATACATTATTATGATTCACATAGAAAAAATTATTGTGTGTTATGGTAAGTCCAATTATGGGGTTTTAAGGACCATCATGAGTTAGTTTCGCTTTATTCAATATTTTTTATTTAAATTAATTTTAAAAGATAAATTATTTTATAAAATACATAATCAAATCCAATTTCATCATGATAATATTTTATTTCCAATATTGATGGTGATAATTTAAAATGAAAACTCAGTATCTGTGAATTTAGTAAACCAACATAATATGGAAAATGGTTTTATTTTTAGAATTATAGGAGAAGAGAAATGGATGTCCGATATATAATATGTTATAAATATAAATTTTTTATATATATGATATTGTATTTTTCATTCCATGTTTTATGTAGAATGTAGGGAGAGGTTATAAAAACAATCAATATTAAATAAAATTAATTTTGAGAATAATACCTCCTGAATTTTTTCTACTTGGAAAACTCTGTAAGGAAAATTTAATTAGTAATTTAGTGATACAATAAGACCTATGAAGCATGGGAACATATTTTGAAGATTATAAAGTAGATTGTTGGAATGATAAAATTCATATAATGTGTGAAGAGAAGGGGTTGTGTTGAGTTGTATTTATAAAGGGTGGATAATGTTCTTTTGAATATTTAACAATCATTAGTCAATTATTTTGGATCAAAACTACCAATACTGACTATTTTTGGGATGTTAATAGTAAATTGTGGATCTTATTTTTAACTAAAGAGTACTGACATCAAACAAGACTATAAAATTCATCTATATATCTAATGATGACAAATATCGTATTTTTCCAAATTCTGATATTCATCAAAAATTCAAATAAATTATTAGAATAATAAAAAATCAACCTAAAATCCATTATTATTATATTAAAAATATATATCCATTTTAGGAAAATATTTTATAAATTATTAAAAATATAATATATAAAATAAATCACTTTTATTTGAAAAAATAAAAATTGTAATATTATTTTCAATTTTCTTACCATTGAAAAAATTTATTAAGATATCTTAAAATTAATTTTTCATTATAATTAAACATAATATAAATATATAGAATTGTTATATGATTTTATACATTTTTTATATCATTAATTTGGTTATTAATATATAAATAAAAAATATGATTTGCAAAAATACGATCACGTATTTTTTAATCTGTAAAACATTTGTTAATGGGTATCCCAATATAAGTATTACATATTATATTTTTATAAGATACCATAAAATTATTTTACCTTTACATGGTCCAGATTACTATTTCTATGGTCAAATTAATATTTCTGATGGTCAGATTATTATTCCAATATTCATGTTACTATTCTAACCATCATATTACTATTCCAACAATCAAAATTAAATTTGTCATATGGGTTCCATAATTTATATTAATTAATAAAATTTCATTCATTAATAATACACTCATATATTCTCTCCAAATTATTTGTGTAGTAATTTTCATATTTCATATTTCATATGTCATTATTGATATTCTAGTTCATTTTGACTATGTTGTTCTTGAGTGTGACTAATTTGGTGGATAGTAAAAATACTACTTTTTTAATGATTGTTATAATATTTTTCTTTTATTAATCACATTATAATAATATAAATTATTAGAAGTAATTTTTATTCAATAGATATAATATTAAAATTATTATTTCAATTATTTGATAATTTTCCCATGTCATTCATGTGATTTACTATATATGAAATAGAAATATAAATCGAAGTAAAATAACAATGAAAAAATTATAGATTATTATAATTATAATGATTCTCAACAATTGAAAAATTTTCATAGGTATTATTAAATAAAAATTTTATATTATATCCTCAAAGACATTAAATCGTCCATTATTGGGATTTATTGTATATTGTTAGATGTAATATTAATCTTATTGAAGTTATGTAATGTTTTTATTTGAGTATCTTGGATCATATCACATAGTGTCAATACCTACGCTTAATGTTTTTTTATCACTGCTCATGTGAGTGTAGGACTTGGGATCCAATGTTGTTACTAGAGTGGGCGTAGTTTTTTTATAATCAGTTTACTTTTACTGTGAGTAATATTAGAGGAATCTATTGAAAATATTAGAAATAATGATAATGTATATATCAAACGGTATTATTAGATAATGAAATTTTGATGAAATATTGAGTATGTATATTTCTTATAAATTTAATCACATTAGGTATATTTGAATGTGAATGATGATCTGCAAAAAATGATCCTTGTGGTAATCACCAGGAAAAATGATTTCTGAGTGATTACTAAATTATCAAATCTATGTGTGATAACTGGGACTAAAATTAAAAAATGGTATACAATATTGTTATAGTTACCGACACCTTAGACATAATTTAATTATTTTTTTTATCATACTTCACTATAAATATGTACCATGTTTCTTTAAAAAAATTGTCTATGAATGAATAGGCATACAAATATGTCATCTTAAACTTTAAAATATCAAATTTATATAAAACTCAACATCGTTATCTAAACACCCAAAGAACATATAAAATATCATTGGATATCAGGGGAAAATACATAAGGAATAAGGTGATCTAGAAATCTCATAAGGGCTACAAATTGAAATAATGCTACATATGAGAGCTAAAAGTCATAAAATGATATCCTAAAGATGATGATCATAACCATGGAGACAAGAAATAATGAAATTATATCCTAAGGTAAATAAATAAATAATTTTTTTATAAAAATATAAAACATTATACCATAGAAATATTTAATGGGAAAATACCAACAAAAACATCATAATATGGAAAAATTCCCATGTGGGAATAGGGTTTATTGCCCATTCCTCTAAAAAATGGGGAAAAAGTCCCATGGTTGAATTATGTTCTCTCTCATATACATTACATAAAATATCATGAGATATAAATCATTATCATATTCATCATATGGTCATATAATTATATGACAATATTATTAATAAATGAAAATAATAAACATGTGTTCAATTTGAGGATAATAAACCGTAAAAAAATCAGAATCATGATCAAAACCTTATGAAAAATTGGGGTTTCATAATACAATTTCAAAGAATAACCAATAGACAAATTATATGGATTTTCAACAGAAAATTGAATTAAATTACATGTAATGGTTATATTTTAAATATAATACATAGTTCAAGAAGAATTAGTTCCAATATAGATAATTAATGAGAATAATCTTGGAGAATAATCAAAAAAATATTCAAATTTCAGGAATCTTGTGGTAAATTACTAGAGCTTAATTTAATGAATGGAAGATGTCATTTTTTACATAAAAACATAATTCAATAAAAATGTTATTATATAAAAGTATGTGTTTTTTAATATGTTAATAAATTAAATACATTTATTGTGGTTGAGACTCGACATGAGAATATAAAGAGAAATATTAATTTAGACTAGGTTTACATAAAATTAGTAATTATGAAGAGAAAAAATAAAATTTATTCCCAAAAATAAAGAGGTTATTAAAATAATAATATATTTTCAATATATATACAATAATAATTTTTTTATATAAAATGTGTATATAATTAAAAATGAAAAAATTAATATGGTTTTTTACTTGAAAGGAATTAAGAAGGTATTGATGATGCATTACTATGTTTTAGAAACAACATCGTTAAAAAACATGATAATACAATAATAGAACATTTTCTATCAACGAGTGTAAGTTAAGTTTGAATTTCACATGAAATGAAAATATAATTAGGATTCTAATTAAAATGATAAAATATTTTGGAAGGGAAATTATATATAGGTATGGGAAACCAATATTTAAATAGATCGGGATTATTCTTATATTATCTGTATTTTCGGAAAGTATTAGAAAACAATAGTAAATAATATTTTAATAAAAGTGATATCTGAATTCCGAATTAGGGTATAAAAAATGAAATGAAGGATTAAACTGAAGGATAAACATTATAACTGAAGAAAACAATAGTGTTATAAAATACCCATACATTTTATAAAATATATCCATTATAGCCCACAATAAGGGTCAACATGAATAGAATTAAAACATCTCCTATCAATATTATTTTTATTATGATGTATACCATTGGGTATTATATAAAGAATCAAATTGAATAGTAGTTCATAATATCAAATCATGCCTCTATGAGTGGTTACTGAGATGTAACCATTATTACATTAGTGATTTTTATTCTAAGGTCATAGGATAATTGAAAAAATATACATTTTATTAAATCATGTAGTGTGAAAAATATTAATTATAGGAATGTATATTCACCTTAAACATAAGAAAATGGTTCAAAATTTTAAATAATGTCACATTGATAAGAAATTTAGATGAAACCCACTGTGAATTGAATCACATTTAAATCAAAATATATGAAAGTGTGAGAGAGCATAAAATTAATATTTTCATACCATGAATAGAATATAATTTATAAGACATTATGGGATATATAATGAATATAAACCATATAAAATTAAACCTATGTATAATGAAAAACATGTCACGTTAGAGGAAATTTGAAATAAAACCCATTCCATGTTCTAAATTTATTCGACGCACTCACCTAACATTCTGAATAATCAAAATAATTTTTTTAGATAGCTTATTAGGTGCATTATTTTTCATTATTTAATTTAATATGAAAAAATTATGTAATAAACTACAATTTTTAATCATTAATTAATATTTAACGTGTAAATGTCCTCAAATTCTATGATTAATCTCTTACACCATAAAATTTTTAAATGAATACTATATTTTATTAGATTTGGAACATGCAACACCATGCTCAAATAATCAACAGAAAATTATTATTTTTAAATTCCTACTATAAACTATCTATTTAATTTAATGGTATTAATATATTTGACCACATTATGATAAAATAAATAATTCATTTTATAAATGAATTTCATAATAATTTAACAATACTTGTTTTTAATTAAAATAATTTTATACATCAACAATTTTTTTTTTCAAAATGATTATTATTTATATTTTTTGGGAATTATAATTTATTTATAAAAATTATAGACCTCTTTTTGTAAAATTAAATTCATATTTCAAATTTAAATATTAAATTTTATATTTTGGGAAATTTTCTATTTTTTAGAAAATATATTTTTTCCCATGAAAACATAAACATGCCGATTCTCATTGAAAATTGTATTTTTTGTTTCATGATTTTATGACAATGAATTTTTATTTATTTTCTTTAGAAAATTATATTTCATATATAATTTAAAATCCAATTATGTTATGTAGATTATTATTTATTGTTTAATTTATTTAAAATCAAATTTTTCTTTATTAATTCATTTTTTCAAATAATATTGTTTTATTTTAATTTTTTTTATATTTAATCATATTCATTCCCTTTGGGAAATTGAATAACAAAGAATAGATTCCCTATTTTGAATAATGATGTCTAAATTTAGTAAATATTTATGTTTTTTTCACATTATTTATAGTAACTATATTAAATAATTTTCGACATAATAAAGGAAAATTTGGTAAATAAGGATAAAAATAATCTAATAATAACTAATAATCAACATAAAAATTACCTATATTCAATTTAATTATTTTAGTTTATCCATTTCAACCATTTCCAATATTATTGAATCTTTGGGACATATTTCATTGATTATTACATTTATAATATTTATGTAAAAATAATGTAAAAAATGGTACTTTCTTACTTTTAATATCTGTAATATTTTTTTATATGTTTAAAAAACATATTTTTATTAATTTTTTATACAAGGGAAAAATTAATTTATTATGATTATGATTTATTTGAAATTTTTGGGGGATAGATAATTACATTAAATGATTATGTAATGCTGAAATATTTTATCTCCAGATAATAAAAAAAGGTATATTATATTAAAAACACTAAAAGTGTTATTTTTTAGTGGTTGGTAGGGGCTGACTAATTTTATTAAAATTGATGATATATTAGTGATGTGTTGAATGTCTATATTTTAATTACTTCTTTATCTTGATGTATTTAAATTGAATTTAGATTAATAATGTAAGAAATGATACAAATAACATTTTATATAAATTAATATGTTATTAAATGAATTATAATTAGAAAATATATTATATTCAGTAAAATTATTATGATATGGTTTAAAATATTTTCCATTTTCAGTTTTGGGTCATTTTTTATCATGGCATTCTTGAGCTGTAATGTGTAGAAAATGTGAAAATTATAGTAATAATAAAAAGGGTTAAAAGGGGATTTCTCTAAAAGTTAATAGTAAAAAACAACCAAAACATATTGAAATATTATTTTAATAGTTTATTTCCACACATCATCCTATAATACGATTATTAAATATATTTTGAGAAATTGGGGTATAAAGAATAATTTATATTAATTTATCACATTATATTATTTTAAGAATGTCTATCCATTTCATTATTAATGGTCAACCATTCTCTCTTTCCCTTACAGCATAATGAAAAACCTAGATCAACCAAACCATGACCAAATAGCTTATTAACTTACTTATCCACTTTAACATCATGGAATCAGATTCCACTCAGTAGTGTACCAATCCAAGTTGGCTACTTGCCCTCAACCATATATCCACAAATTCTAGAGAATACTAAATAGAAGTGAGGGCATGGGTGAGATAGTGGGGAGGCTATTGCCTCATTACATGAGTATAACAGGGGAAGTCAAATATATTCAATAGTAGGAGGTAATAAATAAGAGTCCAAGTAAAATATAAGATAATATATAAAAATATATAACATATGAAAATTTCATATATTAAATTATTCATATGATAATTGTATATATATATTAGTTAAAACATGTATATGGGAAAACAATACTATACAAGTGTCCAAGAAGAAAAATTATACCAAAACTTCCAAGTATCATCACAAACCTCATCTTGGTCCCATGCTCTCATGATCCAAGGAAACTATCATCAACCTGTACTAGGTTCATTCCACTACCATCACCTATAACCATATGTTCTATTTGGTTCCCCAAGGAGACCCAAACAGGTTGTGAGATAATCATCTAAGTGGGTTTCCATCCAATGATCTATACAGTTCTAACTGAAATATACAATGTGCTAACAAGTGCATGTAAAAAAGTACTGTAATTGTAAATTCCCATGGAATATAACTACTATGGTCATGTAATATAAACAAACTCTCAAGGATCCATACAAAAAAAGTTAACTCATAACCTTAAGGTTATAAACAAGTAATCATGTCACACAACCTTTCTGTACAATCACCCATATCATGTAACCCACAACCCTATTCTATAATGAAGTGTATCAAAAAGTAACAAACATTCTATAATAAGAAGTTAGGTATCCCACGGCCTCACCATATAAATAATTCAAAAAATAAACCCACGTCCTTAAGGTATAATGAACTATAGAACATGAATGGCTGGATCTAGGGTGTTGGAGACTAAGGAATCCTCATCGATTCCCATGGGCATCCCAGTTGATACCTTGTGTATGCACTGGTTGGAGTCATAGGAGTATGGGTACCAACATTTCCTACGTGAGACCAATAAATCAGAATCCCAGAGGTAGTAAGCCCCGTGTAATCCCATGAAATAAATACCCAAGGGTAATTATCAACCAACAATGTCCACTACTATGTTCTAGATCCATGGATATTCATCCATGGAATCTATCAAATAAATCATTCATTCATACAATTTAAAATTTTCAATTCTATGTTAGTGTACCAACTCACATCATTAATTACATCACATGATTAAAACCTGACATGTATTATATTCCATATTAAACTTCTCACATGGTCATATACACCGATTCATCACCATTTTCACAAAAAACAATTCATGAAATTTAAAAACAACCAATGAATATACCCTCTCATTTAACCAATTCCAATTAAACCAGTTAAACAACATAAGAATGTCATGATAAGATAACACTTGGTAAGAATTTTTTACAACTTTAAAAAAATCCATTTCATTCCATTTACGTATAATTGGGCTTCCTCAAACTAGTAAATCACAAGAACACACCCCTTGGGTTGTTTAATGAGGATTAACTATGGCATTTCAGAAATGTTCACCCCATGGGTTACCTTTCTTTGGGTGATGATTTCAATAAAACAACAAGAGAACCTATGTGTATCCTCACTATGTCTAATTACATATACTACAAGTCACCCTCTTAATGACAAGGTAGTGCCAGGATGTCGAATGGGTTTCATAGCATCCAATCACTCTAAAAATCCCCAAATGATAGAAAAAAAGTATATACCATCTACCACTGTTCAGTAATAGATTGATCATCTAGTATAAAGTCTCGATTAATCCCGATTTAGAAGAAATATGAATAATGAATTACTGATGAGAAATTTTGGCATGTGAGCCTAAATAAAAATAGCACATCCATTCTTTGAATGAATCAATAAGGGATGAAAATGAATTGAGTACTTACCGATGTGGTTCTAATGTTAATTAATGTAGAGGAAGCAGAGTTTGGACAACTTTTGGATTTTAAAAACCATAATAAATTGTTTTAGACTTAAAATGAAAGATAAAAATGCTTCTCTATGTAATAGTGAGACTACTGCCTATTTTTAAACATTCAGGAAATTGCATGATGTGTAATTACATTACACGGTATGTAATTCCCAACTTTTTACATCCTGAGAAAAATTCACATACAATTCATGAATAGTCATATCCCGACCATTACACATAATAAATTGGGATAAAATGATGTGTTTCCCCCTTTCATGTCATATAATCGGCCTACAATAATCCCACCTCTTTCCAGCAACTTCTTCCCAAATCACAACCAACCGGACCATAACCCGACATAGGGTCTAACCCAAAAAAGGAAAGTTAAAATGACATTTAAAAAAATAAAAATAGGATCTATATCTTAATATAATCCTATGATCATAAAATCACCATTAATAAAAATTTAACCCTGAATTTCCCTCTCAAGTGGTTCATGATTTTTCTAAAAACAACTTTTTCCAATGAGTATGTATGTTGGCCTCCATCTCCCAATTCTCATTGACTAAATGTCAAAGATTCTGTGACACCTATACTAGAGAAGCTGACTGTGCATGGAAAACCTTTGTTGATGTAACATCCCAGGTAAATAAATAATATTACATTCTAAGGTTTATCAATATTTGTGAATAAAATGTTAATATTACTATAAAGGTAATGCAATGCTCGGTGGTGTACCCAATACACACCAACAAGTTTCTTTGAAATCTTACGTTGCACTCTAATAATATAATAATATTACAATAGTTAACACCTAGCTGTTGTAATGTAGGGAATGAATGGAAATAACTAAAACATGATTACATATGTTTGTTAAATATTTTTACAATTATCCAATAAATGTTAGAGGCTTAAAATCCAAATGAATCCAATTTTAAGAATAAATACTCTAATATTTTTTAAAAGATTGTTTTACCACCTTTTCATGATGAACCTTTTTAAAATCTAAATTTTGACAATTTTATAAACTCTATTTGTCAAAATAAACTTATTCTTTATTACTGGGACATTGAAATTTAGTTTGGTTAAAATTTTGATATGTTTCTGACATTGTTCATTTTTTTAATGAATAGTGAAAAAATACTGCATTTTACATCAAAACTATTTTTTCATCTAATTTAAATATATGGTTAGATTATATTTTTAATTGGTTTTAAAGTTTAATTTGAATATATTTTTACCATTTAATCCAATGGTGGTTATTGGAATTAATTTCATTTTGAAATTGTACTTAAACTACTGTCAATCTTTTAATAGATATTGTTTCTTAAAAACACGCTATTTGTTTTGACAGCGGGAATGAATTATTAAATTAATTAATTCCCCTTATATATTTTGAATTTTTTAAAATAGGCTTCATTTATTGAATTCGTAATATCAAATATATCTTAGGGTGAATTTTGGTATTTTTCTGAAAAACTTCAATTTTTAATGAATAGTGAAACAACTAAGTGGTAGTTAAAGAAACTGATTTTTCGTTTAAATGATACTTTACCACTTCTGTGATTTGATTTTCAAAAATACAACATACAAGGTTGTCATTAAGAAGTAAAATGACGTTCAATGAGATTAAAATAATTTTTTGGTGAATAGTAACTTTCATGTTTTATTAATCGCGATTAAAGGTAATTAGTGTAATTTAATGTAAAGATAATGTTATAATAATATTAAATGACCTTGACACATGTCCTACCATTATTTTATGAGTCATGGCCGACCAAGAAAATCCATGGGTCAAATTTGGGATCACATGGAGCCACTTTGGTTGGAAAATGACATTAATAACTTTTTATTTAAAGTTAAAAATAAAATGTCACAAACATTTATTGTTTTACTAAAACAATTTTTACAATGGGTTATACAAGTAATATTTTTTACTATAAATATTCATTAGAAATATAAAAATATTTCCTAGAACATGATAATTTTTTTATAATTTTTAGACATTAAATAAATTAATTTATTTATGACACCGTGATGATGTAGTGATTACCTCATATATGAATGATTTAAATAAAATGAGAATATAGGGTGAAATATTAGACTTAAACTTGTCACAAACCTATTGGATTTGTGGATTTAGAAACCTTATCACCGTAGCCTCGAAAATATGTCCTTTTGGGAACTTTTAAATCCGAAAATCATTTTATAATAAAGTACTTGATTATAACTTTCCAAGAGTGCCCCTCCTCTTCTCTTATAGAAGGTCCCCACCTCTAAAACCTTATCCACACCTCTCAAGCCTTTGGCTCGGCCAACCCATGCCCATTTTATCTCTCCACATCCATCTCTTCATCATTGAAGCCTCACCTTTGGCATAATGCTCTTCAAGAAACCCTTTTGGTTCAAACCAAGAAGAGTTACCCGATTTAAAGGTAATGTCTTCACTTGTGTTCTTTTGTATTATTTTGCTTCTCCAAACACCTAAACTATTTTTATTCCTTTATTTTGTAACAAAAAAAGTATCTTAAATATACTAGGATTTTTTTATGTTAAGGATTCTAACTACACTTACACACACCTCCGTCTAATGGTTAAATAACATACGGTTTCTTTGGATGGAGAATTACTGCCTCACGAAACGATGATTGTTCAATATTCTCTTAACACCTTTCATGGTGAACATTATGATGTCACTGTATTTTATATGTGATATATATGGTATTTATGTTTCCCATATGCTTCTTTATTTTATATTTAAAACATACCTTTATGCTTTTCAAGTTGTGTAATTGCGATAATTTCATACGAGGAAGTGTGTGGACTACTGCCCCCTCAAGTGATGTGACTCGTTCATGCAATACATGGAATGTATAAAGAATGAAATTAATGAACTTATGTTACCTATAAAACATATATATTATACTGGAATTATAATATATATATCTCTCAATTATTTTTAATTCCATTAATATGACAAAGAAATGAATGTAGCGTTCATGCGTACGTACGGCATACCGTCTCCATGAACGGTGTATTTCATTTATTTTTATCTCTAAATGTTATTAAATAGTATAAAATGAATTTTTACTGTATATATATGATATTTAAATCATTAATACTATTCTGTAGATGATTTACTTAAAACTACATGGACAATCATTTTCAAACAAGGTCATTTTTGACTCATGTACCAAACATCGACAAAAACGTCTAATATGAACTCACATTATTAACCAATTATTATAACATTATAATTTGTGATATTAACTGAATAATAATATTTAAAATAGTACCTTAAGAAATTATAAATTGACCAAATATTATTATTCAGAAATATAAAGAAACTAGAAAGACAAGTCGGACTTGAGGTAAGGGATCCTACCTCTCTCTTTCTTTTCAAGTACTCTCTTTTATGTCATTTCATTTAAGATCATATTTATTATGTTTGGGTATGTTATTTTATATTCCTAATTATGTAATTTTTATGTTCATATTATGAGAAACCCTATTTTAACTCATCAATCCATTTTTGGCACCATTATGCTGCCGAATTTTCATAAGGGGATTTCCATCTCACTTATTATTCCCGTGAGATTCATACTACATTGGCCACTATTTACATTTGTGTGGTGTATGTACTTCCCATTATTTTAATATTTTTATAATATAATCTAATTTATGGGTAGTTACATCTTAATTTTATGACCCTTCATTCATGGGGTGTACGTTTCGAAAGTTTCCCAAATCGGTAAGGGAACCCTTCACACTCCTCTTTTAAAAAGATTTATTTTGTTATGTCTTTAAATTTACATATTTTTATGTTGGGATATTTTCTTATATATCATTGTTGATGTAAATTTAATTCCCAAGTGATGAGATACCATTTTCTCCCTCATAAACTAATTTCTTTGAATTTTAAAGTGACGATGTTAGGCTGTCGAATTTTACCAATGGAACTTCTTAAACCAATTTTGATTTATGGGGTTCGACATGTAGTTATTGAATTTGTCATACTTTGAATATGTGTGAATTACCTTTGATTGTTTTACACTTAATATCCACTTATATTGGGTGTATTTATTTTTTTTCAAATAATTATGAGATTGATTTATCCTTAATTTAAGGACACCTTCTTTATAATGGATTTCATCTCATTTTACATTTCTGTTGAGACTTCATTGTTCTTATGAATCAGTTCACTCTTATATGGTGTATATATTTTCCTTTAGAATATTATATCATGAATCCCTTTATTCTCCTAATATTATAAAGTTCTGATTAAATGTTATTCCTTAATTATTATTTTCAAATGTCTTTCATTTTGTTAAAAACCCTTTAACTAAAATATCATTTTAAATGTTTTAATGATTTATTCTTATAAATATTTCTCATTTATATCCATGTTTTAAAAATGGTTTTAAGGATTTATTTATATAAATATTAATGGTTTAAAATGTTAGAAGCTTCAAAGTGGTATGGGACACTTTGATTCAAAAATCTCTTCATTAAATGTTTTAAATGGTTTTTAGAATGGATTCATTATTTCAATATATTAAAATGTTATATTGTTATTGCAATGTTATAATGTTATCTTTCCTTTATGCTTAAGTTATGTTCTATGATTATGTTATGGTTCTTGGGAATTTTTTATGAAGACGGGTGGTTCTGTGATAAACTAAGGGCGGGTGAGCCCGATATAGCTCTCCAATGCATTGGGTAACGCGAAGGGGTTAAACGTTAAGGTTTCTCCGAAGATATTTAGGGAATATACTGTGATGGGTATTCCAAACATAACTATTAGGGTTAATCCCAACGTAATAATGTTATGAATGACTCATGTTACCTTTATGTCTTATGATTTATATGAGTTATTCATAAATCTTATGATTTCATGAGGTATGTTAACGTGCTTATGTGTTATGAGTAATGTATTATTTCATTGATTCTTATGTATACATGTACTAGTGTAACCTTTCAGAAATTTTATATCCCTTATTTAGATTTTTAGGCTCATCCCAAGTTATTGAAATGTTTTACACAGGTCAAGGTATAGGTACATGATATGATGATAGAGTCAAGGAAGTGTCAAGAAATAATCCTTGTTTTATTTTAAATATGATTCCGTTGATGGAATAAATTAATACTATCTTTTATGTAACCACTTTGTTTAAATATGGAATGTAATGCATGATTTATGATCTAATTAACTAAAACTCTAAACCTGAAATGATACTCAATGTGTATTCGTGAAATAACTCAAGATTAAGTAAGGTTTAAGGCTGGGTCCTTATAGTTGGTATTAAAGTTCGGTTTAGATAAATTTAGAGGTTAGAGTGTTGTTTAAGAATAAGTGACAAGTTTTTTATAACCACAATGGTTATTATATTAGATAGAGTCATTGTTATTTTTGATGGTTGGAATGAGTTAGAGATAACTTGGAAAAGTATATCATAGTGTTTATCTTTCTCTTTAGTAAATGATGATTTTGTTGAAATACTCACACTGACCGTTTTGGTTTTAGTAAATGGATGGATCTAGCTGGCACCAAAGTGACAATGGGGTTGAAGGAAACTGTGGTGGTTCTCTGATTAAGAGACTCGATTAAATGGGGGATTCAATGAGAAAACTTGTGGTTATTCTAAACAAACTATCAGGAGTCATGATCAACAAATTGAACCTTGGTGAGTTCTATAATTCCTATTATATGAGAAAACCAACTCTATGTGGATGTTCATGTGATAATTATAATGGTAACCATTATGGTTTATATGATCCTTACTGTTGAGGTAATTATGGGTTACTATATGTTATGATGGAAGTTGAAAGGCATGCGGTAAAATTGAGGTTAAATTATGTTATGGTTATTTTTCAAGATTTTAACTCTTATTGGGGAATGTTTTAAGAATTATATAGTTTTGGAAAAAAGACAACACACAGACCATGTGACAACCCGTCACGTCGGACAAAGCTATGGGAATCGAACCCACAACCAAAGTGCCACTGGTATTTATCGCCTACCACTGGACTACGTGAAGTCCCTAGTCAGTTTGACTAATTATTATATATTCGTTATATGGTTTTATTAATCAATATTAAGTTGATTTTGGGTTATCTATTTAAATTATTAACCTATCATGGAGGATATGTGATTAGGTTAATTACTTTTCAATGTGAGACTTTAAGAGAAACTGATGTTATTTGGAGATAAATGTTAATTTGTACCTTGGGAGACTATGTGATTAAATCCTTCAAATATTTTGGTTTAAATCTTATTTGGGTTTACCTTGAAGAATTTTATGGAAATATTTTTTATTGAATGGTATTCGTTGAACTTTGGGTTTTGTTTGACAAATATTGGAGATTAGGAGTAGTTTTTTCTTTTTGTAAAAAAATATCATTTTGGGTAATATCTGATATCGTATTAAACTTTTTGGTTTGGTTTTGGATGAGATCTAAAGACATGGGAAATATATATTTCTCTTTTTTTGATTATGTGATTCTCAAGAAGTTGATTATAGTACTCTTAATGTGAACAAGTCTTCCTAAATACTCGTCTTTTAGAGAAAATATGAGTTTGATTAAGGAATCTAGTAAAAGTTGAAAGTCTACGTGACAAGTAAGTATGTTTCATTATTATTTAGTTAAGCTCAAAAATAAATTTCTCAATGAAGAGTAACATAAAACTAAAATTTTGTCTGTTAACTTTTCCTACTAGGGAATCGAATACCATTTAACCCATCACAAGTTTGTGATTTTCATGTGGTTAACTTTCTCCTAGACAAGTTTACTATTACTCTCCATTAGAAAATGACCCTTTGTTTTCTCCTCCATATCCATATTTTCATACATAGAATCCTAGTATGGGTTAACTCGGGTGACCTTTGTACTTCTCTCCCTTTCTTTTAAAGTGATAGTTTTACTGACTCTTGTTCCGATGTGGGACTTTCAATGAAGTTTCCAAGCCCAATTTTGAAATTGCGAGGACGTAATTCCCAAAAGTGGGAAGGATGTAACATCCCAGGTAAATAAATAATATTACATTCTAATGTTTATCAATATTTGTGAATAAAATATTAATATTACTTTAAGAGGAATGATATGCTCGGTGGCGTACCCAATACGCAACAACGAGTTTCTTTGAAATCTTACGTTGCACTCTAATAATATAATAATATAATAATAGTTAACACCTAGCCGTTTTAATGGAGGGAATGAACAGAAATAACTAAAAATTTATTAAATGTGTTTTTTAAATATTTTTACAATTATCCAATAAATGTTTGAGGCTTAAAATCCAAATGAATCCAATTTTAAGAATAACTACTCTAATATTTTTTTTAAAGATTGTTTTATGGCCTTTTGATGGCGAACCTTTTTTAAATATAACTTTTTACAATTTTATAAACTCTATTTTTCAAAATAAACTTATTATTTATTATTAGGACATTAAAATTTACTTTGGTTAAATTTTTGGTATGTTTCTGAAATTGTTCATTTTTTAATGAATAGTGAAAAATACTGCATTTTACATCAAAACTGTTTTTTCATCTAATTTAAATATATGGTTAGATTACATTTTTAATAGTTTTTAAAGCGTAATTTGAATATATTTTCACCATTTAATCCAATGGGGGTCATTGGAATTAATTTCACGTTGAAATTGGACTTAAACTAGTGTCAATCTTTTAATAGATATTGTTTCTTAAAAACACACTATTTGTTTTGACAACGAGAATAAATTGTTAAATTAATTAATGAAACTTATATATTTGGAATTTTTTTTAAAATAGACATCATTTTTGACTTCGGAAGATAAAATAAATCTTAGGGAGAATTTTTGGTATTTTTCTGAAAAAATTCAATTTTTAATGAATATTGAAACAACTAAGTTGTAGTTAAAGAAAATGATTTTTCGTTTAAATGATACTTTACCACTACTTTGATTTTATTTTAAAAAATCTGACATACATTTTTGTCATTATGAAGTAAAATGTGGTTCAATGAGATTGAAATAATGTTTTGGTGAATAGTAACTTTTATGTTTTGTTAATCACGATTAAAGGTAATTGGTGTAATTTAATGTAAAGATAATGTTATAATAATATTAAATGACCTTGAAACATGTCCTACCCTTATTGGATTAGTCATGGAATACCAAGACAATCCATGGTTCATCTTGGGCACCCCATGGAGCCACTTTGGTTGGAAAATGACATTAATAAATTTTTATTTAAAGTTAAAATTAAAATGTCACAAACATGTATTGTTTTACTAAAACAATGTTTACATGGGGTTATAAAACTGATATTTTTGACTTTAAATATTCATTAGAAATATAAAAAATTTCCTACATCATGATATTTTTTTTATAATTTATATATATTAAATAAATTAATTAATTTATGACACCATGATGATGCTATGATTACCTCATAAATGAACGATTTAAATAAAATAAGAAGATCGGGTGAAATATTAGTCTTAAACTTGCCACAAACCTATTTTATGGGTGTATTTCGAAACCATATCACCTTAGCCTCGAAAATATGTCCTTTTGGGACCTTTTAAATCCGAAAACCATTTTATAATAAAGTAATAGTTTATAACATTCCAAGAGTGCCCCTCCTCTTCTCTTATAAAAGGCCCCCACCTCTACAACCTTAGCCACACCTCTCAAGCCCTTGGTTCTGCCAAACCCTGTCCATTTCATCTCTACACATCCCTATATCCATCATTGAAGCCTCACCATTGGCATAATTCTCTTCAAGATAATCTTTTGGTTCAAACCAAGAAGAGTTACCCGATTTATAGGTAATCTCTTCACTTGTGTTCTTTTGTATTATTTTGCTTCTCCAAACCCCTAAACAATTTTTATTCCTTTATTTTGTATCAAAAAAGTATCTTTAATATACTAGGATGTTTTTCTGTTAACGATTCAAGCTAAACTTACACACACTTCAGTATAATGGTTAAAGAACATACTGTTTCTGTGGATGGTGAATTACTGCCTCACGAAATGATGATTGTTCAATCTTCTCTAAACACCTTTCATGGTGGCCATTATGTTGTAACTATATTTTATATATGATATATATGGTATTTATGTTTCCTATATGCTTATTTATTTTATGTTTAAAACATACCTTTTTGCTTTTCATATTGTGCAATTGCGATAATTTCATACGAGAAAGTGTGGACTACCGCCCCCTCAAGTGATGTGACTAGTTTATGCAATACTTGGAATGTGTAAAGAATGAAATTAATGAACTTATGTGACCTATAAAAAATTTATATTGTACTTTAATTATAATATATATATATATATATATTATTTTTAATTCCATTAATATGACAAAAAATGAAAGTAGCGTTCATGCGTACGTACGGACTACCGTCTCCATGAACGGTGCATTTCATTTATTTTTATCTCCAAATGTTATTGAATAGTATAAAATGAATATTTAATGGATATATATGATATTTAATTCATTAATACTATTTTTGAGATGATTTACTTATAACTAAAGTGAAAATCGTTTTCAAACAAGTTCATTTTCGACTCATGTACCAAACATCGACAAAAACCTCTGATATTAACTCACATTATTAACCAATTGTTATAAAAATATAATATGTGATATGAAATGAATAATAATACATAAAGGAGGAAATTAAGAAATTATAAATTGGCCAAATATTATTATTCAGGAATATAAAAAAACGAACAAGACAAGTCAGACTTGAGGTAAGGGATCCTACCACTCTCTTTCTTTTTAAGTACTCTCATTTAAGTTATTTCTTTTAAGCTCATATTTGTTATGTTTGGGGATGTTATTTTATATTATTCATTATGTAATTTTTATTTTCATATTATGAGAACCCCTATTTGATCTCATCAATCCATTTTTGGCGCCGTTAGGCTACCGAATTTTCATAAGGGGATTTTCATCTCACTTTTTATTCCTGTGAGATTCATGCTACATTGGCCACTATTTGGTTTTTTGTGGTGTATTTAATGGCCATTATTTTACAATTTTTATAATAAAATCTCATTTATGTTTAGTTACATCTTCATTATATTACCCTTATTTTATGCGGTGAACGTTTCTAAAGTTTCCCAAATCGGTAAGGGAACCCTTCACACTCCTCTTTTAAAAAGACTTTTTTTGTTAAGTCTTTTAATTTACATCTTTTCATGATGGGATATGTACTTCTATATAATTATTGATGTAAATTATATTCCCAAGTGATGAGATACGATTTTGTGTCTCATCAATTAATTTTTATGAATTTTAACGTGACGTTGTTAGGCTATTGAATTTTACCAAGGGAAATTCTTAACCTAATTTTGATTTCTTTGGGTTCAACATGTAGTTATTGAATATGTCATCCTTTGAATATGTGTGAATGAACATTTATTGTTTTACACTTAATATGCACTTATATTGGGTGTATTTATTTTTTTCACACATAATTATGAGACTGATTTATCCTTAATTTAAGGATAGCTTCTTTATAATGGATTTCATCTCATTTTACAATTTTGTTGAGACTTCATTGTTGTTATGCACCAGTTCACTCTTATATGGTGTATATAATATCCTTTGGAATATTATATCATGAATACCTATATTCTCATGATATTATAATGTTTTGATTAAATTTTATTCCTCAATTATTGTTTTCAAGTGTCTCTCATTTTGTTAAAAACCCTTTAAGTAAAATATCATTTTAAATGTTTTCATGATTTATTATTTTAAATATTTCTCATTTATATCCATGTTTTCAAAATGGTTTTAAGGATTTATTTATATGGATATTAATGGTTTAAAATTTTAAAATCTTCAACGTGGTGTGGAAAACTTTGATTCGAAAATCTCTTCATTAAATGTTTTAAATTGTTTTGAAAATGGTTTTTAGAATGGATTCATTATTTCAATATCTTAAAATGTTATATTGTTATTGCAATGTTGGAATGTTATATTTCTTTTATTCATATGTTATGTGATATGATTATGTTGTGGTTCTTGGGAATTGTTTATGAATACGGGTGGTTTCGTGATAAACTAAGGGCTGGTGAGCCCGATATAGCTCTCCAATGCACTGGGTAACGCGAAGGGGTTAAACGTTAAGGTTTCTCCTAAGACATTTAGAGAATATACTGTGATGGGTATTCCAAATGTAACCATGAGGGTTACTCCCTACGTAATAATGTTATGAATGCCTCATGTTACCTTTATGTCCTATGATTTCTATGAGTTATTCATAAATATTATGATTTCATGAGGTATGTTAACGTGCATATGTGTTATGAGTAAAGTATGATTTCATTTTTTCTTATGTATACATGTACGAATGTTTCCTTTCCGAATTTTTATATCCCTTACCGAGCTTTTTATGTTCATCCCATGTTTTTGAAATGTTTTACACAGGTCAAGGGAAAGGTACATGATATGAGGATAGTGTCAAGTAAGTGTCAAAAAGAATCCATGTTTTATTTTAAATATGTTTCCATTGATGGAAAAAAATTAATACTATCTTTTATGTAACAACATTGTTTAAATGTTGAATGTAATGCATAATTTATGATATAATTCTCTAAAACTCTAAACCTGAAAAGATCTTCAATGTGTATTCTTCAAATAACTCACGATTAAGTAAGGTTTAAGGCCAGGTCCTTATAGTTCCGCTATCAATGATACAAGTTGGATGATCCTCAAAGGATGCATCAACCTGAAGCTCATCCTACATGGGCTAAAAATGATTGATGGGTTTGAATGATAGGGTCATAGTTGAGATATGTAGAAGAATTAATGAATGGCTCAGAACCTCAAAGTAAAATATAATTGGAATCCTACTGAACCAACTCACTCTAAAATATCGAATGGCTCAATGTATCATAGTGAATGATTAACCCATATTTAGAGATCTCCTTGTCCCAACCTCAGTGACAGATGAAATAAAACCTCATCTCTGACCTCGAACTCGAGAGGACATCTACAACGATTAGTGAATAATTTATGAAAATATAGTGCATTATCCATCCACTTCTGAATTAACTGGACCTTCATCGAAGACTTATTCATGAGACATAGTACTAATAAACCAGCCTCTCCTAACTTTAACCAGCATAGGTGTGATCATCATGGCCTACCATATAAATACTTGAATGGTTCAATATGTATTGTCACATTATAACTATTATTATATTGAACTCATCTAGGGTAATGTGTTCCTCATAAGAGCTCCCAAAATCAAGGACACAAGCTTGCATAATTTCCTTTTCCACCTAAATTGTTTACTCTGACTGGACATCTATATGAGGATGGTATGTTGTGCTCAAGAGAACATATGTAACAAGTGTTTTGTAAAAACACTACTAGAAATCAGACATAAAGTGGGAATCACAATCAAAAATTATAGTGTGCATAAACCTTTTTTGTAATTCTATATCGTGGATAAAAAAATTATTAATATCGTAAACACTGATGATCACCTTGACTGGTAAGAAATAATCAACATTCGGGAGTCTATAAACAAAAACAAAAACAATATTGTTGCTTATAGGACACATCAGTAAACATGTCATGAAATATATCACAGAACCATCCCATTTCCACTCCGAATAGGAAGATACTATAAAATCCTAGCTGGTCACTAATGGTCTTCCATCACCTACTAACATGTGGAACACCCCGAAACAAGACCATCCACCTAAAGTTTCATTCCCATTCAATACTACTAAAATCACAAGTCAAGGTACTTCTAAGTGACTCTAAGTTGAACTTCCTAAGATAAATCATGAATCTCCTACATCAAATCATAGATTATATCTTCTGGAACCAAAACATATCCACATATATGTTGGAACTCAGCCACACCTACCATTAAACTAAGTGGTGGATCTTCACTTTCCATGATCTCCCTTATAATAAGCCCTTACATACTGGTAGATACCACATCCTAACTCTATCATGTAGGGTAGAGGTCACAACTAAGGATGATAGATAAGTTTTTCCCAAACTATATGTCACCTTCAGATGCATATTTTAGAACAACTATATAAGCTATCACTCTCTACTAGACTATTGCACTACATTTATCTCATCCCTCCTTCTCAATGAATTGGCCACTGCATTGCATTTTCCAAGCATATAGGTAAGATCAATGTAAATATACATTAATAACTCCACCTACATACACTGCTCAGATTTAGATAACACTATATAAAAAATTATACTTGAGTCTCTTCTGGTCTGCATAAACCACAAAACCATCTCCCAATAAATAGAGTCTACATTCATTCAATGAGTGAGAAATTAAAGCTCGCTCAAGATCATGCATCAGGGTAATTTTTATTTTGAGGACTTATCTACTGAGAATCATATGACACAAATCTATATCCCTGAATTAGCACTTACCCTAGTCTAATAACATCCATGTAATAGTATACCATGTATCTTTTTCCTTGCATTGGCGTTATCAGGACTAGTTCTGATGTAAAACTTCTTTTCAGTTCCTAATAGTGTATCTTTCTAGAATCGAACCATAAAATCCTCACTCACATAATAGTCATTCCCATAGATGGTGATGATAATCATAATGTTCCCTGTATGAAACACTTATATTAACCTGCAAGACCCAATAATATCCATATATCAAAAATGTTCTTAGGCTGGTCTAAGGAAACTATAGATCTTACCTTCTCTTGTTCTACTGATACTCATATCTTCGAGATGGTGTGAAATAGGAATTGAATTTGATCTATCAAATAGTGGAACTTCTTGATCTTAGTATATAACTAATTCTTTCTCATTGTATGCAAAACATTATTATGTTGGTTTCCATATCCTTGATGATTGTGATAATACACCAAGATATCATCAATGAAAACCCCCATGATAGTATCAAGGTTAGGAAGGAACACTCAATTCATTAAATCCATGAAATCTAATGAGGAATTTATAAGACCGAATGGAAAATAAAGTTACTCATATAGATCATACTTGTACGAATTTTTTACGAGGTATGTCTGTAGGTCGAACATGTACATGGTGATACGACGACCTCATGAAGATTTGTTGGAACACTCGGGCTCCTCGATATTGATCAAATAAGCTATCTATTCATGTAAAGGGTTAAATTTTTTAACCATAAAATGGTTTAGTTTACAATAATACACAAATATACTATGATTCACATCCACCTTCTTCACAAAAATGTAATGGTAAACCTGACATAGTAGTATTGGGTGAAATAAAACCCTTCACCTCTAAATCCTATAGTTGCTGATTGAGCTCCAAAAAATCTGGAATATCTATCCTATAATGAGGAATAGATACCAGTGCCTATACTATAACAAATTTTATAGATAAAATCACCACTCTCATTGGAGTTGTACCAAAAAAGACGTCAGGGAACACATCCCAGAAAAAATCTACCATAGGAGGAATATTTTCCGGACTCACTCCCTTATCTTTTGAACCCAAAATTGTATTTTGGGTTGTCATTCCCCCCAGACCATGATAATCTGGTATTGATTTACTTTCTTTTACATCACATTCACATTTTTGAGTAAATAGTGCAATATTTGGTGTTTTGAAATTCACCGTCCAATGATATGTGTCAATATAAACTAGATAAGCTATGAACTAGCCAATTACAAGAATGAAATCAAACCATGTCATCTCAGGGACCTAAATATAAAAAATGGATTTAAACCCACCAATATCAAGGGGTATGTCACGAACCGAATCAGGTCGCCATCCGAACCAATGCCCGACTCGGCCCGCGGCAAGGCCCGAAGGGCGTTCCCGATCCCCACGGGCTGGCACAAGTGCCCGGGTATCAAAATAAACCTTGGGAATGGTTTACCCGAGTGAACAAATATAAAGCACCCAACCAAAGTAAACCAAACAGAAGTAAAGGTTACAGTCAAACACGTAGATAACCAAACAGGTTTTTGGTTCACAAGTATACAAAAACCCAAATAACACTAAAACAAGATGACCAAACCAACCCAAGGACTGTCGCCCGGTGTGAGGACACCGCCTCTCAGCCACTACCAAAACGCCATGTAGATAGTCCTGCTAACAACCTGAACCACTGCTCCCAAAAGCTGTACCCTTACCTGTATCATAAGTAAACAGGTCTACTTACACCCAAGGGTGTAAGTAGGGTGTGAGCAATCGCCCAGCAGGATATCACCAATAAAAGATTCCACGCACAACTATCAAAAGACAAACCATTTGCAATACTAAAATAAAGAGAAAAAGAAGTGCAAAAAAATGGTTTTCATAAAACGATTTAAAAGAAAGGCAGTTCAAGATAAACACACCAGGATAGCAGTTCAAGTGACATATCACGTATCATTATGCATGCAAAGTAACTGGTGGCACCAAAGGATGGGAAATTCCCTATGGGTACTAGAACTAGTGGGATCCTAGAACATCGTGTCTCGGTGAAACGTGGCTTAGGCGGACACGACCCTCAGATAACGTGGCTTAGAAGGCCACGACCCTTAGAACACATGGATTAGAAGGCCACAACCCTCAGATATCATATGTTTAGTTAGTGTTACAGTCGTCAAACCTGACAGTGAAACCGGGTCGGGTCATCTCCAGAACACTAGCTCACTAGTCCCAGTCTCCCCACCTAATACCCCGGCTTCCCTCCTTATGCTCACCTAAAGATCAAATTTCATATAGTATATCACATTATCACTTAGAGCCAAACGTATCACCTGCACACTGATATCCTATTTGAAAACCACACACACACTAGAACCTCCTTTTTCTTTTCTTTCTTTAAAAAAAACATAAACCACACTGCACAGTTTACAAATAATAATAAACAGCCAAAGTGAGTTTCCGCAATAAAATAAAAGGACTTGGACCACATAAATGGACCACTGGAAAATTAGATGCACACAAAAAAAAATCAAAACTAATATTTTTTTTAATATGGAAACTAATTAGCAGGGTGCTGAAAGATTAAACCAACACGCAAAAGATCGCCAAATGATAATTGAGTGCGGAATCACCTACCTCAAACAGGCGTGGAAAAAGACATGGCGCAAGGCTCCAGTTGCGCCGCGGTTGCACCGTCTTGAGCCGTCAAACAGGTCCTAAAAACAGCAGATCGTACAACAGGCTCAATAACATTGTTAACATAATAATAAAAATGATATTAATAATAACGAAAAAAATAATAATGAAAATAACAGAATAATGATAACAATAATAATATAATAATAACAACAATAATAATGTTAATAATAACAATACGAATAATAATAATAATAATAACAATAACATAATAGAATAATAATAATAATATAATAATAATAGCAATAATAATAGTAAAAATAATAATTATTATAAATAATAATAATAACAACAATAATAATATTAATAATAATAATAGCATAATAATAATAATAATAATAATAACAATAGTAGTATAATAATAATAGTACTATTAAAATAATAATAATAATAATATGATAATAATAATAATAATAATATAATAATAATAAAAATAATAACAATAATAATAATATTAATAATAATAATAGCATAATAATAATAATAATAATAATAATAATAATAATAGTAGTAGTATAATAAAAATAATGATAATATTATTATTTACATAATTATAATAATAACATATTAATATTTATAGTAATGATATAATGACTAACATATTAATAATAATAACAAAAGAAAACATAATATCTTATTAGATAAGTTAAAATAATAAAATAAATTAAATGAAAAAAAAAGAAAAACAAACATGTGCGGTGGAGGAGGTGCCGAACAGGGGCACCGGAACGGGGAAGAAGAGGAAGAAAATGAAAGGGAAGAAGGAGAGAAGAGGAAGAGGAGAAGAAGAAGAAGAAGAAGAGAAGAAGGAGAAGAGAAGAATAAGAAGAAGAGCGGCAGGGGGGGTTGCGTCGGCTGGGGGTGCAAGGGGAGCAGCAGGTCGGCCCGAGGTGGCGTGGCCGATGCAGGTCCGGCGGGAGGTGCAGGAGTGGCGCAGTGCAGAGGAGAGGGAGAGAGCGGCTGAGCGGGGAGGTGGCGCGCCGGTGAGCAGGAGGGTGTGTCGGTGTGGGTGCAGGCGGCTGGTCCGACGCGGGAGGCAGTGGGTGCGGCTGCTGGTGTTGCCAAGCAGGGAGGTGTGGGTGCGGCTGCTGGTGTTGCCGAGCAGGGAGGCGCAATAGAGGAGAAGTCCGGCGGGAGGTGTAGTAGAGATGGAGTCCCGGCGGAGAGGACCGGCGGAACGCGGCTGGGCGGAGGAGAAGAAGAGTGGAGAGAGGGGAGGGAGTGCGGATGCAGGAGATGCGGCGTGAGGGTGAGGCCGAGCGGAAGAAGGAGAGGAAGGAGAGAAGAAGAAAAGAAAAAGAGAGAGAAGGGGTGGCGGTGGCTAGGGTTAAGCATGGGGGAAACAAAAATTCAACAAATTAAGATAAAATAATAACATTAAATATCATACTAATATTAGAAATAATAATATTAATAGTAATAATAATAATCATAATCTTAATAATAATAAATGCATAACAATAAAATAACAATAATAATAATAGTAATAATAATAATAATATATTAGCAATAATAATAATAATATCATAATAATTATAAAGATAATAATAATAACGATAATAATAGTATAGTAATAACAATAATAAAAGCATAAAATTAATACTATTAATAATAATAGTAGTATCAATAATAATAATAATATAAATAATAATAATAAAACTGAAGTTAACATCTGTCGTTTGGTTCGTCCGCGCAACGGGCACCGAGCGTTGAAATGGCAAAGCTGCATGGCTTTGCCCACCCCCTACCCGTGCGCCGAGCGGCACAAGGCCCGCGCGCGCGCGCACCGTTACCCCAACGGGCAACCCAAACCGGGTTCGGCTCATGATACAACCAAATAATTTAAATAAACCGGAAATTAATTTATGAAATAAAAATTTAAAATTAAACGTATACCTCAATAATGTCCGGGCGTGACAATTCTCCCCACCATGAAAACTTTCCGCCCTCGGAAAGTCATCTCAAAGCCTGATCAGGGAATAGAAATGGGTACTCCTGCTCAACCCATGACTTCCTCTCCCAAGTCTCGTGTTCATCATTTCCGTGCTACCAAAGAACACGGACTAGAGGAATGGACTTTCCACGCAATTCCTTTTCCCGAAAATCCAGTATACGCACTGGTCGCTCGACCACAGACAAGTCGGACTCTATCTCCAGCTACTCCCAATTCAGCACATGCGACGGGTCGGGGTTTTATTTCCATAGCTGGGAGACATGAAATACATCATGAGTTGACGTCAACTGCGACGACAAAGCTAAACTGTATGCCACCTTGCCAATCTGCTCAAGGATCTCGAAAGGTCCGACATATCTCGGTGTCAGCTTCCCCTGATTCCCCAAATGACGGTGACCCAAGCGAGGGGCCACTTTTAGGAACACTCTGTCGCCCACTGAAAACTCGAGATCCTGCTTCCTCTGATCTGCATAAAACATGTGGCAACTCTGAGCTGTCAACAACCGCTGCCTAATCATCTTGACCTTCTCAGACGTCTCCTGAACAAGACTCGGTCCCAAGAGCGAGGCCTCTCCTACCTCAGCCCAACACAGAGGAGACCGACAAGGCCGACCATAGAGCGCCTCAAAGGGTGCCATTATGATGGAAGACTGGTAACTGTTATTGTAAGAAAACTCGACCAGCCCCAAATGGCTATCCCATGAGCCTCCAAAATCTAACACACAGGCTCAGAGCATGTCTTCCAGAATCTAATTTTCCCGCTCCGTCTGGCCATCGGTCTGAGGATGGTATGTCGGGCTCATCTTAATCTGCGACCCCAAAGCCTTCTGGAGGCCTCCCCAAAAACGAGATGTAAAGCGGGGGTCCCTGTCAGAAACAATTGCCGATGGCACGCCATGAAGTCTAACCACCTCCTGAACATACAAGCGGCCCAGTTCCTCTACCTTCGATGTATCTCTGATCGGAATAAAGTGAGCTGACTTGGTCAAGCACTCAATCACCACCCAGATAGCATTCCTCCCTCGAGGTGTATGAGGCAGGCCAATGATGAAGTCCATGGCGACCTCATCCCACTTCCAGGTAGGAATGGGTAATGGCTGGAGTAGGCCAGATGGTCTCTGATGCTCTGCTTTCACTTGCTGGCAGGTGTAACATCTGGATACGAAGTCGGCTATGTCCCGTCTCATACCTAGCCACCAGAACTGACGACGAACATCGTAGTACATCTTGGTGGTACCAGGATGGACGACCCACTGAGATTGGTGGTTATCCTACATTACCACCTTTTTCAGAGACAACGGCACTACAGCACGGCCTTTGAAGCATAGGACCCTCTGGGAAGACAAAGACCAATCAGAAAAAGTCTCCCCACCATGAAGAAACTGCATAGATCACTGACAAAACTCATCACCAAGCTGCTCCTGCTGAATCAACTCTAGAAGGGAAGGAGTCAACTAGATGCTAGCCAAGAAAGTACCTCCACTGTGCTCCCTACTCTCCAAATGCATCTAGGCGAAGAGCCCCATCAAAGTCCACTCATCGCTGGACTTCATCAACGCCTGCAGTGGTACTTTTCTGCTCAATGCGTCAGCTACCACATTACCCTTGCCAGGGGTATAGACAATATCAAAATCAAAACCCTGCAGGTACTCGACCCAGTGGCGCTGCCTCAAATTGAGATCCCTCTGAGAGAAAATATAGGCCAGGCTCTTATGGTTAGAATATACCACAAACTTCTCCCCAAAAAGATAGTGGCGCCATGTCTTCAAAGCATGCATCACCACCGCCAACTCTAAGTCGTGAGTTGGATAGTTCTTCTCATGCGGCCGGAGTAGGCGAGAACCATAAGCCACAACATGGTCATCCTGCATGAGCACACATCCAAGGCCCGTACCTGAAGCATCACAGTACACCACATAGCCCTTTCCTGACTCTGGTAAGGTCAACACAGGTGCAGTGGTCAACCGCTGCTTCAACTCCTCAAAAGATGTCTGGCACTGTGGGCTCCACTCAAACTTCACCACTTTCTGAGTGAGTGCGGTCATGGGGGAGGCAAGCCGCGAGAAGTCCCGGACAAAGCTCATGTAATAACCAGCCAAGCCCAGAAAACTCCTGATCTCAAACACATTTCTCGGCTGCTCCTAGGACATAACTGCTCTGATCTTTTTGGGATCCACTGAAACCCCTTGTTCTGAGACGACATTCCCCAGAAACTTCACTTCCCTGATCCGGAAAGTGCACTTCGAGAGTTTGGCGTACAGGCGGTGATCCCGCAAAGTGCCCAAAACAACGAGCAGGTGATGCTCATGCTCCTCCTCAGATCCAGAATAGACCAGGATGTCATCCACGAATACCACGACAAATGAGTCGAGATATTGGTGGAACACCCTATTCATGAGCGCCATGAAAACTGAAGGAGAATTTGTCAGTCCGAAAGGCATGACCAAGTACTCGAAGTGACCGTACCTGCTTTGGAAAGCCGTCTTCGGGATATCTGCTTCTCTCACCCTGAGCTGGTGGTATCCCGAACGCAAATCAATCTTGGAGAACCACTTTTCCCCCTTCATCTGGTCAAACAAATCATCAATCCTAGGAAAAGGGTATTTATTCTTGATGGTTACCTTGTTCAACTTCCGGTAATCAGTACACAACCGAAGGGTTCCATCGGCCTTCTTTGCAAATAAAACCTGTGCGGCCCAGGGAGAGACGCGCGGGCGAATGAATCCTTTGGATTCCAAGTCGTCCAGTTGTATCTTTAATTCCCTCAATTCGGTGGGGTCTATGCGATATGAGGTAAGAGATATAGGCTGTGTTCCCGGCGCCAACTCAATCGAGAACTCCACGTCTCGCTCTGAGGGTAAGCCAGAAAAATCATCTGGGAAAACCTCTAGGAACTCATCCACTACACGAGGTAACCCGCCCTGTGAAATACCAACATCGTCCTCCAGCGCGAGTGACGACAACTGATAAGCAAGATTTCCATGCTCAGGGAGTGGAGGTCCCGCACGTCCCGACCGAGGATCCCATTCTCCGTGAAATAGCTGAGGAGTCCCATCTGGTGCTGTAAAGATGACTCGGCGTCGATAGCAATCAATGTGCGCCTGGAAGCGCACCAACCAGTCCATACCGAGGATCACATCAAATAGGTCCATGTCAAGGACCAAGAAATCCCATTCCATATCGACTCCCGACACAGAGAGTGCGCATGATCGGCACTTAAGGCCTTGCTCCCTCTTTTTCCCCAACGGCGTTACCAACTCCATAGAAAACGATAACAGCTCGGTTGGTAGGTTCAGCAGATTCACAAAACGAGTAGATATGAAATAAACTGATGCTCCAGTATCAAATAAAACTGTAGCTATAGAAGATGAAACTAGAATAGTACCTCGAACCGTCGAAGGCCCTGCATCAGATCCCGCTGGTGCCTGATCCACAACATGCAGTTTCCTGGTCCCTGCCTGAGAACAACCACTCGCCTGAGGCTCTGCCCTGATATGGCTCTGCCCTGAAGACGATCCGGTCCTACCACCACGCACACCAAACCGAGATCCTGTCGTCCTGGTCGGCTCTGACTGAACTGATACCCCTCTAGAAGCCACTGATCTAGCCCCACTCTGATTAGGGCGTGCAGTCCTGCAGAACCGCTGTAGATGTCCCACAACTTCACATCCATGGCATGGTCTGGGAGGGTATGGACAAACAGGTCGGATATGCCCTGCCCTTCCGCACTGATGGCACACAACGAACCCTGCACCAGAAGCCCCAGATGAAAACTGCCTGGGAGGATGACCTGAGATGCCATCACCCTTCTTCCATTGGTCATCACGCTTCCTTTTCTTCTCAGATGAACTGCCACTGCCAAACCCTGACACTGATCCAGAAAACCATGACTTTCCCTTCTGGTCAATCTCGGCCATACAAGCATGATCGACCACCAAAGAATAAGTCTTCAGTTTGAAGAAGAAAACATGGGAGTGAATTTCTGGTCGAAGGCCCTTCTCAATCTTCCGAGCCTTCAATAATTCGCTCGAAACTATCTCAGGTGCATACCGTACCAGTTCAGCAAAGCGATTCACATACTCCATCACTGTCTGATTCCCTTGCGATAGCTCCATGAACTCCCGAGATCTAGCATAGGCTACGAACTCTGGACAATACTGCTCGTTGAAGATACCCTTGAAATCCTTCCAGCTCTTGTGCTCATGCTTCCCAGCCTGGACCACTGATTCCCACCATTTGTGACTGGAACCCTCCAGCTGGAACGAGGCGCACTTCACCCTGACTTCCTCAGGCGTGTCAAGGAAATCGAACATGTGTTCTATCTTCTCAAGCCACTCCTCTGCCTCCTGAGGTTCTTAACCACCTCGGAAAGAAGGAGGTTTGATCCTCAGAAACTCCTGAGCTCTATCCTTCCTGGAGCCGAATTCTTCCCCTCTAGATGGAACAGGGGCGGGGGTAGGCGTCGCCCCTTGTCCTAAATCCTGAACAGCTCGGACCATCTCCTCAACCAATCTCTGATCAAGCGGCGCGGGAGAACTCTCTCCGGCTTCCTCCCGTGGATGCATGGGAACTCTCCGGGGAGGCATCTTACTGAAAAAGAGAAGCAATCAAGAAAGAAAACCATCAATAAAAAGGGAATAAATTTTTCCAACAAGATAAACATTCATCAATAAACCAAACATGAAAAAACAAATCCATATAAAAACTTTACTTCCCTTACCTGGTGTCCACGTACAGTCTGCAGCCTGCACGTCCCACCCAGAAAATAAGTGAAACAAGCACCCTGACATCTCATGGTGACTCAGTATCTGTCACGAGGCGTGCTGGCCAGGCACCCTACTCACAACATGAATTCTGAGCCCCGGCAGACCCAACTCATGTATAACCCAACTCATCCCAAATAACATAAACCACCAACAAAACCTGCCCTCTGATACCATTTTGTCACGAACCGAATCGGGTCGCCATCTGAACCGACGCCCGACTCGGCCCGCGGTAAGGCCCAAAGGGCGTTCCCGATCCCCACGGGCTGGCACAAGTGCCCGGGTATCAAAATAAACCTTGGAAACGGTTTACCCGAGTGAACAAATATAAAGCAGCCAACCAAAGTAAACCAAACAGAAGTAAAGGTTACAGTCAAACACGCAGATAACCAAACAGGTTTTTGGTTCACAAGTATTCAAAAACCCAAATAACACTAAAACAAGATGACCAAACCAACCTAAGGACTTCGCCCGGTGTGAGGACTCCGCCTCTCAGCCACTACCAAAACACCACGTAGATAGTCCTGCAAATAACCTGAACCACTTCTCCCAAAAGCTGGACCCTTACCTGTATCAGAAGTAAACAAGTATACTTACACCCAAGGGTGTAAGTAGGGTGTGAGCAATCTCCCAACAGGATATCACCAATAAAAGATTCCACACACAACTATCAAAAGAAAAACCATTTGCAATGCTAAAATAAAGAGAGAAAGAAGTGCAAAAAAAATGGTTTTCATAAAACGATTTAAAAGAAAGGCAGTTCAAGATAAAAACACTAGGATAGCAGTTCAAGTGACATATCACGTATCATTATGCATGAAAAGTAATTGGTGGCACCAAAGGATGGGGAAGGCCCTATGGGTACTAGAACTAGTGGGATCCTAGAACGTCGTGTCTCGGTGAAACGTGGCTGAGGCGGCCACGACCCTCAGATAACGTGGCTTAGAAGGCCACGACCCTCAGAACAGGTGGCTTAGAAGGCCACGACCCTCAGATATCATATGTTTAGTTAGTGTTGCAGTCGTCAAACCTGCCAGTGAAACCGGGTCGGGTCATCTCCGGAACACTAGCTCACTAGTCCCAGTCTCCCCAACTAATACCATGGCTTCCCTCCTTGTGCTCACCTAAAGATCAATGTTCATATAGTATATAACATTATCACTTAGATCCAAACGTGTCACCTGCACACTGATATCCTTTTTGAAAACCACACACACACACCAAAACCTCCTTTTTCTTTTCTCTCTTTAAAAAAAACTTAAACCACACTGCATAGTTTACAAATAATAATAAACAGCCAAAGTGAGTTTCCACAATAAAATAAAAGGACTTGCAGCACATAAATGAACCACTGGAAAATTAGATGCACACAAAAAAAATAATCAAAACTAATTTTTTTTAATATGGAAACTAATTAGCAGGGTGCTGAAAGATTAAACAAACATGCAAAAGATCGCCAAATGATAATTGAGTGCGGAATCACCTACCTCAAACAGACGTGGAAAAAGACACGGCGCTAGACTCCAGTTGCGCCGCAGTTGCACCGTCTTGATCCGTCAAACAGGTCCTAAAAACAGCAGATCGTTCAACAGGCTCAATAACATTGTTAACATAATAATAAAAATTATATTAATAATAACGAAAAAATAATAATAATGAAAATAACAGAATAATGATAACAATAATAATATAATAATAACAACAATAATAATGTTAATAATAACAATACGAATAATAATAATAATAATAATAATAACATAATAGAATAATAATAATAATATAATAATAATAGAAATAATAATAGTAATAATTATTATTATTATAAATAATAATAATAACAATAATAATAATATTAATAATAATAATAGCATAATAATAAGAATAATAATAAAAAAAATAGTAGTATAATAATAATAGGACTATTAACATAATAATAATAATAATAATATGATAATAATAATAATAATAATAATATAACAATAATAATAATAACAATAATATTAATATTAATAATAATAATAGCATAATAATAATAATAATAATAATAATAACAATAGTAGTATAATAATAATGATGATAATATTATTATTTACATAATTATAATAATAACATATTAATATTTATAGTAATGATATAATAACTAACATATTAATAATAATAACAAAATAAAACATAATATCTTATTAGATAAGTTAAAATAATAAAATAAATTAAATGAAAAAAAAGAAAAACAAACCTGCGCGGTGGAGGAGGTGCCGAACAGGGGCGCCAGAACGGGGAAGAAGAGGAAGAAAAAGAAAGGGAAGAAGAAGGAGAGAAGAGGAAGAGGAGAAGAAGAAGAAGAGAAGAAGGATAAGAGAAGAATAAGAAGAAGAGCGGCAGGGGGGTTGCGCCGACTGGGGGTGCAAGGGGAGCAGCATGTCGACCCGAGGTGGCGTGGCCGATGCAGGTCCGGCGGGAGGTGCAGGAGCGGCGCAGTGCAGAGGAGAGGGAGAGAGCGGCTGAGCGGGGAGGTGGTGTGCCGGTGAGCAGGAGGGTGCGTCGGTGTGGGTGTAGGCGGCTGGTCTGACGCGGGAGGCAGCGGGTGCGGCTGCTGGTGTTGCCGAGCAGGGAGGTGTGGGTGCGGCTGCTGGTGTTGCCGAGCAGGGAGGCGCAACAGAGGAGAAGTCTGGCGGGAGGTGTAGTAGAGATGGAGTCCCGGCGGAGAGGACCGGCGGAACGCGGCTGGGCGGAGGAGAAGAAGAGTGGAGAGAGGGGAGGGAGTGCGGATGCAGGAGATGCGGCGTGAGGGTGAGGCCGAGCGGAAGAAGGAGCGGAAGGAGAGAAGAAGAAAAGAAAAAGAGAGAGAAGGGGTGGCGGTGGCTAGGTTTAAGCATGGGGGAAACAAAAATTCAACAAATTAAGATAAAATAATAACATTAAATATCATACTAATATTAGAAATAATAATATTAATAGTAATAATAATAATCATAATCTTAATAATAATAAATGCATAACAATAAAATAACAATAATAATAATAATAATAATATATTAGCAATAATAATAATAATATCATAATAATTATAACGATAATAATAATAATGATAATAATAGTATAGTAATAAAAATAATGAAAGCATACAATTAATACTACTAATAATAATAGTAGTATCAATAATAATAATAATAATATAAATAATAATAATAAAACTGAAGTTAACATCTGTCGTTTGGTTCGTCCGCGCAACGGGCACCGAGCGTTGAAATGGCAAAGCTGCATGGCTTTGCCCATCCCCTACCTGTGCGCCGAGCAGCGCAAGGCCCGCGCGTGTGCACCGTTACCCCAACGGGCAACCCAAACCGGGTTCGGCTCATGATACAACCAAATAATGTAAATAAACCGGCAATTAATTTATGAAATAAAAATGTAAAATTAAACGTATACCTCAATAAAGTCCGGGCGTGATAGGGTAACTCCAAGCACTATACAACATCATATATTCAGATTCCCAATAGTGCTTGTAGAGTCAAAATTCCATCTAAAGACAATAAAATAAAAATGAGGCTTTTCACCAGAGGTGAAAATATAAAACTATGTGATGAACATGAATCAAAAAGATCTGATGAAATAGTTGAGGCTAGTAATATTATAACTCTCACCATAGATGGTCTAGAACAATTCTCCTTGGTTTTGGGCTATAAATAAATGTACAATCTTACACCACGAACCCATGACGCAACCTCACTACATAGAGTAGGCCCACATTGATGTCTAGTTGTAATTGGATTCTGCCGGCCTCTTCTAAAACTACCACTACCTTAGCCTCACAACCCTTCACTACGCCATATCCATGGAAATCATGGAACTGACAAACGTGATAATAAAATCTATACTGGAGCTAACCACTACCACTCACAATTGAATTAATGGTCATGCAAAATCACAACATGTGACACATCCTTTTGTAAGATCAACACTCGACGGGAACATAGTTGCATTGATTCATAATACGGCCTTGAATAAAACAGTAATGTTATAAAAACATGTTACTAGTACTCATATACTGACTATCACTCATCTCAATAGAATCCTCAAAATGATGTTTCCTCACAGAAAACAAAATTCTGCTTGGTTGAGAAGCATCAATACCTTACCATGCACTCACAGGTTCCCTCCATTTATGCCCTGTAGTTATAACCTGATTCAAAATATCAGTGATTGAATTAAATATAAACACATTTACCTATGATGTGAAATCATGTTGGAGACCTACTCAAATAACCTCTTTCTAGACATCTTATTAGCAAGCTATATCGGTGTAAAACGCTTCAACTCTATAAAGCGTGTTGAGAACTCTATAACTGTCATCGTGACCTACTCCAGATTAATAATATCAATATCCCTCACTACCATATGATTTATTGGGTAAAATTAGTTGTGTAAGTGGGTCTATAAAAATGTAAATCACATATCTCGCAACTCATCTGCCTGGTTCAGAACATCCAACCAAAGTTTTGCTTCTCCACATAGCACAAAACTCAAGAGTTTAACCCTAATCTAGAGGCATCTCCAGATCATGTAAAATTTATAACATGGTCTCAACACATTGTTTTATAATCCATGGACCACCATACATCAAAAAAAATGGGATTAACCTGCTACTAGAACACCCTTGTCATCTAATCTATAGAAAATGCAGGATACGGTGCTCCCTAAAAAGTCTACATAACGAGAAAGAATACTTTACATAACGATGATTCAAATACTATGTCCAGAACAACATATATTGTTGCAGCTGACACTAAAATAGGATCAAATGGTAGCCCATGACCCACCACCTTCAGAGCATGGTTTTCTCCACCCACCATGAATACTACCACAGGTCATCATGGGGTTATACATCAGCAAGACCAAATAGATGCCTCAAAATAGAATGATATCAATGTTCCACAACTCATAATCATAGGATACATCAAATACCCACTAAAACCAAGTCATAACCCACATGTATCTATTAATTCCAGGACTGTATATTGAATAACCACCCAACCACTAGAAACATTTCCTCTTTCCAACTTAAATTCCAGTACTAGGTAATGTTTCTATTAATCATTTCATTTATTTGAGTTTTTATGTTTCAGTTATTCAAAACATTCAACCATCGGTTTACCAATTCTAAATACATGAGGGCCCATAACACCCCATGATCTTTAAATGTGGTTCCCATTAATTTCAAACATATCAATTAACATTATCATTTTCATTTAATTTGTGCATCATTTCCCAATCCATAAGGAACTATACTCCATTTAAATTAAATGATGACATAACTCCTCGATCCATGTTAAAAATCAAATCACAACTGCTGACAGACCGATCACTACATCTATTACAACAAAATAAAATACATAATTAATCCTAAATGGAAGGGTATAATGAATGAAATTTTATTTATATTATTTTCATATATGATACATGAGATGGAATACACTCATATCATATGGTTTCAATAGAAATAAAACCCAATAATATCAATAGTAACAACATAAATCATGTGTGTCTTGCAATGGTCAAATAAAATCAACAGTAATAGTCAAAATCCTGATAATCACAATTTCATTCCAGGTAATTGGGATTTTCACTGTACATAGGGTTGCAACTCATAGGAATAACTAAATACCAAATTGAATTTCAATATGAACCCTATCAATTAGTGCTATAAATTATGTCAAATCAGAAAATAAAAAACCTTTGATGCCATATTGTAACATCCTCAACCCAGATGCCACTTGACAGTGCCCCTAGTCCAGTTGGATAAATGCCCTCATGCTCATCTCCCCAAATTCCATAGGCTATCGACTATAATCAAGGACCTTGGTGAGGAAGTGTAGAAACATCCCCCCCCCCCCATACAGTAGTATAACATAATGGAAGAAAATAAATAAGCAGATAGATGAAATGTAAGACTTGATAGGAATATATATAAAATATAGAAATGTCACCTATTATATGATATAGATGACAAATGTATCTAAAAAACATCCAAAATAAGTATACAGAAAAATAATACTTTACAAGTGTCCAAAATGAACAAAAACACCAAAAAGTACCAGTGGCATCAGATGTATCTTCTTGTTCGCATGCTCCACTACTCTAAAGAAACTATCAGAATCTTATACTAGGGTGATTTCTCAAACCATCATCTACAACCATATAATATGTTTGGTTCCCCAAGGAGGCCCAAATGGTTAGTGAGATAAACTTTCTAGTATGTTTCCCTCTAATGATTTGTACAGTTATAATAGCAATATGCAAAGTGAAAACATTTTTACGTAAAGTATTGCTGTAAATGTTATTGTAGAAGGCATATAACTACTATATTCAAGTAATACCAACATCCTCTCAAGGCACCCTGAATCCAAATTTATCTCTTAATAATTCATCTATAAACATGTAAACAAATCATATGGGCTTTTTCTAAAGTTACCCATCTCATGTAACCCACAGCCTAGCAATATAATGAAGTGTATCTCAATGCCACAACATTTTCATAATAAGAACATATCTATCCACAGATTTTACATATAAATAATTAAAAAAACCCACATGCTTAGCATATACTAAAGTGTAGACCACAAAGGCCCAAATCCAAGGTTCAGATGTTCTAGACATCCCCATCGAGTCCCATGGTCATCCCAATGGATACTAGATCTAGGTAGTAGTTGGCTTCCTTTGAGCATGTGTACCAATATGTCCAATTTGATTCCAAACATGCCGGATCTAAGGGGTCGTAAGGCCTACGTCATAAGATAGAATCATTACCCAAAAGGAGTAACCAAGGCAAGGCATCCACTCATGCATTAATTATCAATGGATTTCTATCCATGGAATCTACCATACCATTAATTATTTCATAAAATTTAAAAATATCAATTTTATTTTAGAATACCCTCTCACATCCCCAATTTCATCATATGAGTATACCAACTCATGTATTTTATTTCACATAAAATATTTCACATGGGAATAAACACCCATTCATCACTATTTTCACGATTAATAATTAAAGAAATTTGAAAACAACCATTGAGTATACCCACTCATTTAACCTATTTAATTCTATCTGATTAATCAAAATCAGAATTGGGTGACATGAAAACAAAATTTATGTAGGTAGTACAACTCCTATGTAATCCATTGTATTTCATATATGTATAACATGGCATCCTATAACCAAACAAGTACAAAAATGCTCCCCTTGGGTTGTTTTGAAATGCCTAACTAAGTCATTTCCCAAAGGAGAACCCCATTTGTGGACATTCTTTAGGTCAAGAGGTCCAAAAAACCATAATAGAACAAATGGTAATCCTCACTATGACTAATTACAACCACTACATGTATCCTTATAAAAAACAAGGTCATGTCAAAAAGTTTAACGAGTGTCACAACGACTGATCACTCTAAATAGAACCAAATGCTGGAAGAAAAGTGTAGACCACCAAAAATACCTCAAAAGTAGAGTTCTCATATTGAATCATGGTCTAATTTCCCTTAGTTTGGAAGAAATATTAACAACAAATTAAGAATTAGAAATTAGGGCTTATAATCCTAAATTCAAATAGTGTAACCATTGTTCCAAAAAACAATATTGCCTAAAAAAGGATTCGAGTATTTAATGATGTGGTTACAACATGAATGAAAGAGGTTGAATTGGAGTTCAGATAGATTCAATATCAAAAAAACCCAAAATATATGGTTTTAGACATCAAAAGTGAGAGAAAAGGCTTTTGAGCATAAAAGACAGTCTTTTGCCTCTTTTTAAAAAAACTGTCGGTAAATTACCCATCTTATAATACCATATTTTATCTTCTTGGGGAAGTTACATACACATCATAAAAGGTCTTAGATATACCATTAAACATCGTGAAATTGGATTACTAGATGTGTATCCCCCATTCACGTCATGTAATTGGCCTATATCCATCCCACCCCTTTCCTACCTCTTCTTTCCGAAGTACAACCAACCAGAACATAGACCGACATTGTGTTTAACCCAAAAAAGAAATTTAAAAATAAATTTGACCTAAAAATAAAAATATCTATATCTCAATAATAATTGGGGGTTAAAATACAAGTAATTTTTTATTATTTTCACCAAATTAAAAGTCATATTTCCCATAAGATGAGATCTATTAGAAGTATTCTAATGAAGTAGTAATTGACTACACCAACCCTTTCATGTTTATTTCTTATACTAATTCCACATAGTGTCTTAACCAAATCATAAATTAAATAATCCACAATAAAAACTATTATAATAATTAATTTTTATTATTATTAGGATAAAAAAATCCATTACTTATCCATCCATTGAAAAAATAAATCATTTCTGATGTGTGTGTATGGGTTACCATCTCCGCATAGCTGGGTACTTAATTGTTCATCTCCCATTTACATGGATGGTTATAAATATAGAAAAAATTAATATATATATATATAATATTTATGAGATATAATGTTTTCTTATAAAAATATCATATACATATTCTTATATTCTAATCATTTGGAAAATGATAATGTGCATTGTGTGTATGCATGAACTACCACCTCTACAAAGTGATATCATAAGTTTTTAATTTACTCTATACATGGTTGTAAACATTGATATAGTAAATTAATAAATATATATATAGTAAATTTGAAATTATAATGATTCATTAATTGTGAATTATTATTTACCTTTTATTTATTTAGTCCATCAAAAAGGTAAAATAACATTCAAGTGTACGTGTGGTCTACCATTTATATTAACTCTGTAATTCATTTTCAATCACTATATATTATGGATAAATAATATATATATATATAATTAATATATAAGTTATTTATATAATAATTAAAATTATATAGATTATATAACCATTATCGATGTACAATGTCTAGAACTACTAAAAAAAACATATAGGAAAAATGAAGTAGTTATCAACTAAAATACTGATTTAAATAAAGATTTGATATTAATAGGGTGATATGAGAATACAGTTAAACCACATATTAGATAATATATATGATTATAAGTTTGTAAATTATTTATAAAAATTTTATATTTATTATATAGGAGGTTCAAACACATACAAAGGACATCAGATAAAAGATATGTATTTACAGTCTTAAATTAATTTCTAGGAGATATTAAAATATTCAAAAAAAATTAATTTTGTGTGGTTTCTATTATAACCCTTTGATATTTCATATCATTATTATCATTATATTCATGTAATTTAATGTTTCATTTTATGTTATTTCATTCATGGGTTTTATAGTTCAGAATTAACAAAATACGTAAGGGTTTACTTTATAATATTATAATTATTTGGGATAATTTATATTTAAGTCTTAACTTCGAATATTATTTGATATTTATATATTATAAAAAATATTTTTTCCTTTAAAAATTTTATTTATTTAAATCATATCTTCCATTTCAATTTCTAGTCTCTAAGTACAGAAGACACCAAAATCCAGTTTTTATATAAAACTATTTTTTTGAACTCGATCGAGAATAATTTTTTACAACATTCATATATTATTTAAAAAGTTTTAAATAATGTTATTATTATTATATAATTATTTATGAAATTCATTTTTTATTTAGTTTCCCATTTTTGTTTTGATTATTTAAAAAATATTCTTATAAATTTATAAGAATGTATGTTCTTACTATTTACAAAAAAATGTTAATGAAATCACTCTTTTAACATAATCAAAATAATTAGAATTTACTTATTTCATGAGATTTAAATTATATTAATCTAACATTATTATTTCCAAATTTATTTTCAAATAAATTTTTTCATTCTATTTTGGAAATGTTTTAGTTTTTATATGTATATTATAATTTGGAGACGTTATTTTCATCAAGAATGTATTTAAGGATATTTTTATGGTATTTATATTTATTACTGATTTTTTTTCTCTGGAGTAGATATGTTTCAATGATATCATACTTTTTCTTTCACTACAAGTTTTATGAGTCTTTTGACTTGTGAGATTATTGATATTCTGTATAATATTTCTTCCTATATATTTTGTTTATAAAAGGGAATATTGATTATGTTTTATTTTTTATTCATATGTTAAATGAAATATGCATGTTAAGTAAAATTTGGGATATAGAATTACATATCCACTAAATTTATTGGTATGTATCATGAGAAAAACCAATTGAACAGCCTTATAAAATGGGGGTTTTAATACATACCAATTATTTCAATTGTCTTGACATTAGGCCTCGATGATATGTTTCATATGTCATACATTTTTAATTCAATTATTATGAAATTATTTATTAATAAAAAATCAATTATATTGAAAAGTATACATGGATATGTTTTAATAGAATTTAATTATTTATATGGAATCATTCAATAATCATTTAGTCCTAAATTATTATCCATTTTATTGTAGTTATTGATTAAATGGAATATTTTTTATTTACCTTGTCATGTTTATTATTCCTTATTTTTTTAATGATATCTTCCACTACACATAACTCTTACTAACAATCTAAAATCAATATTATTTTTCCCTTTCATGTGGATATTAAGAAAAAATATTTAAATGTGTTCATGGATTCAAAATATTTCATTTCAATGTTTTTTATTTTATTTTATAAAATTAGATTTTGACTGATGTATTTATAAATTTTACTATATAAACTATTCTCTTTTGTATATTGGGGTATGATTTCCTGCATATAGTTCCAAAGTAATATTGAAATTAATGTAATTGGGGTTCAATGTTTTTGGTTAATACAATTGGTATTAGATAATGTTCAGTAGAAACCATTTAAATATATTTATGAAAATCTGGATTAGGGAGCACAACCCTATGGTCGAACGAAAGGATAAGTCTTTATATAAGATCCTATCTAATGGTTTCAAAAAGGATGATATCATGTTAGGTTTTCAATAACCCATCCATTTATGGATACTATAATTGGACATGGGTTTTAAATGTATGCACTAAGGGATAATATCTATAACAATAATTCGTGGATTATATGTCATCCATCATTTTACTAAAAAGATAGTGTGAAATTTCATCACACCATCATTGAAACCCCCTGATGATATTCTTGGGAAAATAAAAAATTATTATTATCTATTATGATGTTCTTGAAAAGAATATTACCAAGGAAAACAAAATGTTATACCTATTGTACCATATACTGAAATAAAGGAGTCATAACATAGACAAACATGGAATGATATATATTTATTTCCCACTGTTATTATTTTTCATTATATGATTAATTTTTTTCTTTGAATTGATGGAACCATGAAAAATAATGATAAACATTAATATGATTGGAAATGTGATGATAATGAGAAACTAAATGTGGTAATGACTAGGGAATAATATATTGTAATTGTCTCTATTTAGTTATCAAGATATATGGTTACAAACATGAACCATAACCAAATCATAGACTCATCAAAGAAGAGAAGGACTTAGTTTTCAGAGAGACTAGGTAGTGGATGCCACGACCAATCCCAAAGTGGTATTTCCTATGATTACCCCAATCCTACCTTCACTAGGCATGGGGATCATGACTACCACCAAGTACGTATATCCCTAAAATGGGAAGCATTATCCTAAAGAACCTATAGGCGCACACACATGTCCAAGTCACAAATGTTGGGCAGTAAAAAAAATTAAAAAATTCATGAAAACCACTATATCACACAACTAGAAAACAACATTTAATGTATTGAAAAGTAAACAGGGCCAAAAAAATCCCACCAAAATGTGTCTATTACCAAATGTTCAACATGTAAGAAAATTGTTATTTACACTACAGTCTAAACCATAGGAGCACTCCTCGTCTTTATGGACTTGTTAAGAATAGTTGGGTACCAGTCCACCTAGGACTCCTTTAAACAGTTGACAATCTAAAAAAGACACAAAATGTGTATGAAAATCTAAAGTATGGGTGAGTACAACAATGATCATTAGCACACCATAAAACCATAAAAGATATACCAAAAATGAAATACTATGAAAGAAAATACAATCATATCCACACATGTATACCAATATAGTGCATATTATAAGAATATACGAATACACACAATCCAAGACACAAGCCTAGAGGTATGTCATAACCAATTACAACCCATTGGATTCACCTTGAAGAATGCTCATTCTGGGGGAACTCACTCTTCAATCCATGATATCATTGGACAATCTCATGAAAAGGTCTATCATATTTATGCCATACCCAATTGAAACCATATTGGTCATGGGATATTATGATACATATAGACGGGATCCATCCCATAACAGTAGGGAATACCACTAACCCAATCAGAATCAATTCTCAATATAGGGGATCCTACCTATAGAATACGACTAACCCGAATGATGTGTCCCACTTGATGGATGACTGACTCCCTGATCTATGAGGTTATTTTGATTCCCCAAAACTCCACCAGGGGTGATAGAGGACCATCCTCTAGTATCGCTGAGGTGTGACATTACTCTATCTGGTAATTAACCTCTATAGGGGACTATAATGCACTAATTTGGATGTAAAGCCATACAGAACCCTCAAGGAATTGACCAAGGGAACAGAAGAAACTTATATGGGTGAATACAACGAAAAAAATCATCCGAATGAAATTTTTATAGGAGTATAATGTGTCTCATGGTTTCCCAAGTCATGCGTGTGTGGAAAAACTCACACAACAAGTTACCTCCATATACACAGTGTGTATAAGTGTATACAAGGTGTGTAAACACAAATGGTATCCAGTATCAGTAGACAGTCTATGTCTGCGTGGGAGTACATGGTGTGCCTGACTATGTCTTCCACTACCTGTGTCTTGGTTTGGAAAAATAATGAAAAACTAGTCAGAGTCGTCATCATTCTAAAGGTGTAAAATTTAATTACACTCATTTTCATCTTCAAAATGACTCATATTTCTGATCTGATTACACTGATATGGTCTATCTAATAATAACTCAAAATAAAATGTTCACGTTCTCCAAATGGACACCATATGAAAAAGAAACATTTCACCCTATAACGAATGAAGGGTAATAAATGGGGCCCACTTATTGATCATAAATCAAAATATACATATTTCATCATTGTGATCCTCATAGAAAATACATAGGATCACCAATTCGTTTGTCCAAAATACACTCCTAGTGAAAATTATCATTTCACTACAATACGCTCATACTGGGCTTTAATGGGACCTTCACATAAATCCCTATTTAAATAATCAAAATTTGGCTTAAAACTTCTACCTTTGTTTTAGGGTTGGATCACGAAAAAGAGTTCATCATTATGACACCGTATGAAATAGATTGGTCAGATAAAATATCCCACAATAATAAGAATAATATTTATTAGTTGTTTTGTTGACATAAGGAAAGTGTTATAAAATGGTCTGCAACATCAATCCAAAAATGACATTCTCAATTTCAGGCTCACAATTCCACCAACGATGCATCAATCTGATGTTGTAAGAAGAAGTTGCATCCAAATTAATGTTTTCCCAATGAAAATAAAAATAAAAATAATATATTATTATTATTATTCTTTTAATATCTTTTATTTTTTCTACTTATACCATTTCATAGACCACACCCCCATTATTGTACATGATCACCTGGACTCCCATTCCTTCCATCCCCATCAAATATTATTGTATTTAATAAATACTGATATTATTATAATAACAAATAATAACCATTACTAACATAAATGGGGAACCTCTTTCATCTATGCTCCACACCCCTAAAATTCACCCCTTTCATCATCATTTTTTATAATAATAACATGATTATTATATTGAAAATAAGAGGGGTCAACTTACATATTAATTTATTTTACATTTCATATATTCTTTATATCATTAATATTATAACAAACAATAATAACAAAACTCTCATTAAATCAAACCCAATTAATTTAATTGACCAAATATCATATACCACCATTATTATTATTAAATATAATAATAACAATAACACCCTCTTTAATTTTTATAAACTCATGATCATCGTTATTATTAATAATTATAATTTTTTAATACTCGCTGTGTTGACCACGTCTGACCACCTTGTTAGATATATGAGTCTAGACACCATCACATCTACACCGAGGACCATCAACCCTGATATCTGGTGCATGACCACCACTTGAATCCAACCACATCACAATGCACCTCATCATGACACAACAATGGGGAAAATGGAATTTATCAAATCAATCACAATTCACTTCTGATATCAAAACATTCACTTATGGTGCTGATCCAATCCATTAAATAAACACCATAATTCTTGTTTATATGTATGTAACAAAATCACCAATACAGGTATCATTTTTTCCACCACAACACATTTGGGGGTTCGATCAAACTCGAACCCACCCTGGAAATATAGAATCATAGCCCTATAATCTACGATGAAGAACAATAATAATGGTTGTTGGAAAGATTTAATAAAAACATTTTAAACATCAACATCCAAGCGTTGTAGGATGGTGATCTAGAACATGACCCATCCCAGTGGGGCCCACTCCGTGACTCCCCAAGCCTGCCTCCAATAGGCCAGGGGCTGGTGACTAGCACCGAGTAGGCATATCACTAGCATGGGAGGCATTGCCTATGTACTTGTACACAAGCACACATCTCCAAGCCCAAAAATGATGAAATGTAAGACACTAAGAAATAGAATGCATGCATACAACTAAACCCAACCAATATAGTACAATGAAAGGTAGAGTACTAAAAATTAAACTAGTCCAGAATACAAGCCCACTAAAAAAAAGTATGAAAACTGCAATGTCCAACCTGTAAGCACAAAAGGTACAGGGACTGCTGCTCGTAGCCATAAGAACACATCGGCCTGTCGAGAACTCAGAAAGATCTGTCTTATCCTGGTCCTCCCTAGACTCTGTCAAAAGGCTACTCGTTTTCACAAGACACCAGGAATGCAGGCAAAGCCCGTTCAGGGGTGAGTTTAACAATACTCAGTAGAGGACCCCGAAAAACACAAAGCAGTACACAAAGTAAAGGTACAGTCATCTATGCACAGTATATGTCTACAGAACATATAGAACAAACCAGATATACTCAAAATCCAGATCATAGTCTAGAGACAGGTCACACGACTTCATACCCCCATTAGGGATTCTGTTCGAAGATTCCGTGATGCACTCGTTCCAAGATAACACACTCCACGAGTATTAATGCTCTCATGACATCCGTACAAGATGTGTTGTTCGTCGGGAACCATCACGAGAGGTAGCTGCACTCATTATCAGAGACACAATCTTTAGTGGGACGGTTACGATAGATAGAATCACTCATTACAGGAGACACACTCTTGAGTGGGAAAGATCACGATACAGAGATGAGGATCACTGCCAGCCCCATGGTGGATACCGCGACTTATCCAGATTCACTAGTTAGGTGATACAACAGCTATGTAGAGGATCAATTCCTGGTAGACTCTGTCATGTTGATGTCTGACTCTACCTAGGGTCAGGAATGGATAGATGATCTCACTCCATGCCTCTCGGAGGGATGAAGACTCTATCACAGAATGTCCGGCTGAAGGGATCATACTCTTATAGAAGGAAATGATGTCTGACCTTCAGGGAAACGAGAAGAAGGGGATCTGACCCAAACGACATTTTTCCAGGATACAGTGAACAATAGGACCATGATGTTATCCTAAAATACCCGGCATGTAGAAAAGACACACGTCGTGTTGTCTTACCCCAAGTACTACCTGTGTACAACGTCCTGTGTCGTAGAACTGGTCGTGTAGAAAACCTTAGTACACGGCGTGTAGTACGATGTACACACCGTGTCCGAGTGACTAGGGTTTTGGCCCCGTGTCACTGGCAGTGTGGCCGTACATGGCGATCAACCCATGTACTTTAACCCATGTCTTTGTATCCCTTGGATACACGCCGAGCATCACGATACCGCCTCTGCCAAGCTGTACATGTCGTGTCACCTGAAGCCGTGTAGATCATCTTGTGTCCCTGTACTACCAAAAGTAAAGGCCGAGCATCGGGAAAAAATCCAACACACCATGTGACCGGGGTCACATGCCGTGTTATTCTTCTGTGACCCCGAAACCCTAGCTGCCACCGCCAGTACTACACTGCGTGTTCTTCAGAAGTACACGCCGTGTATTCTGGAAATTTCTAGAAATGCAGACCTCTAACTTCACGCCTCCAGTGATGATCCGTTCATCGATCGAGTCGCCCGATCACCACAAAAACTTCAGGTTTTGGTCTCCCCATCACCACGAAGCTGCTTCCAGTGTTTTTGGACCTCCGATCGGCTTCGAAAATGTGCTTTGATCTTCCCGCACAAAGAACGCTCAAATAATTCCCTTTCTCGATCTTGTATGATTCGTCATCGGCCATCGTCTCCGAACCTCCACAAGGTCGTTGTGGTGTCAAACCATTGATTTGGGATCTTTGCATTGTGGAATAGATGTGCAACGATCCGTTGTTTATCACCCCCATGAGGAACGCGAAGAACGCGTGAGAAAAGAAAAGGGGGAGAAAATCCAATAAACAAATTTGAGGAACGAACATCTGCAGTCATTCATCACGGCATTTATCGGCTCCTGTTAATAGGTTTAAACGGAGTAGAGATTGACATAAATAAAATCATGGATTATTTCCCCAAAATCATCCCAAAGAAAACCCTCCCGCAAGAACGTACGAATCCGCGGATCAACTTGTTCGTGGATGATCTGTGTTCATCGTTTAAACTCAAAAAACGGGGAAAATAAATTGAAATAACAAACCCATACCTTTAGAAAGTATTGATCGTTGACAAAAATTTGCACTTCCGTCGTCGTCAAGATCCCTCAACATCGTTGACATAGCGATTCGTAGCCTCGATCCATCATTGTTTGTCACCGAGAAATTTCTCCAACGCCCTGTGGATTGTACAGAGGTTCCTCTCAAATGTCACCAAAGATCAATAATTACATAACCCATTAAAAAGGGAAACATGATGGTATTTAATTACATGGCAGTATTATTGACACAAACTTGCCATTATTTTGAGTCATTATGACACATCATTAATTTAGGAAACTGGCGTCCTGTTGCTGTGCTCCAGCGGATGTTTCCATAAAATGAAATAAACATTTAGCAGTTTATTTTATTTTATTTTACTAAAAATGTATGAAAATATACATTCTCCCCCAACTCGTGCCGGTCCAGGTTAGGCCTATTCTTAGGTAAAATCATCGTCTCAGATGCAACGATGTGCTTAGATTTTTATTCTGGGCTTCCGTTTCGAAACTTCCACAACCGCACACAAGCACCGACTCACTAAACTTAAAAAAAAAGTTAAAACTACAATTATGGGCTCACTGGACCTCGGAATGATGTTCCGTCTTCGCGCCATGTCTTCAAATAATTCCATATAATATTTAAAAATAATAAACGGAAAACATGAGATATTAAATTCTCCCCACCTTAGGTATTTGTGTCCCTGAAAATACAAAACAATGGCTACTCAAAAAGATGTGGGTTCAGGGCACGAATCTGGGCCTCTCTCTCCCACATACTCTCCTGAAGAATCTCGTGCTGCCACCAGACGTGCACCAAGGGAATCGATCCCCCATGAAGTATCATCTCCTACTGATCCTCGATCTCCACTGGGTACTCAGTAAAGATCACTCCATCGTCAATGTTCAGCTCGCTCCAGTCGATGACGTGCGACTGATCGTGCACGTACCTCCTCAGCTGCGACACGTGGAAGACATCATCTACCCGATGCCACTGTGGTGGTAGATCTAGGTGGAACGCCACCTCTCCAACTTTGCACAGTATTAGGAAGGGTTCGATGAACCTCGAAGATAGGTTGCCGCCTCAACCAAATCTCGGTAACCCTCATCCAGGTGAGACATGAAGATAGACGTGGTCTCCATCTTTGAACTCTAGAGGCCTCCGTCATCGGTCATCATAGGACTTATGATGCCTCTGTGCAGTCTTCATCCACTCTCGGATGATCTGCACCTTCTCTGTGGTAGCTCTCACTAACTCTGGACCCTTGAGTGCTGACTCTACGGGGTCGGTCCAGCATAGCGGTGACTGGCAGGGTCTCCCATACAAGGCCACGAACAGTGTCATACCAATGGTGGTGTGGTAGCTATTATTGTACGCAAACTCCACCAGTGGTAGGTGGTCCTCCAAGCTATGACCAAATTCCAAGATACAAGCTCTCAGCATATCCTCCAGAACCTGAATAGTTCTCTGCATTTGTCCATCAGTCTGGGGATGAAACGTTGTGCTAAAACGTAGCTGAGTCCCAAAAGACTCTGGCAATCCCTTCCACAACTGGGATGTGAATATGGAATGTCAATTCGAGACTATAGTCAAGGGTACTCCATGAAGCTGAACTATCTCATGCACGTAGAGGCGTCCCATGCTCTCTACGGAACTCTGCTCCCTGATAGCTAAGAATTGGGCCGACTTGGTGAGTCGGTCAACGATCATACAGATAGAATCATGCCCCTTGGACATCTGTGGTAAGATTGTCATAAATTCCATAGATATTCCATCCCACTTCCACTCTGTAACTTCCAAGGGGTGAGACAACCCTACTGGAACCTGGTGATCATCCTTCACCTGCTGGCATGTGAGACATTTAGAAACGAACTCTCCAATTGACTTCTTTATGCCTGACCATCAGAACTGTCATTGGAGACCCTAGTACATCTTTGACACTCCAGGATGTACCACTAAGGGGGATGTATGAATCTCCCTCAGAATCTCCTCCTGGAACGCCACTGGGACTACAGTGCATCCTCTGAAATGACGTATGTGGTCCCCACCTTTTGAATATCCATCATGATCATGTCCTGTGGACAACAGAGCACATAAAGCCACACAATAGACATACCAAAGTTGTGCCTCCCTAAGTCACTGTAAGATTGGATGGGTGACAACCACCAACTGTAGATAAGCAGTATCCTCTCCATCCATGAAGGATAACTGTAACGCAGCTAACTGCTGTGTCGCCTCACTCAACAACTGTGAGCTCAAATTTATGCTAAGGGCATATGTCACCTTGATCCCCTTTTTAGGAGTATAGATGATCTCAATATCATAGTCCTGGAGGAACTCTAGCCAACGCCTCTGCCTCAGATTCAGATCCTTCTATGAGAAGATGTACTTGAGGCTCTTGTGGTCATATTAGACAATAAACCGCTCTCCCTTAATGTAGTGTCACCACATATTCAAGGTGAAGACTACTGATGCTAACTCGAGATCTTGGGTTGCATAATTTTTCCCATGTGGCCAAAGCTAGCGTGAACCATATGAAATCACTGCATGCTGCTGCATTAGGACACAGCCGAGCCAAGTCCCTGATGCCTTGCAGAAAACTATGTACTCGACACCCTCCTCCGGCAATCTCAAGACTAGGGTGCTTGTCAAACTCTGCCTCAACTACTCAAAATCATGCTGGCACTGCTTCATCCACATGAAGGGCTGCCCTTTCTTGGTCAAGGACGTCATCGGTTCTGATATCCAGAAGAAATCATGAATGATTCTCCGGTAATATCCTCCCATCTAAAGGAAGCTACGCACCTCCGTCACGCTCTAAGGTGTCTCCCATGCTAACGCAACCTCCACCTTGGCTGGGTCCACAACTACTCTATCTGGTGAGATAACATGTCCCAGAAAGTGGACCTCCTGAATCCAGAACTGGAACTTTGAGAGCTTCCCATAAAGATGTTCCTCTCTAAGTATGTCTAGAACCATCAGCAGGTGTCTTGCATGCTCCTCTTCTGGTGCCGAGTACACGAGAATGTCGTTGATGAAGACCACTACGAACCGGTCCATGTACGGCTGGAAGATCCAGTTCATCATTCCCATGAACACTGTGGGGGCGTTTGTCATGCCAAAAGGCATCACCAAGTACACATAGTGACAGTAGCAGCATCTGAAATCTGTCTTCGGTATATCCTCAACTCATACTTGTAGCTGGTGATAGCCTGATCGAAGGTCAACCTTCAAGAACCACTAGGCCCCTCTTAGCTGATCGAAGAGGTCATTGATTCTTGGTAGTGGATACATGTTCTTTACCGTCACCTGGTTCAGGCGCCGGTAATCCAGGCACAACTTCAGACTCCCGTCTGCCTTCTTGGAAAACAAGACTGGGGCATCCCATGGTGAGACACTATGTATTATGAAACCCCTACTCTGAAAATCCTTCAACTATACCCTCATCTCGTGAAGCTCTGCGGGAGCCATTCGATAAGCTGATGAGGAAATCGGTGTCTTCCCAGGGTGTAAGTTTAAGTAGAAGTCAATTTCTTGGTTAGGAGGTAATCTCAGAACATCATCGGAAATGACTTACCCATACTCCGCCACCACCATTGGGAACTGCGAGCTCACAACATGTACTTCTCTGAGGGAAAGTCTGGCCAACTCATGAGTGATTGGCTGCACCCTCCTATGCATGAGCCCATTTTGTGCTTCCTGGTTTTCCCTCTCTTCGACAGAGGAAAATAGCATTCCATCACGGCGGACACAGCACACTCTTCACCTAATAACATAAATTTGGGCATGGACCGAAGATAACCAATCCATACCAAGAATGAGGTCGTAAGGCCTCGACACTACCACCAAGAAGATCCAACCGAAACTCTCAGCTCCAAGGGTAAGATCACACTGTCTGCAAAGGTTCATGATCATCAATTCTCCTCCCGTGGGTGTCTCCAAGTGTAAGGATCGAGTCAACGATTCTACCGTAATCTCACGGTTTTGTACAAGACATGTGGCTATAAGCGAATGACTAGCACCTGTGACTATGAGTACGAAAGATAAGGTAGAAAAGACAAAGATTGTAACTCGAATCATCCCTGGAGCCCCTGTTTTGTATGCCTCGACCGCATGCAGCTGTCCTCACCCCTGTCCCCCACCTCCATGAGCCTGGTGCGGAATTCCTATTGGTGGTGGTGGAAGTAAGTCTAAGCGTCTGCCACCACCCACAACTCTCCCTGCTCCTCTGCCACATCCTCCGCCTGGCGGATCTGCCAGGTATGTTCTCTACCTCTGCCTTAGTGGTCCATCCACCACTTCACTTTCATCATCTCTACGGGTCAGGAAATCCCTATCAAGATGTCCCCTACCGTTGCATGAATAGAATAGCTTCTCCCTAGGCTGACTGGATCCAGCCTGTGAGCCATGGACTGTCGATTCCCTGTCCTGGGTCCTCCTCCGATGTCTCTCAGATCATGATCCCTACGTTTAATGCCGAATCCCTGTGTCTAATGCAAGATCCCTGCCGCTGAGGTCTCCACACCTGTCTGCCTACTGCTCACTGTCGGTGGTTGTCTCTACTCCTCCAAGAATCTTCTGACCACCAAAGCTCGCTCGAGCACTCCATCATATGTTGCTATGCATAGAGTCACAACTCTAGCTCGGATGTCTCATCGTAGACCTCACTCAATGGTCTGGGATCTGATTTAATGATCCCTGACCATATCCATCGAGTACCTGGAGAGGTTGGTGAACCTCAATGAATAGTTAGCTACTGTCATACTGCCCTGTTGGAGCTGAAGAAGCTCCTGGATGCGCACAGATCTCAATGTAACTAGAGATAACTCCACTATAAAGAGTCTATAAAACTACATCCACGAAAGATCCTCCTCTGCATGAGTTTGCATGGTTAGACTCCTCCATCGCCCTACTGAACCCTGATGAAGGCTCACTCATAGGATCACCATCTGGTCTGCTGGTGTCCTCACTAGACGGAAAACTCTAGTCACTACCTCAAGACAGTCCTCAGCTGCATGAGGGTCGGGCTCACCTTGAAACCTAAGAGGTCTCTATCTCTGGAACTCATTGAGCGCGCTAAGCCTGCACTCCTCGCCGATCGGTACTGCAGGTACAACTGGTTTCTCCACTGGTGGTGGCATAGAAGGTGCACCACCCAGTGGCAGTTCCTGGGGAACTGGTCCCTATATTGAGGCCTCGTCACTAAGGGGGTCATCCTCGTGATCTTGCTACTGAATCCTAGCAGGTATGCATCGTGGAGGCATCCTGAAAGGAATCAAGATGTACCATGGTCAAAGAGTATATCTGGATAGCTGACACAAAGTGCATGGAAACCAAATACCATTCTTATGTGATGCATGTACCTTTTTATTTCCCCGCAACCAGTGTTTTTGTGTACCATGTCAGAAAGTAGGTTATCAGAGCCCTGGTGTATTGATACATAGGCCGCGGCACCAACACCAGAGTATCTGGCCTGAAATAGGAACTCGAAACACATAACACGGTTTTCCCAAACCAAACTCACAAACTCTTGGTCATAAGGTAGAACCGACCACCTCTGATACCACTCTGTGATGACCCATCCCAGGGGGGGCCGCACTGTGACTCTCCAAGCCCGCCACCAATAGGCTAGGGGCTGGTGAATAGCACCGAGTAGGCGTATCACTAATATGGGAGGCATTTCCTAAGAACCTATACACATGCACACATCTCCAAGCCCACAAATGCTGAAATGTAAGACAACAAGAAACATAATGCATGCATACAACTAAACCCAACCAACAGAGTACAACGAAAGGTAGAGTACTAAAAAGTAAAATGTGCCAGAATACAAGCCCACCAAAACAAAAGTCTAAAAACTGCAAAGTCCAACCTATAAGCATGAAAGGTACTGGGAATTCTACTCATAGTCGTAGGAACACCTCGGAAAGTAGGGAACTCGGAAAGCTCGGTCCTGTCCTGGTCGACCCTAGACTCTATCAAAAGGCTGCTCGTCTACACAAGACCCCATGAATGTGGGCAAAGCCCGTGTAGGGGTGAGTATAACAATAGTCAGTAGAGGACCCCGAAAAACACAAATAAGTACACAAAGTAAAGGTACATTCATCTATGCACAATATATGTCTAAAGAACATATAGAACAAAATATATATACTCAAAACCCAGACTGTAGTCTAGAGACAAGACACATGACCACATACCCCTATTAGGGATTCTGTTCGAAGATTCCATGATGCTCTTGTTCCTGGAAAACACACTCCACGAGTCTTAAAGCTCTGATGATGTCCTTCTGAGAAGTGTTGTTCGTCGAGAACTTCCACGAGTGGTATCTGAACTCATTACGAGAGACACACTCTTGAGTGGGAAGGTTACGATAGATAGAATCACTCATTATGGGAGACACACTCCTTAGTGGGAAAGATCATGATACACAGATGAGGATCACTACCAGGGCCATGGAGGATACCATGACTCATCCGGATTCACCAGTTAGGTGATACACTAGCTAGGTAGTGGATAAACACCCAGTAGAGTTGGTCGCATCGATGCTTGACTCTACCTAGGGTCAGGAATGGATAGAGGATCTCACTCCGGGCCTCTCGGAGGGATGTCGACTCTATCACAGAATGTATAGCTGAAAGGATCATACTCCTGTAGAAGGAAACGATGCCTGACCTTTAGGGAAATGAGAAGAAGCGGCACTAACCCAAACAAATGATGTCCAGGATACAGTGAACAAGAGGACAATGTTGTTTTACAAAAAGTACACAACATGTAGAAATGATACACGTCATGTTGTCTGACCCCGGGTACTTCCTGTGTGCAATGGCTTGTGTCATAGAACTGGTCGTATAGAAAAACATAGTACAGGGCATGTAGTACGATGTACACGCCGTGTCCAAGTGATTGGGGTTTTGGCCTCGTGTCACTGGCCATGTGGCCAAATATGAATATAGGCCCGTGTAATTTAACCCGTGTCTGTGTATCCCCTAGATACACGCCGAGATTCATGTTGCCGCCTCTGGCAAGCTGTACATGCCGTGTTGCCTGAAGCCATGTAGATCATCCCGTGACCGTGTACTACCCAATGTACAAGCCGAGATTTAGGAAAAATCCAACATGCCATGTGACTGGGGTCACACGCCGTGTTATTCTTCTCTGACCCCTAATCCCTAGCCACTGCCACCAGTACTACACAAAGTGTTCTTCGGAAGTGTACACAGTGTATTCTGGAAATTTCAAGAAACACATACCTTTGCCGTTGCGGCTCCGGTGATGATCTATTCGTCGATTCGGCCACCCGATCACCAATAAAACTTCATTTTTTTCACCCCATCACCACAAAGCCGCTTCCAGTGTTTTCGGACTTCCGATCAACTTTGAAAACGTGCTTTGATCATCCCACACGAAGAATGCTTGAAGAACTCCCTTTCCTGATCTGGTCTGATTCATTGTATGCCCTCTTTTCCGCACCTCCACAAGGTCATTGTAGTGTCGAACCTTAGATTTGGGATCATTTTGTCATGGAACGGATGTTCAATGATTAATTGTTTGTCGCCCCCGTGAAGAACGCGAAGAACACATGAGAAAAGAAAAGGGGGGAGGAAATACAATAAACAAAATTGATGAACGAACCTCGACCAACGTTCATCACGGAGTTGATCCACTCTCTTTAATAGGTAAAAATGGATTAGAGATCAACATAAATAAAAGCATAAATTATTTCCCCAAAATCAACCCAAAGAAAACCCTCCCGCAAGAACGTACAAATTCGAAGATCAACTTGTTTGTGGTTGATCCGCATTCGTTGTTTAAACTCAAAAACATGGAAACAAAATTGAAGTAACATACCCCTACCTTTTGAAATTATTGATCCTTGACAAATGTTTCGCACTTCCTTCGTCATCTAGATCCTTTAACGTCGTTGGCGCAGCAATTCGCAGCCTTGATCCGTCGTCGTTTGTCACTGAGAAATTTATCCAACGCCCCGCAGATTCTACAGAGGATCCTCTCAAATGTTGCCAACGATAAACAATTGCTTAACCAATTAAAAAGGGAAACATGTTGGAATTTAATTACGCGGCTGTATTAATGACACTAACTTTCCATTATTTTGAGTCATTATGACATTTCATTAATTTAGGAAACAGATGTCCCATCGCTGTGCTGCATCGAATGTTTCCATAAAATAAAATAAACATTTAGGAATTTATTTTATTTTTTATTTTCTAAAAATGTCCAAAAATTTACTTTCTCACCCAACCCACGCCGATCGAGGTTAGACCGGTTTATAGGTAAAGTCATTGTTCCAGACACAATGGTGCACTCAAATTTTTAATCTGGGCATCAGTTTAGAAACTACCACAACCGAGCACAAGCACCGACTCACTAAACTTAAAAAATGTTCAATCCACCATTCCGGGCTCACTAGACCTTGGAATGATGTGCTCTCTTCGCCCCTAGTCTCGAAATAATTCCATATAATATTTAAAAATAATAAATGAAAAATACGAGACGTTACAAGTTAGATGAAAAAAATAAAAAAATAACCAATACTCCAAACATGGGAACATGGGACGGGTGTTCCAAATAACACATATCAAATGGATTGAATTTATCATGCTAAATAATATAATAAAAATATTTGTAATACAAAATTTACAATTCCTACCTCAATTATAGATCAATTTTTGGTGAAGCATGCATCTTCTAGTGATAAGGATGATCCACTTGGTCAACCGCTTTTTGATTCACCTCGATCTTATCACTAGTCATCGTCCATTCTCAATCTGAAGATGGGGACATTGGTGGAAGATCTATTCAATGATTCAAGTTTTATGTGTCAAACACTGTTAATTTTCTAAAACATATTATTTATAGAAAAAACCAGTTTAGGTCATTTATATTAAAATATATAAATTATTTATATATTTTTACATAACATACCTCCCAACATCAGATTCTTAGAAACATCTCGTATCGACTAACTTTATGTTGTTTCTAGGAGAGAACCACATTACTAACTCAACGGTGTTGTCAGACATCCAATCTGAGTCACCATTAATGATTTATTATGAATTAAAAATAAAATAAATTTATTTAATTATTTTATTTATGGGTAAGTACTTGGTATATTTTCTTATAGATGTCCCCCACCAATATAGTTTAGGTTTCACCTAGTGTAAGGCATCCATTTTGAACTCAAAGGTTCTCTAATATTTCGGATTTGGGATCCTGTTATGGATTTATTCCTCTTTTTCAGGAACACCACAAGGGGGTGTTATTAAATAATTAATATTTATCAAACAATTTTTTAGGGGAAACTAGCCATCGAGATTAAATGTCATCCTAGAACGTGGTAACAAAACATTACATATAAGTTTTAAATATAAAACATGGGAAAATTTGAGATGTTACTTTCACCCCACCATTCAGCTTTACTCCCTGAAAATCCATAATAGCGGTTACATAGACAGATGAGGGTACTGAGCATGAATCTAAGCCTCCCACTCCCATGTTGTCAATTAGAGATTCTAGTGCTTCCATTTAATGCACACCAAAGGAGTCAATCACCCTTAGATATCTTTTTCTTCTGATCCTTGATCTCCACTATATATACGACTTTGCGAAAACCAACTACTTAGCACTACTTCCCACATCGTGACTGGAATCACCATCCATTCTAGAAAAAATGATGATATGATTCCCACTTCAAATGAATTCCCTTGGGGGATGTATTCAAAATATAATTTTTCTTCATGACCAACTAGTTTAAGAAACGGAAATCCATACATAACCTTAAACACGTATCTAATATTTTGTAGAACAGAATTGGGTCTTCCCTGGTTGAAAACACTAGGTCTCACGAAGACATTCATATGAAAGTCCCCCAACTAATTCCTTTGATCAAAAATATCCTTAGAAGACATCCATTATATAGGCGTAAATATCTATTTCATCTCAAGGTGTTGATTAATTCATTAGTATTTCTCCCTACAGGAATGTAAAACTACAACATCTTTAGGGAAGAGGTCCTCATACTTTTCCTCCATTAATGGAAACTGATGACTCATATCATCCACTGAATATATTTATAGGTTATCCAACTAATGATTAAATGTTTTCACCATTCTATGTGTGTGTTTTTACTTCACGACCTAGATTTCCCTCTCACCAGCAAAGGAATACACAGTTCCATCACAGCAGACACACCGCACAATTTGCCTAAAATATTGAATCAATTCATGAACTATATATATCCCATCCATTACAAGAATGATATAATATGACATTTTGATACTACCAAATGATTCCAAATAAAACTCTTGTCTTTAAAAATCAATTCAGACACTCGACACTAGTGTGTGATCATCATATCTCTTTCTTAAAGAGTCTCTAATCATTAGGGCCGAGTCAAGAGTTCAACAAGAATCTTCAAGTCTCAAAATAGTTTAATAGAAATAAGAGAATGAATATAACCTATATCAATCAAAACTACATCTCTCATTGAAAATAAACAGATTATACCTCTTATCATTGCTAGAGCCTCAGATTCATAAGCCTACATTGCATGCAATTAGCATCATCCATATCCACTAGTTCCATGATCCCGAAGAACACCATGTGAGGGTGGTGGTGGTAGAATTTAAAAATGTTTAAAACCTCTTAATGATCTCCCAACTCCTCTACCATGTCTGATGCCCTATAGATAATCCTACACTTTTTATTCTCTCCACCTCGATGGTCCGTTAGCTGCCTTTCGATCTGTTGAATGAAGGGTCTGGAAAAAATTTGCTAGATGTCCTAAGTTACCATGTGAGTAACACTTTCTATCCATTTTAAATCCTAAGCCACCATGGAATTGCCTCTTGATATGGATGAACCACTTAGAGCCATGTGTCTTCTATCGGCTACCTGCATTCGAGGTATCTACTCCATCATATTTATTAGCTGAGAAATACTATTTTAAATGGTTCTCATACTATATCCATGTATGTTTCACCCCATCATATGATTGGTTAAAAAACAAAACCATCCCCCTAGTAAGAAGTGTTGAAGGATGGATTCCATGAAAACCATATGATCAACGAGTCTCTTATATAGAGATAATACTCGGGTCACTACCTCAAGACAGTCCTCAACCATCTATGTGTTAGACTCATATAAGAATTCGAGGGATATATGTTGTCGAAACATGTGAAGAGTGCTAAATATATTCCCTTAAAACACAAGTAGTATGAGTATCATGTGCATCGCAATAGCTGGGTGTATAGATGGTGAACCACCTAGTGGTGTTATCTCTGGTACAAATCCCTATAATGTGCCTCATAACTAGATAGATCTTCCTTGTGATCATGAAATGAAATCCTGTATGGTTTACTACACAAAGGTATCATAAAATAATAAAATATGTTCCACGATCAATAGAGTATATTTGGAGAGATTACTCAAGAATGAAATAGATAACACAACCATTCTTTTCCCTACAACTATTGTTCTCATGTAATGATTTGAAAAGGATGTAGTTTGAGCCCAGGTATATGGATACCTAGGTCTCTACACTAACACTAAAGTCCCTAGCGTAAATGAGGAACTCGAAACACATAAAATTGTTTTCCCAAACCAGCCTCATAGACTCATGGTCTTAAAGTACAACCAACCTGCTTGGATACCACTATATCAATACTAATCTCATAGGGTTCCTTCCCCTGACTACCCCAAGATCGCCTCTAATAGTTCAGGGCCTAGTGACTAGTACTGAGTAGGCATATCACAAAAATGGGAGCAATTATTCTAAATTACATTTACACAAATACACACATCTCCAGGATAAAAATGCTGAAAAGTTAAAGCATTATGTAAACAATGAATGGAATCCACTATATCCCACAAAAATAGTAAAAAAGGTAAATTATTGGAATTTAAATAGAGCCAAAATATAATAAATCCAATAATGAAGGAATCTATCCAATATAATAAATCATATAATAATGTAATGATATATTGGAATGTTACTGAATTATAGGATGGAATTCATTCAAATAAAATACCTTGGTGGCACAAATAAACTCAGATGAACCATGTTTTAAATCCCATAAATGTCCCATATCCATGATTTAAACAATAATGTATTAAATAATTAAAAAACATGGTCCTTTTCCCTTTTACAAAATTTTATCCATGATACAAACATGACATTAACCCATTTCAAGAATTTAATATCTCTATTTATATGATATGACAAAAATAAATTGTGTCAAGTTAAATTAGCATCGATCAATCATTTAATCTAATGAACTAGTTTTATGGAAAGTATATTTTTCATGCTTTGTACTAGTTCATGAAATCCTCTGGTAGGATGATTCCAGTCATGTAGACCATTCACAAATTCAAATTTTTTAGTAGATAGATCATATTCATTATTCTTGAACAAATATAAAAAACAAAAAATGAATCATATTAAACCCATGAATAACCCTCTTAATCATTTTGACACATTTATACTGAGAATCAACTAATCCAAATAGACACAAATCCCCAATTATTATGTAATTTACCCTGTAATAAGCCCGTAATCCCCAAATAAAAGGCTAGAAGAAAAATATTGTTGAAAAAATAGAAACCAACAAGAATTTATTCAAACTAAACTCAAAGACAGACACATATTGAAAATACTTGATCATAAAACCTCTTCACAATTAACTATATCATCCACGAGATGCTCCATGAATCGCAATGGGGTCTTAATTAAAATGTTTTTACAATGTTATAACATATTATATTCCCTCTCACAGGGTTCCTCTTGGTCATGAACATACTACCACTACACGTGTACTATACATATAGTCATTCCATTGAGATACATATCACTATGGCATATAATCAATATTGTATTATCATCAAAAGGGCATGTGTACACCTATATCAATAACATAATAATTTAACAAATGATAAGGGTTTGGATGACATCATCTAAGATATGATTGATGAGACATGTTGTTTGAGGAACTATAGAATTGTAGAAGGTACAATCTATAATTAACTTGAAAAATACATTCCACTATTTTGACAACATGAAAAAACTCAAGAGCTGGTATTCCCTATTTTCTAATACGAAATTTTCTTAGCTTATATGACACCTAATGGAATACACGATTATCTAGATCAAACATCAACAGTCATCTCGGATGGTCTAAAAAAATATTTCTTCCTACCAGGTTTGGCCACCCACGAATTCTTGATAAACTAAACATAGTTCAATGTATCCTACATGATACTAGTTCAATCATTCTCTATATCACCTAACAATATCCAACCAAGAGGTGATCAAAATGGCCTTGCATAAAAGACCTAAAATGATATTGTCTAGAACATTCTTGGTTGAAGTTATTTTATGAAAACTCTACGAGTTATATATGCTTCCCATGGGAAGCACTAAAATTTAGAACACACGATGGTATCAAAGCATATAATTTCTATATATTATATTTCTATTTATCTTCAGTTTGATGATAATATTATGATCAAAGAAAAACCTATGATACCAGACCCATCTGAATACACTACCATAATGGAGATTTTAAATGAGTTTTTTTTTCAAAAATGATATTACCCATAACACCATGTAGTCAAACTATCTCCCTCACATAAATACAGCCAAGATAATAACGCCGAAGGTCTCCCTAATGGGAAAATTTTGGGCTAACTTTGTCAAACAACCACTAATCTCCCATAAATCATCATTCTATCAAGGTTTCAATATTAATTCCATTACCAAGTATGTAGTTACTGAGGTAATATACATCCACACCCAAGATCATTTTTATGTCCTGACACATCCCTAATATCCTTTCATAATTTCCGAAACTATAGTGAAACAAAAAATGATAACCCCTAATAATACCTCTTCATAATGTCCCTTTATGCCACAGTCTATCATATGGTCATGCCATGTTGGTTACTAGACCTAAAATTCATATCCCTATACATGAGGGAATACCTTCAAGTAGGGGGTGTAAGAAACATATTTATTAGACTATACCCCAGGTATTGAGTTTAAATAAAAACAGAATAATTATTAGAGTAATTAAAATAGTGGAAATAACACAACAATAACAAATAAGACAAATAATGAAGGAAACATCCCAATAAAAAATTATAGAATAATGTAATGATAGGTTTTAATGTATCAAAATGAAATTATGGAATTAATATAGATAATAATAAAATCTACAAAAATAAATGCAAAGGTTCGCATTCCGGAATGCCACATGGGTCCCATATCCATGATCCAACCCATCTAGTTAGAGAATAACAACAAATTTATCATTTTACATTTTCAAAACCTAAATCCAGATAATATACTTTGGTATCAAATGGATACATTATTGGGGTTTGTGTAAAACTCAGTAGGTCAACAAAATCATGTCTAAAAAACCAATATGATAGTATGTGAAATAAATAATGAGATAAAATTTAATATTAATTAATCAATAAATAGAGTTAATAAAATAAACACATCGTCCCTTGATTTCATGGTTGAAACATAGTTCTGTCCAACCATCTTTGGCTACATGATAGATGGCTCTATCACATGTATGATCCTCCTTTATTTTATGGATCGCATTGACAATATCCCAATATAGACAAATTTTATCAATTTGAATTCCTATACTAGATCCACATTTATCTAATATGTGTTGAAAAAACATGCCAAGGGGAAAGTAAAAAAATTTCATACAAGGCTGCAAGTGAATTTTCATGATGTAGTCACATGAATCATCACATGTGAAAATCATAAGGGGTGAATCTCATTTCAAACGGTGGGTTCCCCTTTACATGTATTAACCAATAGTGCCACATCTCGTGAGATATTGATGAAAACAAGTAGGAATCCTTTTAGCAGACTTATATACCAAAAATTCTTGTATAACATTCATTTAAATTTGTATCAAAGTTGATGATGGTTAATTTATCATATTTTATTTACCAGAATCAAATTCTCATTTGGTAGTTTCTATTATGATAGGTTGAATCACCCCAATCAATCCATTTATTGTTTCCAGTTATCTCAAATAGTTTTCAATGAAGAAAAATATTGAAATCTTAATTCACATGTTTAAATCAAAAAATAATGTTTTTAAATTACAATTTTTTTCTATCTTAATGGAAAATAATGTTCATATGGTAAATCTCAAGAACAACTTCTACTCCAAGGGACTCAACGATGTCTAATGGGAGGCATAAAAAATTATTATTTATCAATCAATGATTTTACCAATAATCTGTGTTACATGCATGGTGTATTGGTATAATAACATTTTTTTTCACATACCCATATAATTAGAAATAGAATTAATGGTAATGTTCTAGAACACAAACCATAATATAAGGATCAAAGTAACACTTCCAAAGGAATGCTATTAAATAATGATGTTGAAATAAAAAATACAAAAAGAAACCTAGATCAAGATATCATCTAGTTAAAAATACCAATTCAATGAATAAAAAGAGAAAACACAAATATAATTGAGGATAGAATAATGATGATGAATAAAAATGATAATGAACTAAATTGGGAACAAATACAAAAATGGGATGTCCAAAAGGGGTGGAATCTCCCTAAAATTAAATTGAGTATCCATAGTGTTTGAGAGTGGATGCATCATATTGACATGAAATTAAATCATTCTTGAAATGTGGTTAAAACCAAAATTCTATATATATTAATGAGGTGAAACACATCCAAATTGTAAATAAACATATTTATATGATTCTCTAAAAAATGTTGCCTCGCTAAAAATTAACAACTATCGAACATTTAATGACATGAAAAGGATTCATGAAGTGTAAATTTATTATGATTTTTTATAGTTCAAATAATCTAGTAGGAAAATGAATTGTAAATTTTAACATATTCTAGAAGTGATATCATCTAGTAGACATGTCACAACAACAAGTTTATAGAAAAACACAAACCACCCTTGATTATTTAGTAACTGAAGGATAACCACCATAACGACTTAACGTAATCATGGTTGGACTCAATTATTTTCTAAAAATATACATACCCAAAAAATAGAACATTTTCCATTTAAAATGGTATCCAACCCCAAGAAAAGGGAATGACCATCAAGGTTTAATGATGAAATGAAAACCCAACTATAAGAGGTTTATCCAAAACTCAATGATTGATGTTAATGGAAAAGAAGGGATCTTCCAACATCCCCACCATATAATAACATACAAAAAATATGTTCCAAGTATGACTATTGGTTCTCTGAGAGTATATGTAGACAATATTCTGTCATTTTAGATCACCACTCTAAGGTCACCTCTTGGAAACGACCATTCCTCATCTGTAAATATATTAAAGGTGTAGTCTTTCCCTATAAAGAATTATAACTATAGTAAAAAAATAATTATCAGATGATCATCAAGTGATTAAACTGGGCCAATATTGATAAAATAAATTCATACTATATAGGAAGCATTAGGATGATATATTTGACGTTGTGATACATGAAACATGTCATGCATAGCACTATACATCTGTGGAAGAGACATTCAGTACACCAATTGACATACTATTTCCCACTATCTCCAACGGCCTGACAAACCAAGTTTCTTAGATTCAATATTTTATGATAGGCCATTTCCCAAATATAGGTGACACTTGAAGAAAAATATGATGACCCACCTCAGTATATAGTGTTCATCTCAAATGTCAAATGTAAAATTTCATCTATCTATGTGTGGTCATTAATCACATATTGTTCAATTAAACCTACTTAGATGTATACTAGATTAGACTATGTACTACATGTTCTAAATCACATACACTTGTCTAGTAAATAGATTACTAGTACTGCCTGTCAATCAATGAATTGAAAGGTTCCATCAGAATCGATGATTGGAAAATAAAATTTCCATATTCTACTCCTATGATCAATAAAACATAAGCACAAAGGATCATATCGTGTCTTACAAAATATAAATTATCATTTTAGATTTTCCCTTATTATGATTATGATATGTTGTACTCAAAGAAACAATAATCCCATAATATTATTAGTACCTATCAAAAATTCATATCTGAATTAAGGAACTCTATTAGAAAAAAAATATTAATTGAATAACCATGCAGCTGAACAATATCTCACATAAATGATATTCCAAAATCATCAATGGCGATTTCTACATGATATAAAAATATTGGTCTACCATCATAAATAGATCTATGATCACCCATACCACATCATTTTTTCAGGTGTCTTTGGTAATCCCATAACAATGTCCATAGTGTCATGGGTAAAAAAATTACATGAAAATTATAATTTCAATGTCCTGACATATACTTAGTGAAATCTATACCATTGTATAAATGTAAAATAATATAAATTAAAATACCCTATGATACAACATTGTATATGTAACGCCCCGACCCCAGCTACCCAGAGCCGGTGCGTTACTTCATAACATTGGCATGATCACAAAAGATCAAGTCTCGAAAGACCGATTAGTTTAGTAGCCTTGGAAACACTAGATACATTCGTAAACGTTACATTACATCATAAAGTGAAAAACTACAATAACAAAGTCTCCATAGTCCACACTCATATCCTCTTCTGACTATCCCTGCAGGTCATTCATAAAATACTTCTTCACATCCTGGAAAATATTAAAACATTGAAAGGGGTGAGCTCAGATGCTCAGTAAGGATAACAATATTGCGGAAGCTTTCATAAATAAACATAAACATTTAAGGCAATGTATAACTAAAACAAAAGCCTTTTAAACTTGAACATCAACATAATATGGCAAAAGTAAAATGAGATAATGCCATTTACTTCTTCACATGGATATTATACTAGTCGAATAATCACATGCAATACCAATAACCACTTTCATAATGATGGAATGCATAATGCCGGACATTCTGAAACATTTTGTCAAGGCCTCGGCCAAGACGTCTAAAATGATTAAGGCCTCGGCCAAAACCATAAATCAAATTGGGAAAGGGCCTCGGCCAATTCCACGTCTAGTTGTCTCATGAGACCTACCGATGCATCGAGGAGCTATAGCGGGCTCCACCCGTCACTTATTAAGTCCAATACATTCCTCATATGAATAGGTTTAAACATATCATAAACCATAACATAATCGTATCACATAAAACATGCATAAAGGAAACATAACATTTCCACATTTCAATCACAAGATATCAATACAACACATTGATATAATAAAAACGCTTTCAAAACCATTTTCAATACCAAAATAAAATAAAGTTAAAACTTTGTATTTATTTTTCATTAAAAAAATGATGGCTTGTAGAGGAAGCCGAAACTCAAATAATGGTCACGGCGGTGGAGAAGTCATTGTCGCCGCATATGTACGGAAAGAACAACATTCCCTTTTTGCTGTTTATTAAAACACTTCGTATAAAAAAGATTCCTTTTGAATAAACGTAAAAGTCAAAGGGGTTTATACACCGTATAAAAGAAAGTTGTGTATAAAACCAAATATGCCTCAATGAAAGGAGATTGAGACGAAGTCCTTAAAAAGATCATTTTTAAAATAAAATAGATATATTATGTGTATTCACTATAGGTACACATAATGAAAGTAAAAATACAAAATAGGACATAATAAATCATGACATAATTTGAAAGTAGGAGATTAACCCAATGAATGGAAATTGGGTTAAGAAGTTCCCTTACCTCGTGTCTGACTTGACTCAACCGTTCTTTAACCTCCTGAATAATAAACTAGAGTTAATATATACCTTATTAAGAACCATTTTCAATTTCATTATCCTTATTATATCACTTATTACAATGATATGAACATTATGTAATTATTTAAGTTAATAACGGTCGTTTTGTCGATCTTTGGTACTTGAGTCAACAATAAGCTTCTTATAATTACAAGTTGTTTATGTGGTGAAATATCCATTATATCCAGAATTATATTAATGATTTAGATGTCATATATATCTTATATATCCATTATATACATTCATTTATAATATTACGTAACATTTAGAGGTAAGAAATGAAATGCACCGTACATGGAGACGGTAAGCCATACGTACGCATGAACGCTACTTTCATTTCAATTTCATATTTAATGGAACTAAATAATAATGATATAAATGTATAATATAATTCCAGTATAATATAGTGTATAATACCATTTACTCCATCCTTTATACATCCCACATATGGCATTAACGATTCAAATCACTTTGAGGGGGCGGTAGTCCGCACTTCCTAAAATGAAATTATCGCGTTTTACCCATAATGGAAATCATAAAGTAAGCCATAAATGAGAAATACAGAAGCATAAGTAAAACATAAACACATTATATATCATATATAAATATAGTGACATCTTAATGGCCACCTTTGAAGGTGTTATATGAGTGTTGAACAATCATCGTTTCGTGAGGCAGAAATTCGCCATCCACAGAAACCGTATGTTCTTTAACCATTAGATGTAGGTGTGTGTAAGTGTAGCTCGAATCCTTCTTATAACAACATCCTAGTATATTGAGGATACTGGTGTTGTTACAAAAGAAATGAATAAAAAGAGTTTAGGGGTTGGAGAAGAAAAATAAAACAAAACAACATTAGAAAAGACATTACCTCAAAATCGGGTAACGCTTTTTGATTTGAGCCAAAGGCTTCCTTGGGAAGCGTTCTGCCCAAAGTGAGGATTCTAGGAGTAAGAGACGGATGTTGGGAGAGTATTTGGGCAGAGGTTGGCTGAGCCAAATGGCTTGAAAGTGTAAATGAGCTGGGAGATGTGGGGGGCTTTTATAAGAGGAGAGGAGGGGGCACTTTTGGAAAGATTGAAATGTTACATTATTTCACAATGCTTTTCGGATTCCAAAGGACCCAAACTTATATAATTCGAGTCTAAGGTGATAAGGTTTCTAAACCTCCTCATCAAATAGGCTTTGGACAAGTGTAAGCCTTGGATTTTGCATTATCTTCTCATTTTTATTTAAATCGTTAAATAATGAGGTCATCGCCACATCATAATGATGTCATATATAATTTAATTTATTTAATCTCTAAAAATTATAAAAAAAATACTATGATGTAGGAAATCGTTTTACCTTTCTAATGAATATTTATAGTCAAAATTTGGACTTGTTTAACCCCACTTAAAAACTGTTTTAGTAAAACAAGTCTTGTTTGTGTCAATTTAATTCTAACATTAAATAAATATATATTAAGGTCATTTTCCAACTAAAGTGGCTCCATGGGGTCCCCAAGTTGACCCATGGGTTTTCTTGGTCGGCCATGACTCATCCAATAGGAGTAGGACAAGTGTCAAGCTCATATCATATTATTAATACATTGTTTTTACCTTAAACTACACTAATTACCTCTAATCGCGATTAAGAACTTAAAAGTTACTATTCACCAAAAAATTATTTTAATCTCATTGAACCACATTTTACTTCTTAATGACAACCATGTATGTCGGATTTTTGAAAATCAAATCACAGAAGTGGTAATATTTCATTTAAACGAAAAATCAGTTATTTAACTACCACTTAGTGGTTTCACTATTCATCAAAAATTGAAGTTTTTCAGAACAATGCCAAAATTTCACCCTAAGCTATAATTGATATTCCGAATTCAAAAATGATGTCTATTTTACAAAATTCCAAACATATAAGTTGAATTAATTAATTTTATAATTAATTCCCGCTGTTACGACAAATAGCGTGTTTTCAAGAAACAATTTATATCAAAAGATTGGCAATTGTTTATGTCCAATTTCAATGTTAAATTAATTCTAATGACCACCATTGGATAAAATGGTAAAAATATATTCTAATTATACTCTAAAACCACTCAATAGTATAATTTATCACTATGAATTATTTTGATTAAAAAAGTTGTTTTAAGTATTTTTCACTATTCATAAAAATTTTGAAGTTCTCAGAAAATTACAAAAAATTCAACATAGGCTAATTTCAATATTAGGAATAAAAAAATGAAGTCCATTTTGAAATATAAAATTTCTATAATTTTAAAAAGTGGTTATTACTATTCATAACGGCTACTTTGATTAGTCACGGTGTTTTAGAACTCGAAGTTGCGTTCAATGCAAGCTATTTCATTATTGAATGAGAAGCGTATCGTGGAAGCTCGGGGTGTTACATTCTCCCCTCCTTCAATAAATTGCGTCCTCGCAATTTGAAATTTTTCTTTGAAAATAAAAGGTTGAAAAGAGACAATACCTTTGAGGAAAACCCACATCGGAAATAAGGTTAATAAATATATAACATTAAAAGAAAGCAGGATAATTACAAAGGTCACCCGATATAGCCCATTCTAGGATTATATAAAAATATGGATATGGAGGAGAAACAAACCATCAAGGTCTGATGGAGAGTTATAGAAAACAGGATTAGGAGAAAGTTTAACCATAAGAAAATCACAAACTTGTGATTGGTTAAACGGTCATTGAATCCCCAGTTGGAAAAGTTAACCGACAACATTTTTGTTTTTAGTTACCTTTTATAATGTTGAGGAATTTATTTAGAAGATTTACTAAGAACGTAAGGGAATATACATACTTGTTATGTATACTTTCATTCGTTAATAAATTTTTACCACAAACCCAACTTTTACTCCAAATGGTAACGGAACTCAAAAATATTCTATTTATCCTAATTGTATAAGGTTCCAAATGTTAACACATACCATTTAGATTAGTAAAACGATTTTGTAATAACCAGGGACTTCCTGTAGGCTAGTGGTAGGAAATAAAGGCTTGTCGCACTATGGTTGTGGGTTCGATTCCTACAGCTATGTCCGACGCGACGGGTTATTCCCCACCCTGCAGGTTGTCCTTTTCCTAAAAATATAGTACTATACTATTCCAAAAATAATCTTCATAAACGTTTTAACCTTAAACAATACTATCCAAAGTTCAACTTAATCCACTCCAACCATTATAGTTATCCAAAATACCTTCATCCAGACTTTCTCTAAAAGGTCTCTAAATTCCAAAATCAATTGTAACCTCAGATTCCCCAAACAAAGTAAAGTTTCTTTTATTGTCACATACTAAAAATATGATTACCTTAATCATATTAAAACCTTACTGAAATCAAAAAGTACTGCAGTAAAAACCATATATATATATTACATTATTCTTATAACCAGAATATAATCCTTGAGTCCAAAAGCACCAATACATTAGTTATTCTGCTTCAACTGTAGTAACAGCATAAGATTGTCCTTGATCCCTTGGCCTTTTCTGAGGTAAGTTTCCCTGACGCTTAGGACATTCATTTGCATAATGACCCATTTCTCTACAATTGTAGCATTCAACTTTGACAGCCTCTTTCTTTCCCTTGCAATCACGAGCCTGGTGACCCTTTTCTCCACATTTATAACAAACTCCCATTCCTTTTAGGCAAGTTCCATGATGTTTCTTCCCACAATTACCACATATTGGAAAATTCTTCTTTCCCCTCATCCCTTTATCCATCATTCTCTCTTCCATCCCTTTCGTCTCTTGCTTCGCTTCAAAGCCATAGGACTCAAAGAATTATTTACTTATCCTATTAACACATGATACTATTTCTTCATATGTTGAGAACACATGGGAGACTATTTCCCTTCGAAATGTTGTCTTAATACCGTGAAAGATACTATCCTTCTTACTCTTTGGATCATACGTACTGCTGGAGTTCACATTCCTTCTACTGGGCGCCATTTCTATACAACGGCATAAACTAGGTTAGTTTATGAATCAAAATACATAATTCCATACTTGTAAAACACTTTACATAAATTGAACTATTTATGGATATAATCCATAATCATAAAAAGAAATGTTTTCTTTGAGGAAGTATGTAATCATAACCCTTCATAGTGGTTTGTAAGTAAAATGAGAATTATCCTAAGAATATCCCCCGGGAGTGTCATAACCAAGAGTGCAGCAAGGCCCGTTGTCGTGCACCAGTTCCCGTTCGAGTCTAGCTCAAAGCGGTGTTTTCGGGTTTTACCCCTAGGTACATCTGTGCCAGAGCCGCCTCTACCTGCTCGTATCCAGACAGGGATGTATTGCTCCGAAAAGTCATAACATCTCTATAATACCAAAATTCTAGGAAGTTCTTCTATACTAATCCTCAAAGTCTATCTTTGGGCTATGTTCTCTAATCAGAGTTTATCTAAATCTAGCTTCCAAGGTTAGTACTAAACTACCTCTGATACCAATTGTAACGCCCCGACCCCAGCTACCCAGAGCCGGTGCGTTACTTCGTAACATTGGCATGATCACAAAAGATCAAGTCTCGAAAGACCGATTAGTTTAGTAGCCTTGGAAACACTAGATACATTCGTAAACGTTACATTACATCATAAAGTGAAAAACTACAATAACAAAGTCTCCATAGTCCACACTCATATCCTCTTCTGACTATCCCTGCAGGTCATTCATAAAATACTTCTTTACATCCTGGAAAATATTAAAACATTGAAAGGGGTGAGCTCAGATGCTCAGTAAGGATAACAATATTGCGGAAGCTTTCATAAATAAACATAAACATTTAAGGCAATGTATAACTAAAACAAAAGCCTTTTAAACTTGAACATCAACATAATATGGCAAAAGTAAAATGAGATAATGCCATTTACTTCTTCACATGGATATTCTACTGGTCGAATAATCACATGAAATACCAATAACCACTTTCATAATGATGGAATGCATAATGCCAGACATTTTGAAACATTTTGTCAAGGCCTCGGCTAAGAAGTCTAAAATGATTAAGGCCTCGGCCAAAACCATAAATCAAATTGGGAAAGGGCCTCGGCCAATTCCACTTCTAGTTGTCTCATGAGACCTACCGATGCATCGAGGAGCTATAGCGGGCTCCACCCGTCACTTATTAAGTCCAATACATTCCTCATATGAATAGGTTCAAACATATCATAAACCATAACATAATCGTATCACATAAAACATGCATAAAGGAAACATAACATTTCCACATTTCAATCACAAGATATCAATACAACACATTGATATAATAAAAACGCTTTCAAAACCATTTTCAATACCAAAATAAAAGAAAGTTAAAACTTTGTATTTATTTTTCATTAAAAAAATGATGGCTTGTAGAGGAAGCCGAAACTCAAATAATGGTCACGGCGGTGGAGAAGTCATTGTCGCCGCATAGGTACGGAAAGAACAACATTCCCTTTCTGTCGTTTAGTAAAACACTTCGTATAAAAAAGATTCCTTTTGAATAAACGTAAAAGTCAAAGGGGTTTATACACCGTATAAAAGAAAGTTGTGTATAAAACCAAATATGCCTCAATGAAAGGAGATTGAGACGAAGTCCTTAAAAAGATAATTTTTAAAATAAAATAGATATATTATGTGTATTCACTATAGGTACACATAAAGAAAGTAAAAATTCAAAATAGGACATAATAACATCATGACATAATTTGAAAGTAGGAGATTAACCCAAAGAATGGAAATTGGGTTAAGAAGTTCCCTTACCTCGTGTCTGACTTGACTCAACCATTCTTTAACCTCATGAATAATAAACTAGAGTTAATATATACCTTATTAAGAACCATTTTCAATTTCATTATCCTTATTATATCACTTATTACAATGATATGAACATTATGTAATTATTTAAGTTAATAACGGTCGTTTTGTCGATCTTTGGTACTTGAGTCAACAATAAGCTTCTTATAATTACAAGTTGTTTATGTGGTGAAATATCCATTATATCCAGAATTATATTAATGATTTAGATGTCATATATATCTTATATATCCAGTATATACATTCATTTATAATATTACGTAACATTTAGAGGTAAGAAATGAAATGCACCGTTCATGGAGACGGTAAGCCGTACGTACGCATGAACGCTACTTTCATTTCAATTTCATATTTAATGGAACTAAATAATAATGATATAAATGTATAATATAATTCCAGTATAATATAGTGTATAATACCATTTACTCCATCCTTTATACATCCCACATATGGCATTAACGATTCAAATCACTTTGAGGGGGCGGTAGTCCGCACTTCCTAAAATGAAATTATCGCGTTTTACCCATAATGGAAATCATAAAGTAAGCCATAAATGAGAAATAAAGAAGCATAAGTAAAACATAAACACATTATATATCATATATAAATATAGTGACATCTTAATGGCCACCTTTGAAGGTGTTATATGAGTGTTGAACAATCATCGTTTCGTGAGGCAGAAATTCGCCATCCACAGAAACCGTATGTTCTTTAACCATTAGATGTAGGTGTGTGTAAGTGTAGCTCGAATCCTTCTTATAACAACATCCTAGTATATTGAGGATACTGGTGTTGTTACAAAAGAAATGAATAAAAAGAGTTTAGGGGTTGGAGAAGAAAAATAAAACAAAACAACATTAGAAAAGACATTACCTCAAAATCGGGTAACGCTTTTTGATTTGAGCCAAAGGCTTCCTTGGGAAGCGTTCTGCCCAAAGTGAGGATTCTAGGAGTAATAGAGGGATGTTGGGAGAGTATTTGGGCAGAGTTTGGCCGAGCCAAATGGCTTGAAAGTGTAAATGAGGTGGGAGAGGTGGGGGCCTTTTATAAGAGGAGAGGAGGGGCACTTTTGGAAAGATTGAAATGTTACATTATTTCACAATGCTTTTCGGATTCCAAAGGACCCACACTTATATAATTCGAGGCTAAGGTGATAAGGTTTCTAAATCTCCTCATCCAATAGGCTTTGGACAAGTGTAAGCCTTGGATTTGGCATTATCTTCTCATTTTTATTTAAATCGTTAAATAATGAGGTCATCGCCACATCATAATGATGTCATATATAATTTAATTTATTTAATCTCTAAAAATTATAAAAAAATACTATGATGTATGAAATCTTTTTACCTTTCTAATGAATATTTATAGTCAAAATTTGGACTTGTTTAACCCCACTTAAAAACTGTTTTAGTAAAACAACTCTTGTTTGTGTCAATTTAATTCTAACATTAAATAAATATATATTAATGTCATTTTCCAACTAAAGTGGCTCCATGGGGTCCCCAAGTTGACCCATGGGTTGTCTTGGTCGGCCGTGACTCATCCAATAGGAGTAGGACAAGTGTCAAGCTCATATCATATTATTAAAACATTGTTTTTACCTTAAACTACACTAATTACCTCTAATCGCGATTAAGAACTTAAAAGTTACTATTCACAAAAAAATTATTTTAATCTCATTGAACCACATTTTACTTCTTGATGACAACCATGTATGTCGGATTTTTGAAAATCAAATCACAGAAGTGGTAATATTTCATTTAAACGAAAAATCAGTTATTTAACTACCACTTAGTGGTTTCACTATTCATCAAAAATTGAAGTTTTTCAGAACAATGCCAAAATTTCACCCTAAGCTATAATTAATATTCCGAATTCAAAAATGATGTCTATTTTACAAAATTCCAAACATATAAGTTGCATTAATTAATTTTATAATTAATTCCTGCTGTTACGACAAATAGCGTGTTTTCAAGAAACAATTTATATCAAAAGATTGGCAATTGTTTATGTCCAATTTCAATGTTAAATTAATTCTAATGACGACCATTGGATAAAATGGTAAAAATATATTCTAATTATACTCTAAAACCACTCAATAGTATAATTTATCACTATGAATTATTTTGATTAAAAAAGTTGTTTTAAGTATTTTTCACTATTCATAAAAATTTTGAAGTTCTCAGAAAATTACAAAAAATTCAACATAGGCTAATTTCAATATTAGGAATACAAAAATGAAGTCCATTTTGAAATATAAAATTTCTATAATTTTAAAAAGTGGTTATTACTATTCATAACGGGTACTTTGATTAGTCGCGGTGTTTTAGAACTCGAAGTTGCATTCAATGCAAGCTATTTCATTATTGAATGAGAAGCGTATCGTGGAAGCTCGGGGTGTTACAGTATAATACCCCAAACTAGAACTACCTATCATTGCGAAAAAAAGGTTTTTAATAGAAATTAAGAGCATATCCTCATATTAATGAAGATTCCATGTATTAGAATGGTTATATAGATACTTTCGGAGTGAAAATAACCAATATTATAAATTTTCAATAACAGATGAATAAATTTCATGGTAAATGAAATTATGAAATTGTATTAACTAATAAAAAAACAACTAGATAGAAAATTTTCCCAATATGGAAATATATTTAATATTGTATTGATAAGATATAATATAATAAAATAAAAAGGAGGAATTTCATATAGATAAATGTCAATGTTAAAATAAATAAACTTGTAATACCCTGCTCATTAATCCCACATCGGTCCCACCTCCACTCTATAACATATCTAGTTGTCAAAAATAAATAACATGGGTCTTTTCCGTTATCCAAATTATTAGCCATGAATATTCACAAGTACCAAATACTATCCTGAATAGGGTGTGGATAAACATGAGGAGGTGGAAACAACCATTTCTAAATAAAACTAGTCTGATTATTAGTGGATGAAAAAAATGTATATAATTATTAATATATAAATTTCTAAAATAAATAAAATCAACTAGGTGAATATAATTTTTTTTCATTGATCCTCATGGCTAGCCAATCCTTCTTCAAAAATGTGGTTAAATCCACTAACATGTGGATGATCTTTCTCTAATTATGATATATCACATGTATTGTATCTCATTATGCACATCTAGGTTCTATGCGAATTGCCATTTTGGAGACACTTATGTCATCCAAGGGTGAAATAAAATGATAATGGGAAATTAACCATCTTCTAGTGGCCTCCATTCAATTTCCCATGTTGGAGTCAATTATTTTATCTCATGTTCACATCACAAGGGTTGAAACTCAACTAATGTCGTTAGTTTTCTAGTCCCATGATGAACTAATATGGACACATCATAGAATAAAATTATCACATCCCTCATACCTCAAATAAAAAATCATATATACAATAAAAAACTATATACCTTTCAATAAAACTTATATCACATACATAGTTGGTTAATTTATCACATTCTATTATCCCTGAATATATTCTCAATTTGATTATTCATTTATGATAGGTTGAATCACCACAATCAAAAAATGGAATGTATATATTTAAATCAATTCATTTTTCATTTTGTTTCATGATGAAATATAAATTAACATAGTTAAGCCAAACCCCAAATTTTATAATTTCTAATTCGTTGTGACATCAATAGATATCTCATTGTGTGTATGGTAGTAAGCCTAGTATCAATTTCAATGGGCCTAGTGGTGTATAATGGGAGGTATAAGAAAATAATTTTTTTCATAAATATATCTAATTATTTAATTTCATTGGGTTTACCATATTGTGGTGCGATAAAACAAAATTTATATAACTAGATAATTGGATATAAGCATTATGGTAAATTTTTAGACCACCCATATTCATCCAATTATCTAAGAAACACTCATAAGGGAATTCAAATGATGAAATACGGTGGAAGTGGTTATAAAGAAAACCTAGATCACACAAAAATCATTTAATGATCTAAGTTAAATAGATAAAACTATACCACACCCCTATAACATAGTATAAAACAAGTAATAATAAATCAAATGTGAAAGAACTCTATAGAGAACTGACAATAGGAAGATACATATAGATGGGGTATAATCAACCATAAATCACCAAGAGTCACCCAAGGATTTTTCACAAGATGGGGGAAAATAAAATTAAAACAAATCTTACACATTGTGTGATTAGAACTATTAATCCAAATATAATAATGATTTGAACTGCTTCCATGTTGTGTAAAACATGATTTGTACACTACAGTGAAAAACAAATCACCTAAGGTAAAATTAAGAATGATTAAACTTTAAAAAATATGAACTAGTTTCATGGTTTGTAAAATTTTCAAGTGTTGTTCTAATTCATTGAATCATCCTAGTGAAGGGTTCATGACCTATAACTCTTTCACCATGTGAAGCTATCTAGTAGATAAATCATATCCTATATTCTACAAAAAAAATAAAAATGATTTTGAATCCTTCCAAACCCATAGAGAACCCTTAAAATCCTTCAATATAATTATATCTATAGTCATTTAATTTAAATAATATATAACTGATAAATTAATGTTAATTTTCCCATTAAAACACTTTATCCCTTAGGAAAAGCCTCAAATGCCATGATTTAAATTATAAAATATTCCCAAATGGAATAGGATTATCCAAAACACAAAAAGGGATGTACATGGAAAAGAGGGGATCATAAAAAAATTATATATACATATTCTATAAGATGAAATTAATCCATACATAAATCACAGGCTTGATAAAACCAATGAGAATGAAATGGGTGTTATATTTCTGATTCAAGAATTGATTGAAGGATGAGTACTAAAGACTCCCAAGTTAAAATTGAATAAAATAATATTAAATTTTAATATTTTAATAAAAAACATGGTTCTTGAAAATTGGGTTTAATGATAGATAATTCATGATTAGGATCATATATAAGAATATAAAAAAATAAATTTTGGTGGTTGTTTTATGAAATGAATAAAGGATCCTTTAAAGAAGAAATGACCACATTTTTTCAGTAAACCAATAAATGATCCAATTAGATTCTATGTTGTATTGTATTTGTATTTAGATTAATTCTGTGTTTTAAAAATATTTTTGGGGTGAAGATCAATATAATATATATAATATGAATGTTCCCTTAAAAATAGTTTACTTAAAATTGGGAATTTTGAATGGAAAAAAATATGTACAACACTAGGAATGAAATTGATGTTTTCTTAGAGATATATATAATGAACATATATAAAAAATAGTAACATGAGAATAATATATCATGAAGATAATAATAGAAATATAATCCTTAACCAGACGTTCATGAATATAGTATAGAAGATCTCTTACTATGATTTAAAAACAACTATGTTGAAAATTCAACATATATAAGGGAAATATATTACCATATCAATGAATAGGATATATTAATAGGTATATATTTGAGTGGAATATAAATAAAAATTATAAGTGGTTAATCAGAAGTATATATCATAAAATAGATAAAATTGAGCGAATATGATATGGGTATGTCCCGAAGACATTTCATAATATCCTTGCTACATTTTAAAATGGAATTTAGTGAAAACAAAACATCATAAAAATAATTAAAATTATTTTTTATTTTTTATAATTTAAATATATTGTTAATTATAGATAAAACATAATTATTTTTCTTATTAAATAGTATAACATTAGAGAAAATATAAATTACATACGATTAGGGGAATCCATAATTTAAATGTACATGATTTATTCATTACATAGTAACATTTTGTAAAAGGATTCTAACTCACTAAAAAAGATATTTAAATAAATGTGATCTACCGTTATATAAATATGGTTTGAAATATTGAATTAATGAATAATCTCAAGGAGAAAAATTTTAATTGAATAAATCATATTGAGTTACAAAATACTAATATGTTTTAGGGAAGATGTCAATCATAGTAGAATGAATGGATGTGAATTTCTAAGTGGAATATTAATTTATGATATTATAAGTCAAATATTATTTAGATACTCTATAAAATTTAATATTTTTGAAAAATATAAAATCATTCCTTAAGGAAGGATGATTGAGACAGAACCATTACATCTTGGTTAATTTTTAATCAAATGTAATTTGAAAAATTCAAGTCACGTGATTATTTAAATAAAATGAATTAAATTGAATAGTATGAAATAATAAATTATTGTTATTACATATACATTATAAATATGAAATTATTTCATAACATTAAATCAGATAACCATGAATATTAATTGGGACAAAATCTCTTACAGATTGTATAATAGTTAAATCAAAAAACATTAAAGGGAGAGAGATTATAGTTACATAAAAAATGTACAATTAATGACAAAATTTTAAAAATATTATTCATATACAACATATAAATTACGTTTTGTGTACAATGAAAAACATGTTTCAATGATGTTAATTTGAGAAAAACACTATTTAAGTGTTACATATTCATTCTATACATGCACCTAACATCTTTTATTATCAAATTAATTTTATGAGGTACTATATGATGAAAAATATTAATATTTATTTAAATTAATATGGAATTTTAATTTTTCATCTTATATTTATAAAATATATTGGTTTCATTCACATTTTGAATATTTATGTTTGTTCAATACATTTTCCTATAACAGGTTATGTATGATGGTAATGGTTAAAAGAATTATAAAATTATTTCATAAAGTCAAAAATATTAATAAATTTTTATGTTATATTTTTTAATTAATAATTATGTTATTAGAACTAACCATTATAGGTGTTAATGTCAAATGAAACTCACTACTTGTGGAGGTGATAGTTTATAAAAACACACGATTAATGTTTTCATTTCCCAATGAAGAAGATGGATGAATTTGAATAAAAACGTGGCATTTTAGAATCATATTGATATTATTTTTGTATTATTAAATAATATACTAAAAAATTTGATTATCCATGAATGTAGTTGACGAAAATTGGAAGATATCGCTTTCTAGAGACAACAGCTTGCATAATGCCAAAAGAACGCATTCAATTTTCAAATCATATAAATAGACATGAATAAAAATTATTTAAATGGTTTAATGACATATAATTAAAATAATGATATATATTTCATTATATTTTTATCTATATAATATAGTTTAATGATTAAAATTAAGGAAAAATAGTTATGATGAATATAATACAAATGATAGAGACTTTATCTTATCTTAGAGATTATTGTGGAAGTGAAGAGATTAATATTTCATCTTGATTAAAGGATATTAATGAGGATAAAATGAATTTAATGGTAGGTATTTTGAGTACATTTTAAAAGATAATTTTATAGGAAATGGAAACTATGGATTGCTGGAAGTAGTCCCCTGTTATGAGTGAATAAAAGGGAATATTGGGAACAAGATTTACCATTCAATGATATCAATTTACTATTATTTGGTATATGAATCTATAAATTCAATCTAATGGAGTGAGGGGTGAAATTGGGTAATAAATCCTCTAAAAATAGTTTATTCACTTCATTTAATCTGGTTTATATTCTGTTATAATATGTTTTTACAATATACAGTGTAATTTATACTATGGTAACCAAATTTTGAAATGATTAATTTATATATTTATTTAAAAATTTTATAGAAAACCATATGAAAGTTTTTATTCATTTTTTAATGCAATATTTTCTCCAATTACTATATATCAATTTATAAATATGACAATATATTCTTTTAAATGAAAAATATAATATATAAAAAATTGTTTTTGAAAAGAAATACAGTATAAACCGTTTCATTTTATTTATTATTAATTACATGTTGAACTAGTGTTAATATTGTTTCATATACATATAAATATAATATTTTATTGATAAAAAATATTGATCAATTTTATTAATTAATTAAAAAGTTCCATCATATTAATAAAATAACTAATTTTAAAAAACAGTTTTACAATTTTGATGTTAATTAAAAGGGATTTTAGTTATATTTCCACTATGTATAAACAATGAAAATTAAATTTTTATCTAATATTTCAATGTTGTACTCAAATAAAATATAACGATAATTTAATTTAATTTCTAAAATTGACTATAAAAAAATCTACATGCTTGTAAAAAATAGTTCTAATTGTAATATATTTAATTTGTTTCCATATTGTTAAATATGTATATTATAAATTATTTTTTTTATTAAATGTTTAATTTTATTCATTAAATATATAACTTCTGTCTAAAAAGGTTTTTTAATCATTAATTTCTTTCCATTCATATGAAAGTGATAGCCTCTAGAAAGAATCATTGTTTTTACTATTCACCTACCATTTATAATATTCATCAAATGAAAAAAATTATTTTGATTATATTAATATAATGATTTCAAAAATAATATTTAGTTTATAAATTTTAATTCCAAAATATATGAATTAATATTTTAATAAAGATAAAAATTTAAATAAAACTGCAATTATTTGATAGTGTCATCTTTAAATAATATGATCTTTTATTATAATTTCATATAAATTTATAATTTTAGTTATATTAATATATTATATCATATATAATAATATTTTAATGTTGAAAATTATTTTATTTGGAAAAAAATACATTTCTTAATAAAATATTTATTTGGAAATAAATATAACATTTTTAAAAAATACACTTTAAGAAATTATATTACTTAAATATTTATATTCTAATGGCTTATTTTTTACTTATCCATTTATATTGAAATATTTAATTTAATTTTATATGTACAACAAACCATATTTTAATAATTATAATATTTATTACTAAAATGTGTATATATATATATCTATTTAAAATATTTTAATATCATATTTTCATTTCATTTTGAGTTATATTATTTTAAATTGACAACTTATCATTACATGAATTCAGCACACCTTTATGATATATGACCAAATACCATAATTTAAAAAACCATATGTGTAACAAAAATAATTTAAATGGGTATATTTTCAACACCCATATTCCATTCTTATATATACACTTACTAAATAATTCAATCATTATTGTCCAGAATTTAAATGAATTATTAATATTTCATATTTTTCATTAATATTTTTTCATTCACAGTGATCTTCATCATTGTATGTTTTTCGGATATTTTTTATTCTCAACGTTGAAGATAACCCACTATAATTTCTAGTCGTGATGTTTTTTTATATTATTTCAAAAGTATCATATTAATTTGTTTTCTCTATTAATGGATGTAATTTATTAGTAGTGAGTAATAATAAATTATTCCTAGTAGTTAATATTTTGATATTTGGTTGTAATTTACACTTTATTAATGAATAATTTTTTTTCTTTTCATATCTTGACGATCATTTTTCATAATCGTGTTTCAAACTTTTGAATGAATAGATTTCAGTTCTTTATAAATTATACTCATAAATAATAATAATAATATTATTATTATTATTAGATCTTAAAACATGGGTAGTTATTTATGGGGTATTCTTTAATCAATCACATTCCCATTATAATCCATTTAAATTTATTTTGTATGTTAATGTGTTTAGTTAAAGAGATATAGAGAACCCAACCAAAAGAAACACAGATTGAATGAAGCTTGATTTGAATTGAACAAAAAACTAATTTGACATTATTAAAGGGTAATATATACAAGGGATCGTTATTTAAGAAGATAATTTAGGATAAAACACATATCATGTTAGTTATTCATCAATCTTGTTTTCCTATTTTTTGTTTCAATAATAGATGAATCTTGAATGAACCAAGTTAAGTATGAATCTCATATAAAATGGAGAGATCATCTAATAAAAAAACATTTGGTATAAGAGTTGCATTGAGTAATTTGATGATTATTCTAAACCAGCTATTAAGATTTATGATTAGAAATATGATCATATTTAAGTTTTAAAACTCACAAGATAAGATAAGGATAAAGTATCATTGAAGTTAAGGTGATGATGATGATTAAGGTAATAATTTTTAATTTCCACATTGTAAAAAATATGAGAAGAGTATCCTATGGATATTTCTTAAAGGAACTTGATTTTTTTCATCACCGGTAAAATAAGGAATATTGAAAATATTTTCCTAGGGAAAACTGATAATTTTGTCAACATAGTGAGAGTAAAAATTATTTTTCAATAGATACCAATAAGAATCCAATTTCCTAAATGTACAAAATTTTTAATTTTCCAAATAGTCACAATAATACAAGGGATATAAAACATAAAAAAATTCCAAGACTAAGGGAACAAGGAAAATATTAAATAGTCAAAACTAAAAAAAATTCTTCTCTAAATGATATATTGTGATAAATAGAAAGCATCGATAGAATAACAATGAATTTTTCATTGGTATATTCTTATTAATGGTCATTTGTAATTGATATATTTTATAAGATGATTGTATCAAAAACACGATTACTATATATTGAATTTTTAATAAAATAACATATGGGTATGTTTTTTATATACATTGTTTTAGATTTTGGAAGTTCATAGTGAAAATATTATTAATCATTCATTAGAGGAATTTACTGCGATTTTAGAAATCTATTACATATATCAATATTGAGTCCATATTAATCAACGAATAGGGGAAATAAAATTTTTTATTTCATATAGACTAATAGTCACCATTTAGTGAAATTATGAATATGGGCTATCTGGGGAAATTAATACTTTTATTAGAACACTGAAACCCAATCTTGAGAGATGTTTTTCCAATATGGTTGGAGAAAAACTCAAAATCAAGAATAATCATATTATAAGGAAATCTATACTGTTGGTTTATATTTATTTTTGAATTACAACTTTCATCATTACTATATTTTAGTAATACATAACAATTTTTATTAGTATGTGATAATTAAAATTATAAGGGAAAATTTTATTTAATGCGGTCAAATGTAAACCCCTAAGATATTACCATGTTTTTTCCATAAAAAATTATTTGTTAAATATTATATTTCATCTTAAATACTAAAAAAAATTATTAATTAAAATAAAATTATGAAAAATAAATGTTATAATATTATTTTCAGATTAGATGCAATAAAAATTATTAACAAAATTATGAAATATAAAAACAAAAATAAATGAAATTTCGACATCTATAATATTTCTCAAATATGAATCATATAAAACTGAGGTCATAATGGATGTATATTCAATAAGTTTTAGTCACGACCAAGACCAACCAGGACTCGAATAGTTATCTAATTATTGAAATCTTATGCGAGAGAAATTCAGGAGTGTAGAACTTTTCATGAGATCCTTGCTAGTGGAATCACCATCCACGACAGGAACCTCACATCACCTTATGATAAGATCATTTATATAGATATTTATGGTCTATCCGACTATAAATTATGAAGATATTGTAATGTAACTATTAAAATAATATGTTATTTATCATATGTATGTTAAACTCTTCCAATTTTAACATTTAAAGAAATTCATTATTTATATACGAATGAATTGTTAAAATTAAATACCTCACTTAATCATTGGATATATTTTGTTTAAAAAATGAATTTTTTTTTCTTTATTTAACAAATCTTAATATATTAAAAATATTATTTTCGGGATAATATTTCACCAATAAATTTTTTAGTTGAAAAAAATAAGAGTAAGAGTATGAATAATTTATATAATATGGATTTTTTTTTAAAAATATTTTTTTTATTTGAATGTTGAATTTTAAATTTATTATTAAAAAAATTAAATTCTTTCAATGATTTATAAAAACCTTATTATTCTATTATCATTTTCATTGTATATTCCTAGAATGAATGATTTTTAGGTGAATAGTTAAAAATATTGTTTTTACTAAAATCATAGTGTTTATGACTATATAAATATGTTTGTATAAATTAAAGATATATAAAAAATTTGTAATAATAAAAAAATTTATTCATGGAATGAAATGATGCATTTAAAAATAATTTAATGAATTTACAAAACCCATGTTTATCATTTTGAAAAATAAGATATATTTTTATAATAAATAATATTTTTTGTCACTCACATTTAATTTAATTTTATCATAGTTATAATAGATTTTGGACCTTTTTGAAGGCTTCAGAACTAAAATATTTTAAATAATAAACAAACTAATTTTATTAAAATCAATGATATAGATAATTTTTCTGTAATCATAACATTTATTATTTCAAATAAACTTTTTCTCTAAATGCTTTTTACACATTATATGATCGAATAATTAAACTTCTCTTCCATAAACCTATAATATTTTATGATAGAAAAAAATTAATATATTTATTAAGTATGTAAAATAGTTTTAATAAGAATCCGAAAAAATTTATCTATTGAAACTGAATTAGTTAGGTAAAAATTAATTACCACTGTAAGAACCAAAAATGATAAAATTAAAATCACTATGTGTAAAAAAATTAAAACATGTGTCAAATAAATGGTTATGGGAAGATTGAAATTCCCTCATACTATTATGAATTTTATTAAATTTTTCTTCTTCTTCTATTCAGACATGCACAATCTTAATATTAAATAATAATATTTATATGAGGTACATTTCATTCAACTATAAAAGGAGATCATATCCACCACATATATCCACTTAATATATATAATTTTAAAAATAAAAAATCATACCTATCCTTTACATAACACTATAAGGTAATATAATAATAATTTATATTTCCCAAAGGCCATTCTAAAAATCTTTAAAGTGTAAGATAATGGATAATATTCAAATAAGGAGAAAATGTTCTCTAATGATATATCACAATTATTTTATTATAATTCCCTTAAATTCATTATTATCTATAAAATTTTGAATACATAATTATTATTATTATATTAAAATATTAGTATACTCATGTAATAAAATTTTTATAGCTTCCTCCAAAACGAATCATAAAATTTAGACATCACTATGCATATGTTAAAACTAAAAAATTTATGAATAATGTGTTCTATTATTCGCAAGAACCATACATGGTTGATATGAAATAATTTTTTAATGAAAAAAATAGTTATTATAACATTTTTAATATTCTCAAAGGATGGATAGTTTATTTTTTATGAGTCTCATTCTATTGAAATTGAATTTGTTGTCTATTTCTACGGGTGGACAAACACCTCCAAAGAAAGTTCTTTTTCAACTACTTCCTAACATTTTAGACATTAAAACTATATATATTATATTATTATTATTATTATGCAACTATTAATTTAATATAATGATAATATTATACATTCTATAAGTGATATTTATAATAAATGGCCATTGATAACTCAACTACAATAAAATAAACATATTAATGAACCTATAATAAATTGAATAATTTTTTCAGAAATTATATATATATATATATTAATATGGAATAAAAAAATAAATCTATAAATATAGATATTATAAATCAATTTATATCACCTTTTATAGAAATCATTATATCTAGGATGTTTCCATGAAATAAACTGGATGACCATAAATAAACAACATAAGGGAAAACTATGTTATAAAACAATAATACTTGATAATATAAAAAGACCATAACAAGTGAAATAAATGTGAAAATGTTCATAATGATGTTATTTATATTCTTAATTTTATTTTCCTTAATAATAGGAACATGAACAAGAAATATTAATGCTAGAGGTATGGTTTTAATTTACTCAATTTTCTTTATTTTCATATGAATTATGATCAATACTTTTTCCATTTGTATAATGATAAAATTTACAGTTTATATATTTCTATCATAATTTTTCTGAAATATAATTTATTTAAAAATACATCTCATTTTCTATAATTGTTGTTTTAAATTTCAATGATACAAAATCTATTAATGGTTTTTTGAATAAAATTACATTCAATTTTATTCGTGGTATATATTTATTGAATTATGTTTTATATGATCCCATATTCATCCATTTCTACATTATAAAATTTATATACTATTTTTTATATTGGTGAAATTAATTTTTCAAAATAAAAAAATCATTGATTGTTGATTTTTGAAGAAAATTTATGATAATGTTTGGTTTATTACTCATACATTGTAATAGATTTTTCCTATATATGTCCATGTTTTCCCTTCACACCATTTTTCATAATTAATATTTCCAAACCAAAATATGTTTTTTTCTCTGTGATTATAATATTTGGAATTATCTATAATTAAACATATGTTTTTTTATCATTTTAAAATCATGTTGGTATAGAAAAATATATTGTAAATCATTAAAAAGGATCATCTAAACCCCCTTACGACATTTGGGTTCTCTATTCTTTTTATTAATACCTATTTAAACTAAATTATCCCCATGTATGTTATGCATAATATATAAACATTCCTTAAATATAATTGGATTATAATTTACATTATTACGTGGATAATGAATATTTTTTGTTCTCTTCCCAACTACAGTGTAATTTTATACCAATTTAAGTAAATTACCCTATATCTTATTTATTTTATGTACCTACCCCAAAAAAATGTTTTCACAATGAATAGTAGTTTAAAACCCTTATTATTTTATATAAAACCCTCTTAGTGAAATTTATATCTAAATAAAAAATAATAATCCCCTTTCATTATTAAAAAAGGATTTTTTATTTTCATAAAGAATCTTTTTAGTGGATTGTATTAATTTTTATTTCTTTGATATTTCTCATGAATTTTTCTTCTCAAGGGAATACTAATGATATATCCATAATTAATTATATGTGAAATGAATATGATTACAATTTCCAAATCATGGGGTTTTAGGGTGTGTTATGATGAACCAGACCCGAATACCATCACATGAAAGATACATGACCAAACATTCCACATACTTGAAGGGAAATCCAGATTCCCACGGGCCGATGATGAGAAACCTAGTTTCAAAAACAATAATAGGGAATGATTTCATAAATACAGAAGAAATAAAAAATGAAATTTATATATACATCTATACATATATACTACAAGATGAAACAACAAAATAATAAACTGGAATATATGTCATAATAAAAAGAAAATAACATATTCTATAAAATATAAATGTGGATACAAAATCTCCAAGAGATAAATCCAATATTATAGGATGATAAACAGAAAAAGGAACAACTCCTATTTATATATGGGTAAAAATCCCACCATATCACCAATAACTACCTAGACACTGCTGACTGAATCATTTCCACCTCTTTACGACTCATTTCCTATCCCTGAATCAGAACAAATATAGGGCCCTATATACCTCAAATGGGTTGCATGTGGTTTTATCAAATTTTGTTAGTAAGAACCCACCTATGTGTTCCATATCAATCCTTGGTACAAAAATAGGTATAATGGTAAATAGTAAAGAAAATAATGCATGAAAATAAATAAACAATATTATATCAAAAGCATGGTATAACATTTCATTTCCCTTTTACCCAAATTTAGAAAATATTCCATGTAAAATAATTAAAAACAATTACATATACATAAAATTATCCAAATCAAACCAAATAATGCCTGACATTCCATATCAAATCTATGGTAGTAAATGATAAAATATAACAAGATTAAAAAAACTAATGATTAGCTGACATTGTGCTAAAGAACACAACAGGTGAAGATAGAAAGTTCGTATTTACCTAATTATATAAAATCACACACATCATGTATTTGATACATGAAATGAATCTAGATAAAACACGAACACCCTATAATGGGAACCCTGAAATTTGTATAATGTGTCCATAAAATAATGGGACTAAGGAATAGAGGGAAACTCCATCACTGAACCACTAAAAATTTGTTGAGGAATATTAATAAACCTTTCGCCTACATTTTCATAGATTCCTAGGTTCTAAATTATAAAACCCAATTCGTCAAAAACATGTTTTGAATACCATTTCAAAAATAATATATAAAATAATTTTAAAATACCTTTTTATTCACTAAAACAAGTAGAAAAAATATTTTTATCAAAAACCCATTTATACACATAAAATTAAATCATTCCTTCATTCTATTTAATTTATAAAAATATAATCAAAACCCTATAAAATATATTTAATCCAGCATAGACTAGGAATGGAACCGCATACCAAAAACTTATATAAAACATTCCCTTAATGGGATCCACTAACTAAAGATGAACACATCATCGAAAATAGATGCCCTGATTTTTATTATAATGCATTAGAATCTCATTACTATAGTAAATAATATGGAGAAATATGTAGACAAAGGAAAACCTCAATCAACACACACTAGCTACACTACATCCAATAAATGATTGACCCCTCTAAAAAAATAACACAATGGATAAAGTAAATATCATTGTTATCTTCAAAGATCAAAAAATATAATATTGAAACAAAACAATGTTTTCATAATCATTCAAAATGAATAAACATATGGATTACTCACCCAATGGAATTCAACAAAAAAACCCATAATGATCAATCATAGAAAGAGGTGTTCTCAAAGGAGCTGAGGTCCCCAAAATCTCAATAGAGATAACATAGTTCATGATTGAAAATAACTGGTGCATAATTAAATTAAATAAATCCATTCATATCCCTAAAAACACAAACCATGTTAATTAAATCATGTGCATCCCCATTTCCTGCCTTCCAATACACAATACACAAAATACATGGAATAAACCAACATATCTACTTTAAAATACATACTTTTTCCATTATGGGACATGTAATATTATAATTGAATTCAATAAATTACATGACTTGTACTTGTTCATGAAATACCCTTGGAAACAAATACATGATGTGAATACTTTACGTGAAGTGAAAAAATTTAATGACATGTAATCATTACACAACATGTATTTTCCCTACTGACTAAAAATCTCAATATTCTTCTCAAATCCTAAAACCAACATAGATTTTATCCATACTCATGGAGAAACGTAAATATTTTTTATTAAATTTATACCTAGACATCATTAATTAGGAAAAAATACTAAATAATTATGTCATTTTCCCCATACAATTATCAACATCATCGGGTGTCACAAAATGAACACAAATAAACAGGAAAATGAAAATAGTGATAATGAATACCATAATGACTATAAAATAATGTTAAAAAATTCAGATAATAATCCTTTATATCCCTATGAAATTCAGTGGTAGAATGATTTTTAGAAAATAGTTGAGTCAACTGGTCCATCATCAAGGAATCAATCTATTTATTCTTATGATAATCCAATCTATTATTCCATAACACTTTGAAAAATAGAATCAAACTCCCATGAAATACATTCACATGAGAATCAATGATCTATACCTTTTATTAACCCATATAAATTCCTACATCCATATTGGTCGTTTCCCAACTCAAAATGTGAGGCATGTCACAATTTTGTTTCTTGAGATGCGATATATAAAAAATATAATAAATAGATTACATCTTAATGGGAAAAAACTGATAAGAAAAAATACCAAGCCTCTTAGTGACCTATAATGGCATACTGTATAACATAGCTAACATTACCTGTTTTCAAAGATAATGGTTTCCCAACTAGGGTGAAACTATCTATAAAATCGGGTAACAAATGAAAAACTATAAAGGACGGTGTTATATAATTTTATCTGATTTATGTCATCTATAAGATATAACCATATGTCGATGTATAGCCCCAATGATCCTAATCATAACTAAAGTTATAATTACTCCCAAAAATGAGTATTTTACAACCACTAACTGAATATGAGGTAATCTTCCAAGACAGTAATAAATATCTCTGAAGATATCCATTTTGATCTATGACTGAAAACTATTATTATATGTAAAATCAACCATACCCAAATGGATATACCATGATCCACCAAATTATATGATATGAGAATTGATTATTTCCTCTTTCATATGAATATAATGATCTATGTTGACATCTATCAATTTATGGAATGTTTTACTCAACCAAAATTGTATCCTCATCACCTCTATGACACACATCTAGATTTGTGAGGTAGAAATAGTATCTCCTTCTGAAATAATGGTAGTGGGAATCCTGTGAAACCTCATAACCACATGTTCATAAATTATACATAGATATTCATATTTAGTGGTTTACTTAATCATAATGATTTCTAAAAACATTTTCAACTAATCAATCCCCACCCTTATATAATTCCTACCTCAGGGAGTCAATGGTAATCAAATAGTGGTTCCCATGGAAACCATGTCTCACGTATATACTAGAATCAAATAAGTCATGATAAATTCCATAAGGTTTTATATGTTTTAAATGTACATTATAGAAGGTGACCCAAAGGGACACAAAATCTAGAATGTTGTTCTCTATACCCTACCACAAAAATTATCTTCTCATTTAAAAATTATCTTTGTAGTTTTCAAAACAATGACCCAAGAATAACAATGATATTCAATAAAAATGATTTCCTCACAGATAATTGGATGACCAAAAGAATCCCAAATTGGGGAATACCACCTGAAGAAAGATACCATCCACAAATGGTCTCCCCAATATATTGGGTTTCTCTAATTTTCATGAAGTTATCTTTTTTTCTAATAACTCTATAAAATAGACTCAAGGATATATTATGATAAGTTCACAATATTCAAAACATACCAGAAACATAAATTAGATAATATAGGTGTAACACTACTATGTTCTGCATAATGATGCACTTTTCCTTTGATTACCAAATAGATTATTAGTTTTCATTCATACGAAGTGTTTCAATAAGAGAATTCACTTTTTCTAGGGTCTTGTTGTTGTCAATTTCAAAAAAGTAAAGGTATTAAACCCAATGCCTCTATCTAAAATTCAATTCTTGTCGAGGATATATATAACACATACTCTAATTTTTATAAAAGGATAATTACTTCTATGGAAAAGGGTAGTACCTCCAAAACATAAGAGCTTCTATAACCATGAAAGGATATAAATCACGAGTGGGTTAATTATTCATATGTGTTCATAGATAGATTGATTTGTAAGACACCACATGATAATCATACATGATAATTCAACCCAAACCCACACCAAATTTTCAATGAAAACGAAATAACCCTTTCTCTAATCTACTAAGGTCAAAATAGGATCTTATATTAGAATTAATTTTAGATCATTAAAATAATACTTAAAAATTTCTTTCATTATGAATGTAACACTTTTTCTAAAATGATAAGTCAATGGTGACACCAAATTTTTGGAATACATGATGAACTTTTGATAGTACCTAGTAAGGTCAAGGATGCTCTGAATGTCAAAGATGTTTTGTGGATCATTCTAAGAAAAATAATCCTTAACCTTATAATGATCATCTTATATTACATTCTTTGAAATTGTGTTCCCCATGAAATTTACATGTTCGGTCCATAATTTTCAGTTCAACTGCTTTCCATATAAATCGTGAATACTATGTATTTCAAGAACCAAACATAAATGGTTCCCATATTTATGATTGGGTATCATATAAACCAAAATATCATCCTTATACACTATAAAAAGTGTTCCACTAGTAATGGAATATCTACATCATCAAATACATAAAAAATGAAGTATTAGAAAGAAAAAATGTCATCACATGATATCATTAATAGTGATAACATCTTGTGAAATTTTTATATGTTATATCATACTCCTAAACTCTATGTTTATGATAAACTAGCCAAATATAAATATTTTAGGTCCACAATTCATCCATTTACTAATAAAAAATTCCATCCAATTAGGCAAATGGATATATATTATTATCCTTTACCTGATTAAACATTTTATTGTCAATAGAAAACTATTGTGAAGTATATTGAATCGTTGAAAAGAGAACATGACCTAGCCCTGAAAAAATATGAGGGTAAGAAAACATTATCGATCAAGAAATGAAACTAAATTTTGAAGATGTATATCTCCCTCTGGTTCCATATGACAATAAGTTATCAAAAAAAACTGTGTAATAGTAACTAGGTCAATCATAAACTATACCTCCCTCTATTGAGGGAGACTGGAGAAATTGACTACGAAAACATCATGAAAGACCAAAAAGATATGTTAAGATCAACAATTGAAGAAATTTCATGGAGCTAAAATTCTATTAAAAACAAGAAAATATATATATAATGGTGGAATTATACTTCTTGACCAGCCCCCATATCCTAGTATCCCTAAAACTCCCATGACCTCCCCTCACCAATATGAAATGAGTCATGCCAATGATAATAATCAATATCTACATTATTACTGATAAGACAATGCATCTTAATAACTATTTAAAATAGATCCAAATCAATATTTTGTAACAATAAAACTAGATCTACTTCAGTTATCAATAATAAACAATATAAAAATTGATAAACATGATGTATCTTCTTCCCAAGAGGTGTCACTAGCTCTATAATGATGGAAATTAGATTTGTTTTAGGTTTTAGTATGTTAAAATATGGGTTGAAATAAAATATTATGATTCACCTATATCAAATAAATATGTCTATACTGAAGATTTGATATGTTTTCTACCTATAAATATCACTGGACTTGAATATAAAATGAAAAAAAAATCATCCACTAGATAATGGTGGATCATCCTTGATGCTTGTTGTTGGATCCTATTATTCTGTGATTCATCTGACTATTCCACTATATAAATTAGTTCCTATGATCTATAAAGGTAATGGGGAATAGACATGGAATAATGGAAATTTTCTAAATAACCAAAAAATCCAAAAAAGTTTACAACATTATAATAATTGTACCGGAACATCAGGTGTACCCAACATTGAGAAATTGATTTCATATGAGTGGTGCACTACTTGATTAAAATAAAGGGGAATATGAGGCTATATGGAATCACCTTCACCACTCATGTGATTATATTTCAACAACATATTATTCATGTGTTCACTATTGATTCTACAATTGAGTGGATGAGAAGGTTAATAATAACTATTATTTCATGGTATATCCATATATTATATCATTTCTCTCTCTACTATCTTTGTATAGGTCAAAAATATCAAATAATAAATGGAATCTAATATATAATTACAACACTTTTCTACTATATCTAAGCCTTAATCTTGTTAATCTTTGAAATATTTATATAGAAATTAACTAAATTATAAAACCAAGATGTAACACCCCAAATGTGGAGACACCAAACTTTTCCTCGAGTTAGTTGGACACATGACCTCACGCCTTCCTTCCAATACACAAAATTCTTCTGATTTGAAATGGGGGACCAAGGTGTGTCTGTGGGGGAAGTTATTATCTGATGAGAGAGTGTAACATATCAGTGTAATCAAAATAATAAAAAGTGGAAAATATTAAATAAATATTAGACGATAAACATCCATAATATTTTAATAATTAAAATCCAGAAAAAATGACATAAAAATATTACTATATTGTAATTTGTGTATAAAAAATTAGAGGCATTGCATTTCTCCATTCATAAAATTTAATACGAGAATAAAAAAAATATGTATATCAATCTTGTATCATGATCATATTGATGTCATGTAATCCCCTACTAGTTATCAATGATCAAATCAAGAATCATAATGTGGTCTCTTTCTATGATCCCTACCTGTATCCATGATGTCTATCCGGGAATCCAATTATTCTCTCGAGAGGGTGTGATATAACTCTCAATTGGACAATACATATGTTGTATAGGCCATTTATGGTTTGTGTATATTCAAAAAATAATTGTACATTATATCATGGGTATTATAGTATTAATAGTATTTTTTCAAAGAACTTGTGAACCTTTGTATACAACTATGGTTCACATTGACTATTAATTAAGAACCCATAATCATGTGGAAATTTTAATCATGGGACTAGAAGTCATGATAAAGCATCGACAATCAATAATGATGTACAATATTGTTTTGAACATGTATGATATAGATCCATGGTATAAAAAACAATTCAATCCTCATCATCTTCATAGATAATCTTTACGGTGTCTTAATGAGGACATTGGTGTAATCCAAGATTCTAGTCAAAATCATTCTTATAAAGTTGTATCCATGTATTAGAAATGTCCTTGGAATCCTATGGAATTAAGATCGAAAGAGTATGAACATCCATGGAATCCAATACCACTGTCAATATAAAACTAGGGATTATATATTTACAAACCATACACTGGAATAAAGATCTATGGAGTATATATTTTGAAGTCATCCACTACAAAAATCAAAAGAAATCCATTGAGTAGAAATGTTCATTGAATTCAATAGAATTAGGATCCATGCAGTAGAAATATCAAAGTCATCAATTAACATTATCAGGATCCAAGAAGTAGAAATGTCCTCGGAATACTATGAAATCAAGATTCTTGGAAAAAAATTATCCACCATATCCACTTCCATAATTAATACACTCTTCAATTTAGATATCATTTAATAATAAAAAATAATCAATGAGTTCCCCCAACTCAACCCTCACATTCCCTTTAAACCCATTTATACAATTCAATCCACAATTACCATTCATCAAAACAAAAATAAAGGAGGAACAACCCTTTTCAAATACAATAATTAAATTCTAATATTTTTTATAGATGCTTATGATAAATATAAATATCTCACATACACCCAACATACTGGGATTTCATGGGGGATTATATAAATACACATCAATGTTGGAATAGGTAGAGCTGAATGACCTCCACATGTATAATTGTAATATTGGGAAACCTAAACATGTCACAATTTTTTTTAAATAGAATCCATTTAATTTTAGGGGAAACATAGGAATTTTGGGATGTGGAACTACAATATTAAGGTATATAAAAACGAAGATTTAAGGGTATGTTATATAAAACCTACCTTTTAACCATGGTAAAAAAACCATATAGTATCGAATACTAAATCAATAAATATTTTAATATAATTTAGAAACAAATGAAACTTTGGAAATAGAAAATATTATATTTCAAAAAAATAACATCAAAGATATGAATAAAAATGATGAAAGGACTATGATTTTTTAAGAACATGCTGTTGTGGATCCATAGCGATGGACGATTCTTAAATACTAGTCTATATATAGTATAAATTGTCAATATTACCATCATGGGGTCAAATTAACACCTAAAAGATATGTGGTGTTTAATTTAATAAAGATAAATTGATTTTAGGTTATATGATATTTAATGCAAAATTAGTAATTCCACATAAATTACTAGGTCAAATGGTCCTGATACATGGTTTTCCAAACTATGTTCCAATTGTTTTCCCATAACCAACACTTAAAGGAAGCGATATGGATCATGCACATTTTATAGGAAATAATATACAATCCATGATGCATAGAACTATAAAAAACTATAGAGCTTCCCCATTGAGCATTCTTCCTTGGGCATTGGGTAAGGCTAGAATTTTTTCCTTTTGGTCCCTCTAGTCAACACCATATGGTTAATACTAACATATCATCATGTAATGAAAGTTTTCAAGTAGATTTTCTACCCAATTTTGTTTTGTCGAAATATATCCTTGAGGATCTAAAAATGCCTCAAACACCCATGAAAATCTCATACAATCTATCGGTACTCACTTTAGGCCAAAGGATATTTGTTTAACCAAAATAAAATGATCAATTAATCCGTAAAAAAGAATCTTACATGATTTTTAATATATACAGAAAATTATCCCTTTGATACAATGTGAGAAATGTCATAAAATACTCCATCTTTTGTGACAAAAGTTAAAACTAGCAGAATAAGAGAGACATGAAACACATCCTATAAAATCTCACGTGACCAACAACATGTACCATGGAATAAATAATATGCATGTTTGGACCCTCAATATGAACGTCTTGTACATCAACATGAAATTATTAAGTGTATCAAGGATTCCAAATATGTTATTATTCTTTTCTAATTATTCATCTAACTCTTGAGGTTCGATCATACATTTAATGGATGGTGTCTTCTCACATTATAACCCATGTGATTGATACCTTTTTCTGGCGTCTCTTTGATACAACTCAAAAGTTATTTTCTATAATTTTTTTAAAATTTGATAAAAACAATACTGAAAAAAATAATAAATAAGATTCAAATATATTGGATAATTCACTTTAAAATAATTTTATGTACCTTCTTGAGGAACAAATTGAAGACATCTCAAAGGAATAATTTTGTATTCTGTAATAGAAGTAATGATCAAAAAACAGAATAATCCCAATTAAAACCATAAAACCATAAATGAAAACTATTATTAAATGTCAATAAATCATAATAGTAGATACAGATAAAATCATCCCTTCATAACTTGAGTCTCAGCAATGTATGATTTTTATATACACTCATAAGAATGTACCTATGAAGTCTCAAGACTCCTATATCAAATATTGAAAATATCTAAAAACATGGACTTTAAAGCAATGATCTCCAATGATGCCATGTTTTGATGAACCATAACTAGATACCCTCTCAGGTATGGTACCTACCTTGAATCTCCACATATCCATGAAGAAATATATTTCCTTAATGGTTGTATACAAGTATTTAGGGTTCATAACAACTAGAGAGAGAAATTTCACCCAATCTATAGAAATAGATCATAACATATATATACGAAAAAATAGAAACATTAGAATAATAAACAGGTACATATATGATAAATAAAATTAAATAGAATATGTGATACAATTGAAGAGTTACTAAAACATATCTAATAGGTATGTTCAATATTAAAAAAAATCAAAAAAAAATAGATACACCTTGTTACATTTTGGGAATCTCCCCCATCCCTCCACCAGCTGCCAATGAAATTCTCATCGAAACCACTATACATCACAATATTTCATTACATTTCCCTACATATAAAGACAAAAATAGTTTTAAACACCACTAAAGGGGTGAACAATGTGTAGTACAACATGATCATTTGGATCCCACATAAGTAATTGATATCATTTTTTTGTATAACAACATGAAAAAATTTCAAATATAAAGAAAAATGAATTTAAAATATTTAATAGTTATTATATTAAAATCATGAAAGCAGTTATTTTCCCCAATCCTACATTTCCAAAATTATTGAGGAAACCCGATTTCAATTAAATTCATATCAAATAAACAACATTGTATATTGAATATCTTATCAATCTCTTTGATGTACAAGATAAAATAGTTAACTCTAAAAATTTCCAATGAATAAGTAACATTACACAAAGTATCATTACTAGTAATGATATCCAGGACACTTGTACATATATATATACAATCATGCTCATAAAGTCTCTAGATTTATGCATTGAGTCTTGTGTGAATAATATCATTTTAGAATGTGAACCAGATAATATAACTAACATGTCCCTTAAACAACGGGCTTATAGAGTAGAGAAACAGACCATAAGTTTTCCCCATGAAAATGGATGAGGCCTATTATTACAAATTCAATCTAAGGACCCAAATCTTCTTAGGTCATATATCTTCTAAACCATTTAAAGAAAACCATTCCTTGAAATCCATTTGAATATTATTTGAATATACCTTTTATTCATAAAATAATCTAAAACCCAATAAATATTGAATGACCTATTTCCATACATTAAAATTAATGAATAAATAATTTTATTTAATTTATATGAAAATTTATAAAAAAAGAGAAAATATTTTATCCCACATAGGCTACTGGTGGAACCACCTACCATAAACATGGGATACACAGACTAGTAATGGTATCCACCAACCAGTAATGACCACAATGTCAAAAATGGAGTCCAAAATATTAAGGCTCATGTTTTAGATTCACATCCTTCAAGAAATTTATATAGTATGACAGAGTTAAAAAATACTCAATAAACCTGACCCCAACAAAATGAATAAAATAATGTATCAACCTTTAGAAGAATATGTTATAATGGAACTATAAAGCATCAAGATTCCTACCATCACATGTCAACATATATAATAACACAGTAATGAACCACTAATATGATCAATGATAATTAAGAAGAAGTAGTATTACATTTCTCTCAAATGATATCCAACAACCCAAATGATAAATCAGGTAATGAATTGATCCATATGGAATGGAGGTCCCCAAATTCTCATGGGAGAGCTCCTTGGTTGTGATAGAAAAGGCCTACAATAGAATGAAATTAAAATAATCCATGAAATTCTCTAGAATGAAATATATGAGAATGACATGGTGTGTAACCCCATTTAACAACATGTTGTCTTTGAAACCCAAAGAAACCAAAATATTGCACTATACTAGGTTCAAAATTCAGAAAATTACCTTAATATGTTGTGTAGTATTTTCATAGTGTGAAAATAAATTATTTTCTATAACAGTTCACTACCTGAGCCCAATGAGAGATAAAAAATATTAATAGTTTATTAAATGAATTAAACATTGACTTGGAATAATAATTTCAATTTTTTATTTCTTCTACAAACTAAAAAAAACTCTAGATTCATCTTGAATGTAAAAAACAACACCGGAGTTATCCAAAATTTGGGTAAACCCCTCAAAGAATTTCAAACAATTATATATATGTCAACTCCTTTGAATCAAATAAATATAAATCCCTAAAATTTATCTAATTTTCACGAAAAAAATACTCTCCATCCTGGGGGTCCTAGAAATCACCCAAATAAATAGAAAAATGAAAAAATATAAGATAAATTTTTGAATGTGGGCAATGGGGAGTTACAGGTTCTACAATTTCACTCCAATTTATGGTGATGTTTTTATCTCATGAGAATCCATGTATGGTCCATGGGAGGTTTCCATAACAACACCATATTCTATTTTCACAAAGGTGATCCTTGAGTAATTTCTATGTGGTTATCCATTATTATGTTTCCTCATATTTATGGTCACATAAACATATGAAATCATTCCATAATTTCATGTCACTAGTGTTACCTCACGCTCTTATTCCTTGTATTATTCTTTTAGATTAAATATTCATATATTAGGAATTAAGGAAAAGATTTATTTTTATGGTTTTTTAATAATATATTTCTCTAATTCTATTTTTGTCTTACATTCCTATGATCCTATAGTTCATAAAAACTTTAATTGTTTACGCTTATTAATGGTTTTGTCGATCCTCACTATTATGTTTCCATTTCCTAGTAATGAAGATGACAATAAATTTTGATAATTATGTAATGAAGTGACCTATGGATTTATTCATATTAAATATTCCAAAGTATCCTTACATATGATTTTATGTTGCTAATATGTATAGTAACTAAGAATTAAATAAATTGGATTTTGTGTTTTCTATGAGATGTAATATTTATCCTTTAGAAATTATGTGAAGTAAAGATGTGTTCATATTGGTTTAACTCACATTGTTCTAATTCCAATTTTTATTGTATTTATTTTAGTAACATACCAGTGAGTGTGGGTTTGGGGTTCCATATTTGTAGTGGGAATGCCATATGTTAGAGAGGTCAACCCCTCATTTGTACACTTTCATGTCAAAACAAGGGTGGTCATGTCATAATTGATTTTCCTCTCCTATTTTCCTCACAGCAAACCACCCATCACACCAGGACACTTAGTTATCACATTGTTACGCCCATCTTTCATTGTAATTCACTTGAAAAACCCAAGAACATGCTATCATTGTTCCCTTATTGATCTATTAATCCATAACATCTCATATATCATTCAAAAAATATTAAAACTCATGATACAATATATGAATTCATAAATTTAAATCCCCCTAATAAAATGGGTCATAAATAATTTTTTGATCCCCAAAACTCCACAACCATAACCTTTCACATCATCAATTTGTTATGATATCCCTATAAGTATAAATTTTCTCCAAACCCTATCATCAATTCACTATTAACATGTCAATTCTTGTCCCCAAATTCACAACATGTTTATTTATGTGATTTCTATTCTATGGAATAATGGATATGATAAGTCCACATAATCAATATTTGGGATCACTACAATTCAATCCATGAATTTTATCACATAAATTGTAATTTTCCATCCCTCAATAAACAATATTGATGTGTTTATCCACTATTTTATCTTCGTATATACAACATCACATACTATTTTATCACTAACTAACATTCACAAAAATGTTGTAAATCACTCATGGATGTTTCTCTATATATCTTGATCATGAATATTTAACTTCTATATGAATCATAAAATAACCCATTCATGGACATAAAATGCCAAACATGATATTCAAGGAAATTTAATTATTGTATCCCTTACCATTGGAAGTCATTGTGGATATTTTCCCAAGATTACCAACATAATACTAATCCAACACAATCTCATTAATAAACTCCTCCATGGCCTTAACCATCATTAGGGTCATACATACTTAACCTAGTCGGTTCTCCTCAACATAAAATTATCACTTAAAAACTATACAAAACCATATCATGGATCATCATAACTCACATTCCATAAATTATTGATCAAAATAATTTGACATGAACACTACACTAATGCTTGATCATGAACAAATAATGTTGATTACAAAACACCATGATGGTTATAAACTACATCTAGCAATTCTAAATGACTATTATTAAAACTATCCACTCATAATTAGTTTTATAGGGATATCCACTATAGGACTCTTATAATAAAATAATATTTTAACTAAATAGCACTCCACACTATAGAAATAATCTACAAAAACCCAAATCAACCATCCCAAACCATAAACCCATAAAAACAAATATGAATATAATATATCCAAAAATCATATATGTATACCATGTTCATAAACAAATCTCAGTATAATGATGGCACACTAGTAATGTATACCATCTAAAAACACATTTCATCCTAGGTTAATAACATGAAATCATGACAACCAAATCCACGTAAGGGCCAATTTATTGTAAACATCAATATACCAATCTATTTTCATACCATTAATCACATATAGTGCTTTTATGAGAATACAAAACACCACCCAAAAACACCATTCATGAATCCATGTCACTAATAGATAAAAGACAAAAATATAGGATAACCTGCCAATATAGGTACTATTTTAATATTATAAAATCAGTAATTTTAAATTAACCAATATTCATCAATTTTTTCAAAACACCCCATAGTATTAAATGTTTTTCCACCAAAAAATAAATAACAAAAATCCATATTATTACTATTTATAATTAAAAATTGATCCATTCTAAAAACCAGTTGATAGAAAAATTTTAAACATTTCTATTTGATATTATAAATATATATAATTCCAACCATTTATAAAATACACCTCTCTATGATCAATTTAATGTAAAAATAATTTGTAAAATAATTTCATTTATTCACCATTAAAATAAAAAAATTCAATTAAAACAATATTTTCATCTTAAAATATGATTTTTTTCAAAAACCATTCATCTAAAAATTATTTCTCTATAGAAGCTGAAAAATCCTAATCAGAATCAATCAAATATATCCCCCTAATATACATTGTTATTATAAACCCTAATAATTAATATTATAAAAAATGAATTTATAAAAAGCTGATTCAATTAAAAATAGATATTGATTATGAAACATTTGAAACAAAACATCCCATAGGCATTTGTGTTAGGTATTCAAAATAAAAAAAATGATTCATGGAAAACACACAATCTCTTGACTGAGTCATAGGACTCATCCCAAGTCTAATTCATCACAAATTTGAGAGTCATGGCCAAATTTTTCACTCATCCTAGAGTTTCTATTTTCAATAATGATGATATATTGGATTCATGTGTTCGTAATAAATGAAAATAATAAGAATTATTATAGTTTACCTATATAGTAATGAAAACATAAGTCCAAATATAAAAAATTATTCCCCTTCCTAAAACATACTCTAATACAATTTTCCATACCCCTTCCTAGATCACAAAAATGAAACATCAAGGTAGGAATAAAATGACCTTAAAATGAACTCAATGAATAATAGAGGCTACCAAATAATGAGAGGGACCTAAAAATAACACCATGATCTTATTTCATCTAAAATAAATCCTCATGATCATGCATCATTATACTAATAATTCATCAGGACCATTCCATGTGATGGGTTTTCCAAAAACCTATGGATAAATAATTATGGATCCAAGATGGAAATATTTTTCTAAAATATAATGTAAAAAACATTATATACAATGAAATATTACAAAATATAGTGTTAATTGAGTATAAAATATAATATTTATCACATATATTTAATCAAGAGAATTCTTGCTAGCAAAATTTATTAAAAATAAATTAAAATAAATTGGAATTTATCCCAACTCAGATAATCAATCTTATTGAGAACATGAACTCAAAAACATTAAATATAAGATCAAATGTCTATTTAAATGTTGTTCTTATTTTATTCATTAAAATAATAAGGTATGTTGATGTGCATTAAAAAAATATTTCTTATATGATGGGGTGGGCGAGTCCAATGGTCTAAAGGGAATCAAAAATTCCTCAACTGTATTAAAAACATATATTGTCAAATAAATTTGTTTGAAATACATATAAATATTGTAATATATATTTTAAAACACATGAACCTAGAAATATAATTCACGATGAACATATTAGAAAATGTTTCATGTTTTGTGTGTTACCTAGGAAAGGAAAACACCTGACCCAAAATATTTCATCTTTATTCATAAAGTATGCGAGGGAAACCACTTTTTATATTTCCAAACAGATAATAAATGACTATTGAAACATTTTTTTACTAATCCTGGTCTATAAATAGATATCCAAGGTAGGAATTATGCTAAAACATGATTACAATTTGAAGATTTTGGGTATGGATACACCATGTCTCCAACCATACCTTCTCAATCAAGGGAGAGAACACATGAAGTACCCTTATAATCCCTCTCATGTAATATCACATATAATGTATCCTTACTGTATCTATTAACTCAATACATGATTTATATCCCAACTCAGTCCACACTTAATCCTTCAATATTTTTTTATTCATAACAGCTCTGACAATACCATCTCAGTCGAGGCATCTCACAAATCTCAACCACATACATACCACATAAAGTAGGGTCTCACAATCACTAATAGAACAAGACCATATTATATAAGGAAGGTCCTTACAAAAAACATAACACTAATGTTTATTTAGTTGCTCAAGATTCATATAAATCATATTGGTATTCATTTTCAATCACATGCACATAAATAGAACATGAATGAAATATCAAATATGTTATGGAATCTATATCACATTCTCTCCAAGATTATTTCAAGGGAACTATTCACATGATACCTACCGTAACACATAAATTCATTATTATATAAATGTTGCATTAACACTCTATAAATCTATTGTCACACACACATAACATGTTAACTATTTCATTATTCTAATCTCACTTATAACAAAATACACTAGGGCCTTTCAGACTAATCTCTATCATTTAAGGGATCATTTACCCAACCTAAATTTTTATACAAAAATAAAAATATAATCATCCAACAAAGACAATGATATATGATCATGTAATAAAATAATGCCTTACGGAAACTAAAATAATGGATCTCATTAGAGAACCCATGATTTTGGTTTACTAGAATTTTCCACAAAAAAACTAGATCAAAACAAACTGTAACCATAAAATTCTATCTGGAAAAAAATAAAAAATCAAAACCTATTTTTCAATAAATGTTGACAATTAATCAAAATCCACCTTAAAAAAACTAGACCTTTAGAAAAAATCCCATAAAAATTTCGTTAGAAACATTGAACCCTAGTCATTAGTTATGAATTACCGTTTTAAAACTCATTCTGGAATACAACACAATTACTTTTCGATATAATTTAAATAATATATCTTTTCAAAATAAAAATTTAAAAATAAAACCACATTGTCTTTTAAATAAAACATATTTAACTACAAAATGATAAAGAGGACCATCAGAACTCATTCAACTAAGGCACAACCATCAATCTTGTCGATGCTTTTTATTAGGACTATATGATCCAATCCCAATTTATTAGGTTGATCATAAAATTAACGTATTTTGTCAAAAATAATGATGTTTATGATGATGAAATGTGAAAAAAAGTGTAATATAGGAACAAGAATCAATAAAATCAAGGCCACAAACCATAACTGGAGATATTTAATTTGATCACATGCTCATACATATCTCATGTAAGTCTATAAAAACATATATCATCAATTAAAATAATTAAATTACTAAACCAAATATTTATAGTTCAATTAAAATAATTGAATATCTAACATAGAACACACAATGAGACATCACAATAGAGAAACCATGAAAAATGGGGTGCGGTCCACTAATGTTACACACCCGAACCTATATGACATAAAATAATATAATTTTATCCATGTGTCAAATGAAAATTAAAAAAAGTTCTCTAAAACACATAATGTGGTTTGTATGGAAAAAACTTTAATTAAAATTTTGAATGAAGGAATGAAAAACCCCTCCCAAGAACTCCCTTACATGATGCATAATAGAAGACAATGAATCGGGATTATTACACTATTTTATAGAGAAATCACCTCTCTAAAACTAGAATAGTTTATTGAATTATAATGGATAATAATTTAAATGAACAAATAGGGAACGGGGTGATACATTACCTTGAATGCTTATGATGAAATACAAAAAATCTTTGATTAAATGGAGTCAAACATGGGATATAGAGAATTAAATATAGCTATATCACCATATATTGAAATATGAAAATGAAGGTTGTGATGTCCTAGTTCAGGAAGCCACCCAAAGGGGCCTCGTACCCAGTTGGTCACCTGGCCTCAAGCGCATTTCAACAAAAGCTAGAGGCTGCCAACTAGTAGTGTGGTCCTTGGGTGTGATAGTGGGGAAAATATGCCCTCATTGGAAAAGTACATAGTGGAAGTATACAAAACATGAAATAGCAGAAGTAGTAAATATCCAACAATAATAAATAGCTCAAGACTGAGATAATAAACAACTGGAGTAATGAATAATAAATGATGCCTGATACATATGTCTAGAATAACATCCAAACAAGTAACAATGTTGAATACAAACAGTACTGAACCAAATATAAAATAAAAAGATAATAGCTCCTCATCATCGCAAGCCTAGGGTTGGTCCCATTCTCTCCAGCCCTATAGCATGTCAAGTACCTAAAGTGGAAGCGCGCTTTCCTTTATCTATACCTGCAACAATATAATCTATTTGGGCCCAAAAGTATGACCCAAATAGGGTGTGAGACTAAATCCCAGTAAGTAACCACCAAAAGATCTATACCTAATATTCGGTGAATATATAGAAGTTAAAAGTACAGAAAGTAGTAAAAAAGAACTTGATGAAGAGTAAACAATCCACATTTCCAATATTAAGAAACAGTTATCAAGCTGCTAAAACATAGACATGTAACCCTATGGGAAGTGCTCACAACCATCCCCTCCGGTTCTACCTAAAAAGTACCAACAACCCACTAGGAATTACATTCATCCGAACATATCTGGTTTGTTCATATGAATATTATAAGACTCTCTAAGGAAGGTCACTCTGTCAATTCCCCTTATAGTTTAAGGAAATCAGTGACTCTCGGAGAAATCTCACCCGGCCAATTCCCCTTATAGCCCCATGATCAAGGACTCTCTGAGGAAGCTCACTTGGTCAATTCCACTTATAGCCCAGGTCATAAAAAGAGTCTCTGATGAAGCTCACATAGTCAATTACTCTTATAGTCTAACATAAGCACGATAATTCAAGTAATACAAAGACTCTATGAGGAAGCTCACACGGTCTATCCCATTATTGTCTAAAAAAGTCAAGGTCTCTCTAAGGAATATCACACATTCAATCCACTAATATCCAAAATTGATCCTAGGATCTCTGAGGAAGCTCACACTGTCTATCCCCCTATTTCCTAATGTTTAAAGACTCTCTGAGGAAGCTCACTTGGTCAATTTCCCTTATAGTCTACTACACCCGGTTCTCATGGCCTTGTGTAGGATAATGGAATATCAATTCAATACAGACAAAGTAAACCTACAGAAATACTTGTATAAATAGTTTACAACATAACAATCATGTCAGGATTCAAACTCTCCATCCTACAACAATAGGTATGGAAAACAGGCTAGGTAGCCAAACTAGCTAACATGACCAACTGGTCGTAAACAGAACATGCATGGGTAAAATAGACAAGTAATAGAAAACAAACCTATTCATATTCATTCAACCTCTATATAGGCATAAAATCATGGCACGAAGACAAAAAGGGTAAAACGGTAAACACACAATACCCCGTTCGGGGGTGTTGGTGGAAATTTCAAATAATACTTAAATACTTTGAACAGAAAGTCACAAAGCGCCTACCTTAGAATTAAGTGAACTATATACTTGAACCTCAACCCTTGAATCTCCTTAGAACATCATAGATCTACGAAAATGTATAAAACATTCAACCCATGATAACATGGAATAGAAGATGAATTGGAAAACGATGCTCTGGGAGAAGGAAGAACTCACCGATGCGATTCCAACTCAATAAATGGTTTTTGAATCGGATGACGGGCGTACGCTCAGGGGCACGTCAAAGATCCATAGTCGTGCGGTGCTCTCGGTCAAACAAGACCTAAAAGGAATGTGTTCTGGTGATTATACGTGACCATGAGGCGTTTAATTAAAAAAAGTACACGATGTGTTGTTTTTCAGTACACGACATCTACTCACCTTTTCCATACTCTGATTTAAGTGGCCTCCATGTCACCCCTACATGGTTGTGTGTATGGCCATGACACGGCCAGTACATAGCCTCCAAAAGCATCACAGTACATGACGTGTACTCATAAAGTACATGGCATGTACTTCAAAATCTTTCATATTTTCCACTTTTTTAAAAAATGACCAGAAAAGGAAAAACATAATTGAAAAGAATATGCGGGTTCTTACAAATGGATCTAAAGGGGGTTGCAAATAAGACCCATATTCAATTACAAAAATGAACCTATAATACACTTTGGTGTTGGGTAAAGACATATAAAATAATGGTTACAATGTTGTGACTCTATAATGTGATGTTCTGTGACATGGTCATAATATCATGGAACAATCTCCCTCAAAACTTAAAAGGGGATTGGTCATAAAGGACACAATCATGGAGTTTACATCAGGGATACACCATGGAAAATTCATGGAAGGGATAAATCAGGAAGTACCTTCTAGGGGTTTTGGCATTAATTCTGCAAAGGAGAGTCCCCAAACACCTGGCCGTACACTATCATGATGTGACCCATGTGTCCATGTAGTATTGGAAATTTTTCACAAATCCCCATAAAAAATAAAAACTCTCACATCATGAATCAAAATAACAAGTCCATGATGACATGCAAATGGTTAAATCAATTCCCAAAAATATTTAATCTCACTCATGGTGTTCATCAACCAAATTAACTATACTAAATCATCTCAAAAAAATAATTATAAACCTAGGAAAAACTCCAATTTTACAATATGAGCCAATAAAATAAAATTAAAATTATTAGATGTGGGATATATACCTATTGACCTATAAAAATTATTTTTAGAAAACATTGTTATATGTCCACCTATAACAACTATTTAGCAAAAAAATTCAACACTGTTTATCAGAAACCTATACCCATCATTTCATGAAACCATGTGTATGACATGATTTATTACAATGGTATTTAAATCCCATTAGTTTAGAGTAAGGGTTTCAAAAATTTCCGAAAAATAGTTTCATTTCCCTTTATTAAATACCTTTTGATTGTGTAACTTCCCTTTCCCCAATATCACTCCCATTAAGATTAAGCCTTTGAGAAACCTTATATTTTATTTTCCTTCTAGGAATATATCTCTTTATTTTGTTTTCTAATTCCATTATTTTTTAACATTGAATTTGTGGGGTCCAAATCTTGCATCTAATTTTTCCAGATTTGTTTTCCATTTCTATCTACGTATAAACCACAATCCAATGTTGTTTTATGTCAGGAATCATCTCTGTTCGTTGAAGGAGGTATAATTTTTTTTATTTATTATATTATTTCATAGTAAATCATATTACATGTAACATACATTTTTGATTCAGTTACACAATATTTCTATATAATTATAACATGAACTAATAATTTTTATTATATTATATATTTATTTATTTATTTATTGTATAACTTTTTTATCAATATATTATAGGGTTATGAATGTATTCATTTAAAATTATTATTTTAAAAATTAAAATTATTAATTTACTATCTTAAACATGTTTTAATTTGAAAGATAATTTTATTTTTGAATATATAGTCATCATGTTTTTATACAATGTTTAATATTAATGGTTTTTTTATATTAAAATATTTCATCAATTATATTTATTATATTGAAAACATATTTATATATTGGATCAATTAAATTCTTTTTATTATCCTTAAAGAGATGCTTTCATTATGCCTTATTCCTTCAATATGTTGTTTTCAGAAATTGTTTATTATAGAAAAATTTTAACCAAACACTTAGATAGTTTATTGATAAAATAATTTAGTTATGTATGAACCTCCAATAATTTCATGTTCGGTTTCTATCTTGTGATATTTAGAAAAATATATAAACCATGGGTTTTTTATATATATGTTTTTTATATTATATTATATTTATAATATGGACTAGTTTGTAATTTATTCCATATATATAAATTATTATTGTTGTATTTTTTATATTTATTAATAATTGATGTAATGGAATTCAATATTATGGTTTTATATATATTGTATTTTTTATCTCATGGGATTAAGTTATGAAATTAATTACATGGTTGATAAATTTATACTATAAATTATTCCTTAATGTACTTTTACCTTATCAAATTACCCTTCTCTGATAAAATGTGTTCTCTTCTGTAATGATGTATTAATGTTTGTTAATATATGTATATAAATAAAAATATGGTGATAGATTTTAAATTTTTTTTATTTTAATCTATGTCTATTCTTTTTCAAAGTTTTTTAAAATATAGCGAACAAGCCTAGTTTATTAATATGAATTTTTTATTTCATATTTATCATCAATAAATATATTACATCATTGAATAATATATTTTTTATTACAAAGTAGATTGACATTTGATCTATGATACTGATCATATCTGAAACGATTTTCAATACATGGTGGAGGTATTTTTAATTAAACAACCCTTGTGATGACTGTATTAGACGACCTTAGTCAAGACCTAAATATGTTATCTGTCAAATTTTAATATATGGGTTTCCAACAAACTATAATTCATGGTTTCTATTTGTAAGGAAAATACAGTCTCAATATGTTCATTAAATGAATGTTATAGATTGAGTATATAAATAATTATAGGACTAGTTTCCATTTATTCGTAATAATGTTATATAATTTATTCCAATGAAATAAGACAATGAGAGTACTACACATGATTTATGTAAGGGAATGATGATGTTGACAGGGTGAAAATAGTGAATGATGTGGCCACTACTCCAATATATCAGCGTTATGTAAAAAATGAAAAAGATATATTTTTTAATAAGAATGATTCATTGGAATATAATGTATATAATTTTTAACACCATTAATTATAATATTAATTTTTAGAAGGAATTACTTCAAAATATTGATATTCCTTCAATCAAAAATATGGTTTGGTATTTAATTAATCAACATGGTTATTATAAATTTAAAATTATTCCCTTAACAAATGATTTTATTTTATTTTGGGAGGATATTACTAACCATAATGAATGTATAATATTTTTTTATTATTGATTTGAGCCAAATACTAATGAAACACTATGTCATATTCCCTGAAATAAAGTGTTCACTTTCCAATGATTTCTAGAATAAAAAATATATTAATTTCTAATAAATGTCCACAAATATGTGATTTCATGATATAGGGATAAATAATATTAATGATTAGTTCATTTTTATGGAAATGGATTAGCATAAGGGTTTTTTATGCTTGATAAACCTATTTTTATGTTGACATGTTTAATATAATGCTTTGTATATCATGTGATGGTTTCAATCCTTTTTTCAAATTCTTACCTCGTATATATTTTGGATGAATTCCATAAAAATTTATAAAATTCCACTATGGAAGAGTATAAAAAATACATTCACCTCATTAGTATACTCATAAATGGACCATATAATCCTACAAAATATATTGATGTTAATTTTTAACCCGTAATAAATTATTTTAATCATAACGGGATTGTGGGTGTGCACACATACGATGTTTTCCTAAAGGACATATTTCATATGTGTGATATACTTATGTAAACAATAATTGATTTTACTTCTTATGAAATGTTATCCAGATCAAGCATGATGAGATAAATTTCATGTCTTACTCTTATAAACAATACATGATCTATATGACTTAATTATCACCATAGACTCATTTGTTCATGAAATTTACAATTCATATTGATGGATGACTCATAATGTAATTGAAATTGATGGTTTGAATATTCTATGTAGAATAAAAATACAACTCAAAATATGACTATTGTTTTTTTATATTCCAATTTATAAAGAGAAATTTGATGTAATATTTTTTCCAAGTATTTCTTGAGAAGAAGTCATGAAGTGGAACAATTAATTTTGTATGAGTTGTTGAAAATATTTCCTACATTATATTTCACATGAATAATAATTTAAACTATCTATCATCCAACAAGAAAACGTAATAGAGGATCTGATTATTAGATGTCTCAACTGTAAATGAATATAAAAATAATAAAGTCTTACATCCAGAAAATAAATCTTCTAGAACGTTGTTTTGTGAATAGTTCCACGGATCCATAATATATGGATTAATGTTCAATGTATTTTTTTTAATGTGACCACAATAAAAAAGAGTAATGGTAAATAAAGAAGAGATTTATGTGAAAATATAGCCTTTTCTTCCACCACTTCCCTATAGTGGGGGAATTATTGGATCATATAAATTAACAATATTAATACTAGATGAGCAGGATATGGAAAACCATATATTCATGATTAACTATAATTTGTTCGATGAGTACATCAAGTATGTATATTGAGTAGTTATATGTTATCTCATACAAGTTAATTTTGAATATGTTTTAAACTATCTCAATATTTTAATGATGGAAAAAAAATCTTATTATTAATTGAAATAATCATCATTAAATTGGATAAATTGATATAATTTTCATTGTAAATTTCTTTTTAATGGGTTTAAATTTTATATTTAAGTTGTTAAATTTTTTAAAAAATATAAATAAACCATTTTATTTTAATTTTCATTTTGATTTATAGAATTTAGGTTATGCTCTGACTCACTCTGAATAAATAAGATCATTCTATTTTGGTGTTAATTCAATGGATCAATGATAAAAAGAAACTGTAATCAAGGGGAAAAAATTAATTTGCATTGAATTGGAAATGAACATTATAATTAAATATGATGGTGTTAAGGTAATATAAAAAATATTTTATTATTCTAGTGAATCTGATATTAATACTCAATATGAAAATTTATATTATAATGGACTTGCTGGTAAAATATTAATATTGGACTACTAATATGATGTTTGAATAACTATGATGAAATATATATTGAAAGATTCAATTATGATACATGTCATATTTATTTATGATTATGGACTTCAAAATTTTAACATGATACATGTTCCATCTTATGAAGAGTAATATATTTTTGCATCACCGGAAAACATTTTTTTATTTGAAGTATCATCTAAGACACAAATACGGTGCCATTATGGATATTATTTGACAAAATATTTTTTATGATTGGGGATTAAATTGACACCTTCACTTCCCACACTGGGCTCTATCAATTTATCAATTATAATGACTCAAATAGTCTAATTGTTATATTTTATTATAGAACTAATGATTTAATAATCCACATGTGCTCTTATATATTTTTGTTTAAATTGACTTTGGTTTTTTTGATTGGTCCAATTTATGTTTCATGAATTTTTATTCAATTATTTTTTATCAAACTTGATCTTTATGTTTAATTTTAGTGTAATGTAGTTTTGGTTCTCATTGGTAGTCATTTTATGACATTGAATAATACTATATTATAAACTAAAAACCAAAAAAACTCTGATAGAATCTAATTAAAAGAAAACCAAATAGAATTTTTAAAAAATTATTATTCTAAATAGAATGAAAAAAATAATGAAACAAATTACAAATACGTAGAATGGGCAAATTACCAAACCTAAAATTTATACCAAATTATATAACCTGAAAATTGTTGAAATGACATAATCATCTAAACCAAATGAACCAAAATACCAAACCCTAACTAAATCTGATGAAATTCAAAATAGAAGAAAGAACATTATCATAACAATGATTAATATATTAATTAGATTTTATTGATTTTTCTATGGCATATATTTATAATTTTATGATAATATTTAAACTAAATATGATATGATTTTATTATACCAATATATATCATTTATTTTTCATGAAAAGTTAGTATTCATTAATTTAGTAAAATCTCTTCTTCATTCCTATTTGGCATTCACAGCAGTTATAATATTTTAATTAAATACATATTTTTGTAAATGTATGAAATAAAATAATTAATGATATATAAAGAAATATGATGTCTGATAATAATTTGTGTTTTATAGATATAATATATTATGATTTTTCTATATTTTAGTGTAATATTTCAAGTATATAAATCACAATAACACAAAATTTCATGTCATTACTATTTTTCTAAACAATAATTGGGAAGAACAAAACAGGAGAGATTTATTATTTGAAAATGTAGTGGAAATGGTTATTATAGAGACTTTTCAATGATTTGGGTGGTAATAGAGATACTCTTACAAATCCTCATACAAGATCACACCAATACCTTTCCTCATATATACAATGTATGAATATTTCATATTCTTAAGTTCCATTAAAGGAACATGATATATTTTGACCAAAAATTCATTCACCACCATTTATATCTGATCCCCCTCATATATATATTTATAGGCTAATGTTGGATCCTAATTTCCATTGATGTTATCCTTATTCATAGAGTCATTTCTGGTCTCTTTTTTATACTACAAAATTTCTCCAATCAGTTATATTCATGATATTTTTACCTCTTTCCACTAAAATCTAAACATATTTAGTATGTTGATCAACAAGACTAGGTAATTAAACCCATAGGTAACACATAATTTTATTTATAATAATATTCATTAGAACACATAGAACCAATTGATCCTCAGGTAATAGGTATATGACCAAATCCCCCGTAAAACATCATTAAAATAATTTCACTTCATTATAATATATAATAATTTAATATATTTCTATTATTATATAATTTTTTATATCCCAATAAATATTGTCATGGTTATATTTTCAAGTATGAAGTGTGGAACCACCACAAAAAAGTGATGTTTCACTATGATATGTTAAATAAAATGACTGGTAAAACGGGGGAGAATGAAAGTTTTTTATTGAGACCTTTTCAAAATATTGTGAAATCAATCTTGTGATGCCGCACTCTTGAATGAATAATAATTTTTGGTCTTAAATATTGGTTATAAATTAATTATAATTAATTTTATATTGATTTTTTATATGAACTAATATTTTATTATTATCTTGTTTATAATTACGCAAATTGTGTGGTCATGAGGATAATATAACTAATGAAATAATTTAATACTTGGTTTATATATAATAATGTTTTTTATAATGGTTGGTTTTATATAATTATAATGGATTTAGAGCTTATACCAATTCAAAATGTGTGTCCAAAAATATAGTCATTGAAAATTATTTCTTATTTGAAGAGATATCAGTTTAATGTATTATTAAAATTAGTTTTTTTATATTGAAAATTACTGTGACATTACTTAATAATATGTTATTTATTATTGAACATTATTTTTTATTAAGAATCATAATGATATAAAAATATTAGGATTATATGAAATATAAACACAAATTAGGGTTGATGATGTTGATAAAACATGATTGGAATCAAGTATTTTTCCAAAAAAATAATATAATATAGGTACATATTTTGAATATATATACGGCATGACATCCTATGATTCACTGAGTTTTTAGATCCTCGAATCATTTTAATTAAATTCTAATATTATTGATATATATTTCGATAATTAAAAAAACTAATATAAGAATAATCACATTATTATGAAATATGTAGAACTTTATTTTCTTAAATAATAAAATATATTATAATATAAAAAATTGTAGGATATAAAAATATTCATAAAGATGGTTACTTTTTAGAGTATATTAATGATAAAAACATATATCATCATAGATGAATGAAATTTATATAAAATTATAAACATTAAAATGAAACGAGAAACATGTTTTTTCAGATATCTATATGTCCATTTAGAATTGAAAATTGGAATCAAATATATTCCAAGAAATTGAAGAGATTTAGAAAAATTTCATAACATCTGTGAAAGTAATTATAGTCATTTAAAATAGAATAATTAATATTTTACAGACTTGGGGATAATATTGGAATTGAATTCATCTAGTATTATCTTTTTAAAATAAATACTATTAATAATGAGTTACAATTCTTCAAAAAAAATTATGTATTTGAATAATTTTTTTCTACATTAAATGTCATTATAGAGGGTGGTATTAAACATTGAAGGAAATGTTCCTTTAAATTTTTTCTATTGTAGAAAGAAAAATATGATATTGTTTTAAATAAATACACAATGAAACATAATTTATGTTTTACATCTCTAATAAAAAAATTTAATATATATTTCGTAACTAAACAGTACATTTATTTTTGATAAAATTTTCTTTGGAGGCACATTTTAAGAAGGCAGATGATAACATTATGGATGATGGGAATTTCCACTAAATATTATGAAATGACCACTGTGGGATAGTATCATTTTAACAACTGATGATTTTTCCCCATAAAATAATGGATGAATTCTGGTGCCTCTAATAGTTCTCATAACATTGATATTGTTGTGTCTCATGAAGAGACAATAAAGGTTCATATATAGGAATAATGGGCCAAAACAGTTCAATGAAGGTGTATGAATGAAGTAAAAGTTAAAGTAATCAATTTATGAATTTTATGGATGCATAATGTCCATTATTTTCAATGTAATCCTTTGTAGTTTTAGATAAATTCATTTTAATGATGATTTTATTCATTTATTCATCAAATTATAGTGATGATAGTCCTATTATTGGAAAAGATGAGGAATGTCGTATAAATTATGATAGTGATTTTCATTGATATATTGATGGTGATATTGATGGTGATGCTGATGATGATTACAATAATGATGTTTAATAGTGTATTTGTGATGACAGTGATGAATGTGGTGGTAATGAGAGATTTATTTTTCCACTAAATTTATGACTCATATTTATGATGTCTAATGTTTGATTTCTAGATGTCATTGTTTATATATGTTTGTTTAAATTTATATCAAAACTAAAACAAGGTTTTAATTTTTTTATATAATTTTCTAATATTGGATTCCTATTGTTAGGGGTTTTGGATAGAGGTTTTTATGGTGTGTGATTGTTTTGGGAAAAGAAGGTAGGGATACTAGTTTTCAATGTATTTGAATCATATATAAATAGTTTTCTAAACCATCAATATATATCTTTGCCAATGGTTTAATGAAACCATTGGATAATGGTGAATCTTGATCACATATGCATATAGTTTCCTTGAAACCATTGGTTTAGGATTGTCCCTACACTAAGATACATAGGTATTTAGGGGACCCTTGTTATATGTTATACCAATGGTTCCTCATCCTATACTAATGGTTTAAAACCATTTTTATATACTAATTTTTAGTAGTTTCCCCAGGAAAAAATAACCCCTAAAATATTGGGATATTAAATATAATATGTTCAAGTAGTTTCACATGGGAATTATAAAACCATTCTCATCAATGTCAATAAAATATTCATATATGTTACACAGTAAAAGATTTTATTTGTAAGATTATATTAAATGGTAACATAATGATACATAAATAATACATAGTTATATAATGATTTTAAGAGCATTAAATGTGTAGGAAACATTAGAAGCCTCTATTGTTGAATTATGAATGATACAATTAGATTAAAATTTATGAATGATTTGGTATTATTATTAATGGAGGATAATAATATAATGGTTTATTTTTATACAAATGTAAATTTCGACATTATAATTCTTTCATGATGGATTCATATCTTCATAAATAGAAAGGATAATTATCATATCATAGTATGAAACTATGTTAACCTTAATCTATGTACATCAATGATTATTATATGATATAATTATTTTTGATTATTTATTTAATATGGGTTTCATATTATAAAATATAATTATCATATATTTAATAAAATATGTTTCCCATGAATGACGACCTACAATATAAATCATATTTTTTTTCATAAACTATATATTTTGTACAATAGTGGTAAATGTTTTATATTGAATCCCCATAAGTATGGTTGAAATGATAGTTATTCTGAGAACATAAAAACCTTGATACATTTATTAGTCCACCCATTAGAAATAACTGATCAATATGTATTTTGAACTTTCATTTATTAAGTTAATATTTTTGGATTAACCAATAGATTATTTACACTCTTGTATATCAGATTTTAAATATGATAACTCGATTAAGGAAATATTATAACATTTACATCCATACCTAGATATTTTGAATGTGATGTTCAAATATTTTTGGGTGTGTGGGTTTTTATGTTCTTATTTTCCTTTTTAAATAGCATATGATGTGTTAATATATTTTTTCATTATATACATGGATAATTGATAATATATGATTTCTTTATACATTATTTCCGTTCATTATGTTTGGAAGCCACTTTATGAATTTAGTTAAATAATTATACGATTATGAATACATTTCAACGATAAAGTTTACGGATATAGGCATGGATTTACATTTAATTATTATAGGATATATAATATATTGATTATTTTAGATGATTTTCAAGAGAATAATAAATATTTATAATTATGAACTACATGATTCTGAAATTCTTAATTTTTCTAATGTATTATAGGATTATACATAGTGGTTGTGTTTAAGATGTATTATATTTTATTATAATGTGTTTGTATGGAACATTAATAGATACATCAAGTGTGTTTTAGAAAATATATATATAAGATGGTTGGGATGTATTTTTACAAGTTATGATATATGATGTAACATATAGTGAAAATTACTGATAACAACTACAAATGGTTTTTCCAAATATATCCAAAAATATTTTTAGAAGTTATCTCAAAATACATTACATGTGATCAAATATAAAGGTGTATGTATGATAACTTTTCAAGTCCTAGTTAAAGAGAATGATTTTACAAAATATTAAAAAATGTTAAAACCATGTCCCCATTTAGGAAATATTAAATCTTGATTTAATGAAGGTCACCACACTAGGGTTTAGTTTTTTAGTTCATGCATTATGTAAATGTAAAGACCGTAAAATTCAAGGGAAATTTTTTCTTAATTTTCTTTGGATTTTTTTACAAGAGCGCGGTTTCAGACGGCACCTGATTCCGAGGCCCGGAGTGCCCGGAATTAATTTCCGAAGTTTGGCTCGGGTACGTTCAGTGAACGAACGAGCGGGAATTCCTAACTTTTGATCCGGTGCTCGGAATTGAAATCCGAGGGCACCGATGAACTCGCAGTGCCGATATTCGCTTAAAGAGACCCTTTCGGGAGTTGCGTATGTTGCGGGTTGAAAGTTAGTTTTGGGGATTAAAAGATAAGTAAAATAAAATTGTGTGTGAATTTTATTTTATTCTAGGTGGTTAGACTCTCTCATGGGAAGTTGTTGGTGGGGCCCGCAACCACCCAACTTCCCATGTGTGGTTATGAGGGAGGTGGGGCCCACACGAACCCCCCACCTTTTCAAATTCCCTAACCCCTCTAAACCCCCTCTTTAATTTGTGACTCTCCCCTACATTAAAACTTGCCAACTTATCTTTCCATTTAATTTCTTGACAACTCAAGATTTTAATTAATGTAATAAATTCAACTTTTGAATTTTTGAAAGGTGGGCAAAGTGAAAATAAAATAAGGGTAGCTTATTTTATTTTGGGGGTTGCTGTGTTGTGTGGAGATTTGAGAGAGGAAGAGTTCTACACTTTGAAGAACTTCTTTTTCCTCCTTGAAGAACGCGAAGAACCTTCGAACATCGACGAAGAACGCCACGTACTCGGGAATCGTCTTTCGCGACGCCATACCCGCGACACCGACGACGTCTTCTTCCGCGTCATCTTTTCCCGCGACGAAATCGTCGTCAAAGAACTTCGAATCCTCGCTTCACGACATCGACGTCCTTCTTCCGTGACGCCGACCACCGCGACGCGTCTTCCGCGGGTCGTTGACGATCTTCGTTCTTGAAACCAGAGGTAGGGGATGATCATTATTGATTATTTTTATTCCATTCTTGAATCATGGATTTTAGCATGACTAAATGTGAGGCTTTTGGACATTCTTTAGTTATGTTATTAATTAACGTGAGGGGGGTCGGACCGCATGAACACGACCGAACCCCCCCTCCTTAGTTCTCGTTTTATTCATGCGGGTGGAAGCAAGAGGCGTGGTGCCGTCGCACCACGCGGATGAACATGCTTATAATTTTCCGCAACACCGTCGCGCTTCGCCGAGGAGAGACTTCAAGAACGCGACGCCGTCGCGCCGCGTTGGGAGGATTCATGGCACGGCGAAAGGGGCGCGGTGCCGTCGCACCGCGCCGGACGACGAACACCGCGGCCGGTTCCGGGCCGCGGTGAGACGAGGAGACCGCGGCCGGTTCCGGGCCGCGGCGGAAGGAAAGACCGGCGGCCGGGCCGCCGGCGTCGGAAGTCGAGGGCGGGACCGTAAATTCCGGTCCCGTTGGTAAAAACCGGCCGGCCAGCGGGTCGGCCGGATATCATAAAAACCGGGGGTTTAAACCCCCGGCCGGCTCTTCAAACCCCCCTCTTAAAGAGGGGGGCGGTTCATTTAAAGAGGGGGGGGGCAACAGCCCCCCGGTTTTATCAAGCCGGCCCCCATTTGCGGGGGCCGTTTTTGTCAAAGGCACGGCCTTGAGCCGTGCCGCTTGAAGAAAAACGCGGGGCTATGCCCCGCGTGCCAATCACGTGCGGCGCCCAGCGCCGCCGCCGCGGCCCGCCGCCGCCGCCGCCGCGGCCCGCCGCCGCCGCCACGCGGTCCGCCAGCCGCCGCCGCCACGCGGCCCGCCGCCGCCGCCGCCACGCGGCCAGCCGCCGCCGCCGCCACGCGGCCAGCCGCCGCCGCCGTCCGCCGCCGTCCGCCGCCGCCGTCCGCCGCCACCGGCCGCCGCGCCGTCCAGAGGGGGGGGGGTCGGGCCGGGTCGGCCCGGACCCGGACCCCCCGTTTCGGACCAGATTAGGTTTTTGGCTCATAACTTGAGCCTCGAACCTCCGAATGATGAACCGTCTGCGGCAACGCGATCCTTGGATCGAGACGATCTTTTCGGTATATCGCACTCAAGGTTTCGGGTTACTTTGAGTTCGGCCGGGTTGGTTCATTCACGAAACCAACCGGGCCTTCGGAGCGAAAACGCTCATATCTTGAGCTACGGACGTCCGATTGACGTGCCGTCAGTCGCGTAGTGTTCCTCTTAGTGAGACGGATCTTTTGGCATACTCCGCCCGAGGTTTGGACGCAGGTGGAGTACGGTCGGGTTGGTTTTGCCTTAAAAACCAACCGGGCCCCGGAGACGAAAATGCCATTATCTCTCAGACCGGGCGTCCGATCGACGCGCCGTCTGTTGCGTTGAGTTCCTTTTGACGATACGGAACTTTTGGATACATCAACTTCGGTCTTCGTGACAGTTGATGTATCAGCCTCTCGGCTCGTGGAGCGGATCCTCCGTACGAGCTTGCTGTGTGCGGGAACCCTAGTGCTGGCTGCGACTGTTCTACTGCTACGACTGCTACTGTGACTGCGCCGACGACAGTACAGAGATCCTGTGTGGATTTGACGACGACAGTACAGAGATCCTGTGTGGATTCGACGACGACGACTACAGCACTCAGCGATCCTACGTGGATCAGTGCTACAGGTTCTGTGTGAGCCCGATCCTGTGTGGGTCCTTGCGCTCAGCGGTTCTGTGTGAGCCAGCGCCTACAGGTTCTGTGTGAGCCCGATCCTGTGTGGGTCTTCTGCGGGGGTTAGTTACCTATCGATCCTTCGTGGGTCCGACGACTTAGATGGATCGGTGATCATCTTTATCGTCCTTGATGAATTATACCTGTGTGAGCTGAATCCTGTTACTTTCCGTTGTGGAATACGTATACTTTCCTGCGTGGACTGAGTTGTACTTGGGCTCGGAGGTTGGAGCGTATCTGAATTGATGACTTAGGTATATGTATGGGCATATACCTAAGCAGTGTCGGTTGTTACTTCGTGATTGTACTTTTCTTCGTGATTTATCCTTTGTGGATTTGAGAGACCTTCAGGGGTCTCGGGGTCCCTACTGAGTAGCTTATACTCACCCCTGCACGGGCTTTGCCCGCACTTCGTTGTGTTGGTTGCAGACGACGGACAGCGTTGACCTTAGCTGAGGCTTGCAGAGCGGGACGGTACCCGGAGGTGGACCACTGGGCGGGACGTGCTCGGAGCGGACGACGGGACCCGTGTAGCAGAGGAGCTATCTGTACCCACCCTTCAGGTGGGATTTCCAGTGGACAGCTCGGAGTTGCGGCCTTTACTTTTCAGTTGCTGTTTTTCCCTTTTCGAGTTGTACTTTACTTTCAGTTTGGGTTTGTATTCTGGCCCATTTACTTTTCCGCACTTTCAGTCGTACTCTGTTTGCTTAGTGTTTACTTTCCGCTTGTTTACTCTGTGGTGTGTGTTTACTTTTCAAAGGCAATGCCTTCCCTTTTTACCGGGAATTACGCCTTGGTGCTAGTCGCCAGCCCCTGGCCTATGGAAGGCGGGCTTGGGGTAGTCACGGCACGGACCCCGAGGGCGGGTCGTGACAAATTGGTATCAAAGGAGTTCGGTTCTACCGCGAACTCTGATCTTTTCTATGTGAAGCAATAATGTTTAGCGTATTGAGTGTGGTTATCAGTCCAGGGAGTCCAGTGTTGGTGCGGCGGCCGACGTATCCGTACACCAGGACCCTGACTTCTGATTTCCGACTTAATGCACGAAAACATTGATAGCGTGTGTGTTTCAAGTTTTCTTTGTGATTACTTGTGCCAGCTCACCAGGTATACTGTTCTAACCGTGGCGCACCTGTTTCCTTTTCAGGATGGCCCCACGACGGCAGCCAGCTAGGGTTCCGAGAGTCGAGCGAGACGACAGCCCACCGAGCGACGAGGCTTCGGTGCAGGGCCCTTTGTCAGCAGTGGCACCGGCAGTAGCTTTACCCGCCGATCCCCCGATGCTTCCAGCAGCAGCCGCTGACGATGCACGTCGCCTCAGCGCACTGCATGAGTTTCAGCGCCAGCGACCGCCCAGGTTTCGCGGGGAGACGGATCCCCAGGAAGCAGAGGACTGGCTGGAGGCAGTGGTTCGAGTGTTTAGGCTAGTGAGGACACCAGCAGACCTCATGGTGATCCTCGCTGCGAGCCTACTACACGCAGCAGCAGGACGATGGTGGAGCTTGATGCTCCAGGTGCACGATGAGGCATCTCTTCTTTGGACGGACTTTGAGAGCATCTTTCGCTCGGAGTTCGTCCCAGCCACCCTTCGTGCGGTGCGTATCCAGGAGCTTCTACAGCTGCGGCAGGGCAGCATGACGGTCGCCCAGTACTCGGCGAGATTTACCGATCTCTCGCGCTACTCGACCGACATGGTACGGGACCCATTCTTCCGGGCCCGGACCTTCGAGCAGGGTTTGAGACACGAGATCAGGGCATCGCTGATCTCCCTCAGCATACCGACTCAGACAGGAGTACTGGAGCGGGCTCTTCTGATCGAGAGCTTCCTTGCTGAGTCTACACCAGCACAGAGACCCACCGCAGGACGGCACGTGGCAGAGTCATCTGCAGCTGGCAGTCGACGAATGACTCAGGGGTCCAGACAGACCAGACCTCAGGGCACTGGCTCAGCAGTGCAGGGCACACAACGCGGAGCCAGTCTTTCGAGTGGAAGACAGTGCTATGCATGCGGCGGGCGAGGCCACATGGCTCGTGACTGCCCGACCCGCCATACGGAGGAGCAGCAGACGGTTGAGGAACCACCTAGGCAGAGGCAGAGGTTCGACCGTGGCGGTCTGCAGGAAGGAGGCGGACGAGGCAGAGGAGCTGGACGAGCAGCTGGTGGTGGCCGACGCTTTGAGGCTCTACCACCACCACCACCAGGAGGTCCACCCCGACCGCAGGGGAGAGCTCAGCTTCAGGCAGCCGAGGCCTTCGATCATGGAGCTCTGGGAGCCGATGGACAGGAGCAGAACTAGTGGTTACATCCTTTGTACTTCTGGTTCCTTGTTGCTTTTGTGTAGCGTCTTGTATTACGAGCTGCAATAATAAAAGACGCATACCTTGTGATGTTTTCGTTCCTGTCCTCTATCGTAATGTTACTAAGAGGTTCCAGTTTTGGCTGTTGACTTGACCCTCACTTGTGAGACATCTACTGGAGGAGGCCCAGTTACCACACACTGATGCCGACAGTGTGACACAACCCTTGGAGGCGAGAGTAACGGTTGAATCTCTTAGTAGTAGCGTCGAGGCCTTACGACGTCATCCTTAGTATGGATTAGTATCATCCATGTTAGGATTGACTGTTTTAGGCAAAGAATGTGGTTCATCCAGGGGATGAGACCAGATTTCTCTTTTCGGCAAAAGAGAAATCTTGCAGCTCTGGTGGGACCGGAGATGGTCCGGGCCACGTCAGAGGAGGTCCATGTCATCCAGGAGCGGGACCTACATGGACGATCGATTCCTCTTGTGCACAACAGATGGCGGCACGGGAATCTCCAGGAGAGCACATGGGAGCGGGAGGCTCAGATGCGTGCTCAGTACCCTCATTTGTTCCCCTAGTTTTTGTTGTATCTTTACGGGGACGTAAAGCCCTGAGGTGGGAGTAATGTAAAGACCGTAAAATTCAAGGGAAATTTTTTCTTAATTTTCTTTGGATTTTTTTACAAGAGCGCGGTTTCAGACGGCACCTGATTCCGAGGCCCGGAGTGCCCGGAATTAATTTCCGAAGTTTGGCTCGGGTACGTTCAGTGAACGAACGAGCGGGAATTCCTAACTTTTGATCCGGTGCTCGGAATTGAAATCCGAGGGCACCGATGAACTCGCAGTGCCGATATTCGCTTAAAGAGACCCTTTCGGGAGTTGCGTATGTTGCGGGTTGAAAGTTAGTTTTGGGGATTAAAAGATAAGTAAAATAAAATTGTGTGTGAATTTTATTTTATTCTAGGTGGTTAGACTCTCTCATGGGAAGTTGTTGGTGGGGCCCGCAACCACCCAACTTTTCATGTGTGGTTATGAGGGAGGTGGGGCCCACACGAACCCCCCACCTTTTCAAATTCCCTAACCCCTCTAAACCCCCTCTTTAATTTGTGACTCTCCCCTACATTAAAACTTGCCAACTTATCTTTCCATTTAATTTCTTGACAACTCAAGATTTTAATTAATGTAATAAATTCAACTTTTGAATTTTTGAAAGGTGGGCAAAGTGAAAATAAAATAAGGGTAGCTTATTTTATTTTGGGGGTTGCTGTGTTGTGTGGAGATTTGAGAGAGGAAGAGTTCTACACTTTGAAGAACTTCTTTTTCCTCCTTGAAGAACGCGAAGAACCTTCGAACATCGACGAAGAACGCCACGTACTCGGGAATCGTCTTTCGCGACGCCATACCCGCGACACCGACGACGTCTTCTTCCGCGTCATCTTTTCCCGCGACGAAATCGTCGTCAAAGAACTTCGAATCCTCGCTTCACGACATCGACGTCCTTCTTCCGTGACGCCGACCACCGCGACGCGTCTTCCGCGGGTCGTTGACGATCTTCGTTCTTGAAACCAGAGGTAGGGGATGATCATTATTGATTATTTTTATTCCATTCTTGAATCATGGATTTTAGCATGACTAAATGTGAGGCTTTTGGACATTCTTTAGTTATGTTATTAATTAACGTGAGGGGGGTCGGACCGCATGAACACGGCCGAACCCCCCCTCCTTAGTTCTCGTTTTATTCATGCGGGTGGAAGCAAGAGGCGTGGTGCCGTCGCACCACGCGGATGAACATGCTTATAATTTTCCGCAACACCGTCCCGCTTCGCCGAGGAGTGACTTCAAGAACGCGACGCCGTCGCGCCGCGTTGGGAGGATTCATGGCACGGCGAAAGGGGCGCGGTGCCGTCGCACCGCGCCGGACGACGAACACCGCGGCCGGTTCCGGGCCGCGGTGAGACGAGGAGACCGCGGCCGGTTCCGGGCCGCGGCGGAAGGAAAGACCGGCGGCCGGGCCGCCGGCGTCGGAAGTCGAGGGCGGGACCGGAAATTCCGGTCCCGTTGGTAAAAACCGGCCGGCCAGCGGGTCGGCCGGATATCATAAAAACCGGGGGTTTAAACCCCCGGCCGGCTCTTCAAACCCCCCTCTTAAAGAGGGGGGCGGTTCATTTAAAGAGGGGGGGGCAACAGCCCCCCGGTTTTATCAAGCCGGCCCCCATTTGCGGGGGCCGTTTTTGTCAAAGGCACGGCCTTGAGCCGTGCCGCTTGAAGAAAAACGCGGGGCTATGCCCCGCGTGCCAATCACGTGCGGCGCCCAGCGCCGCCGCCGCGGCCCGCCGCCGCCGCCGCCGCGGCCCGCCGCCGCCGCCACGCGGTCCGCCAGCCGCCGCCGCCACGCGGCCCGCCGCCGCCGCCGCCACGCGGCCAGCCGCCGCCGCCGCCACGCGGCCGGCCGCCGCCGCCGTCCGCCGCCGTCCGCCGCCGCCGTCCGCCGCCACCGGCCGCCGCGCCGTCCAGAGGGGGGGGGTCGGGCCGGGTCGGCCCGGACCCGGACCCCCCGTTTCGGACCAGATTAGGTTTTTGGCTCATAACTTGAGCCTCGGACCTCCGAATGACGAACCGTCTGCGGCAACGCGATCCTTGGATCGAGACGATCTTTTCGGTATATCGCACTCAAGGTTTCGGGTTACTTTGATTTCGGCCGGGTTGGTTCATTCACGAAACCAACCGGGCCTTCGGAGCGAAAACGCTCATATCTTGAGCTACGGACGTCCGATTGACGTGCCGTCAGTCGCGTAGTGTTCCTCTTAGTGAGATGGATCTTTTGGCATACTCCGCCCGAGGTTTGGACGCAGGTGGAGTACGGTCGGGTTGGTTTTTCCTTAAAAACCAACCGGGCCCCGGAGACGAAAATGCCATTATCTCTCAGACCGGGCGTCCGATCGACGCGCCGTCTGTTGCGTTGAGTTCCTTTTGACGATACGGAACTTTTGGATACATCAACTTCGGTCTTCGTGACAGTTGATGTATCAGCCTCTCGGCTCGTGGAGCGGATCCTCCGTACGAGCTTGCTGTGTGCGGGAACCCTAGTGCTGGCTGCGACTGTTCTACTGCTACGACTGCTACTGTGACTGCGCCGACGACAGTACAGAGATCCTGTGTGGATTTGACGACGACAGTACAGAGATCCTGTGTGGATTCGACGACGACGACTACAGCACTCAGCGATCCTACGTGGATCAGTGCTACAGGTTCTGTGTGAGCCCGATCCTGTGTGGGTCCTTGCGCTCAGCGGTTCTGTGTGAGCCAGCGCCTACAGGTTCTGTGTGAGCCCGATCCTGTGTGGGTCTTCTGCGGGGGTTAGTTACCTATCGATCCTTCGTGGGTCCGACGACTTAGATGGATCAGTGATCATCTTTATCGTCCTTGATGAATTATACCTGTGTGAGCTGAATCCTGTTACTTTCCTTTGTGGAATACGTATACTTTCCTGCGTGGACTGAGTTGTACTTGGGCTCGGAGGTTGGAGCGTATCTGAATTGATGACTTAGGTATATGTATGGGCATATACCTAAGCAGTGTCGGTTGTTACTTCGTGATTGTACTTTTCTTCGTGATTTATCCTTTGTGGATTTGAGAGACCTTCAGGGGTCTCGGGGTCCCTACTGAGTAGCTTATACTCACCCCTGCACGGGCTTTGCCCGCACTTCGTTGTGTTGGTTGCAGACGACGGACAGCGTTGACCTTAGCTGAGGCTTGCAGAGCGGGACGGTACCCGGAGGTGGACCACTGGGCGGGACGTGCTCGGAGCGGACGACGGGACCCGTGTAGCAGAGGAGCTATCTGTACCCACCCTTCAGGTGGGATTTCCAGTGGACAGCTCGGAGTTGCGGCCTTTACTTTTCAGTTGCTGTTTTTCCCTTTTCGAGTTGTACTTTACTTTCAGTTTGGGTTTGTATTCTGGCCCATTTACTTTTCCGCACTTTCAGTCGTACTCTGTTTGCTTAGTGTTTACTTTCCGCTTGTTTACTCTGTGGTGTGTGTTTACTTTTCAAAGGCAATGCCTTCCCTTTTTACCGGGAATTACGCCTTGGTGCTAGTCGCCAGCCCCTGGCCTATGGAAGGCGGGCTTGGGGTAGTCACGGCACGGACCCCGAGGGCGGGTCGTGACAGTAAAAATGTATAATGATTATTTATTTCTATTATTATAAAATATCATTTTTATTATTATTTTCAAATGAAAATGATTTGAAGGGTTTATAAATATAAATGAAAATTCAAAATAATAAACAATTGATAGCTATAATGATTTGAAACAACATTGTAATTAAATAGAATGAGATATTTATAAAAGGTTTTTTTTTTGAGTAGCCAATCATTTGAACCACGTTTTGATTTCAAGGGGGACCCTGGGTGGGTATCTAGGGAAGAAAATTGGTTTTTACATGGTGTATTCATATAATTTGTAATATTATAATGAAAACAATTAGATATATAGTATTAGATATTATTAATATAATTATAAATATGTATTTAAACATATTATAAAATATATTTAGTGAGATCTAATTAATAGTGTAATTTAAAAATTATATTTATTAAAATGATTCTAATTATTGTGGAATAATATAAATTTGTTGATTAACTGGTGACTAAAAATAAAAATATTTTAATAATTATATTATAATATGTTGAAAATTAATTTGAACTTCAAACAACCTGTCTTTTGATCCATGTTCTTGGTTGAGATGCATATGTTTTCAAATAAAATATTTCAATGAGATCAAATATTTATAATAATTAATTTACCATGAAAAAAATTATTAATGGTTAAAAAGGGTTTGGAATACCACATAAACATATTTTCTTAGTTTGAATAGTCTAAATTTTCATCATTTAATGGAATTTCAACATTGTTTAAGAAGGGATTATTTTTTTCAGAAGAGTCATAGTTTACCCATTGGGAATACATTCCTATTGACATTATGTTTTTGAAATTTTATCATAGTTAATATATTTGGGATATTTAAAAATTAATATATATATTTGAATAATTGCAAAAAAATAATTATAAAAATATATATTTATATTTATATTTACATGTAAAATGTTTTCATAAATATATAAACTGTATGGAATAAATCATTTATTATAAATGTTATTAAAAATAAAAATGAATCTATTTTATTTACCGTATAATAATCTTGGAATATGTATATTTTTTCATAGAGAAATTTTATAATGGTGTTTATATAAAATTAATTGTGTGTGGGTGTGTATTTACTAATCATGAGATACATATTTAAGTATTCATTTTAATAACATATCTAAATAAACGTATATATATATAGAAAAAAAAGTATTTATATAAATATATATATACATTCTAATTTATATGTGTGTAAATATATTATATGTAATTTTTTTAGGCTAGGAGTACATCTTTGTATTTTGTGCCTATATATATATGTACAACAATATGTTGAAAAAAATATATATTAAAATATATTTACATTTATTTATATAAACACACACACTTATTCATATATATATATATATACACACATGTAAACATAATAAAATATATAAATAAAGGATGAGAGTAACACACACACAAACACAAACACAAACATATACAATCATAAAAAAATCATTTATAATATAAATAAATTTTTTCAATAACATATGGAATAAATTATGTAAATCAATAATTATACTAAAATATTTAAATATACATGTAGATATAAATACATATTTTATAATTGTATTCAAACATAATTATTTAATTATATATAATTATATGTGTAAATATTTAAGGAAAACATATATATGCACATATCAAAAATAAATATATATATCATTATATATTAAATAAATTAATATGGGTTAGTGGTAAAGGAATTCAACATGCACAATAAGGACAACTGTTCAAGTCATCATATATGTGAGACGAAAAATGTTATTATGGAATTATGTTATTTTCATTAGAACAAATAATATGTGAGTCAGATAAGAGGGTCAGAGTCTATAAGAAATGATTGCTATGAGTGGGGAATCGGGTCAGGGTCTATAATCCCAAATAAATGTTGGTGGGGTTCAGATCCAGCTATGATTCATTTTTATGTAATATCAAAAGACATATTTTTATGACTATATTAGGGATATAAATTATGTTGGATAGAAGAAGTATTTATTAATTATAAAAAATTGATAATAATTCAAATAGTTTATGGTGGTGTATATGTATAAAAAATCATTTCTAAATAAATGCTAATAATCGTGACATTTATGTGTCATAAAAAATTTATTATAGTTTCCTTTATAAATAATTTTTTAGCACATATAGGTTAAATTGAATTTTAAATTTTCTTAGAATATTAATGATTTCTTATGATGATAAATATCAATACGAGAGTTTTTAGTGTCTTGGTTTGTAATAGTTAGATAAAAACGATACATCCATATATAGGAAAAAGTAATTAAGGAAAAGATACCACATAGAATGAGATGTAGGAGGTATGGATGACATGATGGAAATATTCAACCACTAATGAATCAAACAAGAAACCATATGAAAGAGAGATCATGATACCTACAGAGAGTACAAGAACTATATAGAAGTGTTGGGTGCTATCATTTCTTATTATTGTGATTATTATATACAAAAATATATATATATACATAAATACAATCAACAAATATTACACTAATTATAATAATATAATTTTGAATTTCTTGTACTCAACACAATGTTAAATAGGATTTGTTATGGTGACATGTCCCCAATATGTGTTCCCAGATCCTCTAACACCATACAATCCTTGATGAGTGTGGGGGGATAATAATTATAATAATAATAATAATAATAATAATATGAATTTAATTGTGTGTATAAACCATAGACAACACCATAAACAATCAAAACACATGAGCCTATTGAGTCATCCCCACATTCCAAAGGGTTATCCACATCCTCTTAAGTCATTTTATTATAAAAAGGCCAAACATTTATATCTTCATTACGTAATCATCTTATATGGTTTAGATAAACGATTTATTGATAAGGCATCTTCCAATATTTTATTTATTTTTTCTTCAATATTTCAAAATACATTGTGAAGAACTTGTATCGTTATGACAATGTGATTCCATCATTTTTTCTTCATACAACTACATGTAAGATACATCATTGAACCATCAATCATGAAAAAATATTTCATTCAATTTTAACCATGACAAATCATGAAATAGTCAATGTCCATAAGATAAACATCCCTCTCAATGTCTTCCAATAAATTATGCTCATAAATCTAATGGCAGTCATCTTTAAGACGAAACATTATATCCTCAATAAACTAATATATTCATTACACCCTGATAAATAATGAATTAATATCAATAACAATATATTTTATAATGGTTTTGGTGAGGGGGATAAATACAACTTAAATATGACATAGAAATTAAAATTAATATTAATATTAATATTACCAAATATTGTTATAATATATATCAATTAATATCATTTCATTTTTATTTATTTGTTTATTTTATAGGTTATAAATATTTCAAATAACCCTAGCTTGTGAGTTAGGGGGTTTTTTATTTTATATTTTTCTATTATTTCAAAATCATCATAGGGTATTCCTGAGTTGTTCCGTCCCTTGGGCCTCGGTGGGTGTAGGGTCTTTAGTTTTAGCCTTATATGTGGATTTTTGTTCATTTTCCCCACTCTCCAAACTAATGTAATGTAAAATAAAAATAAATAATCATTTCATGAAAAAGTAAAAGCCTAATAAATTCGGTAAAACGAACCCTACAAGCCCTACTTTTGAAGATTATGATTTTCAATGGTGCATCAACTATAGGGATTCAATTATTTTTTTATTAGAAAATAATTATTCAATATAACATGAGTCCATTACATAAAAAATTAAAATATAATAATAATAACATAATTATTATTCTAAATGATTTAAAATAATAGAATAATTTTTAATATTTTTTTTATAAATAAAATAAAATTAATAAAATTTTTATTACATAAATAATGATATTATATAACAATATAAAAACCATATTTGTTATAATTTTTTAATAAATAAAAAAAATATGTATTTTAATTGGTCCCTCAATTTTTTAGGTGTTTAGTGACGATAGTGGAAAAACATATCAAATCCCATTTTAAAAACAAATTGAAACTATCTAGGATTATCTGTTTAAATTTTTTTTGGGAAGTGATTTTTCTTAAAAAAATATATTAAACAAATAATTTTCAGATAAATTTAAAATTTATATATTTATGGAAAAAAATTATCCATATATTATATATTTATAAAAATAAATAAATTAGTAAATAAATTATTTTTTATAAAACTGACCAATAATTTTATTACTCATTATGATAGGATTTGGATATTTGAAATCTGATATGTTTTATCCACTAAAAATGACTTATTGTGAATGAATAAAAGTATATTTTTATTGAAATGATTAAATAAAATAATTTTGAATCACATCATTTTTGATATTTAAAGTAGTGAGATAATTAGATTTCATGATACTAATCAACACATTCTAAAAGATTCTAGGGAATTTCTCCATACTTCAAGTTAATGGTGCAATCATAATTTATTTTTGTGGAATTACTAGTGTTTTTAAAAAATAATTGAGGTAAATTTATGATGATAAACCCATAATAATAATTGTTGGAAGAGAAATTAGTTAAGATAGTGAATATCATTCGCACATTAGTAATATAAAAATTTACTACCATTTTAACCTATTATATTATTTTTTAGAAATAAAAAATGATTCAGAAAATAAGTTCCAAGAAGATGGAATCATAATCCATTTAATTTCTAAATCACAAAATGTTCATGAATAACTATTTTTGGATATATCTTCTCCCAGTAGTTAGAAATGATGAGGTTCATACATACTGTATTAATTAAATTACATTTGTTTAATGAAAACTTCATTCCATTCCCATCATGACTACTCCAAATACCCACGACAATCCTTTTAATGTGAGTAAACATGTATAAATTTAAAAAATAATGAAAAATTAAATATGATGAGGTTTACAATTGAGTGTATATCCTTATCTCATTATCAAATCAACTTTTTACAATATTCTCAAGGTGAATTCGTCATGAGTGGTATGGGATCTACTAAAATTTAATTAATGATTCAATGAAGAAGTTATATATAAATTTTATATTAAAAGTATTTAGAAAATCAATATTTTTTATAAAATGGTAATGTTTTATAAAGTTCATAGGATTCAATTTATAGATAATATGTTTCATTCCCTAAAATTTAATCTGTTAAAAACATTCCAACTTAGTGAAATTATTGCTGAATTTTCACTACCATGGAAAGGATTTAGTAAATATATCATTAAATTGTCTGGATATTTTTACATAGAGAATTTATATAAAAAATGAAATTTAATAATAATTTATGTTGAGCGATGTGGGTACTATTTCATTGTTTAATAACAAGGTATATATCACTTACTGAAATGAATAACATAAAATGTCATTACATATCAATAACCACAGTAAACAATTTACTAATAAATTAATTACATCCAAAAATAAAGGAGATTTATTTTTATATTGAAAAATTGGGAATTTGTCAATGGAATGTTGCTAAGGAAGGAAATTAAACAATCCCACTACAAATATGTGGACTATAGAAAATCATTCTATGATGATATCTAAAATAAAACTGAATTTGAGAAATATGGGATTCTGAAATTATTATAGAGAAAACATACATCTGTAAAATTATATTTCTATGTAAAAAAATTATTAATTTTCCATCACTAAAGATTCAAACCTTGGAACAAACATATGAATTAATGTCATTGGCCACAAAAGTATTGAACTGGAATTTACTTTTGTGACAATAATTGTGTCTTCTATATGATTTTTATGTACACATGATTTGAAATAATTAAGTCATTGATCATATTTGGTATGAGGAGTTATTTTTGGTTTAATTTTACTCCAACTACGATATATTATCAATAGGGTATTAGTTTTTGGTGAATTATTACTCAAATTCATTCTAGTATCAACAATATAAAATTAATTTTATTTAATATTATTGACAATTCATAGAGTCATATACTTTATGACATGAATTTTTTGAATATATTAATAATATTTCATTAAATTCAATGAGGAATTTTAATTTAATTTAATTTGAAAATGAGTTTAATTAATGAAAACTGTATTTAGATTCTAAACCAGTAAAAAAATTATCAATGTGTTGAGATAAATAATTTTATATTATTATTAGTATATTATGATAATTGTAAATTAATTTTCTTCCATCTTATGTTGTAAAAATATATTTCATTACTCTTTTGGATTATAATAGTAGATATCTATATATAAGAATCTTTAGAAAAAAAAGATCAAGTCTATGATTAATATGAATATACAATAATTGTAAAATAAATTAATCAAAAATATGAATGAATTAAGATCATATGGAGTCGGTAAATAAATTATGTATAAATTTAATGAGATATATGATGAATATTTTATAATTAATCATAGTAAAGCTCCGTATACACTATAAAAAATGTCTTCCCTTAGAGGAAAAGTATTTATTTCGAAGAAATTTTAAATTTCATGATTAAAATTTAAAAATATGAATTAAATTTATTAGGAAATGATTACTAAATTCATTGCCTCTTCATAATAAGATTTCATCGGGGAAAATTTGGTCATCCCATTATGAAATTTTGAAAGGTATTAGATTTTATCATCTATAATTTAATCTAAGGGAGTTGTTTATCTTTTTATATAGTTTCTAATCCTAATAGAACAAAAATTCATCATAGATTGATTGAATGTATTTTTATATATATATATAAATTTTAATATCATATAGGCATATGGATATTGAAGCCAATGTCATTAATGAGTCTAGGGATAAAGTGTTTTTTCAAAATTAAATTTATAAATATTATTTAGGTATGGTTAATCCGCAAAACCTATATATTTTACTCCACATAGTACAAAAAATATAGTAACAGATAATGATGATTATTGAGATGATCCAAAATAGACTACAATTATTATTAATGAAACAATTATACATCTTTATTTATTCTAATTCTATAGTTTTTTATTTTTAAGGAAACTAATATAAAAAAATTATAATTACCTAATTATTTTTAATATATATAATGACACATAGTCATATAAATAAGCTATGTCTTATATATATGCTTATGTTTCGAGAGAAAAAATTAAATATGAAATGAATTCTATTATAAAGAATAATACTTGAGAAATTATATATTTATAAATATGTTAATATTATATTATATATATGTGTGATTTAGAAAAAAAATTATTTTAGTGGTAATATTAAATACTTTAAGGAAAATTTGGATATCAAATGTTTTTTATAGAAATAACGGATATTATTTTTTGATTTTTATGCTCTCGTAGCTCAAATTATATGTTTAATTCCTTTTTTAAATTTAAACTAATAATTTCTATATCCATAACATAGTTGATAAAAATACTTTTTTCAATATAGATTTTAATGAATAGATTAAAAAAACAACTAAAATTGTTGGTTTTACAAGGTAGTAAAAGCAATGTATGTAAATAAGTTAAACATTTTGATGGACTTAATGTATAACTGAATCAAGGGCCGGAAAAAATTGAGTAGATTATTTTTTCTAATAGATTATATCATAAAAAGGTAGATAAATTTGTTAATTCATTTTTTCTAAGATGATATTTTGTTATTTTGTGCTTATATATAGATGTTGTGTATCTTTTGGGAACCAATAATACTTGTGTAAAGGATTTGATAAATTTGTTATCCTATATAATTAAAATGACGAAAATAGGTATTAATGATTAAAAGCGTAATGGATATTATTATTTCATATGGTTTCATTACATAGAAAATATGTTAATTATGCTTGACCATCATGGAATCAAGGAATCTAATACAATATTTTCTTATAATATTATACATTTTATGAATATGTTATGATCCATCACACAACTTGAGTATTCTAATATAATATATTATTTTATTTAAAATTTATTGTACTATACCTGATTTTTGTTTATTGGTATGTGAAATTGGTACATATAATTTAAATATTCTTGTAGATCATTAGAAATGTGTAACGAGAATCATGGAGACAGGAGAAAGACAAATGATTTATTTTTATATTAGAACAAATATAATGATGTATTAGAAGGATTCAAAAATTTGATATGGATTACTAGTATTAGTGATAACAAATCCATAACTAGATGATTGTTTACTATTGGTTGATTATTTGTTTCATGGGACTTTAGGAAAAAAATATTCAAAACCAATAATAAATTTAGAGTTTATATCCTTTGATAATATTAAAAAAATAAGCTGAATGGAATCTAAATCAATTATTGGATTTTAGATTCAAGCCGAGTATAAATCCTCCTATATTAATCAAATGTCGTAGTGAAATGAATGTAACTAATGAATATATATATGTTTATAAAATGGGATGTAGGGGCATATATTTTTAAGAGTATATTATCTGAGACAATTTTTATAAGATGGAACCATAACAATAGTCTACATGAGATTATGTAAAAATATTATGGTTCAATTCTAAAAATGTCAGATTAGAGAGATCATTGAAACAACTTATAAAGATATTGTGTTAAAATCCATAGAAGAAATTGTTTTTCCCTTGGAAAACCAACACATAGTTTAGATAGATTCAAATCAAAATGTTAAATGGGTACAAAAATGTAACAAATATATATTTTATTTTAAAATATAAAACTCTAACTACATATTTTTAATATAATATTTTATAAATAGTTTCTAAGTAATAAAATCTAACCAAAATACTATGACATAATGAGTTATGTGTTATATTAATGGAATCTAATTTCATTTATTTTATTATGTGATCATTGAAAAGGTTCTACTTCATAATGTAGTTAAATGTATTACTCTTTTGAGAGTTCATGAAGATGATATTATCATATTTCCATAAATTCCATAAAAAATAATGTGTTAGATGGAAGGATAATTTATTTTATTTTATCTCTAGTTTATCTTAATTATTGATAGGATTAATGTTTCTAAAAAATATAAATCTAATAAGAATATGTGATATTGATATTAAGTAATATATTAAAATAAAATATACCTTTATTATTTATGATGATTCATTTTTTATCTAGATTGTTAATATTTATGAATAAATCTGGTTGACTATTATCACTTTTCATCATTAATAAATAAATAATATTCTTCTAGTGGGACCCTAATCATTAATAGTGTGCATTAATGAAGTGGAAATGTTTTCATGTAATCCCACATTGGAAATATTAAATAATGCTCAATAATTATCTGTAATAAAAAATTCTTTATATGGTGTTTAATCTATAAAAATATATATTACATTATTGTTTATAAATTATTTTAAATATATATATATAGTAAAATTATTTAATATATATTATATAAATATATATCAAAACAAAACAAAACAAAATAAGAATTAAATTAATTAATTATTTTTCTAAAACAATCAAATAATGAAATTATTTGTGATGATGGTATTTTCAAATTCGAAATCTGATAAGTTTCCCTATTATAGAAATTTCCTTGTTTTGATCAAATCAAATATTCTTCTAATCAGAATGGTTTGATAGAAACATTGTAAAACACAATGTTATTGATCTTTAAATATGTCCAATGACTAGATTTTTTGAATTTGACAAACCCAATTATAAATTCCCTATATATTTTCTATAAACATCAATGATATAGGTATATTTTAATATGGTTTATTGAATTTAAATCATTTGGTGAAATCCTTAAGGGAACACTCCACCATGAACATTATACAAACATGTTTGGGTAGATTAGACCCTTGTAGAATGTGAATTTTATTAAAACACTATGATTAAAAGATTTAACTATCTTCTTTCCATGCCATCAAATTTTACAAAGATGTTATCAATATATAATAATTTAACATATAATTTATATTAGTATAATATTGAATGAATTTCTTTATCATTATTTAATTTATATATTATAATAATTTATTATTTATATAACGAGATATAATAATACTATTTTAAAATATTTACATATAATTATAATATAAAAAATAGTATTAATATAATATATATATTTATATACATAAAAAACTATTAAAGTGTTACTCATTATGTGAAAACATTATATGAGTAGTTATTTTTGTTATATTATAATTTATTGAGCCCCTTCTAGTTACAATCAAATGAAACAACTCAAACGCCCCTAGGCCAGGAAGAACAGGTCACACCCCTCTATGATTTGGCCCCATAAATAAATATCATAACCCAATATTTTACATCCTGAATGCTCAACATTTGATAGAACAAAGACCACTTCATATTTCATCAAATCCCTATATCAGAAGCCCTACGTATCGCATGTTATAAGTTTCACAGCCACATTTTCACTAATTCACCCATCATATTTGTGTCATAAATGAACCATATATATCATAATAATAAGAAAATGGAATATTTTATATACCTGGTATAATAAAGATAGATATATTGGATAAATGGAGTTTATGTGACATTCTCTTATGATTTAATTGTATATAATATTTTAATAATTTATATGGTAATGTTTAAACATTATTATATTCATGAATTGTGGGTATGCTATTTTATGTAGCATATAGTATAATATTTAGAAACCCTCCATAAAATATATCAATGGATAAATCATTTCATAAAATACAACATATGGTAAGTGTGTATATTCATTTGGTGAATTCACATTCCATGGAATTTACCCAAATATTGATAGTCACTTGAGTAAATAATGTATCTTTCGATGGGCATCCAGAATATCCTCTGGAATATGGAAATTTGATTGATCTAATGGTATGTGATTGATTAATTGTTGGATGAATCTCCTCTTCACATAAATCTATCTTCATCCTCCTCTTTTGGTCTTGATAGAGTACCATGTCATGATAAATTATGGATCTCATCCTTGTAGTGGATGAATCAACATAACCTATCGATACCTTTGGAGAAGGGATTCCTTTATTCTTAACTTCTGTTTTTTTTTATTAAACTAAGATCTTTCCAATAAAAGAAATATCCCTATATTAGAAAAAAAACATACAAAATTATGAAATTAGAAGATTTAGTAAAATCCTACCAAAAAAAGAAAAGGAGATCATATGGGACATGATCAACCTAGTTAAAATCATTACCATTGATACCATTGTTAGAAATCCCATACGCTAATGCAGTTTTCTCTCTAAAAACATGAATAATGTAGTGATCCCTTGAATAGAGAGTATTCAAACATATACTCCTACAATTAGTGAGCTTTCAAGGGAGATACAAAGCCCCAGTTCTAATATTAGATACTACAACCATAGAACCACATTAAATCCAAATCGTGCTCCAACCCCGTCTCTCCACTTTCTATACTACTATGATGTCACCAAACATTTATCCTTAAATAGAAGAAAAAATAACACATGACCCATAAGTGCACCCAAGAAAATTTCCCTGATGATACTTAAACACAGTACCAATGCTAGAGGGACCCGAATTACCCCTTGAAGCTTCATCAGTGTTGACTTTAATTTTCACATGAATAAGGAACCTACCATAAGACCTATATTTTAAGATGTGGAGGAAGAAATTTACCTTTCATCTTAATCTGAATGAGCACTAATAGATCCTGAATTGAGTTTTCACAAAACACATTTCTCTGTGTTTCCACCTCAAAGACAGTTGTGATAATTATTTCAAGTATAGAACCAACCCGAATGCAATGTAATTCGTGTATGAACATGTTTATAGAAATATAGATTAGATGGGGGGCCTCTGCAAATGTATCCAAAAAGAATAATGTGATATATAGTGAATGATTCAAATACCTCCAACTCTTAACGATATCTCCTATTATGTTCTAGTGATGCAGTGGAACTTGAAACAGGTCATAAAACACTTTCCACTAGGCTGAAGCTATAACAACACTGAGAAAGAGACGGTCCACATCCTCCAAATGCATAATGCATAATGCACAGATAGATAATGTGAAATATTTCATACCGGGTATAATTCATCTGTTACAATTCTTTGATGATCCATCATTCAAGCCAAAATATACCGAGAAGGCCATAAGAACTTTCCCTACAGATTCCCTATCCATTTTAAATCGATTTAACTTCCATTTGAGTTATTATAATACCCATTGGGGGTGCTATTTCCACCAAAAGTAGGTTCCCATGCCTAAAATTCACCCATAGGAGAGAAAAACTATTCATCCACAATCGAAGTGATATTATCTATAAGTTTATCCATGCTACTGAGTTGTTACATGATTGACAAATCAAAATCCATATTTGAATCCTCCTCCCATGCTAAGTCAATCAGTTGTTTTCCGGTCGAATTAGATTTCCAAAAGTGAAGGGGGTCTCCTTGGAAACCAGCCATCGAGAGTCAAAATCAATTTTTTAAAAAATATTCTTGAAATTAGGCCACCTAGAGGGAATAACATAGTAGAAGCTTCCTACCTTAAGCCTATAGATGAACCATTCTTGACAAAAACTAGTAGCCTCAAATTTCATGTTTTTAAGCCACCATATAAACCTGGCCTTCATAGATTCATTAAAACCCCCCAAATTTTTGATGCACAATCCACCCTTATGTAAGTTGGTTTATTTAATTATAAAATTTAGTTTATAATTATGCATTAGTTATCTGTATGTGTTTAGGGGGTAACCATTACATTGTTAGTTTTCCTCAAAGAATAGTAAAAAAATAAAGTAAACATTTATTTTTCATATAATTTAATATTTCTATAAACTATATTAACAATTAATTTATGATTCATTATTAAATTAAAAAAATTAATTTATTTGTTATTTAAAATGTATTATAATAAAATAATAATTATGAGACATTTATTATTATATAATCCTTAAAAAATAAAAATTAATAATTTAAATATCATTTATCAAATTGTATTTCATTTCTCATGATCTAATAATAATATTTTTATTTATAAATAATAAGAGTAATTATTAATGTGTATATATATTATTAAATAAGGTAGAACATATAATTTTAGTATTTAAAATTTTGAATTATTTTTAATTAACTAATTTTAACTATTAAAAGTATAGTTTCCCCATTTTGATATTATTAGAACTCCCTAAAAATAGTTTTGTTGATTTATGTTTTTATGGTTTAAGTAATGTTAAATATGTGATTACACATTATCCAAAAAAATTACCCAGTTAAAAATGGATTCCAATTTTTTTACAATCGACAAAATAATATAAATTGGAAATTAAATTCCATATATAAAACTATATAACAGAGTTTTTATTGAAATGAAAATAATTTTTTTATTTTTAAAACTATTAAATGAAAATATTTCTAATAATTATTCAGAATTGCTGGCAATTATATTTTATGTACGAATTATTCGTAAAATTTATCTCATTTTTAAATATTTGAATTTGGCATTTATTTAAAGTCTATTCCATGTTTTTCATAGTTATAAACTATTTATATGATTAATGGTGTTTGATTTAGTTTAAATATTTAAATTCTTTAAAGAGATAAAACCATGCATTACATGAATAGTTGGATAATGAATATTTTTCATCTTCCGTGAACTCAAATTTTTATTAAAGTTATTTGAAATAATTTAGTTATTGGAATTAGTGTATAATTATTAAGATTTATGGTTCTGACTAATTTGATTCTCCCTTGAATAATGTATCTCTGGGTAGATGGGACTATGGTTAGACTCCCTGCCATCCTAAGGGATTATGATTTTTTAGAAATGTGAATAGATATAGTTATTATTCACTATAAGATTAGACATGTGGAGAGTCTCACAAAAAAATTAACATTAATCAAGTATATAAGGATTTCATGAAGCATATAAATGTTATTGATTTATATTTATGAAATATTTGTCACTATTTTTTAGTGTGTAAGAAAATTATAGATTTTTAAAGTGATACCCATTAATATTATTCAAAGATAATGATTTAGTGGAAGGAACATGATTCCAAACAAAATCACTAAAATAATTCCTACTTGAAATTGAATAACATGATTAATGATTTATATATTAAATTAAAATAACATAGAATGTGTTCATTTCAATTCAATTTAAAACTTTTAAATTCATCTATAATCTATCTTTCTGGGACAACATAAAGATTACGTCCCAAAAATTATATTATGTGAAGAATGAAATGGATTTTGATTCTAGATTGTCTATGGGTAGGTGATTCAACATCTGGGTACCCCTAGATATTTTATTTTAATCATGTTCTTTGTGTTATAATTATGTTTCACTAGACAAATATACTCTTATAGTTTTTGGTATCAAGAGAAATAGGTAGTGTTTATCTATTTGATGGATTGAAAAAACAGTTATCCTCTCAACAATCAAATAATCATATTTGATATGATAAGGAATACAACCAAAATAAATAAAAATGTTATAACATAAATTCCATATTGGACCCATTGATTTGGGAAATATATATCTTGTCCCACTAATAATGATACGGAATTTTAAAATTGGAAATCATTTAATTGGGAGCCTCTTTAAAAAAGTATTAATTATGTCGTAATAAAAGATTATAATCATAAGATAAAATAATCTTTTGTAAATGATTTAAATCATCATTATTTAACTAAATAATGATATTAATAATTGGAAGAAAAATATTAATGTAATATACTCAGATGATGGATAAATTAAGAATTGTTCTTAAAAAATAATTTCCAATTAAAAATTCATAAAATAAAAATAATATATATGTATGAGTAATACATATTGTACAGTAATAATGTATATAATTTTTTCAACATATGAATTTAGATTATTATTGAAATATAGATTTATTTAGTTATGGCTTCCACATCATTAGATGAAAATATACCAGAGTATTAATATCCATTCATGTACTCAATATGAATGGGTACATTAACAATTGGTTATAGATATAAATTCTATTTTTCTTATAGGATATATGATATCAATTGTATCATATCCCTGTTTAGTAAATATATAGGGAGGCTATAAGATGATAATGAATTAGTGTTTAGAGATACAATATGCAGATAATGTAATTGAGAAATGAAGATAATGTGTTATGAAGAAAAAATATTATAGCATAGATTAGCATTACAGAAGTTGTTAATTTTTTATAATTTTTCTATTTATAGTAATATTTAAACAATTAATTTGAAGACCATGACCAGTATACCTCTGTGTTAATGGTTAAATTGTTATATTGGAACTATATACCGGTAATTATGTCCTAATGGACTTAATAGTTTATTAGTCTTAATAATATAGATATATATTTGAATCTCCCATTAAATTTGAAAACATTAAATACAATACATAATGAAAGTAAATATTCTACATCATTGAACACATTAAATGATTCAATTTACATATCCTACAAAAATGAAATAGAAATATATTTTACATAGATTCATATTATTGGATAAGTATATTAGAATCTATCATTTATAAATGATGCACAATAAATATTTTAATTGAAATAACTAAAAATTAAAGTCATTTATTTAATAACATAACCACAAAATGCAACCATTGATAGTATCAATGTATTAATCTCATTATTAATAATAATTGAATTCTTAATGATGGAAATTCCTAATATAATATATTATGATATCAGAAATAATTATATATATACTGTCAAATCCTTGTTTAATGAAATTTTATTTTATTGGATGGTAAAAACTATAAACACATTAAATATGGCCAATTGATTTGTCTCATGGGATTTGTCTATGAAATTATTGGTTATCAATAATCGGTTCCAACCCATCATAGAATTCAAAATTAATTGCACATATATTTAGTGATAAATTTAATTTTTAGAAAACTAACCATATTAATAAAGTTCTTTATTTAATAAATAATATGAAATAACAATATTTCACCATTTAATCTAATAAAAGTCCAAAAAACACTATTGTAGATTTGGTATATGGTTAATAAAATAATAATATTTATAATACAATGAATATGGATATTTAAAAAAAATTAATGTTTAAAGATCACAATAATGTGATTTCTTTAGAAAAAATATAATGAACTCAAAATGGAAAAGATATGACCACCAGTTCATCGAAAATATTTTTTTTTGTATAATAATGTCCTTTATGAAAAAATAATATAAATGAGAAAAATTAAAATAGTATTTAATTAATAGTTTTATAAAACAAATAAATATTTGTAGAAGAAAGGAAATAATGTCAAATTGTTTAGAAGATATGGAACTCTGTTAACATCATATTTTTTAAAATAATTCATTTTGATTTATTAAAATGAATATCAAAAATGAAACATTTAGGAAACATTAAAATTATTACATTATATAAATTTTAATAATCAATGATCAAATAAAATTTCCATAAAAATTATTATAGCAATACAAAATCATTTTTCATAAAAAAATTATGATCAAAATAGGCAAGAAATAAAAATTTATTAGATCACAAAGAGAAATAAGAATGGATTGTATTTTCAACGCTTCATATCATGAGTCATTTACCAAAGAGAGGAAAACATATAAGAAAATAGAGAAACTACCTAAATATATAGAGGATTATAAAATATAATGGAATTATAGAGAATATATTAGGCTACTTCATTAATAAAAAACAAGCTAACCCCAAAAAATTCTGACTACATCATAAATTCCTACATCATTAGAAAATTATAAATTTTAATTCTTTGAAATAAATATTATGAATTGAAATTTTATTCATCCAAAATAAATTAATATTCATGTTAAATATAAAAATAAGGAAATATAATAACCACATTCAATTAAATAAGCATATAATATCAAATACACCTCAATGGATTGGAAATTAAGATGAAAACTGTTATACTGATTATAACGAGGAAGTGATAATTTATTAGTTAATTGATTATATTTAATAAATTTTAAAAAGAAATCATGTTGATGTAAAATATATGATAATTAAAACTAATTTTAAATATAATCACATAATATCAATGACATTTAATAATTAATATAAACAAATGAGATGGAATTAGGTTATGAAAACTCTTACAATTTTGAAGCATTATATAAAATCACCATAAATGGATGAATTTGAATATAAATTAAAATAATATTAATTATAATGGATTAATAAAATTACATGTAAAAGTAAAATCATTACGCTATATATGAGAAATTAGGTACATAATAATAAAATATTCCCCAATGAATGAAAATTAAGATGAATCCCCTTATAGATATCAAAATGTTGGTTTGAGATTTAATCAATAAGGTGATTATGTTTAAAATTTTAAAATATAAAATCTATTGTATATACTAAATAGATCAAATAATAATCATTTTACTAATAATCTTGTTATAGTTTATTTTATGAAGATGTTATTTTTAAAAATAAATATATTTTTAGTAAAGAAACCCTATTATTTTACTCCTGACCCACGCCAAATGTTATTTAAATTCCTAAATAAGAAACACATGTCAATTATTTACTTTTATAAGAAATTTTTTAATGAATATTATTCCTTTTATTTTATTTAATACCATTTTATATTTTTATTCATAAGGTATTAAGTTGAAATCATAATTTTTCAATATAATTATTTCAAACTTCTAAAATAACTTTGGTGGTTAAACTATAGTAAAAGTGATTATTTATAAAAAATATAGATAATAAATATCATTATAAAATAATAATAGTTTATAAATCAATGAAACTTTATTAACCATCCAATAAATATGTTTATAAAAAATGAACTATATTTCAATCATAGATGTAGTATTCATACTTACCCATGAGTGACATTACCATTTTCAACAATAATAAATAAAACAAAATAAGTGTTGAGTTATCTTTAAGAAATATAATTATAACATAAATATAATATCATTTCTTAAAATACAATAACATTTAACAGTAATGTAATGGGGATATGAAGAATGAATCACATCACCTCATGGAGGTGGTAATCCACATGTATGCATGAATTAGATTATTATATATAAATTAATGGGGGGTATGAAATGCAATGAAATATTTTTTTCATTAATGATAAATATTTCATGAATATAATAAGTATGTATATATATATATATATATTATTAATCTTTAATATAATCCATAATTGGTGGTGATGGAAAATTAATTACATCGACTCATATTGTGGTAATTCATCATACACATGAATAATGGTTTATTATTCCATTTTATGTAAGGGGAGATTGATATAGGGTATTACATTTTCATGAAAAAATGTCATTAAATTGATGATACAAATTTAATTATATCATCATGGTTCAAAATAATTTAATTTGGTTGTAGAATAAATAAATATAAAATGCTCAGTAAGTAATGATTTCTCCACATCAAACAAACATTATTAGGTTCTCACTAAAATATATCATCGCGGGTTTAATATTAAAAATTCCCTCTATGATATTTTATTTGATGTAAGGAATGTACTTATATAGGGATTATCAGAAATAAATGCATTCTAAGTGTGATTGAAATAGGATAAGAGCACCCTTTTACAAGTGATGTAGTGGCACTTTCAGAATTCATTAATATATAAAATTAATATAAATTATTTATCGTGAAAAAATTCATCAGAAATGAAATATTTGGAAGATAGGATATTTATGGGATGATATAATATCATATAATAATTTTTCCATATTTTTACAATTTTATCCTTATTATTTTGTTTCAACACATGTTAACACTTTTTCACAGTTTTCATAATAAAAAAGTGCTTAAATTTTAGGGGTTATTATTGTTACAAAAAATGTAAAATTTTATTTTAAATGGATCTTTGCATATTTTTTTACACATATGATTGTAAAATCAATAGAGATAATACTTTTTGAATTTTAAATAAATTAATATATTATTAATGATTAGAAAATAAAATTAATGGTTTTTTAGAACATTATTTATATAGAACCAAATTACTTAGATACATAAAGTTAATTAGAATATAATAAATTCACACTTCCGTAAAAAGATATATTTATCTAAATATTTAATGTATCATGATAATTGAATAAAATTATATTAGTTTTATCATTTTTAAATTCACTTATTTTATTTTTTGTTATAATTGACAAAATTATATTTCAATTATACCAACCCATTTGATTTAATTAAGTAATACTTATCTATTAATATTAAATTACCATGATAAAAAAAAAATTTATTTCAAATAATTATTTATAATCAATCATTTATTTCCATTATCCATGCCACAAAATATTATTTTATTGTAATTAAAATGAATTTTTTTTAATTAATGTAGATAAAATTATATAAATGTTAAAATGAATATAAAATTACAACAAAAGTAATATATTCAATTTTTATATTGTTATACACATAGTTCACTCATCCAATAAATTAAATTATATTTTATTGCTTGTTTTTTTGTCATAATGATGAATTTAAACTTAATTAATTGATTTTCCCCGACGTTGGTGATAATTGTTTACAATAGTAACTATAAATAATATCTAAAAATAAATAAGGGAACTATTTTTTGAATATATACTTTATCATAATAAAACTTTAAACCGTTTTTCAGTATTAAATTCATATAAGTGCGAGAATTTAATTTAAAACTAAATATAAACATTCTGATGAATAACATATTTTTTTGAAAATGATGATCTGAATTAAAAAGTGATTTTATATTAACTCTATGATTATAAATATTAATTATATAATTATATATATATATATAATTTCATTTAAATAATTCATCATTATGGTTTATTTTTTTAATTAAAATTTAAAGTCAATATGCCCTTAAAAACAGTTTTTAAAAAATTTACACTTTAAATATTTAAATAGATTCGTACAAAATTAATGGAAATTAGAAATTCAAATCAAATTAATTTGATTATTCTATATAAAAGTGATAATATTTACCATTAAGAAAAAATTATAAATATAATCCGATGTTAAATTATTTGACACAATATAAATAAATTGAAGATTTAGAAAAAATAGAAAATTTTCACCATTCACTAACAAACCAGTCTATTTAGATAAATCAAAGAATTTCAACCATAGATAATTTTTTTTTTTAAATATCATATAAAAGTAATAAAATACCATAATTTAATTTATCATAAATTTATTACATTATTCATGATAAAATATATATTCAACTTAGTTTTGAAGAAAACATATTTTCAGAGCAAAAATGCATTTACTAAAAATTAGGTAACATTTTTCTAATATTTTTTCAATATATTTCTATTTACTAGGAAAAATATTTGTAATTAATAAATTTTTTATTCCAATTTGTACAATCCAATTAAATTTCTAGGTTGCTATTATTGTAATATATTTTATAGGACAAATATGCTCATTGTGTTTTAACTTATATAGTATCAAACACAATGTTAATATTTTATAATCTCTCGATGTAACATTTTACCCACCATTAATAAATTTCATCTACAAAATATGAAATTTTTCTACAAAATAATTGGTTGATATTTGATATTTTCTTGTGGAAAACACGTATCATAAAATAATTAAGAAAACATTCTCTTAAAAAGAGGGAAATAGAAATAAAAACATAATATTGAAAAAAAACAATGGATCCAAATATGATAATAATAATAATAATTGAAAATATGGATATTTATAAGAAAACTATCTATTAAGGACTAATCTATTGTGACTGAGAACATGGATAGGATTGATCTGAATACCAAAAATCCCTAAATCTACGATTAGTGAAAAGAAAGTTGATTCATTGTTAATAAAGTTAAATTTATATCATTTTTATTTCAAAATCATTAGCAAAAATTTGAGTAATTGTTAAAATATAAATATAAGGAACAATATAAAATATATTTAATTTTTATCCTTTTTATTTCAAAAGAAAATTTTAAATTTTTTGTTATGATTCAAAAAAAAATCAACTTCATTTATTACTGTATTAAATTAATATCCAAGATGAACTTTTTATACGTGAAGAGATGAAATTATCTTTTAGTATAATATATGATCTATAAAAGAGTGGGAAGTCTTTTTTTGACTCAAAATATTCACCAAACCCCATATTGTTAGAAAATGTAATCTAATATATAGACATTAATCTTTAAAACCACAATAGAAATCCCCAACACACAACATAATTCATTCCATTAGTATTTATCCATAAAAACAATCTAAAATAAATATATCTAAAATCATAATTCATAAATATAAAATAACTCATTAAAAATAAAAAAACCATAATGTTAATCTATAAAACATTATAATGTGAATCATAATGTCACATACCAAATATTTGAATACCTTGATCACCATGAAACAAAATAGAAAAAATAACTACTTCAAAAAATAACGGTTTCCTTGTTTTATTTAATTAAAATCACAATTTATTATATATATTATTTTAAAAAATAATCATTACCCTATATTACATTTTCACAATGGAACTAATTATTTTCAAGGTACTTATTTCTATTTTATTTACTTCATCAATGAAAATAATCTATTTATCCCAACTAAACATTATTACATCATCAGAAGACACAATTTAATAGTTATCTTCCCCTTGACAATTTGTCTTCTGTATAATATATCCTTACTATTATATCACATTTATAATATATTATTACCATTAAATTTTTTATTTCAAATCATTATTGAAAACTATTACAAAAAATTATTAGTTGTTTCAAGATTCATTTGTCAAAAATGTCATTAATGTAATAATTATAAGAAATACTTATCAAATCTCAATACATGAAAACATAAATCCTTACACATTAATGATTTTTTAGAATAAATTAATACTTATTCTCGCACTTAACCATTATATTATATAATAAACTCTTCATTCCCATGTTATTCACATAGAATAAAATAAATTCCTAATAATTTTGTATCACTATCATTTCTTTCTACACAAAAAACAACATCCCATTATATTGAGACATTTCCTATGGTTTCTATTTCCAATTTTCGATCATAAATAGTGTTGGTTATTCATTCATTAATTATATAGTCTGTTTGATTTCTTAGTTAATTATATCCTTCATTACTTTTGTGAGTTTGAGAGTCAGTTAAGTAAAATGTCCTTAATCATATATCATTATAATTTATTATGTATAGTCACAATATCAATATCCCCCTACACCGTCCAATTTGTATAATCATAACAACAAAATTTTCAAAAAAATAGTTTTTACATGATTCATTATAGTTCAATGCATTGACTGAATTCAAAAATTACAGAAAAAAAATTTCATTATATTGGAACCCAAGTAATAAATTTTATTATATTTAAATCTGGACACATTCGTTTCAATCTTGGACATAATTTTTTTAACCTACTTTATTACTTTTTATTTGCTTTTATAATACCTTATAATAGTATGAAAATAAATTTTAAATTAACCCTAACATATCTCCAAAGAGTGTCAAACTGGGTGTGTAGGTAAGGAATAATCGGTGTTCCCCAAATGATATCCAAGATATATTAAACAAATTTTTTTGGAGTTATTACCCCTAAATGAATTAGTTTTAAACCCACATCCTCTTATACTATCTCTATATAGATTTATTGTTATTATTCCCATATAATCCATTACATGCAAAAAAAATTACTTAATCGTATACTTATTTTTATCCTCAAATTTATTCCTTGTGTTATATTCCCCAATAAATGTTTTACAAATTCGTTCTACAATGGTTTCTACTAATCTCTCCTTGATACCTAATTTAAAATATCTTACCCTAGTTTCCCAAATCCAATGGTTATTCTATTACATTATAACTAGATACATATAATCATTTCCCAGAGTTCAAAATGGATTATTCGTTTGGGTATAATATATATTCATGGATATAACATTACATTTGAAAACATAAAATAAATGATTTATTGAATGTAAATATTCTACACCCTTGACTGCAATCAAAGACTCATTCTTCATATATTGTTTAGTGAAATGAAAATAAGGGTGAGATTTAAAATTATTATGGTTACAATATAGTGTAATATATCATGAATAAATAAGTTATAGTCAATATGGAAAGGTAAATATCTAAAAAAACACACAATGAAATAAACTAATTTATTATAAAAAGTATCCTCGGAAAATATCAATTTTTTAATCTTGTGGATAATAATAACATAATTATCAAAGTAAAATGCATTATAATGGACACCATAATGTCAAAAATCATTATATTTAAACATTCAAATTCTTATGAGATTTTAGTTTAATAAATGTGTTCGGATACAATATAAACTGATAATTAATTTCCCTCTTAGTAACTTTTAATGAATTTTGGGGGAATCTATAATCGAGAAAACACATCACTGCTTTTCCAATACATTATTCATATAATAAACAGTTAATTCAATTCATAATAAATATTCCTTGTCCTTAATTGTTTATATTGAATAAGGAATATCGAATAAGAAATTACCTCAGCCAATCTGATAACATTCCATATAAAATACCCCATATAGAATTGTTATAAATTTTAGGACATGATCATATCCATATATAAATAATATAGATATTTAAGATAAATATTATGTCCATTTATCACATGAAAGAGAAGGTTTCAATATAATGTTAACAAAATCTAAATTCATAATAAGGGAACACCAATTAATTAGAAATATATATTCAATAATAAATTAATTCTCTTTGTAAAAATAAATAAAATATAATTTATATAATAATATAATATTTCGTTATGATTTTTCTTTCTAAATAAATTTAATACTAATAAAATAAGATAAATATCATATAATGTTTACAACGGCATGGAATTTAGTTAGCACATTATATACTAAAAAAACTCCATGTTAGTTTTTTTAATGGAAGTCAAAAACATCACTTCAATGAAATGTTATAATGATTCCAGTAAAACATATTAAATAGTAAAGGGATCATAAAACTTAATTTATAAGTATTTTGAGTAATAAAAATTCATTTTGTGAAATAATTTTGAAAAATATTATCACGAATAAAAAATATATTAGATCATGATAAGAAATAAGATCTTCATTTATATGAAATGTAATTTTTTGATTCAATTATAAAATAAAGAACATGTTGGAATAAAATTTAAAAAATCAATAATTATATGTGGTATAGTACAATATAAGGATATTATAATGGATTTATTATAATATATCTTCAATAAAAATTAATGTATTAACAAATTTATGTGATTTTAAAGTAAATCCTTAACACTTTGGTAATAATGAATTTAAAACATCGTGGAAGATTACTCATGAATTCAAACATTAAATATCCGGAATAAATCTGTATTCATGTTAAATATTTCAATGGGTTTTTCAATACACCATATAAAATTAAATAGATTAATAATCTCAAATATGTTTCAATAGAATGGAAATTGAGATGAAATTCCATACAATGATCATAACATTGAAGTGGTAAATAATCAGTGAATTAATTACGTGTATGATGGTGAAGGAGATAGAGACGTCGGTGAGGGCCAGGGTTTTTGAGCTGGTCAATGGTGTTTCCACCCCCTTGATAGTATATATTTGGAGAAGATACCACTCAAACATATTATTTCTAGTGTTATTATGAATGGAAACTGGGATAGAATTGGTGGTTTTCATTCTGGTGATTCGGGTTCCCATGAATATCATCCAGATCCAGTATGATATGAGATCTCTAAGCCTTAGTCTCTTTGATGAATTAACTAGTTGAGTACGAGGAGGGTGTAGGTGAGTTTGTGTTGTTCTCTAGTGGTAATATCAGGTGTTATTAATCTTGATAGGTCTCATTTTATGTTTCATACCTCAAAGTATTCAATGGTGGTTATGGAACCCAGCGACCATTGTGACCTGGTGAGATAGAAGGACGGATCTTCTAATATTAACAAGATAAAGGATTACATTCTAGTGTGTGTAGTATCTCATGATGCAAGGTTTCCTCTAGCTAATGATTTTATTCTAATACATAGTTTCAGCACTACTATGGTAGTTCCAATTAAAGAAGGAAATTATATTTTTTATAATACTGTGATGAACTCTAGTCATTTGTGGGACTCAGGTTGAAGAAATTTTATGTAGTTGAACGATGCAATTATTGATAGTATTATCCATAAGTGTGACACATCCTCTGTGATGACCAATATAAAATATAACCATAATAGATTCATGATTTTAAAATTTTCTATCATTGAGAAGGTATGTTCTTCAAACTGGTAGTAAGTTTTGGATGTATGATTATTTGATTTAGAAGCTACATAATGTCTTGATTTATTTTAATGGGAGAAGAATACCCTTCGATGTCGGTTCTTTTCGCATCATTTTCACATCAGAGAAAATTAATTATATGTCTTGAGGGATTTGATCAATTTATTTAAAACTAGTTATGATCTACTACCAGGAGTTGTACTTCTAGTTTAACACATCTGTTGTAAATAATAATAAGACATTAGTGAGGATTAAAATTTTTAGTCTTAAATTAAAAATAAAGATTCTTAAAATTATATTTGAAAGTACCTCGTCTATTTTTATTATAATTATGGCAGACCATGCCACTAATACAACCGTGTTTGGGCTCATTCCTAGGGTACTATTGGAAGTTGACTTCAGTATGTACTTAATTCATAATATTATTTTCTCGCCATTGAATGATGGAATAAAATTAAGGGTGGAGTATGAGATACTTCCCCATTTTTTATGAATATCATTTAATTGGTAAATCTATAGATGTATGTTATAAAAATGAGATGTTTTACTTATTCTCTCTAAAAGGGCAATCTATGACACCTTGTAGGAAGAAATTATCGAGGCAGTCAATTCAGAATTTTTTAAATGGTGGCGGATGTACATATTTGAAGAATACTGATGTGGTAGATGATGTTAAGGATGCTTGGAAAGTGTATTCCTCTTCTTGGTTGGTAAAGTAGGGTCTTCAGTCTCATGATCCACAAATTAATTCTAGTTCTAGTGGGGGATCGCAATGAGGTGGCACTTGTGGTATGACTCTCATTTTTCATGGTAATTGGAAGGTGGGTACATCTACTTATGATCTTGGTGGTGATTTTATATAGTGGACTCTAATTACCATGATTAATTAGAGGGTTATGAGATCATTAACACTAAAACACATCAACATGTTGGCTATCATCAGGAGATTCAATATTTTTTCTTCTAAATCAATAGGTTAGTTGGGTAACATTTTTGATTTGGAATGGATGGATTTTTCTCCCACAATTGCAATGATAGGTGGTGGTCACAAATCTTTTAAGGATGTAATATTAACTAAAAAATGGAATTTGGCTGACTATGAGAGACTCACTCCATCTCCACTGAAGAGATGGCTGGGTAAGGACTACAATAATAAACCTCAGACATGTCTATTTGATCATCTTCCAAGCTATTGGGTACTGTCAATTAATATATTAATTTTTCATTTAACCAGTGTATGTTCCAATCTAAGTGGGAAACTGATTATGACTTATATTATGGAAATTATATTTTTTATTACTATATGTAACCCTTTTCATTACAAGTGAGGGAAATTTCAATTGTATGACTCTACTAGCCTCCTTTGTACTTTTTCTATTAAATTTATTAAAAAATTTCATAATAATTTCTTCTAAATGGATTTATCTTATTTAGGTATGAAATATATATCCAAATAAAATAAGAACTAATAAAACATAAAATAATAACATGTTCTTTAACACATAATCATAGAAAATCCAAGAAAATTATGAAGTAAAATAACATCATGAGAAGAAATTATGTTATAAAAGACATCCCCATATAGTAAATTTTTTATCATATCTCCTTGATAAAATAATAAAAATTTAAACATTAAATTCTATTATATGATATGGTTTAATAATATAACATGAAAAGGGTAAACATATACACCATAGAAAGTAAATTTGGTGTACATCATTAAAATATTTATCAATGAAAAGAAAGTGAGGTGAAATTGATTATAAATATCATTACATCGACATGATAACTAATAAATGAATCAATTTTGTGTTGCAATTGAAAATACAAACTAATAAATTCTAAATACCACATAATTCAATAAAATTTCATTTTCCACATAATATTAGAATTATATAATCTATTAAGATGTTATTTATCCAAATAAATAAGGAGTTAGTTATGAAACCCCATACACTAGGCTAAACTAGTCAACACCATTATTTATCATCCAAAATAATAAATTTATAAAATTTATATGATTTATTAATTAACCATATCAGGCTTATTATTTCTTTTAACATATTTAATAACATGTTTAATTTATCTACATAATCAATTATGTTCATTCAAGATGTTTTAATGATATTAAGTTCATAAGTACAAAATGAATTATTTTGTTTTATGTGCCAAAATTTGTATATTTTCCAACCTCACTAGAATAATAATAATTTCATATTTATCATTTTTATATTTTCATTAAATTTTATATAACATAAATGAAATATGGTTATCAATAATGAACTATTTTACAATAACAGAGATGGTAAGCCATATATAAACCTGAGTACTGGTTCCCATATTCATAGATCATGGTAAAAACATAATCTGTGTGATTATATCATTAAAAAAATATATTTCATAATAATAATTTTATATTATTTATTAAAATATACTTATCTATATCATTTATATTATGTGGTTATGAAAAAAAAATCACATAATATTTTAAATGTCCTAATCCACAAGTACGTACGAATGATGTAATCATTTTTAAATTAATGGAATGGTATAAAATTATATGATATTTTATCCTTATAGAATTTTAAATACTTAATTAATATCAAATATATATTAAATTCATTATTAAATTTTTTAATGAGTGGTGTTGATGGAAAAACAATTACATCGACTCAAGAGGAAATAGCCCATCTTACACGTGTAAGATAATTTCATTTCCCATTAGATTTAATGGAGATTTTTCTAGGGTATTTCATTAATAGGAAAATTTATAATTTTATTTTTTATAATTATTTTTTATAAAATATTTTTTTAACAAGTTTTTATGTATGAGTAATAATAAACAAAACAAAAATTGTCAGTTTAGAATCATGCATCTTCTTCAGACTACCACATTAGGATCAAATTAATAACCACTCTATAAGGGTTATATAATAAATAAGGCATATTAAGCAAGTAATTTGACTTAATGATGTATATTTTTATTTTTTTCAAATCCATGATGCTTTTTATATGTGAATAAAATAAAAGACGAGGTGTCATTTTACAAATGAGGAGAGTGGAACTTTTAGAATTTATTTGTGTATTAAATTAATCTAAATTATTTCTCAATGTAAAATGGATAAAATGATATATCTAGAATATAGGATGAGTATTTTTATAAAAAACAATCCAATATAGTTTCTAAAATTTTCTAATAGTTTTTACCATCCTATTTTTTACAACAAAATAAACCATTTTTTAATTTTTATAATAACATAGTTTTTACTGTTTGGGGTTCATATAGACACTAAAAAATAATTTAGACTATCAATGTAAAATGGATGATATTTTCAAAAATATACCAATCAAATAGATGAAGACACTTTTTAGAAATTTATAATCAATAAAAAACATTGTTAATTATTAAAAATCAATAATTTAATTTTTAGAATTATTCATTTACATGTAGCATAATAACATTAATTAAAATAGGGAATTAAAATATAATCGACTAAAAGATCCCTAAAGAGTTATACATATCATATTAATTCATTGAAAAAAATATTTTATTAAAATAATATTAATTTTAACATTTAAAATAATTATTATTATTTCATATTAATTGAATACATATCATGTTAGCGTTGTGTAAGAATTTATGTTAACTCATTCATCGCTAAAAATTAAAATAAATTTAAAAAATATTTTTCTATTAAATATGCATTTATAATGAATCATATTTTTTATCCCTATCGTATAATATTATAGAAATTAAATGAAGTAAATTGTAATTTTTTATATATATTTAAATAAAACATTATAGTGGTAAAATCATAAAAAAAATGAAAATATACATATATTCATATATTTTATTATTTTGGATGAAATATACTCACAAAATAAAATTAATGTAATATTTTTTGTCATTATTTAGTCGTTATCTTGTTATTTTAAACCATAATTACATCATTTTCCCACACCATAGTGATAATTATTTTCTATAGTAACTATTCCTAGTGTAAAAAAGAAAACTATTTAAGAAAAAAAATATTTATACCAAACTCATGATAATTTCACATATAACATATAATAATTTGATTATATAAAATAAAATCTATCATATTTTAATTTAAAATAAAATCATAAATATATGAAGACTTTCAATTTATTAATTTAATAAAAATACAAAAATCATTAATTTTGATATTTTTCACAATTCATTGAAAAAACAATACGTGTAGAGAAATATGAAAAAATATCAATAAAATAATTTTCATTTGATGATTTCAATGATTATGTAAATTTTTTCGAAAGACAAGTTTTAAAAGTTATTGAAACTAATTGAATTATCTAAACTATAAATCCATAAAAATTATGATTGTAGAAAAAACAATTCAACAATATAATTTCTATTGTAAATTGTTTTCTTATTTTCCAATAATTAATAAATAAATTTTTATTTATTATAACACTTATATACTTTTAATAATGCAGTTTATCCTATTTTACCCTTAATTTTAATTCCTAGGTTATAACATTCATAAAATATTTCACAGGACATTTATGGTTTCTGTTTCATGTCTTGTACACTATAAAAATGATTATTTTTATTTAAAATATTAGGGTGTTACATTTAGTGTTTAATAAAATAATATTGTTGCTTTTAATATGAAGAGTCTATAATTGTTGCATCATAATACCGTGATTTGAGGTCGACTAAAAATGTCATAAAATTGGTTATGAATTCATCTTGTTTTCATTAATTAATTTTTTTTTTTAAATATGATTTATTTAAATAATATTTTTTTGATATTCTCATATAATTTTGAATAGATGAACTGCTTATATGATTCAAAAAATCTATGTGATGTATGGTCAGTATTAGTGGGTAAATGTTCAATTTCAAAGAAGAAAATTTCATTGAAAAAATCAACAATGTTATTCAATAACATTGATTGGGCCATTGGAACATATAGTTGTCATAGTAAAGGATTTATAGTTCTATTTTATAGATTATCAATATGATATAAGATTTAATGAAACTTTATATAATAACAATATCTGGAATAGTTGTCACAATATTAAATTATTTAAATTTTATGAGTATGTGATACCAGAATTATTTTTTACGCGTGTTGAAATTATATATGACTTAAAAATTATGGATAAATAGATTTGTCTTATAATTTCAATTTATGTTATGAATCAGTTAGTTTCTATATAATATTTCAATATAAATTAATTTATAATGAAATGTTTAATCTATCTAAAAGGTGTTCATTTTCATATATTTTCCATTATATAAAAATAAATGCTATTAGAAAACAACGAAGTTTAATGAACTATATGTTTTCATTAACCATAAACAGATGGGTTATGATTAATCGAATTCAATAACATATTTTATAGAAAAATATAATGGTAATTTTGTTATCCATGGAATTTTGTTTTCTTATAATTTTTTAAAATGTGTTGTAATTTGATTCCATCCCACCAATGTTTTATTTTAAATAATGTTTTTTGCATGAAATATTATACACACACTTTTAATATAATATCTGATATTGTAGGAATAGTTTATATGTTAAATATTACATCTAGAGGGATATACATATTATTTTATATATATAAATGAGTATGTGTATCTTAGTGATATATTTTGAAAAGAATATATTTATTAAAAGTTTAGTTGGAGAATTTTTGGATTTATATAAGTTCTATGTTGAGAAATAATGGATTACACCAATATAAAAAGAAATTCATATTCACATAATAAACAAAATTGTTTTGTGACGTGATAGTAAATAATATTTTAATGTGTAAAATTTAGTTACCATTTTGAATTTGAATACAACTATTTCCCATATGTATAAATATCATTGTAATGATTTTGTGTTAATAATATAACATCCTAATGAATTTAGGATATGTGATGGTAATGAAAAATGAATATAGTTGTATTTAGTTATCATGAAATGTATGTATCACAATTTCATGATGGATTACACTTGTAAAATTATAATGTAAATTACACGTCAAATCCTAAAATAATTTACGGTGTGAAGTTAAAAGAAAATGTAAATGTGTTATATAAGAGACCAAAAAAATAAATATCACCTTATCCAAAAATATTTTTGGTTATGTTGGTAAATAATTATGAAAAGAGTTATATTATAAAAAATAATATAGTATATATCACTTATTCCTAATATAGTTTAGGATATACTAGTAAATTATATTGTAAGTAGCTACATTATCTCAAAAAAATTGATGAAAAAAGTTTCAATGATGATAATAAACCTAAAATGAGTTGTATCTATACAGAAAAATGATAACATCGTAAGATTTAATGATGTGATGTTATGATTTTTTGAATATGATCTATATATGAAAAATTTTGAAATATGATTCCCAAGACTCGGGATTATTAAAACATTCATTGATCATATATGTCACAAATTAAAAAAAATCACTTGGTGTGTTTTATTTGATGTTCCCAAATAGATGTGATATTAAATAAATATGATATGATATTGTAACAAAACCCCTAAAAATGTATTATACATTTAAATGACATGAAAATTTATCATATGTGATTTTATGAAAAGGTTATTATGTTTGGTCGGTTAATTATTCTTAAAAGAGTATATGGATATTAAAATGTATCATATTTAAAATACAATACCCATATTTCTATTCATTCACAGTGGTTGTATATATGTGTATATAGATATAAATTTCTTAATGTGTAATAATAATTTATCTCTTAAAGTGTATCATTGAGTTATACCATACCAATTTATTTCAAATATAATTATTCGTTATGAAAAATTGTATGTTTAGTGTGGTTGGTATTCTTCAATAGATATATATAATATGACAATGGGGAACACAAAAAATAATAATATTATTTATGTGCACTAGATGACCATCTAAGTATATAAGATGAACTGTTTTATTAATTTTGTTATATTTTTGGTGTATTGAAAATATTTTCTTCCCCATTGCCTAAGGATAATATGTAAACATGAATGACAACATTAATTCATATATACCCAACATATAAATATCTACATATTTCCAAAGTGATATGTGACATGTTGGGTATGTTAATTATCATGAACTAAATTAGTGTTCCACCAACATCATTTTCTTCCATTATTTGTAGAGTATGACATTTAGGATCTGGATTGAGATAGATATGGGTGAGTTTAGCCACACTTAGAAGGAATAGAAGATTTTCTTACCTCATTGAATATATAATATATGATGTATTCATCCTTGTAGATGAAATACATGTGATTCATTAATAATGAAATTAAATTTATACCCTATATATAGTTTTCATATGAGTATACTATATTATATTGACATAATCTATGTCCCATGGTAACAATATGTATTAGTAAATGGGAAAAATAAGAGAACACACAATGTGTTTAATGATGAATAGTATGCACATGTATAGATTTATATGTGTTTAATTGGGATCTTATCACATACATGACTTATTGTAATGTCATATTTCATTTAATTTCCATTCATGCCTTTTTTTTGGGGGTTACCACGCTTTTATGGAGAAATGAGTGAGTTTTCATGAATTGGGTCAAACTGTGAGCCCAATTCCAGATTTAAAAATAAATTTCAATTCCTTTATAACTCCTTCATTTTTCAACATTTTTCATCTATTCCAATTCCTACTTATCATACCCTGACATAGTAACACCACAATATTAAATTAGACAATTTAGGAATCAATAATCATGGTGGATATGGGTTTTTATTTAAGATATTGGGCCTGTCCGAAAGCCAATTTCCTGCATTAAAAATAATTTTTAATTTTTTAATATCTCATTCAATATTTGCGTTTTTTGGTGATTCCAACTCTCCCTCGAGCCCAAATACAAAATTCGAGACCCCAAACTCTCATACCCCTATTTTGAGCTCGGTTTCATTGCGAAATTGGGAGAAACTTCTTTGGATTTCACAAATCGCCCCGATTTGAGGAGGTAAATTGATCCTTTCATAACTCCTTAGATTTTTATTATTTTCCAACCATTCCTATTCCTACATGACCTAGACATTATTGTTCGAAACTCCATGAAATTTTTATCTGTTTTAAAATTCAGATTCTGGTCGTTTTTGTGTCGTTTTCTACTGGATTGTTTTGGGTAAGTGATTCCTTCTTGGTTTCTTCCTTTTCCCTTAGGGTTTACTCCCTCTTTCATTATGTTCTAAAATTTCCAGAAGTTTGGGTCTGATCATAGGGTTTAATTTGGTGTATTCATGGTCAAATATTGTGATTTAGGTGTGAATTTATCTTCCTTGTGGTGCGGCGGTTGTGTGGTTGATGTTTCGCACCATGTTTTGAGGGTTTGGTCATAAAAAGTAGGTGATTCCATGTGTAAACATTTATAGATGAGTTAGTTTTCTTGAATTAATTATTATTAATGTTCATAATATGTTGTGTGTGGTGCATGAACTTTTTATGTTGGATTTGGTAAATCATTTGTTTTTATATATTCATTTTAGCTTAAAATTCGGTGTTTTCATGTTCAACCCTTTGGGTATTGTTTGATATTGTTTTATAACGTATGAATTTGGTTTAATAAATATTGTTTTGGATGAAAATAATGATTTTTTGGGGTATTGGTGTTCCAATAGGTCTTAAAGTGGTTTTTTAAGGGTTTAAGGTGTAAAACATTATATTACTTCTTGAAAGTGATTTTGAAAATGTGTGTGTTTCATGTGGATATTTTGTGATATTGTTTGAGGTGTTTGTATAACACATGGGGTTGTTGAATAAATGTTTTTGGGGATTCAAATTATGTTTTGAATATGTATTGATGTTATTTTGTCCTTGAAATATGGTTTTGAAATGGGTTTTATTTGAAAATCATTGGTACACTATTTAGAATTGTTTTATGAAAGTTTTGAGTGGTTTAATGATTTATGTAAGAGCTGAAACCATATTGGAAAACTATTTTGGATTGTTTAAACATTAAAATGAACCATTTTAATTTTTAATAGTTCTATTATATGATGTTTATCATATTTTTAGGGACTTCAAAAAATTGGTAAAGGATGTGTTGGATTGTGAAAGTTATGAAAAAAGTGTTGTGGGCTATTTTGGTGTGAGTTTGTTTTCAAAATGAATTTGAATGAAAAAAGGAATTTGTGACTTGTGTGATGTGCATGGGGATTTTTGGATAATGTCTGATGTGGAAGTGATATTTTCATTTGAAAAGTATATTTCATGGTTTGTTGAACTTGTTTGAGCACAAAGGGAAATCCCGGGTATCTAGGTGGGTGGACATGTACTAGTATGCTAGTGATTCCGTGGGGTTTGGCCTCAGTTTCACATAGGAGGATTGACGCTTAAAACTCTAACTAAACTATGATGATGATGATTGGGGACCACTAGGTTATGGTTATGTTCCCTACTAGTGGGTTGTGCATGAGAACAGATAATTTTTTTGGTTACTCTCACCGAGATACGAGGTACCTGGGACCCACAGCTAGCTAGTGCCTAGGGGTTATTTCCTATTGCTTGTGATCATTAGATCCTTTATACATACCGTCATCATACGGTATATTTGGCTGGAAAATTTAGTAGATTTTGAATTTATTTTAAAAGTGTTGATTCTTTAAATTAGCCCAATTGAAAACTTTTTTTTAAGTTGCATCTTTTAGAAATTATAACTAGAAACTACATGTTTTGTAAAACATGCGTGCTTTTCATCTTTGAATGTTTATCACATGGAATCTCTTAGTGGTGGTATGATACTGGGAATTGGTTCACACCCTACTGACACCCATGGGTGTTAGTAGACTTGGTTATTTTTGTTGCCACTGGTTTGGGTATAACATTTGTGCCGACAGTTCGGGTTTTCACCGGTCATTCATGATGCGGTGTTGTGCAGATGGCTTGAGGGAAATGCCTCTTTCCATGTTGAGGTTCTTGTTCTGTTCATTTTTTTTGTTTTTTTCCTTTGTTATAGTCTTGTTGATTTGTTTTAGACTATGTAATTCAGTTCTGTTTTTCTATAAAACATTGATTGGTTTGAAAAATCCTGATTTGTTTCATTGGATTCTTTTGTTGTTTTATGTTTATAAACTCAGGTAAATCATTCCCAATTTTTATTTTATGATACCCGGACATTTGTGCCAGCCCGTGGGGATCGGTAACGCCCTTCGGGCCTTGTCACGGGATGGGTTTGGTGCCATTTTTGGTGGCGATCGATTCGGTTCGTGACAAAATGGTATCATAGGAGGTTTGCTCTCTTTGGGTCATGTTATTTGGGGAACAGTCAGGATAGTCTGGATTTAGGATTGTAGGGAATTGGAATTTCGGTTATGAGTAGTGTGGCTGATCAACACACCTCATGAAGGGATTCAAGTCTCTAGGGGAAGTTGAGATTTATCTATGTCTTTTGGTTTTCTGGGTCTGATGATGATTAGAGGAAATGAAAAGAGAGTTGGGTTAATGGTCTCAGTGAGCTCGCAGGGTCTGGGAATCCATGTGGAGCTGGGGATATTCCCTAGAACACTCTCTGTGATGGTTAAGTGATTGAAATATGGCTTTCAACCATATTTCGAAGTCACCCACTGAAACTATTTTCCTCTCACATTGTTTTGTTCTTTAGTTTTGAAATCATGGAACTTTAGTTTTAATGTTAATTGGTTTTAAGAAGTGTAATGTTTTTATGAAATGATTTTCAAATAAATATGGAATAGTTTGATTTATTAAATAGTGTAACTAAATATTCAGAATTATTTTGAAATGGAAAATGGTGTTCTTACACCTCTTTTGAAAGCAGAAACTATACTGAAGTTGGTTTTGAAAAAGTGGTTCCAATAGAGTTTTCTAAACAATCATAGGGTGTTTTGTTCGGATGAGATTTTATGAAATTTATGTGAATAACACGAAATTGAGTTCTTGTATAAAAGGTTGTGTCTTTATGAAAATTTTAGTAATATTTGAATTGGGATTTGGATCTACTGGATAATAGTTTTGAGAAAAAAGGATGTTTTGGTTGACCATTTTGGTTTTGAAAAGTGGAAATAATATTTGTTTTAACCTTTGGTATTTCCATGAGTGACCACATGCATGGGGTTATATGGGGTTATGGATGGTTTATGGCATGACTGAATGAGTGCCATGATAGATATGATGAGGGTGCCTGGTGTGGCACAAAAACATTCATGTGTGAGGCCCATTGGGTACCATTGGTGGATACGCTTACTGCTAAACCATTTGTTTTCAAAGAATTGGTTTTAAAGAAAAACATGATGTCTTGATGAATAGTTTGGTATGGTTTGTATTATGGGTTTTTGAAGATGTTGATGTTGTGGTATGTTTTGAGTCCATGAACCCCTTCTGTTTGAACTGTATTTTGGGTTTGTGTTTGGTCGGTAAGCTGTGTTGTAGGGACGGTTAGTGTTCTCTTTTGAAAAATGTTTGGGGATGCCTTTAAGGTGGTTCCCTTCATGTGTTTGGATCTGGTTTGTGGCATGTTTTCACCAATGGACTAGATTGGTTGGGTCCTGTGGTTCTCTCATTGGATAAGGTTCGCCCCCATTAAGGGTTATTGCGCAACTGAAGTGCAACCCGTATTGTTTCTCCATTGGAAAATCCTCCAGTTGATCAATATAAGGAATATGTTATCGATCATTTTTGATTGAGTCTACAACCATTCATTTAGTTGATTTGTGGATCCTCATATAGTGGGATAGTGCTTGTGGAAGGTTGAAAGAGACATTAGTTTCTTAAGTTTCATGATTCATCGAAGGTGGAAATGTTATTTGGTTGTTAGTGTGGATGAGTGTCATGATGGTTTCTAAGAGGTCCTCTGGGTTCTTCATAGTTTCCTTGAAGCAAGAGTTGTTATTAAACCACCAATTTTTAGATTTTGGTCATGATAGGATATTGTGTCCAATTTTTGGACTTGTCTATTGTTTAGGGACTTGGAATATGGTCCTGTTCCACGTATTGTTTCAATAAATCGCAAGGGTCATGTTCGGTGACACATTGTAATGTTTTGTGCTCTTTTGACTGTAAAGGTGAAGTTTAAACGATCATCAGAGGTTATCTGTTATATTGGGAGTATGTATCCCTTGGGAAAAACATCAAATCTTCTATCTTAGAGGAAGGTGTTTATATGTGTCCTACCCTTCTGTTGTTTCTCACCCAAAGAAACAAGGTGCACCTGCCTTTTCGGGAGCCTGTCTGGTTAGAACTCCATAGTTAAGCATGCTTGGCTTAGAGTACTGATCAGGATGGGTGACCCTCTAGGATGTTTATCGTTGTGTGTGTGAGTGAGGAAAAAGCACACTGGAAATGACATGTGTTGGCCTGTGGGGACTGTCATTAGTCAGATGACTCGTTCAGGCATGTGGGTAGACCCTGGGGTGGGCCCCACGTGTCTGCGGGGAAACTGGTGGTACCTAGTGGGCAAAGAACAGATGGCAATGTTAAGGCGGGGTGGTTGTGCTATCACCGGGACCCAGTTGTCACATTTGGAGGAGTCTCTTATGGTGGGGAGCCCATTTGTGTCTCTTCATTAGAGTAACTCATATTATTCCTTGGTATTGTCTGGGAAGTAGGTATTATCATTTGGGGATATCTAACTACCTACATCTTCCTTGGGAAAACATTGATATTGTAGAGTTTCCAATGGTTTTGTTATAGTAGGGTACATGTATCCTTGTTCGATGTTGTTGTTTATTTGGGTAAATTGATTGAGTATTGTTCAGATTGTGTTTGAGGAGTTTTCATTTGGGATAAAGACTTAATGTGCTTGATTGTTACATTAAATTGGTGTAATGTTAGATTTTGAGAGTATTCCTTCCTTCATTGATCACTCGAGGTGTTTTGGCCTTTGGGGGAGATACCTGGCAAGGGAGTACCTCTTGGTTTCTCAGTTGGGTTTGGTTGTTGTTTTGGCCTTATTGTGATTTTCCGGGAAGAAAAGTTTTCATGGTGGGGAGAATAATCACATACATGACTTATTTTATTGTCATATTTCATTTAATTTCCATTCATGCCTTGTTTTTGGGGGTTACCAAGCTTTTATGCAGAAATGAGTGAGTTTTCATGAATTGGGTCAAACTGTGGGCCCAATTCCAGATTTAAAAATAAATTTTGATTCCTTTATAACTCCTTCATTTTTAAAATTTTTTCACCTATTCCAATTCCTACTTATCATACCCTGACATATTAACACCACAATATTAATTTGGACCATTTAGGAATCCATAATCATAGTGGATATGGGTTTTTATTTAAGATATTGGGCCTACCCGAAAGACCATTTCCTGCATTAAAAATAATTTTTAATTTTTTAATATCTCCTTAACTATTTTCATTTTATAGTGATTCAAACTCTCCCTCGAGCCCAAATACCTAATTCAAGACCCCAAACTCTCATACCCCTATATTGAGATCGGTTTCATCGCGAAATTGGGAAAAAATTCTCTGGATTTCACAAATCACCCAGATTTGAGGAGGTAAATTGATCCTTTCATAACTCCTTCGATTTTTATTATTTTCCACCCATTCCTATTCCCACATTACCTCATCATTATTTTTCGAAATTCCATTAAATTTATATCTGTTTTAAAATTCAGATTCTTGTCGTTTTTGGGTCCTTTTCTTCAGGATTGTTTTGGGTAAGTGATTCCTTCTTGGATTATTCCTTTTCCCTTAGGGTTTCCTCCCTCTTTCATTATGTTATAAAATTTTTAGAAGTTTGGGTTCGATCCTAGGGTTTAATTTGGTGTATTTGTGGTTAAATATTGTGATCTAGGTCTGAATTTATCTTCCTTGTGGTGTGGCGGTTGTGCGGTTGATGTTTCACACCATGTTTTGAGGGTTTCATCATAAAAAGTAGGTGATTCCATGTATAAACATTTATATATGTGTTATTTTTCTTGAATTACATATTATTAATGTTCATAATATGTTGTGTGTGGTGCATGAACTGTTTATGTTGGATTTGGTAAATCATTTGTTTTTATAGTTTCATTTTAGCATAAAATTCGGTGTTTTCATGTTCAACCCTTTGGGTATTGTTTGGGATTGTTTTATAACATATGAATTTGGTTTAATAAATATTGTTTGGGATTAAAATTATGATTTGGTGGGTTATTGGTGTGCCAATAGTTCTTAAAAAGGTTTTTTTAAGGGTTTAAGTTGTAAAACTTTTTAGTACTTCTTGAAAGTGATTTTGAAAACGTGTGTGTTTCATGTGGATCTTTTGTGCTATTGTTTGAGGTGTTTGTATAACACATGGTGTTTGTTTAATAAATGTTTTTGGGACTTCCAATTCTATTTTGAATTTTTATTGATGTTATTTTGTCCTTGAAATATGGTTTTGAAATGGGTTTTATTTGAAAAGCTTTGGTACACTATTTAGATTTGTTTTATCAAAGTTTTGAGTTGTTTAATGATTTATGTAGGAGGTGAAACCATATTGGAAAAATATTTTGGATTGTTTAAACATTAAAATGAACCATTTTAAATCTGAATAGTTTTGTTGTGTGATGTTTATCATATTTTTAGGGACTTCATAAAATTGTTAAAGGATGTGTTGGATTGTGAAAGTTATGAATAAAGTGTTGTGGGCTATTTTGGTGTGAGTTTGTTTTCAAAATGAATTTGAATGAAAAATGGAATTTGTTACTTGTGTGATGTGCATGGGGATTTTTGGATAATTTTTTATGTGGAAGTGATATTTTCATGTGAAAAGTATATTTCTTGGTTTGTTGAATTGTTTGAGCACAAAGGGAAGATGCGAGTATCTAGGTGGGTGGACTTGTACTAGTATGCTAGTGAATCCATGGGGTTTGGCCTCAGTTTCACTTAGCAGGATTGACGCTTACAACTCTAACTAAACTATGATGATGATGATTGGGGACCACTAGGTTATGGGTATGTTCCCTACTAGTGGCTCGTTCACGAGAACATATAATTTTTGTGCTTACTCTCACCGAGATATGAGGTACCTGGGACCCACAGCTAGCTAGTGCCTAGGGGTTATTTCCTATTGCTTGTTCTCATTAGATACTTTATACATACCGTCATCATATGGTATATTTGTTTGGAAAATTAAGTAGTTTTTGAATTTATTTTAAAAGTGTTGATTCTTTAAATTAGCACAATTGAAAACTGTTTTTTTTTCAAGTTGCATCATTTAGAAATTATAACTAGAAACTAGCTGTTTTTGAAAACTGGCCTACTTTTCGTCTTTGAATGTTTATCACATGGAATCTCTTAGTGGTGGTATCCTACGGGGCATTTTATCACACTCTATATACACCCATGGGTGTAAGTAGACTTGGTTGTATTTTTTTGTCGTAGGTTTGGGTATAACATTTGTGCCAACAGTTCGGGTTTTTACCGGTCATTCATGATGCGGTGTTGCAGAGATGTCTTGAGGGAAATTCCTCTTGCCATGTTGAGGTTCTTGGTCTGTTCATTTTTTTGTTTTTTTCATTTGTTATAGTCTTGTTGATTTGTTTTAGACTATGTAATTCAGTTCTGATTTTCTATAAAACATTGTCTGATTTGAAAAATCCAGATTTGTTTCATTGGATTCTTTTGTTGTTATATGTTTATAAACTCGGGTAAATCATTCCCAATTTTTATTTTATGATACCCAGACACTTGTGCCAGCCCGTGGGGATCGGGAATGCCCTTCGGGCCTTGTCACGGGCTGGGTTAGGTGACATTTTTGGTGGAGATCGATTCGGTTCGTGACAAAATGGTATCAGAGGAGGTTCGCTCTCTTTGGGTCAAGTTATTTGGGGAACAGTCAGGATAGTCTGGATTTAGGATTGTCGGGACATGGAATTTCGGTTATGAGTAGTGTCGATGATCACCACACCTCATGATGGGATTCATGTCGCTAGGGGAAGTTGGTATTTATCTATGTGTTTTGGTTTTCTTGGTCTAATGATGAATAGGGGAAATGAAAAGAGAGTTGGGTTAATGGTCTCAGTGAGCTCGCAGGGTCTGGCAAGCCATGTAGAGCCTGTGATATTCCCTAGAACACTCTCTATGATGGTGAAGTGATTGGAATATGGCTGCCAACCATATTTCCAAGTCACCCACTGAAACTAGTTTCCTCTCACATTGTTTTGTGCTTTAGTTTTGAAATCATGGAACTTTGGTTTTAAAGTGACTTGGTTTTAAGAAGTGTAATGTTTTTGTGAAATGATTTTCAAATTAATATGGAATGGTTTTATTTATGAAATAGTGGAACTAAATATTCAGAATTATTTTGAAATGGAAAATGGTGTGCTTACACCTCTTTTGAAAGCAGAAACTATACTGAAGTTGGTTTTGAAAAAGTGTTTCTAATAGAGTTTTATAATCTATCATAGGGTGTTTTGTTCAGATGAGATTTTATGAAATTGATGTGAATAACATGAAATTGAGTTCTTGTATAAATGGTTGTGTCTTTATGAAAATTTTAGTAATATTTGAATTGGGATTTGGATCTCCTGGATAGCAGTTTTGAGAAAAAGGATGTGTTGGTTGACCATTTTGGTTTTGAAAAGTGGCATGAATATTTGTTTTAACCTTTGGTATTTCCATGAGTGACCACATGCATGGGGTTATATAGGGTGATGGATGGTTTATGGCATGACTGAATGAGTGTCATTATAGATATGAGGAGGGTGCCCTGTGTGGCACAAAAACATGCATGTGTGAGGCCCATGGGGTACCATTGGTGGATACGATTACTGCTAAACCATTTGTTTTCGTAGACTTGGTTTGAAATAAAAACATGATGTCTTGATGAATAGTTTGGTATGGTTTGTATTGTGGGTTTTTGAAAATTTTGATATTGTGGGATGTTTTGAGTCCAAGAACCTCTTCTGTTTGAACTGTGTTTTGGGTTTGTGTTTGGTCGGAAAGCAGTGTTGTAGGGACGTTTAGTGGTCTCTTTTGAAAAATGTTTTGGGATGCCTTTAAGGTGGTTCCCTTCATGTGTTTTGATCTGGTTTGTGGCATGTTTTGACTAATGGACTAGCTTGGTTGGGTCCTTGGGTTCTCTCATTGGATAAGGTTCGCCCCCATTAAGGGTTAATGCAGAACTGAAGTGCAACCCGTATTGTTTCTCCATTGGAAAATCTCCAGTTGATCAATATAAGGAATATGTTATCGATCATTGTTGATTGAGTATACAACCATTCATTTAGTTGATTTGTGGATCCTCTTGTAGTGGGATAGTGCTTGTGGAAGGTTGAAAGAGACCTTAGTTTCTTAAGTTTCATGATTCATTGAAGGTGGAAGTGTTATTTGGTTGTTAGTGTGGATGAGTGTCATGATGGTGTCTAAGAGGGCCTCTGGGTTCTTTATAGTTTCCTTGAACCAAGAGTTATTATTAAACCACCAATTTTGAGATTTTTGTCATGATAGGATATTGTGTCCAATTTCTGGACTTGTCTGTTGTTTAGGGACTTGGAATATGGTCATGTTATATGTATTGTTTCAATAAATCACAGGGGTCATGTTTGGTGACACATTGTGACGTTTTGTGCTCTATATACTGTAAAGGTGAAGTTCAAACAATCATCAGAGGTTCTCTGTTATATTGGGAGTATGTCTCCCTTGGGAAAAACATCAAATCCTCTATCTTAGAGGAAGGTGTTTATATGTGTCCTACCCTTCTGTTGTTTCTCATCCAAAGAAACAAGGTGCACCTTCCTTTTTGGGAGACTGTCTAGTTAGAACTCCATAGTTAAGCGTGCTTTTCTTGGATTACTGATCAGGATGGGTGACCCTATGGGATGTTTATCAGGGTGTGTGTGAGTGACGACAAAGAACACTGGAAAGGACATCTGTTTGCCTCTGGGGACTGTCATTAGTCAGATGACCCGTTCATGCATGTGGGTGGACCCTGGGGTGGGCCCCACATGTCTACGGGGCAACTGGTGGGCCAGGACCCGATGGCCATGTTAAGTCGGGGTGGTTGTGCATTAATCGGGACCCATTTGTCACATTTGGAGGAGTCTCTTATGGTGGGGAGCCCATGTGTGTCTCTTCATAATAGTAACTCATATATTTCCTTGATATTGTCTGGGAAGTAGGTATTATCATTTGGAGATATCTAACTACCTACATATTCCTTGGGAAAACATTGATATTGGAGAGTGGCCAATGGTTTAGTTATAGTAGGGTAAGTGTATCCTTGTTCGATGTTGTTGTTTATTTGGGTAAATTGATTGGGTATTGTTCAGATTGTGTTTGAGGAGTTTTCATTTGGGATAAAGACTTAATGTGCTTGATTGTTTTAGGAAATTGGTTTAATTTTGTATTGTGAGAGTATTCCTTCCTTCATTGATCGCTGGAGGTGTTTTGGCCTTTTGGGGAGAAACCTGGCAAGGGAGTACCTCTTGGTTTCTCAGTTGGGTTTGGTTGTTGTTTTGGCCTTGTTGTGAATTTTCGAGGTGGAAAGTTTTTATGGTGGGGAGAATTATCACATTAATGACATATTTCATTGTCATATTTCATTTAATTTCAATTCATGCCTTGTTTTTGGGGGTTACCAAGCCTTTAGGGAGAAATGAGTGAGTTTTCATGAATTGGGTCAAACTGTGAGCCCAATTCCAGATTTAAAAATATATTTTGATTCCTTTATAACTCCTTCATTTTTCAACATTTTTCATCTATTCCAATTTATAATTATCATAACCAGACATATTAACACCACAATATTAATTTGGACCATTTAGGAAGCCATAATCATGGTGGATATGGGTTTTTATTTAAGATATTGGGCCTGCCCGAAAAGCCCATTTCCTGCATTAAAAATAATTTTTAATTTTTTAATATCTCCTTCACTATTTGTGTTTTTTCGGTGATTTCAACACTCCCTCGAGCCCAAATACCTAAGTCGAGACCCCAAACTCTCATCCCCCTATTTTGAGCTCGGTTTCATCGCGAAATTAGGAGAAACTTCTCTGGATTTCACAAATCTCCCAGATTTGAGGAGCTAAATTGATCATTTCATAACTCCTTCGATTTTATTATTTTCCACCCATTCCAGTTCCTACATGACCTCATCATTATTTTTCAAAACTCCATTAAATTTTTATCTTTTTTAAAAATCATATTCGGGTCGTTTTTGGGTCGTTTTCTTCAGAATTGTTTTGGGTAAGTGATTCCTTCTTGGTTTCTTCCTTTTCCCTTAGGGTTCCTCCCTCTTTCATTGTGTTCTAAAATTTCTAGAAGTTTGGGTTAGATCCTAGGGTTTAATTTGGTGTATTTGTGGTCAAATATTTTGATCTATGTCTGAATTTATCTTCCTTGTGGTGTGGCGGTTGTGCGGTTGATGTTTCGCACCATGTTTTGAGGGTTTCGTCATTAAAAGTAGGTGATTCCATGTGTAATCATTTCTAGATGAGTTAGTTATCTTTAATTAATTATTATTAATGTTCATAATAGGTTGTGTTTGGTGCATGAACTGTTTATGTTGGATTTGGTAAATCATTTGTTTTTATAGTTTCATTTTAGCTTAAAATTTGGTGTTCTCATGTTCAACCCTTTGGGTATTGTTTGGGATTGTTTTATAACATATGAATTTTGTTTAATAAATATTTCTTTGAATGAAAATTATGATTTGGTGGGGTATTGGTGTGCCAATAGGTATTAAAGAGGTTTTTTGAGGGTTTAAGGTGTCAAACTTTATAGTAATTCTTGAATGAGATTTTGAAAACGTGTGCTTTTCATGTGGATGTTGTGTGCTATTGTTTGAGGTGTTTTTATAACACATGGGTGTTGTTTAATAAATTTTTTGGGGCATCCAATTCTGTTTTGAATTTTTATTGATGTTATTTTGTCCTTGAAATATTTTTTTGAAATGGGTTTTATTTGAAAAGCTTTGGTACACTATTTAGAATTGTTTTATGAAAGTTTTGAGTGGTTTAATGGTTTATGTAAGAGTTGAAACCATATTGGAAAACTATTTTGGATTGTTTAAACATTAAAATGAACCATTTAAATCTGAATAGTTCGGTTATGTGATGTTGATCATAGTTTTAGGGACTTCATAAAATTGTTAAAGGATGTGTTGGATTGTGAAAGATATGAAAAAAGTGTTGTGGGCTATTTTGGTGTGAGTTTGTTTTCAAAATGAATTTGAATGAAAAGTGTAATTTGTGACTTGTGTGATATGCATGGGGATTTTTGTATAATGTGTGATGTGGAAGTGATATTTTCGTGTGAAAAGTATATTTCTTGGTTTGTTGAACTTGCATGAGCACAAAGGGGAAACCTGGTTATCTAGGTGGGTGGACTTGTACTAGTATGCTAGTGAATCCGTGAGGTTTGGCCTCAGTTTCACATAGCAGGATTGATGTTTACAACTCTAACTAAACTATGATGATGATGATTGGGTACCACTAGGTTATGGGTATGTTCCCTACTAGTGGCTCGTGCACGAGAATAGATAATTTTTAATGGTTACTCTCTCCGAGATACGAGGTACCTGGGACCCGTAGCTAGCTAGTGCCTAGGGGTAATTTCCTATTGCTTGTGCTCATTAGATCCTTTAAAATTACCGTCTCCATACGGTATATTTTTATGGAAAATTCAGTAGCTTTTGAATTTATTTTAAAAGTGTTGATTCTTTAAATTAGGCCAATTGAAAACTATTTTTTTAAGTTGTATCTTTTAGAAATTATAACTAGAAATTACATGTTTTTGAAAACTTGCATGCTTTTTGTCTTTGAATGTTTATCACATGGAATCTCTTAGTGGTGGTATCCTACTGGGCATTGGATCACTCCCTAATTAAACCCTTGGGTGTATATAGACTTGGTTATTTTTGTTGTCACACGTTTGGGTATAACATTTGTGCCAACAGTTCGGGTTTTCACCGGTCATTCATGATGCGGTGTTGTTGAGATGGCTTGAGTGGAATGCCCCTTTCCATGTTGAGGTTCTTGGTCTGTTCATTTTTTTGTTTTTTCCCTTTGTTATAGTCTTTTCTATTTGTTTTATACATTGTAATTCAGTTCTGATTTTCTGTAAAACATTGTTTGGTTTGAAAAATCCAGATTTGTTTCATTGGATTCAGTTGTTGTTTTATGTTTATAAACTCGGGTAAATTGTTCCCAATTTTTATTTTTTGATACCCGGGAACTTGTGCCAGCCCGTGGGGATCGGTAACGCCCTTCGGGACTTGTCACGGGCTGGGTTTAGTGCCATTTTTGGTGGTGATCGATTCGGTTCGTGACAGATCTGGTCAGATCAAATTTTAGGTTGGGTAAAATTGTAGATTTCATATATGTCACTAATTTATTAAAATAATTTATCTGATGATTCATATTTTTATGAACATTATAAAGGAACATGAGGCTCTGTATTTTTTTGACTGAATGGATATCTACTTTTACTTTGGGAGAAACTCAAAATGTTTTTTAGAGTTAAATCAAAAATTACATGGAGGGTTATTTACAAGGTTTTATAGATGATGTGATGTAATTTGAAATAAATGGGAGATTTAAAAATGTTTTTTAGAATATTTATTGATGTTTGTCTAATTGGATTTATTGTGTTATTTTATATGATAAAAAATAAGGTTAAATTTGATGAAGTATGTTAATATTTAAAAAATGTCAGATATTAAGGTTGATATGACCTAAAACATTATATGTAGATGATATAAATAAGATAAAATTTATTTTAGTAAAATTTGTATTTTCATACATAATTTGTAAATTATCCCACCCACCTATTATGGAATCTTTATAAATACTCAAACAAAATAATCATTTAATAACATTTTTTATAAAATAATTCATATTTGATTAGTGTGAATTCATATCATGAATACATTAATTATGGAAATTTCTCATGTCTTTATAAAATCAAGAGTAAGTTTAGTAACATTGATGAATGTCCTAAATATCCTATATAAGACTAATTTGTGATTGATCAGATGGTATATGATTTCATAACTCATGACCAAAACTCGTTTTCACCATAATCCCTCCCCATAATTATCTTCAATGTTTTATAAACTAAAATTTCATGGAGGAAGAATGGATCCCATATATTGTACAGGTGGCTCTTTGCAGCCCATGTATTTTGTCGAAGTGGGTATTTTTTATTTATATTTATATATATAACTATATAATGTTGATGATTCTACTAATTCTCTATAGTGTATGGTATGAAGTATTTACATCAGTCTTATTCATTTTAGTATTATTTATATTTTAACATATTCTTACATGGGGATCATCATAATGATATTTTATAACATTTGTTCCAACAAATAATATATATTGGAATTATTTTATCTCAAAATATATATTTATTATTCCTTTAGAAAAGTTATGATATTTTTAAAGTTATAAAATCCATCAATAAAATTTCAACAATCCATCACAAGGTTCACCAAACTTTTCAATAATGGGTTACCATCTATATATGTTTTACAAAAAAATATTTTATACAGTCATGGTACTCCATTGAATCCTTTAATTTTGGGAACATATTTTGTGATGCTTATTTATCCATATCTCGCATGACTTTTACCAATATTATATATTTTCATTCAATACATATTTGGATCCATCACTCATGTTTTACAACTTTTAATATATTGGTGTTATATTTCAATAAAAATTAAATTGAGACATATTCTTTACATTAATCATAGAAGTATCAAATAATTTTAACATTAATGTATATAATAATAAATCTACAAAGAATTCACATTAATTTCTCCAAAGAGAACCATATATATTTAGATAGATCTAGTTTGTAAAAGGATTTTTTTAATGATGTTACCTTGTATTTTATATTTCATGATTTTTCATAAAATAATTTTCATCCAAAATATAAAGATCAAGTAACATGATTTTAGCCATACCATTTAGCATGTTATTTTAATCCATTGTAAAAGTAAAAAATTGGGACAAGACACCCAACCTCATAAGTAGATATCTCCCATACTTCAAAAAAAAATTAGGATACAACATGAATACGTAATATAGATCTAATACCACATGTAGAAGCTTATTTAAATGTTATATATTAGGGGGGGGCCTTTGTATATATGTGTAATATCACTAATCAATTATATATTAGGAGGAAAAATATTTTTGAAATAATAAAATTTATTTCCAATGTAATTTCCAAATGAGAAGTGTTGAAAAATGTCCACAACCATATCTTCACCTATAATAAAATATATAAATATAGATTCTATTAATTTAAAACAATAATTATTTTCCTGAATACATTAATCCAATTTCCAAAGTTTGATAGGTCACGTGATAAGTCCCCATGAATTGAAAAATCCTTCAATCCAATTCATAGAATTTTTTAATCTTCAAATGTTGGTTTGAAAATGATTTTATATTTCATAATTACATTAAAAGGGTGGAACTTGAAAATCTTATAAGAGAAAAAAAATCTATCAACATCATGCTTAACCTTAGATGGTGAATCAGTTTTATTACCTCAAAAAATTTATATAATATTTAAATCATGACCAGTAAAAGCTTCATCATTATCAATTAAATGAATATTTGGTTCCCCAGACATGTTATCCTCCTAGAACATGATATTAGATTTTTTAGAATAAAATAATATTGAATACAACAAATATAAGTATTATTATATTCAGTGACATATATGAACAAGTTAATCAAATTGAGGTTTTACAAAGACAACTATAACTACTAAACCACCTATATCCATCTTTGTAGGTCTATTTAAAAGTATAAATAAAATTTATATGTTCATATGTTTATATACTTATTGTTGTATACACATGAATTCTTATGATCAGTAGATTATAAAATTAATTTGAAAATTATTAATTTACACAATAATTTATAATGTTGAATAGTATGACTATTCATTAAATGTATAGTTTTCATGAGTGTTTATTTCCACAATAGTAATATTCAAATTAAATTGTAACTGTATAAAGAATACTATAGATAAAAAATGAACTCACCATTCTAAAAATTCAGTATCAATTTACAGAATCATTTCATATTTTACAATGTTCATTTTAAAAGTTCTATATATGTCTAATGGAAAACTTATACTCATATTTCATAGTAAATTTAAAAAGTATATGACATAAATAATTAAATTGATAAAATATCATATGCCACATTCTATGCATTTTTATTTAGAAACCCACTTTGTGTAATATGGGAATCATGGACAATTACAATCAATGTGAAAACAAAAATACCCATAAAAGTGAGAAAAATGGGAAATCAATATTCATTTGTTATCTTAAAATTGGATTTACTTATATTTGAATGATCATATTAAAATATTGAGATTGGTATTAGGTTGTAAGATCTAATTCATTATATTGGTGATGAAATCCATTAGTACCAAATATTGATCATAAGAGAAAATCTCCAAATCCATCTTCCCAATATTGAAATTAATCTAAAAAATCCACATCCATGTATTATGTTTGAAGATGATGATAATTCAGAATGACCACATATTATCTTGATCCTTGAGTAATTGTATGTCAATAACATTTCTCAATTTAAAGACAACATCATATTTTTTATTTTCAAAACTTTTAAAAACTATTCATTACAAATTTATATAAATAATAAGGTTATCTGATTTCTTAATGTTCATGTCTACCATGGGACTTAATATCCTTATTCTTTTTGAAAGAGAAAATAATTTAATTACTTATCAAAGTCCACCAACAGAATAGAGTGAGAGGGTTTATGATTTATGTTTACATCAAAAAACTTGATATTTTTCCCTTATGATATTGAGTGCATGTATGATAACTGTATAGAAATGTATTCATTCTGTTTTAATTTCCTGAATAATCCTTAAATTATCAAGTTTTCCTCTCCTTATAAACTAGATAGGTTTCTAAAAAATTCCCCCTTATTCTCATTCATTTTATCTGTGTTGCAATGAATACAATCACCATCCTACACATATTCATAATTTTTTGTTGAAACATAAGAGGATACTTTGGGGCGTATGTTGAAATCAGTGGAAATATTAATTTCCACTATATATAAATCATTATCTACTTTATCCAGATTTGAACTTATAACTGGAAGAATATTTTTTCTCATAATGGAACCTGAAATCTATCATCCCTCATCATTATTATTCATGATCCCAACCCATATCTCTTAATCCACTTTATAATTCATAAACAATGGGTGTAAAACCATACCGAGTTTTGTAGAAAGTTCTATCCTCCTCCATAATCTATAGCATTAAATACATATAAAATATATATGCAGAATGTGTATACATATTGTTACAAAAATAAGTATATATATATAAGAGAAATTTTTTAAATTAGTGTCTATGTGTCCTTCCAATGTTATTTACTTCAACGAAGATACATATATTGACAACATGTTTCATCTAGAACCACTTATCACTTGTTTAGTCCATTGTTATCTCATAGTAAAATTGGTAGATTACGCATTTCATGACCTGTTCCACCCAACCCGTTAATTTCCAATTTTTATTCCTTATAGTAACCATATGTATTATGATGGATTGATTCGTTATATTTACCAATAGAAACATCCAAAATAGATTCATACAACTTGTTCATGAACATCAATGGAATATACTATTTAGAATTATTATACATCATTTTTCAATTTGAATACAATGTGATTCAGTCCAAAATTAGGCTACCAATATTTCCCTCCTCGAAATCAACAATTTCATCCATATAATTGGATGAAAATGGATTGCATAAATGAAATATGAGTTTACGAATTATAATTGACTATATTAGGAGTATTATTCTATCCTATTAGATTAAATATTTTGATACTTCCCAAAATTCATCATCACCACACCATTACACCTATTGATAATAACCAATATAATTAAAAAAGAGACAGCTAATAATCCATGACTCAATGTTCATAGAATTTTAAAACTATTTTTCTTTTTTAATCATGATATACACATACAATACTAGGGTTTTCTTATAAATACACTTAAATAATAATTTTATTGTAATAAATTGAAAAATGGAGTCCGAAATAAAAAACGAAAAGACAAACCATACAAAATTCTACACTACCTTTTGAAAATGAAGGGTTTTGTAAACTTCAGGATAATATAGAAAATCACTTTTAAAGACCACATTATGTGAATCAAACTTCAATTGGTGACTGATAAGACCACATGAAGATAGAGAATATAATATCTTTGAATTAATATAGTGAATTTTAAGGAACTAAAATTAAATCAATTTCCTTTATTAAATGAATCAGAATATGTCAATGGTCTTATAGTCCGATGATAGTGAGTTTCTACTAAACTAATATATCAAACATTAAACTATTATAATAATCAACCAAAAAAATTCATTAAAAAATGGGCCATAAAGATTTTTTTAATCATGGTTAATACTATAATAAAATAAGGAGAAGAAAGGGGTAGCTCGATGAATGAAAATTATAATGAAGGAAATATCATGCTAATGGAAATTTAAAAAAAAATAGAAGATTGTTGGGTTATATTGAAGTAATAAATGTATGAGACATATACAATGAGGTAACTATGGTGAATCATTCCTCTCTACTGGGGGAGGGACTAAATTGATTTTCACCACCACTAAGGCCATGGATGTCCTATAGAGTGGGAGAGAAATAATGTAGTTCCAAACTACTTAAAAACCATGTTTCAATTTTTACAAAAACATTAACGGAATAATAATAACCATTACTTTTATATAGTCAATTTATATTTCAAATACTAAATTTTTAGGTTTCATACTAAATAACAATAGAAATAAGGAAAATAAATAAATTTAAAAATTAAAATTTGATTTTACTTTATGAGCTAATAAATTACATTTTAAATTACATGTTATATAAATAATAAAAAATTTACTTAATAATATAAAAAATATAACCATTTTTTTACTACTACAAAATTATTCATACAACTCATTAGAGATATTATTAGTGTATTTTTATTAATTCAAAACTGATTATTTATATAGTAAATTATCAATTTACATAGTAGTTTTCACATTACATAGAATATTAATTATAAAAAACATTAGATTTTTCAAAACTATCATTCATTGTCTAGTTATATAGTGTTTTTGAAAAGGAAATTTATAAATTAATGTATAAAAATATTATGAATACATGATATATACAAAAAATTTACATTAAATTTAAATAAAAAATTATATGCTAACTTTTCCCCATTAATATCAAACAACAAATCTATATAATATGATCATTAAATTTATAATTTTACATGAAACATTAAATATTAAATTTGAAAATAAAAACATATATTTTACGTGAAACTATATTAAATTTAATATAAATTGTAAAAATAAAATTTACATTATAAATTAATATATTTCATAATAAATTAAATATTTCATAATGAATTTTCATTTCATATAGTAAATTCACTGCTAAATTGAATATTTTTCACTATATAATACATTTTTATTTTAAAAAACAATATACTCAAAATACAAAAAGTTATTGTGGAAATAAAATTATATTAATTTTCAAATTTTCACAGTTAGGTCGAAACTAAATTTTTAATATATGAAAATCAAGAATAAAAAATATTTTTAAAATTATAATTAAATTTAAAAAGTAATGATAAACATAATTTTTAATTATATTTTCATCTTATAATATTTGTATTATTATTTTATATTATAATAAATATTATTATTAGAACAATTTATTAAAAACTACAAATATACATGCAGGAAGGCACCATAGGGGATCAAACCCCACCCTTCCATAAAATGATTGAAAAACCCCCACTGTACATATTTAATTATAATATATATCTATGAGGTCTTGTTTGATGGAGGCCCAAAGGTCGTGAGGTAGGTAGAAAAAAATAATATTGTATCAAGGCTATATGTGTCCTAAATTACTCAAATGAGCCACGATTTATGTTAGTTTCACCCCACCTCCCTCATTTCCACGTTGGTAGTTCCATGACTTCTATCATTCATTCATCCACCACGCTCCATGGGGACATATTTTGTATGTCATTCCATTATCTATAGACCAAAATATAGGTCAATTATTTATATAAATGGATAATGCATTCCCCCCTATAAAACAGGATTCCATGATTAAAACCATGGTTTAATACCAAATTTTGATGTGAAATTACAATTCATGTGTTCACAATAATTCATAATAATAATAATAAAATTGAAACTAATATACAATCAATGTATAAATATTTTATAATTATCCAACCCCACCAATCTAAGATCTAGTTTCTACTACCATTGCATTTGGAGGAATATGTTGAATCAAATTTTATAAGATATAGTGTTTTAGATGTCTTGGTACACCAGATACATACATTAGGATTTTGTTACAGGTTAATAATCTAGTTATAATATTTTTATTTCTTGAGGATAAAATTACTTTTCCTGATCATATCATTTCATATAGTTCTTAGTAGACCACATCGATTCCTATGGAATGGAAAAAAATATGGTTAATCTAAAATTAATATTAAGGGTTATGTACAAAAAAAATAATAAATCAATTATCCTAATAAAAATTTCAAGGAAAATTAACGAACATGCATTCAATGTAATAATTAAATTTAGAGAGGGTTTGTAAACAATATTTAAACGTATATAATATAAAAAACTTTGCATATAAATAAATGGATATAGTGTAATCAATATAAAAATTCAAATAATTGAAAACACAGCCATTTTTTCAATAAATTGATAATTTAGTGTTTCAATATATTTGTACTAGTGAAAATACAATGGATAATGATAACATAATCTAAATGAATAAAATTATTTATTTTTGGACTCCAAGATTCCTTGGTACATTATATTGTAAATGTGAATACCGTTCACAAGACAGTTCAAAAAAATGCTTGGTGAAAACCCACTAAGGCTATTAAAGTAAATCGTCCCAAGATAATATCAATGCATTTAAGGGCTATCTATAATGGGGCCCCACCAATGTCATACAAGTTGAAGTTATTCCTCAAATATAAAATAATCTCTTTAAATCATGAACAATGTTTCTTATCAAATATCTATATAAATTAAATGATATGGATTTTCCAATATTTATCCATATATCAAATAACATTAAAATTAAAAACTATACTACAAATTGAAAATTACTTAGGAAATAATCATATCCATGATAAATTATTGGAATATTTGGGGGAAATATAATGTTCAAATAGGAATGGAAAGTGAATATTTTAATGGGGCTACAAATATGAGTCAAAGAAGTGAATATCACTAACATAGTTGTCCAAATCAATCATAAACTACATAGAGGAATAATAAGGATGGAATCTATACAAAATATCTATACTAGAGGATGTGTAATAACAAAGTCTATTGAAATTGTTTAAAATAAATTCCCATAAATGCTTTTTTGAAAAATTCTTGAGGAAACTAACCATTAAACATTCCAAAGTGTCCCATACCACATTAAAAAATTTCAATAATAAATTAAATAAAGTAATAGAATTAATGAAAACTAGTAAGATAATGATAATAATTATATTCATAACATTCATATCAATGTATAAGTGTAGAAACCCAAAAAAAGAAGTTATATTCATAACATTACAGATGTCTTAATGAAGGAAAATCGTGACACAAATCATTTTACTCTTTGGATACATTGAAATTGTAAATGCCATGAAAGGTATTTCATAAAATGAATATGTAAATCCCCATATATGAAATTATAATAATCATAAAATAAATTAATGGTTACTATATGATGAACAAAAAAATAATTGTTGAGTATGGAATAATTGTCACCAAAATAAATGTGAGACTATAAATATACTAATAACTATGGTAACAACTATATTAGAAACCACAAAAGTATAAATCATAAAATGAAGAATCTAAATAAATTGAATTATAAAATTATATAATATATCAAAATTTTAAGTATATACACCACAAGAAATTTGTAATTGATGACTATGACATTTATCATAATGATATAAAAAGTAAGTTGAAAATATTACACACTGGTCATATCATTTGAGTGAGATTAAATAAATGAAATAATTATGTGTGAAAATTGTAAATATATAAAATAATATTATATGTTTAATAATATGTGATTATAATAATATTATTGAAATAACATAATGAACGAAATATAATTTTAACCCAATAAATTGAAATTGATTTTATAAATCCCTAACAAACAAATTCTTTTTGGGTGAACGTAATTTACCATAAGTTAGAATGGTATTATGAATTTTATTAAAATATAATAGAACCATAAACAGGTTTCTTATATCATATATAATTTTCATGATTTAAAAACATATAGAATTTAAATGATGATATAAACATTATATATATTCATTATGTATTTTTTATTAATAATCTATAATTTTTTGAGATATAAAATGGATTAAATCGTTCATATTGATGGAATATCATGACCCATCACCCGGGGCCCATATCGTGACTACCCCAAGACGCATTCCATAGGCCAGGGGTTAGTGACTAGCACCAAAGGGGTAATTCCCTAAAATGGGAAGGTATTTCCTTTATAACAGTAAAAAACACAATATAGTAAGAAACTAGAAGTAAAACACTAAGTAAAACTATATACAAAAGAGAGTGTGCTGAAAGTAAAGGGGTTGAAAATACAATCCCAACTGTAAAGAACAATACAACTGAAATGATTGTACAACTAAAGAATGGAATTAAATCAGCTACTAGTTCATCCTTCGGCATTCCCACCTGAAGGGTGGGAACAGATGGCCTCCTCAGCACCCTAAGTCCTTTTGTCCCTTTCGTGTACGTCTCGCCAAGTGGTCCACCTTCGGGTACAATCCAATTCTGCTACTCTCTGTCTCGATCAGTGTTGTCTGTCATCTGCAACCAACACAATGAGGTGCGGGCATAGCCCATACAATGGTGAATATAACGATACTCAGTAGGGACCCTAAGACCCTCAATTTCTCATAAAATCCAAAAAGGATAACCACAATGTAAAGAGTCTACTAATAACCCATACATAGGTATATACCCATACATATACCTATGTTATTTAGTAACCCATCTCAAACATGAGGAAAACATGAAAGTCATTGACCTAGATCAAACTAGGATTTTAGTGAAGTATATAAGTACATATGATTAGTCGCGAAGCTAGATCATCTAATTCTATCAAGAGGCACTCCTTCTAACCATACAGAGTCTGACCCACACATGATCGATATAAACTAAGCCCCACAATGACCCACACATGATCTGACCCAAATAGTATCGGTATGCGCTGACCCACAAAGGTTTGATGAGCGCTAACACACAAAGGATCTGACTCACACAAGTTTGTTATGCAATGAACCACACATTATTGTTGACTACAGACCTATGTATGATCTGTCTCCAACCTCTACCTCACTAACAGCCAGTGGATCCCTCGCACCCGGTGCACCCGAGTTCTGTATAATATGCCCTTGAGATATCGGTCGTACCTTGACCACCACTAAACTCCAAAAATTAGCAACCCAATGGAAAACCATGTCGTAAGGGTTCCAGCGCGACAGACGGTGTGTTAATCGGACGCCTAGTCTGTGAGTTATTGGAATTTCCATTCTAGGGGCCAGGATGGTTTTTAGGTTCAAACCATCACTAATACACTCCAACTATGTCCAAAACTCAATTCGGGTATTCCAAAAGAACTGTCTCTCTTAAAATACTTCCATCACCACAGACGGTTCGCCAATCAGACACATGTATCCCATGATAGGGGCAAAAATGTGTAGACTGACCAAACGGGTCCTGGTCCGGTCCGACCCAGTCAGATAGACCCAGCCCATCCCGGTCTAGACCGGGGTCAGACCCAGTCCACGTGTCTGATCCGGTCCAAGGAAGCGGCCCAGCCTGAGGGGGAAACCTGGCCCGTGGGGGGCCCGGCCAAGGGCAGCCCAACTGAGGGCGGAGCGGCCGAGGGTGGCGCGACCGAGGGTGGCGCAGCATAGGGTGGTGCGGAGAAGGGTGGCCTGGCCGAGGGCGGCCTGGCTGAGGGCCGTCTGGCCGAATGCTTCCCGGCCGAAGGAGGCCCAACGTCCTAACCTAGCCACACCAAGGGGGGAGGCGCGTGCCCCCTGGCACCCGAACGGTTGAACCATTCGTGTGGGACCGAAACCGGTGCTAGGTGGCGCCAGTCCCGCACACGCGGGACCTGACGGGGTCCCGCTCCTCCCGGTTGGCTCGAGTGTCCATCCTCTCCATGCCACTGACATGGCACAACGGCGTCGCCCCCCCTCGCAACCCTCCATGGTCGTGGCTTCTTGGCTCCGCTGGCACAGCGCGAGGGCTCCGCGCCCCTCCGCCGCGGCCCGTCGTAGTCGTGGCCCTCTACTGGCCTCCACGTTACACGATTGTAATGCACACCTCCACCGCGGCCCGTCGTGGCTGCGACTCTGCTTCCATGTGGTACTGCAGTGCCGTTCCCTCTTGGCCACCCAACAAACTTGTGTCGATGGTTCCTTCGCGGTAGGTTTTCTTTGCGGTTGGCCCTACGTCGGTCGTCGTTGCAACGCCTCCGTCATCAACAAAAGTTATCATCAAAGGGGGAGGGTCGGTTGTGTTTGTGCGGTCTGAGACCTCCTCTTTAAATTGATATCAATTGGCAACAATGTTCTCAACAAACGATTAAGAATGGATTGTAAAAATCATACATAAAATTACTCAAATCCCCCAACATCGATTGCCGATGATTGTTGACGAAGTCGCAGAATGGCGTACGTCGTTCTGTTGACATCGGAAGAAGAATAAGAAGTTGACGTCGTCGTTGTTCTTCAAGGACGGTGGTGTTTCATCTTCTTTCCCCGGTTGAAGAGGGAGATAGAGATGTCTGTCGTTCATCAATGGTGAGCAGCGTTCTTCATTGGGAGAATAATGTTCTCCAACGGTTCTCCAAAGCTCCACCAAAAATAAAGTTCCAACCAAAACAATGGGTTAATCTAACCCATTATTTAATTGTTGGCCTAAAGAATTAAAACGATTTGAAATTAATTAATTAATTCCATTTATTAATTTGTGTTCTGGCACACTTATGAGGGAAGGTGGTAAGTTACAATTAAAGGAATAGAGGGTTGGCTTCATTAACTCAAGGGAAGTCTAGGGATTTCATCCCACATAAATGGGGGGTCTTATGGGTTTTGAAGCTTTTGTGGGCCCCACCTAATAATATCCTCCTAAGGTAGTTTATGTCTGGGTGGGCCCCACCACTAACCTCCCCTTTAGAGGATTTAGCTACCATGAAATAAAAAAACCTAACTCTAATTTTTATTTAACTTAATTTAAAATCCCTAAAATCTAACTTCCACTCTCATTAGAACGCAACTGCAGTGAAGGTATCACTATGAAATCACTGATGATGTGAGTTCAACAGCGCCCTTTAATTTCAATTCCGAGAACAGGTTCAAATGTTATAAAATTCCATACGTACATTTACTAAACGTACCCGAAAAAAACTTCAGTAATTGATTCTGGGCACACCGGGCCTTGGAATCAAGCGTCGTTAGAAACTATGAACTCGTAAAATTCCCATGTATTTAAGAAAAAAAATTCCACGGAATTTTACCGTCTTTACATTCTCCCCACCTCAGGGATTTAAATCCACGTAATCTACAACTCAAACTAAGGGAACAAATGGTGTCACTGAGCATTCATCTAAGCCTCCTACTCCCATGTGCTCTCCTGGAGGTTCCTGTGCTACCAGCGAACGCACGCCAAAGATATCGACCATACACGTAGGACCTACTACTATCGATCCTCAATCTCTACTGGAACCTCCGTGAATGTCACCCCGTCATCAATGTCTATCTCCCCATGGTCGATGATGTGGGAAGGGTCATGCACGTATCTCTTCAGCTGAGATACGTGGAAGACGTCGTGCACCCGGTGTAACTGAGGTGGAAGAGATAAGGGGTAAGACACCACACCTACTCTGTTGAGGACATGGAAAGGTCCGATGAATCACAGAGATAACTTTCGCCTTATCCAAATCTCTATAGACCTCGTCTATGTGAGATCTGTAAAAATACGTGGTCACTACCCTCGAACTCCAGAGGCCTCCATCTCCTGTCAGCATACGACTTCTACCTACTCTGTGGAGTTTTCATCTACTCCTGGATGATCTGCACCTTCACTATGGTAGCATGTACCACCTTTAGTCCCACTTGTGCTGACTCCCCTGGGTCTATCCAGCACAGTGGTGATATGCAAGGTCCACCATGCAAGGTCTCAAAAGGGGCCATACAGATGGTGGAGTTATAGTTGTTGTTGAAGGCGAACTCCACCAAAGGCATGTGATCCTCCCAGCTGCGACCAAAGTCGAGAACACATGAGTGGAGGATGTCCTCGAGGGTCTGAATGGTCTACTCAGTCTGACCATCTGTCTGAGGATGGAAGGTGGTGCTCAAGCGACGTTGTGTCCCGAAATCCTCAGGTAACCCCTTCCGAAGCCGGGAAGTAAACCGTGCATCATGTTCGGAGACAATAGAAGAAGGTACTCCATGTAATCGCACAATATCATGCACATAGAGGCGTCCCAAGCTCTCTACTATGCCCTGATCTCTTATCAGTAGGAAGTGGGTCGACATGGTGAGTCAGTCATCGATCACCCAAATCGAATTGTGACTCTTGGATGTACGTAGAAGACCCGTCACAAAGCCCATGGATATCCCATCCCACTTCAACTCTGGGATCTCTAAGGGCTAAACCAAGCCTGCTGGTACCTGGTGCTCCGCCTTCACTTGCTGACAAATGAGGCATCGTGAGACAAACTCTGCTACTGCCTTCTTTACGCCTGGCCACCTGTGCTATCGTAGAAGGTCCTGATACATCTTCGCCACTCCTGGATGTACCGCTAAGGGGGAAGTGTGTAACTCCCTCAAAACTTCCTCCTAAAGTGAAACGGGTACCATGGTACGTCCTATGAAGAGGATGAAGTGCTCCCCACCTTCATAAAATCCAGCAGGTGTATGCCATGTGGATATATGGGCACGTCGCGTCTCATAGTCAGAATCCCCATGTTGTGCCTCCCTGACACACTGAAGAAGTGGAGGAGTGACTGTGAGAGAATGTACATAGGCTGCTCCATCCCTATCCACAAAGGATATCTGTAAGCCAACCAGTTTCTCTGTCGCCTTTCCTAGAAACTATATAACAGATCTCCTGCTGAGATCATCTTCAACAAAGTTCCCCTTCCCATGAGTATAGACTATCTCAAAGTCATAGTCCTATAAGAACTCAAGCCAAAGCCATTGTCTCAGGTTAGGGTCCTTCTGAGAGAAGATATACCTGAGACTCTTGTGATCAGAGTATATGGTAAAACGTTCACCCATTAAATAGTGCCTCTACATCTTCAAGGAAAATACCACTACTGCAAACTTTAGGTCATGGGTATCATAGTTCTTCTTGTGTCATCTCAAATGCCGATAACCATAAGCAATCACTGCTCGCTTATTGCATCAGGACACACCCATGTCCGTTCCTTGATGTGTCTCAGTAGACTATATAAGCTACCCCTTCCTATAGATGTCTCAAGACAGGGGCACTAGTCAGCCCCTGCCTCAGCTCCTGAAAGCTCTATTGGAATCTCTTCAACCACACGAAGGGTTTCCCCTTCTTCGTCAAGGCTGATAGAGGTGCTACAACACTGGAGAAGTCTAAAACGAATCTCTAGTTGTGCCCATCCAAGCCCATGAAACTCTATACATCTGCCACACTCTTGGGTGGCTCCCAAGAATGTATCGCCTCAATCTTCATTATATATACTGCAACACCAGCATCGAAGATGACATGTCCCAAGAATTTAACCTCTCGAATCCAAAACTAGCACTTAGAGAGCTTATTATAAAGATGGTGCACTTGGAGTGTGTCCAGTACTTCTTACAAATGGTAGGCATGCTCCTCCTTAGTAGTTTGGTATATCAAAATGTCAACGATGAACACCACAACAAAGTGATTGAGGTATGGCTGGAAGATCCTATTCATGAGACACATGAAGGCTGATGGAGTGTTGTTTATCCCTAATGGCATAACCAAGAACTCATAATTGTCATACCGACACCTGAAGGTCATCTTCTGCACATCCTCGTCTCGAACTCTGAGCTGGTGATAGCCTGATCTGAGGTCTATCTTTGAAAACCATCAAGCTCCCTTGATCTTATCAAAGAGGTTGTCAATCCCCAGGAGTGGGTACATGTTCTTTAAGGTAACCTGGTTTAGGTGATGGTATTCGACACAAAGTCTCATGATCCCATCCGCCTTCTTGACAAATCGAATCGGGGCTTCCCAGGGAGAAACACTAGGTCGAATGAATCCCTTCCCCTAAAAGTCCTCCATCTTTACCTGCAACTCACGAAGCTCAGAGGGATACATCTGATATGTTGTAGCAGATATCGGTGTCGTCTTGATGTACATATCAATGTAGAAGTCCACCTCTTTGTGAGGAGTTAGTCCTGGAACATCATCCGGGAAAACATCCGCGTACTAGTCCACCACTACAGGATAAGTCGGACTCTCCACACCAACTGCTCTAAGGGTAAGGCATGCCAACTGGTATGTGATCGGTTGCACCCTCCACCTTGTAAGTTCTTCCTATTCTAAAAAGGTTCCCTTATCACTAGTGAAGGTGAACCTGGTCCCATCCATGCAGACACACCGCACATTACACCTAATACAGTTGATCTGAGCATTGACTGTAGATAACTAGTCCATACCCAAGATGATGTCATGAGGCCTCGACGCCGCTACGAGGAGATCCATGCCAAATCTTTCGCCTCTTGGAGAAATCTCGCACTACCGTAACAAGTGCGTAATCACCGAGTCTGATCTCATAGAAGTCTCCAGTCGTAAGGATTAAGCCAACAGCTCCGTTAGAATCTCTGAACTCCGAACGAGGGCATTGGAAATGAAAGAGTGACTGGAACCTATGTCTATAAGAACTACAGATAAGGTGGAGTAGACACAGACAGTACCTCGAATCATCTCTAGAGAACCATGGTCATCTTCCTCAGCTTCCTGAAGCTGAGCTCTCCCCTGTCCACCCACTCCTTGATGTCAGGGTGGACCTCCTGGTGGTGGTGGTGGAAACACCTTCAAACGTCATCCTCCTCCAGCTGCTCGACCTGCTCCTATTCCACGTCCACCTACGCCCTTCGGACCGCCTCAATAAAACCTATACCTCTACCTGGGAGGTCCCTAAACTGACTGTTGATCTTCTGTACGGCAGTTCGGACAGTCATGTGCCATGTAACCACGCTTGCCGCATGAGTAGCACTGTCTGCTCTTGGAATATGTTTCTCTGCTCTGTGTGCCTCGCATAACCGATCCTGAGTCATGCGATCGACCACCTGTGGGTCTGGTCCTCTTGGACCTCTGCATCATCCATCTACTTCCAACTGTAGAAGAGTCCACTGCATGTCAACTAGTAGTGGGTCTCACTAATGGTGATTTCTTGGCAAGGAAACATCCCACTAGTAGGGAACTATCTAACACCCCAACCTACATTAAAATGTTGAGGGAGATCATCGGGGCTCTTATCTCTCACCTGAGTCCCTTCTCGAAGGTCCAGTCCCTGAAGAATGTGTCTCGCACCATATCCGTGGAGTAGCGATAGAGGTCGATGAACCTCGTTGAGTATTATGCTACTGTCATACTTCCATACTGCAGATGAATTAGCTCATGTATCCACACTGCACGATGGGTGGCTGGAAAAAACTCCACCCATAATAGGCTCTCGAAGTCTGTCCATAGTAGTGTCGCCTCATTGTGAACCTGGAGCATCAGGCTCTACCATCTGCCTAATGCTGCTTGAAGGTGACTCATAGCATGAATCACCATTATGTCTGCTGGTGTCCCTACCAGCCAGAAAACTCTCACAATAGCCTCCAGCCAATCCTCAGCCACTTTTGGGTTCATCTATCCCCAGAACCCGGGCGGCCTCTTGTGCTGGAACTCATGAAACACAGTCAAGTGGCGTGCATCGTTCACTGCTGGGGCTGTTGGCATCAGTGTCCCAACATGAAGTGGTACCGTTGGTGCCTCTACTTGTAAAGGGCCCTGCATCGAGGCCTCTTCGCTCGGTGGGCTGTCAGAGCATACAACTCTTAGGGCTTAGCAGGGAGGCATCATGAAAGAAATAAATTTGACATGGTCAAACTTATATACCTGATTAGCTGTCCTGGTTGATATGACTTTATAAAACTTTTAGAAAACACACACGCAATCAGTGTTTCTGTGCACTGAGTCGGATATCAGTAGTCAAGGACCTGGGGTATGGATACGTCATTCGCCGCACAAACACTAGACTCCCGGAACTAAAAACCAAAATTATTACCTGTAAAACTTTTTCTTCATAGAAAAGAAAGATCAGAGTCTTAATATCTATGGTAGAACCGAATCCTATAATACCAATTTCTCACAACCCATCCCCTAGGGCCCGTATCATGACTACCCCAAGGTAGCCTTTCCTAGGCCATGGGATGGCAACTAGCACCAAAAACATAAATCCCTAAACTGGGAAGGCATTGCCTTTATAACAGTAAACAAACACAATAGTGTACGCAACTGGAAGTAAAACACTAAGTAAAACTGTATACAAAAGAGAGTGTGCTGAAAGTAAAGGGGTGAGAAATACAATCCCAATAGTAAATTATGATACAACTGAAATGATAGTACAACTGAATAAAGGATGTTTAGAAGCTATTGGGTCATCCTACGACATTCCAACCTGAAGGGTGGGTAGAGATGGCCTCCTCAGCACCCAAATTCCATCCATCTGCTTTGTGTACGTCTCGCCAAGTGGTCCACCTCTGGGTACCGTCCAATTCTACTACTCTCTGTCCCAATCAGTGTTGTCTATCATCTATAACCAACACAATGAGTTGCGGCATAAGCTGTGCAGCGGTGAGTATAACGATACTTAGAAGGGTCCCTGCGACCTTCAAGGTCTTACAAAATCCAACAAGGATAACCACAAAGTACATAGTCAACAGATAACCCTTACCTAGGTATATGCCCATACATATACCTATGTTATTTATTAGCCCGTCTCAAACATGAGGAAAACACAAAAGTAATTGACACAGCTCAAACTAGGATTTCAGTTAAGTATATAATTACAGATGATTAGTGGTGAAGCTATATCCTCTAATTCAATCAAGAGGAATTGTTTCTGACCATACGGAGTCTGACCCACACAGGATCGATATAAACTAACCCCCGTAATGACCCACACATGATCAGACCCACGTAGGATCGGTATGCGCTGACCCACATAGGGTCACTGAGTGATGACCCAGATAGGATCGGTATGCGCTGACTCACATAGGATCGATGAGCGTTGACCTCCGTATGATCTGTCTCCAACCTCCGCCTCACTAACAGCCACTGGATCCCTTGCACCTAGTGTGCCTGAGTTCCATAGAATCTACCCTCAAGATATCGGTCATACCTAGACCACCAATAAACTCCAAAAAGTAGTAACCCAAAGAACCTCCATTTTGTAAGGGTTCCAACATGATAGATGGTGCGTCAATCGGATGCCCGGTCTGTGAGTTATTGGAATTTTCGTTCCAGGGGCACAGTTGGATTTTAGGTTCAAACCAACTAGAACATAATAAAACTATGTCCAAACCTCAATTGGGGTATTCCAAAAGAACCTTCTCGCTCCATGTCTTCCATCCCCATAGGCAGTTCGTCAATCAGATACTTGTAGCCCAAGATAGGGGCGAAAAGGTGTAAACTGGCCAAACGGGTCCTGGTCCAGTCAGACCCAGTCGGACCGACCCAGACCGTCCCGGTCCATACTGGTGTCTGACCCATCTAATATGGTCTAAAGAAGCATCCTGGCACGAGGGGGTGGCCGGACTCTAAGGGCGGCCCGACCGAGGGCAGCCCCGCCGAAGGGAGGCCCAGCCGAGTGCGGCCCGGCCGATGGTGGTCCGGCCGAGGGAGGCCCGACGGCCTTCCCTAGCCGTGCCCAGGGGGAGGCACACTCCCCCATGGATCCAGAACTGTTGTACTATTTGATTGGGACCAAAACCGATGCCAAGTAGCGCCGGTTTTGTACACACAGGACCTGACGGTGTCCTGCTCCTCCTAGCTGGCTCGAGCAGCCAGCCACTCAACGGCACCGGCACTGCACGTCAGCGCCACTCCCCTCTGTTGTAGCCCTCTGCTGACCTCCACGCAGCGTGACAGTGCCGCACGCCTTGGCCATGGACAGTCGCGGCCGTGACTCTGCTTCCACGTGGCATGGCAGTGTCGTGCCCTCTTGGCTAGTCGGCAGCCTTGCGCCGCCAGTTCCTTCGCAGTAGGTTTTCTTTGTGGTCTGCCCGACATCGTCCACCATTGCACTGTCTCCATCATCAAAAAATGAGAACAATAAAGGGGGAATTTCGGTCGTGTTCATGCGGTTCGTTCCCTCCTCGTTATGTTAATACCAATCGACAACAAAGTTCTCAACAAACGACGATGAACGGAGGGTAAAAACATACATAAAACAACTCAAATCCCCCTACCTTGATTGCTGACGATTGTTGATGAAGTCACGGAAAGACGGATGTCGTTCCTTTTAAGTCGGAAGAAGACAAACAATTTTATGTCTTTGGCATTCTTCAAGGACGGTGGTGATTCCTCTTCTTTCCCCGGTAGAAGACGGAGAGAGATATTTATGTCGTTCTTCGGTGTTGAGCGACGTTCTTCGTTGGGAGAATAATTTTCTTCGAGGGTTCTCAAAATATTCACCAAAAATAAAGTGCCAACCAAAATAATGAGATAATCTAACCCATTATTTAATTGTTATCCAAATGAATTCAAATGATATCAAATTAATTAATTAATGCCATTAATAAATTTTTGGTTTAGCACACTTATGAGGGAAGGTGGAAAGTAACAATTAAATGAAGAGAGGGTTGGCTTCATTAACTCAAAGGAAGTTTAAGGGTTTCATCAATCATAAATGGGGGGTATAGGGGGTCTGAAGCTTGTGTGGGACCCACCTAATAATATCCACCCATGGGGGGTTATGTGCGGGTGGGCCCGACCACCAACCTCCCGTTGAAGGTTTTAACTACCATGAAATAAAAATAAGCTAACTCTTATTTTTATTTAAGTTAATTAAAAATCCACAAATTCTAACTTCCACTATCGTTATAAAGCAACTATAGTGATGGTCTAACAAAGAAATCATTGACGCTGCAAGTTCAACATTGCCCTTAGATTTCAATTTTAATAACTGGTTCAAATGTTATAAAATCTCATATGTACGTTTACTGAACGTACCCGAACAAAACTGCAAAAATTGATTCTGGGAACACCAGGCCTCGAAATCAGGCACCATCAGAAACTATGGACTCGTAAAATTCCCAAGAATTTCGGAAAAATATTTCCATGGAAATTATGGTTCTTTAAAAGGCAGGTCGAAAGTATGAAATAACGATGTTGGCATTTTCATCACGTAATAATAGAAAGAAAATTTAGTTATATATATGTATATTATAATTAACATATTATATTTATGTAATTTATTTGACATATTTTTTTAATACTATCCCTATTTCAATCCATGTAATGAGTGAATGAATTACATCGCATTGAGGAGGTGGTAGTTGACACATCCCCAAACAATGATATCATATTACCATAAAATATAAAGAATAATTGTATCTTTTATATATTAATTATATAGGATTGATGGAATTTTAAATATCATATATATCATTTATAATCAATAAATCTACTATTATGAAGAACATTGTATGGTGAAAATGGAAGAACAAGCTACATCAGTTCATGAGGCAGTAGTCTTCCGTACAAACAAATGATGATTGTGTATCCCATTTTATGGATGTTTTTTATGTTGTAAGTCATACCCATAATATAAAAACATCAATTTATATTTAGTATACATAAGTAATTTAATAATTTCGATATACGAATTAATTAATTTCAGAAAAAACAAAAGTTATCACTGAATAACGTTACCTCTTTTTCATGAAATTAATTTTAGTTTATACAAAATTGATTCCATGATTTCATATCATAAAAAGGTGTTTATCATACAACTATTACATCTATAATATGATATTAAATTTTCTGGTTTTGGATGAGAAATAATTCTTCTGATGTTTGAATATGTTGGATGGGGGGACTGCCCTTTTATAGAGGAGGAGGAGTGACATTATTGTAAATGTAAAAAACTGAACACTATTTGGAAGTCTCCATTACATCATGATCTACAAATATTTAAATATGTTCTATAAAATTGTGTTTATGGTCTTAATTTTTCCATTAAAAATGTTTTTACAATTTTTCTTGGTCATTTTGTCCCTAACATTTAATGTTCACTCCATTGTTAAGATAATTATTCACATAATCGCCATAATTGATTTTCACTTAGTTCACTAATGTATTTAATAAAAAATAAATTAACCAACTCATAAATTATTAAATATTATATTTATAAATATGGATTCTATTTTTCAATATTATAATCATAGAAGTAGCCTAAATTAATTTTAAAACTATCCAATTGAGGGGATGACAACGATGAGTTTTTAAAATAAAAATGTTCAAGAGATTGAAATATTTTTATATTAAATACCATTGTAAAATTTATTCCAATGAATAGAATTGGATTAATAACTGAATTATTTATATAATTAAATATTAAAAATATCAAAAATATAATTTAACCATATAAATTAATTATATGAAAACCCAGTTTTCAATTAATGTCGGTATTCTTCACTATTCCTACAAAATAAAATATCCCCAAAAAAATCACTCAAACCTATTTATCACAATAATATTTAATATATTTAGTTTTATGGAAAAATATGTTTTATAAAATTGTCAAAATTAATATATAAAACGGTTTCCCCATTAAAAGGCACTAATACTTCCATTAGAAAAATTTATAATTTTATGCATAAAATTTTATATGTTCTTATTTTATTACTATAAAATATATTGGATTATATAAAACATATTTTATCTAATATACAATATAAATATTCTATTAATATCACCCAATAATAGTAATTTATATAGTTGATTAAGATAAAATACCTTTGGTGATAAAAATTGTTTTTTTAATAAAAACATTTGGTTAATATTAAATTAGATTTTATTGAAATTTATAATTAATTGGTAACTAGTGAATTAATTTTATATTTTTGTAAAACAAATATTTTCATAATTTATTTATTCTTATTCATTTCCACCAATTTAACAGCTATGTAATATCCAATTTTAAAAAATTATTATATTATAAAAAAATTGGTAAATTTCGGCATTGCATATAACACATGCTATCAAAGAAAGTCATTATTTCATATAACATAATATAACATAATATTATTTCAAATTCAATATATATCATATTAATTACATTTTTCTTAAATTAAAATATTTTAATATCATAGGGTGTTATATTTATTTCCATTCTTTGTGTTTTATATCATATAAGTTGTTGAAAAAAATATTATTCATTTCTAATTATGGGGATTTATATACTTTTTAATTATATATATATATATATAATATTTATATAAAAACATTATTAATTATATTAATCATAATATCTAATCATTTTTATAATAATAATAATAAATTTTCAACATTATTATATTGAAACATTATATAATAATAATAATAATATATATATTTTAAAAATTGTGAAAATGAAAAAACACACCAAGGTAACCCAAGAAACATGTACATTAATATTATATCATATAATATTAATATTCAATATATCACTAAAAATAAATTCCCTATAATAGTAAATGTGATATTTATTTGGTGAGTATATGCATAATCTATAATTTACACGAATGTTCATCCCCATAACACATAATGTTAATCTCATTTAAAACATTTCATAAATATACCAAATATAAATCCAATGTTCATAACCTGGTGCAATGGAATCATTAGAAATGGTAGCTTAGATGATCTATTATATTAAATATAGTTTATATCAATTAATTATTATCAAAAAAACATAATATAAGTATAAGGGTATGATAACATGATCATATCTTATGATAGTCCACACCAATAATTCAAGGATCATTAGTCACGAATCATAGAATAAATTTTTCCAATGAAATAAAAAATTTAAAAGGGTTTTGAATCCTAAATAATCTATCATGATAAATTCAAAAGATTACTAAGCATAATACATATCTTTTTTGTATACACAAGAGAATAGAATACCAATTCACTATTCATGGTTAACTAGTATTTTTAACAAAATGGATTAATTAACTACATGTTCCATAGTTTCCATAGTGAAGGATTTGCAAAAATACTAATACATTAAATATATTTCATTAATTATGTTCATTCACTCATCATTCTTATCCATATTGTCTCTTAAGATATAAATATTTTTCCAATGAATTGTATGGCTAGATAATTCCATACACAATAGTTATATAATAAAATCCATACATTTTTTAGCCCCATGATTATAAAATCATTCAACTTTTAATCATATCAATCTTAATTGAATGGAAATTAGTTTAATATAAATTACATTTTCACCTAATCATATCTATTTTGAGAAAGTATGTATATGGTATTATAAAAATTCATTTATTTCACCATTTCCTAATCTTGCGATGGGTAATTTATTGGTTTCATAGAATAAACCTTAAAACAACTTCTTCTTAATACATTCTAATAAATAATTTTTATTCTATAATATGAAAATATAAACAGTACCGCTTAAAAATATATAAATGATGATACAAAATTGAAAACTACTATTAGTTGTTCATTTTGATATTTCGTTGCAAACTTTGAAAATATAATTTTCATTTAGTATCATTAATATCTAAATATTCTCAAAATATTGTGAAATAAATTTCATTGAAAAAAATGGTAAAATATGAAGGAAATTTCAACATTATGAATATATATTAAGGAGAGAAAATAATTTCATTCAATAAACTTTTATACATTGGTTTATTTCAAAGTTTTGTTAAAAAGTAAAAAGTGCCTCATTTAGATAATGTAATTAATATTACTTTAAAATCATTTTAAATAATTATTAATGATGTAGAAAATGAAATAAAATTATTCTTTTATCATAGAAAACATATTCCTAAACTGTTTTATGCAATATCGACATAAGTGAAAATGTTTACTATCCAAAGGGTAAATTAGGTCGAATTTCTGTAATAACAGTATCTCAATCGTTTAGGGCAAAAAAGAGAGAAAATGTAAAATTACATGAAAAATATATTAATATCATGGGAGTTATAAATTAGATCAGGATGAAATGAAAATATCTATTTAATTTCTTTCATTGAAATTTTACCATAGATAATCCTAAAAATAAATTGGATTATAACATAATCCCTTACCTCACGTCTTATCATTCATTGCATATATTAAAAAATGATATATAAAAGTGTTTATTTATTATAACTAAATAAATTTTTTGAATTTATACATATATTACTATTAATAATTTCCATATAGTTTCATATTGACCATATATTAAGAATTATACATTAAAATCATTATTAAACTGAAAACAATTATGTTTTCCTTGAATGTTTTATTTCATTTGTTTGGGTACATGTGTTTTTTTATGGTTTTAATTAACATTAAGATATTAATCAATTAATTATTATCACATGTATTCTTTATATACATTTTTATATTGATTTAATTAAATGAATTATGAAAAATGAATTACATCATTGTGATGATATAGTAGTTTGTACATACACATTTTTGATGTTTTCAAATTTTAATGGTTATAATGAATGATTGGAAAGTAATAATTAAATTTTAATGAATAAATAATATAGAATTAATTTCATATATGATTATTAAATATATCCTTTTGACATTCTATATATATTTTAAATAAAAAACAAACCAAACCTCTTCATGGTGGTGGTAGTTAACATGTACAAACGAGCGATGTTATCATTTTCAAATGGTTTGGAATGAGTTAAACAATTTATAAATAATTAGTATAAAAAACATATTAAAATAGTGAATATATTTTTTATGTCATGTTAATTTGGTTATATAACTTTTTTAGGTGTATTTAGATGAATGAATCATGGAAATGACCAGTAAATATATATACTTATTCTTTAGGTGTTGTCCTTTGAAATGAAACATAAGGACTCATGGAGAGATATTTTCATAAGAACAAACCTCAAGGTAATGAATAAGGATGTTGGGAGAGTATTTTGGTAAAAAAAATTTATTTAATGTGGTAATGTGGTGCATCTATGTGGGTAGAATAACATCACTTTTAAATGTGTGGGGAGAGGCTCTCTAAAAAATAATTTAAAAAATTAAATATAATAATGCAACATTCATGTGATTATGGCCCCAAAAAATCAGTAATATGAACATAAAAAAATGGTCATATGAAATTTTATAAATTGAAACTGGATATGTTTTTTAGTTATTTTATTCTTTTTATATTTATTTAATTCCTATGTTAAAACTTTTTTTACCTTTAATATATTAATTAATTTTTAATTTGGTTACAATTGATAGTGACCTAAAATTAATTTAACCTTATTAAAACAATTATTAAAGATGATTCAAAAAAATTAAACCATTATATTATATCATGTTTTTTAATTTATAGAAATTAGTATTATAATATGTTCACAAAATAGACTGAAACTCATTTTTTTTTAAAATAATTTTCAATAATAAGACAAAATTTATCTTTATTCCATACATAGTAAAAAACATTAGGTGAATGCTTATAAATTTTTTAAATATTTTATTTACACATATTATTATATTATTCTTAAAATAGTGAATACTTTCATTAATTATGATTTTACATCATTGTAATAACTATTGCAATTTTTTATACAAATCTCTTTTTATCGTCAAATTCATTTTTTTCATTTAAAGAAAAATTATAAAAAATGAATTAATTTTATAAATGTATCAAAAATAATTTTTCATAATTTATTTAGTCATATTAATAACATTAGAACCAAAAAATAGGAGATAATAGTGATATTTAAAAATAATATTACAATATTACATTGTGGTCTATTTAAACTCAATGATTTATGAAAGTCAATCTATCCAAGGAATAAATATTTTTCAAAGGGAAATAATTCATAAAAAATTATTTTTCTAAACAAACATCTAAATTGTCTAATTCATTTAAAACACAACATTTCACTCAATAGATGATCTAAATCCAATCCAACCATTGTATTTCCAGAAGCCCTTATTTGGACATGATTTTTTGCAATCTAAAACATAAATTTTTTATGCTGAAGATCCCATATTTCTTATTCATGTAGTATATATAATTCAAAACATTCACATCAGAAAATTACACTTATTCACACCATATTTATTTGTTGTGTAAAAAGTTAATTTTTCTTTCTCCAACTGATCATATCTCGGATGATTTCTTGAATACCAAACAAATATTATAATGGTAATTCACCGATGAAATATATATTGGACCATTGAAACTAATACCCTACTCATCAATACATTAATTTAAAACACATTTTTTAATTGTCATAGATTAAAACTATAGAGAGTGTTAGTCAAGGGTTGATCCCCTTATAGATTAATGGAATATAGAATCCGTGGAGTACTCATACAACTACATGATTACAACAAATGTAAAAAATAAATAAACATATTTTTTAAAAAATATATTATTATAAAATTAATAATAGGATGAATCAAATTAAATCAAGATAAATAAAAGTTAATATAATTATGTTCTCATTTTAGGATTTTGGTAATGAAAGTCAACATATTTTATAATAGACATAATATTTTATTATATTCCTATTTAATTTATGTGATGGAAAATATGATCCATATTTTATATTTTTCATAATCCAATGTTCCATGTAAATATAATGGGGTGATGCTATATTGATATATAAATTTCTCTATTTTGGTGAAACCCTAATCTCCTAGTCTACTTTTCTCATCCCTCTCTCTTATGAATTCTATAAAACAAGGAAATCTCTCTCCCATCAGTATACATAAACATCCCATTTACTTAACCACATAAAACCATTGAATCCTCTTCCTTATTTCAATATTCCACCTCTAACAAAAAAATATGTCTTTAAAAAACTTTTTTACTATAGATCATATAAATTACTAACCATATATCGATAAAAAAAATTTGAGTCAGAATCCCCCTCTATTCCAAAAATAGTAGCATTAATATTGTACTTTCATGAATATACCGAATTATCTGTCAAATATTTATTTAACCAAGAACCTCCTTATCTATTTACTAAAAAATTTATGACAATAATGAAACACTGGTTTAATAGTGTTAAAATTGTACATGATGATTCCATTCAATTAGTGGTTCCTTATTTTTTTAAATTCACCTCAATACCATCCGATCTGATTTGGATGAAAAAATTAAATATAACATTTCAAATTCAAAGAGGGATTTGTCATTAAAATATGTTTAGCACACGCTACACCTCTGATTATATGATTTTTTCCTCACACATATAACAATTGTAAAGTGTGGTAACAAAAATAACTTTTTTCATGAAGAAAATAATTTTTTTTGGTTTCCATATAAATTCCCACTTACCAAGAGATAGTGGTATCTCAGAATAAACCCCAAGTGTTATGATTTTTAGTGATATACTCCTACAAAAATTATAAATTATATTATATATGTTTCTGATGAAATTTGTATTGAGTAAAAAAATTAGAATATTTTGGAATCATTTTCGGAACATCAAAACATTCTATAAGGTATAATGGTATCCATGCATATAGTTAATTTCACAGTTTTCTATTTGAATAATCATGGAGTAATAAAAAAATTATATTAAAATATGAGTACATTTTAATAATGTATTTATTTTTTCATAAATTTAATATTTTCCCCATGTAGAAATTTAATGTTAAATCAATGGACTAGATATTTTGTTGAAGTTTCATCATTTTGTAGCATCCCAGTGGAGATCATATGTGGCTATACACTCATTTAAAAACTAGGCTTCACTTTATTTTAGTGAATATGAAATCCGTCAAGATCGTAATAAATTATCTTGGATATATATCACATTGTGATATAAAATAGAGAACCCCTCACTACCACATAACATCTTAAATCTTATATGTCACTTTGTGGTAGCATATTAAGAATAAATCATGGTTATGTAAAATATTTTTGGATGTTCATCACACAAAATAGGTGATACATTAATCTATCATGGTCACATCACTCTTAAAATCCTTGAAAATAATATGTAACTATATATTAGGGGATGTTTTTTGAAATGCCTTCCTATAAATACTCAACACCCAATTCATTGAGACACAAAATAAAATCAGTGGGGAATTGTGGATATTATCTTATATGGAACACATTCTGAGTCAAAAATATAATAGTTTGTAATGGGTTTTCATTGAAAATTTCTTCTTGAAATATCATCCAAAAGATTAATCGACCATGTCGTTTGTAAGGGTATGATCCCATAAAAATGAATCCTATTAATGCATCACATGCATAAGTTCTTCACGGTCCTCACTGAATATAGTTTATTTAAAATTTATATTATGTTAATTCTTCTTTGGTGGGATAACCATGTAAGAAATTCATGAACATGGACCTTTAAAATGACTCTATTAGTGATCCATACCAAATCATAAAAAATACCAAACATTTTTGAAAACTATCGTTCATAATGTTTTATTGATTCCAATGGTACATTGTTGAATATTATTTTTCCTAGGGTGACAAAATTAAAAAAATACCCTTTTTATAGTTTTACAATACAGCACACCATTGGGATCACCTAATGAAAATAATATATTACATTACAACTACATTCTTTGAATAGTTACAACCGCACATCACCTATATTCCCATATAATTTCTACTCAAAATATGATAATCCTCCTTGTACCTGAACTCCTAACCAAGACAAATGAACCTCTACTGTCCAAGAAGAATTTGAAAGTGTTATAAATTCCTCAATTTTTCTCATCTAATTCTCAAAAAACACCTTATATATCCAATATTACATACCCAAAATAGTTTATATTGAAAATAATAAAATTACATGATTCATAAGATGTCAATGGGATATGGATGTGTTTTCTAAAAAAAGATTCACATCAAAAAACGAGTCACATAAAATATTCCTTATCATGTTGACATATGACTTAGAGGAATCCCTTGATCTTGTGAGAAATGTCACTATATTTTTACCCATATTTCAATTAAACCCTTTTTTGAATCCCCATTTTGTAAAAATTATTCATCATCCTCATTCAAACCATGAGAACTAATACAACTCCAGTCCAATCATGAATGAATCACCTCAATTCATCATGAGCCTAATGTCAAGTCAAAGAATCTAATTAGTTTCCTAAAAAATTTATACCCACCATTTAATAATTAAAATAATTAAATTCAAATCTATTTACTCACCTATCTAAAAAACAAAGATAAAATCTGTCAATGAATTGTTTAATACATAAACCATCCTTCTCACATGAGATCCACACACCTACAAATGATTTAATGCTTCCATATAGAAACATACTTTTATTCACAAAATTATATTAAATAATCAGTATCTATATACCATATCTAACTCAATATATCACTTATTAAATTAATATGGGAAACACGCTCATAAAGAAGTGATATTAAAGATATAATTGATTATTTCCCATATTTCCTAGGAAAATAACCAATTTCATTCAAAAAAAATCAATACAAAATTTAGATTACATCACAAAAAAAACATATTGTAGACTCCATACCATATTGATTTCCTTATAAATCCTCAAGAAAAATTCATGACCGACCCCACATTTAACATATGTTAACCCTGTTATGCCACTCTCATTGATATCTAAGGTAACATGGAACATCGCCTACTCAAAATATCAATCGTTCCAATTCCTAACCCTGGCCACGATTTATTAAATATATATTAATTATCATGAATTAACTTCAATTGTAAAATTATATCTTAAGGGGTCATACATTACCAAACTAGGTTTTATATGCTTCATGTCTTGTGAACTGGACTAGCTATGATCATCACAAATAATCTTAGCTAAAACCCTAACATACTATCATTATGTGGACAACAACATTTTATTCAACCATCTAGAACCATTATATATCACAATAAATTACCCATGAGCTCTCCACACACCAAAATCACAATCAATGTTAATAAAACCATGTAACAAATAGTGTTTCCCTTCGAAGCCATCTCAATTCCATAGTACTATAAGAGACACACATCACAATGAATTGGAACATTATTTGAGTAATATGACTTTACCAAACACTCAATAATACCTCTTCTATAACAATCTCAACCTCATGTAATCTTCCCACATGGTTTTGGATCTATGGAACTATAAAAACCTTTTTAACCCCTCTGATGGGTCACCATAGAACTCCCAAAACTACAACTTCCCTCAAAATCAACTATCTCACTAGTGTCATAAGACATATCAATATTATAATTAATAACCCGTTCCTATCCTGTAGAAAAAAACTAAAGTAGGACACAAATTATGGAAACACCTATATGTTATCTTTAAAAACATAAAAATATTACTCCATTAAAAAATAAAAAAACTATAGCATCCTCACATACCAATATCTGATAATTACACCCAAATCACTACCCATACTGACGACCACCATCCATTTTTGAAATATTCACATTATACTACTTCCAAGAGGTTCATGTGATATCTACCAGCCTAAACATAAAAAATTGGAATCCCCCAATGATAAGATGTATCCAGTTTATAATTGTCTCGTGCTCAATTAAGTAGAGTTTTGTTCCATGATATATTGGAAAACACCATCTAGGTCGTTTCTAGAACATTAAATATCCCAACCATAATAATAACCACCCCCATGAAGACTATTAATATGGATTATAATTCTTGTACTAACCAAAACAATCCCCTACACGTCCACTGAACTAAGGGATCAAAAAATAATCTTCCCCATCAACCATCCCATTATAGATCCGCATGACCTACCATCATAAGAAACATATATTTATTCTTTTTTAGTTGATTAAAATTTCACTAATGAAATATATAAGAAATATCAGATGACTAATTATTAAATCATTAAATGGATGAACCTACAGTCATTTAACTAATTAAAAACTAACATTTCCTTATTTCATGGTCATCCCATATGCCTACCAAAATTCATTATACTGTTCTTTCTATATTCCAATGTTAAAAAAATTTAATAACTAGCATCTTTAAATTTGGAAAGGACCCAATAATAAAATAACAAATTAATAATAAATATAAAAACTCATTGGTTTCATATTACATGTAAATTAAAAATAATTATAATACTCAAACATAAATTTCAAAATAATGGTTAAATGAACAGAACATGGAAAATCTGTTTTCGATACAGTAGTTCGGGTTCGATATACAATCTTTGATACATTCCTATGTATCATATATACCATCTACCTAATTGGTGAAAGAAAATTTGGACCACTATAATATCAATAATAATGTTTTTTATCGGATAATTATGATTAGTATCCATATTGGTAGTTATGTGTGACCTCAGGCGCACCTCTATGTATTCCATATTATACTAAATAGTAGCTTGGGTCTTGGGTCATATTTGGGAATATATTATACCTCATTTATGAATGTATCTATAACAATTTAAATAAAAAAATATGATGTTCATTAATATCATCATATTACACAAGTTAATTAAATTGAAAAATTAGATAATAATATATTAATGATGTACATGCACTTGTGACATACTACACACTAGGATGATCATAAATTTGAAACAAAATAAATTATAAATAAAAAGATTTCGACCATTATCACCAATCCATTTTATATCTAAACAATTTTCACACATGATTTTAACTAGCTCAATCATTCTAAATGAGAGCCTCTAGCTAATCCCCTTATACTCAAGTACCCAAGAAATATTGTGGCCTAAGAATGGTGTACGTAAAAAAATTACTTGGGAACCACCAATAGGGTCCCATAAATAACCAACAATACATTGATATTTCCATTTTACATGCTCTAACTATATAAATAACTAGAAAATTTAAAGAAATAAAACACTACTAATAATGGATTTGGCCAGTAAAAGAAATCCTCTATGTATATCACATATAATGTAGGAACCCATCTTCCAAGTACCATACCATTACCAATCCTTAGGTTCATGAACATAATCAAATATTTCGTCTTTTCCTAGTTTTGGGGTAACTCTGAGCACTTTGGGATAACAAATACTCCTAATATAATATCCATGAACCTCTAGGATATTTATAATAAGCATATTATATTTCCCCTAAGTATTGTTTCTTATCCAATAGTAACACAAACCTTACCTGCAAGAGTTTATTTAACTATTTCATAATTACATAAGTATCATGGACCTCCCATGTTAGTATTTTCATAAATAGGTATCATAGACCACCCTTAGTAGAGTATAATTAGTATAGAAGTCCAGAAACATCCATAAGAAAATAACTATAAATAATAAAATACAACCCTAATAGTTTTATATTACATAATATAAGACCTCCCCACTGGGATTTTACAATTCATATCATACAAAATCATTAAATAAATAAATATATAAAATTTATTGGATGAAAAGCCAAATCCACCATCTCTATACAACTTTATTCATTCCCCCAAATGTAATAATCAACCATGAACCCCAAATTTTCTATCTGTTAATAAAATAGGTTGAGGTACCTTGATAGGATCCACGGTCTCAAACATTTTACTCATAGAGGATTGATTTAACAAAATCTAAAAAAACAATTTAATCACTAGGGTGGTATGAAAACTAAACATATAATAAAACTAAACAATTTCACCCATATGGAAGACATATTTCAAGGGATAGGTACACTCAACATATGTCTAATTAAATTTATAAGCACTTAGAGGTGCCACAATAGTTTTCTAAGGAAAACGTGGTCATTCTCTCAGTATAATTATGGTCACATCTTCAGATATGTTTCATGGGTGTTTTATATGCAAACCACTATGTCACACTCACTCTTGTCACACCCTTCATGTAGTTAAAATTTCATAGGGGATCGTTAGAGTAATCATGTCACTATCTATTTATGTCCAATGAAGGAGTGATGGTGAAAATGGCTAATGATTCAATGGCCCTTTAGTCATTCATTTCAGGATATTTTAGAAATTATTTTTTAAAATTAATTCTTGTTAAAAAAATATTAATAAATACCTTTTAGAGTAATATCCTTAGTCTTGAGATATATTTTCATATGTAGTATAAGAAATTTAAATAATTCCATTATGAATGTGTGTAAATTATTCATCTTATTCATGAAGCATTCTCCATTATTTATGTGTCCCAATGACTCTCACCGAGACTCATTCAATACCAAAAAATATTATCTAATTACTTGAGTCCCTAACTCATTCCAAAAACAATATTAATTAATTATTATAATGAAACAATTAATTAAAGAATTGTCAACTTGTTATTATATTTAGTATCACTTAGGATTAAACTCCACCACAGTAACTGACTACTCTCACCACACACAAACCAAGACAATCCATCATCAGTATGATTGTTCCATGGTATCAAAACCAAAAGAATAAAAATACCATTCTGACATAAAAAAATATATAATAAAATATAGTTACTTTATTCTAACACCCTTGAAAATATCCTATGGTGACATACATCCATCAAAAAAATAATATTTGGTCTCCAAACATTATCATGGGACATCCTAAAATGAGGATACATAGAAGACCCTTTATTTGAAGGAAATTACACCTTTCATTAATTTAATATTATATAAACCCTAAAATTAAATACAGATAAATGGTAAGGGATGAGAAGAGTATAATTAGACAATGAAGGTAGGAAATCACCATCAACACTAAAGAATCACCGTAATGACCCAAACATTAATTAATTTAAATTCATATTCATCTTTATAAATATCTTATTATGTAAAATGGTTATAAAACATATTGAATTGTATGGTTTTATGTTTTTAGATTCTAAACTACCAATAATAATTGTAACCCTTTCTAATATAGCCGTTAAATAGTGATCACATGATCAGTATAAATATAGGTATTTAACAAATCCAATTTACTCAAAAAAAGGAAAAGATGGCCTTATCCTGTAGAATTTATCCATAGTAATACCATTTTTTTAGCTTAGAATGGAATTATTGTAATTAGTATTCTTTCTTAAAATATCCCATGATGATCTTCAACAGGTTATGCTTGAGTGGAACCACCTATGGGATAAAAGAAAGTTGATAGAGATTACCAACTGAGCGATGTTATACGAGCCTCTCTAAGAGTCTATCACCATCGAACACCATACCAATCGGTCTTATGTGGGTTTTATAAGGGTTTATGTAATGATACCATAGCTATATGATTATATACATAATTTTTGTATAGAAAATATACGTTTATTTTATTAATGTTACTTTTAAAATAGTTTTCTTAAAATACAAATAACATTTCTAGTTAATTAAGAAATATATTTTGAGGAATTATTGGAATTTTTGAATAAAATAATATTTTAATTAAATATTATTAAAAAATAATTTTATATATAATATAAATGACTCTATAATTATTATGGATATGATTTTTATTTTTATTAAGGTAGGAAAACTATTTTTGTCAAAAACCATAAATTTTTTATAAATGTCTCTTTTTATTTTAAAATAAAAAAATTCACATATTTATGAAATTATTTAGATTAAGTGAACAGTATTACTTGAATCAAGACGTTAAAATTATCCATTGGTTAATTTTTCATATTTTTCTAAGACAATCAATTTTTGGGGAAAAATTAAATACCGTTTAAATATATAATGTGTTTTATTACATCATAATGAACCAATAGTTATGTAATAAAATACTATAAAAATTATTTTTGGACAATATATGTTTTACCATTTAAATAATGTTATTTTATATTTTTTTGTTTATGTCACAATGCTTTAGTGGACCCTTTAAGACTAATAACACAATTTATCTTTCAAAATTTATTTCCTTGGGAGTGTGACTCACATCCACATATGCAACCCTATTATTTTAAGAACTTCTACCATTGGCCATATAAAATAATTTTTTCTAATACTATTTGAAAAATAAACTATGGGTAAAAACCATGGGTTGGTTTGTGGTTTTGATTAGTTTAATGTGTGGTGTCCCAAAACTAAATAATAAAGAATTCCATCTCCTTTCCTATATAAGCCCACCCATGCTCCCACTTCTTCTTTAGTCAAAGATGTTAGAGTTATTCTAACATTTTCAATAATCTATCTAGAATCATACTATGCTGCCCCAAGATCCCAAGAATCCTCTCTCAATCATCTCCCAAGCCTTTGGGTCACACTTCAAAGTAAGGGATCCCTTCCTTTCCCATTTTATCTATGTTTTATAATATTTTTATTCCCTTTTATTTTCAATAATAAATTTTGGATATGATTTTTCACCACCCACATACATCCATCTTTTATTAATGTTTATATATCAGTTATCTCTCTCATTAATACCTCTAATGTACACCTATTACCATGCCAAATGTTTTTAAGGAATTTCCCTCTCCCCATTTACATTCATGAAATTATTTTTTCTTATGAATCCAAATTCCATTACATATGTCGGTACATGTATCAATATGTCCCCTTTACTATCCATTTCATGACCATATTATTAGAAACACTTTTATCTCTCATCAACCTTTTTTTTATGATTTCTTATGTCATGTCGTTATGCTGTTGAAATTACACCGCCATTTTCAAAGAAAAAATCCTTATATAGTGAATTCCATGCCCATTTATCTGTCAAGTGTATTCACCTTTATACACATTTACTTATTTATGGGAGATGATCATATATCAATTCCACATTAATTTTCCATGGAAAAAAATATTTTGTTCAATGAAACTTTGTGGTATGATCTTATGAAACATTTATGTATGAAATGTAGTGTTTAAGAAAGGTGCTCCCAGATAACGCTCTAATAAATTCGGTAAATATTATTATCATGATACATCAAGTGAAATGAGGGTTCACTCATTTTAATTAAATTAAAATGATTTTTTACTCATTCTCAATGTGCATTGAGCCATGGAACGTGCTAAAACCATGTTAAGTGTTGTCACTACATTTCTATGTTATGATAATAATGCTATATCATGCCTTTATGTCCATGTTTCTCTTATGCTCCATTTATATGCCTATTGTATAAATTTTATTTTATTATTCATGTTATGACTTCTCTACTCCATTACTAGGATTTATAGATCTCATTTTTCTTATGCATGCCCTCAGGTTATCCCATGCAATGCTAAATACAAGGGAATATTTTTGTCATGTAAATGAAGTTTTCAATAATGTTGTTGTGTTTCATGTTTTAAGTCCTTATGTAATTATCCTAATCCCCAAAGTCACTAGACCTATTTATCTTATAATTTGTATCATGTGATGATTTTATTTAATAAATTATGTTTATGTGTGTAATAAATAGAAGGGTTGTTATAGTTGATATCAGAGGATAGGTTTAGTTATTTAGGGATTAGGATTAGGAAACCCTATTGAAAGCCTTGTGGATAAGATCAAGTATAATAATAACATACCTAAATTTTGGTGACTATTGAGTATGATTTTTTCAATAAAATCCATCCCATTATGTATACGATCAAGTATTGGTGGCTCTGGCATAGATGTTCCTAGCTTTGAAAACTCTGACAAGGAGTTTTGATCTTGTATCGGGGTATCCTGGTACACGACAATGGGACTAGCAACAATCTTGGATACGACACTCCCAAAAGATATCCATTGGTAAATTCACAAGCATAATATGAACTATTATTAAGAGAATTAAAAATAATTCCCCTACGAAAATATATTATAAAGTAGATCAATGATATTATAGATTAAATTGTATAGATTCATAAGTTAAGGAAATAAAATTTATTTATATGTAATCCATTTTTGTCCTTGGAATTCCCTTTATGTGTTACCCCTAACATTCCTTTTACACCAGCCAATGGTCGGATATAGGAGGACTGGGGATAAAATTTGATACGAAGATCAATGTGATGATTGTTCTAATGAGATTACCAATATAACGAGGGTAGGAATCACGAACTTTGTCATGACACTCTCTCAGTTATATCAATATTGGAATAGAAACATGGCTCAAGAGGGACGTTCAACACCCCCTAAGAAAGAAAAAGTCACAATCGAGAGCTTCAAGTGCCAAAGTACACCTAATTTTAATGGATTATTTGATCCTTCTATTTCTTATCTTTTGATCAAATCCATTGAAAAGATCTTCCCCATCCTTCAATTTTCTAAACAAGAGATGGTTATTATGGCTTCCTGTCATACGGAGGGTGAATTTGATCAATGGTGGACATTGATCAAAAATACAAAACTTGTGGAGGAGACCGATGCATTGGTATTAAAGGATTTCCAAAAAATGTTTTTCGATAAATATTTTCCACACACCCTCTGACATTAGATGGAAAAGGACTTCCGTTCCCACAATAATAAAGACGATTAATCCATCAGACTGTAGGCTGAAAAATTCACAAGGCTTTCATGATATGCCTCTCGCTATTTTGTTAGGCCAAAATTAAAGGTTGATCACTTCTTTTGTGGGTTGAATGAAAGCATACAAAATGCCCTAGAAATACCTAACATCGATAGACATGAAGAAATTGTCCAACATGCCCTCAAATTTGAAATGGAGATCAGAGAATCTTAAGGGTATCATTGGATAAGAAGCATAAGGTGGACATCAATTATGGTGGTCCGATGGATAAATCGTATGGTTCTAAAAAGATACATCACCCCGCATTCCAATGATGCAGAAGGATGCACCCTGGAAATTGCATAAAGGGGATAAGGAAATTCATTAAGTGTGGAAGAGAAGGGAATCTTGTCATTAACTACTGACAATAGAAACATGAAGATATGATAGAGGAGTGGAACTCTTTGATTGACCCTCAACACATTTGTTCATTGCTTCAACTACAAACAAATAGGGCACCTTAAGAACCAATTCCTTGTGAAAAGGGTTTTTTGGAGGTAACAAACAACCTCTAAGTTATCAAGGGAGAGCTTTTTCAATCACTACCATCGAAGTGAACCCGAAAAATGAAGTGGTAACAAGTACGCTAGTTATACATTAAATAATAGCGAAAGTAATTTTTTATTCTAGTTCTATGAATTCTTTTATATCCCAAAATATTAGTATAACAATCCCAACACCACAAAAAATAATTGATGTAAACATGTCGGTGAGTATGGAAAACGGGGAAATCATTACATCCCAAAAATATAACTCTGCCACTCTCTTAGTTTGTTGATTGAATGTCTTGGAGAACCTTGTCATACTACCTCTGGTATAATATGATGTAATTCTCAACATGTATTGGATTTCCTTGTATAAATCTGACATAAATTGTCATGAGATGGAAATCGCTCTCTATAATGAGAATCGACCCTCAATTATATATAAGTTCAAGGAGGATGATGAATATTCTTTAGCACCGTTATCTCAAGTGTGGATATTACTACCCTATAAGCATGAATATCTGGCTCAAATGATTGAGTCTATAGAAACAATCATCCTTGAATACATTCTTATTGTGAAGGAATTTATAGTAGTGTTTCACGATAGATTTTTTGGTCTTCCTCCTAGAAGAGATGTTTAATTCACAATTAACCTTATACTTGGGGAATACCCAATATCCAAGACTCCGTATAGAATTTTTGTTGTAAATTTTGAGAAAAAACTACAGGAGAATATGGATAAAGGGTTTATATTCCCATGTTCTTCACCATGGGGTTCTCAAGTCCTCTTCATAAAGAAGAAGGATGGGTCAATGCGGCATTTCATTAATTATTGTGATCTCAACAAAATAATTATAAAGAAAAAGTATCATATGCCTCAAATTGATGAATTTTTTGATCATCTACATTGAGCACAATACTTCATCAAGGTGGATCTGTGGTTGGGATATTACCAATTAAGGTTAAATATGGGGGACATCCCCAAGGCTGCTTTTCATACAATGTATGAGCACTATGAATTCCTTGTAATGCATTTCAGACACACCAATTCTCTAGTATTCTTAATGGACTTGATGAGTAGTGTCTTTAGAGATTACCATGAATAATTTCTGGTAGTCTTTATAGTATATATTCTTATATACTCCAAAACCAAGGAGGAGAATGAGAAGAATCTAATAACTATACTAGAGACCGTGAGAAAGGATAATCTCTATGTGAAATACAACAAGGGTGAGTACCTGTTGGAGGAGGTCTCAATATTTGGCCATATCATCACTAGCAATGGGATACATGTGGATGCCTCCAAGACAGCTGCAATTGAGGGATTTCCAAGGCTAACATCGATAACATATTTTCATAGCTTCCTAGGGATAGCGGGATATTATCACAAATGTTTTAGGAATTTATCATGATTGTCCAACCCTTCTAACAAGACAACTCAAATGGGAGTAATGTTTTCTTGGAGTGATGAATATGAAGTGATCTTGAAGGACATGAACAAGAAGCTTATCACTGCACCAATACTCACACTCCCAATAAGTGTATAACTCTTTTTGGTGTATAGTGATGCTTCAAAGAGGGTTTTAGGATGTGTTCTAATGAAAAATGATAATGTGATAGCCTACACCTCAAGGCACCTGAAAATCCATGAGTAAAATTATCCCATGCAAGATCTGGATATGGTGGCTATGATATTTGCATTGAAAATTTGGTGTCATTATCTTTAGGGAGAGAAGTATGAGATATATACTGATCACAAGAGCATCGAAATTATATTCACACAAAAAGAGCATACTATGTGCCAAAGATGATGGATATAAAACATTAAATATTATGACTCCCCAATTCACTCCAACCCGGTAAGTAAAACAAGGTGGTAGATGCTCTAAGTATAAAGGATATTGGATCATTATCAATGATGAGAATTGAAAACGATCCAATCATCTTTATATTTGTAGAGGATATACATGATAATCATTGAAGGAGTAACATCATCAGTCCTTTCTCAAAATATTTTTCAACCATCCCTCATTGAGAAAATAACATATTTTCAAAGAAATGATGTGGAAATTCCAAAAAGGGTGTAAGCTATCATAAATGGAAAATACATAGAGTTTTTAGTTGACATGGAGGAATTGTGAAATTTGGGACATGATTATATGTACCATTAAACCCAATGATAATGATGGTTCTTCTGAATGATACACATAGATCAACCTTCTCTATTCACCTAGTGAGAACAATGATGTATCATGATCTCCGAGAAAAATTTTTGTGGGACTATATGAAAAGGGTGATTGCTGAATATACATCAATGTGACTGGTATACCTATAACTGAAGGCTTAGAGAAAAAATTCTATGGGGATTATGCAGCCACTACCCATACCCACATGGAAGTTGGAGAACATTACCATGGGATTTGTCATTGAAATTCTAAATAAATTTAGAGGAAACAAAGCTATAAGGGTCATTGTGGATTGTATTACAAAGACAGCTTACATTATCAAAATTTGGGAAGACTTCTCATTGGAACAACTTTCACGGATTTACATAAAAGAAGTGGTAAGGCTACATAGAGTACCACTATGTATTGTATCCAATCGTGATCCATGATTCACCATGATATACTGAAAAAGTCTCCAACATGCTATAAGAACTAAACTGAACTTACGTATGACCAATCATCCTCAAAATGATGGCCAATCTGAGAAAACTATTCAGAAACTAAAGTATATGTTAAGATCATGTTCCATGGATTTCAAAGGAGGATGGGATAAAAATCTTCCACTGGTTGATTTCTCCATCAATAATATTTTCCACTCGAGTATCTGAATGGAAATATATGATACCCTTTCCTGGAAATGGAGAAGAACATCAGGGTGCCAGGATGATGTCGGTGAGCGTAAGCTGCGAGAACCTGAAATAGTCGAAGAAATGGTTGAGAAGGTGAAAAATATTATGCATCATATCAAGGAATCCTAATTTAGACAAAATAGTTATGTAGATAATTGTAAACAAGAACTTTCAGAGACACGGTATTTCTAAGCATATCACCATGGCAGAGAGATATGAGATTTGGGAAGAAGGGAAAGCATAGTCTAAGGTACATCGATGCTTTCGAGATCCTTGATCGCATTGGAGTAGTGGTCTATCGACTAGCACTCCGGCTAACTTATCTCAATTACATGATGTATTCAATGTATTACTCTTGAGTAAGTACATACCTGACCCATCACATATACTCAATCCAGATGAGGTACCATTTGAAAATGACCTCTTCTATGAAGAGAAGTCAGTGAAGATATTGAATCATAGAGATAATGTACTATGTAACAGAACTACACACCTTGTCAATGTATTTTGGAAAAAACTTAAGTATGTAGAGGCAACATTGGAACTGGAGGAGGAAATATAGGAAAAGTATCTACACCTGTTTGAGTCTAAGAATTTAAAACAAAATATTTGGGGAAATATTTCATAAGGGGTGAATATTGTAACTACCCAAACATTTATTACTATATATTACTCTTGATCTAATTAAATGTCTTATTATATAAAATGGTTGTATAATATATGAACTAATTTGGATTTATGTTTTTGGATTTTAATAAATGGTTCGGAATTGTAATCATTTCTAATATAGATGTTAAACAATGATTACATGATTAATATAAATATTGGGATTTAAAAAATCTAATTTACTCGGACAAAGGAATCGGTAGCCTCAACTATTAGAATTGATCCATATGAAACTCATTTTTTGGAGCTCAAAAAGGGGGTGTCTTTATTGAGATTTTCTCTTGATGAAGCCCAAGTTGAGCTTCAACATGTAAAACTCGATATGAACATACTACAGGAGATGTGGAAGTTGATAGATATTACCACCTATGTGATGTTTTCTGAACCACCCCAAGACTCTGTCACCATCACACACCTTACCCTTCAGGATTATGTGGGTGTTATAAGGGGTTATGTAATAAGACCCTATTACTATGATTATGTACATTTTTTTAGAGAATATACATTCATTTAATTATTGTTACTTTGTAAATAGTTTTTTAATACAAAAATAGAATTTTTAGTTAATTAACAAATATATTTAAATTAATTAATGGATTTTTTAAATTAAAGAATTTTTTAATTAAATATTATCACTAAATTATTTTTTATATAATATAAATGACTATACAATTATAACGAATATGATTGTGATTTTTATTATGGTTTGAAATCAATTTTTGTCAAAACACGTGAATTTTTTATAAATGTTGGTTTTTGTTTTAAAAGTATATATTCACATATTTAGAAAAATATTTAGATAAAATTAATATTATTTTTTGGAATCAGAATGTCGAAATTATCCAACAATGTGTTTTTCATAATTTTTTGAGACAGTCGAATGTTTGGAAAAAATTAAATATTTTTTAACTATATAATATGTTTTATGACATCATAATGACCCAATAGTGACGTAATAAAAAACTATAAACATTATGTTAAGACAATATATGTTTTATCATTAAAATAATGTTATTTTAGGTTTGTTTGATTTTTTTTACAATGCTTTAGTAGACCGTTTAATAATTATAAAACATTTTTGCTTTTGAAATTTATTTTCATGAGAGTGTGACTCACCTCCACATATGAAACAATATTATTTTAAGAATTTCGGAAATTTTCATTATAAAATAATTTTTTACACTCCCCATTGAAAAAAACCATAGACAAATACCATGGTTTGGTTTGTGGTTTTGATTAGTTTAGTGTCTGTTGTCCCAAACCTAAATAATAACGAATTCACTCGCTTTTCCTATATAAACCCACCCATGCTCCCTCTTCATCATCACTCAAAGACATTTTATTTCGTCCCACCACTTACGTACTCTCTATATAATCCTCCCATGGTGCCCCAAGATCCCAATAAGCCTCTCAAGCCTCTCCCAAGACATTGGGATTATACTTCTGTGTTAGAGATCCATTCCATTCACATTTTATCCATGTTTCTTAATATTTTTATTCCCATATATTTTAAATTATAAAAGTTGAGTTATCATTTATAACCTCTCCCATACATTCATCTTTAGGTTTGAATGATGACAGATCAATTTTCACTCTCATTAATTCCCCCTTGTACACCTATTACCATTCTAAAATTCGGTATGAAATTTATGTCCCTTGATTTACATTCAAGAAAATATTTTGTATTATGAATCCAAATTCCCTTAATTATGTTGGGAAATATATATATATATATAAATATATATAACTTGTACTATCTATTTCATGTTCATACGATGAGACACAATTTTTGTTCTCATCAACCTTTTTTTAGGAAGTCTTATGTCACGGCATTATGCTGCCGAAATTGCACTGCCATTTCCAAGCCAAAATCATTGTGCAGTGAATACCATGCCCATTTCTCTATCAATGGAATTAACCATTAAGAATATTTAATTACTGATGTAATTCATTCATGTATGAATTCCAAATTCCAATACCATAGAATAAATTGTGATGTTTAATTAATCTATATTGTATGATCTTGTGGAACACTTATTCATGAAATGAAATGTTTAAGAAGTATGTGCCCTGATAGCACTTCAATGCACTGATAAAAGATTAGTATCATGATATATCAAGGGAAATGATGGTTTAATTGTGACAATTCAAGTGCAATTAGAGTTTACATATTCTCCATGTGTAATGACCCTTGGATTATGATAATACAATGTTAAATGTTGTAGCCACATTTCTATGTTATGATAATCATGCTATATCATGACTTTATGTTCATTTTTCTCTTATTCTCAATTGATATTCCAATTTCATTAATTTTATTTTATTATTCATTTTATGTCTTGTTTACTCCCTTAATAATATTTATAGATCACCCTTTTCTTATGCATGTCCTTATGTTATCCCAGGAAATGCTATGTATGACGCAATATAGTGGTCATGTAAAGGATGTTTTCAATAAAGATGTTGTGTTTCATTTTTTAAGTCATTATGTAATATTCCTAATCCCCAATTATGCTAGAAATCTCGATCTTCTATGTTTTATCAATTTAATATTTTATGTAATAAATCATGTTTAACTATGTAATAAAGAGAAGGGTTGTTATAATCACACTCTAAAACACCCAAGAAGGAGGAGTATTCCATGAGTAAGTTGGGAAGGCGTCAGCTATACCATGTTCACATGATAGAAGGGGAATGGTGGATATCCATAGTGAATTTTCAAATGTATAAAAATTTAAAATTTCACATTAAATTAGTTACATATTTTGGACCCACGGTTTAACATGTTTTGTTCCAAACATGTGATAATATTTGTCCAATCCCACCCCGTTCACATGGTTATGGGGTATATTTTACCAAGACATGAACCATCTAGGATAAATAAAACTGTGTTGGTTTGGATCATTTCACATGGTCTGTCTAAAACTATACATGAACTATGATTTAATCTATAATTATATCCCAATATACATAATTCCCCTTGGAGTCCAAATAGTTTCCTCCAAACCATGAACTATCAATTCAAGACCACTGTGCTATATCAAAATTTGACTATATTTCCCCCACACTATCAAGGTGCAACACAATATATATTTATCTTTAAACCAAGATAATAAACCAAAAAACCATGTATATCAATCTTGGCATTACCAAGACTTTCCCAAACCCTTGAGGAGCATCATGGGCCTCAAAAGAGTTCGATAAACTTCACTTAATGATACTAAAATTCTTTTTCTTCTATTTTGTACCGTATAAAAAATCCATCCTACCCACTAATTCAATAATTGAAATACATTTTTTTTATTTTAACCCATATGAATGAAACATATTACTAATATATTTTCTATAATAGAAAATCATATTTAAAAGAAACCACATAAAATAAAATTCGGTAAAAACACATTTTTACTATAAAATTATAATACTAGATATTTAGATATGCTAATTGAATTTTATTTGTGTATCTACTTTAAAAAAGTGACCTGAATTTTATATAATCAATTTATAATGTTTATATATATAACAATTAAATAACTACATTTTTACAGTTATATAATTTTCCATGATTTTTTGGTTTGCAATTACATGTGATGCTAGTTGTTTGATGCATTGGGATTAAAAGGGAGATATAATTTAAAACCTATGGCTTTTAGATTCTCCCAAATTCAATAAATTATCTCATATAAATTTTAATTATGGTTTACTATTAAAATAGATATGGGATTCTAAAATATAGGCAGATCACATGATAAAATTTATATTATAACATCAACCTCTCTATCATAGTAAATACTAGGAAACTCATATTTTACCCCTTTATAAACTTATATACTAATTTTAAATTTTCAATGATATTTATTGAAAATATTCCTCCATAGTTGTGATGATATGACATAGTGGCTACTAAATACATTCTTTTCATGGATTTAGTCTCATGGCCTTTATAATAATAATTTTTTACAATTTTTTTTTCATAATATCCAATAAAAGTTCACCAAATTATCATATAAATATGAAAACTATATCCAATGTTATCTTCTAATATGAAACCATTATTTCATCCTACAAAACATTTGGCTCAAATATTATACAATTGGATCTACCATTAACTCCATTTCAATAACCTAGTTTTTCCATATACATTCTCTGATTAGGTTTTATAACATGACATTATATTAAAATCCATCATAATTATTCATAAAGATCTTAAGAATAACCAATTTATATCCCCTAGGAGTATCTATTAATGTTTCAAATATTTGGCACAATAATCATACATCTTGTGAGGAACATGTTGATATAAAACTATCATTTTTAAGGTTTATTTCCACAAGGTTCATTTATATCACAAACCCATCCTCATTTTAGTATCCTAACATAGAATTAATTTATAATAGATCACACAATCTATACAGTCGCAAAAATTAATATTATTTCCTATACTTATTTACATTATGATATTTTACTCTAAATTTATCTTTTATTAATTCCCAAACAATGTAAAATATCCAATATTACCATGACTAAAATATTGGGTTATCAACATATTTAAAATTATGTCAAACCATAACATAGGAACACTAGAGGTTATTTATAATTGTTATGTTATCATAAAATATTAGCATTTTAATCACAAATGTTATTTGAATCGTTATCTAATATTGTATAATATATCCCAGATGTAACTATATGAGAAATAGAATAATTAGTGAATTTTTTTCATTATAAAAATTCCTACAACCATTTATTTTTAGAGATTTAGAATATTAGTACACATCATTAACTAATATAGCCCATGTCTTCACTCTTAAGTGAATATTTTTTACTCTATATTAATAATTACCTAATAAATATTATGTATTTCACATTGCTAATAAATTTTCAACATAGGCTATTCCTCTAGACATAAAATATATGATAAATATCATCTTAACATATGTAAATAAAAAAAATTAATGGCCAGATCAAATTCACATTAAGAGAAACCCTAAGATTGAGGATGTTATAAAATAAAATATGAATAAATAATAAGGTGATAAGAAAATGATAATTAAAAAATTACATATAAATAACCATATATTATTGGAATAAATCCATGAATTAAATAACAATAGAAACAATAATATGGTTAATTATATCGAGTTTTAAAGTGGTAGAATGTATGCTGTCATATGAGACACAAAATTATTACAATACATTAAATATAGTTAAGTCCATATTCCATGACCTCTAAATGTTTTCAAGACCAAAAGTTTTCCATCTAAATAAATATATAAGAATACAATAAAATAAAATAATGGTTTTTCTAATGAGTCTTATTGATGCCTTAATGGGCCATTTGGGGTCCCACATGTCATTAATTATGACAAGTATATTCATCATGAAGAAGAATAAATACATTATAAAATACATAAACTACATACATTATTATTCAATAGACATATTTTTCAAATTCAAAAATATACAGTTCCTAATATTTTTCCAATAAATCAATCGAATCTATCTCAATATAAACAAAACATAAACTCAAACAATATACAATAATGGGTGTGTGTTTAAGTTAATAATTTTCAAAAACCATAAAAAAAATATATGAACATAATCCATCCAAATAAATGTGTTTTATGATTCTATTAAGTCATATCCCATGTGAAACATACTAAATGTAAATTATATTTAAAAAGATAAAAACTCCATTCTAAAGATGACATTTCAAATGGTGTCACCATAAAAGTAATTAGGAATTATATTTTTTGATACCATGTGTTTATTCCCCCAAATGAAAATATTCTATGTGAGTTTATAAGGTATTCCAGGAGAAAAAACTCCCAATGATGTGAAAAATGATTACAAATAAAGGATTACCGAATTCAGATTATAAATTTCATTTTATGAAACATCTTTATCAATACATAAAAAAATAGGATGTTGTGAGTCCTTTCTATTGAAAAATATGATGAGGTAGCATAAAACCAACATAAAAAAAATTCTTAAAACTATATATTGTTACCTATAGTTTCCATTAATAGATATTACATCTCAATATATTAATATTCATTACATTACATAATGATCCATTCAAAAATTATATAGGTCTAATCCCATTAGAAACATTGATACATAAATAACTTTTTAATCAGTGAACTATATCATCCCCACCTTAGTTCATCATAACTATCAAAGTTCATAGAAAAACAATACATAATCCATGTCTTCATAACCTAGGAAAATGACATATAATAGAGGTTGAGATCTATTTCTCATTAATTATATGAAAAAATTAATATCTATGATAACATAATCAAATCATCGGTATATTTGTATGAGATTATGAGTTTTACATTTGGAATGAATGAAATGTATAGATTATGACACAATCTTTAGTAATTTCAAAAAGACTGATATTTTATAATACATAAATATTAATGGAATCAACGATTGTGAAAAATGAGATCATAAAATTAGCATAACACATTGAATTTGTGCATACACATAAGGATAGAAAACATCATACCTTGGATAATCAAAAAGAGGAATTCATAATATGTTAGTTTTGGGCTTACAAGATGTGTACCTATTTCGGGATTGATATAACCATATGGGTACCATCTCCATGAATTAGGATAACCAATAGTATACCTTTTGGTCTAACATAATAGTAATCAGTTATCAATTCATTTTAGGGGTATTTATCTCCTAACAATCACATAATTTAGATGAAACCTATTTTTTCCAAATGAAAATAAAAAAACTCTTCGTATCATAACCCACGAAAAGAATTGGTTTCATAAAAATTTCATCATAACATAAACCTTGTAATTGAAATGGGATTCATATAAATCTCAAAGTCTGAAACATAATCCATCCAGAGAAATAATATTGATGATATCATTATATCATAACTCTGGTTAGTTTTATGCAACATGAAATAATTTCATCATAGTTGGAAAATTATTTTCATATATAATTTGGATCATTTTAATAGGAATATAAAATTTCCATTTTGAAATTAATTCAATTAAATATGTAAATTTCCATAATATGAATCAACTATTTTATAAAAAATAACCAAGTAATATGTTAAAAAATATTCAATTCATTGAGATGTCCTAACAGTGGAAAATATCATTTATGACACCTAAGTTAAAATAAGACATCCCTTTTTTACTTTGAATGAAAATCATTCAATATCATATATAGAAAATTAAATGAAGATTCTATTTGAATATATATTTAAATATTTACCCATTTTTAAAAATTTCTATAAAAAATATTAATCTTCAATAAAAACCATTGGTGATTTGTTTGGAATATATGGATATTGAAGAAAAATATTTTTTTAATGAAGACTAAAATGATGTAATTGTTCAATAGAAAAATACTTTCAATCACATGAGATATTAATGAGTGTAAAACGAAATTAAAAATTAATTTTCAGGAAATAAAATGTGCATTTAAAAATTCATTAGATTCATGAGATATATTTCATAATATTTCATCATCAAAAGCACAACCTTAAATAATCCTAGTAATGATTATATTGTATCTTAAAACCATTACCACTTTTTTATGTTTTGAATCATAATCCAAATGAAATAACGAAAAATATATGGATATTTATATACCATAAATTTCATATGTGTCCTAAAAATAAACATTCATATATAATATATACACAATTAGAATTAAATAATTTGGGTATTATTTATTTTTTGCATACAAATAGAAGTGAGATGAAAGACCCTAACATTGATTTCCACATAAGTGGAAACTATTATAACATCAATTATAATAAGATTATTTTAGTTATTAATATATTAAATAATAACATATATTCTTATGATATCAAATATATTCATTATATACATACATATAGCAATCTATATGGGTAGATATATAAAATAAATTACACTATTTGTGGCACTAACATGTCATATGTACGTACAGCTTTCATTCTCAATTTTGACTGATGGAATAAAATAATGTAAATTAATAATTCATAATTCCATCAAATTTATTATATAATATAAATCATATATATAATTCAGATATATTTCACATATCATCCTTGTGAAATTGAATAGAAAAACGAATCACATCGCCTTGCAGAGTTGGTATCTCACAAATACAAGTGATTAACATTTTATTTTTTACATCATTTTTTATGGAAATAAAGTTGATATGGTATTGTAATTATAGAATAATAAATATTTCTAAAATATCATATATGATCTTTAACCCATAATTTTACCAATCAATTAAATGTGATGATGGAAAATTAATTGCACTATAACGTGTAGAAAGTAAATCATACATACACATGAGGGATAATTACACTTCCCATTTGATTAATTTATGGTGGATAATAGTATTTCAATATTCAAAGTAAAATTCCACCATATATAGAATATTTAATTTATTATTTTTTGATAAATACCCAAAATTTATAAGAATTACTTGAAGGATAAAAATTTAATCATTTTAGGTAAGATAACTACCCCACATTAGGGATGCCTTCTTTACATCATTTCTTAAGGAAATAAGGGTTGGTATTTTGTGGATATTTAAAACACATAAACATGGACAAGGATTTATATAATTTAATTTTGTAGTGTATGTTATAGATTTACTATGTAACGGGGTGTTATGAATTTAAATAATGGTTGACCTTTTATACGGGGGGAGATGACAGACATAGAATTTCATAAAAGGTTTAATTATTATAAACACATTCTCAGTCAACATCGTACTAAATGGAATATAAATGGGAATGGGAAAGAATTTAGACCATATAATATCTCTGGATTCCCCTTATGAGATTTTATATATTTCAATAACTTACTGAAATATTTTTTTTAAATATCATTACTGTTAATTTATATGTTATACATTTAATTTTAATTAAAATAAACTTAAAAAAATATGAAATTAAATAATAATTATTTTAAAAAAGAAATATTCGTATTAACCTACAAAAATATGAAGACATTATCACACTCAAATTATATTACTTCTATTAGTTTTAAATTACTTATAGTAATAATTTTGTAATTAGGGAAATATTTAATTGCTATTACAAAATAATTTAAATAAATTATAAAATTACAAAAACATAAATGATAAATATTATAAATATTTACATTAAACTCAAAATTAATATCAATATTTATTCATAACTACTTAATGACAAAATTTTAATACATTTATTAAATTTAAATCTATGAGATATAAACTTTATATCATTCATTATTTTAAATATTATAAATGTATTATTCATTGAAAAGTATCAATTAAATAAATATATTTAGAGAATAAGAATATATTAGAAAATATAAATTCATCAAAAAATAATTATGATGAAAAACTGTTACCTTATAAAATAATTTAAAACAATAATAACCTTATTTACCCTTTTTCATGGTGATAAATTGTACCATAATAATTATTCATATTGACTAGAAATAAATGTGACCAACTTACCAAATTTTATCAACATGATTATAATAATAAACTGTTTCTATCAAATTAAATACCTATAATAATTTAAAAATTATTTTCATGTGAGTGTGCAATATGTGACATGGACATATTTTTCGAAAAATGCATTTTTAAGAATTAAACTAGATTTCATTTTATGTTACTCCTTGAAAAATATTAAATAAATTTGTATAAAAAATTATTCAATATATTACATATATATCCTTATAATTATTCACCAATATTGAAAAATTAAATTAAATATGATAAACATACTTTGCGTGCATAAAAATTTTTATTTAAAAAACAGCTTTCTTTTCAATTGATTATAGATTTAGATTTTAATTAATTGATAAGTAGTAATTAATTATATACACATGTGATAAATAATTTTTAATAATTTAGTTAGTATTATTCATACACACTAATCTAATGTTTAGGTTAATGATATAACAATAAAAAAAAATTATATATCATGGTTTTAATAGACATGACATTTCATCTAACATAATAAATTGTTCAAGTAAATTAATTTATAAAACATATTTCATATAATATCATGTTGTTACATTAAACTCCCTTTAATGATAATTAATAAAGACATATATGGTTCATTATATCATCTGTCTCCCATATAGATCCCTCAAATTTGAGGTTTCACCGCAATACATTGACCATGTGAGTTGTCATGATTCATAAAATTATCTCTCTATTATATATAATCTCCAATTTATATTTCTTTTATGATAGATAATTCATGAGTTGTATGACCTCTTATTTCAATACATGTGCCGGTTCAAAAATTTACTTCTTAAAGACAGTTACATGGAACTGTAGATGATATTTTAGGAGAATCGGTGGAAGAACCAATTGATAATATGCTATAATGAAATGATCAAGAACATTGAGGGGACTGGTGTACCAATGTCTTAGAATTATTCTTTTTTTGAACCTCATAACTCACATCTAGGAATATATTCTTAAGAATAAGTCACCTTCAAACACCAAATCGTTATGAAAATTGTAATCATATATCTTTTTTTGACTCTATGCTACCCTTATATGCCTCTTAATAGATCTAAAACCCTATATCATTTCTTTAGGTAGGTTGGGTCCCAATATATTTCCCTCTCCAACATCATTCATTCACATTATAGTTATTCACATTCAATAATATATTAATTCAAAAGCATCCATATTAACGATTGAATAAAATCTATTATTTTATGAGAATTTAAATAAATGATGGTGTTGAACCCAACTACCTTTGTTTTTAGTTTAGAAATTTCTCAACATGCCATCAATGATTTGATTATCTCTCCTAGAATGAATATTTTTTAAGATGATATACATTAATAAGACACATTTTTATATCCAAATCCTACAAAAGAATTTACCAAAACATCGAGGTAATCATTAAATCAGAATCTCGTATAATTAAATTTGGTACCCCATACATCCTTACCACATCCTTAATATATATCCTCGAAAGCTATTCCAGATCGAAATAATCATTAATATCAATTACGTGTGTAAAAAATTTTATGATATGTACTATAACCAACATGTCTTCATTCCCCATAATTTTTTTTGGGATTCCCATGAGAAATATCATGCGGATGTTTTCCCATTTCCACTATGGTAAGGTTACTAGTTGAAGAATCCATTAGTATATTTCTCTATTATCCCTAACAGGAAACCAAACCAAACACTAAGATAAAAAACTTTCAAAATATTCCTTCATATCATCCCAACAAAAATACTCTTTCGAATTTTTATAGATATATGTACTCCGAGGATGAACATGGAATGAAGAACAAAGTGCTTTGTCCAACGAATCCTTTAAAACTGGTATGGAGGGGACATAAAAACTTATCTTTGACCTTGAAACTCATTCCTAATATAGGTTTAACTCATGATCATTTCTCATCATTTATAGAATCACTACATTTTCTTTCTCTTCTTCTTTATTCCCTTAATGGTGATATAATTGAACACTCATTTAGTCCAGATAATATTTATCCCTTTACTTTATTATTTTTAGATTGATACTTTAAAAATATAACAATATTGGATCTTTTGTGATTCTCATCACAGATATGTTATCATGATAATTTTGACTCAATGCATTTCCCACCTTTTTTTAATTTCAGAAGGTTGTAATTTGTTGTGAAGTCACAGTACTTAATCATATCTATACATATTATTTTCTATATATTAACCATTTTTGTAGGGAATATACACATGATACAATTTTGATAACTATATATATCATACATTTTTTCATAAATATTATTCCACTATTTCATTAATGTAAATATTACCACTAATAAGTATGAATCATGAATTTGGCTAATGTTGTTAATGAATCATCAATTTTCATGAGGCACAATCCATAACCATGACATTATTTTTCAGGTAACCTACAAATAAATTCTTCAATTCATCACTATTGATTATAAATTCATATACACTATTCATAAATATATTCATATGTATAATTAGTGACATTTTCATCATTTCCATGATTCAATAATTGCATTCATCTATCCATATTAACTTGTCTCTCTTTCATGTTAACTTGTTTAGTGGATTATACATCTATGAAACATTTTCCTCAACCAATCAATAAAATCTATCTAAATAAAATAAAATAATAGATCTCAATAGCCATTGTTGGACTAGGGTAATGTTCAATATCTTTTGGCTTCTATAGATCCATAGATATACCCGGACATTATATAACCAAAACATTAATCATAATGTATCCAAAATTCAAACCTTTTCAATTTTTTATACAACTTATCCTTAGGAATTTAGTACAATCCCCAACTTTCCTTCACACACAATATTTCTCCTACATTATATTTGAATATCATCTATAAAGTCTATAAGAAAATTATTAAGGTAATCTATAAAAAAATATTCATTCAATCCTATAAAATATAGGGAGACTTTTTTATGACCCATTCTAGAGGTTCTCATGTCGTGACAACCCCAATCCCACCTCCAATTGGCCAGGGGTAGGTGTCTAGCACCAAGTAGACATATCGCACACAAGGGAGGCATTTTACTAGGTTCGTGTACATATATACACATATCCTAGAAATAAATAAAAATAATTAAATTAACGAAGTAAAAATACATGAAAACCACTATATCCCATAATTAGATTACAATAGTTAATGTAAACAGGGCCAAAATAATGCCACAAAAAGAAAAGTGTATGAACCCACAAGTCCAGCCTATAATGAACATGGTACTTGGATGGTCAATAGAAATGCTAGTAGAACACACCTTGACATGTTTTGTATCATAAGGAACCTATTTGTCTAGGTCTCCCAGGAACTATGTCGAAGAGTTAATCGTCTACACAAGACATGACACATGTGGGAAAAGAATTTGTAGGGGTGAGTAAAAAAATACTCAGTAGGACATTGTAAAACCAAAAAGGAATACCACAAATTAAATTCCATGAAGTAATACCAACAAGGAATACCACAATGGAATACCACTAAGGAATACCATAATGGAATACCACCAAATAATACCAAAAAGAATGAATAGTCTGATGTACATAGATATATGTATAAAGAAATTATATGAATAACATATGGATATATTTAATCTCATAAGACACACAGTCTCAACAAGACACTTAGTCCCCATAAGACACAGAGTCTCCTTATGTCATGTAGTCTTTATAAGGAACACAGTCTCCATAAGACACACCATCTTTATAAGACAGACACTCTCTAGGTCACATAAAGCCACAAAAATGTTTTCTCAAAGAATTCTCATTCATAGAAAACTAACTCCTCGGTCTATTAGGTTGTATTCATATTCCCACAAAAACTGACATAGGATATAACAAAAAAATACTATCCCAATGTAGGGTTCCCAATTCCAAAGACCTCTCATCCAACATAGGCCTAATATGAATGATATGTTCATTTGAAAATATTAGAGAGGGTTCAATGGGCGGTGGACTGTCAATGTGATCTGTCTATAGGCTATTGTGGTTGAATGCCCAGTCTGACCACTCCCTTTAACAATCACCCCATGGTACAATGGTTGACCCTAGCCCACGGTCATCCGCCATTACAGACCATGGCCCAGTCCAGCAGGCTGGGTGTGACCCAACCTGTGAGGTCCTACCCGGACCACTGGTCCTGGACCTCTCTTGTTGGACCAAACCCACCACTCTGGCGCGATGCAATTGCCTGACCAGGACAGTTTCTAGGTCGGTCTTCTCACTCTGTCACCCATAGATACTACATCAATTCCCCACTATTACCTTACTATATCATGCAGTTGTTGGCCCTATCCATTTCTTTTTGTTATTCAGTGACATCCGCGTCAGATGCTTTATCGCTGCTGTGTACCAAGTACTAGACGCACTGCTCTGTCAGTATCATTCCTTATAATGTCCTACCTTCTTTTTTTGGTGCTAAAATCTCTGAAATTAAAACACCTCTATGACCCTCAGTTGTCAAGCTACACTGATTTTACCTATGTTTCATCTTGCCTCTAATCTGGAGGCCCAATCGCATTGGGAGACTCTAGAATACTCGAGACCTAATCATTAGGATCCAATGAAAAAGAACGTTAATAATTGGGGATATAAAATGCAAGAATTCCCAAATATTGAACATTTTTATTTTTACATGTTGTCCTCGATTTGTTCATATTAGAAAGATAAACCAAACTCCTGATAATCTAGTAATAATAACAGATCCTATAACAACGATCAAATCGTGGATCAACCTTATTGTAGATTGACTCACATTCATCAATGAAATAAAGTTCATGGAAAGAAAATCAGAAATAAAATTCCCTAACTGAGGTATAGATCATTCACTCCCAAGGATTTTTTGGGGTTGTAAAAACATCAAGAATGTTATCGGATCTCGGTGTTTGTCATCACTATAGATATAATTATTTAAGGATTCACTCAAGAGCATCTGTGGAAGTTCCAAGGTATTGAGTCGAACCATGGGTCCCTAGCTAGCTCTTAATTTAAAAAAAATCATCTCTAAGTCGAGGTAAATTAAATATAAAATAAACTCAATTTTTATATTATTCATTTAAAAATCCAAAAAATAATATTCACAAATGACCCATACTAACCAATGTTTGGCCTCACATAGAGAAAAAATAACATTACGAACTCAATGGTGTTCTTTTATTTCCAATCTTAGTCATTGTTCATGAGTTATTAAAATTTAAAAAGAAAATTAATTATTTTATTTATGTTTATATCATCAGGGACACGTTCATCAAATGACTGATGCCAACTAATGTTAGTTCATGCATAGGCTTAATCCACTATTCTGATCTTAATGGTTTCCTTGAAATTTTGACATGAGAAAACATTTATAAGATATTCCAATTTTTTCAAATTGTCGCATGCATATTCTATTAAAAAACATAAAATTTTCAAAAAATTGTTCCAAGAACACCAATCCATGGAATCACATGTTGTCTCATCTCCATGTGTCATGATTTAAAAAAAAATTAAAAATAAAATCAGGAAAATAAAGTCATTGAATTCTCCACACCTTAGGTCACTAAATCACTAAAAATACAAAAAAAATATACTCAAAAAAATGAGGGTACTGAAAATGTATCTGATCATCTACTCTCATGTGCTCTCCTAGAGATTCTTGTGCAACCACCAGACATGCACCAAAGGAATTGAACTCCCCTGAAGGATACACTCCTATTAATCCACAATCACCACAGTGTACTCATCAAAAGTAACCCCATCATCAATGTTCATATCACCCCAATCAGTGATGAGTGATCTATCATGAATGGACATCCTTATTTGTGATACATGGAAGATTTTGTGTACCCTCTCTATCTGTGGATGTAGATCCATGAAGTTTCCATTACACCAACTTTACGTTGAATCTAGACAGGCCTAATGAACCTTAGAGATGGATTGTCTCCCAATCCAAATCTCTGTAATCAGCATCGAGGTGAAACCCAAATGAACATGTGGAATCCTTCCTATAACTCTCAATGCTTTATTATCATTCAGAATAAGACATATGATGGACCTATGCAATCTCCACCCACTCATGGATGATATTCACTTTCTCTATAGTCGCTTGAACCATCTTTGGGCCTAGGGGTGCTGACTCTCTTGGATTTTTCCAGAAAAGTGTTGACCTATATGTTCTCCCATACAAAGCCTCAAGTGGTTCTATATTCATGGTGGAATGGTACCTTTTATGTATATGAACTCCACCAGGAGTAGGTGATCCTCCCAACTGCAACCAAAATATAACATGCAATCATGTATCATGTCCTCTATAACCTTTATAGTCCTCATTGTTTGGCCATCCATCTGTGGGTGAAATTCTATGACCAGGTATAAATGAGTATAAAATACCGTAGATAATCTCTTACACAAATAGTATGTAAAGTGTGCATCACCATATGAAACTTTCTCTCATTGATATCCCTGGATTTGAACTACCTTCGACACATAGAGAAATCTAAATATCTCTACTGCACTCTACTCATGAATATCTTCAAGGTGGGCCAACATGGTGAGTCAGTCAAGGATCTCTTAATTGGTATCATGTCCCCTAGATGTATATGGTGAAGTTATCATGAATTACGTTGATATCCTATCACACATTCATTCTGACACCACAAGGGATTGGGTGACACCCGATGTAACCTGGTGCTTGGCCTTCACTTACTAACAAGTGAGGCATAGAGAAACAAACATTACACTCCCTTTTTCATCCCTAGCCAATAAAACTGAAATCAAAAGTTTTCCATACATATATGTACCACTAAATGGGTTTTATGGAAGTCCATCAATACCTCCTCTTGCGACACCACTATTACTAATTTTCACACTATGAGATTAATGGAATTCTCTGCACCTTTGAAACATCCATAAGGGGAATTCTCTATATACATCTAATCATGTAAAGTATCCTAGTAGGTATCTCCATGTTGTGACTCTCTATCCCTCTATATATGTGGAAGTGTAACAACCTTCAACTGGAGGTATGTTGCTCCATCCCCATTCACAAAGGTTTTTTAAAATGAGGAAAACAAATGTGATTCCTCATTCATCAAATGAAAACAAGATCTCCTACTAAGATCATCTTCCACCACATTCCCCTTCCCTAGAATATAAAACACCACGAAGTCCTTGTCTTTGAGGAATTGTAGCCATCATCATGGTCTTATGTTCAGATCCTTCTAGTAAAAGATATACTTGAGACTCATTGGGTTAGAGTAGAGAATAAACCACTCACCTATCAGGTTCTGTCGCCACATTCTCATAGAGATGAGTACCTCTACAAACTAAAGATCACGGCTTTAGGATTTTTCTCATGTGGTTTTAGCTATCATGAACCATAGGAAATACCCAGCTACCCCTACATAAAAAAACCATGAACGGCTCATGATTCATCAATGTACCCTACGTACTCAGTACCCACCACTGGAAATCTCATGATGGGAGTGCTCAAAAATATCCACATTAACTGATGAAAACTATAATGCACCTTCTATTCCCCTATAAATGGCTTTATGTTTCCTAAAAAACTATAAAGAATGTTTCATATCTAGAAAATTCAGGTAAAATACTTCAATAGTACACATTTATAACAGGGAAACTCCATACCTTGATAACGCTCTAGGGTCGCTCACAAGATAGAATTGCCTCAATATTCACTGGATTCACTCTAATTTCAACCACATAAATGACATGTCCCAAAAAATGACCATCTAAAATCAAGAACTGACACATAGAGAGCTTCATGTAAATCATTTTCTATCTGAGTGTGTCCAAGACCATGCTTCAGTTTCATGCATTCTATATTTTGAAGCTGAGTACAATAGGATGTCATCAAACAAGACCACCGCAAACTGGTTTAAAATGGCCGAAAGATCATATACATGAGTCTTGTGAACACTATTGAGGAATTCATCATGATAAATGGAATCACCAAGAACTCATAGTGTTCATAACAATATCTTAAGGCTATCAATGGTATATCCTCCTCACATACTCGTAGGTAGTTATAGCGAGATCTGAGTTCAATATATGAGAACCAACACAACCCTTTCAACTGATCTAATATGTCATTTATCCTCAGTAGTAGATACCTATTCATTATTTTCAACTGATTCAGGTTCTATAAGTATGGACATAACCTCCACCTCTCATCTACCTTCAAGGAAAACAAAACTAGGTCTACTCATGGTGAGACATTAGCTCTCACGAAGCCCTTCCTTTTCAAGTCCTCTACTACACCCTTAGATCATGAACCACTATGAGATTCATCTGATATGATTGTGTAGATATCTACATCACCCCAATTTATAGATAAATGCATAAGTATGCCTCCCTATAGTGAGGTAAACCTATAACATCCTTAGAATATGTCCATATACTCTTCCACCACTATAGGAAATTGTGGACTCATATCATCCACTTCATATTGGGTCAGGCTAGAAAACTGATGATTGATAAACATTATTATCCTATATTTCAGTCCAACCTAACCTAACTATGTTTCCTTTTCACAAAACAGAAAACTATGTCCCATTAATATGGATATACCACACATTGTACTTCAAATGGTTACTCTATACTTAAAATGTGCATAACCAATCTACACTGATAATGACATCCTAGGTCCTGGATTCCACTACGAATAGATCCTGACCAAAACTACCACTTCCAAGTGTAAGGTGACACTATCAAAACAATTTTATGATCATAGAATATCCTCATGTGGGATATCTAAGAATAAGGGTCAATTCATTGGTTGAACTGGAATCTCTATGTCTTGAACAAGGTTCATGGAATGAAAATAATGACTGTAACCTCTATCTATCAAAACTATAGATACGTTGGATGAATCCCATATTGTACCTATAATAATTCATGAAGCATTGGGGTCATAATACTCCATCACATATAATTGTCCTTGGCCCAATCCAACCACTCCTTGAGCATGTCGTGGAACACCTAGGGGTGCTAGTGGTAACAGCTCGATCCTCTGACCACATCATGATTCACAGCATGCTCCCCTACCATGTCCACAATACATTGTACCACACTTCTCCTACCTCTTCCTTTAACATGATGGCCCTTCAACAATCTTCTGATTGGCCGTTTGAGTAACCTAGCATATCCCTCAGCTGACTCGAGCCACCATGGGAGACTCTTACCACTAATCATGTGTCCTTGGTTCATCTCCTGATGTGCCTGGCCCGATTGGGTCCCTACCACAACATCAACTACTTAATTCCAAGGTCTCACCAATCGTGTGTGTACTGTTAGCTCCCACTACTAGTGCTTAATCTGCATGTAATATCTTCACTAACAGTTCACTCCCTTGTACCCCAAAATAATTAAGAATTCTATGAGATATCGTAGATACTATAATCTAACAGTGTAAAACCTGATCAAATGTATAAGCCATAAAGAACATGGGTCATACCATATATTTGGAGTAGCGCAAAAGATCAGTAAATCTCAAAAAAAATAATCATCCATAATCTGACTGTTATGCTGGAAGAGCTTTGGTTGTACATCAACTGTATTGTGGTTCGAAAGAACTCCACTCTAATGTGATGCTCAAAAAATACCGATGATAAAGTCATATCATAATGTTTTTTGGTCACTAATCTCTAACATCACCCTAAAAATCCCTTAAAAAGAATCAGGAGATGGACATCCATCTAGTCAGAAGGAATCCTTGCAAGGTGAATGGCACATGTAACTACCACCACACAATCCTTAGCTACCTCGGTGTCTGTCGCACCTTGAAATATATGAGTTCTCTACCTATGAACACTTTCAATACCATCATTATTCAATAATCCCCATTTGGTAGTTATGGTAGCAGTATCTACTTGATAGAAGGTGGTTTAGATAGTAAAACACTTCAAGGTGCTATCTTGGGTACATACCCCTATACCAATGTGTCGCCGTTTGGCAGATCATCCTTGTAATCACACGATATAATCCTTAGTAGCTATCTTTGTGGAGTCATCCTATTATAAAACAATTTGCTCCACAGTCAATTTAGTATATCTTGATAGATATATCATGAAGTAGATAGAAGACAAAAACCATTCCTATATGATTCATGTACAATTATTTTCCATTAAACCATTGTCTTCATTTATCGAGTAGACAAGTAGGTTTCTCTAGTCCGAGTGTATATATACATTGGACACTATACCAAAAATGCATTATGTGGAAAGAAATATGAACTCAAAAAAACATAAAATTGTTTCCCCAAACCAACCACATAGACTCGCAATCCTAAAGTAGAACTAACCACTTTCGATACAACTCTATCACGAACAATCCAAGAGAAGCACATTCCTTGTCTACCCTAAGACCATCTTCAATAGGCCAGGTGCTGGTGACAACCACTGATTTGTAATATCTTATAAATAGTAGTCATTTTCCAATGTATCTATATGAACACACACATCTCCAAGGAACACAAGATGAAATATAAAATAACTAAGTAAATAATGCATGAAAACCACTATATCCCACAAGCAGAGTACAATAGTGAAAGTAAAAAATAGAAAAACAAGTCCACCAAAAGAAAATAGTATGAAACCAGAAGTCCAACCTATAATGTAATTAGTTCTAGGACAATTATAAAAAATGCTATCAGAAAACACCTTGGAATGTCTGGTCACACATGGAACTACCTTGTCCTAGTCTACCAGGTACTCCGTCAATGACTCGATAATCTATAAAAGACATGAAATGTGTGTAAATAGACTGTACATGGGTGAGTAAAATAACAGTTAGTAGGACACCTAGAAGCCACAAAGGAATACCAAAAAATAAATAACATGAATTAATAACACAAATTAATACCATAAATGAATACCACCAATGAATTCAACAAAGGATTACCACCACAAAATTCCACAAAGTAATGCATATATAGATTTACATAAATATATTTCTACAGAAAAATAAATTAAGAACATCTAGATATAATAATTCTAATAAGGCATATAATCTCAACAACAAACATATTTGTAACACCCCAAGCGTCCTCGGTATGTTTCCTTTCGAATAATGCAATGACGTGCATTGTACGCAACTTCAAGATTTTAACACACCACAACCAATCAAACTAGCCGTTATGAATGATAATACCTACTTTTTGAAATTATATACATATTTATATTTCAAAATGGACTTCATTTTTGGATTCGGAATATCGAATTTATCCTAAGGTGAAATTTTGGTACTTTTCGGATAACTTTCATATTTTGATGAATAGTGAAAATTACTAAATTTTAATTAAAAACAACTTTTTTAATCAAAATAATTAATAGTGATAAATTGTGAATTTGAGTGGTTTTAAAATATATTTAGAATATATTTTTACCATTTAATATAATGTTGGTCATTGGACATAATTTTAAAATTAAACCGAACATAAACAAATGTCAATCTTTTGATAGTTATTATCTCTTAAAAACACGTTTTTTGTTTTGACAGCAGGAATTAATTTTAAATTAATTTCTACCACTTCTGTGTTTTGAATTTAGAAAAATGGATTCCATATTTGGAATCAGGATGTCCAAATTGTGTAAATAGGTAACTTTTATTTTTAGACATTTTGAATAATTACTGCGGTAAATATTTTATTTACCATGGTTAAGGGTAAATCCGGTAAATAAGGGTTAAAAAATAATATTATAATAATACTAAATTACCCTAAAATGTGTCTTAACCCTATTGGTTGATACATGGTCGACCATGGGAATCTTTGGGTCAATTTTGGGACCCCATGGATCCACTTGTAAGTGATAATGACACTTTATATTAATTAATTTAAAATGAATACAAAAATGACACAAGCATATATCTTTTAGCAAAACAATTGTTACATAGGGTTATATATGTTGGATTTTAGATTATAAATATTCATTAGAAAGATAAAAAGATTTACTACATAATTATATTTTATTTATAATTTTTTGACATTAAATAATTTATTTTATTTATGACACAAAGATGATGCAGTAATTACTAAAATAGTAAAAAATTAACATAATTGATATTATAAATACCCAAATAATTATAAAATGAAACTTTTAATGAATTAAACAAATTTTCTAGGATAATATGATATATTATGATTGATTTATTTGACTTTTTTCGAAGTAATCAATCTTTTATGAGTTTCACAAAAATAAACTAGTGAATAGTGTCAAAATTGACATAAAAGAGTTCTTAAAACAAATATTATATTATTAATTGATATTAAATTCCTAAAAATCTATGGTTCGGCCAAGAGACTTATATTATGATAGGTTAATCATTAATGGACCACTTGGGGGTCTTTTGGATGTATATATTAAGTTTATTAACCATATTATATAAAAATACAAAGAGACATTGTAAAAGTGAAACTAATTAACTTAGAGTTAATACTTAAATATAAGGTTAATATAAGCACACAAACCTGTCTAAATTCTATTGGATGAGTTTTTTTAGACCTATCCCCACCTAAACCTTTGAATAGTCAACTTTGGAGCCATTGGAAACCGAATATGAATTTATTATAAATTAATATTTCTAGATTTTCCAAAGGTTCCCCTCACCCCTCTTATAAAAGGGCACTCCTCCTTCTCATTTCCTCACACCTCTCAAGACACATGGCTCGTCCAAACTCTGCCCAACTAAGCTCCCCACATCCCTCTCCTCCTCCTTGAAGCTTCCCCTTAGGCAGAAAGCATTTCAACAAGTCCTTTGGTTCCACCCAAAGTGAGTTACCTAAATTAAAGGTAACGATTTCTCTTAAATTATTTTCATTTATTTTGCTTCTTCAACCCCCAAACTCTTTTTATTTCCCTTCTTTTGTAACAACACCAGTATCCTCAATATACTAGGATGTTGTTATAAGAAGTATTCAAACTACACATACACACAACTTCATCTAATGGATGATGAACATAATGTTTCTGTGGATGGCAAACTAACGCCTCACGAAACGATGATTGTTCAAAAACATCTTACCGCCTCTCATGGTGGCCATTATGATGGCACTGTAATTAAATATGATATTAATGATATATATTTTATATATAAGCTTCTGTAATTCCATTTTATTTCATACCATTATTCGTTTCATGTCGTATATACATACGATAATTTCATTTGAGGAAGTGCGGACTACCGCCCCCTTAAAATGATATGACTCGTTCATACCACACATGGAACGAATAAAGGATGGTGTTAATGAACTTAAGTAACATATATAAAATATTATATTATACTGGAATAGTAATATACCTATGTATCATTTGGATTCGATTCTTTTAAAATAAAAAATTAAATGGAAGTAGCATTCGTGCGTACGTACGGACTACCGTCTCCACGAACGCGATGAGATTCATTATCCATCGTACCCATTCAAGTATAATTATCATTTAATGATTTAAAAATGATGTTTAAGGACTTGATATCATTCTGGATATGAATAAGATACAACAAACATGACTTATGTAACAAAACATATAAAAGAAAATGAGTAAGTTAACACCCGAAACGGCGTTAATACTAAGATATTATTAACAAATCAATGTTAAAAGATCATATATGATATCATATTAAAGAAAATGATTCTTGTATTATTCAATAACAATTATTTCACCATTATACAGGAGGTAAACCTACCATCGACCAAGGAAAAAGTACAAAGTAAGGGATTCTCTTATCTCACTTTCAATTTCTTGAGATTTCCATTATTCGCCACTAAATTATTGAAAGTGGTGTATTGTGTATGGACATTGGATATATATTATCATGATTCTCTTTATATTTATGTTATTCTGTAAATAATTTGGTGTTTATTAACTTTTGTCCATACGACTCAGTCGATTAACGTGGTAAGGGATTTTCTAATCTCACTTTTAATTTCATGAGAATTCCATTGTTCACCACTTAATTATTGCATGTGGTGTATGTGTACTGCCCATGATTGAATTCATTGTGTAATATACTTTAATTTATGGGTATTTACATCATCATGGTATGATACTTCTTTCATGGGTGTATGTTTCGAAAGTTACCTAATCGATAAGGGAATTTGAAATTTCAATTTCCACTCATTTGGCTTTACGCATATTTCATTGATTATATTACCCCAAGATTATGTGTGAAATCAATATTCATTTGATTATGTCATAATTTCCACTCCCCTTCCTGTGGATATAAGTTTGATACACATAATCACTCCATTGAAAATTCTCAAGTCATTGATATGAATTTGATAAGAGTAATTTTAACTCATTCACCATTTGTTGAGTTAAACATCCAATTCGTTGGTGTTGTTTTTACAAGAATATGTGTGAATATCCTTTGATTGTTTTACACTGAATATCCAATCATATTTAGTGTATTTATATTTGTCACACATAATTAAGTCGTTGATTTATCCTTAACCTAAGGATACGGCCTTTATAAGAGATTTCATCTCAATTTACATTCCATTGAGACTTCTTTGTTGATATACACCAAATCACTTTTATGTGGTGTATATAATGTACTTTGACATAGTATATCATGAATCCCTTTATTCGCATGATATTACAATGTTTTGATTACCTCAATTATTTGTATTCAAGTGTCTCTTTTGGTTAGAATCTCTAACTAAAATACCATTTTTAAATGTTTTAAAAGACTTATTCTTCTAAATCTTGCTCATTAATGTCCATGTTTTAAAAATGGTTTTAAGGATTTATTTATATGGACATTAAAGTTTTAGAAATTAATACTCCTTTTAAAAAGTTTCAAAGTGGTATGGGACACTTTGATTCAAAAATCTACTTTTAAATGGCTTCTTGACAAATAGTGTGACTTCTAAATGTTTTCAAAAAAAAGGGGGATATTTCTCTCAAATAGTCTTGATGATTATTTTCATCTATGTCAACATCCTTAATTATTCTTGATTGAGGTTAATGTGATACAATACAATCTTCCATATTGTATCGAATGAGTTATGTTTGACTGTGGATGTGCTGTTTTTATACCATTCATGGTTTGTGGTAAAAGTATTGACATTTCGTATGCTAGTTTTAATACGAATGTTTATGTTATGTTTAAACATGTTCATATGAGGAATGCATTGGACTTAATAAGTGACGGGTGGAGCCCGCTATAGCTCCTCGATGCATCAGTAGGTCTCATGAGACAAACTAGTGTCTTGGCACAAGGCCTTGGCAAAATCTTATTTGTAGTCTTGGCACGAGGCCTTGGCTATGTGGTTATGATAGTCTGGCATTATGCATTCCATCATTATGAAAGTGGTTATTGGTATTGCATGTGATCATTCGACTAGTAGAATATCCATGTGAGTAAGTAAATGGGATTATTTCATTTTACCTTCGCCATTTTATGCTGAAGTTTAAATTTAAAAGGCTTTTGTTTTAGTTATAAATTGCCTTAAGTGTTTATGCTTATTTATGAAAGCTTCTGCTATAATGTCATCCTTACTGAGCATCCAAGCTCACCCCTTTCAATGTTTTATTTTTCCCAGTATTATGAAGAAGTAATTTATGAATGACCTGCAGGGATAGTATGAGGGGATATGAAGACAAGATGTTTTTTTTATGATGTAATGTAAACATTTATGGATGTATCTAGTTATTCCAAGGATACTAAACTAATCGGTCTTTCGAGACTTGATCTTTCTCATGATCATGCCAATGTTATGTAATAATGCACCGACTCTAGGTAATTAGGGTCGGGGCGTTACAGTTGGTATCAGAGGAAGTTTAGTACAAACCTTGGTAGCTATATTTAGATAAACTCTGATTAGAGCACGTAGACCTAAGATGAACTTTGAGGATTAGTATAAAAGAACTTCCTAGAATTTTGTTATTGTAGAGATTTTGTGAGTTTTCCGAGCAATACATCTCTGTCTGGATACGAGCAGGTAGAGGCGGCTCTGGCACAGATGTACCTAGAGGTAAAACCCGAAAACACCGCTTTGAGCTAGACTCGAACGGGAACTGGTGCACGACAATGGGCCTTGCTGCACTCTTGGTTACGACACTCCCGGGGGATATGCTTAGGATAATTTACATTTTCTTTACAAACCAATTTAAGTAATATATATATAAGATGAGAGTAAATGACCTTGGTTAATCCTAATATGTTTCAAATTGAGAATATGGTGACATTTTAATCTCTAAATGATTTTACGACTACTATTACTCACACAATGCTTTATGGTTTTAGTCAATGGCTGGATTCCAAGGAAGTCATAGTGACTTTGAGAATGATGTACAAGATGGGAACGGTGGTGGCAATGAGCAACAAAATGGAATGTTGATAGGAGTAAAAGATATCGTCTTTATGCCAAATCAGTTTTCCAAAAATATGATCAACAACATATATATTAACCAACTCCCAGACTCAACAAGGAAGAGAAAGGTGATAAATGATAAGAGCTCCAGCAATGGAGACCATGGAGAAAAGAACCCTCAATTTTCATCATGTAGGAAATGTGGAAAGAGACACCCAGGAAAGTGTCTCAATGGGACAACGAAATGTTTTACGTGCGGGAAGGAAGGACATAAAGTAAAGAATTGCCGAAGAAAAATGAAGAGTACTATGGAAGAAGATAAAAATGGTCCCAAGAGTCCATTTACAGTCATTTGCCGTAAATGTAGGGGACCTGGCCATTACCCGAGTGAATGTCCTATTCTATAGGATATTTTTTTGGGTCAAAGAAGAAGCTATGTGGGAATAAATGGTTGGAGAAATGTTTAAAAAGTATTAGCACTCCTTGTTGATGGGTACTATGGAATAATTTTCACTTGTATTTGTAACCCCGCAGTTTTCCATGTGAGAATGATATTTGAGGAAGAATTGTCTCTTCTATTGTGGATATGGGTATAAATAACCATTTGGATTTATATGATCATTGGGGTTTGAGAGAATTATAAGTTATTCTAATTTGGGATGAAGATTCAAGGTATGATATAACATTTGTGGTTAAATTTATGATATAGTATTTTGAGGAATTTATCTCATTTTGGCAATATTATAAAATATAGTTTTTGAAAAAGGACAACATGTAGACCGTGTGACAACCCGTCGCGTCGGACAAAGCTATGGGAATCGAACCCACAACCAAAGTGCGATTGGGATTTATCGCCTACCACTGGACTACGTGAAGTCCCTGGTTAGTGTGAATTTTTTTTAGTTAAATGATTTTATTGATCAATAATAAGTTGATTTGGGTTCTTATTTCATATCAAAAGAATACCCTTGGTATAGGAAAATGATTTGGTGATTAGGTGATAAATTTTATTTTGGAAGATGTTCGCTTTGTTGGGAACACTATATGCCCAAGGAAAATAGAATACTATGGGGTTTCATTTGTGGAGTAATGATAGATTTTTATCTACGTTTTTATTGTGGATTTATAGTGATTTGGGTTATTTATGGAAATGATTAACCTATAATAGAGAATATGTGATTAGGTTAATTACTTTTGAGTATGTGACTTTAAGAGTATCTGATGTCATTTGGAGATAAAATTTAACATGGGAGACTACATAATCAAATTCTTCTATGTTTTGGGTTTCAATATTAGTTTGGATTATATTAAAGGATTTTAAGGACAATTGGTTATTGAATGGTATCTATTTAACTTTGGGGTATTGTTGGTTTAATTTTAGAAATTAAGATTAGTGCATATTTATCTCAATGAATATCCTTTTGGGGGATCATTAGATCATTCACTGACCATTTTGGTTTTGATTAATCTTCAAAGACAATGTAAATATATGGTTTATCCTTCATGGATCATGTGATTCTATAGAAGTTTATTCTATCTCTTCTAGTGTGACCAAGTATTCTTGAATACTCATCGTTTAAAAAAAATGAGTTAGTGGTGGAAATTTATTAAAGAATGAAAATCTACTTAAAATGTAAGTATATCTCATAATGTTCTTAGTCAACATCATAAATGAATTCCTCTTCCTTATGTAATGTAACTTAAAAAAAATGTTGTTCGTTTACTTTCCTACTAGGAGACTAATGGTCGTTTGTCCCAACACAAGTTTGTGGTTTTCTCATTGTTAACGTTCTCCTGATCATGATTTCTATCCCTCTCCATCAGAACTTGACACTTAGTTTATCATCCATATCCATGTTTTCTTACATGGAATCCTAGTATGGGTTATCTTGGATGACCCTTATACCTCTCTCTCTTTCTTTTAAAGTGATAGTTTTATTGACTCTTTTTCCGATGTGGGACTTTCCATTATATTCCCAAGAAAAATTTTAAAAATTGCGAGGACGCAATTTATTGAAGGAGGGGAGAATGTAACACCCCAAGCTTCCTCGGTATGTTTCCTTTCGAATAATGCAATGACGTGCATTGTACGCAACTTCGAGATTTTAACACACCACAACCAATCAAACTAGCCGTTATGAATGGTAATAACTACTTTTTGAAATTATATATATATTTTATATTTCAAAATGGACTTCATTTTTGGATTCGGAATATCGAATTTAGCCTAAGGTGAAATTTTGGTACTTTTCGGATAACTTTCATATTTTGATGAATAGTGAAAATTACTAAATTTTAATTAAAAACAACTTTTTTAATCAAAATAATTAATAGTGATAAATTGTGAATTTTAGTGGTTTTAAAATATATTTAGAATATATTTTTACCATTTAATATAATGTTGGTCATTGGACATAATTTTAAAATTAAACCGAACATAAACAAATGCCAATCTTTTGATAGTTATTATCTCTTAAAAACACGCTTTTTGTTTTGACAGCGGGAATTAATTTTAAATTAATTTCTGCCACTTCTGTGTTTTGAATTTAGAAAAATGGATTCCATATTTGGAATCATGATGTCCAAATTGTGTAAATAGGTAACTTTTATTTTTAGACATTTTGAATAATTACTGCGGTAAATATTTTATTTACCATGGTTAAGGGTAAATCCGGTAAATAAGGGTTAAAAAATAATATTATAATAATACTAAATTACCCTAAAATGTTTATTAACCCTATTGGTTGATACATGGTCGACCATGGGCATCTTTGGGTCAATTTTGGGACCCCATGGATCCACTTGTAAGTGATAATGACACTTTATATTAATTAATTTAAAATGAATACAAAAATGACACAAGCATATATCTTTTAGAAAAACAATTGTTACATAGGGTTATATATGTTGGATTTTAGATTATAAATATTCATTAGAAAGATAAAAAGATTTCCTACATAATTATATTTTATTTATAATTTTTTGAAATTAAATAATTTATTTTATTTATGACACAAAGATGATGCAGTAATTACTAAAATAGTAAAAAATTAACATAATTGATATTATAAATACCCAAATAATTATAACATGAAACTTTTAATGAATTAAACAAATTTTATAGGATAATATGATATATTAGGATTGATTTATTTGACTTTTTTCGAAGTAATGAATCTGTTATGAGTTTCACAAAAATCAACTAGTGAATAGTGTCAAAATTGACATAAAAGAGTTCTTAAAACAAATATTATATTATTAATTGATATTAAATTCCTAAAAATCTAAGGTTCGGCCAAGATACTTATATTATGATAGGTTAATCATTAATGGACCACTTGGGGGTCTTTTGGATGTATATAGTAAGTTTATTAACCATATTATATAAAAATACAAAGAGACATTGTAAAAGTGAAACTAATTAACTTAGAGTTAATACTTAAAGATAAGGTTAATATAAGTACCCAAACCTGTCTAAATTCTATTGGATGAGTTGTTTTAGACCTATCCCCAGCTCAACCTTTGAATAGTCAACTTTGGAGCCATTGGAAACCGAATATGAATTTATTATAAATTAATATTTCTAGCTTTTCCAAAGGTGCCTCTCACCCCTCTTATAAAAGGGCAATCCTCCTTCTCATTTCCTCACACCTCTCAAGACACTTGGCTCGTCCAAACTCTGCCCAACTAATCTCCCCACATCCCTCTCCTCCTCCTTGAAGCTTCCCCTTAGGAAGAAAGCATTTCAACAAGTCCTTTGGTTCCAACCAAAGTGAGTTACCTAAATTAAAGGTAACGATTTCTCTTAAATTATTTTCATTTATTTTGCTTCTTCAACCCCCAAAATCTTTTTATTTCCCTTCTTTTGTAACAACACCAGTATACTCAATATACTAGGATGTTGTTATAAGAAGTATTCAAACTACACATACACACAACTTCATCTAATGGATGATGAACATAATGTTTCTGTGGATGGAAAACTAACGCCTCACGAAACGATGATTGTTCAAAAACATCTTACCGCCTCTCATGGTGGCCATTATGATGGCACTGTAATTAAATATGATATTAATGATATATATTTTATATATAAGCTTCTGTAATTCCATTTTATTTCATACCATTATTCGTTTCATGTCGTATATACATACGATAATTTCATTTGAGGAAGTGCGGACTACCGCCCCCTTAAAATGACATGACTCGTTCATACCACACATGGAACGAATAAAGGATGGTGTTAATGAAATTAAGTAACATATATAAAATATTATATTATACTGGAATAGTAATATACCTATGTATCATTTGGATTCGATTCTTTTAAAATAAAAAATTAAATGGAAGTAGCATTCGTGCGTACGTACGGACTACCGTCTCCACGAACGCGATGAGATTCATTATCCATCATACCCATTCAAGTATAATTATCATTTAAGGATTTAAAAATTATGTTTAAGGACTTGATATCATTCTGGATATGAATAAGATACAACAAACATGACTTATGTAACAAAACATATAAAAGAAAATGAGTAAGTTAACACCCGAAACGGCGTTAATACTAAGATATTATTAACAAATAAATGTTAAAAGATCATATATGATATCATATTAAAGTAAATGATTATTGTATTATTCAATAACAATTATTTCACCATTATACAGGAGGTAAACCTACCATCGACCAAGGAAAAAGTACAAAGTAAGGGATTCTCTTATCTCACTTTCAATTTCGTGATATTTCCATTATTCGCCACTAAATTATTGAAAGTGGTGTATTGTGTATGGCCATTAGATATATATTATCATGATTCTCTTTATATTCGTGTAATTCTGTAAATCATTTGGTGGTTATTAACTTTTGGCCATACGACTCAGTCGATTAACGTGGTAAGGGATTTTCTAATCTCACTTTTAATTTCATGAGAATTCCATTGTTCACCACTTAATTATTGCATGTGGTGTATGTGTACTGCCCATGATTGAATTCATTGTGTAATATACTTTAATTTATGGGTATTTACGTCATCATGGTATGATACTTCTTTCATGGGTGTATGTTTCGAAAGTTACCTAATCGATAAGGGAATTTGAAATTTCAATTTCCACTCATTTGGCTTTACGCATATTTCATTGATTATATTACCCCAAGATTATGTGTGAAATCACTATTCATTTGATTATGTCATAATTTCCACTCCCCTTCCTGTGGATATAAGTTTGATACACATAATCACTCCATTGAAAATTCTCAAGTCATTGATATGAATTTGATAAGAGTAATTTTAACTCATTCACCATTTGTTGAGTTAAACATCCAATTCGTTGGTGTTGTTTTTACAAGAATATGTGTGAATATCCTTTGATTGTTTTACACTGAATATCCAATAATATTTAGTGTATTTATATTTGTCACACATAATTAAGTCGTTGATTTATCCTTAACCTAAGGTTACGGCCTTTATGTGAGATTTCATCTCAATTTACATTCCATTGAGACTTCTTTGTTGATATACACCAAATCACTTTTATGTGGTGTATATAATGTACTTTGACATAGTATATCATGAATCCCTTTATTCGCATGATATTACAAAGTTTTGATTACCTCAATTATTTGTATTCAAGTGTCTCTTTTGGTTAGAATCTCTAACTAAAATACCATTTTTAAATGTTTTAAAAGACTTATTCTTCTAAACCTTGCTCATTAATGTCCATGTTTTAAAAATGGTTTTAAGGATTTATTTATATGGACATTAAAGTTTTAGAAATTAAAACTCCTTTTAAAAAGTTTCAAAGTGGTATGGGACACTTTGATTCAAAAATCTACTTTTAAATGGCTTCTTGACAAATAGTGTGACTTCTAAATGTTTTCAAAAAAAGGGGGATATTTCTCTCAAATAGTCTTGATGATTATTTTCATCTATGTCAACATCCTTCATTATTCTTGATTGAGGTTAATGTGATACAATACAATCTTCCATATTTTATCGAATGAGTTATGTTTGACTGTGGATGTGCTGTTTTTATACCATTCATGGTTTGTGGTAAAAGTATTGACATTTCGTATGCTAGTTTTAATACGAATGTTTATGTTATGTTTAAACATGTTCATATGAGGAATGCATTGGACTTAATAAGTGACGGGTGGAGCCCGCTATAGCTCTTCGATGCATCGGTAGGTCTCATGAGACAAACTAGTGTCTTGGCACAAGGCCTTGGCAAAATCTTATTTGTAGTCTTGGCACGAGGCCTTGGCTATGTGGTTATGATAGTCTGGCATTATGCATTCCATCATTATGAAAGTGGTTATTGGTATTGCATGTGATCATTAGACTAGTAGAATATCCATGTGAGTAAGTAAATGGGATTATTTCATTTTACCTTCGCCATTTTATGCTGAAGTTTAAATTTAAAAGGCTTTTGTTTTAGTTATAAATTGCCTTAAGTGTTTATGCTTATTTATGAAAGCTTCTGCTATAATTTCATCCTTACTGAGCATCAGAGCTCACCCATTTCAATGTTTTATTTTTCCCAGGATTATGAAGAAGTAATTTATGAATGACCTGCAGGGATAGTATGAGGGGATATGAAGACAAGACGTTTTTTTTATGATGTAATGTAAAAATTTATGGATGTATCTAGTTATTCCAAGGCTACTAAACTAATCGGTCTTTCGAGACTTGATCTTTCTCATGATCATGCCAATGTTATGTAATAATGCACCGACTCTAGGTAATTAGGGTCGGGGCGTTACAATATTCTCTATTAGACACACAGTCTATATAAGACATAGAATCTCCATAAGGCACACAGATATATTTAGAACAAAAATATATCAGAAACATTCCATATATAATCTATCCAATACGACACACAGTCTCAACAAAACTCATTGTCTCCATAAGACACATTGTCTCCATAAGACACATATTAATCATAAGACACGTAGTCTCCTCAAGTCATTAGGTTGTATTAACAATCCCATAAATACACACATATGATATCATGAAAATATGTTATCTTTGTAAGGGTACCAAATCCATAGATGGATCATAAACAAGACATCCAACATGAATGTTGTGGGTGTTATGAAATTTTGAATGTGTCTTCAATGGTTCATTAGCATACAGTGGTGGTTGACCACCACGATAGACCTAACCCCAACTGCTACTGCTGCATGGCATCTCAGTTAACCATGATTCGATCTAGTTTCCTAGGTCCGACCAGGGTCCGCCCTGACCCATAGGGTCTGACCATCCATCTGGGTCCGACCCTGTCTACCTGTTTGACCAATCCCAGTACGGACGACCTACATCAACATGGCCTGACCCACCTCACTGGGCATGCCTGCTCTCCCAACCTAACTCGTTACTGGGTTGGTCCACTCATTTAGTCCCCCCGCAGAAACCAACACTAGTCCACATAGAGACCCTTACGCATCCCAGGTCCAGCGGCCCCCACCACCCTTCCATCCGCATTCCTTCATTCTTGATATATAGCTCTAATCTCTGAAATAAAAACACATATGTTACCATCAAATACTGAGTTACACTAATTCGTCCTCTGTTTCATCTTACCTTTATTCTAGGGGTCTTATCACATTTAGTTTCTCCATAAAAGTCCATCCATGATCACAAGGATACAACGACGAATAACTCCATGAATGGGGGAGATAAAGCACAAGAACTTAAGAATAATTAATCTTGTAATTTTTACATGTCATTGTAAATTTTTCTTGTAAGGAACAATGAGGAAAATAATTTATTCACCCAATAATCTCTCAACAATAACCCATCCTACAAAAATGATTGAAATGTAGATTAATATTTTTTTGTATTGACCCGTGTTCATCAGGGAAATAGATAAGGGGGGAAATAAATAATAAATCAAACTACCTACCTATGAAATATATCATTCACTTTCGGGGATAGGTTGTTGTTTGCAATCATTCAGGGATGATCACTGATCCTAGTGTTTGTCTTCGCTGCCAAAATAATTTTATAATGATTTTCTCTAGAGCCTCTAGGGAATTTCCAAGGTTTATAGTTTAACCTTATGTCTCTTAATAGTTCTCCATTTTATATAATTAGAGTCGCTGCTTCGATAAAACTCTAAAATAAAATAAAATCATAGTTTGTTTTATTCATTAAAACATTCAAAAACTAATTTTTAAATATGACATGCTTCAGCTGATGATAGGACACACCTAAGGAAAAAACAATATTATAAACACAATTTTTGTATCTAATTTCCAATACAATCCATTGTTCATAACTTTTTATAATTTTAAAATAAATTAATTTTATATAATTATAATATTTATGGTTATTTCCCTGGTGATGTTTTCTTCAGATGACCTAGGATAAAAAATGTTAGGTCATGCATAGTGTAAATATACCATTATAATCTCAACAGTTCCATCATACATCTTATCCAAGAGGCCATTTAACATATATTCAACTTTTTTAGGAAATCCACACCGTCATGCTATTAAAAACATAACAATTTTCAACGAATTGTTCTAGGAACACCAAGCCTCAAAGTCACAAGTCATCTCAACTACTGGTCATATAATTTTCCCAAATAATTTATAAAAATAAAATTAGGAAAAACCAACACATTAATAAATTAGTAAATCCAAAAGTTATTACTATACATTAAAATTTTGAAAAAAAAAATTAGAAATTTTATATTGGGTATATACTTATTTGTGACCCTAAATTGATTATATTCAAAAAAGGACAATCTTGGAAGAGTATTGAGCTCTACTTATTTGATTAATGAATCCATCAATATGGGATATAAGATACATATTTAATAAATTGATATTGTTATGTTCTCGATAATCAAATTCCTGTATCATTCCACGAGCATTATCTTTTAAAAAAATAATATTTGTTCCCTAATATTCCAGACATACCCAAGTTATTCCCTTTAAAAGATTCTACAAGAGATTCTTCAATAATTCATAAAAATCAATCAATTAAAATATATATATAGCCTTTAAAATATGAGTACACCTGGGATGGGGTTTGTTTAGAACTCAACATCACATTTTTGTGTAAGAAAAATAAAATATTTTGGGTATATATCAATAAAATATTTGTAAAATTGGAATATATTTGATTTTCAGTTTCTCCAAAACCATATGATTTGAATACATAATTTTAATATTAATAATGTCCCAAATAATGGATATTATTTCAATAATATGTTCATATTTATTGTCACACTAATAGATGATCATCGATTGCTTCAGAATATCAAACATTACATACATTCCTTGAGAAATCATGTGGGATTTATATAAATAGTGAAATATATTCCAAAAATAACATGAAATTCAAAAAAGGTAGAAATACAATATTTTATGGATTCCCATTACTATAAACATATAATAGAGATTAATCATAGATATAAAATGTGAACATTTATACATAATATTCTTTCATTAATAACACTTCATATAATATTTTTTGCCTTCATAAAATACAATTAAAAATGTATCCAAATAAAATATTGGGATAATAATTATAAAAAGACATTATTAGTGGTTTAGTGGATGGTAAGGGTACCTTTCACCACATTTTCATCAGACCCTTTATAAAAAATAGTGATTGTATGATATTTCCATTATTCTCATGGATTAAGAAGTTATTGTTGATGATTATCATCTATAACCTTAATATATTGAAATTAGATATAAATATTTACATAGACCTATTATTTAAAACATTAGATTATGTTTGTATAATTAAGTGGATATTTCTCTTTCATTTCATTATTTGATAACTTCTTCTCATCACTTCATAATCAGTTTCCATATGAACTTCCTTTATAATATTAAAAAATTGTTATCACAATTATGATAAATTTTACCATTTTAACTTCGAAAATAAAAGCAGAGATGATGTCTCATCTTCTTTTATCCATGGTTTTTAAAATTTAAATTTAATTACATCATTTGTTACTGATAAAAATATAGTGGATTTATTGGTAAATACAATCATTATTTACATCTTGATAGAACATGGAATGGTTTTCTAAATGAAATTTATTTCCATTAGGGATAACACCCTTTAGTGACATGGATTTAAGACACTGATGAATTGAACAAATAGACATTCATGTTAAATGATAATATTAGAATCATACCTCACAGGTCTAGAAAATTTTCTATATAGATACCAACAAATTAATCTTCTTATCCGTTATATTATGGAATTAATTATCTATTATTTTGAAATGATATTAGGAATTTACATAATAATATATAATATCATTATGAAATCCAATTATATTGATTCAATCTCATATTATTCCTTCATGTCCTTGATAAGATTCCACCATTGAATTATATCTTATTCCAAATGGTAAAAATCCAAAATAACATTTCATGATCCATAAATTAGAGAATTGGAAATATAAATTTTATAGTACTTATATATATCTCATTAATTACTAAATCAGTAGACCCAATAAAATATAGAGTATGTTTTATTATGAATGACACAACAAAAATTTTTTCGCTAACTTTATTGTATGGAATCTCATCATGATTCATATATTGAAATATTAGATTGAGCATAGAAATAATACTTTTCTTTTGACCTCCAATAAGAGTTGTCTTCTCAATAGTACAATCATTTCATTATTTATTAAACTCAGTATTAACTTGATTCCTTTGGGATCCACATATTAAATAAATTAAAAATCGTAGCTTGAGAAATATTAATCATAGAGGGAAACCACATAATCCATAAAAATCATTAAAGGAAATAAAAATCACAACCATTTATTTTAAATATATAAAACCTTGATTTTAACCTATTTAATCAATGATGATTAAAGAAATTATTATTTTTACATATATTTTGGAATTATATCTAGGGTTGTCACTAATTTTTTCTCATCGGAGTTAATAAATTTTTAATAAAACTTTCTCTTACACCAACTATAGGAACCAAAAATTCACATAAATAGATGGTATATGTTAGTAAATGGATATTAATCATATAACATACAATCCATGAAAGATGTAAATAGGTATAGTTCATTTAGAAATTGGGAATCATAATAAACAATTTCAAAATTGAACTACATCATCTCAAACATAGTTCATCATAGCATTCACCCTTCTTAGACATATCATACATAATTCCTTTCATCATGAAATGTGAAAAGGAAACATAAAAATGGGTTATATATAATTATTAAGATATCAACCATAAAATATTCATAACATGTGAATAATGGTAAGACAATATGATTTTAATTATCAAAATTAATGCCCTGAAAAATATTATATATAATATTGACTCAGGGAATAATTCTTGGATGTACATAATACATGAATAATAAATTAATAAAAGAACATAATCCCCAATATCATAAAATTCAAAGAGAAAATTGAATTGGGAAATACACATAAGTATATAAAATATTATATTAGGGTTATACACCGAGACATTCATAACATGTTAGGCATGGTCTAGCCACCCATGTACCTAGTTTGGGAAGGGGATAACCTTGCATTACAATATTTTAATTTTGTGATAACCTCATGTTTAGCCTTTTTTCTCATAGAATATTAATCATTACCAAATTAATTTGAGGGAGATATAGGTCCCAAAATTTACATAATGAAAATTAATCCTATGTATTCCATAAAACCTTATAACATTCTTCATATGAAAATATATGAGATAAAATTGGTTTCATAAGCATTTCATTATAGCATAGCATGTGTAAAAAAATGGGTTTCATTAACATCCAATGATTATAAAAATAAACCATCATGAGAAAAAATTAGGAAGGTATCATTGAATCATAACTACAGTAACCCACATATATCATTAAAATATGTTATCATATATGGGAAATAATTTTTAAAAGTAACTTGGAACAAATATTATAGAAAATAACCAATTATTTTTAAATTATTTACTTTATATCATAAAATTTCAAAAACATTATTGGAAAAATATTCCTTTCAAATATCCATTGATAATATTGATGGATGATGGGAATAATTGATCATACATTGTGTCTGAAATTTTCTTTCATGATGTTTATGAAAAACTAAATAAATCCTTTTCAACATTAAAAAATATTTAAGTAAATCAATGAGAAAACAACAAAAAGATTCCATCAGAAATATTTTTTTAATATTAAAACATGGGAAAATTTAATGACTAAGGATCGAAATATAATATCATTACATCTTTTTTTGGAATAAAAGAAAACATTCCAAAAGACCATATTAGTTATTGTATTTGGAAACATGGAAAAATGTCCTCTAATTATGAAAAATATCATCGACATCACACATAATATATTCCCCATTTGTATTCCTATGTAATGACCAATCATTAAAACATATGTAATGGAAACACAAAAAGGGTGATATTATATTCTTTGTAAGGGTAAACATGGAAGTTATATAAGCACCACATCAACATAATGGTATGGAAACATGAACATAAAAATTTAAGAACATTACATAAATATACCAAATCATTAACATGAGTCAATATATTAATATTGGGTGTTTATAATTGATGAATCATAATATAATCAAGGAACACGAGCCATGAGAGTATAAAAATGGAATGCGACATGGAATTATTGTCACACACATAAGCATACAATATCATATATAAATGATACCAACCAATAAATTTGATTTATGTTATAATTGTCCTAATAAATATTGTATATACATTGTTATAGGGCTGACCACTCATGTACTGTATATTTTTAAATTAAGATGGTATCAGTAATTCCCTCTTGTGGGGTGATTATGATGTTCTCATGTTTATCCTCTTGTTACGGTCTTATGATGACCTATTGTGTACCCTATTATCACAGTCATTGGATGACCTCCCATGTATCCATTGATCTTATAGAACAATTATCATTTCCCAATGATATAGAGGGAGATATAGGCACAACCCATCACATAATGAAAATAATTCATTTGTATGACTTAGGCACATAAATAATTCACAATCTCAAATCCAATATAATGAAATGAGTTTCATAAACACTTCATTATAAGAAAACTCATAGAAAGAATATATTTTTCAAGAGAATCATTACAATATAATCATTAACCATTCATAGATAGAATAATAAGGTATCATGGGGTCATATCTCCATTAAATAATAAGTAATAATTGAATAATGTTTTCTTAAATGTAAAATGGGTTTGAAAGATTTCATAACATTATTCTTCATTAATATAACGATATATTGATTAAATAATTATTTTAAATATATTCATATTTAGAATTAAAAATTTTAATTTGAAAATAAATTTTTATTCTTGTAAAGGAGGCTTCATGATATTAAGGATTCATGATTGAAGGAAAGTCAACTCGTGCCTTGAAATTTAAAAAATAGTCCTTAAGTAATTTTTTAGAAATTTCAATAAGTAACTCATTTTTAAAATGAAAAAAATATTTATTTATAAATTTTTTTTGTTAAATTCATACATGTGAAAAATAAATAAATTGTTTTTGAATAATATGAAAAACATTTGGAAAAACATTTTTAAGAAAAATGATTATTAAAGATAAATTGTAAGATCCTGAATGTCATGAGAGATTGTCCTTCATAAAATTTTGGTTAAATAAAAATTTTCAGTTAATTATATTCTTACCAAGAGTTTAAGAGGGCATTAGTGGTGTTCCTGTTATTCTAGATATCAAATAAGGAAAAACTTGTCTAAATTGTTCAAGGCACATTGTTTGTGCTTAGTTAAGTAAATTGTGCAGCATTCCCATAAAAACATTCGTCCTTAGATAGTGTAATATCACATGGTTTTTTAATGTTCTTTAATACATTCAGAGGTTATTATGTAATCACGAAACCTCACCTTCATTAGATAGTGTATTGTGCATGGTTTGGATAAATGTGTCGGTAAACCGTGCTTCCTAGTGATGTTGGAAAATTTAAAAAATGTCATTTATAGGATTTTTTTTATTATACCTGATATTATATCTCATTTATTACCTTAATATTATATGTATCAACCTTGGATCCAAATTTTTCAAATATATATATATACCTTGTTTATATGCCATTTAGAGTGTCTTTGGTTGTGGATCGAATATCTGGGTAATACAAATCCTCCAATTTCTCTAATTTTATAGATTAAGGCTTTTATTTTTGGAGATCGTATTCTAAATCCCAAAAAACATATATTTCTAATGGAATATAGGTTAAATATTAAAAGGGTTTTTGAATCGGGGTTTATGGAATCAGTTAGGAGTGTGTTCTTTAATGGATTTGAGGTATGTGGTTTACAAATCATATCCCATGGTCTTGAAGTGGATTTTTGTATATGAAAATATGTTGGAATTACTATAGGGTTAGTATTTGTGAAATTATGAGAAAATTTAAAGGAAAATTACATGGTAATTATGATTTATACCTAATGGGTTGAATGTAAGAAAGTGGTTGTGCCATTGGATACAAGAATTGTATAGGAATTAAATGTGTGAGAAAATGAGAGTGAAATGATAAAATGCCTAAATGTGATAATGTACAATTGTTTTGGAATATTCTTGATGGGTTTAGTAATGAGAATAGGAATTGGGATAAATTGATATGTTATTTAAATGGAAAAGAGTTCTAATGGATAATGGAATTGTATTAAATCCCATATTGGTTGTTATGAGTTTTGATTGTTATATAGATTAGTTTTATTAGTTTTGTGATATGGTATATGTGGTAAATGTATGATTAATAATTTATACATAAAATGAGGTGTGGGATAAAGGACTGAGTCTCCTACCATGGGTAACGTTGTAATGATGCTCTTACTCCACCCACAATTCACGATTTGGGGAATGGGATGAAGTTATATTCCCGAAATTGTTTCATACTACATAGATTGAGGCTTCGATGTGAGGATATTTTGTTGGTTGTGATTCGTTATCCCTATTATGATAGGGTCGTGGAAAATTATTTTAAGTGGAATAATAAATTACCTGAAATTTTTTGTGAAGGACATAATTGGCTAACCCATGAATTACATTTAGTAGATAAACTATGTATTAAAGGAGAAACATCTATAGAATTTGGATCTATGGTTATGAAAGGTTGAGTACATATTTCTAACTAGTGGACCAAACTATCTTTTATTTACTTGTAATATATTTAATACTTTTAATGTATTATATACCTTCTTTAACTATCTATTTATAAATGGTCTTTTTTAGTCATAATTGGGGGTTGACTATTATGTTGTACTCACATGGTGCATGGACCATTAAAGGGTGCCTGGGAAGCTTTCATGCTTACAGGTCAGGACAAGGAGAAGTTTCATATGGTATACAGTTAAGTTGGGCTAGGGTGGTTATAGTATGAAGTTCCAAACTTGGAGTCTATGATATTTATTGTATTACTTTTTCGTATTTATTTTGGTTTTGTTGACCTGGTACTGTAGCATTAAATGGAATATTTACTGTTTGTTGTAGTTCATGCCCAGTTGTGGGAAATGGTTATTTTTGCTTGTTCATTTTTTATTTATGTTTTATCTTCAATTATATTTAATTTATGCTCTATATTACTCTATTGAAGAAGTTATAATCTCCCTATTTTACTTTTAGACCCATTGTTCTAGTCAGAAAACATTGGTGTATGGGGAGGCATGCATGAGGTCATGTGGCAACCCCACATGGGGCACCAGTTTAGTGGATCTCAGGTCGTGTATGATTCAATGTAGTATTGGAGAAGGTATTTTCTCAGGCCCTACTATTTATGAGTGTAGGGAAGAGTTTATGATGTGTTAATACCTGAAAATGAGCTCCTACTTTGGAGTAGCCAACCCGTGTGCAAGGGAATACCCAAGTCACCAGGGAATGGAATTTTTTTCATGATGTGTGTTGTTAGAGTTCGATGATATTTCACCATTGGGTTATGCACATGTTTTGAGATTGGAATTATTTGTTATATTTGTTTCATGGAAATAATTACATGAGGTTGTGAATTCATTCATCATCTTAGAAACCAAAGGATATAGCTGTCATGAGTCATTATAGGCACACACAAGATGGGTGTGTGGTGAATAGAGAGTGGAATGGATCTATCATCCTTGGAATATTTTGAAGGAAAATAGTTTTTAATAATTTTAATTCTAGTCTATAAATTAAAACAATGTAAATGAATAGGTATTTAATACTGTATATAATGCAACAATATTACTAATTTAAAATTTTGGATTGTTGAAAATTGTAAATGATGATTTGTTTCTAAATAAGAAATATTTCATAGTGACAGTGAAATGGTTAAGAAATTCTTCCTAATAAAAAGTGAAAATGAGTGAAAATGATGATTGTTACAAGTTGTGAAATGGTTAATGTGTCTAAGAGAAAGGATTTTTTTGTTAAAGAGGAATAATTTTAAAATGGTGTTTGATGAAATACACTTCATTAAGTAATTTAGTTTATCAATGTTGACCATTACCTGTGGTATGTATAATATAAGGAACTATTCCTTGTGTGATGATAGTTGCTGGGATATTTTATGTGGAGTGGGTTATTTTAATTTTATAGTTCAATACCTATTCCATCTGTGGCATAATCATGTCGATAATAATTTGAAGTATTTTTTGTGGAATGTGTTTCTTAATATGTTCATGAATAAGGTATGGGCTTCCAAATTTTGGGTCAATGGGGAGTTTTAACAGTGAATGTTTGAGTTCAAAAATAGTGATGATAATTTTAAATGGATATATAATTATATAAAATTAGGTGAACTGGGTAGTGGTTATTCATTATATTATTGATTTCACCCTCATATGGGTGGTTTTGGGTAGTGAGATTGCCCAAGATTTATTATATGTATTTGGTTCGTAAGACCATGCTGGTTTTGATATGGAATAAGAGATGGGTTTAGAGAACCCTGGGTGGGGCTGTTGACATTGGGTCATGAGGTGTTATTCGGTAATGTGAGTGTGTAAACTATCATGGGTCGTTATTGTATAGAGTGTCTGTTGGACCATAAGGATGGTGCTTTGGTTTTTGTGACCTTATGTGTAGGGACCCTAGAAAGTTGTTTTAAAAATCATAGAGACAGTGTATGGCATTTAAAGATTATGTATGTGTAAATTAACCTTTGGTTTACAATATAGAATGAATGGTCCCTTGGTGTCCTAGTCATAGTGTGTATCCTGACAGAGGTGAGAGTCATGTTCATGGATGTTTCTTTGTTTGTAATCAAATGTTTGTATTTTGAGAAGAGGAACAATGACTTTTTATTGTTGTTTCTCTATTTTATGAAGTCGGTATCATTCATACATTATAGTGACAAATGGGGTTGGCCGGACGAGGTTTTAGGGTGGTTTTTGAGTCTATCACACTGATGGATTTCTTAGACCTTTTTAATTTGACATAGAGAGTTTTACCATGTGATGGTTTGTCATTACTGGCTATGGTAAAGATTTATGGTTGATGATGTGACTCAGGCCGTGGTTATATGTTAAAAGTTTCATGGGAATAAAGGGATACATCGTATAAATCTATCCCAATGGTGTGGGTGACTTGTAATAGGAAGAACGAGATATGCATAAGAGGTGGAACTGATGCATAATTAGTACCATCAGGTTTTTGTAAGTGGTATGGTTGTGCCCTGGTTTTCTAATATGGGAATCCAAATTCTTATGGTATGAGTTAAGGCTTGTTTCAAAGGGTTGTATCATATGGATTAATGAACGATTTGTTTAGATGATGATTTATGGGGGCCATAATGTTTTCTTTGACTGGAATAGACAATGGTGACAAAATCTTGGTGAGACTATTTTTTTGAATGTGACACATGATGTGGAGATGGTCACATACATGCGCATGATTTTATAAGTGGTTTGGTTATTAGGTAAGCACTAGGATACTCTCTTTTGATGGTTGTCTTGTGGTAACTATAGTTGGTTTAAGTATGTTCTCAATTAATTGTGATACATGAGTTATCTAATGAAGACCATATGTGGTTATATAATGGTAAAGCAAGATTTTGACGGGCATAATAATGTGTGGTTCTTTGGATACCCAAAGTGGGATGCATGGATATGATATGGGACAATGGTTTTTGTTGGTGTAGTCTACCATTTTTATTGTTTGATACCATTCAAGGTCATTCCAAATGAGCTCAAGTGATGTGGTGGAATAATTGTCAAAGGAATGTTGGTTCAGAGTAGCGGGGAGGATTTTCATGTGACATTGGTGAAACATGGTTGGAAGTCATGCCTCTATAGTGGTGATTATGTGTTGATGAGATGTGTGTGGTAGAGGATCCATAGATCCTTGGATGGTCATGATGTCTCATAGTGGGAGGTGACATTTGAATTGGATAAGATGGTGGTGGTTCTCTTCAAAAAATTCTTAGTAAACCTCAACTGGAGACGATCAAGCCCAACATCATGACATAGTCCAAAATACCTTGAAATCTCTGGATTTACACCAAGAGACTTTAATTTATTTTTTTGGATGAGGAAAACTAGGAGTTTTCATTCATGGGGTAGTACATGCGGACCTAGATTGATTGGATTTAAACCACATAGGTTTTCTAGTAAAGTCATCCGGATGGACTCAGTGTCGACAAACACCCTATGTTTCATTGTCATAATTTTGGAACATGCACCGGGAGACACATAATTTATTTTTCTGGGAGGATCTATATAGACATGTATATGCCTTGGAGAAAATCCTGAGATCAATTTTGATCCTTGGTGGTTGGAAGTACTCATACAAAGAGGTTGTAATGACACTCCTAACGTGGGGAGTGAGAATTCATTTTTGGATTCCTTGAGGAGAATGTTGAGTTCATGTGGGGGCATTGAGATGACAACGAGAACCCTTTAGGTGCATAATTAAATTATCTTAAGAGTTCCAGGGGTCTTATATTATTAAGATTTTTTTAGCCAACTTTTTTCCTATGGATCAAGGTAGTTCCAATGGAAATTGATGTGCATGTGTTAAAACATTGAAGTGGTTGGAAATATGCAACAATAGTATGTGGAAAGAAGATTTGGGTTCTCTAACTCTAACAAATATGAAGATTAAACTCAGGTATGTTTTTTTTGGTGGTATTGGAATATCATTATTTTGTATGGAACCATGGCCATGTGATTTAGTTTTATGACAATGGTGAAGCTAAACATTCCATGAAGAGTAATCTGTTGATAACATGACTTCACTAAGATTATGGGAAAGATATATAATGTGGTAAATATATTAAGGTGTATGTTTTTGAGTGAGAGGTATGTTTTTAATTTTTCAATGTGTTTGAGTGATATCCTATACTTATTTAGTTAATGTTTGAATGGTGTAAGATCTTGTGTTTTTAATTTTAATGGGGGTAGTGGAGCCGATGATGGTTTGTATGGATGTGAAACCATGATGGAAGAATTATACAAGAGAACAGTGATCACCTCATTGTGTGACTTAGAGGATTGTGATAAGATTAATGTTCATAGTTTCATAGGGAATGGTAAAAATTGGTAGCATACTAGTAGTGTATGATGGATGTAGTGACAGTTACCCACCACTAGTTTGATCTTGTAGAGGAACGTGCTTCTTGGAAATGACGGTGTGCTTGAGTGAGGTCAAATTGATATTTTTACATGAATTTATGGTGTAATAAATTCCTCATATATGGCCTCAATATAAAGGATTTATTCCTAAGAATTTTTAATACCATGCGGATGTTTAGGAATGATGTATAGGAAACCTGTTACGTTTGTTGTCAAAGTTGATTTGAGATTCTAGCAGGATTTCATTGATAGTGTGGGTTCAAACAATGAAATTGGATGGGAGAACTATACTGGGAATTTTTTTGGTTTATTATGTGATCATATATTTGGGTAGGATCAACTGTGTGTTTTCATTTGGGTGATATCAATTTTTGGTCAATGTTAGAGTTTTGGATACAGAGTAAAAGTTCACCGATGAATTTGAGGCATGAGTTATAATGAGGATCAACCCGATCTAGTGTAAATTGGTTCCTCTATGATGGTATGTTGTTTCATCAAATGTTTTAGTGTGCTTTGAATTAAGAATTTATTCTTATGTTTTCCCTATGAATTTTTTGTTTTGGATGTATAGATAAAGATGATACGTTTTTTGAGGAATATCTTGTTCATGTTTTGGGTAGTACTGGGGATGTCTTACTGCGAAAGAAAATTCTTTTAGATCATGTTTCAGGGAAAAATTGTAATTATTGGGAGGATACATGGGAAGTGGGAATAGATATGTGGTCCTAGTTTCTTTATCTCTACGTTAGTAAGCCTATTAATTCGTGGGAATTCAGTTAGAGGATGAATCGTTATAATTTACAAAGGATGTAAGATCAGGAATTTTGTGAAAGTTTTTCATTGCTTAAATTTTGATTCAATACCTTATATTTATTTACTGAAATTATCTCTTGGTTTTTAAGGGGGCATCAATGGTGTTTTGGGTGTTTATGAAACAAAATAAAGGAAAACTCGTCCAAACTGCGCAAGGTACATAGTTATCCCATATATAAGAAAACCATGTGACCTAACCAAAAAAAATGTGCAGCCTTTGACAGTTTCATTTCACACGTTGATGAATTGGTTGTAAACCATGTATAGATTTTCAAGTAACCATGTGACCTCAACATCCTTAAATAGTGTCTTATGCACAGTTTCTGCATGGTTTGGAAACTGTGTTGGTAATCCTTATGGCCTAGTAATGTTGGAGAAATAGAAAATTTTCAGTATAGGATTTTTATATCTACCCAAGATTCTCTCCCATTTCATACCATTAATCCCAATAGATGATCAAAGGATCCCAAATCATCTAAGAGTTTGATATCCCTCATTTATTAGCTAGTTGGAGTGTCATCATTTGCGAATCAAATCTCCAAGTATTCCTAATCCTCTCATTTTTTCCCTTTTCTGGATTTGGGTGTGTATTTTGGGATATCTTCTTCCAAATACCTAAAACCACATTTTTCCAATTTAATCAAGGTTATGGATTAAAATTGTGTTTCAATGAAGATATAAGGATATTAATAAGAGTATGTTCATCCATGCATTAAATGTAGGTTTTCAAAAAATTAAATCATAACATTTTTAGGGGATTTTTGCAAATGAAATATTTTGGAATTCCTAAAGGGTTAGTATGTATGAAATGATGACCATTTTAAATTTGTAAATTCATGGAAATTATGTTGTATACCAAATGGGTTAAATCTAATAGTGTGATTTTTCTATGTGCTATAAGAATTGTTCTTGAAATGTATATGGGGAAATTATTTTGTGAAATGATAAATGGGATAATTTGGATAGTTTATAGTAATTGTTGAATATAATGGATGTGTCAAGGAAGGGGATTGGTAATTAGGGTAAATGTCTATGAAATGTAAATGAAAAATTTGGTAATGGGTTATGGAATGGTGTTCTATCCCATGTTGGTTATTATTGATTATGATTATTATATATACTGGTTTTATTGGGTTTTTGATATCATATATGTGGTAAATGGATGAATAAACAAGTGCACATGGCTTCAGGTGTGGTATAATGGAATAAGGTTTCTCCCACAAGTATAGTTGTAGTGACACTTTAAATCCACCAACAATTTATGTGTTTGGGAAGGTGATAGATATCTATTCATCTAATGGTTTCACACCACCCAGACTAAGGCTACAAGGTGAGAATATTATTTTGGTTTTGATGTGTTACCCCTAATGATATAGGGACTTGACTTATTCCATTATGAAAAATGATTAATTACATGATATTTTTTGTGACTTATGTAAAGAAATACCCCAAGAATTACAGTTCATTACAGAAATTTTTAATGATGAAGATTAATATAATTAATTTGGGTCTTTGGTTAGGAAGGGTTAAGTAATGATTTTTAACTAGTGTCTAAAACTGTATTTTTTAAATGTCCTTAATTCAAGTCATTTCATTTATTTTATTCCAGAATGCACTATCTGTTTAGATTTTACGTTTTCTAGACATTATTGGTTCTAGACTATTGAGTATTACCCACACAATACTAAGGTTGTCATTGGGTACCGAAACATAATTCATTCTTGCATGTTAGGATTAGGGCAAGGGCTATGTGCTATAGAGTTGAGTTTGTCATGGTACATGCAAGGATGAGATTCTAGACCTGGATTTCAGACCATTTTTTGGGATTCTTTTGTTGTCTTTATTTTGGGATTTAATCACATTTCACTTTATCATAACATGAAATATTTACCATTGGTTGTGTTTTGTACCAATATTTGGAATGTGGTAATTTATGCTTGTTCATTGGTAATTCTATGTTTTTTCATAATTATAATTTTTTTACTGTAGATTACTCTAGAAAATAGTGTATAGAGTCCTCGTCAGACATTTATAGCCCCACTAAAATTTGGAAACCTTTGGGGTATGTGTTGCTATTATTGATTTCATGTGGTGACCTGGCTTGGGGCACTGGTTTAGTGCCTCATGGAATATGGATGTTACATATATATTCCGATGCATATACATAAAATCATCCCCGAATAAAAATTATATTGTGGAATTAACTTTTACAACATTATAATCAGATGATTAATTTTCTCCTTGAAATGTTTAAAAGTACATGGATATGAAAATACTATAATCCACATAATATACTAAAAATGAAATTAATTGGAATTATATACACCATAAAAAATAAACATGTATTGTATAAGGCATGTGTCCCACATAATTAAAAGTGATACCAAAATCCCTAACCTTATGTATTGACTATAATCACAGTCATGAAAAACTCTACTATAAAAAATATATTTTTATTATAAATAAAATAAAAAATATATTTATTTAAATCATACCATATATGATTTACTTATGGCCTTCTATTACCCATTTAATGACAATTTCTTGTAAAATCTACATTTCTGGTAATAAATTCTATTTTCCACATGTGTTTTGATTGGTTATATTTTTTGACCTATTAATTATATCTTGATTTAATCATCTCTATATTTTAAAAAATTATATAAATATATCCATGTTTCATATCATATAGAATGGAATAAAGTAAATATAATATATAATATCATTATAGTAGTATTTTTATGTCATATAAATCATATAAGTTCATGGAACTCATCATTAATAAATTCTATGTATTATGTGAATGAATTACAACATTTTGAGTGGGTAATTGTCCACACATCCACAAACGAAGTTATCATATTTAAACAAAATTAAATTAATGATGGTATGTGTTATATAATGACCTTATAAGCGTAAATAAATCGTAAGTATAATTTATATATTATATAAAAATTTAAATTTAGTCATTATACTCAACCAAGAATGGTTGAAATAAAAGATTTAATGACATCAGTTCATAAGGCACTAGACATCCATACATAGGAATGATGATTGTGTACCCATCTGATGGAAAGTTTTGTCAATGTAGGTATGAAACATAATAAAAAAATATATTATTATATTTAGGATACTCTTTTTATGTTAACATTAAATAAACAATTGAAGGTGTTTGAGGGACATGTAAAATAAAATCATTCATTGATGAATGTTTCATCTTCTTTGGTATTCTTCAATTTATTTGAACAAAAAGAATTATTGGATTCGATTTTTGACCTAAAATACTGATTATATAATGATGTTATGTAATTTTAGGGGATATTTTATTATATTATTTTTGATCTATGTAGGTTATAATGTTTGTAGATTTAAGGATAAAAGGATCCATCTTAAAATAGTGGAGATTGTATATTTGGGGATTTCAAACAATATTAATTTACAATAAAATAAATATAAAATCAAAATACCAAATAAGTACATTAGTTGAAGATAATATATTATAAGGTTTGAATGTAATGATCCAATAGATTTTATAAAAAAATTTATATTATTTTTAACCTTATCACTTTGATTAACCCATCATTTATGCATTTTAATTTTAACTATTTAACAAAATTCTCAATATTAAGAGGTCATAACATTTAATTATAATGTTTCAATTAAACCAATAATGTCTAATTAATTTTATTTTAGACCATATATATTCCAATTTGTCCTTATTTAATATTTTTTTAATATATAAATAATTTAATAAAATATTATATTCTGAATATATCATTACTGTAAATTTTTACAATATTCGTTACATTGACATTAATAAAATCAAAAAATCAAGATAACTTAAGAAAAATTCATTTTATCCACCCTTAATACATTCTATTAACCTATAAAATTATTTTATAACCATAATTATGTGAAATTATATTTCTTTTAGTATTTTAAATATCAATTTATTGAATTTTGCATTAATATTATAATTACAATATCATTACTGTGCAATTATTTTTTATATCCATTCCCTCCCTAAAATTGAAAATTAAATTTCCATGATGTATATAAACATTTTATATTTCATTAAAATATTTATATCTCAATATATATTATATTTATACCAATATTAAAATTATTATACTTATTTAAAGTCGGGGTGCCATTTTTTCAATCAATTCAAATTTAATAATATACAAGAAATTTTCTAGGACACGTGTCCAATAAAATATCTAATTTTAAAAAATATATTTTAAGGGTAAAATAAAATTCAACCAATAATATTTGTAAATATATAAGGATCATTTGATAATTCTTCTCATTTTATTTTTAACCCATATTACCTAATTTTACCCATTGCCATGGTAAAAAAATTTACCAATGTTAATAATCATATTCGCCAAAAAATAAAGGGTCCTTTTTTATAATTTTTTACATTATAATTATAAATATTTAATTCATTTTTCAAAATTTATATCCATAGAGGTGGTTACTATTTATTTAAAACTAATCCGATATATTTGGTGACAAAACTATCATTCATAGTGAAATTATTCTAAAAATTTAAATGTTTTTATATCCAAATTCAATTTGAAATTGATTCTTATGAAATAAATTTTATTAAATGTCATAAAAATGATATAATTATAATTGAAAACCAATCAAAAATATAATTTATAATATCAATTAAATAGATGAAATATATGTTTTCAAATTAAATTTTATATTTTTTACTATTCAAAAAAAATTAAACGTAATTGAAAAATAATAAACCAATGTAAATTTTCTTATACGTATTTCAATTAATATTTTTATTTTTTCATATAAAAATCATTAAAGTTTCTAAATATGGATTTTAAATGGTTTCCCAATTAAACAGAGTATAAATTACACTTTTTTTAAAGCATAATTGTTTTTTTAATATTTGACTAATTTTTATCTTATGGTTAAAAAATATATTGGATGAGTGTCAAAAAATTTGATTAAATATTTAATATATATACTTAACTAAAAAATTCAACAATAGTAATTTGTTTAATTTATTTATTTAAATGGTTATTGTATATAAGAAAATATTTTTTATAGAAAATGAATTTCATTATTTTCAAATAGTTCTTACATTCATTTCTAGATAATTAATGGCCATAAGATTACATTTATATACATTTTTAAATAATATTTTTATAATTAATATAAAATTATATTTAATTTCCTTATAAATGACTAGGTGGTTACTAAAAGAATATTTTAATAAAAATATTGAAAGTATATTTTAGTTTGGTAAAACTAGGTGTTGTGTGTAACACAACCTATAAAATGATCTCGGAATTGTGCATAACATAAACCAAACATAGCATAGTGTGTACCTCAAGATAATCATTGTGTTACATCAAGCGCAAAATTAACATGGTGTTGTGTAAAAAGAATGAATAAAATGGGGATTTCATATAATACACACTATATTAATTGTAGTGTGAAATGATTATTATAAAAAAATTACATCGAAAAAAATATTTCCCAAAATCTCGTTGTGTTACAATATACCCGCTTAAATTTAATTTCACTCTCAAATTTTATATGGTTTATTTTAGGTATACAAAACGAAAGTTCCATTCAAAGAAACAAACATATTAAAAATTAAATATAGATACCCAAAGCATGACGTACATATACATTACATTAATTTATCAGAATACTTAATACATAACAAAAACAAACAACGAAGGACCATAATAGTTTAGTGTCTTTGGAATCTTAGAATATAATATTCTAATCGTGGTGAAAGATCTTCAACATCTCCCATGAAGATCTTCATCTTTTCTTTTTTTACCTAAAATCGTTCTATATATCCTGAGGAAAAGAAAACATATAAAGGGTTAGCTTAAATGCTCGTTAAGGGTATGCATGGGGAAAATAAGACAAACCATATACATTTGAACTTAAAAACATCAACATAATTTTTAAACATCAAAATCTTGATCAATGAAATAAAACATGGCAGTAGGTAAGGAATAGATCATAATGGAACATAAATCATGATAAAATAGCATGGGAATAAAACATGTAATTGTGGAAAATCATTAAGCACTTGATATTATTTCTATAGTAGCCAAGGCATTGCTGACAAGACCATCTTAGAGGATAAAGTCCCTTTCATAATCGAGTTCACTCCTCATTCCAGTCCTGTATCACTGAACCAGATTAACTTACCATTCCAGCCATGTCTATATCATGAGATATAAATCTTTACCCAATGCATTGGAGGGAGATATAGGTCCCAACCATCTCATAATGAAATCATTCTTACGTGTTCCACAACATAAACATAAATAATTCATCATAACCCAAAGAATATATTGGTTTTCATAAACATCATCCCATCATAAAATAATCTATATAAAACAAATGGATATCCTTTCGTCATAAGAAAAGTGAAACCATGTAAATCATAGAGACGTTATACTTGAAACATACACATATGAAATAATGTCATATTAGATGGAAAATGGTTTTGATAAAAAACTTGAAATGAATTCATGAGGAAAATATCCTTTCTTCTTCAAAATCATTTTCTTTTTAGAAAATTAAATGCAATTTTAAAATAAACTAATTTTGTTGAAAATACTCATGAAATCATGTAGAGTAATAATCATGAAAATAAGGATTTATAGAACTGTAAAAATTGGTTCATGACGTATATGTTAAAAAAACATTCTCCTCATAATTTTAACAAAAATTTTAGAAAGTACCAGGGATGGTTAACAAAAGAAAGATTCCTTTCATAACACAAAGTAAAAGTCAAGAGGGGTAAACATGAATTTAAACATACATAGAAGAATATTAAACCATAAATGAAATCATTTTTATAGACATGGATGAAATATATAACCCCAGTAAATACTTACTAATAAACAATCTCAGATAAGAACGAAATTGGAATAATTATCCCTTACCTTATGTCCAATTTCTTCCATATGTGTCCAAGACTCCTGTATAGTGGGTTTAAACATATTATTAACTTGTAACAGAACAATAATAATATTTATGATATCATATATGATTAACTTATGACTTTATATTATCCGTTCATCTGTCAATTCCATGTTAAAGCAGCGTTTTGGTTAAATTCGTTTAATTTATCATCGGTGTTTTGACTTTTAATTATTAACATGATTACATAGATCATGATTACTTAATTCCAGAATATAAAACATTATTTATATATAATATATATTCAGAATATACATACACATAAACACTATTTTTATTTTCCTTATTGAATTGAATTGAATTAAGTAGATGACATACATATATATATACATAAATCTACTAGTATTATTATGTCATATATTTCATGATTACTTATTATATACACTTTATAATCATTATTGAATTGTTAACATGGAAAATGAATCTCATCACGTTGTGGAGACGGTAATCCGTACGTACACACAAGCGATGATATCTTTCCCATATTTATTGAATGGAATTGGAGTGGATGATATAATTTCCTAGAATCAGTATGATGTTATAATAATCATATATAATTTTTATTTACACCATTATATACATCCATGTAAGGTGGTGGTGAAAAAACCGATTACACTACAGTGTGGATACAGTATTCTGTACGTACGCACGCGTGGTGATTTCGTTTTCCGTAGAATGGATAGAAGGTGAGATAGGGTTGTTTCATATTTATAATAACATATCCGTATATAATAAATATTTTTGTTATTACTTTATAATTAAACAACTGATTAAGAGGAAGTAGAAGAAGAAAGAAACTTGAAAGAGTCGGTATAAGAGATTACCTCTTTCTCGACGCACTCCTTTAAACTACTTATTAGGGAACTAGAGTTGGTCTTTTGAGAATACTAGAACCTCTATGATATAACTAGAGAGGTTTATAAGAGGAATTGTCATGTTTTTGCTGAGCTTCAAATCTCAAAAGGCAGTGAAGAGAAGAGGGAAGGGGTTCCCATTTTATAAAGGAGAAGAGGGGAACCTTTGGAAAAACATAAAATATTATTTTATAAGAAAGTCATATTCGGTTTATAATAGCTCAAAATTTATTTATTTAGAGGCTAAAGTGGGTATGGTTCGAAATATTCTAATCCAATAGGTTTTAGACAAGTTTATTTTACTATTTTAACCTTATCATTTAGATTTAACTCTATGTCAAATAATTTAACTTTTACCGTCTCTTCTTGTTTTCTTACACTATATGATTAATAAATATACTATAACAAGCCAAACAAACCCCATATGGTTCATTATTAATATATATAACTTTATATATTTCATTTTTCCGAACATAAAATTTTTATAAATACAATAACAATTAATAATATAATATTTGTTTTAAAAACTATTTGATGTCAATTTTGACACTATTTGGTAATTGGTTTTTGTGAAAATCATAACAACATAATTAGTTCTAACAAAGTATATTGAATCAATAATAACATGTCATATTAACCTATAAAATTATTTTAATCCATAAAAAGTCTCAAATTACAATTATTTCGGCATTTATAATATCAATTATGTTAATATTTTATTAATAAGTTAATTACTGCATCATAATTGTGTCATAAATAAAATAACTTTTTCAATGTATAAAAATTATAAATAAAATACCATTATGTATTAAATATTTTTTTCATTATAATGAATATTTATAGTCAAATTTATCTTATGTATAAACCTATATTAAAAATGTTTTATTTATTAAACTTTGATTTTAACTCTTTTAACTCTTCTTTAAATAAAATAATAATAAATGTCCTAATCTAATCCAATTGGACCTAAAGGGTGATATTTTATACCTAATGTTTTTTTTTGTATAAGTAAACTTATCCAATAAAATTAGGACATGTTTTAGGGTAATAATAATATCATTTTTACCATTAATTACCCTATTTACTTTTAAACGTGGTAAATTAAAGTAACAAGTTACTATTCACCAAAAATTATTTTTATCTTATTAAACCAAATTTTACACCTTGATACTAACCGTGTCTCTAGGATTTTTGAAATTCCACTCAAAGAAGAGGAAAAATTTAGTTTTATGTAAATTTTCAAATTCTCCTAGGAGTTGGGTAAAAGATGGTGAAAAGTTCAATAAAATTTTTATATATCTAAAATTATTATAAAATTAAACCAATAAATTAAATTGAAATTATATAGGTATTATGTATCAATTATGACCTAAAATAAATTTAAAGAAAATAAATATTTATTTAAATAAAAACTCGATTTTTTAATAGTAACCAGGTGTTTTCACTATTCATCAAAAATAGAATGTTTTCAGAAAAATACCAAAAATTCACTATAGGATAATTTCGATATTATGAATCCAAAATTGATGTCCATTTTGAATGATAAAATTTATTAAATTTCAAAAAGTGTTAATTACTATTTATAACGGCTAGTTCATAATAATATTATAATAATATCCCATTTAGTGAAACTCAGTATTGCGTACTACAAACACTACTGAAGAAGGTCTTGATTGCGTGTAATGAAAGCCATGTCAGGGCAGCGTGTAGTGAATTCTCACTTTGGTGTTGTGTATAACATAATCAAAACATAATTCAGTTATACATTAAAAAAATCTACACTTAATGTTGCGTAGAATGATTTCCACAAAACTAACTTGAAATTTTGTGTAACACGAGCCAAGAATAGTGTTGCCTATACTGCGAGCTAATACGATGTTGTGTATAGTAAAAGATAATATTGGTGTAGGGTACAATAGAAGACATTAATTAAATTAAATAGAATATATCTCATAAAATCTAAGGGTGTTACATTCTACCCCCCTTAAAATGAATTTCTCCCTCGAAATTCGTCGGGGTTATAAATCATTTACTACTTGAAAGATTATTTCATAGAAACCCACATCGTAAAAAGGAATACTAAAACATATTTTTAAAAATTCAAGTAAGAAATGTAACGGTTACCCAGATTACCTCATCACTGGGTTTCCACATAACTGAAAATATGGATATTAAAGAAAAATCTAACCATCATGTTTGGATGAAGAGTGGTAGAGAACATGGATATGAAAAATCACACAATCACAAAGACATAAATTTGTGATTATCAAAGGTACAATATGATTAATCCGATATGAGGGCACTAGGATAAAATTTATGGTTTTCAAGATCATTTCACTAAAGTTGAAAAAATAATTTGAATTAGAAGAAATAGTTTCTTGATTTTGGTACAATCTCACCGTTGGTCGTTCCTTGAACAATTTCCACTTCATCTCTTAAAGAAATGAATTTGAGTTTTTCATTCGTGAAGTGTTAGTAGATCATGCGATTGAATGATAGTTCATTCCATCTGTCTCAGACAAAAGGTGAGAAAATGTTATTAAATATACATAAGTCCATCTATAGTGAGATTAATCGTATATGGTTCCCAAAATGGACTTATACTTCATATATCATACCACTTAATAAATTAAAACTAATTTATACTAACCAGGGAATTCTTGTAGGCCTGTGGTATGTGATAAAGGCCTGTCGCACTTCAGTTGTGGGTTCAATTCCCACAGCCTTGTCCGACGTGACAGGTTGTCGCCGGTCTTGCAAGTTGTCCTTTTTCTAAAACTACATAATTATAAAATTCCTTCAATAATTTTGAAAAAAAAGTTCTAGCCTTAAACAGTACTATCTGATGTCCAACATAATCTATTCCAATATTTAGACTTATCCAAAATATATTTGTCCAATCTCATAGTGTAAAGAAAACGATTACTGGAAATTTCATCTATTGAGCATGTGAATTCCATCATTTATCATATGATATATCTTGTTGTTCACATTCCAAACATCTGATAACCTTAATCATGTATTTTCTTGAAAAATGAATACCAATTGAACCTTAGTAAAAACATGAATGTTGTCTAAAGTTAACTCTTTCCATTTACCAAAATTCCAAAAATTCTATATACTCAAACCATGATATCAGTTTGCCCTTATATCAGTCATGATATCATTTCATTTTTTCTTTATCGCTTCATTATGCACATATCATCTTCTTTCAAAAAATATTTCAATCACATTTTATGGTTACTGGTACAATATAATTATTGAAAACCAATACAAAGATATTCCAAAATTCCACAATGCCATAAATGAGATTCCATTATACTATTTTTAAATCCCATTACACAAACACTTAATCATTACAAAAAATCATTTTCATACTCAACATCACAAATAGTGATCGTATGTGACTTCCCTTTATCCTTTGCTTTAAGAGTTTGCTCACATTGATCATCATTAACCCTTGGATTAGGGGATTGATTAGAATAATGCCCCATTATCTTGTACTTGAAGCATTGAAGTGTTGGTGGTGCGTTCTCTGTAGTATTTTCTTTATTCACATCATTAGTAACCCTTTTTCAATTACTTCGACACTCAGCTGCTCGATGACCTTCTTTCCCACACTTAAAACATTTTCTAGTCCCTTTAAGACAATCTACACCATGCTTCTTTCCACACTTTGAGCATAAAGAAACATTCATCTTCTTTTCACCATTATTCTAAGATTTATCATTGAAATCTATTTTTCATTTTTGGTCAAAACCATGAGATGGATATGTAACACCATCTTCCATTTCTACCTTGATAGCACAATGCAAAATTTCTTCATAGCTACTGAAGTCTCTTATAGCTAATTCCCTTCAAAGACTTGGTTTTAATCCACTAAAGAATCGATCAACTTTACTTTTAGGTTGGATGATAAATCCATATGCATACCTTGATAGCCATGTAAAATTCCCTTCGTATATACCAACAGATTCATCATCCTTTTTCTTAAGCCCAAGAAAATCCTTTTCCATCTTTGTTTGAATAATACGAGGGAAGTACTTATTGAAAAATAAGTTCTTGAACTCATCCCATTCCATGGATTCAATTTCATCTCGGGGCCTCGTATTCTTAATTAAAATCATCCATTGATTTTCTTCTCCTTCTAAATGCTAAATAGCTAGAATGACTTTTTCATGTTCTGAACAACGAAGTATGGAAAATATCATTTCGATGGTACTGATCCATTGTTCAACAACAAGTGGATCAGAGGACCCACTGAAAGAATGTGGACGTTGCCTCATGAAGGACTCAATAGAATATTGTACCCTTCTCTGTTCATTTGGAAGTCCAGAATGATTCATAGCTTGTGTAAGTATAGAAATAATATTTTTCACTCCATCTCCCATAACAATGTTTTGTTCATAAGGACAATCATTTCATTGTCCATTACATTGATCAACACGGTTCCTTCGGGTTCCATCCATCGTCTAAAACCCAAAAAAAATAGTGTCAGATGAAAAATCATAATCCAGGGGGAGTTCCTTCAATATCTAACATCTTAGGTTAAATTATAAGATCGTTACCATAAGTGTAGGACTATAACCTACACTTATACTTAACATTAGGGGCATCCCTAGACATACCTTAAAAATATTCTAGGGATTTCACTAATGTTTTCGCATCCTAGTTTCAAAAGGTTGACTAAACCTTTCCTCTATTACCAACATTAGAGACCCAAAGTTTGACGTACATCGACATTACATTACTTTTGCGTAATATTTAATACATAACAAAAACAAACACTGAAGGACCATAATAGTTTAGTGTCTTTGGAAACTTGGAACATAATCTTCTAATCGTGGTGAATGATCTTCAAAATCTCCCATAAAGATCTTCCTCTTCTGTTTTCTTACCTAAAACCTTTCTCTATATCCTATGGAAAAGAAAACATATAAAGGGTGGGCTCAAATGTTCAGTAAGGGTAAGCATGGAGAAAATAAAACAAACCATATACATTTGAACTTAAAAACATGAACATAATGTTTGAACATCAAAATATTGAGCAATGAAATAAAACATGGAAGTATGTAAGGCATAAATCGTAATGGAACATCAATCATGATAAAATAGAATGGGAATAAAACATGTAATTGTGTAAAATCATTAATCACTTGATATGATTTCCATTGTAGCCAAGGCATCTCTTCCAAGACCATCTTAGTGGACAAAGTCCCTTTCTGAAGCGTGTTCACTCCTCATTCCAGTCCTGTATCACTGAACAAAATTAACTTACTGTTCCATCCATGTCTATCTCATGAGATATAAATCTTTACCTAATGCATTGGAGGGATATATAGGTCCCACCCATCTCATAATGAAATCATTCTTATGTGTTCCACAACATAAACATAAATCATTCATCATAACCCAATGAATAAAATGGGTTTCATATACATCATCCCATCATATCATAATCTATATAAAACAAATGGATATAATTTAATCATAAGAAATGTGAAACCAAGTAAATCATAGAGACATTATACTTGAAACATACACATATAAAATAATTTCATATTAGATGGAAAATGGTTTTGATAAAACACTTGAAATGAATTCTTGAGGAAAATATCTTTTCTTCTTCAAAATCATTTTTTTCACAAAATACTATTCAATTTTAAAAGAAAGGGATATTTTTTAAAATATTCATGAAATCATGTAGAGTAATCATTATGAAAATAAGGCTTTATAAAACCGTAAAAATCATTACATTATATATATGTTAAAAAAACATTCTCCTTGTACTTTTAATGGAAAAGTCAAAAAGTACAACGTATTGTTAACAAAAGCAAGATTCCTTCCATAACACAACGTAAAAGTCAATAGGGGTAAACATGACTTTAAACATACATAGAAGAATATTAAACACATTATGAAAACATTTTTATGGACATGGATGAAAAATATAACCCCAGTAAATACATACGAATAAACAATCTTGGATAAGAATGAGATTGAAATTGTTATCCGTTACATTATGTCCAATTTCTTCCATATGTGTTCGAGACTCTTGTATAGTGGGTTTAAACATATTATTAACTTGTAACAGAACCATAATAATTTTTATGATATCATATATGATTCACTTATGACTTTACATTATCCGTTCATTTTTCAATTCCATGTTAAAGCAGCATTTTGGGTAAAATTGTTTCATTTGTCATCTATGTTTTGACTTGTAATTATTAATATGATTACTTAGATCATGATTACTTAATTCTATAATATAAAACATGATTTATATATAATATATATTCAGAATATACGTATGCATGAACACTATTTATCATTTACTTATTGAATTGAATGGAATTAAGTAGATGACAAACATATATATATACATAAATCCAGTATCATTATTATGTCATATATTTCATGATTACTTATTATATATACTTTATAATAATTATTTAATTTTTAACATGGAAAATGAATCTCATCGTGTCGTGGAGACGGTAATCTGTACGTACGCACGATGGATGATATCATTCCCATATTTATTGAATGGAATTGGAGTGGATGATATAATATCCTAGAATAATTATGATGGTATAATAATCATATATAGTTATTCTTTACACCATTATACCCATCCAAGTAATGTGGTGGTGGAAAAACTGATTACACCACGGCGTGGAGACGGTATTCCGTACGTATGCACCCGCGGTGACTTCATTTTCCATAGGATTTATAGAAGGTGAAATAGGGTTGTTTAATATTTATAATAACATATAAGTATATAATAATACTGATTTTATTAATTTATAATGAAACAGTTGATGAAGATGAAGTAGAATAAGAAAGAAACATAAAAGAGTCGGTAGAAGATATTACCTCTTCCTCGACGCACCAACTTTAAACTTCTTATTAGGGCACTAGAGTTGGACTTTTGAGAAGAACAGAAGCTCTATGATATAACTAGAGATGTTTGTAAGAGGAATTTTCAGGGTTTTTCTGTGTTTCGAGGCTCAAAAGGGTGTGAAGATAATAGGGAAGGGGTGCCCTTTTTATAAGGGAGGAGAGGGGCACCTTTGGAAAAACTTAAAATATTATTTTATAATAAAGTTATATTTGGTTTATAATAGCTCAAAATTTATTTATTTAGAAGATAATGTGGGTATGGATCAAATTCCTCTCAACCAATATGTTTTAGACACGTTTAGGTTACTATTTTAACCTTATCATTTAGATTTAACTCTAAGTTAAATAATTTATCTTTTACCGTGTCTTCTTGTTTTCTTACACTATATGGTTAATAAACTTACTATAACAAGCCAAAATAACCCCAATTGGTTAATTATTAATATATATAACATTATCTAAGTCATTTTTACAATCCTTATATTTTTAGAAATATAACAACAATTACTAATATAATATTTTTTTAAAAAACTATTTTATGTCAATTTTGACACTATTTGGTAATTGATTTTTGTAAAAATCATAACAATGTGATTAGTTGAAAAAAAGTTAATTGAATCAATAATAACATGTCATATTAACCTATAAAATTAGTGTAATTAATAAAAAGTCCCAAATTACATTTATTTGGGTATTTATAATATCAATTATGTTAATATTTCATTAATAAGGTAATTACTACATCATCATTGTGTCATAAATAAATTAACTAATATAATGTATAAAAATTATAAATAAAATACCATTATGTAGGAAATATTTTTAGCTTTATAATTAATATTTATAGTGTAATTTATCTTATGAATAACCCTATATTAAAAATGCTTTAGTTATTAAACATTGATTTTAACTCTTTTAACTCTTCTTTAAATAAAATAATAATAAATGTCCTAATCAAATCCAAGTGGACCAAAAGGGTAATATGTTATCTATAAGGTTGTTTTTGGTCTAATTACACTTATCAAATATATTTATGACATGTTTTAGGGTAAAAATAATATCATTGTTACACTTAATTACCCTATTTTCTATCAAGCGTGGTAAATAAAAGTAAAAAGTTACGATTCAATAAAAATTATTTTTATCTTATTAAACCACATATTACTCCTTGATACTAAGTTTGTCTCTCGGGTTTTTGAAATTCCAATCACAGAAACAGTAAAATTATGTTTTATGTAAATTTGAAAATTCTTTTAGGGGGTGGGTAAAAGACGGTGAAAAGTTCAATAAAATTTTTATATATCTAAAATTATTTTAAAATGACTCCAATGAATTAAATTGAACTTATATAGGTATTATGTATCAATTATGACCTAAAACAAATTTAAATAAAATCAATAATTATTTAAATAAAAACTCGGTTTTTAAATAGTAACCTAGTGTTTTCACTATTCATCAAAAATTGAAAGCTTTCAGAAAAATACCAAAAAATCACCATAGGCTAATTTAGATATTACGAATCCAAAATTGAATTCCATTTTGAAAGATAAAATTTATAAAATTTCAAAAATTGGGAATTACTATTCATACCGGCTAGTTCATAATAATATTATAATAATATCTATTTTAGTGAAACTCGGTATTGCATACTACACAGGCTATCAAAGAAGAACTTGATTGCATGTAATGCAAGCCAAGTCAGGGCTGCATGTAGTGAAAGCTCCCTTTGGTGTTGTGTATAACATAATCAAAACTTAATTCATTTATACATTAAATAAATATATGCGCAATGTTGCGTACAATGATTTCCACAAAACAAACATGAAATTGTGTGTAACACGAGCCAAGAATAGTGTTGCACATAATGCAAGAAAATATTGTGTTGCGTATAGTACAAGATAATCATGGCGTAGTGTACAATAGAAGACATATGAGAAATTAAATAGAATATATCTCATAAAATCTTGGGGTGTTACATTAAATCTAAAAATTAATTTAAAAATGGAAATTTGACAACATTACTATTACAAAATGTAAATTAGAAAACGTTTTCCACATAGGAGGAAAGTGAAAATATAAATTGAAGAGAAATATAATTGTCTTTTTATGATGGAGTGTGATAGATAACATGGTCAAGATAAATTTTACAATCAGAATTCTATAAATATTCAATGATCTAAAGGACCATTTGATTCATAAGAAAATAATTAAATCTGATAATTTTTTAGATTTAATATCCTTTCCCTAGAGTTGAAAAATATTCATGATAATGAATAATTACTTGATTTCGAAACATATAAAAAGAACAATCCCATTATTTCTTTTTGACTTGATCAATTTTCCCTTCATAACATAATCCATGAAATAATGGTGACTTTTCATTCCTAAAGTGGTAGAAGTTCATAATATCTATAAACTGAATGATATGTCATTAAATATATCGTTATCACAACAAAAAGTTATGCACAAGTTATCCAATGTACATAAATACACGTATGGGGAGATAATAATTTAATCTCTAAAACCAAATTTTATGTTTAGCATAAATGATTTCATAAATAGTAAGCCTTATAACCCTACTGAAATATGAAATTCCAAAGATTTAGAAATATGTTCATTATGATTCTAAAAAATATATAATCATTGACCCCATTTATATCGTAATTTATCTATTGTTTTTCATATAAAATACATGTGAATAACTTCATCATGAATTCACTTGAAACAAGGTGATTATCATAATTCCATATTGAAAATATTCATTCTTTTTTCTTCCAATGATTATTTTATATATTAATTAATTCCAAAAATTTCAAAACCTTCTTTCGTGGAAGCATAAACAATGTTTTCTAAAAAAAGATTTAATCAATTCCAAGTAAATAAGTATCAACCAATTTAATTATTCATATAAATATTTTATTTATCCAATCATTTTATATCAAAATTCGGAATGTATTAATGGTTGTCGTTCCTTTAATCTTGTGTTTACCATGAATATCACCTTGCTATTAAATCACTTTTTTATGACTTCATTACAGTTAAATATATATGATGCAATCATTAATGAAAATAATATACAAAAAATATTATATATTTAATGGTTCATGTAACATAATCATTGAATGAAAAAACATATACACCAATATCTTCAGTCATGATTTTTAATCCATTACTCATGCTTCATCATCTAATTCATTTCGTAAATATGAAATATGAATAATTTATAAGGTTCCATGACCTCAATATATTCATTCCTATAATGTATAATGTCAATAATACTATTAGAACATCCCACATGTTTCACATGTCATTTGTGGTCTCTTTATCCTCGGTAGTATGACCAATACTCACACCAACATCCTGATTTTCTTCATGATATTTCTACATAGGGAATCGATTTAAATAATTTCCATTGTTTCTATATCTAAATGACTTAATGTTATGATCATTCCTTCTAGTTACTGCTCATGACATTGGACAAAAAAATTATTATGATAGTCACTTATCGTAGTAGAAAAACAAAATTTCATTAAAAATTTCATATAGGATGCCTACATCTTCAAACCTACTTTTAAATCAATGAAACATTAGGATTATCTGTAAAGAAAACCCTAAACATATCCTTATAAATATCACTAGTCATATCCCTCATGTTTTATCATTCATTATTTCAAGGCTTTACTAGACATTTTATATGATAACTAGTATTATGACCAAGGAATACCATGATAGACAATATTTTATTTTTTGTGGTATATATAAACACACACCCAAAGAGCATATTAGTTTACTATCAATTGAATCATTTATTACATTTTTCTAATTTGGTGAATGATATTCAACATCTACTATAATTATCTACCCAATTATTATTCCTACTTAAAGTAATTTATTTATAACTTGAGGAATGAAATCAAAGTAAAGGGTGAGTTATATGGCTCAATAAGGCTAAACATCAATGTTACATAGGCATACAATTAGCATAAGGGTATGAGAACATGATCATATAATATAAATAACATATCCATTATATAAATCATATTATGGATGAGTACATTTAATAAATACTTTTTTTAAAAGACATGGATCATAAGATAAAAAATGAACATGTTCCCTGAGAGTATAACAACAGAACAAGTTATGGAATTTGTGGAAAACACATAAGATTTAGAAATATTATATCCATGATACATACCAATATATTTATTATATGGTAGAAAAGTGTCAATAACCCATATACCTATGTCAGGCTAGAGATGAAATCATGTGTACCTTCATGTTTTTGTCTTAGGATGACCTCCAATGTACCCACCTTTATGGGTGTTGGATAACCTCTCATGTAACCTCTTTTTTAGGGATTAAGATGACCTCCCATTGACAATATTATTATGTGATTAGGATTACCCCCCGTGTACCCTTTTGAATTATATAAATTTTTTCATTAAATAATTAATTGAAGGAGGATATAGGTTCCAATCTTCAAATGATGAAAACCATTCATATGTGTTCTATAAGATAATAAATAATTCACCATCTCATAACCAAATTAAGGAAATGATATTCGTAAACAGTTCATCATAACTAAATTCATGGAAAAGAAATTGGTTTAATAAGTATCATTCTAAAATAAATAATTAATTTATATATAGGAAAAGAATGGTATCCTTGGATCATATCACTTGTAATTCATAAGTAATCCTCAAATACGAAATTATTATAACGAAAATGGTTTATAATTATTACTTGAAATAATTATTTAAGAAAAATAATTTCCATTATGAAATATTATTTTAAAATATCATTAAACTTATATCAGAAAAAATTTAGTTAAAAATATCATTAAAATATTGAAAAATTATTTATTAGAGTTTCAATATGGGGAAAAATATATTCATGACTTATATGATAAAAAAATTCTTTTTTACTAATTGTTGGAAAAGTTACAAAGAACCTCATTTGGAAATGAAAAAAACTACTCATTTAAAAGTGTATTGTAAAATTAAAATGTGGGTAAAAATAACATTAACCATTTTTATAATGATATATAAAATTGATATAAAATTCACGAAACATGTATAAGGAATATAAGTATTCCATAGAATATTCTTATGAAACAATAATCCAAAATATTAATGAAATTGTACAATTAAACCTATCTAGTTTATAATCATTAGAATAATATTCTTCATCAATGAATAAAAATTATATGGATATGAGAATTACACAATATTCCTTAAAATAATGCTAAAATATATTCATGGGTATTATACACACCACGCAAAATAAATAAATACTGTATAAGTCATATAATCCATAAAAAAGTGATATAAAAATCCCTAACCATATGTCTGACTCTATTAATTATCATAAAAAATATGTTATAATAATTATATTTTTATTTAACATCTATTTTTTGAAACATATTCAATTATATAATCTAATATATTATTAATTATTTTATTCTATTAAATGTTTATTAACAATTCCATGATAAATTTTCATTTTTGTTGATAACCTCTTTGTTTTTATCATGTTCTTTGATGTGATATAATTTTTTTTACACACCAATATATCATAATTTCATCATATACTTAACTATAAATCTATTATAAATATCATATATATAATGTTTATAATTTTTTATAATTATATTTAGAAAATAGAAATAGATAATGAAATACTTTGTTTATTGAGATGGTCGGTTGTTGTATGCGTGAATGATGTTTCCATTTTCATGTCGCATTAAATAAAAGAAAGTGAATATAATATATAATAACATTTATGTAGTAAATTATATCATATATATCATATAATTTCACTAAACCCATACATTCCATGTAAACTATAAAATAATCACATCATTTTTAGGAGGCGGTACTCTAGATGTCCACAAATAAAGTTATCATATTTAAACAAAATGGAATTCATGAATGTATTTTTTATATAATATTTATATAATTATAAGTAATAAATAATATATATATCATATAATAATAGAAGGTCCATCATTATTCCCAATAATAAATGGTGGAAATGGAATAATGAAAGACATCAGTTCAAGAGGTGGTAGTCCCCCTTACACACCAATAATAATGTCAATATTATATAGTTTATCATTTTTAATTTTTAATATGGTAAAAAAAATTCCTATATTAATTGGATATAATTATTACATATATAGGGTGAATTGGACAAAAAATGTATTTTTTTATATTTTAGACCATATATAATCCCCTTTATCTGGATTTAATATTTTTGTGATGAATAAATAATTTAATAAATAATTTAATAAATTAGTATTTTCATAAAATATCATTAGTGTCACTATTGATAACATTCATTACATTGACATTAATTAAATAAATCCTAAAATATAATTTATAACCAACTCATGTAATGCATTCCCAATATTTCATGATCACTAATAAAATTAATGTATATGATCAATTATGTCAACTTATATGACATGTAATATTTATAATATAATTTAATTGATTTTTTCATTAATTGAATAATTATTTCCCCATCATTGTGTAATTATTTAGGATATCTATTATTTCACTAAAATTTAAAAAAATAATTATGTGATATATATATACATTATATATTTAATAATAATATATATTCAAGATCATATATTATATTTCACTTCATACTAGGAATATTATACTTTTTAAAAGCAAGAGTGTAATTTTATTATTGTAATTGATTTTAATAATATCCATTTCAATTTTCGGGATAAGTCTCCATTAAATATTTCAATTTAGAACCTTATATGTTAATGGTATAATTAAATTATTACAATAACATTTGAAAGGTATTATGGTAATTTTATAATCATTATCACGTTATAGTTAAACTAAATTACATAATTTTACGCATAACAATGCCAAAAAACAACCAATTTTTCAATTATTATTGGAAAAAATAAGAGTACTATATGGTAAATTTGTAACATCTTAATTAAGAACATATAATCCCTTTTCAATGTTCAATTAAAATAACATTCTGGAATTAATTTTAAATTATTCTCTTAGATGAACCAAGAAAATGAGTTCTTATATTAAAATGTTCAAATTATTTAAATGTTTTTATAACCAAATTCAATGTGAAATTATTTCCAATGAAATAAAATAGATTAACTGGTAATTTTTTTTTTCTAATCATACTTTCAAAAAAATATAGAACACCATTTCACATTATATATTATTTAGATGAAAAAATTGGTTATAATTAGAATTCAATATTTTTCACAATTAATTAGAACCTAAAAATTAATAGAAAAATACCAAAAAATATACCAAAGTAACATTTTGTGAACTTATATTAAATAATATGTACATTTTTTATATAAAAAATAAAATAAATTAACTTTTATTATAAATGGGTTCTCCATTAAAAGGCTGTAAAATTACCATTTGGAAAAACATTTTATTCATAAAATTATATTTATTCTTATATTATACATATCAAATATATTGGATGAGTATAAAAAATATAAAGAATATGTAATATATCAATTTTTTTGTAATCATTCAACAATATCGGGTTATTAATTTCTTGATAATATATGGTGTTTGTACGTTGAAAAAAAAATTTCTTTGAAAAGAAATTTCATTATTATAAAATTTTTATTACATTAATTTCAATATAATTGATGACAAAAAAACCAATTTTATATAAATTATTTAATCATATTTTAAAAATATAGTTCATCTTATTTACATTTTTATTCTAATGGCTAGGTGGTAACTATAATAATAATTTAATATCGATATGAATAGTATATTATAGATTGGTAATACTCAGTCATCCAGGATACACAATCTATCCAAAGTACTCAGAATTGTATGTAACATAAGACAAAAATGTTTTTGTTTGTAATATAAGAAAATCAATTTGTTCGGTGTAGCGTAGCATCTACTTGTTGTTGACAACAAATAATGAATAATTAGGGGCATTCATATTACACAATCTATATTCACTGTTTTGTGAAATGAAAAATATTAAAAATAATAAATTAATTCAAAAAATATATGGCACAAAATATTTTGGTGTTATAAAAAAACCTTAAAAAAGTTTTATAATTGTGGAAAAATATTTTTTTAAACATGGATATGGAAAAAAACTATTTCAATAAATGAGATAAATAAATGAGTTTTTCTGAAAAACAATATATTTTGTGTCTACAGTACATGTGATTAGTAAAATAAAAGGAAAACTTTTAATTTAATTAAATTATTAGAGGAGACAAAATTTAATTTTTTTCATGAATTATAGAGCATAATATTTCATCATCATTAGAATAATTATAAAAAATTAAAATAGAAATGAGATTGTATCATAAATTATTACCCCTTTGGAAATTATTAAATCACAATCCCTATAAGTTAAAAAAGAATAGATGGATATGTATATTATATAATTTTCATAGTATTAATCATAAAATAAAATCAATTTCCACAAATACACTCCTCAAAATAATAAAATATTCTTATAATGCCTATGTCACATAGAAATATAAGTTAGATGAAAGTCCCTCACTTTGAGTTACACTTGCACTGAATGCATTCCAAACTCTTGAATAATTAATATTAATTAATTGAAAATATAAAAAATAGTCCCATAAAGTAATATTATATAATATATATTCATTATATAAATATATTTAGTGTCATCCATTGTGTTATAGATAGAAAAATAATTACACCATTCATGTTGACAATAGATTGTACATACACATAAAAGTTGTTTTCATTTTTTGATTGAATAAAAAACAATTTTATATAATAATTATCTATTATATGATAATTATTATATCATATATGCAAATATAATATTTATATTCATCCTCCTTATCAAACATGTAAAATATTAATTAAAAATGAATCACAACACATCATAGAAGTGGTAGTCAACAAGTATGTTAGAGCGACATTATCATTTTTAATTAGTTGGGAATATAAGAAGGTAGATAGGATATCCTCATTCGAGAATAATTTCTTTCATAAATATCATATATTAACATTATACCCATAATTATAACCATAAATTAATGATGTACATATAAATTTAATTACACTGCTACGTGGATATGTTAAGCCCTACATATGCACGACGAATACATTCACTATGCATTTGCTGAAAGGTGTGTCGATAATTGTAGATTAATAATCATAAAAATATTTCAACATATATAAAATACTAAATTTGTCATTTTAATATGGGTACCATAGATATATAGAATGTATAAAAACAAATAAATTGAAAGAGGTTTTGTACTAAAACTGCATCTCTTTCGAGTGACCACCTTTACATCATTTGTTAAGAATCATAGAGACTGTATGTTGGGGAGATCAGTACCTTACAAAAATCAGTAAGGATACTAAGAAGGAAGTTTTTCACGAGATGGTTGAGCCTTATGGATCAATTTGATCTGAAGAATATAAATCATGGTAATACATTAATATTGGAGAGAGAGGTGACACATGGAATTTAATAAGTGACTAAATTATAATAATGTTATTATCAATTACAATGGACAAAAATATCCTATAAATAAACATGATATGAAATTTTTATCCATATATTATCCCCTCTATCTTATTTTATGATTTTTATGTTTTTAAAGTATTTTAATAATATTATATTTTTCTAAAATATCATTATTTTCAATTTAGACCCCATTCATTTAAATTGACTTAAAATACATAAAAATTTTAAAATTAGAATTTATTTCATTAACATAACACTAATATGTAATATTAATCAAAAAATAATGGAACACATTAAATCACTCAAATAATATTGTTGTTAATATTTTTAATAAAATTTATTATATTTGTTATTAAGTGAAGAAATGATACATCAGAATTCTATAAGAATTTATCGTCATTATATAATTAAAAATATTTAGGAATAAATTATTTAAATGAAAATAACTGTATTATTCTCAAAATTACAACCAATATTCATTTATGACTAGTTTTTTTCTATGTGAATATATATCATATGATTCAAATAATTGAGTCACAAATTGAAACATACATTTTTATCAACATTATAGATGTTGATTTAATGGAAATTTTTCCATTAAAAAAAAAATTGATGTTTCTAGATGTAGGAAAGCAGGAGGGGTTGGTTTATATTTTAATATTTATTTTAATTATAATTTCCAGAAACAATGAGTGGGGATCCTACACACCAAATATATATTTTTTACTTAGTATCTAAAAAAAATGAATTTTTAGGCTTCAGATATTTATTCATTCATGAACATAGATCATCTGAAAATCCCATGTCATGACCTGTCCCTCGGCGCCCAGGTTTTGACTACCCCAAACCCGCCTTTCATAGGCCAGAGGTTGGCGACTAGTACTAGAATTGTGTTTCCATAACATGGGAAGGCATTTCCATTAAACATATACCAACACACAAAGTATAATAAAACAATTTGCAACTAAGAAGTAGACTGATATAGTAAAAGAGCGCTGAAAGTAAAGGGGCAGGAATACAATCCCCAATGAAAGTTACAATTACAACTGAAAGGTACAATATATTGGAAAAGTAGAAAATAGCTCATGGGTAGTCTTATGAAGATCCTACCTAAAGGGTAGGTACAGATCACCTCCTCATCAATCCATGCCCACCCGTCTTCTCTATGGACTGCCTAGTCCGGGCTCCCTCAAACCTCATCCCAGCTACAATTTGTCTCCACAAGACACAAAAAGGTGTGGGTGAATTCCATTCATAGGTGAGTATAACCATTCCCAGTAGGGGCCCCAAGACCCCTGAAGGTCTCCTAATGTTCCACAACGGAACAACCACAAATAAAGACTTCAACCCTACTTAAGTATATTCCCACACATATACCTGAGTTATCAAGATATACTCATCTCATACATGAGGGAAAAAGACCACTAAGGTAACACCACGAATATAGAAAGTACCACCCAGGTAAAAGACATTGTTCTAATAGAGTCTCATCACAAACTAGGTATTGGTGAAGTAAATATGTACAAATGATTAGTCACAAAGTTAGATCATCTTATTCTGTCAATAGGCACACCTACTAACCATATAGTTTCTTAAAAACACAAGATCGATAGGTTACTAACCCCTGAAATGACCCACATAGGATACGACTCACACAATATAGATAGGTAACTAATCCCCATAATGACTCACATAGGATCTGACCCACACAAGATTGATATGTAACTATCCCCCGTAATGACCCACACAGGATCTGTCCCACAGAGTATCAGTATGCGCCGACCCACACAGTATCACAGAGCGCAGACAAACATAGGATCAGACCAATATAGGATTGGTATGCACTGACCGACCAATGATTGCTTAGCGCTAACCCACACACGATCTGACCCACACAAGATCAGTGCTGGCCCACACAAGATCCCTCAGTACTAACATCAGTATGATATGTATCCAACCTACACCTCACTGCTTGCCAGTGTATTCCTTGCTCCCAGTGCGCTCAAGTTCTTTAGTATCTTCCCCTCATGATATCGGTCATACCTTGACCACCACAAAGCTCCAAAAATGTGTAACCCAAAGTACCTCCATGTCGTTTGGGTTCCAACGTGACAGACAGTGCATCTATCAAATGCCTGTTCTGAGAGTTATTAGTGTTTTAGTTCTGGGGTCTGGTTGGATCCAGGTTCAATCCAACCCACCCGTACTCTATCTGTCTCCAAAACTCAAGAGGATTATACCAAAATTATTTTCTCAATCCAAGGTTCCAATGCCGCATATGTTTCATCAAACGAACATCTGGTTCTCAAGAGATGTCCCTTCAACTGTTTCTAGACCCGGTTCGGCCCGGGTCCAGACCGACCCACCCAACCCTGTTTCGGATAAGCCAGTGTATGCTCGGCCCATTGGGCCGATGTACGACCTTCCCCACAAGGAGGCAGATCACAATGGGCATCCTGGCTCAAAAGGGGGACAGCCAGTAAGGGGGCGGCCCAACCGCATAGGGAGCGTCCCACAAGGGGCAGACCGGCCAAGGAGGGCCCGACCGTAGAGGTCTCGTCACACAAGGGGTGGCCCGACCGCATAGGGTGCGACCAAAAAGGGGCGGCCTGGGCGCGTAGTGAACAACATGCAATTGGCAGCCCGGCTTCGTTGGGCGGTTCCCAAAAGGGGCAGACCGACCGTTGTCGACACATGCTGGAAAGGGGGGAAATGTTACCCCTAGTATCCCAAATGGCTAAGATCCTATTAGGTTTAGTGAAATGGTGGTTCCATGTGGGCGTCACTCGGTCAACGTAGAACCTCCGCGACGGGTTGCTCCTCCGCTGTGGCTTCAGACGTGGCTACTGCTCACAGACAGTGCGTTGGTCGCACCGCCTCCCCTTCCGCGGCCGACCAATGTGCCGACTACCTCCTCGGTCTGCAATGGATGATGAGCCCCATCCCCCAGCTCATAGGCAACATGCGACGGTGTGCCACACATCCTCTTTGGACAGTCGATTCCTGCCACTCTGATGACCACCATAGCTTTGTGACACGACCCCTTCTTGCGATGTGCGTCCGCGCACCGCCCCCTTCATAGCTGGTTGGTGCGGTCTCACCGACGGTCTTCCACATAGGTGCAAGGATAGGAAGATAGCAGAGGGTCTGAGATGTTTTTGTTAGGTCGGCTCCCACCACGTTAGCTTGTAAACAAGAGGGAGGATAAAGGGGTTCAAGAAAATTCTCCTGAAATAAACATGAATCAAACACCTTCCTTGCCAAACAATTAGAGAATGTATGTTGTTGAAGGTGGGATGTGTTCTTCATTCCTGCAATTGGTTCCCAACAATGTCACTCGTACATCATCATTCGGTTCATGGTTCGGTGTCACCCTTCACCTCCTGCTAGGATCAGCTCCATCCTCTAAGGGTTCGGTGTCATGACACTTATTTATCACTTCGTTGTTTGGTGATGTTGTGCCAACACCTCTCCCCAAGATCCATATAAATAGGAGTGAGGTATGGTAAGTAATGACATTTGTAATTAATGGGGATTATTAATTAGGAGTCAACATAATTTTCCCGACGTTACTATTACATAGATTGAAGGGTCAAGCCATTTAATGGCATAACATATCGCATGGTTCCACACTCCGTTTGTTTGTTAGAGTATATAAAAGAAAATAAAATAATAATGTTATTTTTTTTCTTTCTATTAAAATTTCCCAAAACACAACTTTTTTCCTCAAACCTACTACGTTCATTATATTGTCTCCCTTAAGAGAATCGTGGTATTGTAGATTCAATGGTGCCCTCAGATTTTTAATCTGAGTTCCAGTTCAAATGTTAGAAAACTCTACTCACATATTTACTAAAAAAACCTTAAAAAAAGTTCCCAAATTTATTCCAGGCACAACAGGCCTTAGAATCAGGAAATTTCAATTTTCACAGAATCGCAATAATTCCATATAATTTTTAAAAAAATACATGGAAAATACGATTCTTTACATTCTCCCCACATTAGGGACATTCTTCCCTGAAATCCAAAACACGGACTAAGGAAACAAAATGGGGTACTGAGCATGAATCTGAGCTTCCCGCTCTAATGTATTATCCTAGAGGTTCCCATGCTACCAGTGAATGCACACTAGAGGTATCGACCTCCCATGAAGGAAATACTCCTGTTGATCCTTAATCTCTAGTACAACCTCTGTAAATGTTTCCCCATCATCAAATTACATCTCTCCATGGTCGATGATGTGAGATAGGTAATGCACATATCCTCTCATTTGGGATACGTGGAAGACCTCATTAAAACTCTCCAACTACGGTAGAAGTTCCTTTCTATATGCCACCTCGTCTATCCCCGGAAGTATTTGAAATGGTCTAAAAAACCACGGTGATAACATTCCACCTTGTCCAAATCTCTGTAGTCATCATTGAGGATATACTCTCGAGAATACAATGTCCTCCTCCTAGAACTCCAAAGGTATCCATATTTGGTCAACATAAGACTTTTTTCAGCTCTGTGCAGTCTTCGTCCACTGCTGGATAATCCACACCTTCTCAGTGGTAGCATGTACCAACTCGAGACCCATATGTGTTGACACCCCTGGGTCTGTCCCACATAGAGGTGATCTGCAATTTCGATTGTACAAGGCCTCAAATTTGGACATATCAATGGGGGAGTGATAACTATTTTTGTATGTGGATTACACCAAGGGTATGTGATCTTCCCAACTGCATCAAAAATCTTGGATGTGTGCACAATGCATGTCCTCCAATGTATGAATGGTCTACACTGTCTAACCACCCATATTAGTATAAAAGGCGGTGTTCAATTGTAGATGAGTCTCGAATGCCTCTTGTAATCCATTTCACAACAGGGATGTAATCATTTTCTCCTAGTAAGAGACAAATGTTGATGAAACCTCAATAAGTCACACAATATCCTATACATAGAGACGTCCCAAGCACACATCTAATCCCTTATCTCAGAACGGTAGGAAGTGGGCTGACTTGGTGAGTCATTCAATGATCATACAGATACAATCATGTCCCTTATAATTACGTGAAATCCATGTCAAAAAGCCCTAGGAGATCCCATCCCACTTCTACTCTGATACCACTAGTGTTTGTGTTAATCCTGCTAGAAACTGATGCTCGACCTTCACTTGCTGACAAGTGAGCAAACAAGAAACAAACTCCACTACAACCTTCTTCATACCAGTCCAATAGTGATGACGCTGGAGGTCTTGGGACATATTTTCCACACCAGGATGTAACTTAAGAGGGGAAGTTTGGAACTCCCTCAACACCTCCTCCTGTAGTGCCATCTGTACCATGGTACGTCTTTTTAAGAGTATGACGTGCTCACCAACATTAGAAAATCTATTAGGTGCTTGTATTGAGGATATCTGATCACGTCGAGCCCCGCAGTCAATGTCCCCAAGTTGTGCCTCCTTGACTCGCTGAAGGAGTGGGGGGGTGACTGTCATAGACTAGAGGTAAGTTTCTACATCTCTATCAATGAAAGATATCAGCAATGCAGAAACCTTCTCTATCGCCTCACTCAACAACTGTAGACTATATCTCTAGCTGAGTGAAACATCTACCACACTCCCCATCCCATGAGTACATAAATTCTCAATATCATTGCCCTGGAGGAACACTATCCATTGCATTTGTCTCAGGTTCAGGTCCTTCTGAGTGAAGGTATACCTGAGACTCTTGTGATCAGAGTAGACTGTAAGACATTCTCCCATCAAGTAATGTTGACACACCTTCATGGAGAATACCACTACTACTAACTTCAGGTCATGGGTATTATAGTTCTTCTCATGATTCTTTTGTTTTCATGATCCATAAGTGATCACTGCATTCTCTTGCATTAGGACACACCATATTATGGTCCCTATTGTATCACAGTAGACTACATACACAACACCCTCTTCTGGTATCCTCTAGATGAAGGCCCTCGGCAGTATATGCCTCATCTTCTGGAAACTATGTTGGCATCTCTCCATACATATGAATGTTTATCCCTTTTTTGTCAAATCTAACAATGGTGCTGCAACTCTAGAAAAGTCAGGAGTGAATCTCCGATAGTATCCAGCCAACCGCTAGAAGCTCTGCACCTCGATCACACTCCTGGGTAGCTCCCAAGAAATTACAGCCTATATCTTCACCGAATCTACTACAAATCCAACCTCTAAGATAACATGTCCTAAAAAGTGGATCTCTTGTATCCAGAACTGGAACTTCTAGAGATTACCATAATGTTGGTGCTCTCAATGTTTATCCAAAACAATAATCTGATGGTTGGAATGATTCTTCTCCATCGCTGAGTATATCAAGATGTTATCACTGAAGACTACCATAAAGAGATTGAGGTATGCCTGGATTATCTTTGTCATGAGTCCCATGAACATTGTTGGCGCATTGGTCACAAATAATGTCATAATGAAGAAATCATAGTGCCCATACCGACATCTGAAGGTCATCTTCTATACATATTCATCTCGTACCCTGAACTGATGATAAAAAAATCGGATATCTGTCTTCAAAAACTAATGAGCTCCCATATGATGATTGAATAGACCATCAATCCTCGGATGTGGATACTTTTTCATTACGGTCACTAGGTTTAGGCACTGGTAGTCTACACTGAGTCACAAAATCCCATCTGCCTTCTTGGTGAAGAAAATTGGGGCTTCCCATGGAGAAATGTCAGACCTTCTGAACCCCTTACACTAAAAGTCTTCTAACTATACTTGTAACCCACGAAGATCCATATGATCCAACTAATTTTCTGTTGTAGATATTGGTGTTTTCAGAGGGTATAGTTCGATATAAAATTATACCTATCTGTGTGGAGGTAGTCCCATAACGTCATCAGGAAAGACATCGACATACTGGTCCAATACTACATGATATCTAGGGTACTCAACATCTACTGCCCTAAGGGTAAGGCTAGCCAACTAATGTGTGATCAGCTACACCCTCCTCTGGGTAATTCCATCCTATACATCAAGGGTTTCCTTCTCATCGGTGAAGGAAAAAACTTCTCTCATATGGGTTGACACACCACACTTTGTGCCTAATACAATCAATCTGAGCATGGATTGTGGTTAACCATTCAATACCCAAGATGACATTGTATGAGATCCCAGCCAAATATCTCACCTCCTAGAGTAATCTCACACTACTGGAATCAGTGTTTAATAGTTGAATATTATTTTAAAAGAGTCTCTAGCTATATGGATCGATCCAACAGCTCCACTAGAATCTCTGAGATCCGAACAGGGTCTTGGAAACAAAAGAGTAATTGGAAGCTATGTCTATAAGTAAAAAATATAGCGTGGATTAGACACATATCATACCTCTAATCATATTCGGAGTATCTTGGTCATTGGCATCAGCTTCCTGAAGCTAATCTCTTCCTTGTCCACTTACTCCATGTGGTCGGGGTTGGCCACCTGGTGGTTGTGGCTGTAGAACCTTAAATCTCTTCCCACTGCCTACTATATGGAAAACTCCTATTCCATATTCATCTACTACCTGTGGACCTCCACGATCAAACCTCTGCCTCTTCCTTAGTGGTCCCTTGACCATTTTTTTGTCATCCATATGGAGGTTCGGGAAATCGTGAGTCATGTGGCCCGGTCAGCCGCACGTGTAGCACGGTCTGTCCCTCGTCTGACCTCCCATGCCTCGTGAGCTCTGCACCTCTAAACCTGCATCTTGGGGCTATCCACTATAAGGACTAGTCTTCTTGGACCTCTCTGGTATATTCCTACTAGTATTCATATATGACTATACTATGTGTCACTTGGTGGTGTGTATCGCTGTCCGTTCCTAATCAGTGAGGAAGCTCTCCATTAAAAGCGCTCGCTCTAGCACCCAAACCAGCATCGGTATGCTGAGCGATATCATTGTCTATCTGATTAATCAAGCTCCGCCATCTCTCTACTACTTCCTGGAAGAGAATGGCTGCTAGGATGACCATAAGGTCTGTCGGTGTCCCAAATTAGTGTATAACTATGATTACAACCTCCTTCCAGTCCTCAGCTATATGTGTATCCATCTCACCTCAAGACCTTAGATTCTAATTCCACTGAAACTCATGTGATACGCTCAGTAGGATGCACCGTCTGTTGATGGGGCTGGTGGCAACGGATTCCCAACGTGTAGTGGTGCTGGTGGTACACCACACAAAGGTTATAATGTCGTAAGATGACCCTTCACTGAGGCCTCGTTTCTTAGTGGTCCATCATCGCATACTCTCTCTAAATTTCTGGCTGGTTTTCTATGTTGTGGCATCCTAAAATAAAAATGGTTCGTCGCAGTCATTATGTTATACCTGGTGAGTTGACTCAACGAAATCACATGCAAAACTATTCAAAAAAACACGTGCAATTACTGATTCTATGTACTTAGTTGAAAATCATAATTCATGGTCATGGTGTATGGATATGTCTGCCTCCACACCAACACTTGACTCCATAAACTAAAACCCACACTAATAACACATAACACTATTTCTACATTGAAAAGTTTAGAGTCCTAGTTCTTCGGTAGAAACGACTCCTCTGATACTACTTTGTCACGACACGTCCCTCAAGGATCGTGTTGTGACTACCCCAAGCCCACATTCCATAGGTCAGGGATAACGACTAGAAATAGAAAGGTGTATCCCTAACATGGGAAATAGTTGCCTTTAAATATGTACAAACACATAAAGTAGAATTCAACAAGATGCAACCAAGAAGTAGACTGTTGTAGTAAAAGAGTTATGAAAGTAAAGGGGTTAGAATACAAGACCAACTGAAAGGTACAAGTACAACTGAATAGTACAGTAATACATAAAAAGGTAGAATAGGTCATGGTTCAGCCTACGAGGATCCTACATTAAAGGTTGGTACATATCGCCTCTTCAGCAGTCCATGTCTTCTTGTCACTTCTGCGTATCGCCAAGTCCTGGCTCCCTCAAACCTCATCCCAACTACTCGTCATCTACACAAGACCGAACAAGGTGCGGGAGAATCCTATGTGAGGTTTACTATGACAATACCTAGTAGGGACACCAATACCCCTATAGGTCTCCTAAAGTTCCACAAAGTAAGAAATACAAAGCACGACTTCAACCCTACTTAGGTATATGCCCATACTTATACCTAAATTATATAGATATACTCATCTCATACATTAGGGAAGAATATCAAAAATATAAAAAATGAAAATAAGAAGTAACACATAGGTAAAAGACTTAGTTCAAATAGAGTCTTAGCTAAAACGAGGTATTAGGGATGTAAATAATAATATATGATTATCCATGAATCGAAATCATCTTGTTCTGTCAAGAGGCACTACTGTTGACCATATGGTATCTGACCTACATAGGATCGATAGGTAACTATCCCTCGCAATGGCCCACACAAGATATAAAAATAACTAACACCCATAAGGACCCACATATGATCTGACCCACAAAATATTGATAGGTCACTAACCCCCGTAATGACCCCCACAAGATCTGAACCACACCTGGTTTATAGGTAACTAACACCCTCAAAGACCCTCATATGATCTGACCCACATAGGGTCGGTATGCGCTGACCCAGACAGGATAGCTGAGCACTGATCAACATAGGATCTGACCCACACATGATTAATATGAACTTACCCACATATGATCTGCCCCACACAAGATCAGTGTTGACCCACAAAGTATCCCTTGGTACGAACTTCAGTATGATCTGTCTCCAACAACTGCCACACTACTATCACTTTATTTCTCACACTAAGTGCTCTCAATTTTTGTATTATATTCCCCTCATGATATCAGTCATACCTCGACTACCAAAAACCTCCACATAGGTGTAACATGAAGGAATTCCATGTTGTAAGGGTTTCAACGTGACAGACGGTGCATAAATGGGAGACCTGGTCTGTGACTTATAAGCGTTTTAATTTTGGGGGCCCTGATATATTCAGGATCAATCCAAATCGGCTATACTCCATCTGTATCTATAACTCAAGAGGAGTATACTAAAAAATCATCTCGGTCCAAGGATCCCAAAACCGCAGGAAGTTCGTCAAACGAACATCTAGTTCTCTAGATATGGCTCTTTAAGTGTTTTTGGCCTCGGGTCTGGTTTGAACTGGTCTGGGCAGGGCCGTGGCGGGCTCAGCCCGATGGTCGGAGGTCCAGCCCAGCCAAAAAGATGAAAAGTGTGGCCTATAAGGGGGAGGCCAGGCCCGAAAGGGGGCGGCCATTAAAGGAAGACCAATAAGGGGTTGGCCCCACCGCGTAGGGTGCGGCCCACAAGGGGTGTCTTAATAATTGTTTGTCCGAGTTATCAAGGGGGAAAACATTTCCCTTGGTTTACTAAATGAAATTTAGGCCATTCAGTTTCTTGAAATGGTGGTGCCATGTGGGTTCCGCCTGGTCACCGCAGAACACGTGCTGTGGGTTCTTCCTCCATTGCTGCTTCGGTCGCGGATTCTGCTCACCAGTAGCATTCTAGTCATGCACCCTGTCCCCCTCATTAATAGTGCTCTGGTCACGCCACCTCCTCTTTCATGACCGGCCAACGTGTCGGACACCTCCTCTGTCTGCCGCAGCTGATGAGACGTGACCCCTGCTTACCAACGGTGTGCGATGGTGCGCCAGACTTCTTCTTTGGACGGTTGGTGTCGGCCACTCCGATGACAGCATAGATTTTTCCAGTGACCACCCCTTGAAATGTGCATCGACAATCCACCTCCTTTATAGTCGGTTGGTGCCAGCGTGCTAATGGTCTTCTACGAAGTCCTATGGATAGAAAGACAATGGAGGGTCTGGGACGTCTTCTTTAGGCTCATGCCCTCTACGTTAGCTCATAAACAATAGGGAGGATAAAGGGGTTCATAGAATATCACTTGAAATAAAAAACAATTAAACTCCTACCTCGTAAAACTATTTGAGAATGTATACAGTTGAATGTGGGTCATGTTCTTAGTTCCCACAATAGTTTCCCGACAACGCCTCTCATACGTCATCTTTCGGTTCGTGGTTTGGTGTCACCCATCACATCTTACTAGAATCATCTTTGTTCTATAAGGGTTTAGTGCCATGACACTCCTTCAACACTATTTTGATTGGTGAAGCTATGACAACACCTCTCCCCATGCTCTATATAAATATTAGAGGGGGAGGTAAGTAACGACGTTGAGAATTAATGGAGCTAATTAATTAGGGTGCTTCCTAATTTCCCCATTGTTACTGTTACTTAGATTTTTGGGTCAAGCCATTTAATGGCTTGATAAATTTCTTGATCCCACACTCCACTTGTCCATTGGAGGATATTAAAGAAAATTAAATAATGAAGTTGTTTTTTTATTTCTTTAAAAAATTCCGAAAACATAACACACTCCTCAGACATACTATGGTTAAAGTAAAGTCTTCTTTAAGAAAGTATGAGTTCTGAAGATACAACAATGCCCCCAGATTTTTAATACGGGCACGGGTTCAAAATTTTTAAAACTCCACTCACGCGTTTACTAATCATACCTTAAAATGATCATAAATTCATTATAGGAACACTGAGCCTCGAAATCAGGCACCTTTAGTTTTCACAGACACATAATAATTCCATTTAATTAAAAAAATTATATAGAAAATTCGGGTCTTTACATTCTCCCCACCTTAGGGCTATTCATCTTCAAAAGCCACAACATAGACTAAGGAAACAAATGAGGGTTCTAAGCATGAATTTGAGCCTCACGCTCCCATTACTCTCTTGTAGGTTATCTTTTTGACAGAGAATGTGCACCAGAGGTATCAACATCCCCTAAAATAATCACTCCTGTGGAGCCTCAATCTTAACTGTAACCTCCATAAATGTATCCCCATCATCGAATGCATGCTCGTCGTGGTCGCTGTTGTGAGATTGATCATGAACGTATCTCCTCAAACAGGGGTACGTGGATGATGTCGTGAACCCTCTCCAACTGTGGTGGAAGTTCCTAGTGGTATTCCACCTTACCTATCCTCCAAAATATTAGAAATGGTCCCATAAACCTTGGTGATAACTTGCCACCTCAGCCAAATATTTGTAGTCAATGTCGTGGATAGGCACGCAAGAATATGTGGTCCCCCACCTAGAACTCCCAAGGACTCTTTCTCCTGTATGCATAAGGTTTCTGTCTGCTCCATATAGTCTTCATCTGCTACTGGATGACCTAAACCATCTCAGTGGTAGCATGTACCAACTCTAGACCCATTAGTGTAGACTCCCCCATGTAGATCCAACATATATGTGATCTCTATGGTTGATCATATAAGGCCTCGAATGGTTCCATACTGATGGGGGAGTGATAACTATTTTTTGATGGGAACTCCACCTAGGGTAATTGATCCTCCAATCTGTGGTCAAAATCTAGGACGCATGCATGTTGCATGTCCCCATGTGTGTGAATGGTATTCTTCATTTGATCATCCATCTAAGGATGATAGGCGGTGCTCAAACATAGCTGGGTTCTGAATGCCTCATGTAGTCTCTTACACAAACAGGATGTAAAACATGGGTCACGGTCAGAGATGATCATCGATGGCTCCCCATGAAGTTGAAAAATCTCTTATATGTTGAGGAATTCTAAGACCACTTCTGATCCCTTCTCTCGTATGGGTAATAAGTGGGTCGATTTGGTGAGTCGTTCAATGATCACCCAGATGGAATCACGTCCTCTAGACGTACATGGACTCCCTGTCAAAAAGTCCATGGAGAACCCACCACACATACATTAATACACCTCTTGTCGATGAGCTATTCCTATTGGAACTTGATGCTCGGCCATCAATTGAAGATATATGAGGCATCAGGAATCAAAGTTCGCTACAACCTACTTTATCCCTAGCCACCATTACTGACACCAGAGTTCCTAGTACATTTTCACCACACAAGGATATACTGCCAGATGGGACGTATAGAAAAACCTCAACACATACTCCTGTAGTTCCACAGGTACCATGGTACATCATCTGAAGAGGATGACGTTCCCCACACCTTCATAAAATCCATCAGGTGCTTGTCCTGATGATATCTTAGCATGTCGAGCCTCATAGTCAATGACTCAAAGCTGCACCTCCCTAACTTGCTGAAGGAGTGGGAAAGTGACTATCATAGAATGGAGGTAAGTTGTTATATCTCTATCCACGAAGGATATCTTCAATGCGGCTAAATTCATTGTCACCTCACTCAGAAACATTTGACATAACCTCCTGCTGAGTGCATCTACTTCCTGGTTACACTTTCCATGAGTATAGACAATCTCAGTGACAAAGTCCTTGAGGAACTCTAGACATCACTACTATCTTAGGTTCTGGTCCCTATGAGGGAAGTTATACATGAAAATCATGTGATTAGAGTAGACGGTAAAATGTTTTACCATTAAGTAGTGTTGCCACACATTCTAGGTGAATACCACTACTGCTAAATCTAGGTCATGGGTAGCATAGAATGGATCATGTTTCCTCGGCTATTGTGATCCATAGGCGATCACTGCTTGCTCCAACATCCAGACACACCCATATCCGGTCCCTGACGCATCGCAGTAGACTAAATAACCAACACCCCCATTTGGTGGCCACATGATGGGGGCAGTCTTCATTCTATATCACAGCTCCTGGAAACTCTGATGGCATCTCTCCATGCATACAAAGGGTTTTACCTCTTTCCTCAAAGATGAAAAAGTGGTTGAAACTCTGGAAAATTCAGGCATGAATATCTGGTAGTATCCAACCATCCCCAGGAAGATCCCCACCTCGGTCATACTCCTGGGTGGCTCCCATGAAATTACTACCTATATCTTCGCTGGATCTACTACAACTCCAGCCTTCGAGATAATGTGTCCTAGAAAGTGGACCTCTCATATCCAGAAATGGATCTTTAAGAGCTTACCATAAATCATGTTTCTCAGAGTGTATCCAGAACTATATGTAGATGATTGGCATGTTTCTTTTCTGTTTCTGATTATATCATGTTGTCGTCGATGAACACTACAACAGAGGGATATAGGAATGGCTGGAATATCTTGTTCATGAGTCACATGAACACTACTGGGGAATTGGTCATGCCGAATGACATAACCAAGAACTCGTAGTGGCTATACCGACATCTGAAGGCTTCCTTCTATACATCTTCATCTTGTACCCTAAGCGGATGACATCTTGAACTGAGGTCTATCATCTAAAACCAAAGATCTCCCTTAATCTGGTTGAAATGATCAGAAATCATCAAGAGTGGATACATTTTGTTAACAATCACATGGTTCTGGCGCCAGTAGTCAACACAGAGTCTCAAAATCTCATCATCCTTCTTGGTTACCAAAATCGGGGCTGCAATGGAGAAACATTTGGCCATATAAACCCCTTACTCTATATGTCCTCCAATTGTACCTATAACTCATGAAGCTCCGAGAGAGCTATCTGATATGCTGGTTAAGATATCAGTGTCATCCCAGGGTATAGGTCGATGTAAAAGTCTACATCTCTGTGTGAAGGTAGTCCCAGAACATTATACAGAAATACAAATACATAGTGGTTCATCACTATAGGATAGATCAAACTCACAACATCTACTACCTCGAGGGTAAGGTTAGAAAACTAATGAGTGATCGGATAAAACATCCTCCTGTCAAGTCCATCTCATGTTGAAATGGTTCCCTTCTCTCCGGTGATGGATAACATTCCCCCGTCTACGCGGACACACCACACTTTGTGCCTAATATAGTCAATCTGAGCATGGACTTTGGATAACCATTCCTTACCCAAGATGACACTGTATGGTCACGATGCTGCTACATGGAGATCCCAGCCAAAGCACTCACATCCTAGAGTACGTTCACACTACCCGCACTAGTTTTTAATTTTCAATTATTCTCTTGTAGGAGTATCTAGTTGTAAGGATTGATCCAACAGCTCCACCAGAATCTCCGAGCTCTAAACAAGGGTCGTGGAAAAAAAGAGTGACCATAACCTCTTTCTATGTTCCTGGTGTTTTTTTTGGGGCGTGTGCATCCATCTATTCAAGGACGTCAATGTTGTTTTGTTTTCCCACATTACTACTTTCCAAAGGAAGGTGTAATTTGTTCCTTGTTTGAAGGATTTTTTCTCCTTGATCGAAACAGCATGATGGGATTTTGGTTCTTCCTTCCATGGATTCATCATCAGAACTCGTCACATAGTCCATGTCTCCCTTATAGACTTAAAACGTTGTTCGTGAAAATATTCCCAGTACCATATCTTCATGGACACCAGTTAATTACACTACTTCTGTCATGATATTCCAAGGGGTATGGTAAGGGTAGTAGCCTTCGGTTGGGGGATTTGTCATGTTGGACATCACTGGCATGTCTGGACGCTGGAACACTGGTGCATATACATTTCATCCCAGTATTATAGGGCTTCTTGAGGGCGCGGCAGCCCAAGGAATCCAACATAGAATGAAAAAAAAGTATATTCCATAGGAATGTATTTAAGATTTTCCTAATATTTCTATGTTTAATACAGGGTATGTCATAGGTTTATGCCTAGCGGAGACGGATTGAGCTGATTGGAACACTAACTAGAGTGTATCAATTGGGTGCAACCCCTGAAGGGAACACTGATTTTGGGGCTAATGCATGGTTAGCTGCCCAGTTTCTACTACGAGTAGTGAAGGGATGAATTGACATGATGTCACTCGGATATAGCAGCCCAGTCATGTATGAATATGTATAACGAATGGTTAATTAAAGTGGATATAGAATGGGATGGAGTCGACTCGAGGGAGACAGTGATATTGGGATTGAGTCTCGAAGAGACCTCCTACGTACCCACATGGAAGAAAATCATCCCCTGCATAGTTCATGAAGTGTTGAGACACCTAAAGAGTCAACTTTTTTGGATGGGACCAGAAGGAATTGGAACCTTCCGGTTGGGGCATGAAAATGGGGTGCGTGCAAAGGACAACGACTCGATAACATGCTAGGGCTTACGCCTGATTAGTGGCCTGAGAGTTGGGCTAACATGTGAGGGGAAGACCAGAAATGTGGGTCCCAATCGAGGGGACTACAATGGATTACCTATGAATGGGGTGACAATGACTTACTGCTTTATGGGGTCACAATGGCTTACTGATGGATGGGGTCATAAAGGCATACAGTTGGATGGGGTCACAACGACTTCCCAATTGATGGGGTCACAACGACTTACCGCTGGATGGGGTCACAACGACTTACCACTTTATGGGGTCACAACAGCTTACTTTTGGATGGGGTTGAACCCCAGGGAGGCTTCTTATGTAACTTTCCTGGAGACAAGAATCAAATACCATGTAATTTGGGATGGTGGAAGTAGTTTAACATCGTGCAAGACAAAGGTGGTCTGGCGTGAAGATGGTCGGATCCAATAGGGTGTTGGGATTGAACCATAGGGAGGCTTCTTATGTACCTTGCATTTGATATAATCATATTCCTCATAGTTCAGAAGAGGTTTGTGAACTGACGTGAAAATGGTCGATACTAGTGGGTGTTGGGCTTCAACCTCGGGGAGGCATCCAACGTACCTTTCCTTGGAAAGAATCAAAGTCCACATTGTTCAAAGGATTTGTGGTGAATCGACATGAAGGGAGTAGGGAAGGATGGTTTTGGGGCTTTATCCTCAGGGAGGCCTCCTATGAACCTTTCCATGGAAATGATCGAAAACCATGTAGCTCAGAAGAGGGGTTGAAGGCTTAAACTCTAAAGCAGCCCAAAGAGGATGTCAAGGTTAGTGCTTGCTCTAAGCCCACATGAGATATAATCAGTGTGAGAAACAAGAGGCAACAACGACTTAGAGGTCACGTCACAGAAGTTGCATTCATGGGATGTGGAATGGGAGCTTACATGTGGTTAGCGGCCCAAAGAATAAAGAGGGGCTTATATGCGGTTCGCAGTCCTATGAGATGATGATTGGGACATACTCCTGGGTAGAGGCCCAGGTTTTGACGAAGCCCAGCGGGAGAGGGATTTGTCACCTAGGAAGAGTGGAGGACCAGGGATGCTACCTCATATAAGAAAATATCGGGGATTACATCAGAGTGGTTTCCCTTTCTCCATGTACAGTCATCGATCAGATAAAGAGGATGCCATTCCATGTGAGGAAGGATCTCACTCTAAAGGAGAACTTTTGGCGTGCAGAATGTACATGGTGGGGGAATCCCACATCCAACACATGGGGTGCGGTCACAGTTTGACGTTATGTGCTGAGGACAATGGTGCTTGGAATTTTAACGTCTTGCATCTCAGATGAGGTGGGTTCGCTCTGCACCCCTAGGACTTACATAACCGATACCCACCCACCCTTGAGGGAAAGAAGGCACCGTTAATGCTATTGTTGGGGGGAGTTGTGCAGTGATCCATTTGGGGGTCCATGTTATCATGGCTATGTGAAGGATCAATATCCATTTGCGTGCCTTTTTGAAAAATCATGAAGCAGAGAAATTCAATGGAAAATGCTACTCGACGGACTTTGAAATTGATCCATTCAATCCTGAGGGGCCGCACAGAAAGAGTGTGTGTGATGCAGGTGTGTTGTTCATAAGAGGTTCTTAGATAGGGTTCCATAAGGAGAGGGAAACACATGGAGTGCACGTAAGAGAATGGGCTAGGGGAAATATATAAGGTTTGTGTGAAAGATTCTAGGACTGCACATAACACGAAGGGGTTTCACACAAGAGGGAAATGTTGTGTGCACGATGTAATGGTTGCGCGCAAGTTAGAGGGGTTTCACGCAAGATAGAAGGTTTGCGCACAAGATGGACTGGTTGCATGCAAGACAGAGGGGTTGTATGCAAGATGATCTGTTTGTGCGCAAGATGGACTGGTTTTGTGCAACAGTGCCTGAGAGAGAGGTAACTTGCACACAAATGTGGATCCCTTGCACGCAAATGACTTGGGGAGAAAAATAATTCTCAAGGATCAGGCTCAAGAGGGACCACCTGAAAGAACCCCTTGGGGGACCTGTCATGCAGAATCCAATACTTAAAGGCCATGGGATGTTTCATACAGTCAGGGAAGGTGTGGCTTTCGCACAACAGGGCATCACTTCTTCTTCTGTTACCGTCCCTGAAGTGAGGGATACGGCTCATTTTTTAGTCCGAATACTTGGGGCGGCGTTCAAAGGGGGACATGCATGGAAACTCTTGTTTGACGTTTCTTGGGGCACGCAAAGGGGGTCGGGTGTGAAAATAGAATTTGGACGTCACCTTGTGTGAAGAAATGGGGTCGAGCATGCAAACTCTTATTTGAAGACGCCTTCTCCATGGGAAGGGGGTCGGGCGTGCAAACGCCCATATGACGTCACCTTATGAGCAGAAACGGGGCCGAGAATGAAAACACCCATTTGACATCACCATGTGTGAAGAAATTGGGATGGGCATGAAAACATCTATTTGACGTATCCTTGTGCATCGAAGTGGTGGGGCACATATGATTTTGTGCACCGGTAGGCCACTTGTGTGCATACGCAGACTCTTGTTCGCACCTACCTCCCTGGCCCCAGACACTTCTCATGCCATCTCGGATTCCTTCGTTGATCATTTATCTACCCGGTGCTACCCTTCTCTAAATTTTGGCATCATCAAATCTCCCCCCCATCAAAATCAGAACTGAAAGAAACCTGATGGTCATATTCTGAGTGTCCACCGAAAAAAGGGGAAACCTCTTCAAGGAAGCGAGAAACACATTTTGCACATGCAAACCAGTTGGGTGCGTGTGGAAGTCACATAAGTGCTTTATAAATTGGTCGACCCCCCTAGGCCCTACTTAAACTTTTTCCGCGCGACTTGAATTTTTCTCCCATGCGTGAAATGGTCTTGATCTGCGCAAAATATTCCATGACCAACTCCGGGTTTTGCGGGGAATTTTTTTTCCATGCATATCGACCTTGTTTCAAGCCTCCATCACTTTTGTGTTCTAAACATAATTATTTCGCACCAATTCCTTTGGATTTCTAAAATGGCCACTCAACAGACTGATAATGAAAGGTAGGCTACCGCTTCTGCAAGAAGAACCCAAATGATCATGAACCCTCATATTCTTCATGCGAGGAGGGTATTATCTGATATCCAAATGCTTTTTGGCATGCTTACGCTAGCTCAAAAGGATTACATCCTAAGTTATATCATACCTTTATGGAACTTCCGTCTTCTCGGAGAGATGCTGATTCTCGGTTTTTAGATGGACACACATCGGTTATGGGTGATGTGTGGGGATAGTTTTCCACAATTACATATTTCAAACAATGTTCATCCTTCTAGGGAAATGCAAAACTCAACCATTTATGTCCAAAATCTGAAGACCATGACGATTTTGTGAATTGATCCAGTCCCTAAAATATCTCCCTCTATTTATGAAATTACTTTCAGAAAAATCATTATAGACGAGATGATGGGTTGTATGGAATTGGATTTTAGATATGGGAGGGACGTTACAATTTAATGGGCATGGGAATAGTGGGTACGTCAGACATGCGAGGAATTCGGGCCGGAGGTGCGATCCATTGGGATTTTTGAGGCCGTTTGGACATCCCAATTTCACTTCTACAGATATCAGGACATGGTGGAAGATTTGTTCATTCATTGGCCGCCTAATACCAACACTTTTCACCTCCACCATGGGGAGGTGGGCATCATCTTATGGGATGTCCACTATATCAGGTGAATCCCCTTGGAAGGATATCAGTATGACAAGTTCCTCTCGATAGAGAATGTATGGGGGATAGGACACACACCCAAATCTTGTCAAGGCACCTACTAAAGCTAGCCAAAGAGGATCTCAAAATAAAATATATCCTGAAGGACATAACCTATTCAGTGTGGTTTAGTCTCACACTGACAAAAGACACAACTGTGAAGATTCCAGGCTGAGGGAAGCACTGCCCGAACACATCTTAGAGGGGAAAAGTGAGATCATATTGAATGATTTTGGAGACAAGAGAGTACCGATCATGGGGATTTAGAATTAATAAAGATTGAGACCCGAATGTGCGATATTCTAGGTTTTAGGCCACATTCTTGAGCAAATGGTTGTTTCCTATAAGGAACACGAGGATGGGAGTCCACCGAGGGACGTTAGTGATGGTTGGGATTATGGAGGCAAAGAACAAAGTTAACATATGGTTTGCAGTGTTGGCTAGGGTGTATAGTATTATAGGTTGCATCTCGAGGGGATGTACGCCCAAGAGGATATACGAGACATTCCAGATTCTCCACAGCTAGGCTGCAGCCCACTGTGGTGGGTATGACTTCCCAAATTCCATTGAGTCCCCTGATAACGGTATTCGGCCATCCCTCTAGAACATCGATGGAATCTGCCTATTGATGCACATGGATGAAGGAATCATGCTCAAGATTGGAAACCACACCCACTTCAAATTCCAATTATTCATAACCCTGATCAGCCAAATGGAAGATAATGGGCGGGGTCTACTAAAGCATAGGAAGAACCCATAGAGCATCTACGACGATGTGCTAGTGGCCTGGATATATGGAAAAACCTTCTACAAATGGTATGTGCAGACCAGGTTCACCAGACAATTCGAGTTCCTGCAGTGGATGGCCAGGAAAGTATACATAGAGGTTCTAGAAGAGCAATATCCATGCATTCTCTGCCAGCTATGGCTTCTGTTCATAAAGGAAGGCTTGTGCGAAATTAGCACTCTTCCCTCAACTGATGTCAGTGAATGACTATCAAAAAAGTATGTCGAACAATGGATGAGAACGTATCCCAGGACAATTATTTGGAAATGCATCAGGTAGAAGAAGGCAGCTAGTGCATAGCCCGAAGAGTAGGAAGGTAGACGAGTTTCCATTGGTGAAGTGAGGAAAAGAACAGGTCGGGTAGCTATCCCGACGTAGGCCGATACATCATTTGTTGGGGTAGCGGATACTAAGAATGTGCCTTCACCCTATGAGGAAGGGCTATCTTATGTACAACCTCATGGTCCAACTAGAGAACTCCCAGGAATGCAACTCAAGTACCTCTTTATGCCATCTGCCAATGTTATCTTCCCTTCCCTATGGTCTGCTCGGAGAATACTATGATAGTCTATGTTTGCCTAAGAGTTGTGGAAGAAAATGAAACACATCGGGCTCGATCTGCCAAACATAGGTCGCATCCTGATATCGGATAGGCTATTCTTTCATCACCGGCAAGAATACTTAACAGCCATGGATATGTACGCATGCCAGCGGGGCGGTATGAAAAAGAAAATCTTCTATTGTATGTAATGCTTGGCCTGAAGCATTACCCAGAGAAGCTTCCATCCAAGGATGAAATTGTAGAGGAAGGAGGAGAAGAAGAATTAGTTGTAGAATAAGACGAATATGGACATGAGGTAGAGGACCAAGTTGATGGTCTTGGTGGTGAGGGGACTTCAGAAGCTCTCGCTCACCAGCGGAGCTCCCAGGAGAGTGGTGAAATCATCAGCTCTGATGCAGAATTGGAAGACCAGCATGAGGAATGGTTTAAACCTCATATCATCCTTTATATTTTCATAATCTCGATCCATCAACAAAACCCTATCTTATTTAGGAACACACGGACGAGGGTCCTTAGGAAGCCTTCCCCATAGAGTGCATTGGTATGCCTATGGAGACTGGGAAGAAACCTCGAGGGCCAGTCCATGGGACTGAGCATAGTGTGGTGTTGATTTCAACTATATTATGTGACAATGATCCAGATATAGAGTCCCCCTCCATCCCCATTGTTCAAGAGGAGCTGACGCTGTTGATTGAGTTGACAACATTTGAAGGCTCCCTAATGGCGGTGGACCATACCATGACATAAGAATTGGACACCACTGTACTTGGTTTTCATTATTTCTTTCTCATTTATTCTTAACTTTTCTAGGAAATTTAGCTAATCAAGATACTGATTCCTAATGCAGTGATCACAAGGTTGGAGGCACGACAAACCGTCAAGTCTAGGGCATCTGCGGGAGTTGGATGGGTAGTGGCCAGGCCGACCATTATAGAAGAAACCATTCTAGGAGGCCCTACCCCAATACTCGAGGAGCTAGATATTATAATGATTGGTGTTAATGCTTCTGGGGTGGAGCTCTTGCTCGAAGAGAGTGAAGTCGCTGACGAGGAGGAGGTTTCCAAAGAAGAACCTGCACCTGAAATCCTCATTTCTTTCCCCAAATACAGGCCCAAAGACCCTGATGAAATTTACGATTCCAAATCAGGTGATGTAGAGTACATCCATATGACATGGCATAAGGCGTGGAAGTGTATCAGAATCCATCTCAGCCAACCGCAGGTAGAATGGATAAACTGGATGGGGACACTCCGCACCTGGCTTTTCTTTCTCTATTCTAGAGGGGAAGACGCTCGCCATTGTCATGTAATGGTCTTTGATTACATGGAGGAGAAGATATGGGAGGAAATCAGACGTCCATATGTTGCGCGATGAAAAGAGGATTCAAAGAATACTCATTCCTTCCTAGAGGTGGAGTAGGAGGTCCAACGCCTTGAGGAGGAAATTAAGGAAAGGGTGGTACTCATTGAAAACCAATATGAGCTCGTTGGGATAATGAAGGCCCATCCCATCGATGTTTAGAAGAAAATATTGTAGGAGAATCACCAAATGATTGAGCTCCAGAAAAAACAATCAAAAGCACATGCCAGGGATAATGAATTGTGCCCTGCTGCTACAGTCGAAGGGAATGATCTTAGAGGACAGGAATTGACGCTAGGGGCCACAGGATGGAAGGTTGTAGTATTTGAGCAGTCCATCCAAAATGGCGATCCTCAATGGCCCTGTTTTGGCTGTCCCCTTAAACTCATCCTTCTTTATTACTTCCACATATGAATTGTATACATGAACAGACTATTTTCTAGTTTATTTTAGTGCACATCGACCACAATACTGAAGTAAATAAAAATCCATTCCAGAGGAAATATGGGTCATGACCTCTGTGAGAAACAAGGGATACTTGTGCTATTCTCCATTTGAATGTGGGATTGACAATCATTCTTTAGGCACCCAAGGTAGAAACGACTCTTCCATGATTCCAACAAAAGGCAGATACCTGACTAGAAAATGAAGCCCTCGAAATAGTCGAACTGTCACTTCTGCAATATGCTCTAGTACATGAGTGAGGCAATTCCAGGGGCCTTAGAATCGATTCGAACATAGAGGAGTGGAAGGTGTGACTCATGATAAAAAAAATTATGAACATTGTTGGGATGGCGTGACAATAAAGGATAAATGTTGACCGCCTTTGAAACACAGTATCCTTATTGCATTAGACCGGAATGGGGACTAACAAATGATGGTTTCCACTGACCATGATTGAAACATGGCGCCTGACTCGAAATGTCATCCATTTGTATTCCAGAACGTTGGCTCAGGATAGTAGGTGAGTCATAGGCTGGTCATCCATACTATTAGGGGCTACCCTTAGACATGAAAGACGACGAGGATCTGAATGAAGGGCACAAAGAGTGCGGATTTACAGTGATGGGTTGTTCGATAGGAGTCCAAAACTCTAGAAATCATGCCACTATGAAGAAGTAACATTAGGTGGGCGTATACGTCTTATCATGGATCAAAAAATCTTCTGAGTAGGACCTCTTTGGCAAGGGATCTGGTGCATCCCAGGATTAACATGGGGAATCCTGAACATGTTCAGAGTAGAATCGCAGTTTAGTGTCAGGCGTTGAGTACATATGGACTCATGCACTTTAACATCATATGATGGGACATAGAGTGAAAGGGAAGATCCAAGAAATAAATTATGTATCATGGAATCTATAAACAAGACGTGAATAAGGACATAAGGAGTCTACATCACACCACGTATCCGTGAAGAATGTTTTTTAGGTAAATGTATCAAAAGTGAGAATTAGGATGGGCCTGAATAAAAGTGGTCTGGTGTTTCTATGTACCCCATGAGGATGGTAATAAATCCATACATAGTTCTATAGGTACAGTTTATTGTCATCCGGGATGATAAAAGCCATGTGTGGAATGACTACGCCAGTACACATCCTACCAGAACTACTAAGCCCACACGAGTCGTGATCGATGTGGGAAACAATGATTAGTGATGAGACTTTCCTAGAAATGGAAGTCACATGTTTGTGGGGATGGGACACTAGGTGAACGACGTCCCAATGATTCTAACCATCCTATATAACGCATATATATGCGCGGAGGAGAAAAGCCATGTATGTTTGAATTCCACTTGAACATATAAAAGTGGAAACAAGTAAATCATGATGCTCAAGATCCAGACCACAATGAAGGTGGCAAGACGATAATGGATTAATGTTAACCACATTCAAAACACAGAATCCATATCATGTTATATTTGAATTGGGACATATATCTAAGGGTCGACTACTGACCATGTTTGAAACACGGGACCTGTCACAAATGTCATCCTTGGTCCTTGGGGACGTTGGCCCAAGTCGGTAGGTAAGCCAATGTGGCATGAGACCTAGCCATAAATGGGGTCCCTTCAGGCATTGAAAATGATGAGGATCTAAATAACGGGCTCACAAATCATGGATTTGGAATGAGGTAATGTACCTATAAAAATTCCACACATCGAACACTGCCACAACACATTTGAGTATGATAATAAGACATATCATATAAAGGGAGTCGAGTCCCCCTCCAAGGACTAGGGTTCTGAGATCGCATGCTTCTAGATTAATGTTTATAGGATGATCCATTAATGGGGCTTGATTTAATAGAACTGGGAATAGGGCGGCGAAGTAGCCAATCGTGATGTATAGTACCATGTTTAGATCTATGTTTAGGGTCATATAACATGGACCAGGTTGGAAAAATATAAGGGAGGCACATGGTACGACTTTTACAAAACCTGGCATGAATGAGGACCTGTGAGGTACTCACTACACCACATATTCCCTAGAGAGTTCGAGTCGAGGGTCCAAAAGAGAGGACATGCATTTAGATTCTCGGGGCTGGACCTGGGGACAATGTGTCTGGTCATTTCTATGTATCCCATGAGTCTAATAATCAAGACATACATAGTTTTTGAGGACGGTAAGGTAAGATACTAGTGTCAGAGATAATAAGGTTGTTCTGGTCTGGCCCTTTCACTAAAGAAGCAGTATTTGACAGATCTGGTTTGTCCATTAGGATTAATGAGAATTGTTTTTATTATGTGAAGCGATGGACCTAGTATATAAAGTTCAAGAATCGCCATAAGAGTCCAGTTGTATGGAGGTGTTGAAAAATGGTATGATGTGTGAACAATACCAAACATCATTCCCCCTCGAGTGAGGATATCATAGTGTAGTGCCTTTTTTTCGTGTGGCAAGAACGATATTGTAACTATTTAGGGTCATGTGAGGGGACCAACCATTCATTTTAACGATGTACGGTACAGATGTAATAGATTAATGTAATGTGGGACTAGGCATCATAGTTAAAAGTCATATGGATAAGACATATACATGAGAGATGATGTAATAGAGGGAATGTGAATGGCATGATAAAGCATACCTGACTTGAATGAGGACGTGGTCCACATCATACCATGAATGATTCCAAGTAGAAAACCATGGGCCGAGGGTCCAGAAAGGTTTAGAGGATATGAAAAAAGAGAGGCTATCACCTAGTTACGCTGGACCAAAGGATGAGATGTTCGAGTGTTCCTACGTATCCCATTGGAATGGGAATCATGCCACACATAGTTCATGAAGGTGAATTTTAACGTTGTGTGGGACAACATACAATTTAATTTCATGTTGGAAATAATGTTGGGGGGGCTAACTCCAAAAAATGGGAATGCATGTTGTGGCTATTGAAAACACTATGTGAATGATGGCATAAGCCCACATGTTCCATGCCATGAAGTCCTCTAAGAGTCAAATCCCATAATTCATAACAAAATAGGTAAATTAGTGGAACTCGAGCTGGACCCAAAGACAAGATGTCTAGGCATTCCTACATATCCCATGGGAATTGGAATCCAGTCGTATGTAGTTGTAAAAGGGATCTTATTTTATGGTCTTAGAGGTCGGACCCAGGAGAAGCAGAATCCTTTCATGTATGTGACAACCTCAACCCTAAACCTTAGCCCATGTGAGTCAAAATCAGTGCAGGAAATAATGGAGGAAGTGTTTTTTGCAATACCTAGAATGCATTCCAAAGGGAAGTCAGTGTGGAGCCCCAAATGATGCCTTTATCGTGGATTTTTTCCTCCTAACATGCTAATTCGCTCGTAGGGATAGTGCCAGGAGTGTGAAAATTCTATCTGGACATGGTGGGGTGAAAAATAATGTGATTCATGTATCCAAAATTCAAGGAATGAAGGGGATTACGTGACGATGGAGGATAACTGTTGACCATGTTCAAAACACAGCATCCATATCGTGTGGCATGAAATGGAAACTACAAATGAGCATTTAATGTTGATCATATTCGGAATGTGGAACTTGTGTCGATATTTTGTCTCAAAACCTTGAGGGAGTTGGCCCGTAATGGTAGGATATCCCTTAGGCCTATCATCCATGACATTTGGGGGTTCCTTCTGGTGTGAATGATAATGGAAGCCCAAATGAAAGGGAACAGAAAGCCCGAGAAATTTGTTAAATCATGTCCACGTAGAATCTAACACTCCATGTTCTAGACGAGAGTACTCATGGGCCAATTGTTGAATCACTAAAGAGGGACAAGAGACCCGAACTAAGGGAATCTGAATCAAAGAGATGAGAGTGGGTAAAGGGAGCAAAGGCCACTCAAAAGAGATAGAGGTATGCGGTGAGGTTTTTATAAAACCGACATGAATGGGGACATAATACCATACCACACCATATACCCCTCTTCTGAAAGAACGTAGGCCAAGGGCTAAAATGAAAGGGAGGTTTCTTAGAGATGGGGATGGACCCGAAGACCAGACGTTCGGGATGTCCTACGTATCCCATGAGTACAAGAATCAATCCATACATAGTTCTGAGTAAAAAGATGATGAAAATAAGGTAACGATACCTCAACGAGGGGTGTGTATGGAACAATGATTAACCCGATGTGAATGAGGATATAATCCTGCCCCAAACCATATAACCCTAAGTGAGAACATGGGATAGGGGCTTGAAAAGGAAAAAGGGTCTGAGGCTGGGCCATGGACAGAACATCATGAACAACTTGGAGTTTAATGTCTTGATATGAGGACGAATGTAGGGGAAACGTATCTCAACCAGGGATGTGTATGGAATGACAAGTAACCCGGCATGAATAAGTACATAATCTCGCACCACACCGTACAACCCTAATTGAGAATATGAGATAAGGTCCCAAAAAGGCCGAGGGGCCTGAGGCCAGGCCATGGATAGAATGCCATGTCTAGATTGCAGTTTAACGTCTTGTAGTGAGGACGAAGGTGATCTTAGATTAGGTTCATAGAGATCAGACAATATATGCCTATTTTAATTTCATATGTGTGGGATAGAGAGGGAGAATCATCATGCCTACAGAAGACCACAAAGCAGCAATGATTATAGAGGAAAACTATTGAACTGGTTCGCAACACAGTATCCACCGTTGTGTGACCAGAAGAGGGGACAATTGATCATCGATGACAGATCGTATTCACAACACGGGACTTGTATCAATTTTTCACCCACAAGCCTTGAGGGTGTTTGCCTGTAATGGTATAAGAGCCCTTGGGCCAAGCATCCAAGCCATTCAGGGTCCCTTTTGGATATAGAAGGTGATGGAAGCCCAAATGATGGGACACATGAAGCATGGAGGGGCATGTGCCCACAGGATGGATGATAAATGAAAGGAGGGATGTCTCAATGGGATATGTGTGGTGTGGAAAAATATCCCAATGTGAATGAGGATGTGAGCACATACCACAACAGACAATCCTAAATTTGAACTTGGGCTAGAGGCCAGAAGGGGTTGAAGGACCTGAGGCTGTGCATACCGGCCAACTGTATCCATATGACCCCTCATGCGGGCTTTGCCTTCATTTCTCATAAGCCCACATGAGCAATTCTTGGTGTTGGAAACAATGAGTTGCACATAGCTCTCCCTATCACATAAGGATCCGACAATTGGAAATACACTCCTACTCGATGCAGACTAAGATTTAGAGGAATGGAGAGGTAGAATGAACCACTACACTCCATGTTTGGGACATATGAGGGTGGTGAAAACAACAAAGGATAGTTGTTGACCATAAATGGGAATAATAAATGAGTGTCTACAGCTGACCATATTCGCAATGCGGGACTCATATCTATTTATTGTCTAAAATTGTTGATGTAGTTGGCCCAAAATTATTGGAGAGCCCTTAGGCTAAGTATCCATATCATTCAGAGGGCCCCTTAAGATATGAATGATAATTGGAACCTAAATGATGGGGTATGTGGATCATAAATTCGTACTAGAAATTTCAAATAATGTTAGATAGAAGAAGAGATAAAGTTCTTCAAGGGACAGGGATACATGTTATGGTCATGATGAACTTGACGTGAATGATGGAAAAAGCCCACACCTCACCATGTGTTTCTTCCCAATTGAAGTTCCCGAAGTTTGGGGCTAGGCATATGGACAAAATATACAGGTGTTCCTTTGTATCCCATGACGATGTGAATTAATCCAAATGTAGTTATGAATGTTCCATATTGTTTAGTGTCATGCGGTAATGACGTAGAAGGATTTGAAGAATGATGGAGGGCACATGGTGCAATCAACGCTACCCTGACATGGGTGGGGCCAACAAATCCTACATGATGGTATGTGAGTTTCTCCAAAATAAATAATCCTAAGTGGGGATAATCAAAGAGGAAGTCGGGGCCTGAATCAAGAGGAGGCGTCCAAGAAATCCTACATATCCCATGAGGATGGGAATCAAGACATACGCAGTTCTGAAGATGAAGTTTAACATATTGCAAGAAGATGCACAATTTATGGTCATGCAGGACCATCATGTAGTTCGGGGTCACGTAAGACCGTACAGTTTAAGGTCGTGCAGGACCATTGGGAATCAAGTAAAATATTTCTTGAGGAACATTGAATTGGTAGGAGGAGTTATACTCTCACCATCAATTGTAACCATCGAGTATTCTTTATTGGGGTAAACCATGTGAATGGTGTATGGTCCTTCCCATTTGGGTTCCAACTTTGGTGGTTTCTTTCCAGGTATCCTTGGTTCCCTCAAGGACAATTACAAGTCACCTTTAAAGAAGGAGAGGAGGTAAACTTTCTTGTAGAAAGATATAGCTATCTTGTTGTAATGCCATTTTGGATGGCACAGGGCACAAATCATGTTCACGTCGAGTGCTTTCAACTCATCCATATGGATTTTGGCTACTTTATATAAAGATTTCTGATCATATATGGTTTTGTGAAATGAGGGAAATTGAACCTCGATGGGTGGGAAAACCTCCATCACATATACCAGAGAATATGGGGTCACCTGGGTGGAGTTATGAGTCATCGTCCGATATGCCCAGAGGGAATTGGGGAGCATGTATAGCCAACTCTTCTTATTATGACCATCAATTTTATGAATAATGTTAGAGAGGGTCTTATTGAATGCAACAATCTATCCATTTTCTTGCACATGATAGTGAGAGGTGTGGATAGAATGGATATTTCACGTAGAGTAAAATTTCTTCATCTCAGCTACACAGATGTTCGTCCCTTTATCGGTGAGGATGGCATAAGGGACTCAAAATCAGTAGATGATGTTGGATCTCACAAAGTCAATGATGGAACAGGCCTTGACCTCATTGAGTGGAACTACCTCTGCACACATGGAGAATAATTCTGTGGTACTCATGATGAATATGAATTGGCGAGCTGTCACCGTTGGATATGGTCCCATGACATCGTGTCCCCACACCACGAATGGCCACGATTACATAGTGGTGTGGAGAGGCTCTCGTGGCCGATGCATAATGTTAGCATGAATTTGGAATGAATGGAATCTCTTGGATAACTCGATGCAGTCATGGATCATGGAGGGACAAAAGTAACCTAGCCTCTAGATATGGTGGGATAGTTTCAGCCCGGTCTGTTGAGCACCGCAGGAACTGGTGTAAACCTCTTGCATGACATGAGAAATCTGGACTCCTAGAATGAAACGGAGGATAACTCCATCAATAACACACTTTTAGAGTATCATTTCATGTATAGGGATATCCTAGAGGGTGAACTACAATGTGAGACATCAGATTCGCTCACTCTTGGACTGATCAAATGGGAGGTAACATTTTTGGAGATACTCGACGAAGGGGGCTCTTTAGTCAGGAGTCACATCAATCACTGCATACAAGGGACCCGGAGTTCCGGACCTGGAGGCTTCGATGGTAAGGTGGCTCACCTGCTGACCATCGTCATCATCTGGGGTGACAAAAAAAATTACTCTCAGATGTGATCATGGATAATCAGATAATCCTACTTGGGTTCCATGAGTGAAGCATCCAGGCTGGCCTGAGCATCAGCTCGACCATTCTATGATCGGGGGACATGAGTAACTTTTGGCCGAGATGAGAACTGGGCCATTAGCTGGAGAGTGTGTTCTAATAATGGTACAAGCTCTAGTTTTTTCACCACTTAGTCAACGTTGATCTGGTTTTTGACTAGATTGGAGTCCCCTTTCACATGCAAATGGGGCACATAAATCTCGAGGGCCAGCTCGAGGCCAGTGGTGAGAGCCTGATAATCTAACTCATTTTTGGTGCATCCTTCCAACAACCAGAATGAGTATGTAATGATGGCTTGTGTTGGGGTAATGATGATGATACCCTGACTTACCCTGTTGATCCTGGGGTCTTTGAGCCTTCTGTCAGTAGGTCTCCGGGAAGTACCATCTAAGTGCATATGCCAACACGATTTGGCATGGTCCACCGAGAGAATTGTTTCATTGGGGAAATCGAGGTCTACGGACTATTCTGTAGAATCCAGATGTGTAGAAAGGAAATATTCCAATGTTTTCCCCCTAATAGCCTTTTGAGGGAGAAACCTGATGTCTAACTACTAGAGAATCATGTATCATTGAGAAATATGGCATGTCAGCATGGGGCCGTTCAGGACGTACATCAGTGGGTCTACTCAGGACACCAGTTGTACCTCATGGTTCTTCAAGTAATGTCGCAATTTCCATATTGTGAATAGTAGTGTATGGAAACTCTTTTCAAGGGGGATTATATAGTCTCCATATCAGAGAGCATGCGACTGTGGTATTACAGGCAATTATTCATCCCCTCATTGTTATTCTAGGTGAGAAATGCGACTATAGATCATTCCAGGGGGGGTCACATAAAGGACCAGTGGATTTACAGAGATAGGTGTCATTAAGACCGGAGGCTGGAGGAGATACTGCTTCATCTCCTCAAAAGAATTCAGTCACTCTTCATCCAACTCATAGAGTGTGACTTTCTTCATGAGATGAGAAAAGGGATTACACTTGCCCGCCAAATTCATGATGAATCGTCGTATGTAAGCTAAGTGGACTTGGAATCCATGAGGCTCCTAAATGCTACTCGGAGGAGACATCTGGATAATGGCCTTGATTTCCCTAGGTCGACCTCAATTCCTCTATATCTGGAAATAAATATGAGAAACATTTCAGTGGTTTCCTCAAAGGCACACTTCAACGGGCCATTTATAGGTGACAGGAATGAAGGAAGCTAAACACTTTCTCAAGGCCTCTGAGATGGTCCTAAAATAGGTGCTATTTGGCCACCAGATCATCCACATAGCATTCCATATAAGTTAAAAAAATACCCTCATACTTTTACTAGAAAATTCAAAAAGTAATTCATATCGAATAACGACAATATATTCATTTCTTATCATTTAATAAGAATTATACTAGTGGTAAAATTGTAATGGCCCTAGTTGTTGGAGGTCCACTACATAGTAAAAACCTGATGTTTTAGGTGTTATGGGTGGTCTGGGAGGCCATCCCAACTTCTTAGTGAAGTTTGACCCACGGTAGACCTAACGGTAGCCTTAGTCTACCGGTAGCAGGCATATTGGTATATAGGTCTACCAGTAGCCACAGCCTACCAGTAGCTCAACCTACCGATAGCTCAACCTACCGGTAGATCGGCCTACTGGTAGCCCAGCTACCGGTATCTCAGATACCGGTAGCTTGGCTTTCCGGTCGCTGCAGCCTACCGGTAGCTCAGCTACTGGTTGCTCTTTCCTACCCCCACTTCCAGTAGTGCCTCCTTTTGGTAAAAATTGGGTTTTAAAACCTATTTTGACCCCATTAAGCCTATTTTAAAGCCCATTAATGCCAATTAATGGAATTTGATTAAGTGAGGTACCCTCTTTTGGGTCGGTTTAAATATCCCCTCAATCAGGGACCCTTTAATGATGTGTGGGGCCACGTAGTCAACCCACGACTCCGTTCCTTACGCGGTTTCGCGTTATTATCTCAGTATCACAATCGTCCCCAGCCTTTATAAACTAAAGGGTCCTCCCTGTGTTTCTTTTTCTCAATCACCTGTGATCGATTTGTCTACTCGTCCTTGAGTTCATGAGGTTACACCCCTACAATATCCGCACCTCCAGTTCCTCGCGTGTCAGGAAAAGCTTCGATCGTTGATCAATTAGGTAGGTTTTTCACCTTCATCTCAACTTTTTGTGTATCAAGCGGGGTGGGTACGCTACTGTTTCTATTTAATAGGTTTAACCAAACATTAATAAAGATAATAAACATACTCTAAATGAAGGGGAGGGGTGTGATGGATGATGTTGCTCTGTTTTTATCCAAGATTGATAATTTCAGAATTGTGCGGGCGTACGCCTACTGAAAATCATGGTCGTTGGTGGTTTTTCTCTATGCACTGATACACCCTTGATTCTTGTGTTGGTCATGTAAAGGAAATTGGTTAATTAATTAAATTCGGGTAAATAAATTTAAATCCCCAAGGTCAAACCTTTTCTGTGATCACCCCGGTTAATGTACACAACAAAATTGGAATCATAGACTTTGTTAAATATTTTAAATCTAAAAATACCGGCATTGGCCTGCATTGTTTTGGTGATAGTGGTTTGATTGTTTTTCATTCATGGGGCGATTTCTGGGTGATGTGGGAGGGGATGGGATCCCTTGATGTTAGGGTTTTGCTGGACGTGATTTTTTTGAAGCCATGTGGTTACTTTGTTTATATCACGAATTGGGGTGTGATCCTCTATTGTTGAGAAACTATTGACTCTTGGATTTTTGGGAAGATGGGGTTGTACCTTGGGGTTTACTTTGGTTCCAGTACTTCGAGGGATCTCACTTATCCTTTTTTTGTGGCTTTGCAAGAGAACTGAGTGTGAAGGCTTAAATTGTAGTTGGGTGAAACTTTGTTTCCTTGGTTGTGCTTATGCTGTTAGTTTCCATGTAGTGCTGAACTTATTTAAACATTTTACTGAACATGAAAGTAAGGATGGGACAAATGGGGATTTGGTTTGATGTGAGTTGTGACATGGCATGGGTGTTGTTATCTTCTCTTATGAACGAATAGTAAGGATAGTGTTCTTTAGTCTGGATGAAGAAAAACATAGATTGGGTGAGTTCTTGTTACCTATACATATACTTGTAGTTTTTTGTTTGTTATTCGTTCCCAACCCATGTTGAGCACTTAGTGCCGAACACCCCCATTTAATGGGGGAGGGTGTTTTTCCAAACCCTTCTATTAGTGGCTGGTTATTATCTCCTTTCTAGTCTCTTTCCCAGATTGCCCAAGTATCTTTGGGCAGGCTGTGATGGCCTAAAGTCAATTATTATCCCAAGAATCATCGGGCAGGGTGGTGGGGTGGTTGGCCCAGGTGTGTGTGGGAAGGTGGTTTCCCAAGTGTCTTCGGGATGAGGTCCAGGTGTCTTCGGCTGTGGAAGTGGATCTTCTAGCCTAGGTATCTTCGAGTGTGGCAGTGGTTGTTCTGGCCTAGTTGTTTGCAGGCATGGTTACGTGAGACAGTTGTGGCACAGGTGTTTACGGGCGGTTGGGGCCCAGGTGTTTGCAGGCGGGGTTTGGCAGTGGGACTGCGGTGAGAATGGCGGGATTGGTTCGATGCGTAGGATGTCTTTAATAACCATTGGGAAAGTGGCGTGGGGTACCCAAATATCGATTTTCTATTACTATACATTACTTGACTTGAGTTATTTGAGGAGAGTTCCTTGGTGAGGATTGGGTGGTTATTTTCCTTACTAGGTGCTTGGTTTTCTCTTTTTCCACGGGGCATTAGCATGCCTCCCCGCTTGTGCATGAGAGTCTTTGGTTTTCCCTACTGAGTATACTTGTATACTCACCCTACGTATATAAAACTGCTTTCAGGTTTCCAGGAGGGCTTCGGGGATCATGCTGGACTGTCCTAGCTCGGACCTTGTGATGGATCATCGCATTGATGTTGTTCTTTCTTTTGTTATTTTCTTCTTTGTAGTCTCCTTATAAATTGTGGTTTTTACTTTTGTAACATGCATTGGGAATGGTTCTTGGATTTACTTTTACTTTCAGTTTTGTTTTGTGGGACTTACTATATTATCTCCTGATCCTATTAATAGAAAAAGGGTAATGCCTTCCATTTAGTGTGTGATTCTATACCCTTGGCACTGGTCAACTCTCCGAGACCTATTAAAGGCGGGTCTCGGGGGTCATTATCACTCCTTCAACTTAAATAAGGAAGGGTCTTGAAATCTGCTGACCTTTCCCTCCTTTAGTGAAGGCGGGCCATGACAAAATTGTATCAGAGGTGAGGTTGAGAGATTGGATGGAGTCTGGAGTTAGGCATAGTGATGATTGCATGGGATTGTAGGGAAACAGTGTTGGGTAACTTTGGTGCATGAATTTGGCCAGGGAAGACTGGCTAGGACATGGGATTTTAGCCCCCCCCCCCCCCCGAGATCCGATGCAAGGACTATGGACCTATTGAACGACAAGGTGAGGCCATGATGATTGCAGGGTAGAGACCCTAGTAAAGGTACACGCATCATAATGACTTGTGTTGACATGTTTCTAGGGTGTTTTGGGAATTTTAAATAAATAATAAGTTTATGAAGTTTTAAGAACAATATTCTACACTACTTGGGATTAGGCATTCCTTATTTACCTTGTAGCTATGGAACCCGGGAGACGACCACGATTTGTACGAGTGATCGAGGCCTAAGAGGTCATCCTGGCTGATCGACAGAAGGATAACAGAGAGGAGAAATATGATCAGTGGTAGAGGATGCTTTGATCCTTCCAGTGACAGACCCATGAGAAGTACAAGGGAAGCATCTCTGACATGAAGATGGAGGGTTGGTTGGAGGAGTTGGTGAAAGCCTTCATCTTGATCCGGGCTCCAAATGAGTACTAGTTTCCTCTGGCCCTCAGCCAGATGCGGGGAGCAGCACGTCAGTGGTGGACGATCTACCTGGGGGAGAGGAGAGAGGCTGAGGTGGCATGGGCTGATTTCGAGAGGGAGTTCCAGGCATAATTCCACTCTTCTATGATGAAGACCAAGAAGAGGCGGGAGCGACACTCCCTCTAGTAGGGGGGTATGTCGATAAGGGAGCTGGGGATCATGTTCAAGGATATCCTCCACTTTTCTAAGGACCTCTTTCCGGATGAGGATTCTCAGGAGAGACGTTTAGAGGAGTCACTCCGACCCTCCCTCCAGTACGCTATTACCCCATTCACCTTGCCAACATACTTGGAGGTCCAGAAGAAAGCAGAGGTGGTGGAGAGGACACACATGATTGGTGGTGTATCACGAGAGGGGATTCAGCTAGGCCCGCCAAAGGGAAAGGTCATCAGCACCAGACCTCCATCATCGGGACCCTCTAGGTTCTGACCAGCAGGAAGCAGGCCGCAACAGCTCCAGTTTTGGTCCCCCAGTCCTCGCCCTTTTCCTTCGGGCCCAGGACCAAGGTGATTTGTCTGTGGAAGCCATGTACATCTTCAGAATTAGTTCCCGGACCGAGTGCAGTACAGTAGTGGCGGACATGCCTAGCACCCGCCTCAGTAGCAGCTTCCAGCTAGGCCCCTTCAGCAGCAGCAGTAGGGGCAGCGAGCTCCCGCTCCTCCGAGGGCAGATGTTGCAAGGGAAGGCCTACTTCAAGGAACTTTTCAGGGACCTCGAACCGGGCATGGTCGGGGGGTGGCCAATAGTCGAGGGGTAGAGAAGCTGGCCATGGACGGTTGCACGCCGCGGAGACAACAGTTCCAGTGGGACCAGAGGTTGTTCGAGGTATGATCAGTTTGTTCAGTACACTTTCTTACTCCTTGTTCGATACCTGAGCTTCGCACTCCTTTGTTTCACCCAGTCTGGCCCGTGCTTTGGGTCTAGATTCCGAGAGACTTCCAGTGCCCTTGGTTCTGAGCACACCAGTCGGAAGTCAGAACGACTAGTTATATGTTTGCCGAGGATGCAGACTGAAGATAGGGCCACATCAATCAGTCAGGGATTTACTACTGCTACAGATACAGCCATACGATGTCGTCATGGGCATCGACTAGTTATTCTCCATGTGTTCCATCATCTACTGTTTCCAAGGAAGAGTGGTGTTCTCAGACTTGGATGGCCGACGTGTTACTTTCACTGGTGAGTGGAGTGGCCAGAAGGGCAGCAGGCGAGAGGAACCCCTCCTCTCCTTATTAGTCGAGCTGTCAGTAGAGCCAGTATATGCTGATATGTTGGAGTTTCCAGGAATTTTCAGAGAGTTTATGGAAGTATTTCTTGAGGATGTAACGACTCTACCCCCTCGACATGATATTGAGATTGGGATAGACTTGCAGCCCGATGCTCGTCTGATTTCGATGGTTCCCTACTGGATGGCACCTTCGGAGCTACGGGAGTTGCAGATTCAGATTGACGGTCTGATGAAGAGGGGTAATGTTCGACCAAGTGCGTCACTGTGGGGTGCTCCAATCTTTTTTGTAAAGAAGGAAGATGGTTGTATCAGGTTGTACATTGACTAAAGGAGGCTGAATCAGGTACGATCAAGAATCACTACCCTCTTCCAAGGATAGACGATCTCTTTGACCAGATGAAAGGGGCATGATGGTTCTCTAAGATCGACCTACTGTCTGGATAACACCAGTTGAGGGTGAAGGAGGGAGACATCTCAAAGATGGCCTTCAGGTGTAGATATGGGAACTTCATGTTTGTGGTCAATCCCTTCGGCGTTACGAATTCCCCAGCTGTGTTCATGGGGCTTATGAACTCTATCTTCCGGGAGTACTTGGATCGGTTCGTAGTTGTGTTCATGGACGACATCCTGATCTATTCATGATCATAGGAGGACCACGTGGAACACCTGAGGACGGTTTTGGAGGTCCTCTGACAGCACCATATCTAATGTAAGTTGTCGAAATGCATGTTCTGGACGCGAGAAGTGCACTTCCTTGGGCATGTAGTGTCCGAGCAGGGGGTAGCGGTGGACCCATCAAAGGTTGAGGCAGTTGTTTCTTGGGCAGCACCCAAAAATGTGGCAGAGGTCCGCATCTTCCTCGGGATGGCGGGTTACTATCGTAGATTCATACCAAACTTCTCCCAAGTTGCAGCCCCTTTGACAGCCTTGACCAAGAAGGACCAAGTTTTCGTGTGGAGTGAGCTATACGAGGAATCCTTCAGCTATCTAAAGGAGAAGTTTTTTAGTGCCCCGGTGTTGAGACTACCATTATAAGGGGTGGCGTATGAGGTGTTCTATGATGCTTCAGGGTAGGGCCTCAGATGTGTGTTAATGCAGCGACAACGGGTGATCTCTTTTGGGTCTATGCAGCTACGCCCTCATGAGCGTAATTATGCCGCCCACGATCAGGAGCTTGCAGCGGTCGTGTTCGCACAAATTTTTTGGCGACATTACCCCATCGGAGAATACTTTGTGGTTTTCATGGATCAAAAAATCATGAGGTATGTCTTCTCCCAGCGGGACCTAAACATTCGACACTGAAGGTGGATGTAGCTCCTCTAGGATTATGACTTCGAGATTTCCTACACTTCAGGGAAAGGGAATGTAGTGGCTGATGCCTTGAGTAGGAGGTCACAGATGGATGTTGTTCAAGAGTCGGTAGATTCATGGAAGGCAATGGAGGAGTTTTCTGCCCTCCACCTGGAAGCGAGGATGGATAGTGGTAGAGGTTTCCTGTATCAGATGATAGTACACTATTCTTTGTTATGTCAGGTGGAGGAGTATCAGTGGGGAGACTCAGAGTGCGATGTGATGCGTGACCGAGTTTACCAGGGCAATGCTCTAGAAGGGTGGACAGAGGACGGTCAGAACCAGATGCTTTTTCGAGGAATGTTGTTTGTTCTAGAGGAAATGCGTGGCAAGGTTCTTAGTGAGTTTCACAACTCAACCCTAGCTGTGCACCCAAGCGTTTCCAAGAAGTACCAGGGTCTGAAGAGACAGTTTTGGTGGCCCGGAGTAAAGTGGGTAGTGGTAGAGATTGTGGCCAAGTGCCTAGTGTGTCAGTAGGTGAAGGCTGAACACCGTGTTCCAGGTGGCCTGATGCAGTCTCTGGTTGTCCCCGTGTGGAAGTGGGAGGACATCTTGATGGATTTCATCACAGGACTACGCAAGGTTCAAGGTGGATATGATTCCATCTGGGTAGTAGTGGAACGGTTAATGAAATCGGCTCACTTTCTGGTGATTAAGGAGTCGAGTGAAGTGGATGCTTTGGCACGAAGGTACGTGGATGAGGTGGTGAGGTTTCATGGAGTTACGAGGAACATAGTCTCAGAAAGGGATGCACGGTTTACCTCATGAGTATGGAGATGATTGTAGCATGATTTTGGAACTCATCTATGTCTTAGAACTACTTTCCATCCTCAGACAGATGGACAGACATAGCGCACCATCCAGACCTTGGAGGATATGCTACGAGCATGTGTTCTGGACTTATGAGGATCATGGGTGAGACACTTTCCTCTGGTAGAGTATGTCTACAATAATAGCTATCACTCTACCATTGGTATGGCCCCATTTGAAGCCTTGTATGGGAGACTATGCCGATCACATGTGTGTTGGACTTAAGTCAGAGAGACGGGCATCCTTGGCCCGAAAGTGGTGAAGAGCACGACAGAGATGGTTCAACTTATACAGGAAAGGATGAAGGCAGCTCAGGACCAACAAAATTTTTATGCTGACACTAGGATAAGGCCCATGGAGTTTGAGGTTGGAGGACATGTGTTCTTGAAGGTCTCCCCTCAGCGTGGACAATGGAGGTTCAACAAGGGAAGTAAGATTTCCCCCAGGTTCATAGGACCCTTCGAAGTGTTGCGACGGGTTGGAGAAGTGGCTTGTCAGCTAGCGTTACCACCGCCGCTACTAAGGATACGTGACATCTTCCATGTTTCCCAGCTCTGTCAGTATCTGCACGGTGATTCACACATCCTCGGCTGGGGAGAGCTGGACGTCGAGGACAACATGACCTTTGTGGAAAGAACAGTGATGATCAAGGATCGTGAGGAGAAGGTGCTTCATGGGTGAACCATTCCCTTGGTTCATATGTTATGGTGACATGGTGGGCTTGAGGAGAGTACATGGGAGAGGGAAGTAAAAATGTGTGCCCAGTACCCAAATTTGTTTTGAGTTTTGTGTTGTTCTATTTTTACTTTATGTAGTGGAGCGTTTTACCTTGTTGGCTATGAAATATGTAGTTTTTCATTCCTCTCTGAATTTGTGTGAAAATTCCTGGGTATGGGGAGGGGAGGATTAGACCCCTAATCAAGATGCATTAAGGTGGATGTGATTAATACCGTGCTGTCGAGTCAGTGCCGCCCAAAGCAGATAGTATCTTGACATGGGGGAACAGACTCCCCAACCCACACAACTAGGATGTTTGACATGGTATGTTTCTTGGTTCATGAGAGGAAGGTTTTTTTATTTTACAATGTGGTTCACTCTTGATAGGTATCTTTCGGGGTGGTTGTTTGGACCCTCTCTTTCATTATGGGTTGTTTTGATTCTCGAGGGAGAGAATAGTTGGAGAGGTATCTGATGTAGTGGACCGGGTTGTTGGAGGTCAACTACTTAGTAAAAACCTGAAGTTTGTGGTGTTATGGGTGGTCTGGGAGGCCATCTGAACTTCTCGGTGACGTTTGACCCATGGTAGGCCTACCGGTAGCCTTAGCCTACCGGTAGCAGGACTACCGGTAGCTCGGTCTACCGGTAGCCACAACCTACCAGTTTCTACAGCCTACCAGTAGCTCGGCCTACCTATAGCACAACTACTGGTATCTCGGACTACCGGTAGCTTAGATACCGGTATCTCGGTCTATCCATAGACACCGCCTACCAGTAGCTCGACCTACCAGTAGATCATCCTACCGGCCGCTGCAGCCTACCGGTAGCTTGGATACCGGTCGCTGTCAGCCTCTGGTAGCTCTCAACAACTGGTTTCTGCAGCCTACTGGTAGCTGAGAGCTACCGGTTGTTGTCATCCACCGGTAGGTCTCGGCTACTGGTTGCTCTTGCCTACCCCCACTTCCAGTAGCGCCTCTTTTTTGTGCAAATTGGGTTTTAAACCCTATTTTGACCCGTTTAAGCCTGTTTTAAATCCCATTAATTCCAATTAATGGTGTTTCATTAAGTAAGTTACCCTCATGTGCATCGGTTTAAACCGCCCCTCAAGTGGGGACCCTTTAATGATGTGTGGGGCCGCGTGGTCAACCCAAGACCCCGCTCCTTACGTTGTTTCACATTATTATCTCAGTATCTCAACCATCCCCGACCTTTATAAACTAAAGGGTCCACCCTAGGTTTGTTTTTCTTGATCACCTTCGATCGATTCGTCTACTCATCCTTGAGTTCCTGAGGTCACACCACTATAATTTGTGCACCTCCTGTTCGTTGCACGTCAAGAGAAGCTTCGATCGTTGATCAATCTGGTAGGGGTTTCACCTTTATCTCTCCTTTCTGTGTATCTTGCGGGGTGGGTTCACTACTGTTTCCATTAAATTTGATGAACAAAACATTAATAAAGATTCTAAACAGATTCTAAATGAAGGGGAGGGGTGTGATTGATGATGTTTCTCTATTTTTATCCATGATTGATAATTTTTGAATTGTGTGGGCATACGCCTACTAAAAGTCATGGTCGTTGGTGGTCTTTCTATGTGCACTAATAAAGCCTTTCTTCATGTGTTGGTCGAGTAAAGGAAATTGGTTATTTACTTATATTTAGCTAAATAAATTGAAATCACCAGGATCAATCCTTTTCTGTGATCACCTTGGTTAATGTACACAACAAAATTAGAATCATGGAGTGTGTTAAATCTTTTAAATATGAAAATAATGGCATAGGACTACATTGTGTTGGTGGTAGTGGTTTGATTGTTTTTCATTCATGGGCCAATTGCTGGGTGATGTGGTAGGGGATGGGATCCCATATTGTTAGGGTTTCGCTGGTCATGAATTTTTCGATGCCCTGAGGTTACTTTGTTTATATCACATACTGTGGTGGGATCCTCTATTATTGAGAAACTGTTGACTCCTGTATTTTTGGAAAGGCGGGGTTGTACCTTTGGGTTTACTTTGGTTCCAGTACTTCGAGGGATATCCCTTATCCCTTTGTTGTTGTAGCTTTTCAAGAGAACCGGGTGTGAATGATTAAATTCCTGTTGGGTGTAACTTTTTTCCCTAGTTGTGCTTGTGCTGTTACTTGCCTAGTAGTGAAGACCTTTTTTAAACATTTTACTGAACATGTAAGCAAGTATGGGACAAATGGGTATTTGGTTTGATGTGAGTTGTGACTTGGAATTAGTGTTGTTCCCTTATCTTATGAACAAATATTAAGGACAATGTTCTTTAGTCTGGCTGAAGAAACTCCTAGATTTGGTGAGTTCTTGTTACCTATTCATATACTTGTGGTTTTTTGTTTCTTATTCACGCCCTCCCAAGTTGATCACTTATTACCGAACACCCCCATTTCATGGGGGAGTATGTTTTTTCCTACACTTCTATTAGTGGCTGGTTATTAGATCCTTTCTGCTCCCTTTCCTGGATACCCCAAGTATCTTCAGGCAAGCTGTGATGGCCTGATGTCCATTATTATCCCAATAATCATTGAGCAGGGTGGTGTGGTGGTTGGCCCAGGTGTGTGCGGGTAGGTGGTTTCCCAAGTGTCTTCGAGAAGAGGCCCATGTGTCTTCGGGCGTGGCAGTTTATCTTCAATCCCAGGTGTCTTCGGGCATGGCGGTGGTTGTTCTGGCCTAGGTGTTTGGAGGTGTGTTTATGTGAGATAGTTGTGGCCCACGTGTTTACGGGTGGTTGTGGACCAGGTGTTTGCGGGTGGGGATTTGCAGTGGGACTGTGGTGATAATGGAGGGATTAGTTTGATGCGTAGGATGTCTTCAATAACCAGTGGGAAAGTGGCGCGGGGTACCCAAACATCAATGTTCTATTACTATACATTACTTGATTTGTGTTATATGGGGAGAGTGCCTTAGTGAGGCTTGAGAGGTTAGTTTCCTTTCTAGGTGCTTGGTTTTATCTTCTTCCATGGGGAATTAGCATGCCTCATCACTTGTGCACGAGAGTCTTTGGTTTTCCCTACTGAGTATACTTGTATGCTCACCCTACGTATATAAAACTGCTTTCAGGTTTCTAGGAGGGCTTCGGGGATCATTCTGGACTGTACTAGCTCAGACCTTTTGACAGATCATCGCAGTTGTTGTTGTTCTTTCTTTTTCTATTTTCTCTTTGTAGTCTCCTTATACATTGTGGTTTTTACTTTTGTAACATGCATTGGGAATGGTTCTTGGATTTACTTTTACTTTCAGTTTGGTGTTTTGGGACTTACTATCTTATCTCCCGATCCTATTCAAAGAAAAAGGGTAATTCCTTAATTTAGTGTGTGATTCTATACCCAAGGTGCTGGTCGCCACTCTGAGACCTATTGATGGCGGGTCTCAGGGGTCATTATCTCTCCTTCAACTTAAGGAAGGAAGGGCCTGGCAATCTACTAACCATTCCCTCCTTTTGGTGAAGGTGGGTCCTAACAAAATTTACTTAAAAAATGGTTGGAGAATATAAATATTATTATATATTTATGAAACTTCGACATGGATGATAATTATACCACATTAAATACTTACATATAAATAATCTCAGATAATGATGATATTAAGAAATTATCCCTTAACTTAGGTTTGATTTCAATTGCATGTCAAGAATATTATTGAATAATTATATAAATAACATCATTGAAATATTTTGGAATCATATGAATTCTAATAATATCATATATGATCATATCATAATCAGTTTGTCAATAACATTTCATTATGATTTTTTGTTTGGGTATTGACTGCATCATTTCCATATGCATGTTTTAGTGAATAAGTTATGGTACTTCTTCATATGTTATAGTTATATCATGAAAAATAAAATTATAATTATATATATCATATTTATTCATTTTATACATTTAAATAACCATTCTTTAATGAAGATAATATAAAATGAATCACATTGCATCATGGAGATGATTGACTGTATGTACGCACGAGCGAAAATATCATTCTCATAATTGAGGAGTGGTATTGAAGTGAATAGTGTGTAATATTTCATAATCAATATAATGTTTTAATAATCATATATAGTAATTATTTCCATCATTACACCCATCCAAGTAAGGTGGTGGCTAAAATCAGGTTACACCACTGTGTGTTGATGGTAAGCTGTATGTACAAAGGCCTAATGCTTTCATTTTTCATAGGATGGATAGAAAGAAAAACATTGTTTTCCCATAATCATAATGACATGTCAATATATAAATGATAATATATTTATTACTTTATAATGAAACAAATCACGAATATGAAGAATAAGAAGAATGAAGTTTAAAAGAATTTGTAGAGGAGATTACCGCTTCTTCGATGTGCTTCCTCTAAATCTCTTATTGGATCCCAAGAGTCTGTCTTTGAAGAATTAAAGAAGCACTATAATATAAATATAGATGTTTATAATGGAACATTCTTGTGTATGGATGATATTTTAGGTTCAATTTGATGTGAAGAGGTGAGGGAGGACGTGTTCTTTGGTAATTGGGGTGACATACACTTTTGGATCTAAAAAATATTAATTTATAACAAAATTGAGATGCCATAAAAATTACTCCAAAATATCCAATGTTCAAATATTAGACAATTTATGATTGTAAGATCATCCAAAAATATATTTTAGACAATTTTTATAATTATTTTAAAATGTATCAATATAATTAACACATAGTTAACTTATTTAAATCTTAACTTGGGTAAAAAATATTTCAATATTAAAAGGGTTCCATATTTACTTATTTTATGTCTAATAGACCATAAATATAAACATTATAACATATTTTTCCATTTAATAATTATTATATATTTTAAAAAATGTTTTATGATTTTAAAATAATTTAATATAACATTATTTCGATTAACATTCAATAGTGTCAATTTTGGCACTAATTAATTCATTGGTTTTTAATAATATTAATATAATACGATAACATTAAAACAATATTTTATTATAATATTAAGAGTTTAATTTAATCCAAAAAATTTATTATATATATTTAATATCCCAAATTCTAATTATTTTACATTTTTTAATTATTTTTTTATTATATCTAATAATAATATAATTACTACATCATTTTTATTATTTAATAGTATACTTATTTCATGAATAAAAATTAAAATTAAAATACTATGACGAATAAAAATCTAAAATATTTCAAAAGAATATTATTAGTTGAATTTATCTTCTCTAAAATCCAACATTTAAAATATTATAATTATTAAATAATTACTGTGACAACATTAACATAATGTTAAATTTAATAATATAATTGTCACATTATCTTCTAAAAAGGTTAAAATGGTCACTAAATCCACTTGTGGATGCTTATGGTCGATATATACTGGAATAATTAATTTTGATCAATTTTTGGGTCGTTTTAATTTTTTAGTATTTTTTTTAAAAAAATTATTGATTTCACATCGATTAATAAATTTTTACATTATTAAGGTATATATATTTATGGTAAATATTCATTTTATAAAAATTACAAAGAAATTCTTGTGATAAATATAAAAAATTATTTTTAAGATAATTATTTAAATTTAAATTTATCTACTATGTAACCTTATGTAAAAAATGATTTAGTTATTAAAATTTGAGCGAGACATATTTAACGTTTCCTTAAATAAAATAAATTAAATGTATTAATCTCATCCAAGTTGCTTCCAAAGGATATCATTTTGACATGTGGATGATTTTTATGAAAAAAACATTAAATAATATTAAAAAAAGAGTTTGGATAATTTTAAAATAGTATTATAACCCTTAATTACTCGTTTTTTCCTTTTACCTTATGAATAAAAATTACCGAAGTTAATATTCATAATGACCAAAAATAAAATAATGATATTTAAAGAATTTGGGCCCTCAGATTCCAAATATGAAATCCATTTTTTAAAATTACACCTACCCAAATTTCATTAATTAATTTAAAATTAGTCTCATTGTCAAAAAGAGAGAACATATTTTTAATATTAAAACATTACAAAAAATTGAACTGTTAATACAAATGAATTGAATGTCAAAATTCTATCTAAAGAAGGACAATATATTTAATGATAAAAATATTTTCTATTTATAATTTCAATCCATTCAATATTATAATTTAACCATATGATTTTCTTGTGGAAAAAGTTGTTTTCAATTAAGAATTTGTGCATTTTTACTCTTCATAAAAATTTTAATGTTATAAAAAAATATTAAAATTTATTCACAGGATAATTTTTATATCCATCTTACAAATAAAATTTTTATTTTTTCATATTAAAATTATAAATTTGTTAAAATATTAATTTTAAATGTGTTCTCCATTAAAAGAATGAAAGTTACCCTTTCAAAAAATATAGGGTTTTATGATTCAAATAATATTTATTCATATCCTATGATAAAAATATATAATGGATGAATATAAAAAAATTATTTTCTATATAACATATATATTTCATTAATTTCAATTAATATTAAATCAATTTATTTATTAATACAAAAATAAAATTATATAATTGATTAATATTTTTCATAAATAATTGGTAGTGAATGACATCACCATACATTTTTAGATGTTAGTTATATTTATTTCCAATAACCTAATGAATACCTTATGAAGGTCATTTTATACTAATGGAATCTTTTAGTTCTTTTATACTCTTGATTGTGAGCAATGAAATATATTGGTTAATTAAAATTATTTAGAGAAATATCTCTTAAAAAATATTCAAAAGTTGCATCCTACCCCTCCCCCCCTTAACTGAATTTTACCCGTGAAATTTGTCACTTGGATAAAAATAGATGTTTATTTTTCTCCCCCATAATATCTTCATGTTCCCACATAGTATCCTCAAATTGGTGGTTCCTCCATAAAACATTATCCTTTTGAGTGGTATTGTTTCACCACTCTTTTTTGCAACGCTCCAGAATCTCTATCGGTTGTTCTTTATAAGAATGGTCATGCCCTAATGGTAAAGATTCTATGTTTAGTAAATGTGAAGGATTAGGTATGTACTTTTATGGATTGATATATAGAAAAAAAATCTAGAACATGATAGAGATTTTGTGGAAGCTCTAGTCAATAAGATACCATCCCAAAAGGATCCACAATATCAAAAGTACCGATATATCTAGGGATCAGCTTTACCTTCTATCCAAATCTCATTAATCTCTTCTAAGGAGATATTAATTGACAGACTTTGTCACCCACTTCAATATTTAGGAATTTTTTTTAGTTTTCAACACACCTTTTTTACTCTGATCTTCTCTTATGTTTTGTTAAATACATATGACCTTTTCATTCATTTAATCAATAAGATCAGGGCCTAATAGCATTATGTCCCCAAATTCAATCCAGAAAGTTGGTGTTCTGCACTTCTTTCTATATAGTTCTTCATAAGAATCAATATGAATACTATAGTGAAATATATTTTTGTATGAAAATTACCCCAAAGGTAGGTGTTGATCCCCATGACCTTTGATATACATAAAAAATCATTCCACATGTCTTCAAGGGTTCCTATTTTCCTCTTAGACTGACTATATATCTGGGAATAAATATCAGTCTTGAAACGTAACTCTGTATCCATAGCCTACTAAAGGCTTCACCCAAACATCGAGGTAAACCAAGGATCCCAATCTGATATAATGAAATTTCATACTCCAATCAATCTTACCACTTCATGTACATATATACTAGATTAGTGATCAAGAGATAATTATTATATAATATAAATGATGTGTGTCGACCATATAAGTTGGTCAACTATAAATCATATAGAATTATCGAATTTAGATGTTTTGGGAAGTCTGAAAAAAAAAATCCAAAGGGATGTTTTCCATTTCCCTTCTAGTATGGGTAGTGGTTTTAACAGCCTCTTAGTCTTCATTCTCAAAGCCTTAACTTTATAAAAATCCAATCACTGAGAGACATGTTCTAAAACATCTCTTTCCATACCATCTATAGAAAACTAATATTTCAATTCCATGTACTTTATTTTGCTTCTAGTATGAATAAGGAATAAATAACTATGATCCTCATTCAATAGTTCCTTCTTTAATTATGTTGTTGGAGGAAAGCAAAACTAGTTGTTGAAAATTATTATTCCATCATAATCAAGGTTGAATTCAGGAACATTTATCACATTGTTTTGTTTTTATACATCTGCCATCTACAACCCCTTTATCTTCACTTGTATAGATGGTTGAATATTCAATTGAGAAATATAAGATTTATCCCCTTTACAATTTCAATATCCACCATTTTCAAAACTATAAATATTGGGTCTTTTTTTTCCTCGTCGTGAATAGTATATCATGGTCTTTTCAACTCAATTCAACTTCCACCTTGTTCTCTTTCCCCGGGGGAAATTTATTGAGCAATCGTAATCATTTATCAACTCCAACCATCTTATTTGGCACATATTAAACGCTTTTTGTGAGAAAATATACATTAAAATGTTATGATCAGTATAAACATCACACCTTTAACCATTAAGATAATTATTTCATATCTTTAATACACAAATTACCATAGTTAACTCCAAATCATGATATAGTAATTTTTCTCATGGATTTTCAATTTTCCCGATGAAGAATCTATATCCATTTCATTTTTCATGAGAACACATCCCAGCCCCTTATTGTATGAGTTACTATATATCACAATCCTTTCTCCCCCACAATGTAGTGTGAGAAAAGTTTCACTAGAAAACCTTCATTTTAGATTATTGAAATTATATTCACATTCCACATTCCACATGAGGTTAACTCCTATCCAAGTCAATGTGTATAGTACATTAGATAAACATGAAAATTATTTCACAAAACATCGATAATATCCATACAATCTAAGAAAACTTTGGATCTTAGTTAGCGTTTTTGGTATAAGAAAACTATAAATAACATTTTTTTCTTTATAGATCCTTTGGTAACCTCTATTTTGATATAATTTTACAAAAAAAATTAATTTTTTGAAGATAAAATTCAGACATGGTAAATTCTTCATAATGCTCTTTATTTCTTAGGGTCTTCAGTACAATTTTCAAATGATCTTCATGTTCTTCCCTTCTCTCTAAAAATTTAACAATACAATCTAAAAATACAACCATAAAACGGATCCAGATAGACTTAAAATACTCTATTCATTATATCCTTGATGATAACATGGTAAATAATTAGACTAAAAGTCATCACTATAAATTCATTGTGTCCATTACTTATACGGAATTCCTTTCATTGGTATATCCACATTTATAACCCTTAATATATGTTATTCTAAAAAAAAGCAATCTTGGAAAATTATTGACCTTCTCATGGTTGGTGGAATAAGTCATCAACTCCAGGAATATGATATGTTTTCTTCATAGTGATTTTTCTATGTTCTTGATAATCAATGAAAACCCTCATTGATCCATCATTCTTCTTAACAAAAAGAACTAGTGCACCCCATGGTGATTTACAAGGGAGTATTAGTCTCTAATCAAGATTATCTAGGAGTAATTTATTTAATTCCTAAAACTTAATTGGGGAAATTATATAAGGTTTGTTTGAAAAATGAATAACACTCTATATGAGTTCTTTTGGAAACTCAACTTCACAGTTTTGTGTAAGACCTGGAAAATCATCTGGAAAGACATCATCAAACCCCCATGAAATGGATGTATTATTAATTGATAGTCTCTCCCAATCCATTTGAGATATATTACCATCATTTATATGGATCTATAACCATAATATGTAAGAAATTCGTACTGGAAGGTTATATTCATCCTTTCATCGATAAATGATAATAGACTGATCTGGAATTGGAAATGTGACTTCCCTTCCTTGATAATTGATTTGAGATGAATATAGAGAAAGCCCATACATGTCAAGAATCACACCTAATTACAATATATTATCGATCGTAAGATTTATAGGATTCATTTATCCAAAAACATTAAAAGGAGATAAATTATACACATTTCATATGACTGTTTCTCCATTAAGAGTTGTCACATCTTACACAAAATCTAATTGTTGAGGTATTACAATTGTACCATTTGAGAATAATTTAGAAATGAAATGGTGTGAGGATCTAGAATCAAGAAAAATACATAATACGTTAGTGTGGATGGTATGTGTACCTTTCACTACATCATTATTGTACTCCACATCATACATAGTGATTGCATGTGACTTTTCATTTCCATTGGCCTTTAGAGTTTTCTAACATAAATCATCATCATAACCCTTGGAGTAGGGAATTGATTGGATTAATTCCCCATTTCCTTTTACTTGTATCATTGTTTTGTAGGAGGTGCATTTTTTGTAGTGTTTTCTCAATTCGTATCATTGGGCATCTTTTTCCCATCAATTCGTCATTCAACAGACCAATGACTTTATTTTCCACACCTAAAACATTTTATTGTACCTTTAAGAAAATTTAATTCATGTTTTCTTTCCACACATTGAGTGTAATGTAAAATTCATATTATTTTCAATGTGTTATTTTTATTTTCCTTTAATTCCATTTTTCTCTTCTTAGCGAACCCATAGGACAAATTGGTTACTCCAATCTTCATCTCAACATTGAGAGCACATCAAAAGATTTCTTCATAGCTATTGCAGTCTCTTATGGATAATTTCGTTAAGAGGCAAGGTTTTAAGCCACTACTAAATAGATATATATTATTATTATTTTGGATAATAATTCTAGAAGCATACCATAAAATACTTGTAAAATTTTCTTTTTAGGTTCAAACATATTCATCTTCCTTTTTCATAAGTTCAAGGATATCATTCCCCATAATTATTCAAATAATACGAAGAAATTACTTATTGAAAAATATGTTCTTGAACTCATCACATTCCATGAATTCAATTTCATCACCATGCCTCATATTCTGGATATGGTTCCACCATTTTTCAGCTACACATTCTATTTGATAGACTACTAAGATGACATTATCATGTTATGAAAATTGGAGGGACAAAAATATATTTTCATTGGTACATGTCCATTATTCATCCAATAATGGATCATATGACCATTTGAAAGAAGGAGGATTCTACCTCATCAAGGACAAATCATAATGTTATTACCTTCTTTTCTTATTCGAATGTCTTTAATGACTCATTTCTTGAGAATGTTTTGTGAGAATATCTAAAATACTTTTCATTCCAATACCTATAAATTTTTTATTCATAGGAGTAAAATAATTACAATTCCCTTCGCATTCAGAATATTCATTGTTCCTTTGGGTTCCAGCCATTGAGTAATACTAAGAATCATAGTGTGAGAAACACTACACATAATGGGAAAACCACATAATGAAGAATAAAATTTAGGACACTTTATGTTTTATCCTATGTTATTCATAATTATTTCTAAAACACTAGGACTGTAACCAATACATTGACATATCATTTGGGTTATTACTAATATTTTATAATCATACATTCTAAAGATTAACTATACCATTCCTTTGGTACCAACTGTAACAACCCATACCTTACATACATAGATATTACTTCAAAATTGAAGAATATTCCTTACAAAATATAAAAAACATACTATAGGACCATATAAGTAATTCTTCTTTAGAAAATAAGAAAAATAAAAAACATGATCACAAGATATCATTATTGTCTCTGACTTTTTTCATTATAACTAGACCAGTTTTCGACATATATTACTTAATAACATTCCTCATGACCTTGAGAAACGAACCCGATGAATTGGGGATCTCATATTATTAGTAAAGGTAAACAAGATAAATATTAATCATTTCATAATCATTATACATAAGAACATAACATTTTAAAATCTTATCTTGTATATAAAAGATTGTGATATCATGGCATGGGATAAATCAGAAAAGTTCAAAATAAAAAATTAAATTAATCCCAAAAGTCATAATATAAGATATGATGTTTTTTTGTAATACACATATGAATAAAAAATATTTTCATATTAGTCAAGGATTTTTTCCAAGACCATCATAGTGGACCAAGCCCATTACTATATCAAGTATGATCCTCGTTTGATCCATGTATTACTAAACCGATATCATTTCCCATTCTAGCATTATCTATCTTATGAGATATAAATATATACCCAATGAATTGAATGATATATATATCCCACCCATATCATAATTAATTCTTTGTTACATGTTCCACAAAAACATAAATAACTATCATAGAAAAACTCAATATATAAAATGGATTTATGGAACACTATTAAATCGCAATCTATATATGTCAAATGGGTTTCACAAATAGCATTTAATCATTAGAAAATAAAATCACAGTGCTAATAGGGATAGAAACATAACCCTAATTATAGAATTTCATCCAGTATGGGTAATAATTTTGATTAAATAGTTGTAATTAATTTAAGAGTCAAATATCATTTCCTCATAAAAATTTATTTTCTCAAAATAACATGAAATATTGAAAGAAAAGAAATTAATAGAAATTATGCAGTTAATGTTTCATGTATATAATGTGTTATAAAAATGAAAAAAAATTAAATGCCCTAAATTTTATGAAAATAGTCTCCTCTCAATATTACAGAAAAAATCAAAAAGTACCCCATATTGAATTAGGACAAAAGATTCATTTCATATTGTTTAATATAAATTAAAAAATTTATAAAATTGAATTTAAACAGTAGTATAATAATAGAAATATTTTTATATATTTTTGAAACAATTATGGGGAGGATAAATATACCCATGTAAATATTTATGTGTAATCAATGTAGAAAAATAATTAGATTGTGAAAGTAACCGTTAGCTGAAGTAAAATTTCCTTTGTATTTATCACAACCTCTTCTATAATGCATTAAATAATGTCATTACCTTATTTTATAATAATATTCCACTTAATTATATAATATATGATATTTTTATTATCATTTTGTTAATAACATTTCATTATTACATATTATTTGGGAATTAACTAATTTATTTTCTTATGCTTGTTTTGTCGAACAATTTCTACTTCTCCTTTATAATTCATAGTTATGTCATTAAAAATTGATATTGAAATTATATATATAATATTTATTCATTATATACATTTAATTAATAATACATTAATGTAGATCATGTAGAATGAATCACATTACATCTTGGGGACGATATGATGTACGTACACACGAGCAACGATGTGATTCTATAACTGTTGAATGTTATTAAATTAAATGGTGTATAATATTTTAGAATCAATATGATGTTAAAATAATAATATTTAGTTATTATTTCTATTATTATACCCCTCTAATAATATTGGTGGTGAAAAAACATATTACACCGTGGCATGGAGATGGTAAGACGTACGTACACACACATGGTGATTTTATTTTTCAGAGGATGGACAGAAAGTGGAATATTGGAGTTATATTATCAAAATAAAATCTCAGTTTATAAATTATACTATATTTATTTCTTTATAATGAAACTACACCTGAAGAATTAGTAGAATACGAATGATGTTTGAAAGAATCATTAGAGAAGATTAGATCCTCTTCAACGTGCTTTCTCTAAATCTTCTCTTTGAGAACTTGAGTTAGTCATTGAAGAAGACCAGGACCTCTAGAAAATTACATAGGAAGTTTTTAAGGTTTAAGTGTAGGATATTGAATATCTTCAAGTGTCAATTTAATGTGAATATGTGATGTAGGAGGTTCCATTATATTATTGAGGTGATGGGCACTTTTGTGATAACCAAAAATACTAATTTATTAGAAAAATCCAAAATCTTCCAAAATCTTCCAAAATGTCATAATTTTTAAGATGAGAAGAGATAGGGTTTTAATATCATCAAAAAAATAGATTTTATGCATGTTTTTCTATCAATTTTAACCTTATCATTTTAATCAATACATAGTTATCATATTTAATATTTTAACTAGGGTAACAAATATTTCAATATTACAAAGGTACCATATTCACTAATTTGATATCAATTATACCATAAAAAATACCTTAGAAAAATTCTAACCATACAATAATTATTATATATTTTTTAAAATTTATTTATGATTATTACATTATTTAATAAAACATTATATTGATGAACAATCAATTGTGTCAATTTTGACACTATTCAATTCATTGATTTAAAAAAATATTAAGACCAAAAATTAATGTTGAACCAAATATTTTATTATAATATTAAGAGTTAATGGTCATACATAAAATTCATTAGACATTTTAATTATCCAAAATAATAGTTACTTTAATATTCTTCATAACATTTATTTTTTTCTTTATTAATAAAATAAATACCACATCAATTTTGTGTAATTATATAATAAACATATTTATTGAATAAAAATTATAAATATTTTAATATGATGAATCTAAATTAATGATATTTCAGGAGAATATTTTTATTTAAATTTATCTTCTATAAAGTTAAAAATTAAAAATGTCACACTTAATAAATTTTATTGTGACAAATTTAACATCACTTTAAATAAAATAATGCACGTGTCACAATCTCATGAATAAGGCTCAAAATTGTCACTAAGTTGACAAATGAATAGTTACGATCAACATATACATGACCAATAAATGTTTTTCGTGTTTTTGGGTCATTTTATTATAATTAGTATTTTAATAAAAATTGTTTTAATGATTTCTCATCAACTAATTAATTTTTACGTCATCAAAGTATAAGACATTAAGGTAAATATTTATTTCATAAAAAATACAAATATATTTCCATGATAAAGGAAAAAATTTATATTTTAGAAGAGTATCTATAGTAGAATTTATCTTTTTTATATCCTTATATAAATATTATTTAGTTATTAAATTTGAGTAACACATATTTAACTTTTCTCTAAATAAAATAAATTAAATGTCATAATCTCATCCATGTGGATCCCAAATGAAGCCATTTCATCCTAAATTTGATCTAGGTTGAAAAAATTCTTCCAATTATATTAATTAATGTTTTAGGTTAATTTTAAATTAGTATTCTTTCAATTAATTACAAGATTTACCTTTTAACGTAATAATGACAATTACTGAAATTACTATTCATAATACCCAAAAATAAAATTAATCTATTTACATAATATGGACACACTAATTCCAAATATGAAATTATTTTTTAAAATTTAAAAACATAGAATTAAATGTAGTTAATTTATAATTAATCACGTTGTCAGAAAGATAGATCAGGTTTTAAAAGATAAGACATTGAAAAGATTGAAATCATTTTACATATGAATTAAATATAAAATTAATGATAATGGAATACATTATATTGAATTATATTTTTTTATATTTATACTTTAAAACCATTCAATATTATTATTTAACCATATAAATTATTTTGGTGAAAAAAATATGTTTCAAATTAAAATTTATTGTATTTTCTCTATTCATCGAAATTTGAATGATATTAGAAAAATATTAAAATTTCCTCAAATATAAATTGTGATATCAAGCTTTCGAAGATAATTTCTATTTTTTCATATAAAAATATTAATTATTCAAATTATTAATTTATAATGGGGTTTTTTTATAATAGCTTGAAAATTGTACTTTTGAAAATTATTGGTTTTTATACATCAAATCTGGTTTATTCATACCATATGACCAAAATATATATGGGAATAATATGAAATAAATATTGTTAATTATATAACATATAAATTAAATAAATTTAATTTAATTTTAATTCAACAAATTTATTAATAAAAAATAAAAATATATAATTGATTTATATTTTTCATAAATAATTGGTAGGGAATGACTTCACCATACATTTTTATATGATATTTAAATTTATTCCCACAAACATGATGGATAGGCTAAAATCGTCATTTTATACTAATTTAATATCATAGTTTATCTAAGACCATGATTACGTCCAAAGATACCTAATGAAGTATTAAAATTATTTGGACAAAATATTTCATAAAAATCATCTGGGTGATATAGTTATCATACTAACCCATCTTGGAAATTACCAAGTCTGAACATCAAGATAATAAGACTCATATGTATATGATTAATAACATTCAGTTGTTTAAATTTCATGTGCCCCATCATAGTAAATTATCTTGCTGCGAAGCTACAATAAGAATAATGTCATGTCACCACTAGTTTCTCTTCATAATGGTGAACTGCTACAATCTTATCAGTGTCAAATATACTCTTGGACATTATTACAAACAATATGTTACAAATAATGAAATAAATAAAATAATTTAATTAATAAATATTCAATATATATGTATTTAATGTACAAAATAATTGGTCCAAGTAAACTAATTCCAACAAAATCCCATCGGGACTGGAGCCAACAACCTATTATATTCATCTGAATATACCTTTCATGATAATCATGATTATTTTTAATTACACATTTAGTAAAGGGATCCACCACATTATCTTACATGGAAATACAGCTCATCGGAATCTCACCTCACTAAGAAAAATCACACAATAGATGATACCTCTGATTTACGTTCATCATCTATAATGGGACCTTATCACTTTTGGGAGAGACACTACTATTGAATTGTCATATAAGAGTGTAATGTGATATTTACTTCTAGGTACCATGTTACAATATTAAAAGAAGTTTCATATCCATACTACATCCTTATATATGTCAAAAGCCACAATATAATCAGAATCTACTATAGAACCTTATAACAAAACCTTGATCTCTTTTAAAAAAATATCATCTCTATTCAGAGTGAAGGCGTAACAAATTTTTTACATCATGCTATCTTGATCAGTTTTGGAAACTATTATTTTCATATTCTCTTATGACTAGTTCCTTATATCCTTTAAAATACATGACCATATTATCTCTTTTCATTATATAAATAAAGATATTACTGACTATAATCCAACCGTGATCACCAATATGAGCTAGATATCTTCTTACCACAGTTAATGTATAGGATACATCTATCCAAGAATATTTAATAACAAACATGACTGGCCTGATCGCTGATGTGTATAGAATCATTTCCATTTTATTTCATTTTTCATTTGTCTTGGGACACATTTTCTTGGAAGGATGAATTTTATTTAATGATGTAACTAGTACCATGTTTAATTGTTTCATATAGATTCTCACCAGTATCTTGTCAATTTAGATTCTTTGACTTGGTTGAGAAAACACTTGGTTATATCATGATGGATCTTAATCACCTGAATATATGATGTCTCACCAAAACCCATCATATATATGAAATTAATCATCCATGCATTCTTAATTTGTAAGACGTTTATTTCATTTCTAATGAGTGATATTTCATCAAAATATACTATTAAAATTTACTGAAATACCACTAAAACTTCTCTATAAATATGTTAATATTCATTATTTATGAATCCATATTCAATTATGGATTCATCAAAATAAATTTTCAATAACATGGATTCCTTCTTTTTTCCATAAATTTATATTTTTAATTTTCATATCATGCTGGAATATATTGGAGTCAAAATTCCTTTAGGCGGAGTAATATATAAATCTTCTTAATGGTACCCATTGTGGATGTCTATTTTGACATATATTTTCAAAATCTCATAGTCATGGTAATTTATAAAGGAAACTATATTTCTGATGGATTTTATAAATGAAAATGGTGAAAATGTTTCATTATAATCAATGTGTTGATATAATTTAAACCATTTGTAACTAGTTGTTCCATATATTTACTAAACCATACATCCATATCTAGTTTCTTCTTCTAAACCCATTTTTATCTAATTGGATCCACATCATCTATATAATCTACTAAAATATAGACATGGTTTCATTATATGAAATCTACGTTATAATTCATAGAATCATTCCACATGGTCACATATATTCTAATTACAAATTATTTATAGATTATATGATCAATAATATCAACTAATAATGATTATCTACCCTTGGTGGAAAGAAAACCATAACATTTTTATTCTATAAGAACTCTTGTAATCCAATTAAGTAAATGTGTATTTGGAATAGATTATTCTTATGTGGGGATTTTTGTAATCTATTCTTGGACCAACACTTATGTGACTTCATATTTTAATTCAATGAAGTTTACCTTGATCCCACTATAAATTTAAGATATATTCTCCATATCAATGAATATGGAATATCATGTCATTATAACATATTTTTTCGAGGTGTTGTAGATGTCATATCCTCTTGATTCTTTATTGTAAACAATAATTGTACACTTTATATATCCAGGTGAATGTTTGTTACCAAAATAAAACCTAATAAATTATTTAAAACCCCACACATGTAAAAATCAATGGTTTCATTCAATTCCATAATTGGTATGGTATATTATCATTCCCTTTATTTGTACTTGTTTTACTATCATTGATTCAATTAGTAATATGTACCCCAATAGGATAATATAAGTCTTACATGAATCATAATTGATCTCCCCATGTATGAAATAGTGTGGTTCTTCATTTTTATTACATCATTACATTGAGACATATATGTTGGGGTGAATCAAAATAGTGTCTATAACTCCCATAAATAATCATTTAAGTCTCTATTAAGATATTCACCATCAAAACCTGATATAAGTTTATTAATATTATTAATAATATCGTTGTCAACATCATTCTTGTGTACCTAAAATTTATCAATATAATCTAACATATACCTCATTATGTATACATATCTATATAAACTAAAATAAACTATAAAATTTAATAAGTATTAGTACCCACCCATTAAATCAATATAAATATTTTATGCACATTGGTATGAACAAATTCGAGAATATTTTTTCCACTTAACATTTACCAATAAATTGGAATTTCTATTACTTGTTTATTTTATTGGTGATAAAGTTAGGGTGTTGGTTAGATGAGGGATTTAATGTACTACAAACCATATTCACCACATAAAATTCACGTATAACATAAATTTCCTTAGGTTGATAGTGTCACCATGATTGACTTTGTATAATGATGACATCAATTTCTTGATTTATTCAACTAACCCATGTAGATATGACATCATATACACTGATAAATGCTATGTAATCTGAGAACTATATCCCATGTTATCGGGTAAACATGTCACATACAATATGTGCAATAATAGTGTGGCACACAGTGTATACCTATACAAATCCATATTCAGTGAACTAGATAATATGATATATATTTTTAATTTCACTCTATATAATCCTATCTCACCATCCAAAAATTTTGATATTCAAGATGGTATCTCATATTGTTCTCATCAAATATTAAAATTTTTTGTAAATGAAACACCAAAAAATCAGGATTATTATAATGGTGCATTTTAATTCGAATATGGTTATGAAACAAATAAAACTAAAATAAAATATTACCACAATTGTGTATTCATAAAAAATAAATATATAACTATAAAAATTAATGTTACAACCTTAAAAAAAACTTATTATTATAGGTGCGGTGAATGCATATAAGGGTGGGTTATATATTGAATTCTATTTTAATTGTCATTTCTCAAAACATTTAACAATGATCATTCATGTAAAACATTTAATTCATTTATTTATTATATGATGAAATGAATGACTTGGTTTAGAATCATTATTCATTAATGAATTTTCATCAATCAAAAACACAGTATCATTTACCTTGGTTTTTCTATGAGGATGAAAGGAAAAAATATCTCTTGCAGTGATCCAAATATTCCCCCATGATCTATGAAAAACACCACATGATCTATATTTTATAGTGTTGTGAATCAAATTCACTGTATTATTTGTTCATTATTAATCATTTATCAGTATTGAAGTAATATCTGTCAAATATTTCATTTTTTAGATGGATAGTGAAGGAGGAGATGATAGAAAATTCATTGGGTAGAATAATTCAGTATTTCAATTGCACCAGTCAATACACTACAAAATAAGCATAATCATCTATTTATAGAGTATGGTATATGATAAAATAAATATTTATGGCATATTGTAAAATAAATAATGTAATTAATTTTATCTGAACCCATTATACAAAATAAATTAATAATATATTTATTTTTTGGTGTGAAACAACCTATAGAATAAAAAGAATTATTTAAGGGACTTATTTATTAATATTTTTCACTGGACTCTATCTTCATCTTCTTGAAATCATGTTTCATTTATTTAATACCCAAATCAAATCATTTATTTTCTTAAAATGTATTTTATTCAAAAAAAATTACATAAATATTTATTAAATACTTTATATAATAAATATTCATATTTTATTCACAACCAGTGAATAAATAATATTTAATTTATACGATAAATAAAACATAAATAAAATTATTCTTTATCCATGTAAATTAAATTTATATAATCAATTAAATTAAAATTGAATTTAATTATGATTAATATAATCATAACATGAATGACCCTCTAGGATTCATTATAATTGTAATTAGAGGGACTTACCTAAATTCCAAGATTTCTATCTATAATTGTTTTATGGATCAGAAAAGGAAAAAAAGAAAATCCTAAAAATTTCTACCACATGTGAACAATGAATGTGTTATATAATTTCATTTTCACAGCCTAGTCAAGAGAATTCCACATCTTTCATACCAACGTTTTTGCTTGACATGTGTTTCATAGACTATCTAAAGTAAACATTTCGTTTCTATATGGACATGAAAATTAGGGTGACGTTTCAATTATAATCAATGAGAAGAAATATCATCTTCAAATATGATGGATGTGGAAAATACATCCTATTCATATCCATTAAAAACATTCCAAATTGTGAGAAAACCAATGTACCCTAACACACATGGAACAAATTTCTTCATGGTTTACATCCTCAATTCAAAGTGTTTGAGTCGCGACATGCATTAATTATAATATTAACTTATATGTATAAATTCACATGCTCATGGATAGGAATATTTGATAAAACCAATATATGAATAATTCATACCGGTAAAGACTCTTCTTTTAATATCTCATCTCATATATTACCATGTGAAACCATCATGAGAATAGGCTTCATCTTCTTATAGGTACTCACACTAGATATTCTAAATACTATAAGTCAAATAATATTACATTATTTATCTAAAATTCTATATTAGGTATGACATCATATAAAATCATGTACTTTATAAAAAATGGAAATACGATGACATTATGAATGTAAAAAAAATAATGCAGTACATTTTTGCATTAAATATATATAAAATAATGCACATTATGTAAAAATATATTTATTTAATATTTAATACAGTGAATATGAATGTAACAAATATATAATAATTTGGTCTAAGTACAACAAAATCTAACATAAATTTCATACGTATAGTGATAATATTCAAATTCCATTTATCATATTATAATTTAGATGAAAAAATATGGCCTTATCATTTATTTCTAGCCTAGATTAAACTACTTTACCCTTTATAGAGGTGCTAAATTTTTTCATGTCTAGTATTCATTGTGAATAAAAATAAAAGGGACCTAATTTCCAAATTCAATCGTCCTATATTTTTAAATGGGATTTATTTTATAAAATTAATTATCTTGAAGTGGAGGAAATTAATATTAATGAATGTTCAAAAAATAATAATAATTTTTTTTGAATAAGTTTTATATTCATAAAAAAGAATTTATTTTTATCCCATTTCAGTAAAAACTTTGATCAATAATTAAATCATTTTATTTAATATATTATATTAAAATTAATATAAAATCATTCACCAATGGTAAAAATTTTAATTTATTATTAAAAAATTCATTAAACACATAAATACATCTCCTTTATTTTTAAATGATTTTTACTTTCATTTATAATAAATTTGTTAACAAAATATTATTTTTATAAATTTTTAATACATGAAAATCCGTAATTTAGTTAATTTTAATCATAACCTCAAATATATTGGATCTTTCATATAATATTATCATAATATTATAATACTAAATCACATTTGTTTAGAGATGTTGTTGTGTTTAACATAAGAAATCAAAGAAAAACATTTATTCAAAAAATAATTTCATAAAATAAATGGATTTTAAAATCCTAACTATAGAGATATGAATATTTCATATATTTTTCAGAAGGGAATATGGAGTGGGGGATAATAAAAAGGAACTAGGAAAGAAACCTTTTATAATACATTAAAATATATTTATTAACATCCCACATTGTAATAAATGTATGAAACATTTTTCTAAAGAGTGGAATAGACAATATAAAAATCATAAGTGATAAAAAATAATTGGGTTTCTCAATATAATTTATAACATTTGTGGGAATTGAAAATAATTTTTTGAAATATAAGGACCTTAAATGGTTTTTATTGGAATTATTCTTGACAATGTTTTTCTTTTATGAGATATAAATTCCTCATGGATAGATATTTAGATTGAAAAATAAATTTTTATTATATAGGAAAAAACTACAATATAATATGATTTTATGGTGGAAGAACCCAATAACTGGGTAAATAAGTATAAACTGATATATCGTAACTCATTGAATTATGTTTCAGTTATCAATATCCTTTAGATATTTAGAATCATTTGAATAAAAACAATTTTAAATAGAGGAAATAAAATTTAACCAAAAATAATATTAATAAAATTTATTTCATGACATTATATATCCAATAAGTAGTACACAATCCATTTAAATGAAATTAGGTGCGAAAACAAAACATGTCTTGTTGAATGTAAATTGATATGAGTCACACATACAAACACTGCAATTCAATAATCATCTATCATTTTAAAAGTGGTTTAAGAGGTAGAAGTGTAAGCCCTTATAGTCTAAATTTTTATTTCAACATAATAGATTAATATTCATAAAAATAGCCAACATATATGAATAAATTCCCAAAAGAATAATCATAACTCAGTGAATGAAAATTGATTAAACAAAAACCCTTACCGATTGTGTATCACTTGAATCGAAATCCAAAAATAGAACAGAACCTAATTATAATTTTTATATCCATAATTTAAATCTGATATATAATAATGTATTATCATTTTACATAAATCAAAATTACACCATATAAAACAAACCATAGTGAACATAATATAACATGTCTCAAAGTGTTTTGATTCAGAACAAGAAACCCTCACATCATCGTTACATTTCTAATTAGTATACTGGGAGTGGAAGAACATTATATGGATATTAGAATTAATTATTTTGAATAAATATGTTCGATAACAATAATCTAAAGAGAATTTATAAAATGAAAAATGGAATAAATTACTGAATGCATAATATATCATGCTGAATAAAAATTGAGATTCAAAATCCCATAAAATTAATCATGCTTATACGAACAAGATATAACATTATCTATAACAAAAAACTATATTAACAACATATTTATAAGCCTTATTTATAAATATAACATAATGTAATATTAATTTTTAATTATTAATAGATAATATATTCGTATGTTTTATTTTATCTTCATCGTGAGATGTATTCAGCTGGGATTGATTAATTAGTTAAAGTTTCATAACAATTGTTTGAACTCATTTTTATGGATTCAAATTTAACAATAAAATTTTAATTATATGTTTATCACAAAAATTTTATAATTCTTTACATTCTTATAGATTCATTTCCTATGTATTTTTTTCATTTATTATGATGAAGTTGGAAATGAGATCGTTTATGGATTTTTTATGAACAAAGGGTGGCCCTATAATACTAAATTTCAAGTTATTATAAATTTTGAAGAACCAATAAAAATTATAATTAATGTCTAATTACAAAAATAGTCATGTTTCCATCGTGATATTGGAATAAAAATTTTATAATTTTCATGTATGTGTTTAAACCAACAGAATCATGAAATTGTTTTAATATATAGGTGAGGATGGTTATGAAAGATAATATTTTAGAAAAATATCAATATAATTCAATACTAATGGTAGTATATAGATGTTTCTATGGGTTTTAATCATTTATTAGGTTATATTGATCAATAATTAAATAATATAATAACAATTGAATACCTAACATACATAGAGGTTGTATTATGGTTGAATACTAGGGTAACACGTTCAATTTCCATAAAAAAATAGAAATGTAGTTAATGTTGTATAATTTTATAACATCTGTAATAATTTATATATAATATCAATATTTACCACAATTTGTTTTAATATGTGAACAAATATCAAGCACAACATTCATATAGGTTGTAGTTCACACTAAACATGGAGACATCTATATATTTCTAAGGGATTTTGATTAAGGTAGAAAATAGATAGTATTTTAGTATATTAAAATTATATTATATTATTTAATCTTATGTTATAATAGTTTTAGTTATATAATATGTTTGAATGGAATGAATAATAACATAATTAGGAGGGCTCAGTTGATAATATTACATCCAACATGGATATTCTCCCTTGGGTAACACCTTACGGTTACCTAGATGATCTATTAGCTAGCCCCAATAATTTAGGATGTAAGGAGAGGGAGAAAGATGGAGATTTAAAGACACTGTATAATATTGTTTTATTTAATACCTTATAATTTATTTGGAAATGTGTTGAATGTGTACTCCATTAATTATTTAATGGAATGTAATTCTCCAATATATTTATTTTAACATAAAAAGAGTATGCATTTCACATGAAATGCATATCCAATGTGGAAACAATTGATTAAGGATTATATATGTTTTATAAAACCTAAACTATTCATTTTTACACATGTTTTAACAATATTTTAAATATTTTTACTGTAATATTTTTTACATTTACCGTGTTTTGTTTTTATTATGATAATGTATTGTTTAACTAATTGATTTAATTTTAATATTGAAAAGTAAATTCATTATTAATGATTAATTATAAACTAATGAAATTAAATATGATATATAATTTATGAAATAAATTTTTAATTTTTAAGAAACCATAATATGGACATTAGTACATGTAACATAAAAAACATTGTTTTAGGAAAATGGCCATTTTAAACATAATCTTTTTGAGATAAAAATAACAATTTTATTATTTAATCGATATTATTTTATTTATTTTTAAACATATTAAACTTTTGTGAGTTTAAAAGAAATAAAAAAAATTATTTCTTCAAGTGAAAACAAAATTAAAATAGAAACAATAAATAATATTTGTATTAGAAACCAATTAATTAATTTTATAACTCTGAAACATCGGTTAAAAAAATTTAAAATTGAATTTTATTTAATGAATAATTTTACATTTAAAATAATTTATTTGTCAATAAATATTTATATATTTTTTATCCTATACATATTTTATAATAATATCATAAATTTACTATTATAGGGGAAAATTATATTATCACTATTCAATTAAATATCAACTATTTTAGAAATATCTAAAAAATTAATATTATGTAAATATTGTTATTTTAAAATAGAAAATTATGTTAATTTTTCAAAATTTATATTTGAAAATATTTTAATTTATCTTTTATCTAAATACATAATGAATATAATTTTCCTTGGAAAATATTTTTTCAAATACCCCTGTTATTATTTCATTTTAATTAATAATTTGATCTCTGCCACTATTTTTATCATATAAATAATATATTTTATCTAATAAATATATTTAATTTTAATAAATTATATAAATTGAATAATTATTAAAAGTATATATTTTTTAATAAATAAATTTGATTAGTTATTTAACTATGCTATTGGAATTTCATAAGTGTAATTGAAATAAAATTGAATTGTATTTTTATTATTTTATTACAAATATTTATTAATGGTAATTAAATGGATACATTACAATAGTTATATAATGTTCTATGATCCATTTTGGTTTTTTGTTTTGTGTGAATAAATCAATCAAATACATTATGTTTTAAACAAAAATAGAATTTAAAAACCTGAGGTTTTACCACAAGGGATTCTATGTGGAAGATAATGTCAGGCTACACATTGCTAATAGTTATAAGGGATACTAGTTATACAGATTGAGGGATTTCATTGAAGTTGACATGGATGATCTTCCAGTTTGTAGATGTGGAACCTATCAGTGATTTATGTAGGGGGATTTTTAGTATTTGAAGGTAAAACATCTGAATTGTGAAAGTTGGTGATACATTTTGATAGGATATAATCATGTAAATCAAAAATTAGGATTATTATTCCCTTTATTAACTTGGTTAAAATAGTTTTTGGAATATCATTTAAGTGGTACTTGAATTGAAAATCGATACTCTTCATGTTGTTTTTATTTTCACTATGTCTAATTTTTAGGTATTTTTTATAATTATAATGCATGTTTATCTTTATAGATGTACATAAATTTAAAACAAATATCATTTCCACTGTGTATACCTATATTTATAAGGTTAATTTATTTGTATTAAAATATTTTCTACATCATAATGTTTATAACTAATAGTTTGAAAACATATTTTGTAGTTTAAAATTGTAATTTTGGTTATAAACAATAATTCACCAACCAACACCTATCCCCCTAGAGTTTTTCCTACCTAATTATGTGGGATATCAAATCTACCCAAATGGATTACTTTTTTCTCTTTATATCACCTACTACTATTTATATGTTGTAATATAACAATTTTTTAAAGTTACATCATTTACAAAGAATAACATTCTATCAACCATTTCATTCAAACTATTCAATAGGTTCTTATATTCTAAAGTTTGGTAGAAACACCCATTCTTTAGAACACTTGTTCTATTATTTATTTATTTGTAACGCCAAATTTATTTATTTATTTATAATAGTTCTAATTTTTCCCTCTAAGAGATGACCAATTGATATGGTACATTAGATAATATATCTTTATTTATCCATAACATGTTTCATAATCATGTTATTCTACTTCATACGATGGATAAATTATTTTACATAAATTTTTTCTATTTGGTTTATTTTTAGAAATTTTTTTGTGGAATCCATGGTGGTAAAATTGATTTCACATTTTTATATCATCAAATTCGTTATTCATGATTTTCAATTCATTAAAAACAATTTATAAAAATAACTATTCCTTTTGTAAAAGAATATGTATTTATTATTCTTATTAATATTTTATGTTATTCTACATCCATTTTACTCTAATCGTAACATAAATTTTACTTAGTGTGGCCATGGCAAAAAAAAAAATCATTTCGTAAAGGAATATTTTTTATTTTATTTTCACTCATCCACACATATCGAACTTTGTAATAGGTCGATGGTTTGATACATCTCCTCAAAAGATAAATTGTTTTTAATCTATATGATTCTGTTTGTTCCAAAAATTGATTCCTCATGTTTTTATGTCATAATATTTATTCTAAATCCACTTTTACCTACTAATATGGATATTTTTTCTTTTATATTTTCCTTAAAACAATTTAATCCTGATTTTACCCATTCAAATATTCCCATATCTATAAATATATGAAACTAATACTTATTTTTATTTATTTATCAAAAACAATTATGATTGAGGATTATATCTCAAAGTAACCTCTTCTTATTTTGGTGATTGAACATTGTCTTCCCTTTCCTACAATAAAACTAGTTCATAAATTACCTCATCCTTATCAAATAGTATTAATTTTAACTCTACTATTTCCCTTATGTTATCTTGACATGATGGTAGATCTTATAACTCTATCTATAGTTTTCCTCTATCATCATCATATTGTATGACTTTATATAATGATTAAAAAAAATAGTATCAATATTTTTTCATTGTTTGAATATCAATCTCTTTAATATCACTCTTTCTTTACACCTTCAGATTAATAATACCCTTTGGTTTTTTGTTATCCATACCTCTAGATATTTCTTATTAAATAGAAGTAATGATGTAATCCTCTATAATAAATTTCAATCAAGTTTCATCTTCCACTATGTAGTCTTTATTTGTTTCTTTGTATAATATAAAATGATCATTTTTGGAACATCTTTATAGATGAGATATCTTTATTGAATTATTTTTTATGGAAAAAAACATAATGAATTTTATATATCTTCCACCTCATATAATTATTTATTTAATATCTTTGGACCCCTTATAAGACAGTCTTTAACATTTTCTCATGAGAAACAGTCAATGGGTATCCTAACTTCATATTTAACATTATATATTTTTAAATTTCATTCAACGGGAGATCGAAATTTATCACCCAAGATTTAAACATTGTTTCCATATCCAGGGATGATAAGTTTCATCATGGATCTGAATATTAATTTTTTTTAGTTTTATTTATTGACCCATGTAGATGAAAATTAATTTCAACAACCACTAAACAGTTATGAATGTTATCACGTAATATCTTGGCCCGATTTCATTCATAATTATTAGATACATTTTGGTGGTTAATGGGGGATGTCAAACTAATTAACTTCTTCAAAACATCCACATAATTTATTTCTTCACTAACTCCTAGAACATTCCAACCACCTAATTAATGATATATAAACACAAATGAATATGTCCATTTTCATATATATTTATATCATTATACTAATTGTGTAAAACATAAAAATTAATGTCTTTAACCTTATAGTCACCTTCATAGTTTGGATTCATATGCACACATTATATTTAGTTTTGAAACCCAAAAAGAAGACATGATATAATTCCATTTACTATAGTGATTTTACTTTATGTGTTCTTGGAAAGTTTTCAAAAATTTCATACAAATAGAATTTAAAAGGTTTCTAGCATGAAAATATATATGATTTTGTTTTTTATCTAGAATAATTATTGATGATTCAAAAAAACTAATGTTTTTATATATTAACATCATCAGAAAATGTGAAGCTACACAGAGTTCATCGGATAATGAGAAAAAATATTTTAATGCAGTTAAAATTGATCATAGATAAAGAAAAATAACATAGTTATAGATTAATATAATGATGATCATTTTTTCAAGGAGTAGAATTATTAATAACATGAAACATTTGTAATAATGTATTTTTTTGAATTCTATAACATCTTATTATTTTCATATAAATAATGATTATCTTTTCAATTATCTAAGTATCTACTAAGAGTTTGAATAACAATATATGATTTCAAAATGATTATCATTAATTTTGTAATAAAATTTTATATAATACATTGAGATGAATGGAATTTAAATGATTGAAAACTATTTTGGTTTTTGAATGAGAGGAACCAATCAGGAAAACCAATGGCTTCCTTTGAGGATGATAAAGTCATGCTTCTTGTCTTTAAGAAACAAATACATTTTTATTAGTAATTTTTTAAAATAATATGATGTTGAGAGACAAGAAATTAAATTAGTTAAATTCAAGGATAACTTGAATCATGATAATAATTATCCATCTACATTGTGAAAAATAATTTTTTATAATATCATTTAATCCTTACATTATGTTTCAATCAGAACTCTTAGTTTGTTTAATTTATGCTTCATTTACATGTTTTTTATACATTTTTTTTCTTCTCTACACATTTTTTACTAATATTTATAAAATTTTGTATTATTTAATTTCATCGACTCTAATTTTATTAGTTTTATATATTATGGTTATATATTTTTTGGTGCTATTAGATCATTATGATTCGACTAGTTTAAATACATTGGGTCGGGAAAATATTTATATCACTTTATTTATTATAATTTCTACTCAATATTATAGTGAAACTTCTTTAGTAACATGAAACAATAATGATACTAGAGAAGGCCTCTATTTTTAAGAATAAGATAATATTACATTTTTCTCTATTAAATTATCACATTATGATTTTCAGTTTCATTAAAGCTTAATGTGTGTTAGAAAAAGGTTTTTTTATGATGTTAGTTTTACATGTCTCTTTTATTAATAACCCAAATCCTAACAAGCCACATATATTAGAATATAATGGATTGATATTGATGATATTGAATAGAAATATTCATGATCAATAAGATTGTGTAAAATATTGTAATACCTACTTGAATGAATAATAATATATAGAAATTTTTTTCTTTTTTTACTCGAGAGGAAAAATTTTATTCTTAGTTAACTTTTTATATTCTAAATTCATTTTTATGATATATTTAGGGATATATATATATATATATATATTCATGTTTTGTATTATAAAAAACCTAAATAATATTTACGATACTAGAAGTTTATGATTTTGAGACATCAATGTTCATTTGACTAAGAGAGTTATACTCCAGGTTTATTATCCAGTATTTTATTTCATACCATGTGAGAATGGTTCCAAAATGCATCATATATAAGGGAAAATTATACATTTCTTATAATCTAAATGAGAAAATTATTTGTCACAAAATAATATTATGGAGAATGTATATGATATGAATACTAAAAAGTGTAAGTATTAGAGGATATTGATTAGTTATACTAATCATATCACCATGTTATGTTTTAATTATTTGATTTGAATTTTAATACAATATATGTGTCTCTATAACAAAGATTCATGTAAAGAAAATAATAAAAAAAAATTGTTTCTTTTATATCAATCATATCAATAAATTTTAAAACATATATTGATAATAAATTCAAATAAAATATTTATAGATTTAATTATATTATAGAAGATAATAGGGAACATTTATCTTGAATAATATTGTAGTGTTTTGAAATAAATTTTTTAGATAGATTATTGGAGACATAACAATGATAATTATGATAAAAACCTTCATCACAAGACATTTACTATTAATACATAATTCCTCATCATATATAAAATAAATATGAAATAATAGAAAAGATATATAAAAATTATTCTAAGATACATTATAATATAAATGAAATAAAAAATTTGAATATGCTAAATACATGGATTTTGAGTGAAGGAGATACAATTTTTGATAGCTCATTATATAATAGAGAATTTGATAATCAATGAAATTATTTTAATACTGATATTAAAAAATATATCAATAATTAACAGGAAAGATTATTTTATAATCACATATAAAAAATTCATGTGATCCAAAATATTTTCATGATTCAAGTGGTAGTGAAATAAGAAGTTAAGAAGATTTATATATTAAAATTCTTGAATATAAAGAATTATGAGAAAAGGATTATTATAAAAAAGTAAAGGTATAATTTTTCAGACATTCAAAAGAGTACATTGATCCTAAAGATACATTTATTAAATGTAATGAATAAATATCTAAAAGTATAATTTTTCCCATTAAAATGATGAGTATTAATGAAAATATAAATTCTATGTTTGAAAATGTGAAAAGAAAAGTTTATAACAATATCAATAATAGAAGATAAGAAGGTGTTGTTAGTTAATTGGAAGGTGATTATTTGTTTTATGATTAAAATTTTTATAATGATGGGATGAATGGGAAATTAATATAAGGTAAATATAAATTTAAATAATTAATGTCTTATGAAATTGGAAAAATGACATTCCATTGGAAGTAAAATATTTTAACAAATTTTGGGTAACCTAATACCCATAATAAATACTAATAGACGTGGAATTAAATTTACTACAAGTTTTAAAGATTAATAAATTTTCTATGTGATTATTAAATTACCATATTACAAAATGTTCTAAAAAAATTTCATCAGAATAAAAATTTCTCACTGACTAAAGATCATCATTTTAGAAGAACATGACATTTTACTTCAAGAGAATTGGAAAAATATGAGCAGAATAAGTCCAAAAAAACATTGATTCCAAACATAAATGATTGAGTATGCTTTAATATCTAATATATATTTTATTATGTAGGGTTAAATTATAAAGAAATTATGTCAATACTAACTATTAGATTTGAATATTTATTTGGTACCAGGTATCATTTTTTCTTATCTAGTAATTAATTATTTATCTGTTAATTTGATTGTAAGTGTCAATTTTTTAGTTATTTTTATTATGTATATTTCATTAATTTTATTTAATTAATTGTAGTGTTTATATTATTAGATAAATTTTATGTAGTAGACATTAAATTTATGAAAAGAAAATATATATTGATATATTAATCCAAAACAATCATTGAAAGAATAATATCATGTCATCATATCGATGATATTAAATTTAGAGAATATATTTTTTAACAATGAATAATATCAGAGAACTTATTTTTATTAATAATAATATCAAAATAGTATGTCTACAAAACTATAACATTATAACTAAAGATGATAAATTCTAATAAAGTATCATTTTTAGGAAATTTTATTATTACTTATATTACATAATTTATTTAGTCATTCTTTTAAGAGGGAATCATTCTAGACCATCCAATGAAGTATAAAAATGGTTATTGTATGATAATTTTGATTTAAATATAATGTGGTGTAGATGATTTTTGGTGAAACCATTCAATTCTAATAATCTATTTTATAGTACGTAAATTAAATAATTAGATATCTTATTCTGATTGAGAAATATATTTATACAGATATATTTTATGTGTAGATATCATCTATTAGTGGTTAGTAGACCATGTTATATTTTGGAATCATGATTTTCTTCTGAAGGCATTTATTATGAATCATGGTATGAAAATATTTTTCTAGGGAAAAAATAATATGACCTAGATTATAATTTCATTAATCATGAATTCAAAATATATACTTATTTTATAGGGTAAAATATAATAAATGGGATTCTTTTTCGCTCTAAAAACACATTGTGATTTATCAATGAATGGATCACTATGTTATGATATATGAAATTATAATGGGATTCATTTCTTGTTCAAAAAAAAGTTTCTAGTGGGGTTTGGGTATTTTTCAAAGGTCAAACATGAGGATATATTGCATAAGGTTATGGGGAAAGCTCATAAGATGAACAACCTATCATCAGAATTTCATACTGGGTTTTGGTTTTTCTAATAATTTTTATTATTGTGATAAGGAGATATGAACATTAAAAAATTCCAAGATAGCAATCTCTTATATTTTTATATCAATATGAGGATGTTGAATAAAACAAATTATATTCATATATAATTTAATCTGTTAATATCGTAGGGGTTAAAGGGAATTTTTTCAATGTATTTTAATAGTGTTTTGTTGCATATTTTAAGAGATAAGTGGTTTTATATTGAATCATGCACAAATATGATGAACATGAATCAAATTATGGGTTTTAATATTTCATTGGTGAGGTTTTTGTATGTCACCAATGAAAATAAATTTATTAAAAATTATAAAAAAAATTATGACATCATATTATTAAAAATATATTAAAAATAATTGTGTGATGAAAGGAAAAAAGACATCAAAGGTGAAGATAAAGACCACTGAGGGTAATATTATGGAATCTAAAACATTAGATAGGAATAAATATAATAAATGTACTGTTAAAAATAAAAAAACTTTAAATATATATTTAGAGCCAATAAAAAATAATTTAATAATTTAGTATAAAATAAAAGTGAAACATAAAATGATAAATAGTGAAGAAATTAATACGAGGTAGCCTTATACTGGGTTGGTTAAAGAGTATAATAAAACATTAAGAGATCAAACAAAATAAAAGGATAACTTATGAGGAGAATATATACTCATATAAGGAGAGAGTTTCCCATGTATAAGTCTAAATCCTACCACATATTACTATTAATGAATATATTTCAAAATATACAATTATTCAAATTTAGATTGTTTGTGATGGAAAAAAGAAAAAAGGAATTGATGAATTTATAGATGAAATATTCTTAAAATTATTTTTATGAGTTTGATTTTTGATATGGTTATATAAAATCTATGGATTTTATTATAATATTCATTTTCCTAATGTATGTTAATTCTATTTGGATTTCATCAATAAAAATTCATTTTTATGAAATCGTCCACATAAGTGGATGATTATGATGTTGAAAATGGTTTCAAAAAAAACTATGTATTTTTTTGAAAGGGTAAAGAACTAATTGATGATTCATTAACAAAATAACAATAAATCCATGCCTATACATATCATAATATATATATTGAATGGTATTAGTTTAGTGAAAATTGAGATGAACACATGATTTTTTTTCTAGCTTATTAAATACAATTGGATGTTAGAAGAAAATATCATCAAGAGAATAAATTTAATATAATAGAATTTATATTTAGAAATATAACCCCATCAATGTTGATGATATTTCACTATATAAATTTGATGACCTAGAAATAAAACCAAAATTTAGTTATATCAAAATAAAGTCTGATAATTTATAGCAGTATTCATCCTATTAAAAAAATTAATGTTTCATGTTATTAAAACTTATAAAGTGAAAATAATAAATATTCATAAATAATGTTATTTTAATATCCATATGATGATATTTTTCTTAAAATTTCTTAAATCCCATCATAATTAAATCAAATTTATTGATATGACATATATTTTTCTGCATTTGGAATTTGACATTCTATAAATAATATTCGATTCTATTTAATTATTTATGAGTAAATATAATGGCTCATTTAAAATTATTTCAAAATATTTCAATGAGTTCAAGAATATGTTCATATCTCAGAATATTCAATAATAGGACCATCAACACCTAAATATAGTCATTTTGGTATTTCCCTTATCTTTTTTCATTTTCTACATTATTTCGATGTGTCTTGGGACTCCCAATGACGGGGATCATTTTTTTGGGAAAAATTACAAAAATAATTGTTATATATGTTTTTTTAATTAATAGATCCCAGTTATATGTTTGTTTCATGGATATATAGTATTATATCCATGATCATAAACCATCCTAGGTGGCATGTAGTTTTCTACAATGAACAAGAAAATTCACAATATTTAGGAGGAATACATGATGTTTAATTGAAATACATCTAATGTAATAATCCTTAAGTAGATTCCCTTAAATTTTCAACTTTTTGAAATATTATACATAAAATATATTTGGAATTCATATTTTTTAAAAGGCTACAATCTGGCTTTTATAATAGGTCGATGTCAGTTTTTTTATTTTTATTTTGTTAGGATTACATGAAGTGTTATGGGATTTTACACTATGTGATTATCATGAGTTGTTGTTTCTTTGTTTCTTCATGGATGATTGCATATATTATCTTTCCACATCCTCTTTTCTCTCAACCAATGTGCCCTCCCATTTTATTTTTGAGAACTTCACACCTTTTGGATCACTACGTCCTATGATTGATAACCATTGTGGATTTGTTTGCTCTCTCAATGTAATTAATCCTTATTCTTTTTCTTTTTCATTAATCTCGTATAGTGTTTGAATTTTTTCCCTAAATCTGTTGGAAAATCATGTTTATTATTCTAATTTATTTATAGATATGTGATTTGATCTTATATTATAGGCTATCTCATACAGTGGTTGTGGGGTGGTGTGTGAGTTTCCTAATATATTAGTTTTTCTTCTTATTTACTTATCGTTCTTCATGTAAAATTAATTTCTAGATGTAATGATTCATTCAAGGGGATACTTTTTAATTCATGTGTTCATTTATAGTGGGTTTCATTTTGGCAATGTGCTACTTGAATTTATGGAAGGTGGTTCTACCTCAAGCATATATTGGGTAAACTGTATTGCACTGGTTGTTTATAAATTTTTTATAAATGAATTGGAATAATTTATTTATTTATTTTTGTATCTACATAATTTTGTTTTTGATATAAGGTGGTATCTCCTTTATTTTAGTAAAGTTAATGTTTTTAAAATGAAATGAGAAATGTATTTTCCAAATGGGTTTTGATGCATAGTTTTTTTGAATTGGTTTGGATGATAAAGAATATGGTATGCCCTGTGAACTTAGGTGGATGGTTTTATAAGAGGCCTCATTCATTGATACTATGAGGGATTTACTCATGGGTGGTTCCTCTACTCCATATGCATGTTGTACTACGGACTTGATAGATGAAATTTGGTGGACCACTCTTCTGGTTTTTCCTCCAATACCTATATTTGATGAATATATCTATGGGGTTGATGTGGGCATGATTTCATATGTTAGGGTACAATTATCCTTGCTTACTTGAACTAGTGTGATCCTTGGTGAGACAATACCTATTCATTGTCTACTATTGATTTACATTTACATCCATGTATTTGATATGATATATGCCACATTTTTGTCATAATTTATATACTGGTAAATATGTTAAATGATATAAAAATGTTTCAACCATATTATTTTTGAAATTATGTTAAATTTTTATTTTAAAATTATGATGATTTTAATAAAAAAAATTAACTATATAACATGAAATATTTTCTTTAAATTTTTAAATTTCATGATTATTTTATAGAAACAAATTATGGAACACCTAGGAGGGATCTTACTAAACTTGTTATCTTACACCCAATGTACCCCTTCGGTGGTGTGTAGAACTATGTATGTCTATCGATGTTAGGGAAGAAATTGTACCCTAGTTAGGTGGTCTTGTTTCTATATATTGGTTTTGTGTAGATGGTGGTGAGATGGAGGAAGTTCTCCCATTCTATCCCATGGATTATTTATTTTCATATTTTAGTTCCCCAATGTTATTGGACGTATACTATGGGATATTATGACTACTTTTGAGTTCTATCATTTTTGATGTATTCTTCCTATAATGGGACATATTTATCTCTTTCCTGATTTATATATATATATATATAATACATATTTTCTTCTTCTGGATGGGTGAAATCATTCCCACATATTCTAATTGATGCTTGATGGCTAGTTGAGAGTCCGCAGGGAGCATGATTACTGTTTGGGTTTTCCATGTAGTGGTTAGAGTACCAGTTTCGATATGGTATCGTGGTAAGTTAATGAATGTTTGGTATAAGAAGAGGTGTATCATCATAATTCACTGTATTGTGACATTTGGTATATTAGATATTTGATTTTCAGGACATGAGACTTATGTTATAGCCAGTGCTTGTCCAACATTTTATGTGGAGAGACTCATGTTACAATTGATTTTTGTGATTTGGGTCCCCTATTTTGAGTACATTATTTTAATATTATTTTTTATTTTGGGTTTTTACTTTGAATAGTTATTATTATACTTTCTAGTCCTTAATTATTTTTCTTTTTAGAGTAGTTTACCTTTGATACATTTTACACAGCTTCCTTGTGAGGGTATAGAGGATGATCTTCAAGGGAATCTTCTCCTTTATAATGAAAATTGAGTTTATCATGTAAGAAATTATTAATATCATCCAGAATATACCACATTCCAATAATTCATTTTTATGTAAAATCATGAGCATAAGGAAAAAGGATTAATCATGAGAGTTCCTGTTTGAGGAGCCACAATGCACTAAGGGTATAAATAAACCCTAAGACACAGAGGAATGACTTAATAATATACACTATATCTTTAAATTCATGGAAAACTCAAATAGTATCAATGTGATGTGGGTGGTGTTCATACATGAGGGTCCAAAAAAGTATCAGAAAGAATTCTATTGTACAAATTGATAAACCAGTGGGAATGGATTAAATGTGTTTTGAGAACCTATGTATCTAGAAACTATGTCTAGACTCATTAATAATAGTGGAGTATCAGGGTTTCATCTATTTAATGAATAGAGAGAAATCAGTGATTGTATACACAAATTTTTTTGATGAGCTAGTTTTTTTCTCTGGGTTTATAAAAGATTTAATAGTTGTTGGGTTAGAAGTTCATGCAGTCTCTATGACCAGGTATCAGATTTTATGTATTTTCAATGAACTACATGACCTATACAGATATATTAGATTGGGAAATGATGGAATAGATATCTAAATCATGCAAGGGTGTTTCTTCCATTTTTTCAACCCAATCATAGATTCAATGTCACATAGAGGAGAAAGAGAAACTTACATGATCATCACAAGATTTTCATGGGTAATTATTATTGATTGGATTCCTATTCAACTATATTTATATCATGTATTATTCCCCTGACATTATATTAGTCTAGAATGGTTAGGAGAATATGAAATTTGTTTCATGTGACTATGAAAATGTGCAACAATTGTTGATGTTATGTCTATTTGTAGTAATTATATTAGGATATATATACTACTTTTATGGTCATGAATCATTATCTATCTGTTTTAATACTAGGATCTTATAAATTTCTAGAGTATTAGGGCTCAAAATACAGTAATCATGAGTGAGTAATATTCATGCAGTAGATTAGTAACTAGTGGTTGCAGATATTGGTTTAGCATGATTAATATGTACCATCATTATTATATATTCAATTTCAATATAATAATTTGAAAATTTTTACTCAAAATAATTCATATCCTTCCACTTTTATATATGATTAAACATAAAATGGATCTACTTTCATTAATTATGTATTTAGAAATACCTACTGGGAATAGTGAATAGAAATCTTTTTAGTTTTGTTCACGTGTTATATCTATTGATGATATAGAGTTGGTCTGGGATTTTCTGATTCATTATCAGGATTTGTTTGAAGTCATATTCATTATGGATTAGACTATATCTCATCATATAGAAGTTGGTTTTTATCATCATTGTGTCTTATTTATTTTGAATGATTGGATCTATTAGGATTTTCAAAGAACGATGTATCTGAGAACACGTCTTATAAGTCATTCTCGCCCAGAGTGTAGGAGTTTTTTATTTGTTGTAGTACATGATCCTTATGATTTTTATTCCATAGCTAATGTTCTAATAAATTTTTTTGTAAATTACTATGTTTTTTCTTGAAAATTTATATCATTTTCCCCAGATATGTTGGAAGATCATGTTATAGACCTAGTTCTAGGTATATAGGTGATTTGAATTCCTTCTTATCAAATGGGAAGAGAAAATATAAACGATCTAATGATTTAGATGGATACATTATGGTTAATGGTTTCTTCTCCTTTTTTAGCTTAGGTAGCATATGTTCTCTAGTATAAAAATATAGTACGCTCAATCCAATTTTTTTTTTAAACTTTTGTAAAATAAACCGGGAATTATTTATTAACATGTAATATATTATATAGGTTGTTCATTTGTTTTATTAGTCAAATTATGAAAATTTATTTATGAATATTGATATTTAGTTGGATAATCATTATCTCATTTTTCATGATTCTAATATACCAAAATGGATTTCTATATTTGGTATATCCATTTTCAGTATCATGTGATTTATTTTGGTCTAACAAGAATCATAAGGTTTTAATCAAATTGATGAATCAGATTATCAATGATTGTATCAACAAATTTTAGGTTTCTTTCATGGAATATATTATGATTTATTTGAGATAAGATCATGTGACTTATTGTCCTATTATTTTTGTTATTTAAATAATCTAGAGTCACCATTTATTTGGAATTCTATTAAACCAAAAATTCAAGATCGAATTAGTGAGGTTCATACGGAATGTGATTTCTATGAATGGAATACAAATTAACCATGAGTATGTGAATGATATATATTTATGGTAGGAATGAAAAATGACATTGATATTTAGAGATTCCCTAGTCTTACAATATATTATCAACATTCTCATAAATGTTTGTCAAGGATTGCATTAACATTAAATAATATTACAAAAAAAGGGTGAAATTATTTTTGGGTGAAAATATTCAGTCTTCATTTGATGATATTAAATGACCTTTAAAGTCATTAATTATTATAATTTGACCTATTCTCTATAAGGGGTATGTTGTTTAATGTGATTCTTCTAGCACTAGTTGATATTTCCTTATTATCTAGAATGATCATGTGGTGGATTACAACTTTTATTAAAATATTCCATGTAAGAAAATTTTCCCCACTCATGATTTCTAGATTTCTATAGTTATTGATGGGTTTAAGTGTTGGTAAATATATCATTTTCAGTGGGTTTCATATTTTTATGACTATAATTGTGTGAGTTGTTTCTTTTCTCCCAAATTCTTAGATATTAGATAGATGTAGTTAGTAGAATACCTTCATATAATAGACTTATACACTACCTACAACCTATGAAATGGGAGTGTCTATGTGGATTCTATTAATAAGAATTTAGGATTACATGATATATTGGAATCTAAAGAAGAGTGGAACATTGTTGGAATCCTCACATAGTTTCACCAGGATTCACAGGATGATTTTTTTGTATAGTTTTTAATAGTTTTTAGTTTTCATCTTCTCTCCATGAGTCCATTCTATAGAGTCATCAGTTGGATTATATGTTTGGGGAATACATGAGAACCTTTATGGTTGGAATAATGTTTCATGACTGTCACTCTCTTCAAATGGTATATTCCATTTTTGGGACTAATTTTTATTCCCGTCATCAGTAATAAGATATAATTTTTTTAATATTATATTTCATTATTGTAACTTCATCCAGCTACTAAAAATATGTATTATGTCTTGTGATGAAGATTCTAGGGGCTGTTAATGAAGTTTGAAATTAAAGATTATGTGTCCCATTGTTACACCATCCAAAATATTATAAAAGATCATATGAAAACATATAGATTTATTTATCCTCATCCAATAATTATTTTAAAATGGGGAAAGGTGTCGATAGAATTTTTTATTTGATTACCATGGACTCCATGAGGGAGGAATTATATAAGGGTACTGATTGATTGGTTGAAAAATTCAGCACACATCATTCTAATCTACAACATAAATAAATCTAAAGATTTGGATTTCTTTTATGTGTAAGTGATCATGAGTTTATATGTTGTTTATTATATAATTTATTCATATTGGGATCCTATGTTTACTTTGAGGTTTTGGAGGAGTCTCCATGAGGTACTAGGGACTCAGGTGGAGATTAGTTCAACTTACCATCTATAGGCAGATGGTCATAGAGAGAAAGATATTTACAGCCTATATGATATGCTCTATGCCCATGTCATGGATCTTTATAGTCCATGGAATAACCATCTAGGTATGGATGAGTTTCATTATAACATAATTAATTGATCATCAATCTTAATGGCTCCCTTCCAGGCTTTTTATGGATGACCATACAGGTTAACTGTTATTTCTCAAGAGGTAGGTGAAGAATCATTAGTGAGACTAAGTCTTGTTCAGTGGAAATCTATGAAGAATATGGATCTACACAGAAATCTATTTAAAGGTCAGAGTTTATAGAAAAATTATACATTTTAGATGCATATTACCTTGGAGTTACCCATTGGTGTTCGGGTTTCCTTGACTATTTCTCCATGATTGGGTCAACATTTCCTTGGCAGACATGGGATATTGGCTCCAAGATATGTTTGATTGTATGAGGTCATTGAGAATCTTGGGAAATATTATTATAATTACCAATTATTATATATGTTGATGTGTATTAATGATGTATTCAACATATCAGAATATAAGAAATACCATCTAGATTCCTCTCAGATTTTGAGTTGGGATGATATCTCGTTAAAGATAGATGCATGTATTTTAGAGAAGCCGGTGGATATTGTTTTATCTTAAGTGAATGCCACGCATGAGATTACAATTCCATTGTTGATGGTTCAATGTCAACATAGATCTGATTTCCACAAGACTTGGGAGCATGATTCATTTATTAATGAGTAGTGTCCTAAAAACATTAATGTAAATAATTATTCCACATGGATTCTTAGGGATGTATTGTCTTATGGTGGGGAGTTTTTTACAACTCACTAACTTATTTCTAGAATATTACATTATTCCATTCATTTCCCCCTTTATTTGGGTGCAACGTTGGACTCCCAATGATGTAGATGATATTTTTGGGGAAATTGATCTCAGGAGTGATGATGTGTGTTTGTTTATTTTAAATAATGGTGTCTGGTTATAAATGTCTCAATTTTATTTTATTATTTTTCCTCATGTTTTGAGTACTATGTGGGTGGTTTAATGTCTTTTCTAAAAACATGAATTTTCATAGTCTCCAAAATATATAAAATATATGTAATAGGAATTTATTCCATGTAATGGTCATCGGGATGTTGTCCTTATGTTTTACATGGTGTAAATGATATACACACCATGTTATTGGTACGCATGTTGTGTAATGACTAGATTAGTGTTTTAATAAAAAGGATATAATTTTGTTTCATTTATCTCTAACAAATATCACATCACATGTAATGGTATATCATTCTATGAAAATATCATGAGTTTTGGTTTTAGGGAATTGAACAATTGATTATTTATTTCATTCATCTATATCCACTTTGAAGTCAACATTTGAGTTATCCCATGTGATTTTTGATACCTCTTATCGTTCTTGATCGCTTCATTTAGCAACTGATCATCATTTAAGTTACATTGAATATCTCATTAAAAATATTCCTTTAACTTATTTACTTTCTTTGGTCATGGTATCATAGCTTCGTTGTGTAAAAATATTTTTATCTTTCATTATGATTGTTTTTTTCCTTCTAGATCCATTGTGTAATATGCCTCTATTGTATATCCTTTTAGTTTTTTATAGTGTGGAATGATATTTTTGTAATATATTAGTTTTTATTCACCTCCTTCAACTATTTTTATTGTATAATTTATTTTGATAGGGTTGGATAGATTATATGTCCTTCGTTTCCTTTGTTGTGTTATTTCTTATTAGAGGATCCAATTACGAGCGTGTGCAACCAAAGTTTGAGGTATGTGGTTCCATACCAAGCCTATGTTTGATGAAATAAATTAATATAGTTTTAATAAATTATTTATAATATAATTGGAATGATTTATTTAGAATTTGTTTGTTTGAGGAAGTGTATTTTTTTGAAAGTATTGTTTTTTATTTGTTTTGGTATATGAAAATTGATTCTCAAAACATATTTAAATAGTTTTATGAAATGGTTGTCAAATTATGGATTTGAGGAATTGGTTTGGAAAATATAGATCAAGTGAAGCCTTTGATAATTAGGTGGAAGGTTTAGTAATGGCCTCCTTCCTTACTTCTATTTTGTTTTTCACTCATTTGAAGATCCTCGCCTACAATGGATTTTAGTTCTACGTACATGATAAACTCTATTGGGAGTTTTAATTTCGTAGGTTTTCTTATACTATTAATAATATATGCATGTATCTAATGGATTTATACATTCATATTTTTGTAGGATGGTGTTACAAGTTCCTTATCAAGCCTGGCTTGGTGTGATTTTTAGCATGACATTACATGAGATTTTGGATTTTTCTATTTTAGATTCAATTCAATTTATCTGAAATGATATGTGATACATGATTTGAATATTATTTACATTCCTTATATTGAAATGTGGAAATAAGTGAAATTTAATATTTTTCTATTATTTTGTTATAAATCATTTAAACTATTAATCATGCATTATTTTCATTAAAAATTCAGCATGTTCATATTGTTGTATTGATACATGTCATGGAACACCATGGTGGGATCATACAGAGCCTATTTTCTAAAATAGTACAAACAATATTGTAAGTGAATAGATAATTTTATATCATTAGTTTTAGGGAGATGTAAATATCCACAGAGAGGCAACATGGATTCATTCTACTATGTTATGGTAGTTTGTGGTGAAATGTTTGGAGTTTCACATGCTATCATATGGATTAGTAAGTTTCCATTATTAGTTGTCTTTTGTTATTTAACATTTAAATTGGGATGTTTATACTATATTTTAATTATATATTTTCACATGTATTCTTTCGATTATGGTATATATTTTTCTCTTCAATTATTTATCTCTATTATATATATATATATAACAAACATGTTGTCTTATTAAGGTTGTGAGACATCATTATCCCTTGATCCTATTGATTCCAAGGTGCTAGTTTCCAACCAATAAGAATCAAGAACATTCTTTTTGTAGGTTATAGATCATGTCAGATAGTAGTTTGGGAGGTTATTCTAGACAATTCATAAAATATCTGATCTAGAGGCTAGAACATCAATTATAAATATCATATGAACAAGATTAAAATATATCCACTCAATAAAAAATGTAGATACTCAATATAGAAATATTATTTCTTTGGAAGTAATTCTAGCTACATAATATGGGAATTTTTCTAAACAACACATGAAAATTTAGAAGCCTAGACATATGATTGACAAACATCATAAGAATTAAAATCATTTCATTTCCAATAGATGATAATTTTTTAATTATTTTTATGAAAATATCTATGACTCCCTGAAATTTTTTTATTCATTTAATTGTAAAATTTGCATTTCACATTTTAATTTTAGTATTCAAGGATTTAACGTTTTCAAAATAGTTTTCATTGTATTTTTTATTTTAATTTATATTTTATTATTCTTATATGAATTAAAGTTTATCATAATTAATGATCCCAAAGGAAATAAATAGTTTTAATTTATTTGGGTGTCATATCCAAAATCTAAGGGAGCTAAATTCATTGAATATTACATTATTCAAAAAAGGTGATGATTTTCAATTTTATTATTATTTTATTTATTTTTTAAAATTAAAATTTCAATGGATCATCCAAAAAAATTAACAAATTATTGCTTGATTAAAGACTTTTTTAAAAAAACAAAAGAACTTTTAAAAAATTAATAAAAATTTTTAATCAGAATATATTGATAAAAATTTTCATCAATAGAATGTGTTCATCTCTAATTATACAATTTCAGAAGAGATATTACATAATGAATGGTAATTTTTTATTCATGTTTTACTTTTTAAAAAATAGGGACATTTTTGAGTTATATACATTCATTATGTTCAGTTATGAAAATCACATAACATACATGGAATTATTTCTATTAAGATTGATTGTTGAACTATTATTAGTATGCATGAATGAATTTCTAGATACTATATTTCCAAATAATTTAATACTTATAATCTCATAGATAAATATTTGTATCCAAAAAATTTTAATGGATTTTAGAGTGCTTTAGAAATTATAGAATTAATTTATTAGTTGATCTGATGCTATGATTGGTTCATCATTTGAGGAAATATAATTTGGTAATTAAGATATAACTGATATTAGGACAATTTAAATAAGATAATTATAGATAATAAAATAACTAATAAAATATATTCACAGATCTGATAATTGAATAAAATAACACGATATTTTTTTATTGTAATTTATGGACGTGTAAAAAAACATATTATCATGACTGAATATTATTTTATATTTACTTTTTTAGTTTATTAATTTGTAGAAAATTTGATATTATATCTTTGTAAAATGTGGATCAATTATTTTTTTATAATTTATGAATCACCATGAGATTTTGTGAAATATTTTTTTAAATTTATTTAATATTTTCAATATTCTTCATTTCTTGCCACATTGAATATAACATGAGTTTATTGAAATAACTAAGTATTTCATTCATATCATAAAATGTAATGATAATTAATTACTACATAAAACACTTCTATTATATTTCAATACAAGAATCATTTTTTTTGGATTGTGTTTGACACAATGTACAGTTACATCGATAGCTTTCATTACATGAAAGAACTGGTTTTACAAAACTACAATATGTTTTAAATGTTATTATTAATATAATTTTATATTTTTCACTGAGTAATTGGAATAGAAGTTATGAATATGATTAAATAAATTGTTAATATATTTTTTAAGCATATATATAAGGATTATTTTTTAGTTACAAATTAACTATTAATAATAATAAAACCCTTTTGAAAATAATTGAATCATTTTGCTGGACAAATATATTTATACAATTAAACACGTGTTACCTTAATAAAATAATAAAATTCATTTTTAATTGAATTTAAGGAATTATACAAATCATAATCATTCATGTTTATAAATTTAATCATATGTGTTATCTAGACAATAGCTAAGAATAATATAATATTATGAATAAAAAGATGTATTTTTCTAAATGGTCATTTTACCACTATTTAATGGTCCACCTATTTGAAATATAATTATTGAAATGTTTATAATTTTTATTTAACAAAATATACCATGTTTTTGAAAATTTAATGTAAAAATTTACATTGTTTTAATTTTTGGTATTTTTGGAGAAGTTTTAGTTTTTGATGAATACCGAACAACACTAAATTTTAATTGGGAATTTCTTTTACATCAAATTTATCTATATTGTTAAATTGTATTTTAGATTTTATTTAAGAAATATATATTTCTATTATACATATATAAACAAAATCTAGTTTATTTTAATCAATTAGAAATAGATATTTGATATAATAACATTTCAAGCAGTACAACTTTTTATATTAAAAATCACTTTCCTATCACATTAGTAGAATTAATATTTAATAAATTTCATTCACATATTTGATAGAATTAAGAAAAACTAATTGAATAACTGGTATTATAATTATATAAAATATCAATTACGTTCACAATAATTAACAAAAAAAAATATTGAAAGTAATTAAAATTAATTATAGTGATTGAGAAAAAATAGTTAACAAGGTAGTTAAACATTATTTTAAGGGGTAAATAATCTAAAAACATGTAAAAAATACACTAAATAGACATATTTCATCATTATTATCTATTTTTATAAAAATATAAAACTATAGGAAGAAAATAATGTATATTGACATCTTAATAGTGTTTATCTTCTTATATTTACAATAATGAAACTCCACCCCCAATATAAAAGGGGTACCCCCCCCCCCCAACAGACACACTTATTCACACATATGAATCGATTTCTAAAATCTGAAACCTTCTGTTTCCCTCTGGAATTGGGGATGACCTCGTTGATTTATGGTTCAAACATTCCAATCGGTTTCTAACGGGTTTGTTCGTAAAACTGGAAACATCCAATGATTCCATATCAATTTGGACCTACTTTCCAAAGGTTGGTGCTTATTAGTTGTAGACTAATAAGGATTAGGAATTATCATTGGTCGAGAGGATGGGAGGTCTGACTCATCACACCTTTTTGAGGGGAATTATTGTCTACTCCGGGACTCTCTTTATAGATTTAAGTTATGTTCGTGAATCCTTATTACATTACCAAGTATCAAATGATCTTTCCTTTAGTTTGAAAATCAATGATTGGTATGTATGAAGTTCATAGAATCTTTTATATGTATTCGAGTTTCTTCATCGATGAAGAATAATCTGTATTTGTTAGATATTATTAGTTGATGGTATCCTTAAAAATACATAAAAGTCTCTTGGTCATTATGATGACCATACTGGTTTTAAAGCCACTCAGTGGGGCACTTGAAGTTTATTGTCATTCAAGAGGAAATGGATTATTTCAGAGTTGGGATCGTACCCGCTGATGGGATACCTACATATCCTTTGTTTTGGAAAAGGAATCAGAACCCACGTAGTTCGAGTAAGGGAGTATGATGTTTATGCATGATTGATGGCTCATGAAAGATTTCATGATTACTTTTACCCCTTAAGCTCACGTGAGTCATGCTTAGTGTGAGAAACAAGAGGTATCGGTGAAACCAGACAATTTATGCCATGAAATAAGCAATGATGTGGTGTTATGTGTGTATGAATGCCCAAAATAAATGAGGATTAAGATTTACTTCAAGGATGAAATCCAAGAATAGGGTCCATAAAGGTATATGTGCTTCATGGAAATTTGGATACTCTAATCTTGGGACTTACTCCTAAAAAAGATTCCCAAGTTAGAAGGGGATTTATGATTGGGTTTTACTCTAGAGAAGGAAGCCCAGATCAAAATGAAATTAAGACTGGGGATTACTCTCGAAAAGGAGGCCCATATTTGAGATTGGGGATTATTCCTGTAATGGAATCCCAGGTTAAGAGAATTATGGTTGGGGATTACTCCTAAGGAGTTTGCCCATATTTGGGAACTTTACGACATGGGATTACTCCTGAGAAGGATGCCCAGATTAGAGGACTTGAGACTTACTCATAAAGAGGATGCCCACAGTAATGAGAATTTGGACTGGGGCTTACTCCTGAAAAGGAGGCCCAGGTTATGGATTCCCACATCATAAAGGATGAGGTTGAATGAATGAAATATCAATATTTATTGACAGAAAGATGTCTAAATAACTAGATTTTGAGAGATGTTCCATGGAGTTCCTTTCAGATAAGGAATCCCAATCAAGAAATCATGCCATAAATGGCTTTGAAGAGTGTCTTGAAGACGGAATTTTGAATAGGAGAGTTGGAATGGAATAAGATGGGTGAAAACGGGCAGGAAAGGCACTCAAAAAGGTAGGGGAAGGCAAGTCCCGGTAGGTGCACAGGTACTGCGTTGGCACACAAGTCCTGGACGCACAGGTATACCTACGCTGCACATGGGTACTTGCATGATTTTCTGCCATTAGAGTAATATTTGGGTGATCATTGATCAAAGCTTTTAGAATCATCCCTAGAGGCTTTCCAGAAGATGGCGTGCAAGTTATGGTGAAGAAGTAGGGTGGCGCGCAAGTGTGTTCATTTCCCTTAAGGGTAAAACACTTAGGCACGCAAGTGTGAGTGAATTCTAACACTTAGACCTTACTCCTCCTGATTAGACCTTCCATTCTAGGTAAAGAATTACCTTATAAGTGTTAGGAAGACTTGAAGAATAGACTTGGTCGTTCAAATCTCTGTATCTGAATTCTAGAAAAATTACTCTCAAAATGGGGGGCCCACCGGGGGTATTTATAGGCTGGAGAAGACCCCGAGTGGTTATCACCTAGGGCGGGAAAGTGACTTGAGCGACCAACTTCGGCGCGCAGGTGTACTTGCACGACCATTGCGGCGTGCAAGTGTACTTGCACAACCATTTTAGAACTTGCGTGACCCTTGTGCAATGTTCTTATTATTCATTACTTTGTCAATTTTTGATATTTGTCCAAAGGTTGAATCACTTTGAGCTCAGATATTCCCATTTTCCAATTTTTAGATTTTGTGATGAAAGTAGTTTCAACAAAAGTTCCCCCTCATAGTTGGATCCAAAAGAAATGAGGATTTGACTCTGAAGAAATCGTGAATCAAAAAGAAAATTGGGGCGCGTAAGGTTGGGTGCGCAAATGAGCTTTGGGCACGCAGGGGTATGGCCTTTAGTCACGCAGGGTACGGTGTGCGGGGTCATGGACGCGTATATAAATAGGGGGATTCATTCCGCACAAAGCACTCCGCTCTCACATATTTCTTGCTCCCGGCGCACAGCTTGGCTCTCGGCTTTTGCTCGTCCTCGCAAGTGATTCCGCTATTTCACGCTTCTTGTTTCTTGCATCATCCTTCTGTTATGGTATTTGGACTTGCATGGTGATACTTTTGCGACCAAATCTTGCGCCACTAAAGGATACTTGCACACCAACTATGGGACTTGCTCGCCTTAATTACTTAGACAATTTCTTCAAATCCTTCACAAATTTTATGAAAAATTATCATACCAGAAGATTTAATTATTCAATTCTTGTGCAGATCAAATGGCTCCAAAGAGAATCAGAATGAATGATGAACTGGCGAGCAAAATAATTTATGAGATGATAGACATTGTTGTCCATGATTACTAATCCATATGTGAAATCACTCTTCCAAACTTAGCTAAGAATCTGAAGAAATATCATCGTGATTTCCCACACAGCATCTGTCTGCCTCTGTATGGCCATGGTCACTTGCAATATGTCAATGTTCCGGATGAAAAGAACTATATTCCTGAGATGCAGCTGCACCACTACTCCTCTATTTCAGTTATTCTGTGCATTAAGAGCAACTACATTGGTGTGAACTTTCAAATTTTTCTTCCATGTCATTTCCTTGCAGATATGAAAATGGAAAACCCATGGGCTGAAATTTTTTTCGCTACTGGTTGGTGGATAGAAGACAGACATGGAATTAGAGCAATATCTGAAAAGGGTACTCTCTCCAAATGGATATTTACTTCCAATACTCCATTATGAAATCCATGTATCCATCTTCCAAGTCTCTTGGATAGAAACAGAGTCACTGTTTGATCAGCAGAAAATTTTCTCAAACCGTACTCAAGAACATCCTATTACAATTATTCCAAGAAGTGCTGGTATCACTGCATCTCTTATTGTATCCAGTTGAATGAATGAATTCCATGTGGTTTCTGATGAAGCTCAGGATTCCGTAAATCAAATTAAGAGTTATGTTGAAAACCTCTTGTAATTCTTGAAAAAGAGAAGAGACTCCAGTCTTTGGATGTCCCTCTATCTCCTCTATATCAATTAAAAATGCTTTCATCTTTAATCATTTGTACCTACATTCTTTTTCTTCATGCTTTAAATTTTAATTAAACCAATGGGCCTAGTAATCATAGTTTTATATTTACTAGGATTAATGTAAATAACCCTAAAAACATTGAATATTTTAATTTCTCAATATTACCTATATCATACAAAATGTATGTTTAGTGACCAAGAACTTGACTTTTATTCAGAGTTACTTTTTCTAATGGGGGCAGTTTGAATTCATGCATGTCGTACATAAAGAGGCTAATGTTTAAGTTCGAAATAGCATTGATCGAAATGGATTAAAATTGAGTCAATTCCTCGAAAATTTATCTGAAAACATATGACCATACTCAAGTATGAGGGAAAAAATATATAAACAGTGACTTAAGAATATTTGAATCTGAGGAATGATATGAAAAAGAGATAAAAGTCATTAGAAGAAGTAGTTTCTAGAAATGAAGTTACCATTATTTAACAAATCCATTAGGGGGTTGTATTATGCAGGGCCACATAAGGGCATTGGCAGCATAGTCAAATAAATAGCATCTTTTGGATGACTGGTCTGTTATGTAGACTACTTATACAAGGCCACCTAAGGGCACGTGTTGCATTGTTAGGCAAAAGAAATCTCAGAAATTTACTTTCCTAGTGCTAAAAAGCCAGTGAAAGTTTATGGAGATTCAAATTTCCCAAATTATAGAGTTTTCTATATGGAAAGAGGTACTTGAATATGGAGAAGATATTTACAAAAAAGATTTTCGATGAACTGGATGAATATCACTCTAATGAAGGTCTGACCCAAACGTAGGGAGGGAGAATATAAACCATAGACGTGAATACTTTCAGATCATGAAAAAGGATATAGGACAAATATGTTAAGGATGACTATTTTTGCATATCCTTACATATTGTCAATAAAAATAAAGAAAAAAGATATTTTCCTCCCAAGAATGATGTTATCAATATTTAACAAACCCGTTAGGGGGTTGAATTATGCAGGGATAATTAAGGGCATTGGCTGCATAGTCAAATAATAGCATCTTTTGGCTGACAGGTCTGTTATGTAGACTGTTTATTCAAGGCCGCCTACGGGCACGTGCTGCATGGTCAGGAAAAAGAACTCTCCAAATTTCAAACCTTTTTGTAACTAGAAGTTAAGAAAAGGGTTATGAAGATCTAAAAATTTTTAAGGTTATGATTATGACACATAAAGATGGGTATTTTCCAATGTATGCAGAGATACACAGATCAATGCTAATCATAATCATGTTGTGGCTGGGTCCTGAATGTAAATGTTGGACTTCACTACGTATCCCATAAGGATGGGAATCATGCCATACGTAGTTCTTAAACTACAGTTTAACGATGTGTGGGACAAAAAGATTGGAGATCTTAGTTTAGGGTCATAGAGCTTGGACCATTATAAAAAATACATAGCGTGTGTTTTCACAGGGACTTTTCAGCAAAGGGACTGAAAGTGGAATTTGGGGTTAGGCCCAAAGACTTGGGGCTGGATTCTAGGGACACACGAACGTTCCTATGTATCCCATAAGGATGGGAATCAAGCCCACATAGTTCTAGAGCAACCCTCTGTAAAAATTTGGTTTGTATATGTGAAGGGTGAAAAGGGACTTTAGTGCAATGATGGTTTTACCCCAAATAAAAGGTTCAGGCATTTCCATGTATACACATAGTCTTTAGAATGAAACATGATTTAAAATCAATGTAAATAATGATTCCCTCTCAGGTGATGGTATCAAGGAATGTTATAGTTTATTGTCATACTGGACAAAATTGTTGTATAGTTTAATGTCATATAGCAAGGATGAAAGTGTACCAATGTAAATATATTGATTCTAGGGGCGGTTTTACGAATCAACATCGTATGAGATGGAGTTGAACCGATGTAAGGAGATTGATTTTGGCCTTGAAACTTGGGAGGTTGCCTATGTACCTAGCCTGGAAGGCAAGGATCAATGTTTTCTTAGTTCAACTAAAGAATGGATTAATGATCAAGTTGTTATTGGGGACAACGACCTAAAAAAAAGATGTTTTTGGGACTTACACATGGTTAGTAGCCCAGAGAGAGTGTTATGGTTGATGTTTTCTCTAAGCTCATGTGAGTCATACTCAATGTCAGAAACAAGAGGTAACAACAACCATAATGATGCACAGTTTAATGTCATGTAGGACGTATAAATGAACTTTATTTACAGTTTAGCGTCATGTAGTTAGGACGATGAGAACAATATAGTTTAACGTCATGTTGGACGAAAGGGGGACTGTGCAGTTTAAGGTCATGTAGTGAGGACAAAAGGGTACACCATTTTATGTTATGTTGGACGTATTAGGGATTTTTTCATAGTTTAACGTCATGTTGGTTGAAAAAAGTGACGATACAATTTAGCGTCATGTTGGACGTAAGTTCCAATAGTTTAAGGTCGTATGCATGGACCATGGATGGTGCAGTTTAATGTCATGTTGGATGTAAGGGACATCTGTATAGTTTAGTGTCATGTAGTTAGGACGTCACAGTTTAACGTCATGTGAGATGAAAGGAATACAAATAGTTTAGGGTCATATGTACGGACTGTTGTTTTATATTTTAACATCATATAACAAGGACGATGAAGGGGACACAATTTAACATCATGTTGGACGTATGTGAAAATAGTTTAGGGTCATATGCATGGACAGTTGGTTATGCAGTTTAACATCTTGCTGGACGGTGGTGCAGTTTAAGGTCATACCGGACCAATGATGATATATTTTTTGTTTATACAAAATACTTCTTCAAAAATATGGCATTGGTTGGAGTAGTGATGAGTTCTCCATCAATCGAGATTAATGAATAAGCTCCATTGGAGAGACCATATGTATTGAGTAAGGTCCTTCCCATTTTGGATCAAGCTTGGGAGGTTTCTTTCTTGGTATCATTGGAGTTCTGAGAACTAATACCAATTCTCCCTGAGGGAATGAACGAAGACGAACTTTTTTGTTAAAAGCTCATGCTATTCGATTCTGATAGACTTCCAAGGGGTGCAATGTGCACAATAATTTCTCATCTAACCATTCTAATTCATTCAATTTCTTTTGAGATTTCTCATCTATAGATGACTCATCACAAATGGATACTCTGAGAAATGGTAATTGAACTTCAATAGGCAAGACAACTTCTGTTCCATGTACCAGTGAATATGGTGTTGACCGTGTTGCAGTGAGGGTGGTAGTCCGATAAGCCCATAAAGCATGGAAGTGTTTATCAGGCCATTATTTTTTATCTTTATCCACCATCATTTGTAGTATATTTGACAGAGTATTATTGAAGGCTTCTATCTGGCCATTGGCTGCTGCACGATACAGTGATGAATGGTTGGATTTGATTTTGTATTATTGATACAATTTCTTCCCCTCAGATGAAGAGAAGTTGGTTCCATTGACCGTCAATATGGTATGAGGGACACCAAATATGGAAGTGATGTTATACTTGATGAAGATAACAATGCATCTAGAACTGAAATCCTTGAGAGGTATTGTCGCTTCCCATTTGGAAAAGAAATCAGTAGGAGTAAGAATATACTTAAACTGCTCGCCTGTAGCTGAAGGGTAAGGTCCCACCACATCCATTCCCCATGTGGAAAATGGCCATGAGTATTTAGCTGTATGAATCAAATCTGGAGGTTAATGAATGAAGATGGCATGTACTTGGAATGAATGACACTTTTTTGTGAAATCAACACAATATTGTATCATTGAAGGCCCAAAGTATACAAGCCTTTGAATCGGATCAAACAGTCTATGTCCACACTAGTGGGAACCACAGACTCCCGCATGCACTTCATTCATGATATCCATTGTCTCTTCACCATCAATGCATCTGAAGAGAGCTCCATCAAAACCACGTTTGTATAGAATTTTTTCTAGGTGATCTGGGCTATCATAAAGAGTAAAATTGACCACACGTCAAAGGATTTGTTCTTTCTCGGCTCTATCAGGTGGAACTGTTCCATTTTGAAGGTATTACATGATAGGTGACATACATCCTGTAGTATGACTATACAGTTCAGGAATGGGACTCATTTCATTAATTTCCCTTGTTCTGATTTGAACATAAGGTGTAATTGCACGACAGTGGGCAATATTGATGGTTGTCTCGTCCTGATTTGGATCTTCCAGAGTTGTGGCTATATTAGGTAGTGCATCAGCTTTAGCATATTGTGATCGCGAGACATAAGGAAATGTCTGTTCCGAAAGGAGTTCCACCATTAACTCTCTAAAGTAATCATACAAAGGGATTAGTTCTTCTTTTCTGATGACATAATCCCCATTGACTTGTTTGATTACTAGGTCTGCATCACCTTTCACCTTTAATTGATTCACTTGTGCTTGAAGTGCCAATTCCAAGCCTGCGATGAGAGTTTGGTATTCTACTTCATTATTGGTACCACCTTCCCACAATAAGAAGGAATAAGGTAACACTGCCTTTTCTGGAGAAATGATCACAATTCCAAAGCCAACTTTGTTGAATTTAGGATTTTCCATTTTCCTCCCTATTGGACTTCTAGAAGAACCATCAAAATACATTTCTTATGCCTGAGGACTTTCTTGAATAGAAAAGACTTCCTCATTTGGGAGTTCAATATCTGAAGATGTGTCTTCCACTGAAGGGTGTTCAACTTGGAAATTAGCCAGAGCTTGGCCCTTTATTGCCTTTTGAGACACATACTGAATATCGAATTTCTTCAAAATAACTTCCCACCTTGTCATACGTCCTGTAAGCATTGGACGACTAAGGATGAATTTGAGCTGGTTATAGCGAGATACCAATTGGACCTCATGATGTTTCATGTAGTGTCACAAATTCTGAACTGTAATGATTAATTCCAGGCAGCACTTCTCAGTACTTGAATAATGGGTTTCTGCTTCATGCATAGTCTGACTGAGGTAGTAGAGGCAGTTGTCATTCCCTCCATCATTCTTCTGAGCATGAAAAGCACCCAATGATCGCTCTAAATCAGTCACGTAGAGGATAAGTGGTCTTCCTTCAATAGGTGTCATGAGTACCGATGGACTCAAGTTGTATTTCTTGAGAATATGAAATGATTCTTGACATTCTTCAGTCCATTGGTAAGTGAATTTCTTCTTCATCAATTTTGTGAAGGGTAAACTTTTGTCTGCCAAATTGGCGATGAAACACTGAATATAGGCTAAGTGTCCTTGAAGTCCTCTTAATTCATTCAAATTTCGAGGAGGTGACATACCAAGGATTGACTTTGTCTTCTCATGATCGACTTAAATACAATGATTGCGTACAACAAAGCCGTGAAATTTTCCTGAGGTTACCCCAAAAGCACATTTTAAGGGGTTCATCTTCAAATTATGTTGTCGAAGCTTGTGGAATATGACTTCCAAATCAGCCAAGTGATTAAAACATTGTTTGGATTCAACCCCCAAATCTTCCACATAGAATTCAACAAACTTCCCTCAAAAGGGTATGAAGATACGATGCATGGAACGTTGATATGTTTCACCTGCATTCTTTAAGCCAAAGGTCATTACCTGGTAGAAAAACACACCCTGAGGGGCTATGAAGGCTGTGGATTCCTCATCTTCTGGGGACATTCAGATTTGATTATATCCGGAGAATCCATCCATGAAGGAAAGTGCTTCATAGCCAGCTGTTACATCAATTAAAAGTTCTGTAATCGGAACTGGGAAATCATCCTTAGGACAATGCCGATTAAGATCTCTGAAATCGATGCAAACTCTAATTTGTCCGTTATTTTTCTTTACAGGGAAAATATTATTCAGCCAATTGCGATATTGAACTTATCTTATGAAGTTAGATTTGATAAGATTATCCACTTCAGCTTGAATTTTGGAAGCATAAGTTGGGTGTGTTCTTCTCGCGGCATGCTTAAATCATCGATGTTCTTCTGGTAAACCCAAATGATGATTATCAACATCAGGATCAAGCCCGGTTATCTCTGTATAGTTCCAAGAAAATATGTCTCAAATTTTCTTTACAAAGGAAATATACATCTCGTGTTCTTCAATATTCATGGCTGCACTGATTAAAGGGGGGTGTGGATCGTCTTTTGTACCCAGATTTATTTCTCTGAGTTCATCCACGGTGGTAGAGATACCCTTTTCAAATGCTGGAGGAGCATCTCTGAGATCTTCCTCTTCTTCTTCAACATGTGTTATTTCTTCCATTTCTACTTGCATAGTATATGATAATGCAGAATTTCCATGATCAGAAGAGATGTTAAAATTTGAACATCTTGAAGAAGAAGCTTCCATTTCTGATTCAACTGATGTTGAAGGGTCTTCCTTGGGAAATAAAGAGGAGATGATGGATTGAGAATCAACATCATTTTTCACCTCCGATGTTTCTATAACTTCTTATGGCCCGATTGGAGAAGTATAGATTTGTTTGATTTCAGCAGATGAAATGAAGACGTCACCATTTGGGCTTTCATCACTGCTTGGAGGATCACCAATTTCTCCCATATTGTCTGGCTTGATTTTCGTAATTGACATTATGCATCTGTCCATAAGAGTATTTTGATTTGGGTCTATCCTTTCAATTTGACTGATAGGAAACACATAATCTGTAGTCACATGCACAAATTGATTTACTAGAATCTTCTCCAAACCATATGGAGAATTAACTTTGGTAATCTCCTTTGTTGTGGATTTATCCTTTTCTTTCATGTGATAGAATTCCGCCTCAATATATTGAGACTCACATGTCTTGAACGGGGCCTTATCACCATATAATATCCCAACTATACCATCGAAACAATATTTGAGACATTGATGGTATGATGAAGGAATAGCCGCATGTTGATGTAGCCAGGTTCTTCCAAGAATGATGGTGAAAGATGAGTCATGATCTACAACCATGAAATCTGAATTGGATACAAGATCTCTAAACTGAGTTCTGAGTGTAACTTCTCCCAGTTGTTCTTGTTCATTTTCATCATATCCTTATAACATCATGGTAGAAGGAGATAAATCAGTTTCTATGAGGCCCAATCGACGAAGTGTACGAATGGGCATGAGGTTGACTCCTGAACCATTGTCAATGAAATCTCTTCGGACATGTACGCCATTGACCGTTCCAGATAAGTAAAAAGGTCTAATATTCCCATGCACAACATCATATTCACCATCATCAGTAAAAGATATTATTTCATGGCATTCTGCAAGATTATTCTCTATGTGATAGACTTCAGCTGCAGCAATTTCATTTTCAAACTTTTGAGGACTTGACAAAGCCTCGATAAGTGCTTCCCGAAGATCTTTTGATAGATTCAAAGCATACAGAATTGATAACATGGCTGGTACTTGGGCCAAGTGTTTCAATACATCATACTTTTGATCCAGAGGTCTGCGTTTCCCAATAAGAACATGTGGTTTAGAAGGTTCCTTAGAAGCAGATGCTTTGGAAGTTGATGCATCTTGTATTGGGATAGGAGTTGGAAATATTCCTGGTTTTGGAAGATTAGATCGATTAGATCTATTTACTTGCTGATAGGATAATGATGGAACCCCCAAACGATCCTCCAAAATAACTGTTAAAGGACTGAATTTTTTATTGGTAGAAGAACTTTCTTGTTCTTGCTGAGCTCGCTGAAGGGCTCTACTACGATTTTCTACTGCATACACAGTTCTAGCAGGGGTAAAATTGGAATAGAGGATTCTGAAAGATCCACGTCTTCCCCTATATCCTGAGCCTCTAGAACATCCTCTGATTTCTCTGTTTGATACAGGGAATTTAGGATCATCGAAATCGAAACTACAACTGGCATATGGATCTGTTAATTGAACCATATTAATAGAACCAAAAATCAACTCTTCATCCGATAAAGACTCTGCCTGATTAGCATGTTTAGGCTGTTCCGTTTGGTGGGACGGTGCCCGTTGATTTGAATTAGATGGCATGATGTCTGCCAGGGTCAAAGACAGCATAGGCATTGACACGTACTCATCTTCTTCAGATTCTTTTTATTTCTTTGAATCATGTCTTTTCTTTGATGATTTTCCCTCTGATGAAGAGGTTTTTGCTGCGACATTCATGGAAGAAGGTACTATTGGTTTCTTCAATTGTGTTCGCAAAATAGAATGAGTTTGGTTGATCGTCTTTCTGACCATCCAATCATCATTTTTTTTTTTTGCATTTTTGTTCTTAACTTCTTGCCACTCACCTTCCTCCTCTGTAACTGTAGTAGTAACACATGCTACCTGAGCTGAAGAACCTTTTAATTTGACTTTTCCCGAGTCGAACATCTTTTGAAGGAGGTCTTTTAAGATAAAACACTCCTGTATAGGACGCCCCAATATTTGATGAAAGGGTCAATAATTAGGACGGTCTTCATCTCCTTCCTTGTTTGGCATTTTGGGCCTAGGGAATTGAACCAAATTATTTTCTAGAGCCGAAATGAAAGAACCAGGAACTTGTTCATTTCAGAAAGAGTATGTTTTCTCTTCAGATCATCAAATTGTTTTCGTCTTTGATCTCTTTGATCATCCTGACAAAACGGCCTTTGTTGTTGGCACTCATGAGGTGGATCCCTTAGAAAAGATGACTGTTTTGAGGTAGAAGTAGGTACAGGTGCTTGTTTAAGCATAACTGTAGCAGTTTCTGCTTTACCCAATCTCCTTCTTGGAGCTAATGGAATTACACGAGATTTAGCCTTAGTCTGTATAAGATAATCTTCAATCTTCTGAGAGATTGAGGTAAGATATCGAAACCCTCCTGTGTATTTAATAGGGATCACTGGTGTGTGTAATTCATCACGCGGATTTTCCACATAGATTGGTAATAGTTCCTCTTGTGGGAGTTCTATGCTCAGGGAATATGTCAATCCCTTCGAGCGAGCAATGAAATCAGATACTCTTTCATTCTCCCTTTGCTTACAGTTTGTATGATCGAAAACTGTTGTCTTTGGAAATGTTGAGCAGAATTGAAGAAGAAATCGTTGACGGAGATCTTCCCATCCGGTAATTGACCGAGATTTCAAGCTTGTATACCAGACAAAAGCTGGTCCTTACAAGGTTCGCACGAAGCATCTGAGTTTCACTGCTTCTTTCTGCTCTAGATTTCCCATCATAGGATCACAACAAGACACGTAATGCATCAAATGCTATTCAGGGTTTCCTGATCCATTGAAAATAGAGAACACATGGTTCCCAAAATTTGATGGGGGAGATATTGAATCTACCCATACAGGGTAAGCTTTCTTTTCTAGTTGAACCTATGCATGCTTCCCTTCCATTGCATCCAACCAAGTTTCTAATGACTCAATAGTAGTTATTAACTTTTGAGAAACATCCGGTTGAGCTTGAATCTGAATAGGTGCACTGACTGGAGCTTGGACAGATGTGGTGGTTGGTAGTGCAACCGATGGTAGCACTGCCAATTGTTGTTTCACTTGACCCATAGGATTATACATGTGAGGGTGTACTAATAAAGGGGGATATTCTTGATCCATCTCAGTAGCTACAACAAACTCCCTTGGCTGACTGACTCTAGCACGCATAGGAGGAAGACTACCTTGAATTAGTTCTGTGTTTAACCTCCTCAACTCTTTCATTTCTTCCTCTTTTTGTGCAAATCTTTTCTCTAGTGAGAGATATTGGCCTTCTCCAAAGGGAGGATATGTAACCTGATTCTTTCCCTTCCCCTTGTTTGATCCCTTTTGGAGAGGGGAAGTGTGTTATCTAAAGAAACACCAACATTTTGGGTAAATCTTTGATTTTGTGTATGCACACCTTCTTCATTTGTGTCTGTGCATACAACTTCCTGACCAGGAACCTCTTCATCTGAGTCCCCTGAGTGAGCCTCATCTGGTGGATCAGCAACAACGGAATTGATGAAATTGATTGATGAATAACACATTGCATCCCTTCTATCAGTATTTCTGTGATATTGTCTTCTTCCATGTCTTTGATGATACATTTCCTTTTTTTATTCAATCCCTCAGGAATATCTTGACGAACCATAATTTGGAGCGATTCTCTTGATATTTTGGCTCTCTGTTCCTCTTGAGACTTATTCCCCAATCATGAAAAGACCGACTTTCTCTTAGGATGGGATTGATGATTTGAAAAAGTCCCCAATCCAGTGGACTGGGGTTGTTCCTGCTCAACTCCTCGAATTCTATTTGTTGATTCCATGGGTTGGTTTAAAAGATTCCACATTCTGGAAAGCTGGGGTGGCTCTTGAGATGATATGTCTAAGACTTTCTTAAAAGCTCTCCTGATCTTGTATATCTTGGTCCGGAAATTAGCTGGATGCATCAACCTGTATCCACTTTTATCACCAGGCTTGAATGACCGTTGGATGATTTCTGACACTTCTATCACTTGATGCTGTGCTTGCTCCATACGAGGGGCATGTTCAATATTCAAGTTTTCTAGATGTTGGAGTAATTCAACAACTTGTTCTCTGTATTCTTGATTTTGAGAAGAACTAGTTGAGGCCTGTTCTTTGGCAGGCTTTTGATTACAAACAAAACCCATTTACTATGGCCGGCCACAGGCAATAACATTACATGAGACCATTTTCGATGGGCATTGCTGACTGGAGAGCCCAGTGAAATGTAGTACTCCATGAACACAGCATCCTCTGACATGAATACCCGATGGAGAATTGGAAATTAACTGGCGAAATCTTTTTAGTGCCCAAGGCATGAACGCTGAACGGATCTCTGCTGCTTTTCAGCCTTCAGATATCAATATACTGATAGAGATGCCAAGTTAATTTGACGTTGTAACCCTTATATTATATTAACATGATTATCATATTCATCATAAGATAATACTTTCTTTTTCAACTGCCAATGAGTTTTCCACATGTTGAGACAAATATCATGAATCCCATCTTCCATCAACATCTCTGGAATGTCATACTAGGAGTCAGCTAGAGGCCAAAACATGACTGGAACTTCACCCTTCGCCAGTTGTTTTCTCATATTCAGCATTTCCTCTTTATCATTCAATGAAGATTATTATACATGATTTCACCAGAGCTGGTTCTTCCTTGTTGCTTCATCGGATTCAAAAATATTGGTAGAGAAACCACTGATCAAACTAGAAGATGCATGACTTAGGGGTGGTTCGGAGAATGACCTACACCCTGGGCTATCTTTCAATTGAGAAAGTATTTCACCTACAAATGATGAAGCATTAGGCATGACCAGTTTCGCATTTGCAAGTTCCTCAAGATAAGAGGGCATTCTCGACACTACATTGTCCACTAGAGCATTTTCCGGGAAATGTGCAACACTACTGCGGAGAGAAATTTCACAGCGAAATTCATCATCATGAGGAGGACCACAATGGTGGGTTACAGAAAAAGATGAGATCTCTTGCTCCTTGGTCTTCTGGCCACACAGAGGGTTACTATAGCTCTCATATGAAGATGAAACTTCAAGATCGACCGAATTGTCATGAAGCAAGCCTTCATGAGGAAGTGTCTGTTGAAGACCTTCGGAATTAATGTTCCCACTATTGGAAAATGAGGGAGTATAATCATGAATTCCAAAAGATAACTGTCTGAGGGATTCAAGAACTCCAGCATCGAGCAAGGCCTTGTTACAGATTGGCTCTTGATCTCTTGAATGTGTTGGGCAAGACTTCTTTTTAGACGCCTTCTTACTCGCCTTGGAAACCACTTGTTGCCGAAAGTGGATGCTCTGATCAGGTGTATGTGCCTGATCAGGAGAGATGGCTAGGTTTTGCTGACGATCTCCACTCAAATCAGGTGTATGTGCCTGAATTGGTTGTCCATATGATAGGGGGAAGTATGCCCCAAAACCCTCATGGACTGGAACAGATTTGTGTGTCTGTTCCGGAGTGAATTGTTGATGTGTCACTCCACTGGTAGGGATAGATTTGCATTTCATTCCCTGTGATACTGCTGAAGCCGTTATAATATCCTGGAAGGCATCCAGAATATGAGTAGAGATTTGCTTCTGCTCTTTCACCATTAATAGAATATTCTTGGTGACTTCAGCTACCAGAATGGGGATATACGTCCAATCCGTGATTGGAGTAGGTGTATGTTCCTGATCTGGTCCTCCTTTTCCTGTAGTGAATTTGGATAGTACTCAAGTGTGGGGGCAGAAAGTTGAGTCTTCCTCCTGTTTGTTGCTGGAGCTTTTCTACTGACTTCTCTGAATTCTACCAAGAGAGACTGTTGGTAGGCTTCATCAGTACTAGGAGGTGTTTGTGCCTGCTGATTTCACTTCGCCGAACGTGTTTGATGAGCTCCATCATATGTAGTCAGGCGAACCTGCTAACTAGCTGATGATATATAAATAGGTATATGTTCTTGCCTATAGTACACTACCAGAATTGCATGGTGGGATTGGTGTGATGATTCTAGATGAGTCTGCTGGACAGCGGAATTAAAACAGGCAGGTGTGTGTGCCCGCTCGTTGCTTGCCACCACGTTAGGTTGGTGGACTTCTCCGGAGATGGAAGAGATGAGAACCTGCTCACTGTTAACCGGATTTCACCTCTGGCGATTCGTCTTGTCTGCTCGGGTTCGACGAACCTGAGCTGAACGCCTGGAGTCGGTAACCTCATCATGTCGAGGGTGCACTGTCGCACGAGTCTGGTGGCGATTTTTTATGGGAGCCCTGGGGAAGGGCTCCTGTCTCTTTGAATTATGTCCCTGCGGGACCTTCTCATTCACCTCCCCCGAATAAGGGAGCGAATGGGGATTGTGTTCTGGGGATAATGAACCGAAACGGTTGGAGACAGTGGTTAGCACCACCAGCTTCTTGATCACTGATCATCGCTCTTCGGATGACCAGGGTGAATTTTTCACTTGGAGGGCTTGTCGGGTAGCCTCCGGAGGTGGAATAGTACCGTTTTCACGGTACTCCATAACCAGTGCATTTGATACCCAACATTGAAGATGCTGAGTAGGTGATGTCGTCCTCAGAGCGGATGATGATCCAGCAGGAGTAGAAGCAGTGGCATTCGCATCAAAGGTTTTCACAGCATACGTATTCACGAGTGTGAACTTGAGAGAAGCCATTTCTTAGAATGCAGAAAATCGTGGAAAAGAGTGCATGTTTGATATAATAGACGTAATCAAGATAAATTCTGCCACTACATCTTTTGGATGAGCACATATATCAGTGATTGTTTTTTTGTCCCTCTGATTGAGTTTTAAATAGAGGCCTAACAAATAAGTAAAACATCATTTTAACATGGTTATGGATTCACGTCGGGTTGACCATTTTTTTTGTTTCCCTATGGAATTGGGGATGACCTCGTTGATTTAAGGTTCAAACATTCCAATCGGTTTCTAATGGGTTTGTTCGTAGAACCGGAAACATCCAATGATTTCATATCCATTTGGACCTATTTTACAAAAGTAGGCAGTCATTAGTTGTGGATTGATAAGGCTTAGAAATTTGCATTGGTCGAGAGGATGGGAGGTCGGACTCAACACACCCTTTGAGGGGAATTATTGTCTACTTCAGGACTCTCTTTATAGATTTAGGTTATGTTCATGAATCCTTATTACTACCAAGTATAAAATGAGCTTTCCTTCAGTCTGACAATCAATGATTGGTACGTAGAAAATTCATAGAATCTTTTATATGCATTCGTGGTTCTTCATCGATGAAGAATCATCTGTATTTGTTAGAGATTCTTAGTTGATGGAATCCTTAAAAATACATTAAAGTCTCTTGTTCATTAGGATTACCATACTGGTTTTAAAGCCAATTAGTGGGGCACTTGAAGTTTATTGTCATTCATGAGGACATGGATTATTTCAAAGTTTGGATCATACCCGCTGATGGGATACCTACGTATCCTTTTTTTTTGTAAAATGAATCAGAACCAACGTAGTTCGAATAAGGGAGTATGATGTTTATTCATGATTTATTGATCATGAAATATGTCATGATTACTTTTACCCTCTAAGCTCACATGAGTCATGCTCAGTGTGAGAAACAAGAGGTATCGGTGAAACCAGATAATTTGTGCCATAAATATGCAATGATGTGTGAATTATGTGTGTATGACTGCCCAAAATAAATAAGGATTAAGATTTACATCATGGAGGAAATCCAGAAACAGGGTCCATAAATGTATATGTGCTTCGTGGAGATTTGGATACTCTAATCATGGGGCTTACTCCTAAGTAAGATTCCCAAGTTAGGAGGGGACTTATGATTGGGTTTTACTCCAGAGAAGGAAGCCCAGATCAAAAGGAAATTAAGAATGGGGCTTACTCCTGAAAAAGAGGCCCATATTTGAGATTGGGGCTTATTACAGAAAAGGAAGCCCATGTGCAGTGAATTATGGTTGGTGTTTACTCCTAAAGAGGATGCCCATATTTGGGAACTTTAAGAATGGTGCTTACTCCTAAGAAGGATGCACATATTAGAGGACTTGGGGCTTACTCCAAAATTGGATGCCCACAATAATGATAATTTGGACTAGGTATTACTCCTAAAAAGGAGGCCTAGATTAAGGATTCTCTCATCTTAAAGGATGAGGTTGAATGAATGAAATCTCAATATTTAGTGAAATAAAGATGTGTAAATCACTAGATTTTGAGAGATGATCCATGGAGTTCCTTTCAGATAAAGAATCCAAATCAAGAAATCATGCCATAAATGGCTTTGAAGAGTGTCTTGAAGAATTAATTTTGAATAGGAGAGGTGGAATGGAATAATAGGGGTGAAAATTGGCAGGAAAGTCACCCAAAAAGGTAGGGGCGCCCAAGTCTAGTAGGCATGCAGTTACTGCGTGGGTGTGCAAGTCCTGGTCGCGCAGGTATACCTGCACGACACATGGGTACTTGCGTGATTTTCAGCCCTTAGAGTAATATTTGGGTGATCCTTGATTAAAGCCTTTAAAATCATCCCTAGTGGATTTCCAGAAGATGGCACGCAAGTTATAGTGAAGAAGTAGGGCGGCGCGCAAGTGTGTTCATTTCCCTTATGGGTAAAACACTTAGGCGCGCAAGTGTTAGTGAATTCTAACACTTAGACCTTACTCCTCTTGTTTAGTCCTTACATTTTATGTAAAGAATTACCTTAGAAGTGTTCGGAAGACCTGAATAAGAGACTTTGGCATTCAGAGCTCTGTATCCGAATTCTGGAAAAATTCCACTCAAAATGGGGGGCCCACTAGGGGTATTTATAGGCTGGAGAAGACCCCAGGCGGTTATCACCTAGGGCGCACAAGTTACTTGTGTGGCAAACTTCGGCGCGCATGTGTACTTGTGCGACCATTATGGCACACAAGTACACTTGCGCGACCATTGTAGAACTTGAGCGACCCTTGTGCAATGTTCTTCTTATTCGTTCCTTTGTTAATTTTTTATATTTGTCCAATGGTTGAATCGCTTTGAGCTCAGATATTCCCCTTTTCTAATATTTAGATTCTGTGATTAAAGGAGCATCAACACCTTCCCAAATAAGATCCTAAATTCACTCCCATGATTCTATAAGCCTTATATTTTTTATAAATAAAACCATTTTAGTCCTTTGGGTTAAACAAAAAGAATTTACCCACAGAAGATATAAGGTTCTTCAGCAAGAATTTTTTTTCATTCTCTAACCCAACAGTTATTACTATTAAATTATTATATAATATCCATGGAATCCTCAATATCCTTATTTGTTTTTTTCTTACGGGTCCTACCTTAATCTACACACACTTCAAACTAATGGGAAACAAAATTATCAATCAAGTGTACGACGGACTACCACCTCACGAACCGATGTCATTCATTCATCCTTTACCACCAATAGTGATTGATATTAATGAAGTACATAGTCATTTTTTAATATATTTATGATTTATTGTTTCTTAAATATTTATTATATGACACATGCAATCATGTTTTCCATTTTTAGGAATAAAATAACTAGGATTGTGGATGTGTGGACTACCGCCTCCTCAAAGTGATGTTATTCATTCACAATTTAAGTGGAATGTATTAGGTATAATTTTAGTAAACATATATGATATGTAATTTATAATAATTATACTGTAATAATAATAATTATATATATTTATAAGTTATTTACATTCTTTCTTTCAATACGACTAGAATTTGGAATCCCATATTCATGTGTACGGATGACCTATTGTCTCTATAGATGGTGTATTTTATTTCTAATTTATGTCATTTAAATAGTTTTATAAATATTTATGTATTTATTAAAAATGATAACAATATCACGTTTTATGTGATCTAGATACGTAAATTGTGATCTATTTAAGAGGATCATGAATAACAAGTCATAAAATAAATGAAAAACAAAGCAGTTATTACTCAAAATGAAACTTTAACATAAAATTGTTAATAAACACATTATATAGTGGCATAATAAAAAAAATGGAATGATATTAAATAATAGGTTTATAAGTTAAATTTATAATAAAATTATATTTTTTATATGAGAGGTTTGAACTGGTTTGATGAAATTCAACAGTTAAGGTAAGGGTTTTCGCCTCTCATTTCTTATATCAATGACATATGTGTCAAATTCACAACACATATTTTTATGTGGTGTATATACTGACATATAAAATTTTACATGATGAATTTAATTTATTTAATATTTATAAAAGTTTTTATTTTATTTTATTAATACATGGGAATTTTTATTCAAATGTTACTCAAGATGTAAGGGTATTTCTAGTTTTACTTTTTCTATTTGGATACTTATTCTATATTCACCACCTGTTTGTTTTGTGAAGTGTGTATACATCCCATGATTGTATTATATGATTATTATTATTTTTTTATTGTTATTAGTTGTACATTTTTTAATTTATTTTTTTATGGGAATTATGGTTCAAAAGTAACAAAATTTGTAATGTAAATTTGCCTCAATTTTATTTTTTTGGAAAACATGTTTTGTTATACACCTTTATTTTTTGTACTAGGTGTATATAATTTTATTTGACATGTTATATTAATAATATATTTATTTTAATTATATTTTAATCTTCATGAAATTTTATTATTACATGTACATTTTGATTCAAATTTACAAAAGTGGTAAGAGGTTAGTGCTACAATCTAATAGTCAATCTGGCTTGTTTGTGGTTATGAATAAATTAAATAAATAATATAATTCATCCCTAAAAGGTTATCATTATTTTAATATATTGTGGTTTTTAATTATATTTTCTTGTATTGGTAAAAATTTTCACTCCTTTTCTATTAATTTAATTAATATTTTTTTTAGAATCTTACTTTAGGTCTGTTTTGTCAGAAATCTGTTTTTCCACAAAACCATTTTTTCAAAAAATGATTTTTGAAATATTACGCTATTATATATTTTTAAAAAAATAAATGTTTAACAATTCATTACCTTTCATAAAATTATTTTAATTATATTTTTTTAAAATTCTTGATCAATGAAATTTGGTAAAAAATTTATGTTTCAAAAGGATTTTTTTATCTTTTTCCGATTTACCCACTTTCATGAATATCATTTCATTAATGAATCCTCTAAAATTTTTGAAGTTCATTTTTAAAGAAATTTTTTTCATAATGTTCTTGAAATTTATTCATTTAGTCTTATTTACAATAAAAATTTTTTTGAAAGGTTTTCAAACAATCGTTATAAACCATCAATGTGTTTTCAAATAAAGAGGTTTTAAAATTTATTTCATTATTTATTAATATGATTTAAAAATGTTTTAAATCCTTCATCATAATATTCACAAGTGATTTCAAAATATAAAAGTCTTCAATGTCTTAAATTCATCCTTTAAATATTTTAAAATTTATTTTCATGGAAAATTGTTTTTAACATGATATATATTTTAAAACATGTTTTCAAAGGAAGAAAGGATATTTATTCTAAACAAAATCTTTTTGATATATCATTGAAAATAATTCTCCATATATAATGACACTATTTGTTGTTACATATTCTTTAATATTTTCTATAATCCATAAATACCATACATATTATTGGTCTTAATGTTTTATTATTTCATAGAATGATATTTCTTACACCCATTTATCTTCCATGAGTTATACAATGATAAAACTTGTATGAAACCCATATCATTTTATTGGATATGCATTTTTGAAATTATAATGAAACCTAATTATTTCCCTCATGTTATTTAAGGATGACATGATTACGAGACCCCTTTAATTTCATGGATTATGATGTGACGTTGAGTATGTCTCTCTTTTTTTACGTGTCATGATATTGTAAATGTTTTATTATCTTGTGGAATATGTATGAATGATATTGTTATGTTATGTGTGTGGACATTTATCCTAATATAATGATGTGTGTTAATCATTAAATATCATAATATAATGATGGTAAAATTCAATGGGGTTGATACAATATAGGAAGAAGGTCTAACCTGTCCCACTATGATAAAGGAGCTACCTTTGGGGAAAGTAGTGTGTCATGCAAAAAATGTATAACCAGTTATATGTGAACCAAATTACAAGTTCAAAATGTTAAGAGTTATATTTAGATAATTTTTAAAAGGTAATGTTTGAACATTATTACATGATTGTAATGTTATTAATGGTCTGGGTATCATGTCTATATTACTATGAATCGAGCTGATTTCATGTTAACAATGTTATGAGTAAAAATTATTACCTATTAAAAATGTAATGTGTGGACCTGGTTTGATGTCGATAATATTATGAGGAGGACTGATTGAATGTTATTAACAAAATTAGATAAAATGTTTCAATTTACATATGATCAAATTGTTCTAAGAATATGTGTATCCCATATTTCTAGGTCTTCTGGATATGTTATTCTCCCATCGATTATTAATATCAATTTCCATACGATTCATATCTTGTAAACATCCAATCCTTATTCCATGATATAAGATTATGATCATTGATATACAATGTATGATATTAAATAATGAAACTCATGTTATCATACACTTATTCTCATGATATTATTAAAAAACCCATTTATTTTTACCCTTTACTAAGAATATGATATCACCCTTTCTTATGTTTCATTTCCATGGATTTTGAAGAAAGGGTTTATGTTGTTGAACTGATGGGTAAGATCATTATGGGATATATCAAAGATCATTAAAAAATTTAGAATAATTAGTTCCCAATTTATGAATACACTAAATAATTATGGTCCTCAGGGATATACTTTTGTAATTTGGGGAATATTCATATAAAATGATATAATATCCATGTTTGTTATGGAAGGGATTCCATAGTTGGTATAAAAATAAAGGTTTACTAAAACATTGAAAACAAGAATAAGAAAACATTAGTTACATACATGAAGATATTTTTATGGATATTTCTAGTGATTTCTTTATGAATATACATAATTGGTCATAGATTACAGAATTAGGTGTCATTACATAGACATTATATAGATAATTTTTAGTGATTATATTTTCATCTATGGAAGATGTTTCTCACACTATACATTCTAGAATCATTTATTAGAAGGAACTCAGTTAACATATAATTTTTTTGATATGGAATGTATGATGATTATGAAAATGGATTCCTTAAATGGAAATCTCTTGAATAGAATGAGGAAGGTGGTAGGAGTAGTAGTTTTACTACTGAGGTTAAAGAGACAACAAATGAAATGTGAATGGAATGAGATGTTATAATGGTATTGTTTACATTAAACATGATAATAATTGTTAAAATTAAGTATAATAACCCTAATATATGATTCATATTTCATATTCTAGGAAGGAAGTATTATGATATGTGATGTGGAATCATAATTAATAGTTTAAGTATAATGTTTGATGATTTAATTGTATATGTATTATAATTTGAGAATTATGATATATTAATCATTTAGTATATCTTATCCCTTATGTGTATAAAAAATTACTGAATAGTGATGATATCATAGAATAATGGTCAAATTGGAAGATGATATTTTGAGTTAGGGAATGTAACCCTTAATATGTTATTAATGTTGAGAAAATTGTGTTTATCATGGATAATGTGATGATTATGGATAATGTAAATTGTATGGTGAATATTAAAATGTAACTGGTTATTGATAGGACAAAAAATTGATCTATGTTGTCATGGATAAAGTTTACCATTTTATTATTTATATAATATATGAAAAAATATTTGGAAAAAGAAAGCCTTAATGTTTACAATAAGGTTTGATGGTAATTAACGTTATTATCAGGATTCAAGATAATACATGATGAAGGTACTCACATGTGTGTTATGTGACATCTAAGAGATACATTATGATATATCGGGGTAAATATTAAGCTAATATTGGAAATTTTGTTTCCTTATTTCTAGTTTTTTGGATTCTCATCTTTTGGAAGTATTATAGGGAAAGCCATTTATGAAATTATTTATGTTAAACATAAAATATGGATTAGTATATTAATGTGTTGTCTCTTTATTTTTTTATTTAAGAATATTTACTAAACAATTTAATTTTTTTTGTATCTAAAGGTAGATGGAAGGAATTATCAATACAATTTGGATCTTCTAATCCATTCGTGATTCAGGAATAAAAAATTCACTATAATTTATGGAGTAAAAATGACGTTGAAATTTTTCAAGGCACGAACAAAGGGTGAGATTTTTCAGATTAAAGTGAATAAAATTAAGTAAGTATATCACCTTTATAAAATTCTTCAAATTAGGGGAAAATTATCTTTAAAAAAATCATAGTATCGTTATTTCTAATGAATTAAATGGTCCCTTATATCAACAAAGTTTTTGGTTTTCTGAGCGTTAACTTGAAATAGATCACACAATTCTGATGATAAATGTTCCATATTAATATCCATCTCTATTTTGGGATATTTTTACCTTCCATGTCCACATTTTCACTTGGATCCTATGATTTCCTTTGTGGAACTATTTATGGGAAACTTTCTGTAACCATAATCTTTTCTATCATTCCATTTTTAAAGTAAGTGTTAGTATTAATTTTTATGACATGGATTTTAGTTAAAGTAATATTCAATTATTAATAATTTGATAACACATACAAATTTTTAGTGGCAATTCAATTTAAAAGGGTATATTGTAACACCTTGATATTTTAGGAAATATTTTTTTTGAAAAATTATAATCATTTTAATATTATGTATTTCACACAACACTGAGTATAAATTCATTTATATGAAAGAACGATTTTTGTTTTCTATTTCATGAAACTCCAAATTATTCATTGATAAAACAAAACATATAGATATATTTTTATACATACACCACTATATTTGTCTTGTGATACACACAATTCATAGTTCCTTCGATATATTGCGTTATATTCATGACTGATATTTACCAAACTATAATATTATATTAATATTACTATGAAAATATTGAAAATGTTATCACCTAAACATTGGGAATGAATTTAAGAAAAAAAATTAATAAATTTATTTAATATGGTTTAGAGATGCATATAAGATGGACTATTCGGTTACAAATTCACTAGAAATGAATATGAAACCCTTTTGAAAATATACGAAATCATTTGGTGGAAAACTATATTTTTTAAGTCAAACTAATTTTTAACATAAAAATTTGATAAGAAAAATTTTGACAAATTATTTTAAGTAAATATATATATAACATATTATTTTAACTATTTTATTTTCGACTTATTTTTTTCTACATAATAGATATGTATAAATCCAAATTTATGGATAGAAATATATATTATTCTAAAATGTAATTTTACAACCTTTTAATGAAGCACCTATTATAAAAATAATTTTTGAATCCATTATAATTATTATTTTAAATAATAACATTCATTTATTAAATAAAAATATAAAAATTTACTTAGAGTGATGATTTAGTTTGAGAAGATTCATTTTATGATTAATAGTGAAAACTAATTTTAAATTGAAATTTTATTTTTCCTCTAATTTATTTATATATTTAAATTATATTATATATTATATTTTAAATTGGATTTAAAGTATAATTAGTTCAATTATTCAAAAAAAATCTATTTATGTCATTTATATCACTTTCACATTGGTATTGGATATAAAAACATTTCGTATTTCGAACTTTTTACATTTAACCCTCTCTTTCCTTCACATCCAAAAGATTTATTTGTAATTAATTTCTGCCACTTATGGGATATGTATTTTAAAAAATGGATTAAATAATTGGAATCATAATAGTTTATAGTGTATCTTAATTTTAGATAAATTTTCTACGAATATTATTACGAAAATTAATTAGATTTTATTACAATGATTAAGGTAAGGACGCGTTTATATAGTGGTTAAACATTATCTATTAATTAAAATAAGCTATAAACATGCCAAAAAGTCATTTAATGGATATATATCAACAATTTACTCCCTTTTACATGTAATTAAAAATTATTGGGGGCACATTGTGTTACTGATACATCTCAAAAGTGGTTAATATTTTTTATTTACATTGTTGTCAGTCCTCCTCCACTATAAAATTTTACCACACCCCCCCATCACATATTAACAATTGTCAAGAACTTTGGGTCCTCAATAACACAAAAAAATAATCTACCAATTTAAATTCTCTAATCCTATAATAATCACTTTTCTCATAATGAAAAATAATTTAGTCCTTTTCTTAAAACCAAAATGAATTGCCCATATAAGAGGTAATGTCCTTAATCAAGCACTATTGATTTACTTAATTATCCACCCACTCAATAATTCCCATTATATTATTATATAATAACATATCTATAAAAAAATATTCTAATATTTTGTTATGTTATGTTTTATACCTACACCTACACACGCATCCATCAAATGGGATGTGAAATCATCGTTCGTGTGTACAAGAGACTACTACCTCGGGAGTGGATGTTGTTCATTCTTCTATTAAAACCATTCATCATCGGGAATAGTAATATAAATAATCCTTACATATTTTATATAAGATATATTATTATTTAATTATTCTTTGTAATTATTATAGAGTACATACCTTCATGCTATACATTTTTCGGTAATGTGATAACATCGTTTATGGTTGTGTGGAAAACTGCCTCATTAAAGTGATTTGATTCATACACAAATTATATGGAATTTATTAGGGATTGGCTTAGTAAATTTTTATCTTATATATGAAATAATTAAACCACTATTAATGATAATATATGTACACATATATTTATATTACATAATTTTATGCAATACGAAAAAAATGGAAGTAGTGTTCACACATACGTACATCCTACTATCTCCATGAATATTGAATTTCATTTCATATTTATATATTTTATTGAATATTATAAATACATATATAATTTATATATACTATATTTATATCATTGTTCAGGGTCTATAAAATGTAAATAATGATGTATGTAAAAGGATCAAGAATAAAAGGTCAAAACATATATATAAAACAATGTGGTTATTACACGAAACATAACTTCAACATGAAATTGTTAGAAAAAGGGTAATTGAAATTCATAATAAAACCATATATGGTATGATATATAATAATATGGTCTTTTGAAGATGTATAATAATCTTATATCTATTATACATGTGTTTTTAACATGTATTAAAAAATTTAATATTTAAGGTAATGGTTTTCTCATCTCACATTTAATATCTGTGAGATACATGCCATATTAACAACTCATTTATTTTATGTGATGTATATAATCCCATATAAATTTTTATATCATGAATTTTTTTATTAAATTATATTATTATTTTTATTCATGTTATTTTTTTCATGGTGATCATGATTCAAAAGTTACACATTAATTAATGAGATTAATAATCATGATTTTTATTTTGAATTGTTCCATATTAACTACTAATTTATTTTTTACGGTGTATATACTTCCCATGAATGTATTTTATGATTATTATCCATAAATTTAGGTTTTTTAGAAGTAAATTTTATGATCTCTCTTTCATGTTGTTTATGGTTCAATATTCTACAAATATTTAATGAAATGTTTTCTTAATTTGAATTATTTTTTACTAAGGATTTTTTATGAACCTATAATATTGTAAGAGGAATATATAATGAGATTAAATATGTTATATCATGAATTTACTAATAATTATATTCATTTAAAAATCATGTAATTTTTTTATTACATGTATAATTTTTTCAAAGTTACAAATGTGGTAATAATTTATTGCTTCATTCTTGTCATTTATCACAATTATTTATAATTATTCATATATTAAGGAAATATTATGATCCAGATCTCACAATTTCTAATTATTTTCCTCTCTTATAGAATTTTTTTATATCATCATGTATTGGTTTCATTTTTTCGAGTCTTGGTTAATTTTTATAGTTATGAATTTTTGTTTAAATAAATGTGATGTGATGTCTCTTCAGAAGAAAATTTATTTTCCGTCAAAAACATATTTTCTAAAAAGAGTGTTCATAATTTTGAGACTATTTTCTAATTATTAATAAAATTAATTTATTTCCCATGTATTTTATTTTTAAATTTTTTTAAGAGGAATATTATTTTTTGTTTTTGACCATGAAACTTGTGAAAACATTTAATAGTATAAAAGGAATGATCGGTATGAACAGATTTATCCACCGTATTGATAGTTATTTCCTTAATGAATTATATTCAAGTTTAAAGGGTTATTTTTATTGAAATGTTTTTCCTAAAATTATATACATTTTGTGTTTTTAATATGGGTTTAAAAGAAATAAATTTCAGTTTTTTCCATATTTCATTAAAAGATTACAATGTGTTCTAATTGAAAAAGATTTTAAATATGTGTTAATGACTTATTTATATGTATTAATTTTTTTTCAAAGGGAAAGGTGTCCAAATTTATTTTCAATATTTATTTTTATATTTCATGTATTTTTTCAATGAATTTAATTTTCAATTATTTCAAATATTCCATTATATATTTTCAATCATTTTTTAATGGAAAATGATTTCATGATGTTTTTTTAAATAGTTTTCCAAAGTGGAATTATATTTACCCTAAGGAAAATATTTTTATAGGATCATTAAAAATTACTTTCCATCTATGATTTCACCTGTTGGTGTTAACTAATACGTACCAGGAATATGATCCATTAATAACATTAATATTATTTTACTGAATGGTTTATGTTTTGATGGAATGATTTTTATGATACACACTTCCCTTCCATGGGTTATACCATGATAAACTCTCATGAAAGACGCTTCTTTTCATGGGTTATGAATTGATGTAATGATTTTTAAACCTTAATATATTCCTTATTTAATTTGAAGATTAATTTTTTAGGACACCCATATCATTTCATGTGTTATAATGTGATGTTAAGGAAGCCCATATTTTTTGTGGGTCATGATTCGATGAATTTTTTATTATATTGTGGCACACAATTTTATGATTTCTTTATGTGATGTGTTGGAACTATATATCATACAATGCATTGATCAATGATTTATATATGATATGATAATTATGGGGATAAGTTGGAATGATTGATCTACTAAGGGAAGAAGGTGTGACTTGATACACTATAAAGAAATAACTTCCACCAAGGATGGTGTTGTGTCCCTCCCAGGATGTATAACTACATCTATATGAACTGAATTACATGTTCACATTATTATGAGTTAACCTTATTACATGTTCATAATTTTATGCATGAAACTGATTACATGATCACATTGTTATGCATGGACCTTGTTTCATATTCATATTATTAGTAGTGAACATAATTTAATGTTCACAATTTTATTAGTGATCCTTATTATTTTTTCACAATGTTATGTGTGGACCTACTTACATGTCAATATATTTATTTGATAGATTTATTTTGTTTCCATAACTTAATAAGTTAACATGATTCAATTTACATATGTTTACATTATTATATGATTATGTGTATTACAGAAGTATATGTCTTATTGAATTTTCATGCTCAAATGAATTATACACTTTTATTTCCTTATGACTCATTTATTATGAACTACTGATCCTTATTCCATGCCATAATATTATGATAATTGATATTCAATGTATGATATTCAAATTTTACTCCCATGTTCTCATACCCATGGGAACATTTAATTCTTATATATGTCCTTTATTTTTACCCATAATGAGCATCTAATGTCACCCTTTATTATGTTTCCTTTCAACATGTTATGTAGAAATTATTTATGATGGACTAATAAAGGGGATTATATTAATGAGATATTTTGAAGATATTCCAAATAAATTAAAAGAATGTTTTCCCGATTTTCTTATACTATAATCTATTACTATCATTGACATGTACTTTTGTAATGATCTGAATATTCATCTAAAATGATTTAATATCAAGTATGTTATGTTTGGGTCACTATAGTTGTGTAATTAGTCATTTAATACCAATGTATTTTAACTGTAATACAGACATTTTGATGTATGGAAGTAGATCTATTGATTGGTTTGATCAATGAAATTCAAATATGAAGAAACATTTGAGCATCTGGTTTTAAAAAGTAGACCAATACCTAGTAATAATTTAAGCCAAGTTATTGGAGGGGATTTTAAGATATATCTTTTGATAGTTTTTGTTTATGATTCCTACAATTATTTTTACATTTCCCATTTTTCATTTTTTAGAATGACAATTTATAATATCATTTAAGTCATACATGATTTTTTAATCAACTCTTCGTGTTTTTTTTAATTTCCACTATATTAAATAGTTAAATTATATTTTTATTCCAACATTATTTTTAATTTTTTAACCAGTTTATATAATTCCAACATATTTAATTTCAAATGTCCTTATCTTTTTTAATGTGATATATTATAGGTTTATATATTCTTGGTCTATCGGAACATTATGTTTATATTAATTTCAATTAATGTGGTGGTGTAAAAATTTAATTCACATGTCATACTACGATTCACCAACACATGTAGTTTAAAAATCATATTAATCAATTAAATCACATATATTTTATCTAACTAATCCTACATCAACATTACACTTTTTAAAATCATTATCTTCATGTAGATTTGATATTATAGATCACAAGATAAAGAATTATAAGATATATAATTAATATATTTAAAAATTATATCACCAATAGATTTGGATAATTTAAAAACATCAATAAAATTCACTCCATGAGAAAAAATAGAAATATTTGAGGTTATGTAACCATGCGTGATATATCATTCTTGATTCTAAATTTTAATGTTTTATACATTGAACAATCAATGTATATTTTTATTAAATTTATTATAGATAGATTAATCATAAAGATGATATATTAATTTCCCAAAACATATGGATTTGATACATATTATTAATCCACAAATACCAATACATCTTGTGGTGGGAGAGGGGTAAATGATGGGGTTCATTTTTTTACAAGATCATTTCCACCTGTTAGAATCAACAAGTTGATTCTATTGTTCTTCATAAACACATTAATCTTGAAGATAATTTTTCTAAATTTAGTGATACATGTGTTTTATGGTTTAGAATAAATGGATAATCAAAATAATAGACAGAGATAGGGCATCAACATACCATGAGTTAATGTAATATACAGTACATATTACTAATGTTTGTTAAGGGATATCCCCTAGTCATATGAACACTTATTTTTCATGTCCTAGCACACACGTCTTTGAGGCATGGTATAAAGTGGAAGAAATGAAATAAACATGTTTTTTCTTAATATTTTTACATATAGAATATGAAATCCAAATGTGTGAGGGTGTTATCATTATCCTTCTTCCAAGTTGTTCTCCAATTACATAAATTTGTATGTGTTCACATTTTTTTATAATGTTGAATTATTATATGCACTCAGTTGTAAATGAAAAAATATCCCTTATTTTAAATCCCCCCTTATATATTTTTAGTTAAATATATTTTCATATATATTTTTCTTAACTTGGAATCCCCTGTAAACTATACTTTGAAAAATCATTTGTTTTAATCCTGCAATAATATTTATGATATCCTTAATAAAATATATTTTTTTTAAAAATAATGATGTGGAACTATTTATTAAAACTCATGCATAATTTTCCTATGGTTTAATCATCAAATAATTATATCAGTCAACTTAAAATCCTCAAGACCTACAAAAATCAGGTATTTAAATAAAAAATATTTCCAAATTTTCAATCCCCCCCCCAAAGATATTGAAGTATTAAAACATATTTTTTATTTAATTACCACTCATATATATAAATTTGTAGTATTGATTGAAATAAACATATTTTATTGTATTAATAATACAAAACTATGAGAAATTTGAAACGTTGAAAAATAATATTTCAGTTCCTTTTGATTTGATGTGTCATATCTTATGTATCATCAACCATCTCTATATAACGACCCTAACCCGAGTATCCCAGATTTAGTTCCTTACATTATCACATTTTTAGAGGTATATGATTGAAATCCAAAAAGGATGAATGGTTAATCTTTTTTGGAAAACCATATTACATTAATTTTAACCAAATTACATCTGGAGATGAATATAAATCATAGTAAAAGTAAAATCTCTTCATCCATGAAGCTCATTCCTAGAATTAATCTTCATATTCTGCGGATTGAAAAAAACTATGGATTATATTAGATAGATAGTAATAGATATGTGCAATGGAATAAATAATGAATAAATGATTATAATCAATATCAAATGACAAATAATTAAGTATAGAAACTATTTAAATAATTTGATAATGAAAAATTCAATATAGTAAGGTAAATCATTGAAACACATGACATTTAATTAATGATATGGGAATGAAATTAATACATAGATAATATAATTAAAAATATAAGGGTAATAATAGTTAATTTTTTTTGTCAATTTAGGAAATTTATAATTATTAGATTTCATGTTTCCTAGAAACAGTTAACCTTTTCCATCAAGACATTCCACAATATGGTTTAATACAAACTGGGTATAAAACCATTATATTTGGCCAACTGATTCATCTCATGATACAACTAATGCACTGTGGGGAATTAATTTACTTTCTCCCAACCTATATATTGCATTTTGAAATCATTAATAATATATCAAATACTTGATTTATCACTTAAACAATGTTTCTTATCAAATATCTTCACTGAGTAAAGGATATGGATTTATCAATATTTCCCCAGTTAATTCAATATCATTTAGAGTAAACATAATATGTAAAAATAAAATATTTTTTTAAAATTAATAATGTCAATTACACATGGATATGGATATTAAATTAAAATTATAATTTAAATGAATATTTGTTAAAATAAATTGATAGTTTCAAGTGAAAGAAAATAATAATGAAACTGAGATTGTTTGATTACTTTTACAATTTAGTAACTTTGAAGTAAAATCAACTTGGGTGGAATAAATCAAATTAAAACATAAAATAACATTAAAAATTATTTATTTATGAAGTTAAATGTAAAAATATATTTATATACAACATATAAAAGTGAATTGTTTCAAATAAAAAATATATATATCTCAATGGAATGTAAATTGAGACGAAATCCCTTAGATTACACTTTATTTTGGTTTAATTACCTCTTAACATCATGTATAAATAATTTAATAATTCAATTAACTTAAAAAACTATATTAATATATAAGATATCATATATTATAATTCTATTATATATTTCCATCTGTTTGTCAATAATCCCTCATTATTTTCAATATTTTGGTTGTTAATTACCATGTTTTTCATATATGTGTTGTCATGTTAATTTTTATTCCTATTACTTAGATCATGATACAATAATATATAGAATGTAAAACTACAGTTAAATATTATAAATATCCATTATATTATAATTTATAGTAATACATTAAATTTATTGAATTTAAATTAAATTCATCATTCTTAGAGATGGTTGGTCATACATATTCATGAAGACTGTTTCTATTTTTTGTCTATTGAAAGAAAGAAATGTTAATTATATATATGTATATTATTACTAAAATATCTTTTTTCATATATATAATTAATTTTTATTAAAACCTCACTTCAGAAATTTTATGTAAATAATTAACAAATAAGTTCACTTCATGTGGCGGTAGTCCATTATACACACAAACAACATTTTTATATTCCCACATAATTTAAATCATGAAGGTATGTGTTTTATAATAACTAAATAAGAATTAATATATCATAAATATCAAAAATATAATATATAAATATCGTGTAAATCATTATTCCATACAATGATAGGTTTTAATGGAAAAACAAATGAAATCGGTTCGTGAGGCGGTAATACACTGTACACATGAATGATTATTTGGTAACGCATTTGTTTGAATTTTGTGTTTTTGTAGGTGACACAATAAGTAAAAAACATATCAGTATATTCAAGATAATATTCATGTTTTATAATTATAATATAATAAGTAATTATGTACATTGAGAAGAAAATAAAATGAAAACACTTTTATAATATCATTACGTCTTCTTTGGGTATCATCCTTAGGATTACCCTAATGTCATTCCATGGTCTATTAAAACCCAATATAAGTTATATAGAATGGTTAAAGGTATTTTTTGGAATTATGTTTTTAGGTCTTGGTAAAAACAATTGGTTTTATAGGTGTGATATAAGGGGAAAAATGGGTGTGATTTTGTAAGTGGGGGAGAAGACACATTTTTAAATTTTGAGAAGAATATAGTTTTACCATATTTTTTAAATAAAATTGATTAAATAATGAAACAATTTGAACATCAATGTTTAATTGTCTATATATTTACAGAAAATATGTTTTTGATAAGTTTCCAGGTCATTTGGTCCCTTAATATTGATGTATAATCTTTTGGTAAACTCATTTTTCAAATAATCATTATTTTGAATTTTAACTATTTTAACTAATAACCATGGTATAAAAATAATTTTAAGTAATAATTAATTTTAAATTCCTGAAATTAAAAATATGGATTCCATTTTTACAAATTCAATTTATGTAACTATAAAAAATATTTTAATATTAATCTCGCAGACAGAATGATAATGGGGAGTTTTAATGTGGATATTGTCAAATGATTACTATATTTTTATATATAATTTCAGTGTATAAATTTTTTTTTAAAAAAAAATTGTATTAATATAAGTATAATCGATCTAATGATTCAATATAACACATTTAGTATCTAATATAACATTATTAATTATTAAGATGAAAAGCCATCTTTCAATTGAAATTCAATAATTTTCATTATTCTTGAAAAAATGATCATACTTATAGAAATATATAATCATCACCATAAAGTAATTTTTAAATTAATATAGCGCAAACATAATTTTATATTGTCAAATTTGTTTATAAAAGTGTTAAATTTTAGTTATAAAATAAGTACTATATTAAAATGTATCAATACTACCTTTAGAAGAATATAGATGTTTATATGTAAAATTTAATTTTTTTTCGCTTCTTAAGAATATAAACTATATTAAAGGAATGTAAAAACGTTTTATTAATTTTATAAATTTTTTTAGTATAATTTAATAATTTTAATTACTTTTATATATTAGTAATAATAAAACTTGGGAATAATTTTTTTTTATAAAAAAATTTCCTTTATATTCAATTCGTTTTTAAAATCATTTATAATCAATTGGTAACCAGTGAAATATTTTAATATTTGATTACACCATATATCTTAATACTAAATTTATACAAATAAATATATTATATCTCAAAGTCTATTAGATACTTGTTATTTTAATTAATAACATTAATAGTTTTCGGTAAAACTAAACCCAACAGGTAATGCAAAAAAAATGAAGAAAGTCATTATTTCATGTAATGGAACATACACTCAGAGTAATGTGCACTAAAGTCTATATAATGTATTTAATCTATTTAAAATAGTAATAAATAAATATTTATAAGGTTTTTATATTGTTTTATATTCTTTCTATTGTGTTCCATACATGTTATAGAATACGATTTTCGTATTTCAAAATATTAGGGTGTTAAATTCTCCCCTCCTTGAATAATTTATATCCTTTAAATTTAAACATTTTCTTAGAAATTAAGGTTTTTTTGTTTTTAAATTAAAATATTGAATAACCCACATCATGGAGAGTTAATAAAATTCTCCTTAAATAGAGATAAAGGAAACTATAGAGGTCATGTGGAATAATCATGTAACTAGAATTCTAGAGAGATAATAATAGGGGAGAAATGATAACATGAACATAGAAGATTGAATTGACACAAAAATAATGATGAAAAATTATTTTAAACATTGATAATAATAACTTTGGTTATCTACATATGTTTAATGACCACAAAACATTAAACCAAATAGAAGTGATAACACCATTAATATCATTAGAAATGACGGTTATATGGTAACACATTTGTTATTTTGAGATCCTTTTCCTATGGTTGTATAATTATTTCACATACTAATAATATAAAGAAATATTATCACTTGATATTATTGTAATTCATAATTATAATTTTATCCATTGGATTTTCATATATTAATTTCCAATTCATGCATTACTCCAAAAATCTAATACCCCAAAAAATATTTATTTTTAGCCATAAGCAATAAAAATAACTTTTAACAGATCATAAGATCCATAAAAAAGTGAAAATATATTAAAATGTCTCAAAATAATTTAAAAATCCAATTAGTCTAGCACATAAATATTCATAAGGGGAGGTAATATGTTCATATCTAAAACCACATCCATAGTTTAACAAAAACCATTTTATAAATGGTTAACCTTAGTTCCATTCAAAATGATTAAAATCCTAGAATTAGAAATAAGGTAACTGAACATGTCATTAATAAATTACATGTCATTTAATAACATGCAGTTTAATTTACCCATATCCATAATCTTTGTTTACCCAAACTTATTATCTCATCATCACAAACATATGAAGGGTTATCATTTCATCAATCATGTGTTTTCTAAGTAGTTCAACATGTCACTAAATCTATTTTCTTGGTCATTGGAACTATTCAATGTACAATATCAACGTTATAATGTAAAGGAACTAGTGTAAAATAACTTTATATATTAATAAATATCATTATGAGAATATCATCAATTAAAAACTTTTACACCATTTCAATTAGATTCAAATAAAGAAAAAACATTAATCATTCCACTTATTTTGTATTAATAACATAGACTTGACATTAATACCCAATATTACACTGATTCATATTCCCTTGGTTCTTAGGTAATTCATTATAATAGTTCCCCATATCCTTAAAATTGAAAATATTAGCAACATTTCAATTATTCATTAGATTCATTTTCTTGGTGACCCTTTTCTCCGAACATATAACAAAATCCCAATCCCTTCATTTATTTACCTGGGAGGTTTTTTCCATAGTTACCACATGTGGGAAAATCATTATTTACCTTCTTAACTTTATAATTTATTTTCTCTATATTTCCCTTTTCTCTTACTTTTATTTAAATTCCTAATACATGGACAATCCATTTTCAATTTTGATAACACAAGAATCAAATTCATTGTATGGATAAAAGTTTTAAAAGACTATCACCCTTAAGCAAGTTGCCTTATGTCCTTGAATGAAATGGTCAGTTTTTTCCTCCATACTGAATATTTAATATTTATCAATCCTTGATAACCTTATAAATGTAGCCTCATACTGGTAAACACATTAGTCTTCTTTTTTTTCATTAATCTAATGAATTTTTTATTTATCTATTTTTTTATTGTGAGGGAAATATTTATCCAAGACAGTATCCTTAAAATATTTCCATTATAGTATTTCAATTTCATCTTCATCCCTTGTATTATAGTTCAGTGACCAATATTGATAAACGTATATTTTAAATTAATATAATTCAAGTGTAACCATTTAATTGTCACTGTATTTTAAGGTCACAAATATTTTCATTAAAGAATAAATCTATTTCAAAACCACTATTGTATTAGTAGTACTAATAAATTTGGAGTCCCTATATTCCATGATGTGGCCTATAATGAAAAAAGATCATGGTGGAAGGGATTGATGCAATAAAATATTGATAAATTGAGTAATGTTTTTGAATATATCCAAAAATTTCTCTATTCCAAAACCATGTATATCAGTTTCCTTCTTAAGGGATACACTATAACAGGAATGAGTATTGATTCCATTATTATTTATAGATTCCATTTCTAAATAATGAAATTAACTAGATTAGATTATAAATTTATGTAAAATAAATTTTAATCTAAATACTTGGGAAATACTTATCATAAATTAAAAAAAATTTCCATAACTAATCTTATAATAAAAAACATTGTTTTTGAAGTATATCATTACTTAAAAATCCATCATAAATTTTTATATTGAATTTATTCATTATTAAATAATACCCCTCAAGTGTGTCAAACCATTTTTTTAGTAAGGGTCAATGTCTTATACCAGGTAATGCTCATGTTAAGAATATTGTTCCCTTGTTATATTTATTACCCCAAGGTACATTGGTGTATTAATTACATCCACTTTTATTATACATATTGTAATATTTTTCTAGGAAAACACAAAAATTCCCTTCATTAACAAAAATATTAGGATTTTCTTCCTCACAAATACTCACATAATATAATAGGGTTACATTAAATAATAAATTATTTCCTAAATCTAGTTCCCAAGGTTTCTAATAATATTTTTTATAACAATTGTAATGACCCCGACTATATTAGACTAGACATTTTCCTTAATTTATTTCCTTATCATAGATAATATAATTTAATCCAAAATGTCATAAAAATATATCTATTTTGGATAACTAGATTACATAAATGTTACCTATATTAAATTGGTAATGGAAAATAAATCAAAACAAAGGAAAAATCACTATATCCTTGAGACCCATTCCATGAATCCAACTTCACATCGTGTAGAAAGGAAATAAAATAAGGGTTGTATGAAATGATGAATAAGGATTTCTTATAATGGATGAAATATTTATTCAATGATCATAATCAACAAATACAAGTAAATAATTTACCACACATCCCATTTTAATAACTGAATAAGAAAAATTCTACATCGATAGGTAACCAATAGAAACATATTATGTTTAATAGAAAAATGATAATAAAATGCATCTATGTATATGTTTTATGAAAAATATATCATGGATGTTAATAATAAATGATTTATCAACAATGTTAATTCTTATTTATTGTATTCAATGTTTCTGAGAAAAAGGGACCCTTAACCATCATGTCCTTGAAGTAGACAGTTTAAATAATTCACAGTAAATACCATTTTCATTTGTCCAACTAATTCATTTCATAATACTACAGATTTGTTGATTTATTTCATTAACTAATACCCAACCAATTTGTTCAGGTACAAATAATTATTCATATATTAAATAATCTATTTATTTAATAAACAAATCTTCTTATCAAATATCTCTGTTTACTAAAGGATATAAATTTATTAATATTTCCCCAATTAATTAACTAACATTCATATTAAACATCATATATAAAAATGTATTACTGTTTAGAAAATCATTCAATACATTAAACTATAATATATATAATTAAGATAAATGCATATTTCAATGAATTGTGATTATGACACAGTTACTGTTTCAAGATAAATTTAACAGTCATAAAAGAATATAAGATTGCACAATAACTTTTACCATTTGGTAATTGTCATATAAAATCTGTTTGGAAGAAATAATTAAACATTAAACATATAATAACATGATTAATTAAGTATTCATGATTTTATATTATATTTTGAATTTTATACACCATATAAAATTGAATTACTAGAGATTAATGAATAATTTTCAAACAGAATCAAAATTGGGATGAAATCTTTTACATTAAACATCCTTTTTGTTGAGATCAATTTTGAACTCATGTATAATGGTTTTAATAATGTTATTAACTTATACTAAAATATTATTGATATGTATGTTATCATATATTTATATTTTATTACATTTTACCATCTGTTTTAAATAATCATTCATTATTTTCAATATTTTTGGTGTTAATTGCATTATTTATTATGTCTAGATTGACTTATTCTTTTTTCATATTAAATAAATCTTCATTTCATCCACTAAGGAAATTAAATTATGGTGTAAAAATAATATGTATTAATTATAAAATATTTTATAGTAATCTGTTATATTTAATGATTGGAAATGAAATTCATTATTTATTGACACGGTAGATAGTACGTATGTATATACAATTTTTCTATTATTTGACATGTTGAATGAAATATATATAAATTATAGATTTTTGTATTTTAATAAATGTATTATACATATACAATATATATCACAATTTTTTATTAAAACATTATTTAACACATTACATGTAAATCGTTAACGAATATCATAACTTCAGGTGGTGTTACACTTCCATACAAAAGAATAAAGATATCATATTCCTATAAAAATTAAAAATAAGAAGTTATATTTTATATAATAATTAAAAATATTATATAAATAATAAATATCATATATATCATATATATCATATATAAATAATATTCCAATCCTTATTTCCAACCTTAGATGGTGGACATAGAAAATTAAACAACATCGGTTCCCAATGATGTAGTCTGTCATACACATGGATAATAATTTTCATAACCCATTTACTGGAAGTGTGTGTAGGTGTAGGTGGTACCTTTAAAATAACCAAATATTAGTATATTTAATATACTTAGGATATTATTAAATAAAAATATATGATTAATTGAAGTTTTCATATATAGAAATAACCAATGATGGGTGGCACATATATTTTTCTCAAATACATTGGGAAATGATTAATGTATTATGAGATAAGTTTGTATTGTTAATTTAATATAAATCCCAAAAATTCAGTGGAGGAAGGGTTATCACAAGCATGAATTAGGTACGTGGGTGGTCTATCCATACCTAACATGTTATTAATGCTTATTTGTATAATATTCCCATAATATTTTATCCGTTTATCTATATGATAAAAATCAATGTATTTTGCACTTATTTTTCACTCATGACTCATGGAATTTGATTCTATTGTGATTTATTCCATTAAAACATCCAATACTTATTCCATGACTCATGCTTAATATATATGATATGATGTGTGTTGTTTTAAAATTCAATTATCATTTTCTCATTCCCATATTATCATATTATATTAATATTAAAAAAATTTACCCTTACAAAGCATCCAATAAGACCCTTTTAATGTTTCCATTACAAAGGATGTAAAGAATTTTATTATTCTAGATATTTATATGAAGGGAACTATTTATAAAGAACTTATATTGATATTAAGTTTCTTAAATATGGACTAGTTTTTAATGTTTTTATGTTTTCCAAGGAACTAGAAAAAAATCATGGCATTGATCATTATATTAATGTAGTTAATATTCAACATTTATGTTTTAATATCTCTATATGAGATGTTCTAGAATCTATAGTTGTTCCCAAAAAAAGGTTTAGATAACCATATGAATCTACGATGAGAAAAATTTTATGAAATCCTTAAATATATGATAAAAGGATATGTATAAGGTTTGTTATATGTATTGGAAAATGTTTTAAAAAATTGCTAAAGTGTATATAGAGTGGTTTTTTAATAATTACATCCCTATTTGGATACTATATGTTGTTTTGGTTCTAAAAAATATGCATCTCGTGTTGATAAGAGAGAAATTATGCTTGACTCATGAATCACATGGTACATTAATGTGAACCATACTATGCACATGGTTTGACACACCCATGTGTACATATTTTAAATTGAAAAAAACTTTATAAAACATCATTAACAATTAAAATAATGACAGTGATCGAATTATATTATACTTATGGGGTCAAAAGTTGAAAATAAAGTTTCATGATCTTGAAAACATATATGTGTTTTTCATTATTATGTAGTTTTACACTTTTAATATTCTTTATCACACTATGATTCTTGGTTTTATTAAATTGTGGGGACTATAAGGAACTGGGATGACATTGAATGTGGTAGAAATATTTTGATGAGTAACACAATGGAATGATGATTAGAGCAATGGGTATTGTGATTACTACAAAAAAATTAGTATTATATATTATTATATTCCTGAACCATAACCAAATATCTAAAACACCATGTAAGACAATGTAATAGTATTCTTAGGACTCTATTTGTGGATACACTAGAAGAAATAATATTTAGTTTTCTATATATCAATAATTTTTGATGAATCACCCACGAGAATGCCTCAAATGAACTAAGAGTTATTTTACGTGTAGAGAAGATGTTCAGAATGAATGAAAATTTTAAGGTAAAATGAAATGTTCAGTAAATTAAAGTCATGGGTATATTTGTAACACCTAGATATCTTTATAAAATAAATAATATTAAATAATTTTATTTCTTCAATATTTTAGGTGGCATGTAATAGTTAGTTTAAAAGAAACACAAAACACTATTCTGTTCTAGATATCATGTAATTGATACCTTGGTGAGTATGAATATTAATAACTAACTTTTAATAATATTAGCCCTATACAAATATAAAAAATAATTCATTATACATCAGATCACTAGTATATAAATCAAAATTATTTTAAAATAAAATAGATTTTTTTCAAAAAACAATTACGCTTGATAATGAATTTTTATAACTATATATTAAAATAAAACTTAGATATAACTAATTTTAATGAAATATATATATATTTTAATTCATAAATTTTTTTTAATTTTGAAAAAATATCACTATATGAATTGAATAATAATAAATCAAGTTTTATGCATAAAAAGTATTTTTCCTATAATTTTTGTTTACCGCAAATTATTTGAACATAATTTGAAATTTATTTTTTTCATTTATAGCTACATAATTATATAAAATTAAATTAATACTTATAATCAAGATTATATAAATTTTATATTAATCCCTTTTCATATTTCTCATCATGAATAGTTTATGTGGTATAATTTATTACCTCGATAAAGGATAAAATGGATTAATATGAATTACAAATAAGTGACATGGCCATTTTATTTCGTTCTATTAATTATTTGATAAAATTTATTAAAATATTAAATCCTAATATTATATATTTATTTGATTAATTAACACATTTCCTTGAAAATGAGTGATATATCATTTAAATCAAAGAAAGTCACAAAATGGAAATTTCTTTGCCATAAATATCACTTATATGTCCACATGGGGAGAAATGTTGGTTATAATGAATATAAGTGTCAATTTTTATCATTATATTAATATTTTAATGATATAAATTTTTATGTGAAATTTTCGAGTCATTGGTATATTATTACAACCATTATAGTATTTTATTTTATAAGAAGTCAAACATGTCATAATATTTTTTTAATAAGATGAATATTTTTAATATGATTCTATGTTGAGTTTATGTTTTTATATAAATAGTATTTTATAATATAAATGATTTTTCTTCATCATTTTAATTTCTTTTAAATTTTTATATTTTAAATAATTACATTGAATCCATATACAATATTGATGTAGTAATGATTCCATTAGAAAAAAATTAAAAACAAGGATATAAAAAACAGTGAAATTAAAATAGTTTGAGATATTTAAAGTGATAGAAGAATTTTATTGATTAACCTTACATTTTAAGGAAATAATAAAATTGTTGGTTCTTATATAACATGTTTTATTTATGAATTCAGATGTCAAACTAGTGAATATTATCAAAATTGATTGTATTGTTCTTTTAAGAGGTTACTATTTTTAAAAATATATAAAAATCATTGACAATCTAAT